>CM060977.1:143318882-144735882 GCA_030765065.1 Deroplatys truncata
CAGTTAAGTCAGTACTGACACAGTTTGAAAGTCTATAACACACCAGAAACTACACGATTAAATTTTTGTAAGGAAAACACTGAATTTAACATGGCAAAAAAGCTTGGCGATAGAAGCAGAATGATCCCCTAAAACCGTAATCAAATTAGGAGAGAGTACAAGTCGTTCGCGAAGGGCGGAATAGTAACGACACTGGCTGAGGAAATGCTTCCCCGTTAACGTACAAGAATTACTAATGTTGAATATGACTTCCTTATATACGAGGGCAGTTCCAGAAGTACCCGACCTGACGTGTATACAGCGGTTGTTGTTTCAAACAAATGACTATGGTAGAACGTACCATCCTTATGAAGCTTAAGTCTGACGATTCGATTTAAATAATTCCTCAAAGCATTGCTTCTACTAAATCACTTTCTTTTACAAATAGACAGATTACACTTTTTCTCTTATTTAGTAATTATTTGACAGCCATTAATAGTGAACTCTCTCAGCAAATTTGTAAACATGGATAAAACTGGCCATCGTTATGTGATACAATACTTTCATTTGAAAGGTCCTAGTCCAACTAATATTAAACCTGAGCTAGATTCTACTCTGGGGGAGTCTGCTCCTTCGTTTACAACAGTAAAATATTGAGTGGCAGAGTTTAAGCGAGGCCGTACGAGCTGTCGATACGAACATTGCAGTGGTCGACCAAATGAGGTGAACACGCCAGAAATTGCAAAGAATATCTACAAAATGGTATTGGATGACTGTCGACTGAAAGTGCGCGAGCTAGCAGACATCGTAGGCATTTCAAAAAGTGTTGTACATCGCATACCAACTGAAAATTTAAGCATGAGAAAGCTGTGCGCCAGATGGATGCCGCGTTTACTCACAATGGAACAAAAGCAGCGTCTGAGGATGTTTTAGTTGAGTGTTTGGCTACGTTTCGCTGCAATAAAGCGGAATGTTTGCGTGATTTATAACCATGGATGAAACATGGGTCCATCACTTCACATCTGAGACGAAGGAGCAGCCAAAACAGTGGATTGAAAGGGGAGAATCGGCTCCAAAGAAGGCGAAGACAGTTCCATCTGGCAAGATCATGGCGTCAGTTTTTAGGGATGCGCGTGGGATAATTTTTATTGATATCTTCAAAAAGTAAAAGCAGTCAATGGGGAGTATTATGCAAACTTATTGCTGTGTTTGTATGATGAAAACAAGCAAAAACGGCCGCATTTAGCGAAAAAGAAAGTTCTGTTTCATCAAGACAATGCACCAGTTCACACATCCATTATCGCCACGGTCAAAATCAATGAGTTAAAGTTCAAATTGCTTCCTCATGCACCATATTCGCCAGACTTAGCCCCCTCTGATTATATTCTGTTCCCAAAGTTGAAGAAATAGTTTGGTGGTAAAATATTTGCCAACAATGAAGAGGTGGAGTTTGCAGTTGATTGCTATTTTGCACAACTCGACGTTTCTCACTATAAACAGGGTATTGAAGCTATTGAGCACTGCTGGTAAAAGTGTATCGATCTGAAAGATGTTTTCTCCCAATTTTTTTGTATTTTCTTTGTTAGGTCGGATACTTCTGGGACAGCCCTCGTCCTATCTAATTTATAATTGAGTTCGTCAGAAATTCTATGGATCATATCACTGTCGTTGTTAGTTACTCTGCTATCCAAATTCGCAATTCCTTTAGGTTTGGTTATGAATTTCCTTCGATCAGACATGGCTTATCACGACTAATGAAGCAGCGGACAACAATGAACTCCCTGCGCACCTGTATACGTCTCCATGCTGACTGATGGTGACGAGATTATCATCACATCGTAGCGTGCTCCAGCGAACTCAAACTACTTTAGCGGGTGTGTAGTAAATTTGAGCATATAGCAGAACTTTCTGAATGTATTAGACCTTACCACTGCCTTCTGTTTAACAGCACTGCTGTTTAACTAATTTACAACAAACTTGTGGAATGCAGCGGAATATCCTATTTAAATAAACGTAGTTATTTCACTTAAACGTCAGCAACACTTAATCCCAGTTATTCATTGCTAAACAGTGTTTTGCAGTAAGGCAACAGCAACTAGATAAAAATATTCAAAGTTGCACGTTTTCATTTAATCATAATAAGACATGTACAGCCCCCCCACACACAAATCCCTGTTGCCTGATTCATTGTAGTAGTGGCAAATTAACTAAACAGGTGAACTCAGCCTTCGTGACTGTGTCACGACGAGAAATCTTGTGAGAATGCAATTGGTATTTCCAAACAAACGCTCGAATGTCGTTTGCGTCGATCGACAGAAACAAAGAACGTTGTTTGTCATTGATGTAATAATGCACTTAATAGGGTTGAGTGTTACGAGGGGGAATAACGTACCCTGCAAAATAATGCACCCTTAAGGGATAAGAAGGGTTATTCGCAACTTGGTAGGAAGGGAAGGGCTTGACACTGCAATTAACTTTTATTCAAAGACGAGGGAGCCGGATCTACCCTTGATTTAGGGCTTAGCATTACTGTGTCACGAGTTGGGATTCGAACTGTGGTTAAAACAAATCCTCGAGAAAGATTTCCTTGCACTGAAAAGCTGAACAGCAAGTGACTTTAAGCGCCAAAGGCTCTTTACGTTGTGGTTTCAATCTATTTAATCGGCTATAAGAACTCCAGCAATTAACAGAGCATTAAAGCGACCTAAAACAAAGAATTAGAAACCTAGAAATGCATTCAGCCGATAGAGATCTCATAGTAATAGATTTGATTTTAAAACAGATTTTATTTCTCCCAACAGAAGCTAATGTATTCAGTCAATATGCAAACAAACAGCATTTGAATATCTTCATAGTAGTTTTGGCTCTTATGCCGTCTCCCATGCATACAGGAGCCGTTAATTCTCGGAGAATTAAGCAACGAACAAATAGAAAATCTACTCTTTCCAAGAATAGGAAAATATTGTGCCATATTATTATCAGTACGTCCAGTTTCATATTTAATATTTTAAACAGAGGAAGGGTGTGTGTGTGTGCGCGCGCGCGTGTGTGTGCCTAAAGCCACTCAATCAATTTTCATAATTCTTTCACATCTGAAACGTCATATTGCTTATGACGGACATAGCTTCTGATTTTAATTCATAAATTACTAAAACTTCTTGTGTTACACTCACATGACTTTCTCTACTCTTGTACAAACTATTCTTACAAACTCTTATTCTCCATCTGTTTCATATTAATCGAGATAAACATTTGCAGAAACGATCTTTTGACATGCAAAGAGAATTACATTTTACACATAGCGACCAGTTCTAAAAATATTTGACTATCGCTTAAGGCGTACTATGTTCCCCTTATTTTGTATTTGCAAGGGAAATATAGAAATACAGTAGTCTTTAAGCATAGACATTACTCTTAATAGCTGGTTGCTATGTGCAGCTCCATTCTCTTTGCCACAGATTAATACTTTTTGCATATCCAAGACAAAAAAATAAATAACGAATTTGAGAAAAAGTATAAGTATTGGAAAATTTAAGGGAATAACAAGCAATATCTCGAAAATGGTTCACTCAACAAAAAAAATGTAAATGACATAAATTGTGTATTTTAACGCGATCTACATTTTTTGTGTAGTAAACGTTTGTCTATCTCATGGTTTACCAGTTATGCAAAAGCCGTTTACAAAGAATACTTTTGGAAACATTCCCAGAAAAATCAAGATATACATTTTATTTGTCATGAAAATATCTTAAACATATAATATTTTAAACAAAATTGTTAGAGGCATTTTTGAGGAAATTAAAATTTTCGAAAAATGTGCCATGTAAAGGGTAATCTAGGGTGGGGGAATTTTCTTAAAACCTTCGTGTCGCATCTCTGGAAGATACTGAACCTAAATACCAAGTTTGGTGTTTATCCGACTGTTCGTTTCTGAGTTATGCTGTTCACAGACAGACACACACACACACATACACACATACACACACACGGACATGTTTCCAAAAATGCGTTTTTGGATTCAGGGGGTCTCAAAACATATATTTCCGGTGAAATCTCGGTATAGAATTTTTGGTTGGAATACAATACTTACTATACGTAGTAAAGAAAGTAATACTAAAAAGGGTCTATAAAACCCTCATTGAGGATTTCATGGAATATAAAATACTTTCTGTATTTCACAGAGAGTTTGTATAGGAACAAAAGCCGGTTAGTAGCAGTTGTCAGCAGAAAATGCGTGTAAACACAAAGCAATACACACAGATGGCCATGAGACATTTTTGAAGACAAAAGATTGAGGTCACAAAGGATAATCTATGCTGTTTGCAAGGTTACGAATTGTTTGCTATAGTTATTTATTTAATTAATTGCCATTTATCAAATTCTGTTTATGTGCGTGTGCGTGTGCCAAAACCTCTGAATAAACTGTATTGAAGATGTATGCATTGTAGTTTCTGGATGCTAAAGCCTTGTAATGGTGACCTTATGTAAGAAAGTTTTGTTTTACATCCTTTGTAATTATGTTGTAATAACATATCTTATGTTGATAGCATTAATAATCAGAGAGCCGATATTTTATAATAAAGCATTAAGAATATTTTTCTCGATGGTCACAGGCTATTTTTCCAAAGAGCTCAGTTTGCATGGCGAATTTCATATTCACACCTTCACCTTTATTTCTTGTATATGTTAAGGTTTACCATTACGTAAAAATTATGTAACTTTTATGTTATTAAATAACTATGGGACCAAAGAGAAGGTAAAAGTATTTAAAATTTCACCTTCTGCAATTACCTAAAAAGTTACTCGACCATTCTGATACTTTTAGAATTGGCTTCACACTCTCGGCCGTGTCGGCACACGTGTCGTTTGTGTGGGTTCCTGGTCATGTAGGCCTGCCAGGGAACGAGTCCGGTGATGCTGCTGCTAAGGCTGCTATTTTATCGCCCAGATATTTTAGTTCCTCTGTTCCTTTGCGCGATTTGATATTGTTTTTACGCCGCGCCATTTATTTGCGTTGGGGAGAAGAATGGTCCATGGTCCAGGGGAACAAGCTCCGAGAGGTTAAGCCCATACCTATCGCCTGGGTTGCCTCTGTACGCCGCTCTCATCGCGAAGAAGTAATTTTAACCCGACTGAGAATTGGACATTGCCGTTTTAGCCATAGTTATTTATTAAGTGGTGACCCTGCACCAGTTTGTGTGCACTGTGGCGTACTTTTGACGGTCCGTCACATTTTACTCCAGTGTCACTTTTTAGCTTCTTTACGCCGGCGTCTGTCCCTTCCAGGTCGTCTTTCCGATCTGCTTGCAGATGCTTTTATTGTTGTAGGACGTCTTTTAGCTTTTATCTCGCAAAGTGGTTTTATTGCCCGAATACAGATTGTCCTATGAGTTTTAATTTGACTCAAAGAGTTTATGCAACTTGTTTTTAACCGTTTATCCCTGTTTTTAATGTTCTATGACTTTCACTTGGCGTTCTACCGCATGTGAAACTGTTTGTTTTTTACTCCTGTACTTCTTTGTTTTACCTGCTCATTTAGACTCTATTTTATCATGTTTTATTTTAACTGTTGACGCTTTTAACTTTCGTGGGCGCTTATAACCTGGGCTGTTGTGCGTCCTTAAACCCATTTGCTCTCTCTCATTCTGATACCGATGATTGTTCACCGCCAAAGGGTACGTATATCTACGTCGTGCAGAACACCCAGAACTGAAGGACTGTCGGAGGTGTTTAAGAAAGTCGGATATTTCTCCGATGTTCCATTCTTTTGCGTCAATATCAGGGAATTGTTCATCCGTTACTAGCCGGGGTACGAAATTACAGTTCTAAGGGGTAAAGTGAGGCTTCACCGTAAAAATATTCTAGAACATTATTCAGTAATTACATATAGAATAGGGGAAAGTCGATTAATTCATTCCAGTTTAAAAGCTACACATGTAACGCCGAGTAAGCAGCTGATATATTAATAAATAATTGACAATGCATAAAGCTAGAGAAAATATGGTGAATTACGTCATACAGGATATGTGTTCCATAAACCAACCAGTTTACTCTGAAAATTATTAAGGAAGAGCGTCCCAAATATACTGTATATCTAATATTCCAAAAATTAGGGTGGTTCTCCAGCCCCGTTTTTCACGGAAAAGATTTTGATGATGATACCACAGCTCTCGTAGAGTTGGCTGATGATGTAAGAGCGTATTGTAATTAATCTGAAGATTAAAGAAAAGATCAGAAACGAAAAATGGCACCCGAGATAACAAAAGTAGATGAAATGTACTTAGGCTTGTGTGTTTATATATTACAGATGGCTTGGATGAGTTTAATAAGACACTTTGATTAGGGGGATTTTCCATTAGTTGTTTACTTGCTTGTTAATGGACAGCTTGTCTTCCAAGAGCTTTTGTACTCTCGCCAGAAAATGCACACACTCTTTCCATTTAGTTGGCCCTCCCCTGAGTCACTCCATCCCTGCTAAATGCAGACGTATAAACTCAAGTATTTTGGCGTTCATGAACGAAAAGTGAATGCTCCACAATATCCTTGTATTTTATCCTACCAGTTAGGTTATAAATGGGTCAGGACTTTGAAGACCTAATATGTTGTGAATGATTGCAGTTTAAATCAACTGCTAGATGACACTATATTCATGCCTAAGCACTGTAGCCAAGTCACAGGGATTACCGCTCTTATAGGCTATTTATTGCAAAAGCAGAAGAAGAGGAAGTGACGATAATAGAAATAGGCAATGAGGTGTATTAATTCCAAAAAGTAACGTATCTGTGCGCATATGATCATGATCTTTTGAAGTTTGAAAACATGGCTCCCCTTGACACGAATTGTTGCCTAGAGAGAGAGAGAGAGAGAGAGAGCAATATGAACAAATTGCAAGTATTGTTCAATGCGCATTTTCTTAAATGTCACAATTGAATCCGCTAGCTTGATTGTTTTTAACTCCTGTAGGCTTTTGGGGAGGGAGCTTTTTTTATTATTTCTACATGGAAAACATATTCGAAAAAGTAACTTTAGAACTTGTTAAAAGTTCAAATTTTTCTTTCACTCCCTCCATTTCCTAATTGTGATTATATAACCCCAAAACTCTAACATTAACTCACGTGTTAAAATAATTTTATTTATACTTTCTCTATTGCGTACTTGCAGTGAATAGAGGAACCCAAAGAAAACTTTTTAAAAAAGGCCCATGCGTGTGTTTGTCAACAGCATAACTGAACAACGAAATTTCCGATAAATGCCAAACGTATGTTCCAAGATGCAACACGATTTTTCAAGAAAATTCCCCTATACATGAAAAGTTTTGACTTATTTTTGACTTTCTCAAAAATGGTTCTGAAAATTTTGATTAAAATACCGTATCTTATGACATTTACATAACAATGTAACTACATATATTGCTTTTTTAGGAATGCCCTGAGTAGTGTTCATTCGGAAAGAATTTTGTATAATTTTTTATAACTTTGTATAACGGGTAAACCATAAGAAATAGACAAAAACGTAGAACTCTTTTAAAACATCAACTTATTTCAAATAGCTTTTCTGTGGCAGCAGCCATTTCTTAGATGTGCCTTATTAGTTTGAATGTTTCCACTTTCATTTTCTTAAAGTACTGTCGCTATTCAATTTTTTTTCTCAATGTCATGGAAAGAGTACGGAATTTCAAGGTAAACTTGTACCGACTAGTTTTTAAACATCTGATTATCGACTTCTTTTTTCTCTATCACCTCCCCTACCTTCAACGAAATATGTAATGAAAATATTTCTGCAAAGCTTTATGTCGATTAACATTAAGTAGAAAAATTAGCTTTCAGAAGAATAGTCTGTAGGAGCTACATAAAAATAAAGGATAATGGGTAGAGAAACTCGTGTTACTGTAGCACGTGCGCCTTTTCTTTTCTTTTTTTTTTTAACTTGATCCTGTTTACATCGCGTATATCACATCCTAAGCATTCGCTAACATTTTTGTTGATGTTGAAAGTAGTTCGCTTATGCCAGACAGAAGGCTTTAAGAGCCGCTTTGTTTTACTTTTATTGACGATGACCCGCGTTAGAGTTTCCTTACGTACTGCTCATCTCAGTTTATTGCCTTTTTACTGCTACGTGGACTTTAAGGATGTGAAACGCGCGTACCAAATAAGACATTTAAGTATGGGCTGAGAAAAACCATGAGACATTATCGTCAGAGGGGTCGCTGCCAGAAGTGTTGTAATTTTGGATTTTTTTTTACCATTTTTTACACTTATAACTTGCATATTCATGTGCAGGTTATAATTGGTTTGCTAATAAAACAATTTTAAAGCCACAAATGGCTATTTAATTGGTCTCATACTATTTATGTAAAGCACTGCGCTGAATTAATCTCTATTTTTCTAAGTTCCTTATTTCAGCATTTTTCAGTATTCAAAATGCTCCTTGAGCCACTGTTTTTAACTTATTGCTTAAGCGCTTCAGGAGAGCTTCAGGAATAAGGGATTTAAAACTTGTTGTGCACTAGTTAAAAATATTAAATTGTTCAGTTGAAATTATTTTTCGTATCTCATACATATTGAATAGAAAAATTCAAGGCTTATCTCTGAGCTAAAGCTGGGAGGGGTGCACAGTATGTTGAACACGTACCGTGCGTGGCGCGTACTGTGGGAAATAACGAAGTCTTTCACTATCGCGCATTTTCACGCCTCCCTTGCCTCAGACTAAGTAAACACTATCTCCTTCCAGTAGCTAAACCCCTACCTGCTTGGAAGGGCAGTCCCATCCCCTAGCTAAAATATCGCTGAATGTGCAGGTATTGCACTGAGGTATCTAGGTTGGTTGTATTCAACATTCTCTATTCCGAAATATTCTAAGGGGAGAGCCAAGAAACTACGAACTGGCTGCGCGGTGTTTTTCCACTGGGCGTGTGGAAACATAACGCACTGCTGCTATAAAGAAGGTCACGCTATTGACGTGGTGTTGCTTTGCAGTGTGAAGTGCAGTATTGAGTTGACGGTGATGTGATATAATTCGGTTATTACGAGTTATTTATTATATTGTCCTGTACTTAATCACAGGGCATATTATGGCTCAGTATGTTTTCTACTGCACAGCGTGTATTTATTTATGATGTGTATGTGTTAACTCAGTCAACTCGCCAAGATTTACAGGTGTGAAAGTTCCAGGCCGTACAACAATCCATGAACTTTACAATAAATTTCAGGTACACAGGCAGTATTCAGGCTAAGAAATCTAAAAGACGGCATACGGTTCTTAACGAAGAAACATTAGACGACATCGGTCATCGTTTGGAGAATTCCCCCCAAAAATCACTTAAGCGTCTTTCACAACAGGCAGGCATTTCTTATGGCTATGCGTGAAGTGCTACCAAATTGCTGAAGTTAAAACCATATAAAATAACTGTGTGATATGCTCTTCAACCAGGTGATCCTGTAATTAGGCGCAGATTTTGTGAGTGAAGTCTCAATAGTGTACACAATGGCGAAATAAACCCATATTTAATACTTTTGTTGGACGAGGCTTGGTTACACCTTCATGAATATGTGTATACAAAATAATCTATATTGGAGCTCTGACGTACCTAATATTGTTCATGAAGTACCCCTTCATGACGAAAAAATTGGTTATATAGTACGGAGAAAGAGTTACAGGCTCAATTATTTTTCGAGTCAACAGTTGACGCCCGTACATACACAAATACAATTTTGCCCCTCCCCTTATTTAGAGAATTAACAGATAGGGAGCTCATACGACCAATATTAGATGAGAACAATTGAAAATGTGTTTGAGGACAGAATTAGTAGTAGATATTTGTGGCCCCCTCGGCCCCCTGACCTAACCTCTGCGATTTATATCTCTGGGGTAACTTAAAACAAAGTATACAAGACAAACCCACACACCCTGGAAGAATTAAAATAAAATATACGCCAGGAAATAGCCAGCATTTCTCAACGTGAACTACGGCGAGTGATGGATAGTTTCCTAAAGAGGTGCCAAAAATGTATGGACAACGGCGGTGGCTAGTTTCAGAATTTCCTTTCATAAAGTTGGTAAGTAAAGCCTTTAAAAGTAGTTTTAAAAATGTTGTATGGTTTCACCGCACCTTTCTATGAAAGCGGCATACAGCAACGTGCGCCGAGGACGCGAACAGGAAAAACACCGCGCAGCCTGTTGGTAGTTTTTTGACACTCTCTCTATCTGGGGCCTTCAGTGATTTACAGCCATATGTTTGTGATGTATGTATTATATAATAATCAAAGCTTTGACAGTTTTGTAAGGTTTTATTCTTTTGAGGTTCTAATTTAAAATCCAAAATAAAACAAGTAAATAATCTAGTCATCCTCTTGCATTGTTGTCTCGATATAATAGGGGGACTAACAAACTCCTCTAAATGTAATAAAAAAATCTGATGTTACACTCACATGACTTTCTCCACTCTTGTACAAACTATTTTTACAAACGCTTATTCTCCATATGCTTCATGTTAATCGAGAAATCGAGATGTTAATCTTATTGCTAATTTTCTTGTAGATGCAAGGGTAATTGGTAGGCTTTAAGCGATAGTCAAATATTTTAAAAGCTAGTTGCTATGTGGAGTATTCCATTCTCTTTGCATTACAAGGACAAACAAAAATGAATAACGAATTCCCATTTGAGAAAAAGTGTAAGTATTGGAAAGTTTATGGGAATAACAAGCAATATCTCGAAAATGGTTCACTCAACAACAAAAAAAATATATGACATAAATTGTGTGTTTTAACACGATCTACATTTTTTGTGTAGTAAAATTTTGTCTATCTCTTATGGTTTACCAGTTATGCAAAAGTTCTTCACAATGAAGAATACTTTTGGAGACATTCCCAGAAAATTCAAGATATACATTTTATTTGTCATGAAAGTATCTTAAATATATGATATTTTAATCAAAATCATTAGAGCCATTTTTGATAAAATTAAAATTTTCGAAACATGTTCCATGTAAAGGGTAATCTGGAATGGGGGAGGGTTTCTTGAAAACCTTCGTATCGCATCTCTGGAAGACACTGAACCTAAATACCAAGTTTGGTGTTTATCCCACTATTTGTTTCTGAGTTATGCTGTTCACAGACACATGGACATGTTTCCAAAAATACTTTTTTTGAATTCAGGAAGCCTCAAAACATATATTTCCGTTGAAATCTCGGTATCGAATTTTTGAGTGGAACACAATACTTACCCTACTTACTATACGCAGTAGAGAAAGTATTAGGCGGCTTTGTTCATAAATAATGCCACCATGTTGTATTTTATAACTGGATTTTGTCATTTTAATCTTGCTTCGTTCATAGCTTACCCAAAAAAGGTTATTGGGAGGTGGAGAAACAGGTAACATGCCTTAACCCTTTTTCTTCCGCAACTGCATGTCAACGCGGTGCCAGTTGCAAGATATATTATGTCCTTGTATGTACATCGATTGATTAAAGGAGAAAGGCCATATAGATAGCACCCTGGCGATTGTACCCGAAATCACGAGTGCTGTTTTACCTACTCTGCTACTTACCTTGTTTTGAGATTCCCTTGAATCCAAAAGAACATTTTAGAAAGAAGTTGCGCGTGCGCGTGCGTGAGGGAGATAGCGAGAGGGAGAGAATATAATGCACAATCGAAATCTCGGATAAACGCCGAACTCAGTATTTAAGTTCACGATTTTCAAGGGACGAGACGCAAAGATTTTTCAAGAAATTCTCTCTGCTCTTTACATGAAAAAATTATTTTTTATTTTAACAAAAATAGTTCCAACAATTCTGATATAAATGCTCTATGTTGAAAATATTTTCATAACATATAAATGTATATCTCGAATTTCCTAGGACTGGCCTGTGAAGTCCCCTTCATTCTGAAAGACTTTTGTATAATTGATAAATCCTAAGAGGTAGAAAAAATCTTACTGCTCAAAAAACGTAGATCTCGTTAAATCACACAGTTTATGCCAATTTTGTTGTTGCGTTAACTATTTCCGAGATATTCTTTGTTATTGGCATATATTTTCAAATAATTACTACTTCTTTCAACTTTAAATCCCTATTTTGTTCTTTCTTTCTATTTATTTCGTGGTCATTCAAATAGAGACCCACTTTTAAGATATCTGATATTGCTTTAATTTACTCTATAATTCTTATGGCTGAAATGAAATGTTTATCTCGATTAACCAAAAGTAGATAAAAGATAAGATTTTGTAAGAATAGTTAGTAAAATGAAAGGCGCGTGAATTCAACACCTACAATTTTTTACTATATTAATAATTTTTAAGCGTTCGTAATTTAAAGATAAAACGAAATCTGTGTACTAAATGTAGAGGAATTAGTTTATTAAATTGTGCCAAAAAATGTGTACGAAAATAATAGCCAACGAAATAATAGCTAGAAAAGCTTAACGAACTATCACAAGAAAGAAGATTTATAAATGGAAGCACTTGAAATGAAATTTATTGTGAATAAAATTATTCAGGATACAGGAAATCCCAAAAGGAAATAAATTGACTATTAAGGAATGCACTACTGAATACACTATTTTATGAAGTTTTTGGTCAATCTATCTGAAAATATAATCCGAAATTTCTTACGTAAACGATGAATTAAATTTCCTTTCGTTATCTTCTGTAGTTTTAAAGTTATTGGGCTTCAAAAAGATTTTTGTTGTCCTATGCCAAATGTTTTAGACAATGAAGTTTTAAAAATTCTTATTTTAAATACCCATGATATTTATTTTTTTTTAGCGTATAAAATTGTACCATTGTAAATGTTTATTGATTTTAAATTTTGTACTTTTACGTCTGCTTTTCACTTTAAAAATCAATTACTCAAAAACCCATAAGAGGACAAAAAAGTTATAGTACAATTTTAGTTGTTTAACATTTCAGTGTGTACATGAAAACTTTCAGAAGTACTGGATGAAAACTGCATCACGTGGACCATTTTAATGAACAAAAATCCATATTCAGCATCTTCAAGGTAGACCTTGGCTTGTTCCGTTCTCAGAATTCATCTTCCCATCGTCTTCTAGGGCGTCCCACATCTCTGTGATCCATTGGCTGGTACTGTTGTACTTATTTTGTTAATTTAGAAGAGTCTGTTCTTAAAGTAAGCTCACGCCATTTTTGATCGTAGCTATGTATTTTTTCTTTTAAATTAAATGTCTAAGATCTTGTTTGTATTACTTGCGATGTAAACTTTTAAAGCATGTCCTGCAACATATCTAAGGAATTTCATTTCTGCCATTTCTATTAAACTTGTAGCTGATCTATTCATGGCTCAGTTTTATGCTCAATATATTATCGTGGAAACTCCTATGACTTTATAACAATTCAGCATTTCTTATTTTGTGGTTTTATTCCGTAATATTCTTTTAATGGTTTCGCAAATTCTTTGGAATTTCTGGTTCTTTTTCTGCAAGCCATTTTTCCATTTATAAGATTTGCGACATCTTAAAGTTCTGAAAGTCTTCATTTGTTTTATTGCTGAGTGGTATTTTTGACCTTTTTGAGTATTTTCCAAGAAATGCCATTTCTTTTGTACTCCATAATTAGCAAAAATAAGTTTAAAAAAACAAAGAATTAGTTCCTGTTTGTTCCGTGTTTCATATAAGGGTAAACGTCTGCAATATCAAAACTGAAAACTTTGAAATTATAGTTTCGAAATATTTTTGGACGAATTGGACAATCCTAAAGTTCACTTCCCCTGTATTTTCACGAAAGTTTAGCGGTGGGTGCCCTCCAACGATAGACAAAGAAAAATAAAAAGTATTCTTTGTTCAGAGTCTTTTGAGACGGTATATAGGGGAAGGTAGAAAACCGCTTGCACTTGCCCAGGTCGGCTATGTTTTGCGGCTCTTTATGAGAGCTGCCGCACCGTATGACCATAAGCGACGTTCTTATCTCCCGCTTCCATTGTCTCAAAAGACTGTGAACAAAGAATATATCTCTGCATAACACTGATACTGTAAAAAGGGTAATGCAGTATAAACTTCTGTAGTTATAATACAGGATATTTGAATCAGACGGGAAAGATTTAATTCACTTGAGGGTAGCGTGTTACCATATCACCTAAGATCCACGTGTCGAGTTACGGGCGTGGCAATGAATTTACCAAACCTGATTCAAAATTGCAGATTTTACTGCACTTCTATGCAGATTGATTTCACCATTTTACGTAAATTGTACAAATAAATACAACGTAAAATTAAAATTAAATATTAACACGCCATACGCATGATCAGCAGATGCACATGGGTAATTTCACACAAAGTTTGTAGCCATGATGAGAGATTTAAAGCAAATGGAAACAAATGTAACGTTCTGGTGTGAGCTCTTTGTTAATCTAGCTCGGTATAAGGTCCGTAATGCACAGCCTTATCCTTTGATTGTGTTAGCTCTTGTTGGCTTCATATCTAGCGGAACCCTTTGCTTCCTTTGTGCTCAAACTCGAAGCCCAGTACGCTGTTAGTAGTCAGAGCGGAGAGCTAACCCATGACCTTCAAAGTGTAATCGCCTTCCTACTCCTACTGCTCAAACCCTGACTGCAATTAGTTAAGAATTAGGTAGGTTGTTTTGTGAATTAAATTGCGTTATTGATTTCACTTGCATGCCTGCTTCCTAACGCTGCATAAATCCGCTGTGGTCCGAACGAAGAATTATGCAATTGATTACGACTTTGATGACGTGGACTAGTTTTAATTGGAATTTAAAAGTAGAAATATACTTAGTGATACGAGTGTTGTAGAGGAATAAAGAAAACAAGAAAAGAAAATAAAAGCATGAGTTACATTCACATGACTTTCTCTACCTCCTGTCGTTTATTACGTATAGTAAGTAGGGGAAGTATTGCATTCCACCCAAAAATTGGATACCCAGATTTCACCGTAAATAAATGTTTTGAGGACCCCTAAATCCAAAAAAGCATTTTTAGAAAAAGGTCCGAGTGTGTTTGTGAACAGCATAACTCAAAACCAAAGTCTGATAAATACCAAACTTGGAATTTAGGTTCAGTATCTTTCAAAGATGCGACACGAAGATGTTCAAGAAAATCCCCCCAACACAGACTACCCTTTACATGGAACATTTTCCGAAAATTTTTGATTTGCTCAAAAATAGCTTCAACGATTTTGATTAAAATTCAGTATATATAAGATATTTTTATGACAAATAAAATCTATATCTTGAATTTTGTGGGGACATCCCCCAAAAGTCATCTTCATTCTGAATGACTTTCGCATAACTGGTAAACCGTAAGAGGTAGACAAAATGTTTTACACAACAAAAGTAGATCCTATTAAAATACACAATTTATGTCATATACATTTTTTTGTGGAGTGAACTTTTTCCGAGATATTCCTTGTTATTTGTTTGAATTCTCCAATACTTAATACTTTTTCTCAAATGGGAATTCATTATTCGTATTTTACTTTCTCTACTACGTATAGTAAGTAGGGGAAGTATTGCATTCCGCCCAGAACTTCGATACCGAGATTTCACCGTAAATACATGTTTTGAGATATCCTGAATCCAAAAAAGTATAACTCAGAAACGAACAGTCAGATAAACACCAAACTTCATATTTAGGTTCAGTATGCTCCAGAGATGCGACACGAAGGTTTTCAAGAAAATCCCCACACTCCAGATTACCCTTTACATGGAACAGTTTTCGAAAATTTTAATTACCTCAAAAATGGCTCTAAAGATTTTTATTAAATTTAAGATATTTTCATGACAAATGAAATGTATATCTATAGTTTTCTGGAATGTCTCCAAAAGTATTCTTCATTGTGAACGACTTTTGCATAACTGGTAAACCATAAGAGATAGACAAAAGTTCACTACATAAAAATGTAGATCGTCTTAAAATACACCATTTATGTCATATACATCTTTTTATCGAGTGAATCATTTTCGAGATATTGCTTGTTATTCCCTTAAATTTTCCAATACTTATACTTTTTCTCAGAATTCGTTTTCCATTTTTTTCATGTCCTGGACATGCAAAGAGAATGGAATACTCCACATAGCAACCAGCTGTTAAACTATTTGACTATCGCTTAAAGTCTACAAATTCCCCTTGTATCTACAAGAAAATTAACATCTCGATTAACATGAAGCATATGGAGAATAATTTTTGTAAAAATAGTTTGTACGAGAGTAGAGAAAGTCATGTGAGTGTAACACAGATTTTTTTACACATCTTTTTCAGACTATTCTTACGAAAGCTTATTATCATCAACTTAATATTAATTGAAATAAACTTTCGCAGAAATGCTTTCATTTAACATTTGTTAGGCATACAATATTGTGCACGAAACGGCCCTTCAGTCTACCATAGTGTTTTTCCCTCCGTAAGTTTCCATCTACAGGTAACTTACTTTTGACCCCATCCAGCGGCATTAGTTCTCTGTGTGGTTTGGCCGAAAAGCAATTCAGGAACATACAAGCTAACCAATGAACGATGTTTATAATGTATGTGAAATGGAGTGGTGTGTATACCACCTCTATGAAAGTTTTGCTACGATTGGTGTACAAGGAAAGACTAAACTGCTTGCAAATAATTCGGCCTTTTAGAGGAAGGAATGAAGAATTATCATGTGCAGTTAAACTGAACGACAGCTGCGACATTTTCATATATGAGAGCTTTCATCAGTGACATGGAGACGAAGGTTATGCTATTGCTGCTACTAAACGGCAATAAGAAAACGGTAGTGTAACATGAAAATATAAAGTTATGTTGTAATGTTATCCTTCGGTAGTTCGCCTATGAGTAATGTAGGGTAGGGGTTTTCTTGAAACTCTATGTTATCTCTTTGGAAGATACTTAAACAATATTAGACTAATAATATAATATAAAATAAAATAACAGCCCGCCTTAAAGCAATATGTGTATAATATAATTATAAAATGTATGTAACAGTCGTTGTGTTACGTATATATTATTATGTACATGTATAATGTTATGAGAATTACGTAATTTAACAATGTAGGAGCTGTGAGAAGCCGAAAGTTACTAACAATGAGGTAACCTTGAAACAACAATAAATTAAAAAGTTTAATAATCCAACTAATAATTTTTGGAACAATAATGTAATATTTAAAACAGTTTATAAATAGCCAATCAAAAACTAGAAAAGCTCAAAGTTAAATAAAAGTATTCTATTGGAGTAGGATTAGCCAATCAGAAATTTAAATGGTGGAAATATACCAATTTAGCTGGTAGACGCCAGACGCTACAAGGCAGCGTTCCCGAGCAGTTCGATTTTATACGTATTCAGTGTGAGATAAAAATTCATTACGGCGATATGATATAAAGTTTACGTGTTAAAATGTAATTAACAATAATCTCACAGCTCTAAATTAGGATATATCAGTGAAGTGTTATTTAATCGCGTGAAAGATTAATAAAAGGAGTGAAGTGAAAATTATAATTTGTGTAAGCCTTCATTCTTTAGCCGTACTACCCCTGCTAAGAGATACGTGTTTCTGCGAATTACTACTGACGCAACCGAGGCATACATATATAATATTTAAATAAACATTAAAGTACAAAGTTGACTTTTAAACGTGGGGTCGAAGGCCACCGGAAAGTTTGTATCGTACGTGGGGAGAACACTCCAAGAAACATATCTCCCGCAATACGTGGTGCAACCACAATAATAAACAATCCTTTCAAGTTTGGCGCCCAAAGCGTGGTGCTAATAACGTAAAGATAACCTACATCACGTTTCCTAAAAGTGCTGCCTTTTGTCTACAGGTGATCCCAAAACGCGTATATCCGGTGAAATCTCTATATAAATTTTTTGGGTGGAGTGCAATATTTCCTCTTTCTTTCTAGAGAATGTAATAATTCTCGAGAATAACACACGGTCTAACTGCTGTTGAAATCTTTCTGCAGCAATGCAGACTATGGTTAACCTAAAGATTGGATGACCCAAAACACGCACCGAGCGGCTGTATGTTGAACCCTTGGGAACATTAACACAAACGGAGTAGGCCGGCCAACAAAATAAGAATAAAAAATCTGATGTGTTACACTCACATGACTTTCTCTACTCTTGTACAAACTATTTTTACAAACGCCTATTCTCCATATGCTTCATGTTAATCGAGATATCGAGATGTCAATCTTATTGGTAATTTTCATGTAGATGCAAGGGGAATATGGTAGGTTTTAAGCGATAGTCAAATACTTTAACGCTGGTTGCTATGTGCCGCATTCCATTCTCTGCATGTCCAGGACATAAAAAAATGAATAACGAATTTGAGAAAAAGTAAAAGTATTGGAAAATTTAAGGGAATAACAAGCAATATCTCGAAAACGGTGCACTAAACAAAAGAAATGTATATGACATAAATTGTGTATTTTAACGCGATCTACATTTTTTGTGTAGTAAAACTTCGTCTATCTCTTATGGTTTACCAGTTACGCAAAAGTCGTCCACAATGAAGAATACTTTTGGAGACATTCCCAGAAAATTCGAGATATACATTTCATTTCTCATGAAAATATCTTAAACATATGATATTTTAATCAAAATCGTTAGAGGTATTTTTGAGAACATTAAAATTTTCGAAAAATGTCCCATGTAAAGTGTAGTGTGGGGTGGGGGAATTTTCTTGAAAACCTTCGTGTCGCATCTCTGGAAGATACTGAACCTAAATACCAAGTTTGGTGTTTATTCGACTGTTCGTTTCTGAGTTATGCTGTTCACACACACACACACACACACACACACACACACGGACATGTTTCCAAAAATGCTTTTTTTGGATACAGGAGGCCTCATAACATGTATTTCCGGTGAAATCTCGGTATCGAATTTTTGGGTGGAATACAATACTTCCTCTACTTACTATACGTAGTAGAGAAAGTAAAAAACAGTTTAGCTAATCAAAATTTTCGCGACAAAGCTTAAGAGAACAGAAAACTAAAATTGTGGAAAGTAGTACCATTTCGAGTGTCTGTCGTCCTCCGTGGTGTAGGGTTACCATGTTCCCGAGATCGTGGGCTCAAACCCAGTGGAGGGCGATGTATTTTTTTCGGGCGTAAAAGTATTTAGCATGACTTTCTTCGGAAGGTAAGTAAAGCCGGTGGTCCCGTGTCATAGATTTACGCCACGTAAAAGAATCTCAAGTCTGATAAAGAGGTCTCTGAGCAAAATTACTGGTCTTTCACGCCTAATATAGAATGGGACGCTAAGAACCATAGTAGTTCGAGCGTCCATAAGTAAAACTCAATTTAATTTATTTCCAGTGTCGGCAAGTGCTAGCCTTGCTTTCTTTTCAACTTTAATATTCATGTGCATACTCCATATGCTGCTTAGCATACTGTGTCAAACTTTTTAGTGCAAATGAAATTAGTTTTACTGCATTCCTTGATAGGTATAACATTTGATACCTCATATTAATTACGAACAATATTATACGACTATTGTATGTATTCTCTGTCTTACTGTAGTTCTGCTATATTCGAGGGAGAATATTCAAATACCTCTCGAGGTTATTCTTGGAATTAGTTACCCTCTGTGTGGGCTGAGCTTCGTATCCCAGCATGGTACGGAAATGTAGGGTAGATGACTTACCTTGTTACCACCCCCTCAACTTAACTAAGTTATTGATGGGGGTAATCCCGTTTGTCATATCTGTTAAAGATGCAGTACTTCATCTTTGGTTAAAGAAACAAAACAGCAATGATATTTGGGATGCACATGACCTAGAGTTAAAATATATTTGGATTAAAATCCCTGCAGCCACAGTATTCGTTCAGTTATGTTATATTCTGATCACCAGGCATAGGAATTTTATTTTTACTTTCTCTACTACGTATAGTAAGTAGGGGAAGTATTCCACCCAAAAATTCGATACCGAGATTTCACCGGAAATACAGGTTTTGAGACCCCCTGAATCCAAAATAAAGCATTTTTAGAAACATGTCTGTGTGTGTGTCTGTGAACAACATAACTCAGAAACGAACAGTCGGATAAACACCAAACTTGGTATTTAGATTCAGTATCTTCCAGAGATGCGACACGAAGGTTTTCAAGAAAATCCCCCCACCCCAGATTACCCTTTACATGGAACATTTTTTGAAACTTTTAATTTTCTCAAAAATGGCTCTAACGGTTTTGATTAAAATATCATATGTTTAAGATATTGTCATGAGAAATGAAATGTATTTCTCGAATTTTCTGGGAATGTCTCCAAAAGTATTCTTCATTATGAACGACTTTTTCATAACTGGTAAACCATAAGAGATAGACAAAACTTTACTACACAAAAAATGTAGATCGCATTAAAATACACAATTTATGTCATATACATTTCTTTTGTTGAGTGCACCGTTTTCGAGATATTGCTTGTTATTCCCTTAAATTTTCCAATACTTCAACTTTTTCTCAAATGGGAATTCGTTATTCATTTTTTTATGTCCTGGATATGCAAAGAGAATGGAATGCTTCACATAGCAACCAGCTCTTAAAACATTTGACTATCACTTAAAGCCTACCATATTCCCCTTGCACCTACAAGAAAATTAGCAATAAGATAGTTTCTGCAAATGTTTATCTCGATTAATATGAAGAATGGAGAATAAGCGTTTGTAAAAATAGTTTGTACAAGAGTAGAGAAAGTCATGTGAGTGTAACACATCAGATTTTTTAAGTAGCTTCCACTAATTATTGTTACGAAAGAGTTATTCACCTCTCTCCTTCATGTTAATCGAGATAAAACTTTGTACAAATAGTTTCATTACACGTTTTATTTTAGGTACAAGGCAGATAGAAGAAAGCCAATCAATAGTCAGATGCTCAAAAGCTAATCGCTCTATGCCGGCCTTGACATTCTATCTTTCCATGTCATCACAAGAAACAGCAAGAAGCGATAGTACTTTTAAAAAAAATGACAAAAGAAATTCAAAACATTAACGTATATCTCGAAAATGACTAACGCCACAAAACGTTATTTAAAATAAATAGTTTTTGAAAGGGATCTCCATTTTTTGTGTAGTAAAACTTTATCTATCTCTTATAGTTTGCCAAAATTCCTTCCGAATGAAGGGATTTCACAGGCTATTTCCAGAATATTCAAAGCATCCATTATTTTTTCTATTTGAATATCTTAAACATACTGTACTTTAACAAAAATCCTTGCAACTTTTTGGAGAAAATCTTAAAAAGCTTCCACGTAGAGAATAGTTTAATGTGGGGAATTTTCTTGAAAGTCTTCGTGCCAGCGTGCACACATGCATGCATACATACATACATACATACATACATACATACATACATACATACATACATACATACATACATACATACATACATACATACATGCATGGACCATTTTCTGTAAATGTTTTTTTAATTCACGGTCCTCAAAACCTGTATTTATGGTGAAATTTCTATAGAATTTTTGGGTGGAAATAATACCTTTTTTACCTATAGGTACACCTTCGTGCATAAAAAAGGTGGCCCACTCCCCTAGACCGCCAATGTTTTTCCTCCGTAAGGTTTCCACCTTCAGGTAAACAACTTTTGATTTCACCCAGCCGGTATCAGTTCCCTATATGATGGCCTCTATGAAACGGTTTCGCTATGATTGGTACATAAGGAAAGACTAAGTCAATTACAAATGATTCGACCTTCTAGAGGAAGGCTTGAAGAACAATTTGCATGTGTGGTTAAAGTGAACGACAGCTACGATATTTACATATATGATAGCTTTCATCAGTGACATGGAGACAGAGGTTAAGTTATTGCTGCTACTAAACGGCACTAAGAAATCCGGCATTAAGAAAACGGTAGTGTAGCATGAAAATATAAGGTATAGGTTGTTGAGATACCCCCTGTTCGGCCATACTTTGGGGGAGGTAAAGTATCCTGCCAATCCAGTGGATAGAATTATGCTCGAAAAACAGGTGTTCACGCTGGTAGATGATGAGGTTAGATTTTTTTCATTACCAACATAAACAGCTCCATTCCATTACGGACATGGATGGGCCACATTCTATGCACGCCGGATACGTGGTAGCGAAAATGAGGAGGCCATATTGTGATGGTATAGACCCTGCTTAATGATGCATTTTCCAAACTAATTGAAATACCTATCGTAATTTTTATTTCCCAGGTTCAATCTTGTAATACTCGTATGTTGTATTTTCTTGTTTTCTTGAAAGTAGTAGTTTTAGCAATCACATGAACATGTTAGTTTATATATAAATTCTATAGAAACAGCGACATTTTAAAGCGTTATCTCAAAGTCCTTACTGTTCAAATAATATTCGAGGTTGGGTAAAAAAAAAAAATAACGGGAATTATTTTTTTCCTATTTAAACACGCACGCGTAGAATTTCAACAATCATAACTGAGAGACCAGACCTTGATAAGCTGGTATATGCGCGATATTGTCCGTATGCTGTTGTTTGTCTGAGGGACCCATTGTGTAAGCACGTGTTTCAGGAACGGGACATGAATTTCAAGTCAGAACGAGCGTCAATTCGGTTTTGTGTTCTACTGAAAAAATCTGATGTGTTACACTCCGATAACTTTTCCTACTCTTGTACAAACTATTTTTACAAACTCTTATTCCATATCTATTTCATATTAATCGGGATAAACATTTGCAGAAACGATCTTTTGACTTGCAAAGAGAATTACATTTTACACATAGCGACCAGTTCTAAAAATATTTGACTATCGCTTAAGGCGTACTATGTTCCCTTGCTTTGTATTTGCAAGGGCAATATAGAAATACGGTAGCCTTTAAACATCGACATATCTCTTAATAGCTGGTTGCTAGGTGTAGCACCATTCTCTTTGCCACAGATTAATACTCTTTGCATATCCAAGACAAAAAAATGAATAAGGAATTCCCATTTGAGAAAATAAGTATTGAAAAGTTTAAGGGAATAACAAGCAATATCTCGAAAATGGTACACTCAACAAATAAATGTATATGACATAAATTGTGTATTTTAATGCGATCTACATTTCTTGTGTAGTAAAATTTTGTCTATCTCTTATGGTTTACGAGTTATGCAAAAGTCGTTCACAATGAAGAATACTTTTGGAGGCTTCCCAGAAAATACAAGGTATACATTTTATTTGTCATGAAAATATTTTAAAATATATGATGTTTTAATCAAAATCGTTAGCCATTTTTGAGAAAATTAAAATTTTCGAAAAATGTTCCATGTAAAGGGTAATCTGGGGGTGGGGAGATTTTCTTGAAAACCTTCGTGTCGCATCTCTGGAAGATACTGAACCTAAATACCAAGTTTGGTGTTTATCCGACTGTTCGTTTCAGAGTTATGCTGTTCACACACAGAGACACACACACGGACATGTTTCCAAAAATGCTTTTTTTGGATTCAGGGTGTCTCAAAACATATATTTCCGGTGAAATCTCGGTATCAAATTTTTGAGTGGAGTACAATACTTCCCCTACTTACTATACGTAGTAGAGAAAATAAAAATCAGGAACAGAAATGCTGCAAATGATACAGGAAGCATATGGAGACCAAAATTTATCAAAAGCACATGTTTTGAATGGCATAAAAATTTCAAGATGGTGGAAAAAGTTTTGAAGATGCTCCACGTCCAGGAGGCTCTGTAAATCAAAAACTGAGGTGAACGACAACACCACGTGATGTTACAGGAAGATCAACGATTAACAATAGCGGAGATTGCACATTTGGATGGGTCAGTTGAAGATATAATTCGTAATGATTTGGGCTACAGAAAAGTTGCAGCAAAATGGTGCTTCATGAGGAACAGATGTCTCGTCGGGTCATGACCTGCCAGCAATGGACCACAAGGCTTCAGAGGGAACCCAACTTTCTGGACAAGTTTATCACATCTGATGACAGCTGGTTTCATCACTGCAATCTGGAAACCAAGCAACAAAGTGCACACAATGGAAACATCCTTCCAGCTCAAGGCCAACATAAAAAGCAAAGGTGCAACCAAGTGCAGGGAAAGTCACGTACCTTGAAGTTTTCGACGAAATTGGGATAATTTATGATCACATGGTTCCAAAACGTACCACAGTAACTGATCAATACTACGGTAACGTACTTAAAGGACCACTCAAGGCGAAAATGGCTAAGAAGAGACCAGAACATACTGCCAATGAATGGATCCTCCATCAGGACAACGTCCCTGCTCATCGAGCCATAGCAACACAAGCGACAATCACTTAACTAGGTATTGGAATCATGCCCATCCACCATATTCTCGGGATCTAAGCACCCTGCGTTTTCTACCTGTTTCTACGAGTGGAAAAAATACTTCGTGAGTGTCAGTTTCAAACTGACAAAGAACTAAACAGTATTATTTCGGGTATACTGAACAGGATATCAAACAAGGACTTCTCTGTCTGTTTTGAAAAGTGGATAAAACGTTACGAGCAGTGTGTAGCCTCAAAAGGAGGCTATTTTGAAAATCTGTAGTTAAATTCGAATAGAAAAAAATAATTTTGTCCAAAACAAAAAAGATTTCCCGTTATTTTTTGACCCTCCCTCGTGCATTTATTGAGGAAGCACAGGCGCGCACACATACGTACACCCCCCTCTCTCTCTAGCATACGATATGCTACAACTGACATTCTGGAGATAACTGAGAACGAACTGTCAGAATACCGCAGTTGCGCACTGCGGTGTGTTTATCAGCAATTTCTCCTATCCATGAATGCACCTTGATGCAGAATAGATAAACCGTTATGATGGACTATATACTTTATTAAATAAATCTATTGTTGAGCTGAATATACTTACGCCATTGAGCGAAGGATATTAAAACTACATACCGTACTTGAGAGCACACGATTATTTCCAGTTAAATACAAGCACGTCTTTAAACTAGAGTATGAGCACGAACCTGTATTCAGTTGACAACTGAGGAGACAAGCAAGAGTAGAGAAACAACTGACTGGCTTTCACGGCCTAATTAAACTATGATACACTAGCCGAACGATTTGCTCTCCCCATTTCATGCCTACTTTGTCATGTATATGCTTAAAACTTATGTCTTAATTGCTTCATTGTATAGCGTCCTTAACTTTTTTTTTCCTTTTCATTTCTATAGTCCACTTTAACCGCTATGGTCATATCGGGGGTTTTAACTGAAACATTTCATGCCGTTCTTACTCTTTGAGCTTTTAGGTTAGGTTACTGTAGGTTGATACTACTAACTTGTAATAATTTTACACAAACATGATAGGGAAATCAATAATTGCAATAAATAATTTCCACATGTTGAATTGATGCACAATGGAAGAAGAAAAAGTTACATGTAAGTGAATAAGAAAGTCAACACCAGGTAGATAACTGTTCAGGAAAAGCGATTAAATAAAATTAGAGCAGCTAAGGTAATTAAGCATTTTGGCGAACTTAAGTCAACAAGAAACCTATTAGCTGAAGTTCAGGTAGCTAGAATTAAAAACCTTAAGAAATATTAGACGTGTAACTGCATGTAGGCCAGTTCGGAATGATGAGACGGGAAGGAATCTCTGAATTTGGTAGTCAAAGATTTGGCAACGTGGAATGCAGAAGCTTTAGTCACGTAGTTCCAAAGTAGGCGGGACTTAAACTAATAAAATAACGTGTATTGCTAATATCAGCGACCTTTTTTCTTTTCTTTCGTGTGCAGTCTTAGGGGCTTACAGTCTTTTAAGGTGAACGCAGTTCCTAACACCTAAGACCGCACTGGGTTATCATTTACTTAGCGGTAGCCGAGAGGGGTTTTGCAGGTAAGCATTTTGGTGTCTCGTGGCAAGTTAAGCTTCTAGTTTCTTTTATCGCGGAAACGGTGATTTCAAACCTTAAAATTGATGCTGCAGAAGTTAACAAGTATAGAAATTCAATTGTTATAGTTTCGAGTGCTACGATTCATAATCACTTCCATTCTTTATCTTCTAACGGTCGTCAACTCGCTTCAATAGCTCAAGTATTAGATCACATTAAATTTCTCAGTCAGTTTAAACTGGTGTTATACTTTCACACTACACCCATGCATACCTTGAGAGAAAGATCTTGTAGCCAACCACTGTAGCAGCCGGCAGCAAAATCGACAGCAGATATTGGAGACCACGTCAAAAGGTGGCATTCGTCATCAAGGTTTTCATCTTTTTAATTATTTTCATACCTGCATTCGCTCTCACATCCACATTTCTAGAATCCTCTGGAGGGTAGGGAATAATTCTAATTAAATACAAAATCCCACCCCAGCCAGGAATCCAACGCGGGACCTCTGGGAAAGTGGTCAACTTGCTAACATTCGGAAACAGTCGTTCTTCATGGTGTAGTGGTTACCATGCTAGCCTCCAGTTCCCGAGGTTGCGGGGTTCAAACCCAGCGGAGGACGATGAATTTTTTTCGGGCGTAAAAATACTTAGCATGGCTTCCTTCGGAAAGTAAGTAAAGCCGGTGGTCCCCTGTCCTAGATTTATGGCACGTAAAAGAACCTCAAGCCTAATAATGAGACCTCTGAGAAAAATTACCGGTCTTTCACGCCCAATATAGAATGGGACGTTAAGAACCATAGTAATTAAAGAGCGTCCATAAATAAAACTTCGTTTCATTTTTCATTCGGAGACTGTACTCTTTAATTTCTATGGTCATATAGGAGGCATTATACGTAATATTCATAAGTATTTGCGAAACCTTGGTAATTATGTACTTATATTTATTTCGCTGTAACTGATTTGACTAAGTTAATGTGTGTCTGTATAATTGTGTTGGTGATCAATAAATAAAACCCAAAGACCGATATATGTATGTTGATAAACAATGAAATTCTTTTAGTGAGATAAAAACATGCAAACTTACACACCATAAAAATGTTCAATATTTAATGTTTACCCCAACATCAGGAGGAGATTTAAACACACACAAAAGGGAAATATCTGACGATCTACTTCAATGGTTGATAACAATAAAATTAATGATAATTAATAATGATAATGATGATAATTTATTATATACTGTGATACTGCATGTGTTTTATGTTTTATTCGGAACAATCTTGTCCTTTTACCCCCCCCCCCACACATATAGGTCCATTGTGCTGCCACCTACTGCCTGGTACTCATTATTCTCAACCTCAGTAGTCATTATACATCGTGAAACAGCAGAATGGGACGCTCCGTGGAATTCACGGACTACGAACGTGGTCAGGTGATTGTGTGTCAGTTGTGTCAGAAGTCTGTACGCGAGATTTCCACACTCCTATACATCCCTAGGTCCACTGTTTCTGATGCGATAGTGAAGTGGAAACGTGAAGGGACATGTACAGCACAAAAGCGTACAGGGCGACCTCGTCTGTTGACTGACAGAGACCGCCGACATTTGAAGAGCATCGTAAAGAGTAATAGGCAGACATCTATCCAGATCATCACATAGGAATTCCAAACTGCATCATGATCCACTCCAAGTACTATGACAGTTAGGCGTGAGGTGAGAAACCTTGAATTCCATTTTTGAGCGGCTGCTCATAAGCCACACATCATGCAGGAAAATGCCAAACGACGCCTCGCTTGGTGTAAGGAGGGTCAACATCACACGATTGAACAGTGGCAAAACTTTTGTGGAGTGACGAATCACGGTACACAATGTGGCGATCCGATGGCAGGGTGTGGGTATGGCGAATGCCCGGTGAACGTCATCTGTCAGCGTGTGTAGTGCCAACAGTGAAATTCGGAGGTAGTGGTGTTATGGTGTGGCCGTGTTTTTCCTGGAGGGGGCTTGCACCCCTTGTTGTTTTGCGTGGCACGATCACAGCGCAGACCTACATTGATATTTTAAGCACCTTCTTGCTTCCCACTGTTGAAGAGCAATTCCGGGATGGCGATTGCATCTTTCAACACGATCGAGCACCTGTTCATACTGCATGGGCTGTGGCGGAGTGGTCACACGACAATAACATCCCTGTAATGGACTGGCCTGCACAAATTCCTGACTTGAATCCTATAGAACACCTTTGGGATGTTTTGGAATGCGAACTTCGTGCCAGGCCTCACCGACCTACATCGATACCTCTCCTCAGTTCCGCACTCCGTGAAGAATGGGCTGTCATTCCTCAAGAAACCTTCCAGTACCTGATTGAAAGTATGCCTGCGAGAGTGAACGCTGTCATCAAAGCTAAGGGTGGGCCAACACCATATTGACTTCCAACATTATCGATGAAGGGTGCCACGGACTTGTACGTTATTTTCAGCCAGGTGTCCGGATACTTTTGATCACGTAGTGTATATTAAAGGATCCGAAAAGAAGACCTGTTGTCGCTATTATTAACAAATGTATGTAAACATCCCTTAGAATCTGTGTGCACACTTTGCCCGGGATTGTTCTTTTTCACTTTCACCTGCGTTAATTTCCGATTGCAATTATCAATACTCACGGGTTGACAATTTTAAGGCTGGTTTCGGTCTTGTAGGTTTTCAATCAAACAGTTGAATTCATCGCTTCTTCGGTCTATTAGAATTTATGTTACCTTAAGGTTTATAATCCAATATGATGTTCTTTCCAAATACTTCTAAATTGACTTATTTAATCCATCAGCTTAAAAATATTTAACTTATTTCTGATAACTTAATTTTTTTCTTCTTTACAAGTGTGTAGTGTCGGCCACACTTCTCAAAAATCTCATTTCGACTATGATCTTCTTTTCTCTTGTAGTTAAAACCCAAAACTCGCAGCATACAGAAATACGGGAACTGCCATTACCTTATAAAACCTGAGTGTAGTTCTTTTGTAGTATTTTTTTAACTTTCTCTTAAATATAAACATTATCTTTTACTGTCCCACTTATGTATTTAAATTTGCCAAGTTTATTAAAGAGGTATTCTTTTTACTTTCTCTACTACGTATAGGGGAAGTATTCCATTCCAACAAAAAATTCGATATCAAGATTTCAGCGGAAATGTATGTTTTTGGGTAACCTGAATCCAATTAAAGCACTTTTGGAAACATGTCCGTGAGATGTCTGTCAGTCTGTGAACATCATAATTCAAAAAAGAAAAGTCGGATAAATACCAAACTTGCTACTTGAGCTTACAATCTTTCAGGGATGTGATACGAAGATTTTCAAGAAAATGCCCCACGCCAGGCTACTCTTTACATGATACATTTTTCGGAAATTTTGATTTTCTCAAAAATGGCTCTAACGATTTTGATTAAAATATCATATGTTTAAGATATTTTCATGGTAAATGAAATGTGTATCTTGAATTTTCTGGGAGTGTCTCCAAAAGTCTTCTTTATTCTGAATCATTTTCGCATAACTGGTAAACCGTAAGAGATAGACAAAAGTTTACTACACAAAAAATGTAGATCGCGTTAAAAAACAATTTATGTCATATACTTTTTTGTGGAGTGAACTATTTCCTAGATATTCCTTGTTAAATGTTTGAATTTTCAAATACTTATACTTTTTCTCAAATGGGAATTGGTTATTCGTTTTTTTTATATCCTGGACATGCAAAGAGAATGGAATGCTCCACTTAGCAGCGAGCTCTTAAAATATTTGATTATCGCTTAAATACTACCATATTCCCCTTGCACCTACAAGAAAATTATCAAAAAGATAATTTCTGCAAACGTCTATCTCGATTAATATGAAGTAGATGGAGATAAGTGTTTGTAAAAACAGTTTATACAAGAGTAGAGAAAGTCATGTGAGTGCAATAGATCAGATTTTTTAAGATAGAAGATATGGCAACCCATGTAATTAAAACTGTTTATCTGTTCAAGTATTCTCTTATGAACAAACTCGATCGTAATCTACTGTGGCGTTACTCGCACTACAGTTTTAGCAATAGATGCTCCTAATATAGCTGCTTAGGTAATTCCGATGATTTCTGCTTAAGGTGCGACAATGTAATAACTTACTATTTATTTCATGCTTCTCAACGAGGTTGAGGACCTATAAACGGGGGCTAGACAAGAAGTGGCCGCGTCTAAACCCCTGACCCTCGCACAGAGGCTATCCGATTTTCACAGGAAATGAATCACACATGGCGCACTCTACAGATAATGATGCTCCCTTGTGGCTTCGCTGGCTCGGTCGATAGAAGTACAGTTGGCGCGAGAATGTGAAATGTGAGCGGGTACGACCGTCGCGAAAACATGGCCCCCTCCCCATCATTAACAAAGTTAGGAACTCTAAATCGTAAAAAGAAGTCTAAAGCCAGCTCTCTGCCGCTATGCGAAATTTAAAGCGACCAACTTATTCGCCTAAGGGTATGTGGATTGTGAGACTATGGTGCGGGGTGCGTTTGGCTTTTTTTTTTTCTGAAGGTCAACTCTCGCTGTTTTATTTCCCCCGCAGGCGAGGTGTACAAGTGAACGTTTGATGTTAAACTGAAGCGTAACGGTGATATGTAGCTTTTTGTAACGGAACGAGACTTGCTAAAAATCCGGCTGCACGGAATTAATGGTGAAAACCGACAAACAGTTAATATGTTCCTCATCTTCACCAAGCATTAACCATGTTCAAGCCTCATGACACAACTCATACATATAATCCTCTTTCCTCCTACTCTCCTATACACCCCATGGATGTGGATTTCTCGCTTTTTCCGTTCCGCAACGATTTTGTAACGGAGAGCCTTTGAAATCATTGCTATAGGAAACGTGGATTTTGCATTCTACACGGACAACGGTATTTCACTACTCGTATTCAGAGTTTGAAATATTGGAACCTCGTAGTGCAGTGACCAAAACTATTCAGATCTATCGTATGTCATTATATCAATGTGTGTGTATGAAAATCCAAAAATCCATAGTTTTATTCTAACTTCTTTGTGGTTTTACTTTCTCTAATACGTATTTACAGCAAGTAGAGGAAGTATTATATTTTACCTAAAAATTCTTTACCGAAATTTCACCGGAAAACATGTTTTGTGGGCCCCCGAATAACACATTTTTAGATAAAGGTCCGTATGTGTGTGAACATATTCTAAAACAAAGTTAGTTAAACACCAAACTTGGTATTTAGTTTCAGTGTCTTCTAAGCATGCTACACAAAGATTTTCAAGACGATCGCCCTACCGCCCTTCACATGGAAACATTTTCGAGTTATATTTGTTTTCAAAACTGGCTTTAAAATGTCCTAAATTAAGATATTTTCATGAGAAATGAAATGTATATCTTGAATTCTCTGGGAGTAAGCTCTGAAGTCCTCATAATTCTGAATGGCTTTTGCATAACTGGTAAATCGTAAAGATACACAAAACCTTACTACATAAAAAAATGTAAATCTAGTTAAAACATACATTTTACGTCAAATAAAATTTTATGACGTCAACCATTTCCAGATACTCGTTGTTATTGGTTTGAATTTGTAAATACACTTTTATCGAGAAAAATTGTTGTTCCTTTTTTGTGTGTGTTTCTCTGTCCATGCAAAGAGAACGGAATTTCAAAGCCATCACTTAGCGACCCTCTCTTAAAAGATGACAATCACTTAAGTTTCAATTAAAATTAAATTGAGTTTTATTTATGGACGTTCTTTAACATAACATTGTATATTGGGCGTGAAAGACCGGTATTTTTGCTCAGAGGCCTCTTTATCAGGCTTGAGGTTCTTTTACGTGCCGTAAATCTACGACACGGGACCACCGGCTTTACTTCCCTTCCGAAGGAAGCCATGCTAACGATTTTTACGCCCGAAAAAATCCATCGTCCTCCGGCGAATTAGAACCCGCGATCTCGGAAACTAGAGGCTAGCATGGTAACCACTACACCAGAGAGGACGACTCTATCACTTAAGGCTACTGTATTCCCCTAATCCCTTTGTACCTACAGGGAAAAATGCACAAGAAAATTTCTGCAAATGTTAGTGTCGATTAACATATGTAGATAGAAGAATGAGTAGAGAAGGTCGTCTAACATAAAATCTATAGTTCACACAAAGTTTTAACGGCCTATGTCAAACTGGTGTTATGAGATTAATTTTTACTTTGTTACTACATATAGTAAGTAGGGGAAGTATTGCATTCCCCTAAAAATTCGATGCCGAGATTTGAGCGGAAACATGTTTTGAGGCGCCCTGAATCCAAATAAAGCATTTTTGCAAACGTGTGTGTGTGTGTGTCTGTCTGTCTGTGTGTCTGTCTGTAAAAAGCATAACCCAAAAACGAAAATTGGGATAAATACCACACTTGGTATTTCAGTTTAGTATTTTCCAAGGATGCGACATGAAGATTTAGAAGAAAATCCACCACCAACTACCCTTTTCATAGAACATTTTTCAAAAATTTTAATTTTCTAAAAAATGGTTACGATTGTGATTAAAATACCATACATGAAAGATACTTACATGATAAAATGTATATCTTGAACTTTCTGAGAATAGACTGTGAAGTCCTCTTCATTGGGAAGGAATTTTGTATAATCTTGTATAAACTTGTAAACGTTAAACCATAGACGAAAACGCCACACACACACACACACACACACACACACACACACACACACACACACACACACACACACACACACACACACAAATGAGGATCTCTTCAAAAGGCACAATTTACTTGAAATAAGTTTTTTTTGGGCATAATCCATTTCTGAGATATCCGTTCAATACTTGTCATTATTTTAAATGAATAATTAAACTATTCCTATCAGTTTTCAGCTGTTTCTCGCGATTGCAGGGAACAAATGGAATTTTAAGTCCAGCATATAGCGTCCAGTTCTTAAACATTGTATCTTTGTATCTATAGCGAAACGTGTAATGTAGCTAACTAGCTATTTTTGCAAAGGTTTATTTGGATTAAATGTGTAGGTAGAAAATTAAACTTTAATAAAAAGTTTGTATATCTACTAATAAAAATAGAGGATAGAGAGTCATGTGAATGCATTACAGCAGGCCTTTTTATTCATAATTAATAATTTTGTGATATGGTATAATGAAATACTGCTTTTACCCTACGGTTTATTGTAACGCTCCCAAATGTTTTGTTTCAGCATAGTACAGAAACATAAAAACTTATTGTACCGGTGATGTTTTAATTTTAGTTTAAGATAAGAAAATTGTGTATAGTTGTTACATTTTCCAATATGAGTTTTGAAAAATAATTTATTTCAGCTGAAATATTTGTTTTTTAACTAGTGCACATATCCCTAATTCCTGAAGATCTTGAAAAATTACAAGATAATAGGTTAAAAACTGTACTCTTAAGGAGGATTTTGAAGGGTAAAAATGCCTGGAAAAAGGTTTGGAAAAATGAAGCTTGAAGTTCATCGCGGTACTCTGGCAAAATGGTTTAGGACCGATTAGTCATTTGTGGCTTAAAATTTTTTGTATTAAAAAGAATAATAGTGTGGCATGAGGGAAAAAGTTAAAAAGTATCATAAAAATGAAAAAAGGGAAAACGTTCACGTTGTTTTTGCCAAATTCTGTATATACATGTCGTTAAATTTGCCAGCTATAAGCCTTTCATTTAAATTATTTAAGCCAGGCTAAATTTTGATTCTTAAAGCAATAATTTCATACATGGAACTGAGCATTTGGTTTGTTTTCATTCAGGAGTAAAATATTTTTTATGTTCGGCAAAACATTCACCCTAAAAGAAAAAATGAGCAGATTCTCGAAGCGTATATTTGTAAAAGTCCAAATGGTTTCCGCGGCCGGTTCACAATGGTGTCGCGGGACGCGTGGCTTTAGTTGTCACCTTTCACAATGAGTCCCAGTTACTGAGTATGTGCTGGCAGCCGAGCGGTTATAAGTAGGTATGTGGCAATGAGGTGCGTATCCCGAGCATTTTTGTGCAGAAAAACCCAATGTTTATTATGCATATTATAAGTTCTAATTGCTAGGGCTTATTTGATTTCAAGGCATTTATGCTCAACGCTCTCATTTTTGTTTTCAAATTAAACCGAAATAAGAAAACACTATATTCCTAAATGAAAAAAGAATCAATAAAAAGAAATTAATTTAATATCGGGTGTGTAAACCACTGCTTCTGTTACTGCCCTATTTTTAGGAAATACATGACATCAAACGCTAGTTCAAGTTTTCACGAGAGGATGCTTCTTCCCAACCATCCTGTATGTGATCCCACAAAACCTCTTTTGTCTTGCAGGTCAATTTAACTCCGAAACTTTCTTCAGCTCTGCTCACACATTTTCAATAGAATTCAAATTTGGTAACCAAGAAGGCCAACCAATCACTGATATTTTGCCTTTGGGAGAATCAGTTTGAAACTTGCTGACTTGTGTGGACAGGATGATGGAATTCAATCATTCGATCGGGATATCTAGTCCTTACAGAAGGAAATATAACGCTTTTGAGGATGTCTTTATACTGTTGTCTATTTAATATGCCATCAAGATGCCACACCGCACCTAGACCATCTCGTGACAACCGACTCCAACACGAGATATATATATGCGACCTTGGCGATCCATTTGTGCCACGTATTTTGCGTCGTGAAGTCTTCTTTTGGGACGGTAGACAAATAATTTTCCCCCATTTGTAGACTAAAATATCACCTCTGTGAATGTAACCATATTGAGTTATTGTTTACATTTATTTCTGTAAATGCGAAGCGACATAATCTGTGATCGTTTGTAAGATGCTGCTTCTTATAGTCAATGGAGCAAAAAGTCCTGCTGTAATCAAACAACGCAAGGCTTTGACCCAGGGAAACTAGAATTACTTCTGAGAACTCATGTTAGAAGGGATTGCTGTCTGCCTCTTCTAGAAGAGCAGTGTCCTGCTGAGAAGTAGAAAAACGTTTTCGACCCGAACCACGTGAAGGACAAGCAATCCCTACCCTGAATAACGGCACGCACAACGTAGCCTAGACATAGGGACTACCAAGTGTTCTTTCAGCCTGAGACACAGAGTATCCAGCAACGGTCACTAACGCAAAGAGATATCTCATTGTAGCTTCGTCTTTGTATGTGCACTCAGTCATAGCAAAAGTCAGTACGATTGCTAACATATCATGCAGAGATCCAAGGCTATGAGGTGATGATCACGCCAGCACCATTCATAACCAGTCAGAGGGCGTTTAGTAAGTAAACAGAGCAATCGTTACCACACGGAATATAGGTGATGTCAGTATTGTGACGGACGCTCTCCTACCTTTCCTTTTATAACACGAGGTTTCCTGCGATGGTTCCATTTATTCGCTGTATACAAACCAGTGGAGAACTGTGGTAATAAAGCAAAGAAGAATCACATGTCAAAACCACAATCACAATGAGCATCGTTTGTGCTGGAATTTGAAAAGGAAACTTTCACCACAAATGGGAAAACCATCAGATGTAGCGTATGACGCATGGAGCTCGAAGGAAGCTTAAAATAGCATGGTAAACATTAAACATATCTAGCACATGGTCGTTACCGAGTTTCGGAAGAAATTACCTCCTTTCCGGATGTTGACAATTTATAGAAGGTGAAAAAGGTATTTTGCAAGGTAACCTTATGAATAAATATATTTAAGGGGACGGAACTTGGAATTCCATTGGCTCCACAACCAGTTGGTGGAGGACATGGCTACAAGCTGTAGTATACGAAGCTCAATGATGTGGCGTATCGGTAAGTTCATTGCCAGATGTACTGTTGTGTTGCATTGTCGCTACTAGACATAGCATTATTGGATTCCTTGATTTTTCGGCTTAACGATCCCTCCTTTTGGCGCGGACCACGCCAAAGAGAGGGCTTTGCTTGAAATCGTCTGATTATGCCAACCCTGTCTGGCGTGGCTAGAGGGGCGATATAGATCGCGTCACATGAGTGAAAGCGGTCGTTGTAGCACGGCTCGCCTGTGGTCAGTCTACGGCTTCCAGGCATCTCCCTCCATCCTCTCTTCCTAATTCATAATGTAGAGCAGCCAAACGTTTGTTCATAAACTCCAGGTAATGTGTGATATGTAATGTTTTTGTGTAATGTAAAACCCAACACCTTCATCTAAATCTATACACCAAGGCCCCGGTCTTCTTGCTGATAGCGGTTGCGCTCCCACCCCATATGCGTGTTGGGGTGACCTAAATTTAATCGTTTTCTGTAAACCTTTCTGCCTGCACCCCAGCATGTAACAATATTACGATAAAGTTGTTAATGAATCAGTGTCTTTGACGAGAGAAAATACTGCTATACGTTCAGTGAAGGAAATAATATCACGAGCTTCGTTTGAAGACTTTTTATATATTCAGAATTATTTCAGTAACATTGCAACTACAATAACATATGTATTTGCAAGTATAGACACTAAGAATACCAGAAGCTCTTCAGACAGTAGAACAGGTTTCAGAAACAATGAGTAAAGTATTAAGTGGAAGTTTAAAGAAAGGCGCCGTCCTCCATAGTGTAGTGGTTACCATGCTCGCCTCTAGTTGCCATAGTCGCGGGTTCAAACCCGGCGGAGGTTCTGTTTCTAAAGTTGAAGAAATGGTTTGGTGGTAAAAGATTTGCCAACCATGAAGAGAGGGAGTTTACAGTTGATGGCTATTTTGCAGAACTCGACGGTTCTCACTATAAACAGGGTATAGAAGCTATTGAACATCGCTGGCAAAAGTGTATCGAGCTGAATGGAGACTATGTAGAGAAACAAAGTTTTTTTCAGAATTGTTGTGGTTTCTTTATTAGGTCGGATACTTCTGGGACAAACCTAGTAATGCCGACTTTATTATTGTCGTTTAGTAGCAGCAAGAACTTGACCTTCGTCTCCATATTGTGATGAAAGCTCTCATATATGTAAACGTCATAGCTATCGTTCAGTTTAACCTCGCATGGAAATAATTCTCCACCACTTCCTCTAGAAGGCCGAATTATGTTGTAATTGGTTTAGATTTCCGTGTACCAACCTTAGCGAAGCTCTCTTACAGAGAGTTACACATTACACATAGGTTACAAATATAATTTATTGGTTAGTTTTACGTCCCTGAATTACGCCACTTACGGTGGCGTGCACCAACCTTAGTAAGCTCTACTTTCGTAGTAAACTACTATTCAAGTCAATACTCGGCGATTTCCATGCGAAAGTAAACTACTTCCGAAGAATTTTACTCCTTTCAGATACTCCCAGATTAAATTACCGTAGAAGTAAATGTCGCAGAGCACCATCATGTAGTATGTTACTACGGAATTAAATAGGGCATAAATATAGGTTAGAATTTACTCTTGCGACCTGGATGGAGTAACTAACCTGTCGATTGAACTAGAATACCGTATCGTATTTGGAGGAAGATATTTTTGACGCGTTCATGGATTACTTAGATAACATTGATGATTTCGATGAAGAAAACATCGATTACTTAGGCTACATTGATGATCTCGACGAAAAAAAACAATGGAAATGCGATAGTACCATGCGAGAACCATATGATACTTGTACAGAGAGAGAGAGAGAGAGAGAGAGAGAGAGAGAGAGGGAGAGGGAGAGGGAGACGCCTTTTGAACCTGCTTGGAGAACAATTCAACAAAACTCGGAAACAAATTCAGTTCTATAATCCAAACTACTATTATCGTTACGCGTTATATGAGTTTTTCGTACCGGAATATTTCAGAAGCTTGAGCCGGTATACGATGAATTTAACGTAATGTGACAGTCTTACACTGTATTAAATGGAAGGTACTTAGAATTGACTTAACGTGATGTAACTTAAAAGTTTGGCATAAAACTTTTCCCTCCCGTTACGTCAAGTTTGAATTCACATGGTAATTACAACCAGTCGGTACTAGCTCGAAGTAGTAAAAGAACTATGAATTAAGAATCATTCCCATTACGTTAAGTGCATGCCAATTATACCTTTAGTTTACCAGCATTTTCATGTCACGTTAAGTAAAGTTCATCGTAATCCCGTTATTTCAGGCGATCTTACATATAAACGTTCACCACGCGTCTGCTGGTCGTGTATTTCACTGCGTTGTTAGAGCGCTTTTGAGGTTAAGAGCCAGGTACCTACACATATAAATATACACGAGTGTTAGGAAAATAAAAGGCATTTCTTCTTCACTTTCACAGATTTCCCACACATTGTTTGTGGAATTGACTGCACGCATGTTACTATTTTGTACCCATCCTGGTGAACTTTTCCGAAATCAGAAAGGGTATTCTCTATCAACACGCAAGTGATCTGCGGTTAAAAATGAAGATTACAAATATTGTTTCCATAATTTTAAGCTGCTCTTCAGTATGTTTCCCGTCACTAGAATTATTAAACGCGTCAATCACGACTTTCCAGCATCGTTATAACACGTTATGGCTTTTTTGTATTACTTGGGTCTTCATTGAAAACGTTAATAAAAGAAACTTCCCGTGAATCGGGATCCTAAGCATATATAATAAAACCCTAACCTAACCTCCCGTAAATCAGAAACGTAAAAAACTAATAAACCTAAAATAAAAAGTAATTAAGAACGCACGTTACGAGTGTTGGCTTTATGGGCCGACGTAATGCAAATTATCGCACTTTTTTACACTCATATTGTTTAAATGGATTTTCTTTATTTCTACCAACAAATATTTATCTCTTTTGGTGACGTTTCTCCCCTTTTCCTATCGCACATAACCTTATTTATGATTGCATGAAGTAAATCGCGCAAACAAAACACCTTCGGGAGTAATTAGCTCTTACTTCCGTAGTGGTAACGAAAAGAGTAGATTGTAATTGAGCTCTCCAACGTTACTTTTGGGGTAAATTGCTCCCGTAGTAACCTACTTCCGTAGTGGGGACTTCTTTAGTGAACGTTACTTCCAAAGCAATTTGCTCCAACATGGTGTACGCCACACTTAGAGAGGTGATACTGGTCGGGCGAAGTCAAAAGCTGATTACCTAACGGTGGAAACCTTGCGGAGAGAGAAATGCTATAGTGATCTGGGTGAATAGCTACATTTTATGCTCGAGTGTGTACATATTTTATTTTATGATCATTTAACATTCAAAGTCAGAATAGCGGCTATGAGTTGGAGTAATTTCTTATGGCAATGATGTTCGATCATTCAGATTGTCTTAACATTGGGTTTGTAATACTTCGGGTTTTTCTTTTCATTCATATTTTCATATTTTAAAAAGGCTAGACATCCTATTCAAAGAAAAACTCGCGCTCTCCTGTCTGGAATCTAAACTTTTAATTTAAGTACTAGCATGCTAATCACCAGACCACAAAGGGTGTTAGTATGATCTTGTTAAATTTATTTTGGCGTGTTGTTCAGGGAACTTTGTTGTTTGGTTTTTAGCATAAGTAATTTTCAATCATGTATTCAGCATCTATTGCGTTTATTTGCATCCAGCGGTACACCGTTCTATGCATCGGAGTGTTCAAAATTTCATTGTACCGTTACTTTTGCGCCACCGGGTCCCTCTTGGTTTTTTCAGTAATGTTAATGACTTACTTTGAAAGGATAGTGTAACACATGCCAGAGGTCAGTAAGAAATGAATCAAAACACATTTTTTCCAAAGTATTTTCCATAAAGATGCGCTGCACATACAACTTTAAACTCTGAATAAATGCTGCAGCGTCTTGAAGTATTAAAGGTTCATCTAATATGTATGTTGGCCTATTAAAGCAAGGTATAATACAGTGACAATTTGGAAAATATATCTTGGAAAACATATAGGCATTTCACTAATAGAAAGTATTAGCAACAACAAAAATTTACCATCCTAGACTTCATAGAGAAGTAATTGGAATGTATAGACATACCAAGGTCAATAAAAGGAGGACAAATTTAAGCTCAACCGCACATGGACACCAGCGATGGCTTGCCACTGCAGACCCATCAATCATGAGGCACTTCTGACCTGGGCGTGAGCTGTATATTGTGAAGCATTTGCTACCTTGTTGGCAGTCGTTAAGCTGCCCAGGGTGTTAACATTTTGAAGATGACAACCTTGACCGAAACGTCTGGTGTAGACATTTACCCATAGACCCCTCCAACCCGAAAGATTTTACTATTTTGTCATTTAACTCTGGCCGTGAAAACCTTATTTGATCCTACGTTACCGTTGTTTTAAACAATCTACTGTTTATAAATTTTAATTTGGGTTTGTGAAGAGAGATAAAATGAATATAGTAACTATTGACAGAGAGGATATCGAGTTATGGACATCCAGATTTTACACTTCTTCCCAATAGTGATGCAACTAGAGATTTAATGTGAGTTTTACTTTAATTATCATTTATTTAATTTTAACTCGTTTTATTATTATTATTTGAATAGAGCATCGTTCTGTTGCATTAACAACATGAGGCTGACGCGAAAGAATACAAAAAGTTTTATTTACACAATGTCGGATATTGTGTCAGACACAAATAGTTGAGAAGCAGTTCATTAGTTTCTTAATGACCAGATCCACATATAAATCTTCGATAAACAAACAAAACTGTAGTAGTTTTACATTCTTGGCATACATGATCATTATTCCGAACCCAAACTCCTGGCCACACCAGAAGATACAATTTTCTTTATAAACAATTCAATTGGTCTCATTGGACCTCATGAGACGAGTGTAGCTGATTTTAGCGCAGGAAAATAGCACGCCGCACGCCCAGGAAGCCAGCCACACTTCTGTATCACTACGACGAACAGCGGAGAAAAGAGAATGGGGACCAAATTTCAAAGCTCTCTAGTCCTAAATGCTGACATAGAGAAAGGGATGCAAAATGCCCTTATAAAAGGATCCTGAACAGCTTAGTCAACAAAACGAACGAATGCAGTTTGTGAGGTCTAGCTTCCGCTTTAGTTCTGCAGTGTAGACTTTTCATTACTCGTCGTATTCGAAATTAGCTTAAAGTTTGCTTTATCCAAATGAGGAACTAAGTAAAACCTTTTTGATAGTGTCCACCCTTTCCGTTTGATATTGCGGATCCATGATTTGAATACTCGGTCTCTCTGACGGGCGCAGTCTGCGTTTGAAGTCCGAAGTTAATGACTTACGACGGCTGAAAGACTTTTTACAGCACGTCGTCCTTTTGTTCATATTTGTATACCAAACTTGGAAAATTTTATTTGCTTCCATACTGCAGAGCGAAATATTAACACCCTGATCAGTAAGTTACGTGTCAAAACTAAAATTTCAAAAGGTAATTGCTAACATGGTACTTACTGTAGTTCATACAGTGTCCAGAAATTAAAGATAATGTATTCATAAGTCAGTAACCATTACGCAACTGCTATGGTAAGTAATGTGATTTGATTACTTACAAATGGGATGCTTACTGACAACCTAGCTGCAAGCGAATTAACAGGATTTATACTCTCATAGTAGTTTTGTATTACATTTTTACAAGATAATGCTTTTTGATCCACTTTCTATTTATGTTGTCATTGTGGAAAGTTGAATTTCCTACGATCAGTGCTGGCTAGCCTAATTGTGTGTTTTGCCTATTTTACTGCTCCATTCGTGAGATCTATATTAAATACTGTCTTTTTATATATATAGTTTAATGCAGACTTGGAATATAATCATATTTTATAGTTGTATTTTACCTTGCAAATCCTACTTGGATCTTTATTTCCTTGTAATTTCTGAATATTTACTTAAGATTTAGTTCATGCAACAGTTAAATACGAGCTATTAATTTTTTCACTTTGCCACCAAGGTTAATGTTAATCTTTCTATTAGAACCACCATGTGCAATAGCTGTTAGAACATTGTTAATTTCATTTTCAAGTAAGTACTCTTTTGTTATTCACATCGACAAAAAACAGCCTAAAATACCACGCGTCAATTACATTGAAGGATCCCAGAAGAGAAAATACTTAACTTCGTCTCATATTTTCATACTCTTTCTCGTTCTCCAAGGATGCACTTGCCGCACTTTTATCGCAATATAAAATTGTTCTAGTAAAAATTACATAGTTGGAACAAATATTACAATCTGTATTGGAGGTGCAAGAAGCCAGGTCGTCCAACACGATAATATAACAAATGAATGCTGTACTACTTTACTTCCTGGAAATTGTTTAGAAACATTTTATAGATTGCGTTCTCCGCTCAAATGTGGCCTGGCTTGAAGTAAATAGTGCTCCGTGATTTTTATTTTTATGTTATGAGGTATTATTCTGTGGTAATCTAAAATACTTTTATGTCAGATTTCTTCCGAAGTATGCTGATAAACATTAATGGGGAAAATACGAAGTGTGAATTTCATTTACGGTTTTCATTTTAGATAAAAGCCTTCGAATAGTAACAACAATTAACCCATAAACGGGAATTTAAATAAGTATCGCGGCTACGGAAAGTACGAGATAGTATTGCAGAAGTCAATTATCCCGTTTTCGGTAGTGTTAATACTTTCAAGTTACACTTGCCTATATTGGGCAGCACAAACAATGGGCTATTTTAGGTTTTCATGAAACTATAAGAACGTTTCGTTAAGGTTTCTCAGTACATAAGAGACCCAATGAATAAACTATGTTCTGGAAAAAGGATGAAGATAGGTACCGGTTTGGTGGTTTTATACTCTTAAATGCACTGCCGTTTGTGAAAATTACAACACCAAGAAAGACTTTTCCGAATAACTCCAAACTTGGTGGAAGTGTAGAAGAGTGTACAAGCAATAGGTGATTAGGCTTGCAGAGAGATGGGTATACGTAGGCCCAGCAGAGCCCTCTCATGTCGGTCCGACAAGGTCAGTGTTGCGCCCAGCGTAGTCAGTGCAGAGCTGTCAAACGAGTGGAAACAATAAAGTGAATGCCAGTATGCATCGTCGAAGTCAAAGGGAGCCATATCGGCATGTGAGTAAGTTCAAACTGGGCAGAATGATCGGTCTCCGGGAAGCGGGTTTGTCATACCCTGACATTTTGGCTCGTACAGGTCATGTTGCTGTGACAGTGATGGCGTGTGTGAAAGCAGTGGATAATAAAGATCGTACGCAGCGAAGAGCGGGTACTGGACCACGGAGCATGACCACAGCACAGGATGACTGTCATCTTGCCCGCATGACCATATCGGACCGTACAGCTTCATCCACAGTGTTGACTCGACGCTGGAGGTGTGAACTTGTCAGCATCAACGGTTCGTCGCCGTCTGCTGTACGTTGGATTGGTTGCATGCATGCCATTACGTCGGCTTCCATTGTCCAGAAACCAAAAGCTCCTCCGATTGCAATGGGCACGTCAACACCGTTACTGGAGTGCTGAGTGGCAAAACGTAGTCTTTTCGGACGAGTCCCGCTTCAACGTGTCCTACAGTGATAGCCGCATACATTTCCGGCGGACCGTGATGAGCACAACCTGGAGGGCTGTATTGTTCACCGACATAGCGGACAAACACCATGTATGATGGTTACAACAACCGATCTCGCTTCCTACGAATTGAGGGCGCTTTGAACAGCAACCGGTACTTAACGGTGGCTGTATAGCCTGGGGTACTCCCCCTGCTTCAGGCATCTCCACAGGCCACATTTCAGCAGGACAATGCCCGGCCACATATTGCGAGGAATGTACAAGCCTTCTTCGAAGAGCGACGGGTACCATTGCTTCCTTGGCCTGCACGTTCGCCTGACATGTCGCGTATCGAACATGTCTGGGATATGGTTGGTCGGCACCTGGCGTGTCACGGTCCTCCAGTAACCAGTGTCACGGATTTGTGGACTCGAACACAAACTGCGTGGAGGGAAATACCTCAGGAACTTATTGAGAACCTTTTTGATTCAATGCCACGGCGTATAGCAGCTCTAGTTGCAGCGCATGGAGGCCACACCAGATACTGAATATTAGAGCTCAAAGGTCATATATAGATTTGAAATGTTTATCATTTGTTACTTGTCATATACCTAACCTGTGCTATTAAATTCATTGAATTCATGCGCTTCCTTCTTGGTGCTGCAATTTTCACTAATGATAGTATAGAACGCTATTGGAACTAAATACACATCTACATTATTTGCTTTCTTTGAATTGTATAGTTTTAAAGTATATAGGTACCTAAGTATTCAAGTAAGTTTAAATTTAATTATTTAATTTTCTGTATAACTAAAGAAATACGTTAAGCAAATCTGCTTTTAATGAGAAAGATTTTTAATTACGCCTATAAACTCTGTTGCTCATGTGTTTAGAAGAAACATCTTCAATTCATTACTATTAGGTAGAATATCTAATACTGTGTCACTGGAAGAGGCAACAAAAAACTCTAATGAAAGGCGATTTTGATTACTTCTGACAGGATCTTTTGTCACTTTCGGAAAATATCGGAACTATGGACATCAGGAAAAGATAAATTCAATGACGGGCTGTGGTTTTTTGCAGGACAGTATTAAAGAAGTAGTTTAGAAAGGCTATCTACAGAATAAAATACCCCATTAATTCTTAGTCTTATCTACAATGCAATCGTAATCCGAAACGAAAATATGAAGATTCCAAAGCGGTAGATAAACATCCTGAAAAGTCTGCGCGTAAGCTAAATTCCGTACAGTTAAGGCAAGGGAGATATTCAAAATTAAAAAATCTGATGGGTTACACTCACACGACTTTCTCTACTCTTATACAAACTATTTTTACAAACGCTTATTCTCCATGTGCTTCATGTTAATTGAGATATCGATATGTTAATCTTATTGCTAATTTTCTTGTAGATGCAAGGGGAATTGCTAGGCTTTAAGCGATAGTCAAACATTTTAAGAGCTGGTTGCTATGTGGAGTATTCCATTCTCTTTGCATTACCAGGACAAAAAAAATGAATAACGTATTTGAGAAAAAGTACAAGTATTGGAAAATTTAAGGGAATAACAAGCAATATCTCGAAAATGATTCTTCACTCAACAACTAAAATGTATGACATAAATCGTGTATTTTAAGGCGATCTACATTTTTGTGTAGTAAAGGTTTCTCTATTTCTTATGGTTTATCACTTATGTAAAAGTCGTTCACAATGAAGAATACTTTTGGAGACATTCCCAGAAAATTCAAGATATACATTTCATTTGGTATGAAAATATCTTAAACATATGATATTTTAAACAAAATCGTTAGAGCCATTTTTGAGAAAATTAAAATTTTCGAAAAATGTTCCATGTAAAGGGTAGTCTAGGGTGGGTAGTTTATTGCAAACCTTCGTGTCGCATCTCTGGAAGATACTGAACCTAAATAACAAGTTTGGTGTTTATCCCACTGTTCGTTTCTGAGTTATGCTGCTCACAGACACACAGACAGACACGCACACAGACGTTTCCAAAAATGCTTTTTTTGGATTCAGGGGACCTCAAAACATGTATTTCCGGTGAAATCTCGGTATCGAATTTTTTAGTGGAATACAATACTTCCCCTACTTACTATACGTAGTAGAGAAAGTAATACGCTTTTAGAATATTTTATTAGTGTTTTCTTATTATTTCCATACAAATATTTGTAGCTATTTTATTCCCTAGAATTATATTATTTCAATGGTTTTGTAGTGTAAAACTACAGTAAAATGTACACCGTTAACATCCACGCGTGCAATCACACCGGCATTTTACGTGGACCCTCCCCATTCATCAAAGGCACATGACGCAGGATATGAGCCCGTGTTGTTCGGTTTTGAATGGATAGCTAGTCGGTTTAATCCCGCCTTAACGATCACGGCTATTGGAATCTTTTCCATCAAGGTGTCTGTGACAGAGATATATAGGGATGTCCAACCTTAGAGAGAGGGGGAAGAAGGGAGTTTCTCTTTCCACTGTTACTTCCAAGGACAGAAATTTGATTGGTTTAGCCCTTAAGTTTTTAAATATAGTAGGTGGGGTGAACTATGGAGTTCGAACCTTAGTTCTTAAGAGAACAAGTGGACTTAACTGGTGTTATAAAAGCCGGTTTAGGAATCAGCAGTCGCAAAATAATTCGGTAAAGGGTTAAAAGTTAGGCATAAGATACTACAGTAATGTTTTGAAAATCAGCAAGTTAAAGCAGATGTGGAATAAGGTATTAGTAAATATTACAAGATTTATGACAATTTTTAAGTACAAGGGTTTGTTCCAGTTGACAGCTCATAACTCATTAACTCCTGTCAACATTAAAATGAGTTATTTACTAATTTGTAGAAGTATAGAATTAAATTATATTTCGAAAACTTCCAGCACTTGTTGCTTGCTATGAAATAAAACATTTAAAATTGACTGAATTTTCATAAAAACAAAAACGGTTCGAGTAATTCTTACTTCTTGGTGTATCTAATTTTTCAATATAATTTAAACGCATTCCTATATTTTGTGATTTCATATAATAACTAGGAAATGAATCATACGTTTCATGAGGGTGCTGGTGAAACGTTTTCCCATGTAGAAGAAGAAAACGTCTGTGAAGTGGGCTTAACGTGCTATAGGAATTGATTAATTAACACGAAACGTCTCACATTAAAAAAACACTATTTTTTTAGCATAATTCACGTCATATTGTTATATACCGGGGAGAGGCCAAAAGGTTTTGCAGCTAGATAGTAAATTTAGTTACCCCGGCATAAACATTGGGGGACGTAACTACAGTGGCAACGATAGGACCAGGGACATTCTAAAGCAGACGTGGGATATTCATAACAAAATATACATAATTTCACATTTAGTGTGGTTTATTATAAATTTACCTTGGTGCCACTACATCATTCACAGAAGATTTCTGGACAGACATTGGAGGAAGATGTTCCACACACACGACCCACGCGCTCTACACAGATGACTGACCCACGCTACTAGACTGACGCCACTAGACAAAGCAGCTCGTACCTCTACTTACCTTCACCCCCTTTCCTCTCTCCACCCCTGACTAGGAGGTGGGGAGAGAAACGCCGCGTCGAATGAAATTCAAACTCCCAATCGAAATAATTATGCCCAACAATGTCATGCTTCAAAGCAATAATATGTTCGACGCGACAATGCGCACACATACACGCTACAATGTTAGTGGAAAATAATCACAGTGTGAATCGCCAGGGGAAAGAAATGTCAGCAGTGCGAACACACATTACAATTTTCTTGTACTGTACATTACGAACTTTGTTTTAAATTAATCATACTGTTTATTAGAGCATGATAGCTCGACAGTCTTGCAGTACCTCTAAAAAGCAATAAAATGCACTCATGATGTATATTGACACCCTCATGTATTGATATCCATGTTTTTCTTCATTTTAAACAGGGATGTTACACCATGCATAATGTTTATGGACGTATATGCCTGACATCATACCTCTCAACTCCGTGTAATGTAAGAAAAATTGTCCTTTTGCGAGAGCTTGCTACGGCAAACGGTCGCTGGCTTTTAGTCGAGAGCGGGTGTGCTTTACTTGGCTAGTGTTTCGGCAGAGGAATAATTATGAATTCTAAATTCTAGATGTTGAGGCAGTATTTTTAACATTTAAATGATTTTAGTGAAATTATATAATATGTAAATTCAATAACAGCCGCCTTGAAGCAATGTATGTATGTATGTATGTATGTATGTATGTATGTATGTATGTATGTATGTATGTATGTATGTATGTATGTATGTATGTATGTATGTATGTAATAATTTGTAAAATGTATGTAAGTCATTGCATATGCTTATATTATTGTAAAAATGTTCAATAATGTTATGTGAATGCATAACGTAATTTAATATTGTAGCAGCTGTGAGAAATAGGTCAAAAGTTGCTAACAATGAGGCAATAATCAGTTTGAGAGTTTAAATGTTACTTGTGATTCTTGGAAGCAATAATGTAATTTTGAGACAGTTTAAAAATAGCCAATCAACAACCAGAAAAACTTTAGTTAAATGCAGGTATTCTATTGGACTAGGATTACCCAATCAGAGACTTGAAATACAGAAATTTACAAGTTTAGACGATTCAAATCAATTCAGTTGCCTGCAGACAGTGATTGTAACCGGATGCGTGATGCGTCCCCGAGAAATTTTATACGTTTTCGTGAGTATTTAATAAAAACATCTCACATCTCTCTTTCCCTCTATCAGTGAAGTGTTATTTACATCATATCAAGCATTAATAAAAGGAGTGATGTAAAAATAATAATCTGTGTAAGCCTACATTCTTAGTCGTACAAAACCCTGCTAAGAGAAATGTGGCTCTAACAAATACTGACACAGCCGAGGCAAACATAAATATATAATATTTAAAGAAACAGTAATTTTATTTTCTAAACTTGGGGCAAAGGCCACTTGAAAGTACATTTGGGGCGAAGGCTACCGGAAACTGTTTACTATACGTGCGGTTGCAACTACTACAAGTTCGGCTCCTCAACAGTTGAAATATAATACATCATCTTCAAACTGACTTTCCATACGTGTAACAAAACACCTACTTCAAATTGGCGTCCATACGTGAAGCTAAGTAAATAAACAACAACAACAACTTCAATATGGCCTTCTTAAAGTGGGCTACGGTAATTCATTTAGGTAACATCTACTTTAAAATTTCAACACTTATACATGACCATTTGTTTCATTTAAACTGTCCACTGCAATATTTGCGGTTTTATTATCCAAGGAAACTTCATGTTCTTGAAGATAATGTCGGTAGCTGAATGGGTCTTTAATGGCTGTTTACCAATATGATAATGTTGAATGAATGTTTTAGTGCGGTTAATACCGGCAATTTCCAATACAGAATTATCGATGTGTTAAAGGTTTAAAAGGAAGTTCAAATTCGATACTATTCTCGTTATTATTAACTACTTTGCGAATAATTGTATATCCATTGCGTAGTGCAATCCGTAAATGAGAATAAAGAGGGATTACATTTCACAACATTTCAGTGTGATTATATAAACATACAGAGAAGGGCGATACGCATTTGCCGTAGTGTAAAACAATGTTTCATGAGAAAGGAAAGTTATATTTTCAAGAGATTAATACTGTAATACATATATATTTGGAGTTTAATTCCTGTTCAGTTTATTAATATTAGTTTCGCTTTATTTAAATTGTTATAAAGTATTTAGTGTTCCAAATTTATAATAATTCACAGTTGCAGCTGACGTAAGCTTTTTACTGATACAACCTAACTCCCTATGATCCTTTGTGTCCTATATAAACACACAATTCAACGATTAATAAGCCGCCACTACCTTACTTTGCGAAGTGTAGGCAGTATATAATCAGTCGAATTCTTTCGGTTAATTATATCCAATATATCGGGGGAATTTGCCGTTCCTATGTTTTCGTATTGTAACAAATGAGGACGCCAATTATTGCGAAACACACTTTGTTTATCCAATATGCACACAAATTACACTTGAGCAACTTATAGCACACACGGAACACAACACAACTGATCTGTCAAATCTCAACTCGTCACTGAACTACACTAGCGTTGTCCACTTTCACTGTCCACTTTTCACTTCGTAATTTCTTAACTAACTGAATTCAACACTTGCAAGATCAGCTCTCTTATATAGGCCTCGCATACAAAGCGGAATGTTCGAGAAAGGGAGGCTACTAGAACATACCAAAAAGAATGCTCTGAATCAGGGAAGCGGCACATAATGGGCCATGTTTCGTACTGGCTATTTTCCGCCGGCCGGTCGGTCGAAGTTCCCACCCAGATGCTAGGCCGGAGGTTTAACTGACGACTCGTAGGTAGCTTCGCGCACACAGTCACAGTACGTACGTACGCTGCAGATTAGGGCTTTCAGTGAGAACTCATCCTTTTTGCGCCGAAAATAAACAAAAGCCTTCTAGAGCTAGCTATTCTTTAATATATTTATTTGTTTGTGCTTCTAATTGGAATTATTAAATATTGCAAAAATGTAAGAAGTAGCAGAAAAAAAGTTTGCGTAAATTTGAAAGTACGATGTTAAAGAAATGTTGTTTGTGTTCTATTTCATTTGGATACACATTTTTACTTTCTCTACTACGTATAGTAAGTAGGGGAAGTATTGTATTCCACCCAAAAGTTCGATACCGAGATTTCACCGGAAATATATGTTTTGAGACCCCCTGAATCCAAAAAAAAGCATTTTTGGAAACGTGTCCGTGTGTGTGTGTGTTCGTGTGTATGTGTCTGTGAACAGCACAACTCAGAAACGAACAGTCGGATAAACACCAAACTTGGTATTTCGGTTCAGCATCTTCCAGAGATGCGACACGAAGGTTTTCCAGAAAATCCCCCACCCCAGATTACCCTTTAAATGGAACATTTTTCGAAAATTGTAATTTTCTCAAAAACGGCTCTAACGATTTTGATTAAAATATCATATGTTTAAGATATTTTCATGACAAATAAGATGTATATCTTTAATTTTCTGGGAATGTCTCCAAAAGTATTATTCATCGTGAACGACTTTTGCATAATTGGTAAACCATAAGAGATAGACAAAATTTTACTACACATAAAATGTAGATCGCGTTAAAATACACAATTTATATCATATACATTTTTGTTGTTGAGTGGACCATTTTCGAGATATTGCTTGTTATTCCCTTAAATTTTGCAACACATGCTTTTTCTCAAATGGGAATTAGTTATTCATTTTTTGTCTTGGATATGCAAAGAGTATTAATCTGTGGCAAAGAGAATGGTGCTGCACCTAGCAACCAGCTATTAAGATGTATGTCGATGCTTAAAGGCTACTGTATTTTTATATTGCCCTTGCAATTACAAAACAAGGGGAACATAGTAGGCCTTAAGCGATAGTCAAATATTTTTAGAACTGGTCGCTATACGTAAAATGTAATTCTCTTTGCATGTCAAAAGATCGTTTCTGCAAATGTTTATCTTGATTAATATGAAATAGATGTAGAATAAGAGTTTGTAAAAATAGATTGTACAAGAGTAGAGAAAGCCATGTGAGTCCAACATATCAGATTTTTACATTTTGTCTCCTATTAAAAGGATCTGAAGTGTTACATTCACATTAGTGTCTTACCCAAAATCGTTTATTTGTATCACTTCTACAAATTATTGTTAAAAAAGCTTATTTTTCACCTATTTCATGTTAATCGATGCAAACGTTTGCAGGAGACTGAAGCGATAGTCTGCGAAAATCTGCAAAATGGTTAATGCCGAAACAGAGGAAGAAAAAACAAGGAAAAGAGCATTGAAATTGTATGTTTTATTGGGAGCTCATTTTTCGTTTAGCAACCTTTGTCTACCTCTTAAGGTTTGCCGATTATACAAAAGCACGCAAAATTAATTCAGAATGAAGAGGACTTCACAAGCTATTCACAGGAAATTCGAGATAAATATTTTATTTGTCATGGAAATATCACTATGGTAGGCTCTTCAATGAAAATAATTCAAGCCATTTTTCAGAAAATAAAAACTAACGAAAAGATGTTATGCAAAGGATAGTTTAGGTTAGTGAATTTTCTTGAAAAGATACAATTCGTATGCTTAGAATATATTAAACTTATATACCTACCACATTCAGTTTTTAATTTGCACACATGTGCGCGGGTGAATATTTTCCTAAAACTCCCTGCAGTCTTTATTAAGGGAAATCAAAACATCTCTTGGGTGAATTAGGCACTTGTTCTATTTAGTAAAGAAAACAAATAGTTTCCAGTCCAAAGAGAAACTGCTTTCTATTGTGTAGTCTTTTTACAGTTAAATCTCCAAGTTTAATTTTTAGAACATCTGGCTCGTTAAATGAAGATCGGGTAGACATTAAATTCTCCAACTGATTCGCATTTTCCGTGGTTCAAATCCCGTGGTTCATTGAATTTTTCAGTCTTCTGATTCTACCTTTCCAACCTTGTCCAACACATGGCTTGTGTGGAATAACAATTAACTCCATTAATTGACCTAATAGTGGTTGAAACTATGAAGCCGGGACTTAAAGTACTTACAACATTGTAAGTCGCCATTGGGATATGTCTATACAATTTGAGATCTCCTTGTGGATTACCGCAAAACTGGTAGCTTTGCAATGATAGCTCAGTGATTAGAGCAACTGGACGGAGACTGTTTCAAATCCCGGCTATGGCATTAAATGTTTGTCGTCAAAATTTAGGTGCATCTTGAGTAGCAATTAGTATCCTAAATAATAACACAAGGTTTGGTTGCTAACACTGGACTCGTATCAAAGAAAGTGAACACACTGTATATGCCAGCTAACGTGTTGAAGTAATTATCTAGGGCTTCCCACATCAGCAGACCACAGACATTATCAGCATTGTTCGATCAGCGCTGACTGATTACCGCCTATTGTAGTACGTCCGTGAACTATAACAGCCAGATAATTGAACATAAATCAAGCGAATACTATATCAACAACACATTTTTCATGAAGATCATGGTTTGTAATATCAATCGGCAATGGCAGCTTTTATTTTTTGATATGTCGAATACACTCCTCCCAGTAGGCATATATTTTTCTTTGTGTTTCATTTTAAAGGTTTATCTAGGACTGGAAGTTATTTTATGCTCCACACTAAGATCAATATTAAAGTAATCTTATCATTTATCCTGCTACCCGCATTGCCATTGTTAGCTTTTCTTACTGTAGAAGTTCTAATGGAATTTTTTCTGTTAAACAACAGACGCTGAGTTTTGGTAATTGTGATATAACTAGACAAGCAGAATATTATAAAAATCTGATGTGTTATCTCACATGACATTCTCTACTCGTGTACAAATATTTTTACAAACGCTTATTCTCCATATGCTTCATGTTAATCGAGATGTTAATCTTATTGGTAATTTTCTTGTAGGTGCAAGGGGAATTGGTGGTATTTAAGCGATAGTCAAATATTTTAAGAGCTGGTTGCTATGTGGAGTATTCCATTCTCTTTGCATTGCCAGGACAAAAAAAATGAATAACGAATTCCCATTAGAGAAAAAGTATAAGTATTGGAAAATTTAAGGCAATAACAAGCAATATCTCGAAAATGGTTCACTCAACAAAGCAAATGTGTATGACATAAATTGTGTATTTTAACGCGATCTACATTTTTTGTGTATTAAAATTTTGTCTATCTCTTATGGTTTACCAGTTATGCAAAAGTCGTTCACAATGAAGAATACTTTTGGAGACATTCCCAGAAAATTCGAGATATACATCTTATTTGTCATGAAAATATCTTAAACATATGATGTTTTAATCAAAATCGTTAGAGCCGTTTTTGAGAAAATTAAAATTTTCGAAAAATGTTCCATGTAAAGGTAATCTAGGGTGGGGGATTTTCTTGAAAACCTTCGTGTCACATCTCTGGAAGATACTGAACCTAAATACCAAGTTTGGTGTTTACCCGACTGTTCGTTTCTGAGTTATGCTGTTCACAGACACACACACGGACATGTTTCCAAAAATTCTTTTTTTGGATTCATGAGGCTCAAAAAATGTATTTCCAGTGAAATCTGGGTAGTGAATTTTAGAGTGGAATGCAATACTTCCCCTACTTGCTATACGTAGTAAAGAAAGTAAAAATCTACCAAAATATCAATTTGTACACCCCAAAATACCAAAATACCATTAAATATATATTTTAAAGCCAAAAAGTGCTTTTAAGAGTTTGGAGAAGGTTCACTTCTAGTTTAAAGAATAAGTTTAAATTTTTGTCCATATGTAATAATAAAGTATGAAATGAAATACGTTTACATTGATTTTATAAATTCTAATCATTAAGACCTTTAAACGTAGAAAACGAGAAAAAAAAGTTGCTGGTTGTTTTGTCCTTGATAATTCTAATTACTATGCGCCGCTATAATCACCGAAAACAAAACTGTCCAAGAATACAGGGCGTTTAATTTCGCATTGCGTCACATAGAGAAATGCTACATTTTCTCAGCTGTACCTGACTTACTGGTTTGGGTTTTCTAAACGTGTTTCACAGTAAACTGCCAAAATAGAATATATGGAAAACCCGGTTCAGCTGATAGGAAATTATTTCGAAGGCGAAAACCGTAAATCTTAAACATGAAGATTCTCATATAATATAAAAATGTTATCTAACTGTTATGAAATATGAACATTTTTGCTACGTTCACTGGATTCTACTATATGCTGCAAAATATAAAAATGCGTGTTCCCATAATGATTTCAATTATGATTTGGATTATAACATTTCATATTTTACCTATTTTTACTTATAAGCTTTAAAAAAGTATTTTATGGCAGATATTACCCTACCATTTATACCCAACATATGCTACCTGGATAAAAGGTTAATTCCACTCTTCATTTTAAATTTATTAGAATTAATAACCACCTACTCTACATTCACTGTAGCTTGGTCCTAAAAGTATGCAGAATAAACGCGCTAGAGTTGCATTCAATAGCATAGAGTGAAGAGCCAACGGCTCATAATGGAAACAGACTAAAAGGTCATCCTATGTCGGATAATCACAAATCACATTTTCCAACCTGACCTTTTACAATATCAATAAAATATGTTGCGGTTTATCATGCATATAATAAACGTATAATAAAAAAAAATATGACGTGTTACTCACATGACTTTCTCTACTCGCACAAACTATTTTTACAAACGCTTATTCTCCATATGCTTCATGTTAATCGAGATATCGAGATGTTAATCTTGTTGCTAATTTTCTTGTAGATGCAAGGGGAATTGGTAGGTTTTAAGCGATAGTCAAGTATTTTAAGAGCTGGTTTCTGAGTATTCCATTCTCTTTACATTACCAGGACAAAAAGAAATGAATAACGAATTCCCATTTGAGAAAAAGTGTAAGTATTGGGAAGTTTAATGGAATAACAAGAAATATCTCGAAAATGGTTCACTCAACCCAAAAAAATGTAAATGACATAAATTGTGTATTTTAACGCGATCTACATTTTTTGTGTAGCAAAATTTTGTCTTATCTCTTATGGTTTACCAGTTATGCAAAAGTCGTTCACAATGAAGAATGCTTTTGGAGACATTCCCAGAAAATTTGAGATATACAAATAATTTGCCATAAAAATGTCTTGAACTTATGGTGTTTTATTCAAAATGGTAGAGCCATTTTTGAGAGAATTAAAATTTTCGAAAAATGTTTCATGTAAGAGGTAATCTGGGGTGAAGGGATTTTGTTGAAAACCTCCGTGTCACATCTCTGGAAGATACTGAACCTAAATGCCAGGTTTGGTGTTTATCCGACTGTTCGTTTCTGAGTTATGCTTTTCACAATACTTCCCCTACTTACTATACGTAGTAGGGAAAGTAAAAAAACAGGACATAATATGTGCTATAGCTTTTGAATGTCCTAGGACCTAAGTAGATAAAATTCGATATCCATATTTCACAGGAATATGCGTTTTTGGGGTCCCTGTAAACTGTTTCAGGAAAATCTGATGTGAAATATTCACATGACTTTCTCTATCCTGTATCGTTTATTAGTGGGTATATAAGCTATTCTTACTAAACCTTATTTTTCGAACTACTTCTTTTGAATCCAAATAAACCGTTGGAGAAATAGTTACATTTCACATTTCATTATAAATACAAATGGAACAGCGATAGTGAAATGTTTAACAAATGCTTGCTACACGCTGGCCTCAAAATTCCATACTGTTTCCATGCAATCTCAAGAGACAACAGAAAACAGATGGGACTTAAAAGAATGAAAAGTATTGAACAATTCTAACCTTTAATATCAGTATCTCAGAAATGGCTTGTGCCATAAAAAACTTATTTTAGATAAATTATGTGTTTTAAAGGGATCTACATTTCTTGTGTAGTACGTATTCGTATATCGCTTAACGTTTTCAACTTATACAGGATAATACAAAATTCCTTCCGAATGAAGAGGACTCCCTAGGTTCTTCCCAGAAAATTCAAGATATATTTATTAGTTGCCATGTAAATATTTTTATATACTGTATTTTAATCCAAATCCATTTAGTAATTTTTTGGAAAATCGAAGATTTTCGAAAAATGTTTCATGTAAAGAGAAGTTAAGGGTGGGGAAATTTTCTGAAAATCTTCGTGTCGCATCCTTGGAAGATACTGAACTCAAATACCAAGTTTGGTATATATCCAACTTTACATTTTTCAGTTATGCTGTTCACAGACACACTGATACACAGATACACACATGTTTTAAAAATGCTTTTGTTGGATTCAGGGCGTCTCAAAACGTGTATTTCCGGTGAAATCTGAGTATCGAAGTTCTGGGTGGAATGCAGTGCTTCCCCCCACTTACTATACGTAGTAGAGAAGGTAAAATGTGTGTGAGTGTGTTTTATTCAAATTCAGAACCTTCTATAGTTGCGACACGAGGATTTAAGAAAAATATTCCCACTCAAACCACTTTCAGTAAAAATAGAAGTGCTGTAGACAAAATAGCATAAGGACATTATCACTTGTTGCTGTTATTTTCTTTCCATGTCATTTAATCAGTCAGCTGAAGAATAAAGGCTTATAATTTCGGCATGATCATTTTAAAGAGCCTATCAGGAAATTAGATATGTATATTGCTTCCTTGAAGGAATGTGACGGTTTCAGAAAGGCAGCTGTAATCTAGTCATTTGCCGTCTGCCAAAGGGAAGGGTTGTGTCAAACAGAAGCACAAAAGCAGTTTTATTAAGCTCCACTAAATAGAATCTCGCCCCCCGCCCCCCAAAAAGAGGGAAGAAATTGAAGAGCCATCTGCTGACATTTACTAATAAGGCGGGTGTGCGCTGACGTCATTATTGCTGACGTAACTATTGCTTATGGTCAGGTACGGGCATCTACGCTCTGTGGCGATGACCAGTTTTAATACTAAAATGACCGGACTGCTATTAGGGCATTGTTTGCAATTTTATGACTCACACAGCACACGTAATTCTTAATTTTTGGAATAATTTCCACACTGTTTCGCAAGAATAGTTATATTGTTTATTTGGACATCAGGACATAAGGATGAATGGGTGAAGACCGTTCCTCCGCTGTCGAATGGATAGACAAACCAAGTGAGCCGAGAAAGACTTTGACTGTCGGATACATCGCGATTAATAAGCCTGGTAACCTCAGATGCTAACTGTTTGAAGAGCTTCTATGTACGAGAAGCGTCCAGAAAGTAAGCTTCTCTATTTTTTTAAAACAAAAAAAAAATTAGTTACATGAACTTTATTGGTAACAGGTAGAGCAATGTTTGGGCTATTTTTCGACATAGTCAACAAGAATTGAGACACTTGCCATATCGGGGATCAACTTTTGTAATCCTGTGTCATAGAAGACTTCTGCCTGTGAATGGAACCAGCGTGTGGCAGTCGTCTTAAGCTCTTCGTCGTTGTTAAAACGTTGACCGGAGAACAGAAATTTCTTAAGGTGCAAGAAAAGATGGAAATCGCTGGAGGCAAGATCAGGGCTGTATAGTGGATGATCAAACAGCTCCCAGCCGAACCCTTGCAGAACAGCTACTCTGCGCCGAGCCGCATGTGGATGACCATTGTCCAGGGACAGCACAACACCTTCAGTAAGCATTCCACGCCTCTTGTTTTGAATAACACGCCGCAGTGTCCGCAGTGCTTCACAATAACGGCCAGTGTTCACTGTTTCACCTCTGGGTAGGAAGTTAATGAGCAGAATGCCCTTCCTGTCCCAGAACATCGTGCAATCGCCTTCTGCACCGACACAGTCTGTTTGGGACCAGAGATCCACTGTGACGCCAATGCATCGATTGCTGCTTAGTTTCTGGGGTAAAGCGCGAAATCCACGTCTCATCGCTCGGGACGATCCTGTCGAGGATTTTGTCGCCGTCATCATGATACCGCTGCAGAAATGACAGCGCTGCTCCTAAACGTTTCGTTTTGTTTTCGGATGTCAGGTTTTTCGGCACCCACCTGGCACACAATTTCCTGAACAGCAGGTGCTTAGTGACAATTTCATACAAGGATATCTGCGGAAAATGGCTGTTGCGCTCCGTAATCTTGAAGCGACGGTTCTCCACGATGCGCTGTGCATCAGCTCAACAATATCATCATTGATGAGGTCCCCACTGCACTCATCCTGGATACTTTGACGACCTTGAGAAAACTGCGTACACCAGCGACGCACCATCTGTTTGCTCATGATGTTCGGTCCACAATTCTGACAGAGAGGACGACGAAATTCGATCGCCGCTGTTTTGTACAGTAAGGAACTGTATCACTGACCGAACCCCGCAGGCGGCGGGAGAGCGAATAAGAGTCGCTAATTCGGGCCACTGCTGCCGCGCTACTGGCACCAAGCGAGACCTGTCCAGTCGGCATATCATTGATACGTCATAGATCTGTTACGCAAGCGCAATTTTTTCGGCTAAATACGTTTACTTTAAAGGAAACAAAACCAGGAAAGTTACCTTCTGGACATGTGGATCAATTAGCAAAGAAAGGTGCAATATAACAAATAAAACCTGTAGGACAAATAGAAATAAAGGAACAATTAAATAACATTAAACAGCATTTCGAAAGACAGCAGAGAATTGATGAAGATAAATTAAAGGATAAAGATTATAACAGTTAAAGATACAGTTGATATACAAAAAATGCAAAGAAAGACTGCAGAGGCCTTATTTAGGATGGCAGCTGGCCACGAATTCCCCACAGAACATCTCTACAGGATACCATGCCTACCTGCACCCAAGTGCATTCTCTGTGAGGAAGATATCATCCTGAACAAACAACATCTCGCCAAATGAAAAGGCCTTAAAAGTGATAACTTACAGACTTTATATTGGGAAGCCAGAGGGGAAAATGATGCAGATCAATTAATCCCTAGTGCTATTGGTAAATAACAATAACAACAACTTTCTGGATGCGCCTCGTATTTCCGTGCATAAAATATAACCCATAATGGAATGGAGTTGTTTATGTTGGTGCTGGCAAAATCAAGCCCCACCCACTGCCAGCGTGATCATCTCTGCTTTTTGAGCATAATTCTAACCATTAGATTGGAGGGTACATTACGTCCACCAAAGTAGATATGGCCGGACTTCTGAAGAATAGCACTAGAACTTAAACTTTATATTTTCATTCTACACTCCGTTTTATTAAAGTCGGTATTGTTATCGCCTTTTAGTAGTGGCAACAACTTAACCTTCGTCACCATATCGCCAATGAAAACTATCATATATGTAAATGTCTTGACTGTCGTTCAGTTTCAACACACATGCAAATAATTCTTCACCCCTAGAAGGCCGCATTGCTTGTGATTGGTTCGGCCATTCCTTCGGTGTCAGTCACAGCGAAACTCTTTCATAGAAGTGGTATTACAACCACCCCTCAATTCCACATAGATTGTAAACATCGTTCATTCGTTATTTTCTACACTATGTGATCAAAAATATCCGGACACCCCCACAAACATACGTATTTCATCTTGGATGCAATTGTGCTGCCACCTACTGCCTGGTACTCATTATCGTGTCATTAGACATCGTGAAACAGCAGAATGGGACGCTCCGTGGAACTCACGGACCTCGAACGTGATCAGGTGATTGGGTGTCACTTGTGTCACAAGTCTGTACGCGAGATTTCTACACTCCTAAACATCCCTAGGTCCGCTGTTTCTGATGTGATAGTGAAGTGGAAACGTGAAGGGACATGTACAGCACAAAAGTGTATAGGCCGACCTCGTCATTTGACTGACAGAGACCGCCGACGTTTAGAAGAGTGTCGTAAAGAGTAATAGGTAGACATCTATCCAGACCATCACACAGGAATTCCAAACTGCATCAGAATCCACTCCAAGTACTATGACAGTTAGGCGTGAGGTGAGAAACCTTGGACTCCATGGTCGAGCGGCTGCTCATAAGCCTCACATCACGCAGGAAAATGCCAAACGACTCCTCACTTGGTGTAAGGAGCGTCAACATTACGCGATTGAACAGTGGCAAAACGTTATGTGAAGTGACGAATCACGGTACACAATGTGGCGATTCGATGGCAGGGTGTGGGTATGGCTAATGCCCGGTGAATGTCATCTGCCAGCGAGTGTAGTGCCAAAAGTGAAGTTCGAAGGTGGTGGTGTTATGGTGTGGTCATGTTTTTCCTGGAGGGGCTTCCGCTGCCTGTTTTGCGTGGCACGATCACAGTACAGTGCTAAATTGATATTTTAAGCACCTTCTTGCTTCCCACTGTGGAAGACCAATCCGGGGATGGCGATTGGATTTTTCAACACGATCAAGCACCTATTCATACTGCACGGGCTGTGGCGGAATGGTTACTCGACAATAACATCCCTGTAATGGACTGGGCTGCACAGAGACCCGACTTAAATCCTATAGAATACCTTTGGGATGTTTTGGAACGTCGACTTCGTACCAGCCCTCGCCGACCGACATTGATACCTCTCCTCAGTTCTGCACTCCGTGAGGAATGGGCTGCCATTCCCCAAGAAACCTTCCAGCACCTGATTGAAAGTTTGCATGCGAGAGTGAACGCTGTCATCAAGGCTAAGGGTGGGCCAACACCATATTGACTTCCAGCATTACCGATGGAGGGCGCCACGAAGTTGTACGTCATTTTCAGGCAGGTGTCCGGATACCTTTGATCACATAGTGTATGTTCCTGTGTTGTTTTTCAGGTTATTTACATTCAAAACTGATGCTGACTGGGTGGAGTAAAAAGTTGGTTTCCTGAAGGTAGAGAACTTACTGGAGGGAAAAACGCTATAGTGATCTAGGGGAATGAGCCACTTTTTATGCAAGACATTGTAAATGTATAACCTTATACTTTAAAATTTCTTATCATAAACAAAGTTTAATTTACTTAAATGCTGAAGAAATAATTACAAAATATTTAGTCCAGTGTTTTCGCGATTGATATTTTACTTCGTGTATTAAGCTCTTTGGATGTTAGTATAAATTATAACCCAAACTTAAAATTAGTTCAAGCATTTGTAATATTTGCGGCTCTTAAAGTGTAAGAGTAAAAAAGCTATTGAAATGTATTGAAGGTGCATGTTTGTACACAAGTAACTCAAAATATGGGTAAAAGTAATTTCTGGAAGTTTAACGAGATTTGTAATTTTCGCAAAGTTCATACCATAAGTGCACGCATTTGTGTTCAGATTGGTCAAGTCGTGTAACTTTTTATCGAGGGGTGATCAGAAACTAAGGTTGCAATGAAACGTGCACATTTGATTTCATATTATACAACCATAATAGCCAACTGATAGTACACACATTAGGGTATTTATCGACATACTCTCCGTATCGGTTTAGGCACTTATCGCTTCGTTGGACGAGTTTGAATCTTTCTTGCCTTCTGGTAAAAACCTGTCGCGAAGCGTTTCACCTCCTCGTCTGAAGCGAATCGTCGGCCTCCAGGTGCTGCTTCAAGTGAGGAAAAAGGCGAAAATCCCTTGGAGAAAGGCCCGGGCTATTGGAAGAGTGGTCGGTTATTTTCCCAGCAAAACTGCTTCAACACGTGGTGGTCTTTGGGCTGTATAAGGTCGCGCGTTGTCGTGAAGGAACATGACGCAATCGGCGAGAAGTCCTCGCCGTTTCCTTCTGATTGCTTCGCGCAATCGTGTCAAGATCTCGCAGTATCGATCAGCGGTCACTGTGTGCTCTGTTTCCAAAAACTCCACGAGTAAACAACCCGCGCTGTCCCAAAATATCGGCCATCACCTTCCCGGTAGATGGCGTCACCTTAAACTTCTTTGTTTTTGGAGAGGAAGGGCGTTTTCATTCCATTGAGACCGCTTACTGCTATGAGAGTAGTGGTGCGTCCTATTTTGTTGCCCGTGACAATGTGGTGAAAAAGAATGTTCCCTTCCGTGGAGAATCATTGTAAAAGTCGCAGACTTGCCCCCATGCGCTTCTCCTTACTTTGGCTGGACATATTTTGTGAAACCCATTCGGAACCATACTTTCCGATACTGCAAAATATCGTGGGCATTGTGACAAACACTTCCGAATGACATTCCCAATCCTACCGTAATTATGCCGTAACATGATCCTCCTGTTGTCCTGAATCACTTCCTCCAGGCGAGCTCTGTTCAACTCTGTTGATGCCGTGCTGGGTTGGTCACTGCGATCCTCGTCGGTGACGTTTTCTCTACCAGCCGCAAACTTTCGACACCACTCTGCAACATGCTGACGAGGCATTACAATCTTTCCGAAAACCCCTACCAGCCGCGTTTATGTGTTTCGCCCACAGAAATCGAATAACGGACGGATTTCTTCGCGAAACCAATTTTCCAAAGGAGTCGCCATTTGTGTTTACCTACAACTAACGCTGTAGGTGTCGGGGGGCTGAAATTATGCACAGTTGCCAACAGCATATATTACAATTACCGCACACTACTAATTTCTCTATAATGGAGGAAACTCCAGAATATTGGCCTCGTAACCTTAGCTTCTGATCATCTCTTGCACAAGGGGATTGAGAGTAAGGATAAGGGGAATGGTTAAAATTACTGATGTACTAGGATTAAAAATAACAGCTAGTTATTACTAATTGAAAGGTGATCTATGGTTTTTTCGAGTCCTATACCAAAATTCTAAATTTTGTCCAGACAATCTAACCCACGCATATTTACACATAGGGTTTGAAATTATCATATAGCAGCAAAGTTCTACGGTACGAGCCTCTTTTTTTATTTATTTATTTATTTATTTTATTATATTTTTTAAGTACTGCTGTATAAGTGCAGAAGTTTTTGCCTAGAGAGGTCCAAGAATTGTATCTAAGGGGTTGAAAATGAGGGTAATGAACTTCTTTTGAAAGGTGTAGAGTAAACAATAATAACAATAATAAATAATTTATTAAAGTAACCTATTAAAGGCCATGTGCTAGAAATGGGAAACGACAGAATAGTAAGAATGGTGCTACAATACGAAGCTGAAGGAAACAAGGATGGGGAAGACTAAGAACAGTGGATAGATCGCCATCCGGAGAAGTATGGCGTCTAGAGGAGTAACAGATGAAGATGCAGAGAATGGGGATTTATGGAGAAATAAGAATGGGTTGAGGAAAGCTACTTTATGGTAGATCATTTCTAAAAATAAAAAGCATTAAAGCATTATGTGTATTGGACTGTCCCCTGGAATTTCTCTGGCCACTGTTTAGTTGGGCAGCTTATCTTAAGGTTTAAAGCTACATAATATTCCTGTAGGGAAAGGGTTCCGGCCCCTCCAGCTGCCGCGGTACGAGAGCTGCGAGCCCCTAGTACTCTGGTACTTCGTACGTGACCAGAAGTACGACGGGCCCAACATTCGAGCCCCTCCTAGGAAGGAGTTGTTTGGGTTGGGTTGGACTCGGCGAGGTGGTTGTTCCCGAAACACCCGGGTACACTTGGCTGGAATTTCAGCCCAGACGGTATTGAGAGACGCCCATTTACACTGGCAGGTTATTGTTACTGTCTCTTTGAACGGTCCATTTCCATTTTTTTTCTTTTTCTAAAAATTGTCCTATATTCTTAGATTTTTTGTGTAAAAGTTTATTTACGTTCTTTTTCTATTCATTCTTCACCATGCACATGCTTTTCTCATAATTTCAATTTATTTGCGTTCAAACACTATATGATGTGCACCTTCGTTACCCCTGCATAATGAGCATTTACTTTATGGATAGCCATTTCGTTGACATTTTAACCTCCACACTCCTGCTCTTAGCCCTGCGACTCCCCCTCTTCTTCATTATTAGAATATACTAGTGACCTCTTCTGCTAGTTGGTTGAACAATTTTTGTATTCCAATATCTTCATGTCCTCTCCCCACTTTTCAAAAACCAGTATTATTTCTTTTTCTCTCATATTCACCAAGCCATTACTTTCTAAGTTATTTCCCAAATCGTTTATTCGACCAGTACTTCGTAGATTTGTTTCTTGGTAGGTGTAGAGTAGTATATTACTTTTGTCAGATTTTTGATCCTAAATATCAATTTAGTACTCCTTGATAATAATGTTGAACGAAATCAGCGGGAAGAGAATTATCAAAATAGGTAGTGTGGTTTGGAGTTCTCCGTCTCTCTCAGGCGCACCTTCTCTCTGTGTAATATGTGGACAGATGCGAAAATGTTAATCTAATGCTGCCGCATGTTTAAGGTTGCAACATATACGATTTTGGCTGTGAGCCCAACATAGTAATGATCATGAAAATTGCTGTAGCCTCTCGTATAAGACCGATGGCGCTTCGTTTATTGCTACTGCTGTTCTCTGTGGCTGAATATGTTTGCCTAAGGGAAGCTCTAGTGCTCTCGCTGTGCAGTTTTTGTTTATTAAACCCGGAACATGCGTAATACTCCTGGGACTGTACATGCAAGAAGGGACTGCTGCCTTGGGATTTAATAAAAGAGCATTTTAATTTTTTAAAATTTGCTGCTTCTGATAACATCTCATTGAAACTTTTATTTAGCTAGAGTACACAAGCTGCTTAAAACTAAAACACATGCAATACGCAACAGTACCTAGTTAATAAACATAAGCCATGAAACACAATAGTATCTACGTAGCGAAGTGGATGAAATTGCATTTGCGTTAAATACGAGTTTTTAATATTTAGTTTTAAAAATTACTTTTCACCCTAACGAAAGTCTCTTCATACCTGTGTGTTTGGAGTAGTATTTTTAATGCATGAACTAGTGGGTGGATTTTGAAGTATTTACCATTTCAGCTTTTTAATTCTATACTATAAAATACTACCTTTTAAATGGAATACTGCTTAAAGAGCAACAATAATAATAATACAATAGAACAGGTACATAAATTAATTTAAGTGGTGAAATTGGAAGCCTAAAGTCGAAGTTGTAAGAAATAAAACTCAACAGTACAACTATTTATGTGGAACAATAAAAATAATTTTGCTAAACAAAGCTAGAAAGCAAAGGATCCTAAAATTTTTTTAAGTGCAAGGTGGCTCGTTTCTCTTGTACGAGTGTGACAAAGAAAGACATCAAATATTGTCTGTCAGAGATGAGATTGTTGCGAACCCCAGCAAGCTACCACAGAATATAGAGAGAAAAATGAAGATATTAGGGCATAGTTAAATATATTCAACATTATTGACGAAATAAAAATATCAAAACTTGTATTATGAACACATTTAAAGAATGGAAGAACTATTGACACCAAAGAAGCTTATACACTACGTGATCAAAAGTATCCGGACACCTGGCTGAAAATTACGTACAAATTCGTGGCGCCCTCCATAGATAATGCTGGAAGTCAATATGGTGTCGGCCAACCCTTAGCTTTTATGACAGTGTTCACTCTCGCAGGCATACTTTCAATCAGGTGCTGGAACGTTTCCTGGGGAATGGCAGCCCATTCTTCACGGAGTGCGGAACTGAGGAGAGGTATCGATGTAGGTCGGTGAGGCCTGGCAGAAGTCGGCATTCCAAAACCTCCCAAAGGTGTTCTATAGGATTCAAGTCAGGACTCTGTGAAGACCAGTCCATTACAGGGATGTTATTGTCGTGTAACCACTCCGCCACAGCCCGTGCAGTATGAACAGGTGCTCGATCGTGTTGAAAGATGGAATCGCCACCCCCGAATTGCTCTTCAACAGTGGGAAGCCGGAAGGTGCTTACAATATCAATGTAGGTCTGCGCTGTGATCGTGCCACGCAAAACAACAAGGGGTGCAAGCCCCTTCCAGGAAAAACACACCACATCATAACGCCAGTACCTCTGAATTTCACTGTTGGCACTTCACACGTTGGCATATGACGTTCACCGGGCATTCGCCATACCCACACTCTGCCATCGGATCGGCTTATGTGTACCGTGATTCGTTACTCCACACAACGTTTTGCCACTGTTCAATCGCATAATGTTGACATTCCTTACACCAAGCGAGGCGTCGTTTGCCATTTTTCTGCGCGATGTGTGGCTTATGAGCAGCCGCTCGACCATGGAATCCAAGGTTTCTCACCTCACGCCTAACTGTCATACCACTTGGAGTGGATCCTGATGCAGTTTGGAATTCCTGTGTGATGGTCTGGATAGATGTCTGCCTATTACTCTTTACGACCCTCTTTAAATGTCGGCGGTCTCTGTCAGTCAACAGACGAGGTCAGCTTGTACGCTTTTGTGCTATACATGTTCCTTCACGTTTCCACTTCACTATCTCATCAGAAACAGTATACCTAGGGATGTTTAGGAGTGTGGAAATCTCGCATACAGACTTCTGACACAAGTGACATCCAATCACCTGACCACGTTCGAAGTCCACGGAGCGTCCCATTCTGCTGTTTCACGATGTCTAATGACTACTGAGGTCGCGAATAATGAGTACCAGGCAGTAGTTGGCAGCACAATGCACCTAAGATGAAAAACGTATGTTTGTGGGGTATCCGGATACTTTTGATGACATAGTGTATATAGAGCTACAAACAATAGGTTACGTAGTTGTCAATCGCGGAGATGAATGCTCAACTCGACATACTTTGAGGTCGGAACAGACCAATCGTCCTAAACGGAGTTGATGGTGAGGATTGAGAAATTAAATTGAGTTTTATTTGTGGATGCCCTTTAGCTGCTGTGGTCCTTGGTGTCTCATTCTATATTGGGCGTGAAAGACCGGTCATTTTGCTCAGAGGCCTCTTTATAAGGCTTGAGGTGAATCTATGACAGGAGACCACCGGCTTTACTTCCCTTCCGAAGGAAGCCGTGCTAAGGATTTTTATGCCCGAAAAAATCCGTCGCCTCCGCCGGGTTTGACCCCGCGATCTCAGAAACTAGAGGCTAGCATAGTAACCACGACACCACGGCGGACGACAAATGATGATGGTGAGGATGAATTGTATGTTATACTTAGGAGTCCCCTTATCTTGAGAGAATGGGGCAGAAAACTGACATTACATGAAATACGCAACGTTGTTCGTCATTTTCATTACCTTTCACAAATGTATATTCTCCTCGTGAAACGTTTTTTTCTCGGAAGCTTGTTTCCTAGGTAGAATGTGAGTTACAAAATTGATGTTGCATATATTTAACTGTCGATTATTTTGAGATACGTAATTTCCAGACGAAATAGAGAGGGAAAAAAAACTGCCTTAACTTAGTTGCTGTACATCTGCTCTCTTAGGTATAGAAAGTATTTAGTTCACCCTGAAACATATATATCAGATTTCAATAGAAATATATGTTTTGAAGTCCGCTAAATAAAAATAGCATATTTAGAAATATTTTGCTTGCCGGTGCACGCGCATTTGCGTGTGCGTCGATAACTCAGACGAAAATCCGGATAAATACCAAGCTTCACATATAATTTGAACATATTCCAAGGATGCGACACGGAAACTTTAAAGAAAATCTTCCCACCCCAAAATACACTTTAGATGGAAACATTTTCGTTAGTTTTATTTTCTTAAGAATTATTCGTAAAGATTTTGATTACGACACCATATTATTTGCAGGACATTTACATGACAAATACAATGTTTATTTGTACAGAACTTTCAGTTTTGTACTTATAAATCATAAGAGAGATGGCTATAGCTTACACCACCAAAAATGTGGGTTTCAATACAAATATTTTTTTTCTTTGTGTATTCTTTAGCATCCGCAATTCCGACGTGTTTGTTTATTACTGGTTTCAATTTTTCAATATTTTGTCGTGTTTAGAAGTGCTGTCGCCATTCTGTTATTTCTGGAGATGCCATGTAAGACGTATGGAATTTCAATGCTAGCATCCACATTTGCAATGAAATTTGTAATGAAAATATACTGCAAACCTTTATTCTGATTAAATTCAGTAGGTAGGAAAATAAGCATTTGCAAGAATAGGCTAGAAAGGTAGAATCACACTGAAAAATTCAATGCCATAGCCGGGATTTGAACCAGCTATCTTCGGCTTTCGTCTTTCTTCGGTTGTAATCAGTTGAGCTACTTTGGCAACATGCCAATACGACATTAAATTCCCCAACTGACTCGTATTTTTGCTTTCTCTACTACGTATAGTAAGTAGGGGAAGTATTGCATTCCAACCGAAAATTTGATACCGAGATTTCACAGCAAATACATGTTTTGAGCCCTCCTGAATCCAAAAAAATATTTTTGGAAACATGTCCGTGTGTGTGTCTGTGAACAGCATAACTTAGAAACGAACAGTCGGATAAACACCAAACTTGGTATTTAGGTTCAGTATCTTCCAGAGATGCGACACGAAGGTTTTCAAGAAAATCCCCCCACCCCAGATTACCCTTTACATGGAACATTTTTCGGAAATTTTAATTTTCTCAAAAATGGCTCAAACGATTTTGAATAAAATATCATATATTTAAGAAACTTTCATGACAAATAAAATGTATATCTTGAATTTTCTGGGAATGTCTCCAAAAGTATTCTTCATTGTGAATGACTTTTGCGTAAACCATAACAGATAGACAAAACGTTATTACACAAAAAATGTAGATCGCGTTAAAATACACAATTTGCCATATACACTTTTTTGTTGAGTGAACCATTTTCGAATATTGCTTGTTATTCCCTTAAATTTTTATAATACTTATACTTTTCCTTAAATGGGAATTCGTTATTCATTTTTTTGTCCTGGTAATGAAAAGAGTATAGAATACTTCACATAGCAACCAGCTCTTAAATATTTGACTATCACTTAAAGCCTACCCATTCCCCTTGCATCTACAAAAATTTAGCAATAAGGTTAACATCTCGATATGTCGATTATCATGAAGCATATGGAGAATAAGCGTTTGTAAAAATAGTTTGCACAAGAGTAGAGAAAGTCATGTGAGTAACACATCAGATTTGTTCTCCTTGCAGGACGTTTTAATATCTATTCAACCTTTTAATATCTTTTTATACCATAAAGTTGACTTAAATTTTAAATATGCTAATAAACAAGTGCAAGCACTAAGTAAACAAAATTATTAGTTCAGCAAATTTATACCAGCCTATTCTACTGTAAAATATACAAACATCATTTATTTGTTGTTAACCGTAGACATTATTTACGTTGGAAAAGGATAAAAGGTGTGACACGTGCCGATTTTGGATAAACCACTTTCACAGTGAATATTGTTGTTCCTGTTGTGCCATAATCACACATTCTAAAACATGAAAGTAACGAAAACAAATGCACCAACTTCTAGAAGATAAACACAATCAGTTTTGTTCAATAAATTGTAACTTAAAATAAGCAATAACTCAATTATTGCCTTCAACTTTACTTGGCTAGCGTGCTAAGGGGACTAAGATGTTTCTCGGTTGAAACGAGGAGCTATATATAGTACCCTGCAGGGAGAGGGTCTTTCAACAGGGTATTTTAGATGTGATAGCTGCCGTTGTTACTGAGTTACAGCAGTGATTTTTTTCATGTGGTTACAGTTGTTATTGGCAAATAACCATGTAACCTTACAGCATTCAGCAACGCGTAGAAATTGTGAAAATTTATTATCAACATGGACCATCTGTTCGCCAAAGCTTCCGTGTATTGCGTATACATAATCGTCTCTGCGAGAGAACGATTCGGCGTTTGATCGATAAATTTGAAAGAAGTGGTTCTGTCAGCGATCAAAGAACCCTTGTACGTAATCGACGTAAGCGCTCCAACGAAAACACAGGCGCCGTTCGTGAGAGTGTACGCGAGAACGGAAACAAATCAATTGCTCGTCGAGCGCAGGAATTGGGGTTTTCAGCGACCACAACTTGGCGAATTCTGCATCTGGACTTGAAGTTTCACGCTTAAAACATGGCGTTAGCTCAAGAACTAAAGCCCAACGACAATAAGTTGTACCGTGTATTCGCTGACTGGGTTATGGAGCAATTGTAATCTGACCCGAATTTTTTCGAAAAATCATTTTCAGCGACGAAGCCCACTTTTGGATGGATGGCTGTGTTAACAAACAAAATTGCCGCTATTGGAGCAATCACAATCAAATGCAGATTCAAGAACGACCACTTCATCCCCAAAAGGTTTCTGTGTGGTGCAGGTTTTGGTATGGTGGAATCATTGGTCCATATTTTTTCCAAGATGAAGATGGAGAAGCTCTGTCAATGGAGAAAGATATCGGGCTCTTATAAGGGACTATTTTTGGACTCAATTGGACGGTATGCATCTGGGAAACATCTTGTTCCAGTAAGATGGTGCCACATGTCATACTGCTCTCGAAACAATCGATCTTTTGAAGGAGAAGTTCAGAGGTTTCATTATTTCCCGTGGTGGTGATGATGTTAATTGGCCCCCAGGGTCATGTGATTTAACGTCGTTGGATTACTTCTTGTGGGGTTATGTTAAATCTCGAGTTTGTCAACAAGCCAGAAATAGTAAACGATCTTATGAATAATATCACGCGTGTTATTCGTGAAGTTGGACCTAATTTACGTTCTTCTGTCTTTGAAAATTAGGTCAACCGTATACGCGCAACCCAACGAAATCGCGGCGGTCACTTAACTGATGTTCTCTTCCACACGTAATGACATTAATTATGTTCCAAAATAAAAAAAGAAATATACCTATATCATTTATAGAACGTGTTTTATTTAAGTTCAAAGATAGGACACCCTTGTTGAAAGACCGTATATTTCTGGTGCCCTTTCATTAAAATGCATTGCGTATTCTGGTATGTTTGTAGAAGGATCAAAATAGAACTCGGTAACTGTGAAGTGTCCATCATCCGTATTATCTCAAACGTCCGTGTTAACAGGTTGATAAATAATGTATTCACCATTATGCAGATTGTACATTTCCCATTTCCACGTCTACTTCATTTCCAAGATAGAGCAACCACACAGTTCCACAAAGCAGTGGATAACGCCAACAAATCTTTCACCATAACACTAATGCTTCAACTCTGCTAAATAACAACAGGTTCAATCCCTGAGGGTAATTCTTGTGCAAATCCCTAAAATCATTATATGCCCTGTGTATGTCCTGCTTACTTAAATATTTTATTTATAAAATATTGCATAATCACAGTGACTAAGCGTACGATGAAGTAGCCCTCTCTTTACTACAAACGAAAAGGAAATAACATTTATAGACTTGCATAAATATTGTTTTCAAACCTGTAATGAAATGTAGAGATAACAGAATTTGTGCTGAAGGAAAAAAACCCTGATGTGTTGCATGTACATAACTTTCTCTACCCTCATTCGCTTACAAATTATTCTTACCTAAGTTTATTTTTCTATCTACTTCATTTTTGTCGAGATAAACACATCAGGATATACGGAATTACACATTTCGTTACAGATGCAAAGGGAATAGCTGTAGCGGGGAAAGGTTGTTACTCTGGTTGAGGTCCTCTGCTGCAGTGTCCTGGTCTAGGGCTATTGCTGCTCGTCGGCTGCTGATTTCCTATTACCTATCTAACGAATAACAGGGTCTCGGGGTTTTCTTAGGTAAGGCAAATTAAAATACACTGCATTTCATTTAAAGATGTGGGTTATTATCAAATAAATACTTATGAACGGTTATCTTTTCCCATTGTAACAATTCCCACCATAATAATAAATTAGGAGCCTAATCTAACTGCACACGCTTCCCACCCATATGCACACACGTGCATCTGTCGTCCAGAGGGTATCACTGTGTGTCGACGAGATTCTATAAGAGTGAAAATCTGGGGCTTTCTTCCCCTTTTTATACCTAAGCATAGTGACGCTCACCTTTACGCCTCAACATGTAACGACATTTCTAATTGTTTCTCAGACCGCGTTACCTTATTATGTATGAAAATATTTTGCTCCAAAGTTTTTCGCATATGCGTCCTAGTGATGCGACCGGAAGCAGATTCAATATAGCTGTCTCTTTCCTTTCTGTATCTATTTCTATTTCTCCTTATTGCTTCAAGTTCCTTGCTCATTAGCTTGGTGAAAGGTGGGCTCTACATAGAATTATCTTTTACCTGGAATTAGCTAGCTCGCCAGTTCCACTTTAAGTTACAATCTGCTTTTTACATTTGTAGATTGCTAAAGATTCTAACATCTTTCTTGATGAATTATATTATTATGTAGAATTCGTGTTTAATATTGATTTGTGTGTGTTTTTTTTTGTTATTTGTTTTTTATCCCCTTTCATAGTGATAGTAAAACTGAACACACTATACACCTGGCATTAGAATGCCATACACTTTCTATGACATCGCGAGAAACAGCTGAAAGTCGAGGCCTTTAAAAGAATGGTTGAGTATTGAACAATTCGAACCATTAATAACGGATATCTCGGAAATGGCTTATGCCACAAGAAACTGATTTGAAATAAATCGTGTGTTTCTACATTTTTTGTGTAGTATGTTTTCGTCTGTCGCTTAGTGTTTACCAGTTATGCAAAATTATACAACATTCCTTCTACAGGAACAGAATTTCCGGGCTATTCCTAAAAATTAAAGATACACATTTTATTTTTAATGTAAATTTACTTAATGTATAATATTTTAATCAAAATGTTAGCTATTTTAGGAAACCAAACATTTCAAAAAAATGTTCCATGCTAGGGGTGGGGGATTTTCTTGAAAGTCTTCAGTTGTATCTTTGGAATATATTGAACCTAAATAAAGTTTGGTACTTATCCAACTTTTCCTTTTTGAGTTATGGCGTTCACAATTACAGAGATACACAAGGACATTTTGAAAAGTTTTTTATTCAGGGACCTTAAAACATGTATTTACGGGGAAAATTCGGTATAACATTTTTTGAGTGGAATGCAATATCTTCACTGTCTACTACAGACTGGTAGAGAAAGATAAAATGCTCTTGGTACGTAATAGTGTTAAATCTTTAAACCTTCGCACTTTTGTTATTTATTGTAATGCCTTTGAACCAGTTTTGTGAAGACGTAACCTTGAATTAAGTGATGCAACTGACAGAAATGAAACGTTTTTTTCATAACTTAGGTAACTAGATTCTCGCACGCGTATCGTCACGATGATGTGAGGTTCAGAAAAAACATCTCTCGTTTTTGGAAGAGTATAGTTTCTCATATTGTCGAAACCTCTTTTATATTTATTCCATTACCGGGGGGGGTAGAGCATAGGACCGAGATCTAAAAAATCACACATCTACCTAGCACGAGGTTCGACGGGGGCAAGCTAACGAAATACTTAATAACTCCTGAAAACCGCTGAAATATTATTAAATCAACATGGATTAGGAACGAAGGGATCACCTACATAATTAATTCACATATTATAAAGTCAGATGTCCAATATATTATACCAAAACAAAGTGATGCATGTTATCTTTCTGTTTGACGAAGCGCCACGCCAAAACACGACTTGATCTATTCACTAGCAAGGCTCAAAGAGAAAGCGTCTTACTTGCTTCCTCAAACAAAACCAGTTAACCCCTCCCCTTCTACGTCACTACCTGTTTACATTGCCAACCTAAGGCTTAACCATACAGTGTTACCACACCATCTATTCTTACAGTGTTAGCACACCATACGCCACAATATGCAATAACCAGTCTCGTACACAGTTATGGTCATCGCAGCCTTAGGATCCCCAAGCGGCGGCCTTTGTGCAGTAGCCAAACACTTGTTCCCTACCCTCCCTAACCGCAAGCACCATAAAATCTTAGTGACATCCATGTGCATATGCGCGTTGTTGCCAAAATTAAAAATAGTATTTAAAAGCAAAACTTTGCAGGTGATTTCCACATGTACAGAATACAATCATGCAGTTTGTCTGCTTGCTTTACACACAAAATAACTATGTAAATAACTATGAATCGCATAGGAATTACATTTAAGTTGCAAACGCTTTAAAATATAACTGAACTAATGAATGATCTGAACTAATATACTGCGCTACAAGAATGGAAATGCATGTTAACATATCCGAGAGAAACTTAGAAACATGTCCCGAATAAACTATACATTGTTGGACTATCACTAAATAATTAAAATACATAAATATTAATTTATTTTGAAAGGAACTCTTACTCCCAAATCAAAGCATTATTTTTGATTATGCTGTGCGCGGAGCTATGGTAAAAAGTTTTTTATCACTTGTATCACAACAATGTTTTATTAATATAAAGCTAATACAAGAAGTTGTGTATTGTTTAAGGTGTAAGATTTATAAGCATGACATCTTCTGTTTACTTAAATGAATAGCTTTATTATAAAATGCAGGATAAGTAAAAATACGAAGGCAAAAGAAAGAAAATAAAAAAAAATCTTATGTATTATATTCACAAGATTATTTCAACTCACTCTTCTACAAACTACTTTCACAAAAGCTTATTCTTCTATCTACTTCTTAAATAATAAGATAAAATTTCATTGCACATATCGTTGTAAATATAAGGATACATAGGCTAAAGCGATAGTCAGATTTTTAAAATACAGAGGACTATATGATGACTTTGAAATTCCATGCTCTTAGCATGACCACGAGGAAAATACAAACAGAGACTTCCAACTTGTATTTCAAAATTCAAACCAACAACAAAAAATTTCTCGGAAATGGTTAACACAATTTGACCTAAAATGTGTCCTTTACCGAGATTGCATTTTACGCAGAGTAAGATTTTGTCTCTCTCTTAGAATTTACCAGTAATACAACAAGTTGAGAACGAGGAAAAATTTACAAGTTATTCCCAGAATATAAAATTCATGATACAAATTTTATTTTTCCTGCAAATATCTTAAACTTCCGGTATTTTACTAAAAATCGTTAAGCTGTTTTTGCGAAATTCAAAACAATAACAAACATTTTTCCACATAAAAGGTTCTTTTCTACATGTTCTTGAACATTACACATAAAAATCTGGCTTTGCTTATTCAGTTTTTGTAGCCCTTTTCTTTAGTCTTGGCATTACTGATATTCGGCAGAGGGTCACTTGTTGGTGCGGCCGGAGGGGCAGTAACTTGGTTCGTTTCCCAAGGTCTCCACATCTTAATTAAACTATTAAACGCTAATAACTATTAAACACTGCTAAACTTACAAAACTGCACTAAGTAAAACACTATATAACTTCTCTGAAGAAGTAATATAGAAGCTTAGCTGAACATGGAAGAAAAGCACGAGCGAACAGTCACAGCTGCTAAAACCGAAGAAACAGCAGAAATGACATTGCAACAACGCTTTGCTTTGGTGGAGCTCGAGAAAGGACCACGTGTTGTATTTAAGGGATGGGAAGACCCTACTAATCGTTTACTGATGGTTTTTTGGTCAGGCTTCAAAGCTTTCCGTTCGCTTTGTAGCCGGTTGGGGAAAGGATGCCCGCGACTAGTTTACAACACATTCAAGTGTTTAGTTCATTTTACCTATTTGTAGGAACAGGCAGTACTGTTTTGCATTTTGCATAAAAAACTCTATATACAAATATCACGAAAACATATTTATGAGTTCCCCTTGTATTAATTAAATGTTTCAAGGATCCAACACGAAGATTCTCACGATTTTATCTCACCCTAAACTATACTTTTCATGGAAAGCTTTTTCGTTACTTCTTTCCTCAAAAACGACGCCCATAACAATTTTTATTAGTATTTGATCTATTTGAGATATTGGCATGGTGAATAAAATGTACCCATGTTCTGAATTTTTCTATAACATTCTCTTCATTTTCATTGCATTTTAGAGAATGTCGTATCAATTAGAAACTATAAGAGGTAGATTTTCTATAGAAAAAATCTTGGACGCTATATGCTCGGCTTAAAATTTCATACTGTTTCAATGGAATCGCGAGAAACAACTGAATGTTGACAGCAGTTTATACGGATGGCTAAGTATTGAACAATTCGAACCAGTAATAACGGATATCTCTAAAATGGCTGATGTCACAAAAAAGTTATTTGAAATACATTGTGCGTTTTAAAGAGATAAACATTTCTTGTGCTGTACGTTTTCGTCCATCACTTAACGTTTACCAGTTATACAAGATTATACGAAATTCCTTCTGAATGAAGAGGGCTTCAAAGGCTATAACCAGAAAATTCAAGATATGCATTTTATTTGTAATGTAAATATCTTCAGTATACGGTATTTTAATCAAAATCGTTAGAGCCGTTTTTTAGAAAATTAAAATTTTAGAAAAATGTTCCATGTCAAGCGTAGTTAGGGGTAGGAATATTTTTCTTTAAAATCTTCATGTTGCACCCTTGGAAGATACTAAACTTTAATACCAAGTTTGGTATTTACCCGATTTTTGCTTTTTGAGTTATGCTATTCACAGACGTAAAAACACACACACATTCACGCGCGCGAACATGTTTCTAAAAATGCTTTATTTGGATTCAAGGACCTTAAAACATTTATTTCCGGTTAAATCTAGGTATAACATTTGTGAATGGGATGCACTACTTTCTCTATTATGTAAGTGGTAGAGAAAGAAAAAATGTGTGGGTATCTTAACATACCTTACGTAAAATAAAGGTTTTGCTGCTTTAGTATTTACGAAATACTTCCTATTCAGTTAAATTTAACAATATGCTCCTTCTTTTGTTTCTTTGGAGGTCATGAAAAGTCTATGTGGTATCATGACCGGCATATAGAAACCTGATTTTTAAAAGGTTGACAGTCATCCTGTCGTCTTATTTTCCTGCATACCTACAACATGTTTAGTAAAGCCTGAAACCATTTTGGACAAAATGTATATTATTTAATATGAAGAAGACAAAACATATTTTTGTGACTAATTCTGGAATAGCTATGAAAATAAATTATATTGGGGACAAAAATCATCTGATTGTAACATATTTGGTTTTAAGTATAAACGATTTTCAAATAATTTCCATAAAGGGCAATTGCCTGGAACTACGCTACTCTTAGCTCCTTAGGCATCGTTCAAAGCTTGCAATAACGGGGAGTAAGACCCGCCCTTTTCAGTTACACAATCTATAGCGAACGAGAGATTGCCTTGTTATTGACACGTTTTCTCTGAGTCAGCTGCTCAAGGGTTTGCTATCTCGTAAATAACTCCAATAAGACAAACCCTCAGGTCAGTTATGGTTGGTTGATTGAGAGAAGCGTATGTCAAACACAAGGTTATTAATTCTTCCACATGTTTCCAGCAATAATGATTTTGAACTGCAGTGTCCCATGTATACAGTGGAGGGTTATGTTCTAAAATGAATATCCTATAGCGTTTATGACTGTATTTGAAGTTGCAGATAGAGGAACCATGCATGTTACGTGTGTATAAATAACAACGTTGGCATATGTTGGATGTGGTTACATGAACGAAGAAAACAGACACACAGAACAATGATCCGAAAACTGGAGAAAATGGACAAACTCGGATATACATATCTATCTCTTCTCTAAAACGTGGCAAAAATGCGTTACTTCCCCGCGTCCGAGGAATACGCAACCTGCATGGCATCTTGTAGCAAGTGCGGATAAATGGAAATCAAGGAGACTTCGTTCTGAGGGAAGAGGCGATCAGTCCTAACTATTCACGAGGCTTGTTTTCGCTACCCTGCTCCCTACATTTTTATTTTTATGCCTGATTTCCGGTGCGCCGATACAGCAAAAATAACATATTGACTGGCGAGTCTATCTTGAAACCATAGCGTTCTCTATCTTGAGAGTTCTGATGATTTGCGGAAGAGAAAGCAAACCACAGGGCACTGGATACGGTTGAACTGTTGACTAATACAACCAGCCTTACCTTCCATCCAAACCCCCATATAGTAATGAATAGCATTCATTCAAGCTTGAACTCCTGCCACTGGAGAGACAGCATTAAACTCGTCCGAACATCGATGGCATCGCATCAAATATGAACTCCTGCCGCTAGAGGGACAGTATTAAACTCGCCTCATTGCTATCGATGACGTCATTTCTTGCTCGGAAAATCACGATTAAAATGAGCATTGCATACATTTTGGTTTTAAAAGCAGCAGAAGGTTACGCCGATATTTGCAGCTCGTATGTAGAGCGGAAGAAATTGTGGTCTCTGAACCACCAGACGACATCAAAATTAAATTAACCTAGGTTTTATTTATGGACGCTCTTTAACTACTATGGTCCATAGCGTCCCATTCTATATTGGGCGTGAAAGACCGGAAAGTTTGCTCAAAGGCCCCTATCAGGCTTGAGGTTCTTTTACCTCCCGTAAATCTACCACACACGGGGCCACAGGCTTTACTTCCCTTCCGAAGGAAGCCATGCTAAGGATTTTTACGGCCGAAAAATTTGAACCCGCGACCTCAGGAACTAGAGGCTAGCATGGTACCACTAGACCACGGAGGACGACACCAGAAGAGATCAATATAGTTGAGTATGTGAGTTGTGTGAGAATGATTGTAGATATGGGATCGTGTGTGAGGCATCTCCCCTAAATTCTTTCTTTATCTCCTTTGTGTGTGAAGTAGGGACACTATCTATATATTTAATAAACCACAGGTAATGTGAATGATGCGAATTTTGTGTAAATTTGTTACAAAAGCCCCCACACCTTCAGCTGAATATGAACATCAAAGTCCTGGTCCTCTAGCAGTATGTGTGGCTACGTTTCCCCATGTTGGGGTGATTAAAATGTAATACTTATGCTGGAACCCTTTTGTCCCTCACCCCAGTATGTAATAATATGTAGATTGAAATAAACGTAATTATTTTAAATTAATTTTAACTAAATTTTGTAAAAACAGGATTTTTTAAATAATTAGATTTTTTGGGGGATTATAAGCTTATCTATTCTTTTGAGGAAACATGTCGTCTAATTAAGGGACTAAGCTGTGTTTAACTTGCATTTCAAATTTGGAGAAAAAACAGCTGGTAGCGTCTTAAGTTTACTTTCAAGGATTTAAAGACTGAAGAACTCGAGTGTACGTACACCATTAAATGGACTACAAGGTACAGCAACGTAAATAGATGAAGAGCAAACATTGTGGATGTAAAATCAGCTTTACCTTCAGTGTTCTTTCAGTGAAGGAATCGTTATTACTGATTTGAATGCACAATTCATTTTGGCAAATCTTGAGTGTGTTTGATTCCCAATTGGAAATATTTGTCTAGATGCTCATTAAAGCTTGTATATAATCCTACAAATAATAATCAACTTTGGCGAGGTCGTCCTGGTCAAGGATTCTGCATGCCTTAACCAATCCAAGCACAAGTCTTGATATTACGTGATGCCCACGTTCCCTTGCGTTAATTATTATTTATTTTCAGTCCATTACCCTTTAAAGTTGACGTACTTTTTTCAAAAACAGGATGCAAAGGGAATTTGCTTTCGGATCGCTTATGCTAACAGAGTTGTGTTTATAATGGATGAATTTATTTAAGTGACAGTATAGATACATAGATACCTAAGAATTGTACGGTTCCGTAGGCCGTACGTGATATTATAATACGCAAAATTAAAAAATAAATAAAAACCAGAAAACAACATCGCGCGAAAAATGTAAAACATATTCAAATACATCATCCTGAATATCAACAACCCACAGAACAGCATTCCAATGCATTATTATACACTAGATAATAAACAAAGAATAGTTAAGAGAATAAATGAATACAACACACTAACAATAAGTGAATAAATCTGATGTGTTACACTCACATGACTTTCTCTACTCTTGTACAAACTATTTTTACAAACGCTTATTCTCCATATGCTTCATGTTAATCGAGATGTTAATCTTATTACTAATTTTTTTGTGATGCAAGGGGAATTGGTAGGCTTTAAGCGATAGTCAAATATCTTAAGAGCTATGTGGAGTATTCCATTCTCTTTGCATTACCAGGACAAAAAAATGAATAACTAATTCCCATTTGAGAAAAAGTATAAGTATTGGAAAATTTAAGGGAATAACAAACAATATCTCGAAAATGGTTCACTCAACAAAAAAACGTATGTCATAAACTGTGTACTTTAACGCGATCTACATTTTTGTATAGTGAAAGTTTGTTATCTCTTATGGTTTACCAGTTATGTAAAAGTCGTTCATAATGAAGAATATTTTGGAGACATTCTCAGAAATTACAAGATATACATTTTATTTGTTATGAACGTATCTTAAATATGATATTTTAATGAAAATCGTTAGAGCCATTTTTAGAAAGTTAAAATTTTCGAAAAATGTTCCATGTAAAGGGTAATTTGGGGTGGGGGAATTTTCTTGAAAACCTTCGTGTCACATCTCTGGAAAATACTGAACCTAAATACAAAGTTTGGTGTTTATCTGGCTGTTCGTTTCCGAGTTATTCTGTTGACTGACAGACAGATACACACAGACACACACACGGACATGTTTCCAAAAATGCTTTATATGCATTCAGTTCACTTTAAAACATTTCCTGTGAAATCTCGGTACCGAATTTTTGAGTGGAATGCAATACTTCCCCTAGTTACTATACGTAGTAGAGAAACTAAAAATTCCATAAAAATCAGTAACCCAACGTTTAGTTCTTCCTACACCCTAGCTACTCTAAACTCAGCCCTACATATCTCGGCTGTATGTCTTCTCTGCCTGCCAGTAGCGTCCAGCATGCGCTTAACACTCTCCATTCAAGGTGGTAAAGTTTATTTACAAAATGCCCCTTTACCTTCACTGTACTTAAAGTGAAATACTTATTAGAAGAAACGTAATACAGCGTTTTATGCACCATACAAAATCATGTATTATTGAGGTAATTCGTTTGATGAAAGACTCCATTTAAGAAGTAAAATAATTTCATTTAGTGTATGCAATGAACTTAAAGCATTTTAAAATCCCCAAAGAGCTTGAATTCAGAAATGTATATCATTTTTCTAACAAATGCATGTGTGCAGAAAGGATATCTGACCCTTCTGATTTGGTCTCTGGAATACAAAAATATTGCCTATGCGTTTAACATAGTATATTATGTAATAAGACCATCATGATAGTAATTAACATGAGAGTATGTTTATGATACGAGCGTATTAATTACCATCAGGTTCAAATTGAACAGGATTGTTTTAGTCTACCCCACTATAGTTTCATAACTTTTAGTTTTTACAAAAAAATCTTCTTACCTTATTAAATGTGTGTAATTAAACGCTGATAGGATGACAGAACTATTGAGTCCACGCTACATTTATTGATTTTTTGCAATTAACGTAATAGAAATACATATTGAATCAAATAAAATAAACTCAATTTATTAGAATATTAAAATTACATTGAGCAGATTTCATTTTAAATACATGTATTAAAATGTACGAGGGCAGTCCAGAAAGCCCCAGACGTTTTGGCCTATCGTGGCGATGAGTAGGGCTAGAGCCGCCATCGTGGTGTCAGAACGTTCCTACATTCACTACGCATCCAGCTGTGGTAGCGTGAGGACTGTGCCTTCCTTACTGTGCTCTCTGTGAGTTGTTAAAATGTGCGCTGTAATAGAAAATCCCGCCACTTGTGAAGCGCGGTTGCTAAAAAGAACAAACCAATTGAAATTTATCGTCAACTTTGTGATGTTTACGGACAGGGAATAATGAGTGATAGCCGAGGTGCATTGATTTTAAAAATGGCCGTACCAATGTTCACGACGAGGATCGCAGTAATAGGCCTGGCCTTATGACTGATGAACTGTCAATGCAAATCAATGACAAAATTCGTGAAAGTGGTCGTTTCACGATTATAGAACTTTCGAACATCTCTCCTAAATTTCACGAAGTTTGGTGCATCAAATTGATGCTTTGATACTGACGCTGAACTGCATGCCGGTGTAAACCAGTGGTTGAAGTCGCAGGCGGCAGATTTCTACAGAGAGGGTATTGAAAATCTTGTGCCACGGTGTGATAAATGCCTAAGTTTGAATGGCGATTATGTAGAAAAATAGCTCAAAGAGTGTACCTTTCAAATGTAGCTAATAAACGTTGATATTTGCCTTTTGTTAAATGTTTATTTCAAAACTTCTGTGACCTTCTGGATTACCCACATATATCTGGGGAATGGATCCGTGTGGACTGCTGCTTTGAAAGTGTTCAAAGGTATGGGCGATAGGGGAGCTACGCGCGCCGCCGAGTGACATAACGAGTCGTTGAAGTATTATGGATGCTATAACAGTTCAGTTACATCTCATGTAACCAACATATTACAGTGTGGTCGATCAAAAACGTATATTGCGATATAAGTGTGGTAAGTGCATCACTGGATAACTTTATTTCCAAGATTTTCCACTGCAGTTAACGCACATACTATTTTTCGGCGATAGTGAATAATAAAAGTGTACTTACGCGGAAACAGAAGCAATTATTAACATTTGTTGAATATGGTGGTTCCAACAACAGGGTCACCAACATTAACCTTGGTGGTGAATTGACGATCGATTATATAAGCTTGGTTACTGATCTTAAAAACTCAGTAGCTTGCATCCCATACTTAGCTGCAGCATGAATTAAATCGTAAGTAAATGTTAACAATAAAAAGGAACTAACGGCTCAGGTAAGGTATAAATTAGAAACATAACTATCAAATATGATTATATTCCATGTCTGCAATACTAAACATGTACATAAAGTTAGAGGATTTAATATGCAGAGTGATTTATGAAGAACTGAGTCACTTCTTTATTTCATTAATCTGTTCGAAATTCACACAGTGCCCCAATGTTAGCACCAAATTAAGCAGAATGTTCTGGAGTTTCGATTGCTGTCACAAGACACGCAGATGTTCATGTTTTATTCGTATTTGTCAAGTTTTATTGTCAGCAACTGTTTTTGAGGTTTTGTTTTAGTCAACGTGAAAATGGAGTACATATTAAATGAACGACTCTTCCTTGTAAAGCAATACTGGCTCACGAATTCAAATACAGCTACTCAGAGGGCATACCAGAAAGAATTTGGTGCTCGAAATCTTCCCCAAAGAAACACAACACTGGGACTGGTAAACAAATTGGAAACGTCTGGATCTCTGGTCAGTGAAAAAGGCAAAACACGTTCATCTAGGCTTCCCACGGTTGTTATTGACGTCAGAGCACGACTGGATCAGTCGCCCTAAAAATCATTAAGACTTTTGTCGCAGGAGACAGGGTACAGCTACTCAATGTGTCAGAGAGCTGTGAAAAGTGCAGGCCTAAAGCCGTGTAGGATTAATGCTGTCCATCAGTTACAGGAACCAGATAAGGATAGACGACTGAATTATTGTCGTTGATTTCAGGCGTTCATTGTGCAAACGCCTGCCATATTGTCCATTACATGGTTCTCAGATGAAGCATGGCTCCATTTATCGAGCTATGTGAACTCAAATAACTCAAGCTATTGGGCCAGCGAAAATCCACATGTTATTCATGAAGCACCTATGCACCCGATTAAAATCGGAGTTTGGTGCACAATATCTACACAGAAAATGGTAGGATCAATTTTTTTAAAAAACAATGTGAACACTGCAACGTACCGACGGATTTTCATGGAGTTTGTTGAGCAACTAGACGATGTAGAGCTGAGTCAAGGATATTTTCAGCAGGACGGCGCTACATGCCATACATCAAATGAACCCTAGCACATGAGGACCGGATACTTTCCAAGAACCTGAGGCCACCAAGATCTCCGGATTTGACATCGCCGGGCTTCTTTCTATGGAGTTACTTAAAAGACAGGGTTTACGCCACACGTCCCCAAATATTGGACGATCTGAAGCACATACATTGCACAGGAGATTCAAGCTATTGACAACAGAGTCCTCCAACGAGTGGCCAGTAACATGGAACGACGTGTTGAGTTGTGCCTTATGCAGGATGGAAGACATTTTCAACATTTGCTATAGAGGTAAATAATCTCCCAAAATTCCTCTGTATTTCAGGAATAATAAGTTGTCGCTAGTATAACTCATTTTGAAACAATTAAAGAAATAAATGCGTCAGTTCTTCATAAATCACTCTGTAGTTCATGCACATAGGTGTAATAAAACATACATTACACACAGGTAAGTTATGTTACCAGCACTGAATGCAGGAAATTCAAGTTTACACCATACAACGTGAAGTAGAAGTGGATAGAAAAACAATATCGTCGAAGAAAATATTTTCCATAAATGGCAGGTATATTAACTCGGTGCATAACGGAAGCAATACAATACAACACAAGCTCTAGAAAATGCCACCAAAACTTGGGGATTGTTTATGTATGAAGATGCTGTTCCACGGCCTCGTATCTTCCATCCCTGTGTATCAGATTTCCTTTGAAATTCTTCACCGTGCTTTCTGCATTACGTTCTCCAGCTACATCGCCTCTTCATTCTTTATTCCCTCTACTGTTTAGCATATCGTAAGAAGTGCATTTCTTTCTTCTGTATTTGAATTACCTACTTGCTGCCAGTACTCCATTTTCATTTTGTTTCTCTCCTTATCTTTTCTGAATTCCAGGTGCTTAACTTGGAAACGAGTTGCTCATATATGCATACATTGCATACAGATAAGCTAATTTCTCGATGCACGTTGTTTTAGATTTCAATGTTCTGCTACTATAAATTTTATATTCTATACATAAAAGTGAACCAAACTGTGGACCAATCTCTTACTATCCCAGGTCTGCCTTATAGCATTTCTTTAGAATAAAGAGAGGCGCATTTTGATTCTATTAACAACCTCATTAAACTACAGGATATTTCCTTTTCTTTTCATTTATAAGATTAAACAGATTACGTACATCTAAATGAACATAAAGAAAATAAATGCTCTGGATTTTCAAATATGGAGCTGATTTTGTTAGGCACATAGCACAGCAATAAACTACGGAAAATGTGCTATTGTTTTTAGGAAGAGGATGTGTATTTCGGCATTTAAGCACACATGAAGACTTATTGTACTTCTGAAATGTGCTTCCGGAAGGAAGGACACATCCGGATGACAGTGGAGTCCCTAACGTTTCCAGATGTTACATCCAAATGCCGACGGGACCCCCCAAAACGTATACAGAGCGCCAAAGAAAATCTTCGGCGGATTTTGTATCGTTTTCTGGGGTCCTTTGAGGGTGTGCTTCACTTTACCTATTGCAGAGCGTGGTGGCTTGATATCACAGCAATAAGGGGGAAAGGAGGGGAGGTTGATGTCTTTGCTTTTTCTGGTGTTATTGAAACCAAAACATGTTTGTTGTCTCAGAACCAGTCATGCCGTATACTAGCGAAATTACTCGTGGACGTATCGTCGGTATGTGGGAGGCTGGTCGCACTGTTACAGCAATTGGAACGGCAACGGCAGTACATAAGTGTTTTTATAGTAAATTACTGGATAAAAATATTCCAGGAAAGTGGGGAAGACGATCTACATACTCCTCAGAAACTGGGCACTCCCAGTAAAACATCCGCGGATAATGATATTCATTTTACTAAATGCAAATTACTCTTTGTTATAATTGACTGATCATGTTTAGAAACTAGAGATAAGTATATATAACCTTACCGAATATGAATTACATATTATGGCAATAAAATTGGATTATATTTTTGTCTATAATCCTTTTGTATTCCTATGATCAGCAGGATGTTAGCAATGCCATATTAACCAATTATAGTTTGAATTATAGAGAAAATTTACTGCTTTATTTATTTATTATTTAGTTAAAGTTGCTTATATGCAGCAACAAACATTGATATCACTGTGAGAATGCAGTTCTGTTTATTTTTTGTTATAAAGTGCTGCCTTGCTATGTATTTAATGAATACCATTCCAGCTTTAATTTGCACCCTCTGAAAAGCTTCTCACGCTACACATTCTATATTTCGCTAACCTGGATGCTCATAACGTTTTCTCCTTAGCTTTTAACCCCTTCAAAGGCTTGTCCTGCACTAGTCGATAAGGAATGGGCTACCAATCACGATAACAGGTCTGTATGACGAACTGAATGCATTCACTCTACCTCCTTCTCTTTTAGCCAATACGATCGAGAGCGTAAACATATATTTCGTTTCTACGCCATTTTGTAACCTTTACTGTGGTTATTGGTGTAACTATTTAGCAGGAGTAGCACACCCTTGTATCGTGGCTTACAGCAACCAATGAAATGGCCATGGCGTCGCAGGGCCACGTACAACGATAAATAATGTGACATAGATATGAGGTGCAGTGAGATTTTCTTTGGCCTCTATGTACCTCTCCCCAGGCAGAGAGGTCTCTTTGAGGACCCTTCACACACCGAATGCCAAGGCGACAGTTTTTTCAAAACAAGCTCCTTCGCCGCATGCCTTGCCCGCCTGATCCTTCGATTACGATCAGGCAGAGGGGTTTCAGTAAGTAAACAGAGCGATCCTGTTACTGCACGGAGTATAGATGACGTCAGTACTATGATAGACACAGCTCTCCCCTCCCCAAGGGCCGCTTTCGTTACGACTCCTCCATTTATTCGTTGCATAATATACACCAGTGGCTGTGGCAATATGCCTAAAGAAGGGTTTATACACCAACTTAGCATTATTTTTGGCAGCATGACGCAGGGCACACATCAGCACAAATGGCGAAACCATCGGCTGTAACATGGAGGTCAAAAGACGTTTAAACATCGCATTAAACAACATTGTGATTCAATGAAACAGAAGGAACATGTGATATTACTACAAAGGAACAATGAGGAAAGTGGCCCTTCATCCTCCTCAGCCCCAAACTACATATCAGAATTTTTCGAGGATGTGTTTCATACACTAATAACATTAGTCTGCATTTTCAAACCTTTTGTCAGATGGTTTCTTAAAAGTAGATGTTCTTGAATCACGTTTTTATGCTGATTCCAGAAATAACTTCCGTTTTTTTCTATCATTTCACGTTTTTTCACAAAATAAGTAATGTTTTGACAATTTTACTAATGAGAGTAGAAAAGTATTCAAATGCTATTTCACACAAGGTAACTTTTTATTCAAGAAACATTTTAAAAACTCCCCTAATTTATTTCATGACTACATTTTAACGAAACAAGAAGCCAAAGTGTTTCATTTAATTTTTTTCAAACTTTCTCTTCTTTGACTTCCTTGCAGATCCTTTAAGATGACTGTCCCTCCTCAAAATCCAACAGTAGTCGGCCATAATAGTTTGATTCCATCTCCCCTGGTACCTCCTCTCCATTTCCTTAATTTCTTGGTGAAAACGTTCACCCTGCTCTTCTCTATAATGTCCCAGATTTTCTGGAAAGTAGTCGATATGTGAATGCAGAAAATGCACCTTTACACTCATGTTACAATCCATCTTCTTGAAATCTTCCAACATTGTTTCGACAATGGCCTTGTAATTAGGATCTTTGTTATTGCATAAGAAGTTTTCAATATCTGATCGGAAGGTGGTTCATGCTTCTATTTCTCTCTCTTTCATTGTCTTCTCAAAATCATCATCCTTCAACAATTTCTTTATTTGTTGGCCAACAAAAATTCCAGCCTTTAATTTGTCGTGTGTAATGAAGGGAAATTTCTTGGAAAGGTACTTGAAGCAGGGTCCATCCTGTGGTAGAGCCCTTATAAATTGCTTCGTCAAGCCCAATTTTATGTGTAGTGGCGGAAGCAATATCTTTATATCTCTATATTTTTGAAGTGAAATTGTGAAAAAACTGTACGTGATAGAAAAAAAAAACTAAAACGGTTCTAAAATCAGCATAAAAAGGGTGAGTCAGAATAACTTATTAGTTTTCAGTCATCCGATATCATGAAGACTAGTGTAAGAGACATTCCTTTAAAAAATCTGATGCGTTACACTCCCACGACTTTCTCTACTCTTGTACAAACTATTTTTACAAATGCTTATTCTTCATATGCTTCATGTTAATCGAGAAGTTAATCTTAATGCTAATTTTCTTGTAGGTGCAAGGGGAATATGGTAGGCTTTAAGTGACCGCTACGTATATCATTTCATTTTATTGCATGTCCAGTATATAAAAAAAACGAATAACCAATTCCTACTCGAGAAAAAGTATAAGTATGGAAAGTTGAAACAAATAACAAGGAATATCTCGGAAATGGTTTAATTAGCCAAAAAATGTATGTAACATAAATTGTGTGCTTTAACAAGATCTACATTTTTTCTGTAATACAATTTTGTGTATCGTTTAAGGTTTTCCAGTTATGAAAATGCCTTTAAGAATAAAGAGGACTTTTGGGGACATACCCAGAAAATTAATGATATACATTTCATTTATCATAAAAATTCCTTAAGCATATTATATTTAAATAAAAATCGTAAGAGCCATTTTTGTGAAAATCAAAATTTTCGAAAAATTTTCCATGTGAAGGGTAGTCTGGAGTGTCGGGGGGGGGGGGGGGATTGCCTTGAAAATCTTCGTGTTGCATCTTTAAAACGTACTGGCCAAAGTACCAGGTTGGTGTTTGTCCGAATTTTTTGTTTTTGAGTTACGCTGTTCAGATACACACACAAACACACACACGCAGACCTTTGTCTAAAAATGATTTTTTTTGGATTCAGGGGGTCTCAAAACGTGTATTTACGGCGAAATCTCGTATCGGATTTTTTGGTGGAATGTAATACTTCCCCTACTTACTATCCGTAGTAGAGAAAGTGAAAATGTATAGCTTTTGAAAGACTTATTCCGTATCTTTCACACTATCAATAGCTAAACTTCTATTCGTTGATCCTGGTTTACCTATTTTAGAAGCAGGGTATAGTGCCTACAACTGATCATCATATTTGTTTACAGAGAACACTGCAAGGTCGCAGCCGCTTTCCCTTCCCTTGCCAACAACCGTCGATGCGTTCCTATCTTATGTTTCACTTACTAAACTATTATGATAGGAAATGCGGAACAGGAAAATTGCGTTAGTGTATACTCCAGCATTGCCCTACCATCCAGGAAAAACCGCGAAAAATCTAAGGTCAGAGTAAGCGGCTTATTGGGAATCGAACGCGAGTCTCACAGTTAACGGAAGGTCATCTTTCTCTGTTGTGAACAGCATGGCCTCAAACGCACCTTGTGTTTGCTAGTGGCAAACAACCAACAGCCTGCTTAGGTCGAGTCTTTAAAGATAAATCGAAAGTATTTTACTTTATTATTATTATTATTATTATTATTATTATTATACAGGGTGATTTATGAAGAACTGACACATTTATTTCTTTAATTGTTTCTAAACGAGTTATGCTAGCGACAGCTTATTATACCTGGAATGCAGAGGAATTTTGGGAGATTATTTACCTCTATAGCAAATGTTGAAAATGTCCTCCTCCTGCATAAGGCACAACTGAACACGTCGTTCCATGTTACTGGATGACTCTGTTGTCAATAGCTTGAAACTCCTGTGTAATGTTGTGCTTCAGATCATCCAACGTCTGGGGACGTGTGGCATAAACCCTGTATTTTAAGTAACCCCATAGAAAGAAGTCCGGCGATGTCAAATCGAGATCTCGGTGGCCACAGATTCTTAGAAATTATTCGGTTCTCAAAGAAACTTGCAATTAGTGCCATAGATTCATTTCATGTATGGCATGTAGCGCCGTCCTGCTGAAAATATCCTTGACTCAGCTCTACGTCGTCTAGTTGCTCAGCAAACTGCATGAAAATCCATCGGTACTCTGCATTGCTTTAAAAATATTTGTCCCACTATTCTCTGTGTGGATATTGCTCACCAAACTCCGATTTTAACCAGGTACATAGGTGCTTCATGAATTACATGTGGATTTTCGCTGGACCAATAGCGTGAGTTATTTGAGTTCACATAGCCGGATAAATGGAACCATGCTTTATCTGTGAACCATGTAATGGGACAATATGGCAGCATTTTGCACAATGAACGCCTGAAACCAACGACAATAATTCAGTCGTCTATCCTTATCTAGTTCCGTAACTGATGGACAACCATAATCGTATACGGCTTTAGGCCTGCACTTTTCACAGCTGTCTGACACATTGAGTAGTGTACCCTGTCTCCTGCGACAAACGAATTAATGCTTTCTTGGGTGACTGATCCAGTTGTGCTCTTAAGTCAAAAACAACCGTGGTAAGCCTAGATGAACGTGTTTTGCCTTTTTCACTGACCAGAGATCCAGTTGTTTCCAATTTCTTTACCAGTCCCAGTATTGTGTTTCTTTGGAGAGGATTCAGAACACCAAATTCTCTCTGGTATGCCCTTTGAGTATCTGTAATTGAATTCTTAATCCAGTAGTACTGTAAAAGGAGTGAGTCGTTTATTAAATGTGTGCTCCATTTTCACGCTGACTGGAACAAAATCTCAAAAACAGTTGCCGACAATAAAACTAACAATTACGAATAAAACATGAACATCTGCGTTTCTAGTGACAGGCAATCGAAACTCCGGAACATTCTGCTTAATTTGGTGCTGAAATTGGGGCTTTGAGTGAATTTCAAACAGAATTATTAAAGAAATAAATGTCAGTTCTTCATAAATCACCCTGTATATAATTAATTGAAACTGATTATAGTTTTTGCAGACCAGCTTGGTCTTTGCAAGTTTTTAATAGAGCCAACTGAAAAATTCAATGCCACAGCCGGGATTTGAGCACGGTTCTCCCTTAACCTTAAGAAAGCCATAAACACCCAACGATTCCAGGTCGCCACTAAGATTGTCATCTGAGTGAGATGCCTTGGTGGTCTGTCTGGGAAACAGCTTGAATCAATTAGGGAATTCAATGTCCCTCCGACATGTTGGCACAGTAGCTCAATGGTTCGACGCAACCGCACGGAGAGCAGGAGAGCCGTGTTCAAATCCCGAATGTGACATTGAATTTTTAAGTTGGTTCTATTAAAAACAAAGTATTCGTTATTTAGAGAATGGTTCCCTCCATTCAAAAGAAGACGTTATATTTTTAAGCTCAAGAACACATGCGGTTATTTTTGTTACTTTCTCTACTACGTATAGTAAGTAGGGGAAGTATTGTATTCCACCCAAAAATTCGATACCAAGATTTCACCGGAAATACATGTTTTGAGACCCCCTGAATCCAAGAAAAGCATTTTTGGAAACATGTCCGTGTGTGTCTGTGTGTTTCTGTGTGTGTGTCTGTCTCTGTCTGTCTGTTTGTGAACAGCATAACTCAGAAACGAACAGTCGGATAAACACCAAACTTGATATTTAAGTTCAGTATCTTCCAGAGATGCGACACGAAGGTTTTCAAGAAAATCTCCCCACCCCAGATTACCCTTTACATGGAAGATTTTTCGAAAATTTTAATTTTCTCAAAAATGGCTGTAACGATTTTGATTAAAATATCATATGTTTACGATATTTTCATGACAAATAAAATGTATATCTTGAATTTTCTGGGAATGTCTCCAAAAGTATTCTTCATTGTGGAAGACTTTTGCATAACTGGTAAACTATAAGAGAGAGGCAAAATTTTACTACACAAAAATGTAGATCGCGTTAAAATACACAATATATGTCATATACATTTTTTTTTATTGAGTGAACCATTTTCGAGATATTGCTTGTTATTCCCTTAAATTTTTGAATAGTTATTTTCTAAAATGGGAATTCGTTATTCACTTTTTTGTCTTGGATATGCAAAGAGTATTAATCTGTGGCAAAGGGAATAGTGCTGCACCTAGCAACCAGCTATTAAGAGATATGTATGTGCTTAAAGGCTACTGTTTTTCCATATTGCCCTTGTAAATATATATTCCCCTTACATCTACAAGAAAATTAGGAATAAGATGGAAGTAGATGGAGAATAAGCGTTTGTAAAAATAGTTTGTACAAGAGTAGAGAAAGTCATGTGAGTGTAACACATCAGATTTTTTTAATTAATACCGGAATGAATATTTTAATTTACTTTGCAGCTTCAGTGAAAAAATAACTATTACACATAAGCTGAAGGTTCTTTAAAGCGTCAGATTTAATTGAATGCAGAAAAGAAGAAATGTCACTAGATTAAATATTACTAAGTATACAATGCAAGTTCCAGGACAGGTGTAATGACTTTAAGTGGCTTAACAGGGAGAAGAAGGGGGGGAGATGTACTAAATATAATTGACTACATGACAATTGGCATTGTATCCTGGAATGCAATGATACGGATAAAGGAAGAGAGGCATTAGTACTAGAGAAATAGAAAAATTTACCACTCGAGCTAAAAGTTGGAGAGATTTTTAATACTTCTGGGACTACCTTCTTAACTCGCCGTTGTTTACATACGACTCCCTCACCACAAACACCCCTCTTTAATTATGGCCACCTGATATACAGGGAGTATTTCTGTACATCTGTTCTACTCTCATAGCTGCTGTTCAAATCTACAAGAAATTCCATTATATTAATGTGAGCAGCAATATGTGCATGTGCATTAATTGTCGCGGTAATCTGCTCGTGTTATCTTTTTTTACTGGCCGCCTGTTATTGTTTTATTATTCTAGGGTCCTCCGGCTAGCTATTATTACTCAGTCGAGCAAATATCTCTGAGCAGGGCGTGTAAACGGAAAAGAATTGTTACTAAAAGATAACGCTGATAAAATAATTTATTTTCACACTTTTATTGCCGTCACACATAATTAATAGTTCACATCTTTAATCTTTATACACGCCTGACTGAAACTGTTATATTTCCGAATGTAATTACTGTCGTAATAGTTGTCGCGTACTTCACATTTTGTAACTAACTTTACGACACAAGAGATTCTTCCAAACTGTATTATGTACACTTCACGATAGATTCTTCAAGACTGCGCGACGTGCACCTAGCGCATGATTCCATAGATCTGCGGGATGTGTACCTCGCGAATGACTTTGAAAGACTGCGTGACGTATACCTCGCGAGAGATTTCTTAGAACTGCGTGAAACATGCTTATGGCTAACAAACACCTAAAATCATTGTCATACAATATTGTTAATTTACATTATAATCACTCTGGCATTCACAGTGCTGTAATATAAAATACTGTCTTATAATACATGCATGCTTCAAATGCATATAAAGGGAATGTGGTATGATTAAAATTACACCAAATAAATATTTATCAAATGTAAATAAGAGTTTCAAATTATTTTCGAACTTGCTGCAAAAATACATTTAGTTTTATTTATAGACGCCCTTTAACTACTGTGATTCTTAGTGTCCCTTTCCGTATTGGGTGTGAAAGTTGGGAAATTTTTCTCAGAGGCCTCCATCAGGCTTGAGGTTCTTTTACGTGCCGTACATGTATGACACGGGACCACAGACTGTATTTCTCTTCAGAAGGAAGCCATACCAAGGATGTTTACGCACGAAAAAATCCATGACCCTCCGCCGGGTTTGAGCCCGCGACCTCGGGAACCAGAGGCTAGCATGCTTGCTGCAAGCTTGTATCATAATGTTGCAGTTTCAACCACCAGTATAAAGAGGCCACTCGACAGGGCTGCGGGATAATGGAAGCGTCCCACATGCAGTTTTGTACTCAAAATGCTTTCTAACCTATTTCAAAGTCTTAGATATAAGCAGCCTTCGGATTTTTGTGTAATTGACTTTTGTTTCTTTATGAGAAAATAAAAAGAAGACTGTCCCCTGGCTTCGTCGGTGCTGTGCGACAGGTCCCGGGTTCGATTCCCGAATGGGGAGGTGGGAATCTTTCACTAGCCGAGACTATTACCTATCCTCCCCAGAGTTTGGAAGTATAAATGAGAGTATGAATATGTGTGTGTGTGTGTGTGTGTGTGTGTGTGTGTGTGTGAGAGAGAGAGAGAGATTGAGGCAGTATTTTTAACACTTAAATAATTTCAGTCTAATTATATAATATGTAAATTCAATAACAGTCCGCCTTAAAGCAATATGTGTATGTAGCAATATATACAAAGTGTATATTACAGTCATTATATATGTTTATATTATTGTATACTATTGTATACATGTTCAATAATGTTATATGAATGTATTACGTAATTTAATAATGTAGGAGCTGTGAGAATAATAGGTTAAAAGTTGCTAACACTGAGGTAACCTTGAGGCAATAATGAATTAGAAAGTTTAAATGTTACTTGTGATTCTTGGAGGCATTAATGTAATTTTAGTGACAGTTTATAAAAATGGCCAATCAATAACCAGAAAAAGCTTTAGTTAAATGAAGGTATTCTATTGGATTAGGAATAGCCAACCAGAAACTTGAAATACAGAAATTTACAAGTTTAGGCGGATTAAATCAATTCAGTTGCCTGCAGACAGCGTTACTAACCAGACGCAAAAAGTGTCCTCAAGAAAAATAATATGTATTCGTGTGAGACGAAAAATAAGTTTACGTGTTAAAAAGTGCAAGTAATTCATAAAAGAATCTCTCAGTGTTATTTAAATCGTGTCAAGCATTAATAAAAGGAGTGAAGTCAAATTATAATCTGTGTAAGCCTACATTCTTAGTCCCACCACAACCCTGCCTAGACATTCATGTCTCTAAAATAAACACTGATGCAGCCGAGGCAAACATAAATATTAAATATTTAAAGAAACAGTCAAATTACAAAGTTAATATTTTTAAATTTTTTGACGAAGGCTACCGGGTACCATACGTGCGGTTGCAACTACTTCAAGTTCGGCTCCCCAACAGTTGAAATATAACACAACTCCTTCAACACAACCTACTTCAAATTGACGCCCAAAACGTGGTGCAAATAACGTAAAGATACTATCTACTTCAAATTGGCTTCCATACGTGGGGCAAGTAACAATACAACAAAACAACTTCTTCAAGATCTAATGTATAAAGTCCAAAGAAGAACCAGAAATCCAACGACAATAATATACGAATTAACACCATTGCCGATATGCAATATGCTCCAAACGTAAAAGTTCGCTTATAAGAGCATTGCAGTTAGAGGTGGAGTATAAATAGAACAATAAAAAATCGGATTTGTTACATGCACATTACTTTCTGTAACCATTATAACAAATAAAACATGACTAACTGTATTTACCTCCCCCCATAGTATCAAGCAATTTTTATTCGAGACATTTCTTTCTACAGCGCTTAGTTTTGGAGATACTGCACAGTCTCAACTTAAATAGTCAACCCTGTATATGTGTATTAGAACACACACATACTCCGAGAGGGTGAAAGACAGAGAGAGGGAGGGAGTTCATTTCACACAACTATTTTAACATTAAGAATAAAGAAACTCAGACTGCCTTTAAGGGTGCACACAACTAAATTCCCCTGCTTACGTTCGTTGCAATATCTAATATTTAGTCTCCATTAGGTTGCCATCCTCACTTATTTGCCGAACATAGCTAGCGGTAATAATATGCAAATATGGGGTTGAAACCGACGAAAACATCCCTCATTTCTGCAGCTTCTCGGGATTCTCATTATAACTGGAAGCACTTCTTGCATCTCTTTGCATCTCTAATGCGCCACTTTGGAGAAATTTCCATACACAGTTTGTTTGTAGATTGCAAATACTCCCACAGTTTAAAATAAAACTTCGGCGGAAGGATTCTTAAACTAAAAGCCTGAAAATGTGGCTTAAAGACAAGCATCTCCGTTAACGAACTTTTGATGATCCTAGTCGCATTTTGAAATAACATGCCAAGAAAATAAGACTTTTAAATTAATTTGTGATAAGAAATAAAATATAATATGACTCCTAGTTTTGCCGTTAGTGACAAGGTAAAAATTTCAATTATATCTATCTCGTTTAACAAATACTAATTCGCTTAGGGAAATAGAACTAAACACAAGCCCGAAAATCGTGTAGAATGAGAAAAGCAACAGAAACGCATGACATTTACCTGACACTAACATTTTATGTAAAACGCTTGCACAAACAGCTTTAACAGATGAAAGACCCATTTAAGAGGGTTGCTTCCAGAAGGTACCAGTTCCAAAACGTCTTGAAAAAATGACTTATATGGCAGCACATGTTTAAATAGTTGCAGAATCTAACACTAAACTTTTTCGTGCAAAACGTACTAAATCCCGCGTACAGAGGTCGTCAAATTCAACATTTTTCCGCAAAACATACAAAATCCTCTTTAAAGTTATTAACAAGAAATACGAAATATACAGGCTGTTTCAAACATAGAGGGAATAAATTTGGGTTTGCATTCCCCATATGTGGACAATAAAAATCCATTACAATATGTGTCGGAATATGATTGGTTTCTGAGTTATGGCCTTCAAAACAATGATATTCAGCGGAACGCACTTACAGAAGATGTGTTCACTCCTACTTGAATACAGGCTTCACATCGACGTCTCATGGCCGTGTGAACACGACATCAAATTCCAGGAGTATTGCGTATTTCTTCACAACCTGCCACAATTTGAATCTGAAGGGATTACATGTCAGGCAGCGGAGGCGAATACACTAACGCTTTAAAATTGCCCCAGGAGTAGAAATCGACAGGGTTCAAATCAGGTGAGCGTGGTGACCAAGCAATTGGGCCACCTCTACCTATCCATCTATCAAGAAACCGTCGATCCAAGTACCGGCGAGCGGTATGACTGAAGTGTGCAGGAGCACATTTGTGCAAGAAGTGAGCGTGTTGACGAATGCTCAGTAGAGTATCTTCATGCACACGAGTTCTGGTGTTTTTCAGGAAGTTTGTGTACGCCTGCCCTACACATGAAACAATTTCACGTGGGTTTTCACATGCCCATTTGTAATACCATCTCGTGTGAAGTGTACTTTATCTATACATAATAGTAAGGCAGGAAAGCTCGGATTTGTAGCACACTGCTGCACGAACCACTGGCAGAACATCAATCTGCTGGCGACAGGACCTGTACAGTTGCAAATGATAAGGATACAAGTGTTGCTCTCGCAACAGTCTCCAGACAGTCGTCTGAGGAACATTCACTTGCATCATGTACTGATAGGAGTCATGTGCACAGAATCCAGAATCTCCTTCTCTGCATCTGGAGTTGTAGACCTTGGGAGTCCCCAAACCAGCAGATGTAAACTTCCCATGAGCCTACGACGGCGATGGATCGGAAAGCCACCAGCCATGTCGCAGATGCTGCTGCCATGGTCACGACACCACAAGCTGCGCTGCACCACCCAGGTGCCACTACTGCGGTGCACCGAGTCTGAGGACACAGTGCACCAGACATGACCTCCGCCGCCGACGTAAGTACTGCGCCTGTTGCAACGGCCACGGCCACTTCACCGGGCAGTCGCAGTGCCCACTATACCCAAGAAGCCATCGACCGCCACCGTCAGAAACCATCTACACAGCTCCAGCCGCTCCTCCTGCGCCAACGTCACCTCCAGCTCCGGCCGTCACAGACACCACCCTACGAGATGCGGTCCAGGATCTCCACACGGAGGTCCTCAACATCGGATCCCGCATCTCTCTACAAGAAGAACTCATCACATCACTCACCACCGCCGTCAACGCCACCAACTCTGACCACCTCCGCCGACTCGCCGACATTGAATCTGAAATGCAAGATCTACACGCCACGCCTTCTCATCCACAGTCAACACATTCACCACCAGCTTCCTGCAGCGATTAGACGACACCAACTCCTTAATCAGTGGCCTGGGCGAAGTCATCGCCAGTCTGCCTCCTACACCAGCACAGCCAGCTCCGACAGACTGCCTAGAGGAGTTTAGGCGCATGATTTCACGTCTAGCCGACAAAGAAATACCCTGCACACTACGATAGCCGAGTGGACTTCTGTACTCTCCGGCTTGAAGAGTGGCAGGAGCGAACCAACGGTTACTTGATGGCACAAGAAGCCGCTCACTTTTATCCGTCCAACAGATTCAACTACCCTCGCCAAAACCGAGCGCACCTCATGAGGGGCACTCAATACAGAATTCTGATGCAATAAAGAAAACCACGACACAATCCTTTCCAATTCCTCTCCACGAAACTCCCCACGTGTGGCGACCAGGGCCTCGGTCATGGTCGTCACCCGGACATTCCTTACTCCACTGCCAGCGCAATAAGCTGGCAGTTATCCTACCGCGTACTAACGGGGGTGCAATAGCGGAACACCAATACCCCTCCTAACTTCTCCTTTCTACTCCACGTTTAAAAAAAAGACGTTCATTTGTCTTCCGATCTGGACATCTTAGCTGTAGGTACTTCTCTTAGTACAAACGAGTAGTCAGCGCAACATTGCCGTCTGCCTTACCGTACATGAAGTGCATTTCTGCCAGCTCCTGATTTGAGTACATGTCGCTCAGTCGAACAACACTCAATCCACCCTTCACCTCAGAATGAACTATCAGAGTGTCCTGTTAGTATCTTCTATCACGACAACTACCTGTGAGAAGAAAAACGTTCCGGTGAATACCACTGTTTTGAGGACCATAGCTTAGAAACCATGTATTTCTGGACACGTGTTGTCATGGAATTGTTTTACCCCTACGTATGGGGAACGCATACCTGAATTAATGTCCTCTATTTTTGAAACATTTGTACAAACGAGGTATTAACTCAACCCAATCCCATCTACAAGGAGTGGTCGAGAAAGCTGCTCCTCGACAGGCTTCTGACCCAAGACATTCACTTGTAAGTCCTACAAGGTGGAGGGTAAAAAGAAGAATAATTTCTACTATAGATCACGCTAAGACTTTGTGAATTTGTAATAACTAAGTATGACTTAAAGTGATTTACAAAAAAATATCACAATGTATTATTGAGTATTATTTGGTCATGAAGTAAAATTTGTATATTCTTAGCACTTATGATATAAAGCACCAAATCCAAAATTAAATTTCTAATAACTGTACAGTAATATTATAAGAGCAGAAAGAATGGCACACAGTGTGCATGTTTCTAGATATATTCTAACATTTACAAAAGCCCAAGTGAGTTTCTCTCTTTTTTCACCACATTAAATGATATCGGTCACAATTTGCCCTACATAGTTTGCTCTTGCACTCGTCTTCCGAGTTTTTCTGTTTGGCATAGTCGGTGATGAAAACACTGTACCGCGATTCTCGTCATAGGTCATACCTGGCTTGCGTCCAATCCCCGTGGATCATAGCATCCGTGGAGAAGTAATTCAGCCACATCTCTTATTTCTTCTTGTTAAGTTCTCGTAATAGTTTATTGTAGGCTTCGGTTTGTGGTAAAAGTACGCCTAGTCGAAGTTCCTCTATGAAGAATTGCCCTTTAGCAGTAATATTATGGAATGCCTTAAATTTTCCCACAAATCATTTCAGAGAGTAACGCAAGAGCTGTGTTTCAGCATTCTAAACAAGTATTGTAGCTTCAGTGAGTTGTTTTTACTCTACTCTAAAGTTTATCCTGTTTTATTTCGTACCGTTTGTAAACAAGTTACTCATTTGAAGTTCAAGATGAATGTTCGATGTTTTGATACCCAAGACCACAAAATCTCACTGTGCGGTAAAATCGATTCTATAAAAAGGTAATAATGCCTTGAAACATGAGTAAGCGTAATTGTGGGGATTTTTGCTGCTCCCCTTCATGAAGAACAAGGGTTGGGTGAGGTCATCAACACTAACAATCTGTACATTAATGGAGAGATATTAAAACACGACGAAGCATGACTTTTCTGAATGACGCTGTCTCCACTTGGAAAAAGTAAAGTTTCCTGGGGAAACAGTGCAATTTCCTTTCTTCTCCTTCCAGAAACACGCTCAGTTTCCTATTATAACATTAGGACAACACGCACATAGCTACTTCAATCATTCTTCAGTAACGGGTAATTTCTTTATTACCGCTGTATTATGCTCGTTTTAGTCACTATTATTGCTACCGCATGTGGCGTGACGTTCAACAGACTGGGCGACGCGGTTTAAGAAAGCACGGATTCCTTGGTCATATTTTCAAAATCTTATTCTGTTGAGCTCAAAAGGCAATTGCAATGTTCAATGCTTTATATAATTTTTTGTAGCCCAATAAGCAAGTTGGTTTGTCTGTGATACAAGCCGCCTGTGGACAATGCAAGCCCGCAATTTATTATTTATTACGCAATTATTAATAATTTTTACTTCCTCTACTGCGTATAGTAAGTGGGGATAGTATTGCATTCCGCCAAAAAATTGTCACCGAGATTTCACCGGAAATACATGTTTTGAGATATCCTGAATCCAAATACAGCATTTTTAGAAGCAAGTCCTTGGCTGTGAATAGCATAACTCAAGAACGAAAAGTTGGATAAATACCAAACTTTTTATTTGAGTTAGGTATCTTCCAAGGATGCGACACGAAGGTTTCCAAGGAAATATCCCCACCACCAGCTACGGTTTACATGGAACATTTTTCCAAGATTTAAAAAACAGCCAACGATTTTGATTAAAACACCATATGTTTAAGACATCTTCATGGAAAATGAAATGTGTATATTGAATTTCTGGGAATATCCCCAAAAGTCCTCATTCTGAATGAATTTTTCACAATTCATGAACCGCAAGCCAGAAAAAAATGTTTATACAAAAAATGTAGATCTCATTAAAACACACAGCTTATATCATATACATTTTTTTTGTCAAGTGGACCGTTTCCGATATATTCCTTGTTATATGTTGAAATTTTCCATTACTCATACTTTTTCTCAAATGGGAATTCGCTATCGTTTTTACTTTTACTACGTATAGTAAGTAGGGGAAGTATTGCATTCCACCAAAAAATTCGATACCGAGATTTCACCGGAAATATATGTTATAAGGCCTCCTGTATCCAAAAAAAGCATTTTTGGAAACATGTCCGTGTGTGTATGTGAACAGCATAACTCAGAAACGAACACTCGGATAAACACCAAACTTGGTATTTAGGTTCAGTATCTTCCAGAGATGCGACACGAAGGTTTTCAAGAAAATCCCCCACCCCAGATTACCCTTTATATGGAACATTTTTCGAAAATTTTAATTTTCTTAAAAACGGATCTAACGATTATTATTAAAATATCATATGTTTAAGATATTTTCATGACAAATAAAATGTATATCTTGAATTTTCTGGGAATGTCTCCAAAAGTATTCTTCATTGTGAACGACTTTTGCATAACTTTTAAACCATAAGAGATAGACAAAATTTTACTACACAAAAAATGTAGATCGCGTTAAAATAAACAAATTAAATTTCAAAGTTTTCAAACAAAATTAATAGCGTATATTTAGTTAAAAGTACTGTATGCATTATAGAACTTTTTGTTTTTGTAAATAGAATAGCTTGCATTTATTAGGTTAGATATTTGACTGGAGAGAACAGCAGGGACATACCCCTACTTTCCACACTGAAACCTTTGGTTCATTGTACGGTTTTCCTCCTGTTTTTCCAATCATCCCTCCCTATACTCTTAGTAAATTTCAGGAATCTATTGATTAGTTTTTATTAGATACTATCTAATTTACAGTTCCAAATTAATTATATCTATCTACTTCCAATGCTTCACTGCAAGGTCGTTTCCTCCTCTACACCACACATCCTGCATCAGTTATCAGACTTGGCATGAGCCTCAGCTGCTTCCTACTTAATTCAAGGACTTGCACTGCTCCATCTAAGACATGGCTATTGCATTATTAGCTTTCTGTGTCTTTGTCCCTGGATATGTTTCCAGTCTTCAATATTCTCTATTTGAATTCAGTCTAATAGATTTGTCCTTACATTTAATTTGGTAATATGCAACACCGGTATAAGTGGGGCCTGCGCTAGCATTTTAACCAGCGTCTTTGCATTTTCATTTTCAATTACCCCAGCGTGGCCAGGTACCCATAATAGGTGCGTCTATTAATTACTTTAACATTATATGTATATGCATTGTATTTAGTTATTTCACCTAAAACTTAAAGAAAGAGTCTCTTAATCCCTAAAATTACATTTTTATCCGAAATTATGGTTATCCGAAACCACCACCTCCCTCCCTTTGTTCCGGTTAATATCTTCTACTGCAATGTGAAGAAGCAGGTTACATTACACTACAAAGAAGTAAAAACAATAGGATAACCTCCAAAACCGCTTTTAAATGTTTCTCTGTATTGACAACTACAATTTATGATAAAAGTTTTGGCACCGAATCTAATCCCATTTGCGGCGAACGGTACTACAGTGTAGGTATATCGCTTTGTTGGATAGGTTATAAAACTGTACTGTTAAAGTTACGCAGATATGCAAAACCTTATATTTACTGTACCAATTGCTTCTTCATGACGAAATCGGGCAGAGAGAAATAGTTGGGAAACTCCCATCAGGGCATCCAAAATCACCTCTAGTTATGATCTTTTTCCTCTCCAATCTGAATACAATTCCACAGTTGGTTATTCAAACTGAGTAAAAACTGTTTAATTGCTGATAAGTAAGAAACCAACTTCGGATAGCCTTTCCAATAACAGTTTTAATTATTACGATAATAGAAGTGCAGGTTTGAGGCTCCTTGAAAATATGAGCGCTTTTAGAGAAGTGTTGGCTTTTGAGAGTCTGTACTCTAGATAGCATAGACAAATATTAATTTAAACAGCAAATTTTTTATTTAAGTCGATTTCCCGATGAAAAGTGAACATTTCATTAAATTTCTCACACGTGAAGTGGAGTTTTACTTAAACATGTCAAGTTTGGATACTTTATTACTTTCGTACCTAGAAGATAGAAAATGTGTTTACCTCTTTAATATATGCCTTTAAACTGCAATAGTCGTATGGGCGGCCTTTCACCTTTGCAACATATTACCTATCGCGACGGATTTGTTACTAGATAACTCGTGGACAGATGTATGGCGGACAGTTAGCCATCTAAGTCTCATTCCTGTAACCATACCATCTTGCTTCGTCACATGCCCACAGAGACCTAAGGCATAACAACTGTATCTTCTGCTTCGTGCCGTGCAGATGGCATTAGGGTGCTGTCCAGTCTACCTGCTTACATTGTCTGTGGATAGATGGCACAGCGTTTGCTATTACCATCTATTTTTTATTTTTACTATTGTTTTAGACTTAAGGTGGAACTTTGGCTCATGCTATTAAATATCCAATCCGTTATTTACCTTGGCAGCTGAGGGAAACCACGAAAAAACGTCAGCAGATTGGGTGGCCGATGGAATTTCAACCCGGCACCTTGGTATTTGTAATGGTGTTAGCTCGTATACGTATAGTTTGAGGCAGTATCTTTAACACTTAAATGATTTCAGTGTAATTATATAATATGTAAATTCAATAACAGCCCGCCTTGAAGCAATATGTGTATGTAATAATTTGTAAAATGTATGCAACAGTCATTGCATATGCTTATATTATTGTATACATGTTCAATAATGTTATATGAATGTATTACGTAATTTAATAATGTAAGAGCTGTGAGAATAATAAGCTAAACGTTGCTAACAATGAGGTAACCTTGAGGCAATAATGAGTTTGAAAGTTTAAATGTAACTTGTGATTCTTGTAAGCAATAATGTGACTTTAGTGATACTTTATAAAATAGCCAATCAACAACCGGAGGGGTTTTTAGTTAAATGAAGGTATTCTATTGGTGTAGGATTAGCCAATCAGAGACTTGAAATACAGAAATTTACAAGTTTAGGCGGTTGAAATCTATTCAGTTGCCTGCAGACAGTGATAGTAATCGGATGCATGATGCGTCCTCGAGAAATTAAATACGTATTCGTGTGAGACGAAAATAGTATATGTATCAAAAATTGCAAGTATTAAATAAAAGAATCTCACAGCTCTCTGTATAAGTGAAGTGCTATTAAATTTGTGTCAAGGATTAATAAAAAGCAGTGAATTAAAACTTAAAATCTGTGTAAGCCTACATTCTTGTCGCATCACGCCCTGCCAAGACTTCCATGTCTCTAAAAATACTGACGCAGTCCAGGCAAACATAATTATTTAATACTTAAAGAAACAGTTTAATTACAAAATTAATATTTTTTAAACTTAGGGCAAAGGCCACCTGAAAATACATTTGGGACGAAGGCTACCAGAAACTGTTTACTATACGTGCGGTTGCAACTACTACGAGTTCGGCTCCGCAACAGTTGAAATAAAACACAACACCTTCAATACAAACTACTTAAAATGGGCTTTTTATACGTAGCATGAAACAACGTAAAGAACAATATACCATCTTCAAGTTGTGATTGGATTTTTCCTTTGGGTTTTATATATTAAATCACACACATACATTCACAATCCCGTTCATACTTTCGGACACTGGGGAGATAAGAAATAAGAAAAATTCCCATCCCCTAGTTGGGAAGCGAATCCGGGACTCCTCGCATACAAAGCAGGTGCTGTATCGAGAGAGCTACGAGTCAGTAGAAAAGGTATTGCATTCCACCCAAAAAATTTATGTCGCTTGTCGTTATTCACTTGTATCTCGTGACGGCATGGAAAGAATGGAATTTTAAAGCCATACAGAGCCGCATTTAAACACCTTGCCATCAATTCGGTATGTCTATCCCTCTAGCACCTACAACGAAATATTCTATGAAACCATATTTTTCAAATGTTATCTCGATCAACAAAGTACATGGTAAAGTAAGCTTGCATAAGAAGAGAAGCTATATAAAAATCTTGTGTTACACTCACATGACTTTCTCTACTCTTGTACAAATTATATTTACAAACGCTTATTCTCCATATGCTTCATGATAATTGAGGTATCTAGATGTTAATCTTATTGCTAATTTTCTTGTAGATGCAAGGGGAATTGGTAGGCTTTAAGCGATAGTCAAATATTTTAAGAGCTGATTGCTATGTGGAGTATTCCATTCTGTTTGCATTACCAGGACAAAAAAAATGAATAACGAATTACCATTTGAGAAAAAGTGTAAGTATTGGAAAATTTAAGGGATTAACAAGCAATATCTCGAAAATGGTTCACTCAACAAAAAAAAAATAAATATGACATAAATAAAGGGTAAATTGAGGTGGAGGAATTTTCTTGAAAACCTTCGTGTCGCATCTCTGGAAGATACTGAACCTAAATACCAAGTTTGGTGTTTATCCGACTGTTCGTTTCTGAGTTATACTGTTGACAGACACACACGGACAAAAATCTTTATATGCTTTCAGTGCACCTCAAAACATGTATTTCTTGTAAAATCTCGGTATAAAATTTTTGGGTGGAATGTAATACTTCCTCCAATTTTTAATTCGTAGTAGAGAAAGTAAAAAGATCAATGAAGAATCCACTTTTATCTTCATTTGCACATTTTAAGTTATCTTGCAGATAGTAAGTTGTTAGCAGTGAACTTATTGGTGCTGGAATTAGCTAAAGATATATGAAAGACGATTCTCATGACTTCGGACGGCACCAGAATGAATCTATCTGAAGAATGCAAGGTGATATTTTGACCTTTTATCATTTTAATTTCTTTATTTAATTTTATTGTAATTTTAATAGCTACATAAATAAATTTAAAGCATTAAAATTGCTTTTGTGGCATTCTTCTGGGTGGGAAGGGCCAATGTCTTTCTGGTTCGGCTTTTTTTAATTAGATCTGTTTTACCACGCAGGCACTAGCTTTATATATTGACGTTTACGTTTTTAAAGCCAACCTTTAAATTTTGTATATTCTACCCTGCTTCGGCTACAAATTTCTGCCGTTGCCACTTATGGGATGTTCGTTAATTTCCGGTTTCCTTTTAATACGTTAGTCACATTTTATTTATTTTTTGTTGCCAATGATAAACAGGCGAGTCAGAGTCATATTCACATATCGACTACTTTCCAGAAAAGCTGGGACATTATAGTGAAAAGCATGATATTAAGAAAGTGGAGAGGAGGTACCAGGGGAGATGGAATGAAACTATGATGGCCGGCTACTGTTGGATGTTGAGGAGGGACAGTCATCTTCAAGGATCTGCACGGAAGTCAAAGAAGCGAAAGTTTGAAAAAAATTAAATGAAACACTTGGGCTTCTTGTTTTGTCAAAATGTAGTAATGAAATAAATTAGGGGAGTAGTAGTTATATTCTAGTACAGTAAAACATGCCAAACATACTACTGTGTATTCGCACTTTCCATATATTTGTGATCTTGCAAAAGTAGCACTTTGTAGAGTGTATGTGCTTGGAAATAAAACTATTCAGAAATGAAAAAAAAATAAATAAATAAAGTTCTGATGTATTGCACTCGCGTGACTTTATTTACTCTTGTACAAGCTATTTTTACAAACGCTTATTCTGCATCTACTTCATGTTAATCGAGCTAAAAATTTGCATAAATGATCTTATTATAATTTTCTTGTAGTTGCAAGGGGAATACGATAGGCTTTAAGCGAGAGTCATATCTTTTAAGAGCTGGTTGCTATGTAGAGCATTTTATTCTCTTTGCAAGTCCAGTACATAAAAAAAAAGAATAACGAATTCACATTTGAGGAAAGGTATAAGTATTGGAAAATTGAAACAAATGACAAGGAATATCTCGGAAATGGTACACTCCAAAGAAAATTGACATAAATATATCTTGTATCTTTTAGTGACATTTACATTTTTTGTGTACAAACCTTTTACATATCTCTTACGGTTTACCAGTTATGCAAAAGCAGTTCGCAATGAAGACGACTTTTCGGGACATTCCCAGAAAATTCAACACATACATTTTATTTTTCATGAACATATCTTAAACATAAGATATTTAATCAAAATGGTTGGAACTATTTTTGAGAGAATCAAAATTTTCGAAAAATGTTGCATGTAAAGGGTAGTCTGCGGTCAAGGGATTGTCTTGAAAATCTTTGTGTGGTATCTCTGAAAGATATTAAACCTAAATACCACGTTTGGTATTTATCCGACTTAACGTTTTTGAGTTATGCTCTTCACAGTCACACAGACATACTTACGAACCTATTTCTAAAAATGCTTCTTTGGATTCAGGTGCCTCAAAACAGGTATTTCTGGTCAAATATCGGTATATAGTTTTTGAGTGGAATACAGTACTTACCCTACTTGCTATACGTAGTAGAGAAAATAATAAATGATGTAAGTACTGTATCAGCATTTCTCAGCATCCTGGAATGAACCTGGAAAAATGTTTCCTTTTTACTTTTTCTACTAGGTTAAGTAGGGGAAGTATTATATTCCACCCAAAATTTCGATACCGAGATTTCACCGGAAATATGTTTTGAGGCACCCTGAATCGAAAAAAAAGCATTTTTGGAAACATGTCTGTGTCTGTCTGTGAACAGCATAACTCAGAAACGAACAGTAGGATAAACACCAAACTTGGTATTTAGGTTCAGTATCCTCCAGAGATGCGACACGAAGGTTTTAAAGAAAATCCCCCCACCCCAGATTACCATTTACATGGATAATTTTTCGAAAATTTTAATTTTCTCAAAAATGGCTCTAACGATTTTGATGAAAATATCATATATTCAAGATACATTCATGACAAATAAAATGTATATCATCAATTTTCTGGGAATATCTCCAAAAGTGTTCTTCATTGCGAACGACGTTTGCATAACTGGTAAACCATAAGAGATAGACAAAATTTTACTGCGCAAAAAATGTAGATCACGTTAAAATACACAATTTATGTCATATACATGTTTGTTGTTGAGTGAACCATTTCGAGATATAGCTTGTTATTCCCTTAAATTTTCCAATACTTATACTTTTTTGGCCTGGTAATGCAAAGAGAATGGAATACTCGACATAGAAACCAGCTCTTTAAATATTTGCTAATCGTAAAAGCCTACCAGTTCCCCTTGCATCTACAAGAAAATTAACAATAAGATTAACATCTCGATATCTGGATTAACATGAAGTATATGGAGAATAAACGTTTGTAAAAGAGTAGAGAAATTCATGTGAGTGTAGCACATCAGATTTTTATTGTAGTTTCCTTAGCTCTATATTTCAGTTATAATGAACCGCAGAATCTGTGATAAGCACTTTGCATATACCGCAAGCGATATAGTTGTGTAGAAGCTCGACGTTAAAGTGGTTAATTACGCTCTATGAATGTTTCATAAAGATTTGAATTGGAAATGCACTAGTTGATCTGAATAGAATATGATGCGGTATCTAAATATCAGTTATTTACACCAAGCCTGTATAAACAGTCTGAAGATAACACTCCACAATATTCGGATTATCTTTATTTCGTCAGTAGTGGCCAAATATTTTCAAAATAGTTGGCTTCCTTTAAAGAGTTCCTCTTCGGCAAGTAGAGCAACACAGCCTTTTACTTCCTTTAACACGTAACTATTAGGTAGAGGTAGAAGTGTGTTCCAACCAAAAATTTAGTACCGAATTTTGACCACAAATATTGTGAGGGCCACTGAATACAAATATACATTGCCGTTTGTGAAAATTGCAGCACCAAGAAGAAAACGCATGAATTCATTGAATTTAATACCACAGACTAGGTACATGACAAGTAACAAATGATAAACTTTTCAAATCTATACATGACATTTGAGCCCTAATATTCAGTATTTGGTGTGGCCTCCATGTGCTGCAATTAGAGCTGCTATACGCCGTGGCATTGAATCAAAAAGGTTCTGAATAAGTTCCTGAGGGATTTCCCTCCACGCAGTTTGTGTTCGAGCCCACAAATCCCGGACACTGGTTACTGGAGGACCGTGACGCACCAGCTGCCGACCAACCATATCCCAGACATGTTCGATGGACGACATGTGAGGCGAATGTGCAGGCCAGGGAAGCTATGGTACCCGTCGCTCTTCGAAGAAGGCTTGTACATTCCTCGCAATATGTGGCCGGGCATTGTCCTGTTGAAATGTGGACTGTGCAGATGCCCGAAGCAAGGGGAGTACCTCAGGCTCTACAACCTCCGTTAGGTACGGTTGCTGTTCAAAGTGCCCTCAATTCGTAGGAGCTATATCGGTTGTTGTAACCAATGGCGCCCCAAACCATCACACCTGGTGTTTGTCCGCTATGCCCCTTAACAATGCACCCTCCAGGTTGCGCTCACCACAGTACCGCCGGAAACGTCTGCGGCCTTCACTGTAAGACACGCTGACTCGGGATTCATTCGAAAAGACTACATTTTGCCATTCAGCACCCCAGTGACGGTGTTCACGTGCCCACTGCAGTCGGAGGAGCTTGTGATTTCTGGACGACAGAAGCCGACGTAATGACATGCATCCAACGTGCAGCAGGCGGCGACGAACCGTTGATGCAGACAAGTTCACACCTGTTGCAGTGCTCCAGCGTCGAACCAACACTGTGGATGAAGCTCTACGGTCCGTTATGGCCATGCGGAGAAGATGACGGTCATCTCGTGCTGTGGTCATGTTCCGTGGTCCAGTATACGCTGTTCGCTGCGTACAACCTTCATCTATCCACTGCTTCCACACACGCATCACTATCGTAGCAGCATGTCCTGTACGAGCCGAAATGTTACGGTATGACAAACGCGCTTCCCGGAGACCAATCATTCTGCCCCGTTCAAACTCACTCACATGCTGATATGGCTCGCTTTGACGTCGATGAGGTATACTGGCACTCACTTTATTGTTTCTATCTTCTCTGACAGCTCTGAACTGACTACACTGGGCGCAACACTGACCTTGTCAGACCGACACGGGAGGGCTCGCTCGGCCTACGTGTACCACATCTATCTGCAAACCTAATCACTTATTGCTTGCACACTCTTCTACACTTCCATCAAGTTTGGAATTATTCGGGAAATTCTTTCTTAGTGTTGCAATATTCACAAAAGGCAGTGTAGGAAAGTATGTGTGCATCTGTGAACAGCATTATTAATAAACGAAATTTTAGATGCATACAAAACTTAGTATTTAGTTTCACTACCACGTGAAACGAAGATTTTGAAGAAAATCTCCACATCCCAAACTACCCTTGACTAGGAAAGGTTTGTTAGTTTTGACTTTCTTAAAAATGACTAACAATTATGATTAAAATCCCATTGATTTATGATATTTACATGGCAAATAAAATGTATACCTTGATTTACCTTGGAACAGCCTACAAAGTCCTCTTCATTCGGAAATAATTTTGTATAAGTGTAGACCATAAAGGATAGACAAAACCGTATTACACAAAAAATATGTATTTCTTTGAAACATAAATTATTTCAAATGACTTTATTGTAGTATCAGCCACATCCGTTGCAATATCCGTTTGAATTTATCAATGCTTTTCATTTTTGAAGTGGCTATCATTCGGTAGTTGCTCACGTTGTCGTGGAAAGAGTATCGAATTTCAAGGCACGTATATAGCAACCCGCTTTTAAAGATTTGAATACGGCTTAGGTTTCCTAAATACACCTCGTAGTCACATCGAAATGTATCAGTTAGCTCTTTCTGCACAAGTTTATTTCAATAAGAAGTACCTATATAGAAAAATAAGCTATTGTAAGAATAGTTTGTAGAAGCTATATAAAAGTAACGATACTGGGTAGAGAAAGTAATGTGAAAACTACACATTCAATTTCTGTTTTTGGACAGTCGTTAAACATGCATACACGGTGGAGCTACAAACTAAAGGTAAAGATACCTATCACGAAGGGCACCCAGAACCGGGGCAGAGCACTGCACGCAGATGCTTTCAACGTGACCCCTGGGAGGGAAGGATGGGCGGAGAGACCCGAAGGGCGACCAGATCCGGATCCCGAAAGGGCGCAAGCATGGACGGGGTCCCTAAAGTTTCCAGATAAAACGCACGCTACGCCGCACGGTACCTGCCCACAAGCCACCAACCTCCAGGGTTCAACGGAGCGAAACCATACGCTGAGGAGAGACTGAGCGCTACCGCAGCGACGCCAGGTAAGAAACCTTTACAGAGCGCAAGCCACCGCCCAGCCACAACCCGCCGAACACCGTCGCCTGGTCCAACAAGCCTGAAACTGATGACAAGGAAATGAGAGGAAGGGGAGTCGTGGTAGAAGATGCATTCGCCTGGCGACCTGGGGAAACCACGAAAAAAACCATGGATCAGAGTGGGCGGGCGCCAGGGCTCGATCCTGTGTCCTCCCGAATGCGGGCCACAGACCTAACCGCCTGAGCCTCCAGCTCGGTATCTACAAACTAACTTACACATTCAGTAAATATTATTGGTTTTATAAACACATTTTACTTTCTCTACTACGTATAGTAAGTAGGGGAAGTATTGTATTCCACCCAAAAATTCGATACCGAGATTTCACCGGAAATACATGTTTTGAGACCCCCTGAATCCAAAAAAAGCATTTTTGGAGACATGTCCGTGTGTGTGTGTCTGTGAACAGCATAACTGTGAACACCAAACTTGATATTTAGGTTCAGTATCTTCCAGAGATGTGACGCGAAGGTTTTCAAGAAAATCCCCCCACCCCAGATTACCCTTTACATGGAACATTTTCCGAAAATTTTAATTTTATAAAAAATGCCTCTAACGCTTTTGATTAAAATATCATATGTTTAAGATATTTTCATGACAAATAAAATGCATATCACGAATTTTCTGGGAATGACCCCAAAAGTATTCTTCATTGTGAACGACTTTTACATAACTGGTAAACCATAAGACATTTAGATGGCGTTAAAGTACACAATTTATGTTATATACATATTGTTTGTTGAGTGAACCATTTTCGAGATATTGCTTGTTACTCCCATAAATTTTCCAATGCTTATACTTTTTCTCAAATTTTTTATTCAATTTTTTTTTCCTGGTAATGCAAAGAAAATGGAATACTCCACATAGCAACCAGCTCTTAAAATGTTTGACTATCGCTTAAAGCCTACCAATTCCCCTTGCATCTACAAGAAAATTAGCAATAAGATTAACATCTCGATATCTCGATTAACATGAAGCATATGGAGAATAGGCGTTTGTAAAATAGTTTGTACAAGAGTAGAGAAAGTCAGATTTTTTAGCATGGACTAGCACTGCAAAAATGAATTACAAAATATGGACTCCGAAAAGTACCCTTAAATTACAGATTCTTATATTCGTATTCCATCCCATTGTGTTCCATTCATGACTCGAGGAAATGTATTATAGTTAGATATTGCTTATAAACCAAAGTAACAAATATATCTAGCTCTCTCATATCGTTGAATTGCAGTTAATTTCGCGGATGTTATTCTGCATTAAACCGAGATGCAATTTATTTATTGGTAAAATGGTAAATGGTGAGAAACGTAAATGACGAGCATTGCACTAATATATGCCAAACATATAACTTAAAAAAAATTATAAACTAAACGGGTGCTATAATCAGTAGACGCTTGATAGAACTTTAAAATTATTACAAGTTCGTCTTGTTGCTAATTGTACCTATAGTTTACTTTTAACAATATCTTTATGCTCTGTAATTAAATTCAGGTTGCGTTTTCTCTTTTTCATGAAACATTTGTATACAACTCTTACTCGTACGGATGGCTTCGCAGTAACACAGAGGCTCGCATTCTGGAGGTTCCGGGTTGATTCCCGGCCTATGGCCTTGGGTTTTCTAGCAGCTTTCTCTCGTTGGAAGGCGAATGATGGATTGCATTATATAATGCCGCAAATTTTCCTGACACCCATTTCCTGTTGTTACGTTTCTTTAGGTTTCAGGCTCAAAGAATTAGGCGAATGCACGATGGGCGAGTCATGTGGCGGTGGAATTCGCTGTGAGGAACTGTCTACCCTGGCGTTTGGTGTGTGACAGCTCAGAAGTACACCCGTGGACAAATAAAGGGGAGTCATGTCTTGAACGCAAAACCTTTCTAAGTCCTATATGGCACAACACCTTATTTACAGCATACGCAATACAGTTGTGTAGCCATTGCAGCAAGTTGTTGTACGGCATTATTAAACTGTAGCGGGAAATCGTTGCTCCTTTGGATTGAAGCTATCTGTTACAACTTTCTGGTCTGCGGCTGATGCTTCTATTTAGTTTCACTAATCTCAAGGCTTTCGTAGGTTGCAAAATTAAAATACACTGCATTTCCACTGTGATTTATAACCAAATAAAATATCTATGGGCGGCTAGCCTTCCCATCTATGCTGCTTATAACAATTCCTACCGCTTTTATAGATAATGGTAATTTAGGATCCTAATCTAGCTGCACACGCTTCCCCATCCCACCGTCGTTTCCCACCTCGTGGAATATCAAGTAAATGTAAGAGTCTGGGGCCTGCTGCCTTCACGCCTTAAAATGTAACAACATTTCTAATTGGTCCTCGGACCGCGTTATTTTACCATGTATGAAAATATTGTGTTCCAAGTCTCTTTGCACATGCGTCCCAGTGACGGGTCAGGAAAACCCCAATGTCTCTGTCTCTTTCTTTTCTATATCTGTTTCTTACTATTTCTCGTCATTCATCCAAGTCCTGTGCTCAATAGCTTGGAGAAAGGCAGAATTCTCTCGCCCGTCCCTCAATTATCTAAGTTACAATCTGTTTTTTTAAATGTTTTGGCTTTCTTGCTGAATTATACTATTATGTACCATTCATATTTAATATCGACTTATACGTATATATATATGTATATATACACTACGTGATCAAAAGTCCGGATACTTGGCAGGAAATGACGTACAAGTTCGTGGCGCCCTCCATCGGTAATTATGGAAGTCCATATGGTGTTGACCCACCCTTAGCCTGATGATAGGGTTCACTCCCGCAGGCATACTTTCAATCAGGCGCTGGAAGGTTTCTTGGGGAATGGCAGTCCATTCTTCACGGAGTGCGGAACTGAGGAGAGGTAACGATGTAGGTCGGTGAGGCCTGGCACGAAGTCACTGTTCCAAAACATCCCAAAGGTGTTCTATAGGATGCAAGTCAGGGCTCTGTGCAGGCCAGTCCATTACAGGGATGTTATTGTCGTGTATCCACTCCGCCACAGCCCGTGCAGTATGAACAGGTGCTCGATCGTGTTGAAAGATGCAATCGCCATCCCCGAATTACTCTTCAACAGTGGGAAGCAAGAAGGTGCTTAAAATATCAATATAGGTCTGCGCTGTGATCGTGTCACGCAAAACAAGGGGTGCAAGCCCCCTCCAGGAAAACACGACCACACCATAACACCATTACATCCGAATTTCACTGTTGGCACTACACACGCTGGCAGATAACGTTCACCAGGCATTCTCCATACCCACACCCTGCAATCGGATCGCCATATTGTGTACCGTGATTCGCCACTCAACATAATGTTTTGCCAGTGTTCAATCGTGTAATGTTAACGTTCCTTACACAAAGCGAGGCGTCGTTTGGCATTTTCCTGCGTGAGATGTGGCTTATGAGCAGCCACTCGCCCACGGAATCCAAGGTTTCTCATCTCACGCCTAACTGTCATAGTACTTCGAGTGGATGCTGATGCAGTTTGGAATTCCTGTCTGATGGTCTGGATAGATGTCTGCCTATTACTCTTTACGGCCCTCTTCAAATGTCGGCGGTCTCTGTCGGTCAACACACTTTTGTGCTGTACATGTCCCTTCATGTTTCCACTTCACTATCACATCAGAAACAGTGGACCTAGGAGTGTTTAGGAGTGTGAAAATCTCGCGTACAGACTTCTGACACAAGTGACACCCAATCACTTGACCACGTTCGAAGTCCGCGAGTTCCACGGAGCGTCCCATTCTGCTGTTTCACGAAGTCTAATGACTACTGAGGTCGCTGATAATGAGTACCAGGCAGTAGGTGGCAGCACAATGCATCTAAGATGGAAAACGTATGTTTGTTGGGGTGTCCGGATACTTTTGATCACATAGTGTATATGTGTGTATGTGGTATATCCCCTTTCAAAATATGCTAACTTCCATATGCCTTCTCTGCAGCGCTGTGGCAAAGCGTAGGATACTCCTGTGATAAATACTGCAGGTTAACTTCCCGCAAACACTTTTGTTTCTTCTGTTAATAATATTCAATCAACACATACTGACTACTTATTTTCCATATACTGATTTTCATAAACTGCATTTGGTAAAATTCATAACAGAACAGTTATTACGATGTAAAATACGTGGCTTCACAACTTCATCATGGTCGCTTATCTGTGTTTTGTTAGATATAAAGGGACGGTCTAGTTTTCTTAAATTGAGTTTTATTTATGGGCGCTCTTTAACTGCTGTGATCCTTAGCGTCCCATTCTATATTGGGCGTGAAAAATCAGTAATTTTGCTCAGAGGCCTCTTTATCAGACTTGACGTTGTTTTACGTGCCATAAGTCTATGACACGGGACCACCGGCTTTACTTCCCTTCCGAATGAAGCAATGCTAAGGATTTTTATGCCCGGAAGAATCCATCGCCCTCCGCCTGGATTGAACCCGCAACCTCGGGAACTAGACTATCATGGTAAATACTACACCACGGAGGACGACGTCTAGGTGTGTTGTGGCAGCTTAACGATACACTGAACAGTGCGCAATACACGGCAATACTTGAATATTTTGATTCTCACTATGAGGATAAGATTTCCGGATGGAATTGTTGAATTAGTACAGGATAATCATCTTGTCCACATATGTCGAAAGGTTTCAAATTGGATCTCAGAGGGGAAGGATATCGGGGAATAGACTGGCCTCCCTGTTCACCAGATTTGAATCATACTGAAAATGTGTGCGCTGGGGTGAAAAGAGAGCTGTTCTATAATTTCCCTGCTGATGCGCGAAGGACAAAATATCTATAACCCGAAAATTGAGGGCAGATAAACGTGCTATGAGTTCACATACTCAATATATTTTTTATTCTTATGTGTTTTAATTTTTGAAGATAATAGTTTATTTGTATTTATTTCTTTAGTTATTTGAAACGAGTGTTTTAGTAGAATTATTTTTGTGTGAATAGATATGCCTAAAACTTAAAATGCTAAAGTTATATTAATGCAACATTATGTACAAAATATCCAGTAATAAAATTAAGAACATAAAAACGCAATAAGTAATGCGAGATTTGAACCGAGGAGCTTATGAGCCCCAAGCGGTGCCTTCTTAACCTCTTGGCAAACAATATACTGTTCCGTGATCTGTTTGCAGTATCTTATAAGCGTCACCACAGCGCCATAAAGTGACCATTACGCTTACGGCACAGAACATTCTACAGTTCCGGCATGTGCGTTGTGAACACAGATGTTACGAGGGTACACGAAGCCCTCAGATCTTCACATGGAATCTGGGGCTGACTCATTTTTTGGTCCACAGGTATACCTCTCTATGGGGAGAGGTATGCCTATATGGGAGATTCTGCCGGCCGCGACTGACCTTGACGGCCCGGATCTGGTCATATGTCTTCGATAAAGTATGGCACACTGGATTATTGCTTAAATGATATAGCATCGGCCTTCTGTATTATGTGATACACATTATTGACATTTTCTCACAAACAGATCTTTTGTAGTGCTAATTGCTGGCATTGCATCCACTCAGCGGCCCATTTTAGCTGGCGTACCACAGGTTTCGATACCGATACCACTGTTGCTTACAATCTTCACTTATGACCTTCCTTCTGTAGCTCCAATATATACGGCTTCATATGCTGATGTTACTGTTCTCTTTTACTTCCTCTCCAACATTCGACTTGCCATTGGCGAACTTCAAATTGCCCTGGATTACCTCACTCGCTGGTGCTCTCTCAAGCGCATCTCTCTTAACGCCAACAAGGCACAGGCTAAGATATTCTCTTTACATCCTCCTTCACCGCAACTTCTAGGGGAGCAGTCTTCGTGGTTACCCGCCAATGTCTCTGTGAAACATCTTGGGGAGTTACTAGACTCTCAGCTTACATGGAACACCCATATCTGTTGAACAGTTATTCTGGCTCCAGTCCGATTAACTAAACTAACATTTACTCAACAGACGCACTTTATTTGGTCACGAATAATCTCCGCTTCTACGCACATCTCTCGTCCGTCAAATTTTAACCTGTGCAGCTACTGTTTGGCAATACCAGCAATGAATGCCGACTGCAAGCACTAGAGACAAGGTAGTACGAACAGCAAGGAATGCTCTGTAGTTGGTTCGGAACCAACAACTTCACCACGAGTTTGATCTTCTACCCATTCCACAGCATATCTGGCATGTTGAAAGGGGATATACCCCCCCCACACACACACACACATAAATCAATATCAAACAATAATTGTAAGTAATAATATAATTCAGCAAGAAAGATGTTGGAATATTTAGCAGCCAAGAGATGTAAAAAGAGGATTGTAACCTAGATATGTAAAGGACGGGCGAGCTAGCTAATTCCAAGTAAAAAGTAATTCGACGTAGAAGTACACCTTTCACCAAGCTAATTAGCAAGGAACTTAAAGCAATAAGGAGAAATAGAAGGAGATAAATACAGAAAGAAACGGGACAGAGATATTGAATCTGTTTCTGGACACGTCACTGTGGCGCGTGTGCGAAGCATTTTGGAGCAGAATGTTTTCATGCATAATAAGGTAACGCGGTCTGAGGACCAATTGGAAATGTCGTTACATTTTGAAGCGCAAAGGTGAGCGTCACTAGGTTTGGGTATAAAAGGGGAAGAAAGTCCCAGATTTTCACTCTCTTTATAGAATTTCGTCGACACACAGTGATACTCTCTGGACGACAGATGCACGTGTGTGCATATGGGTGGAAGTAAGATTAGGCTCCTAATTTATTATTATGTGGGAATTATTAAAATGGGAAAGCTAGCCGCCCATAAGCATTTATTTGATAATAAACCACATGTTTAAGGGATATGCGGTATATTTTTATTTGCCTCGCCTACGAAAACCGTGAGATCAGTGAAACTAGTTAGATAGGTAAATTATTAGGAATGGAGAAATAAGCAGCCGCTGAGCAGCAACAGCCGGAGACCAGGACACTGCAGCAGAGGACATGAACCAGAGAAACAGCAATTTCCCGCTACAATGTCCTTTCTTCTTCCGTCTCCGGAAGTCCCGGAAGCTGTTACCTTGATATCAGCATTCGCACTCGCCAGCAGCTTGCCTCAAGCGCAGATTGCCACAAGATCTTCATTTTTATTTTGTGTTAAATGTCCTCCTTCAAGGTTTAGTTAGAGGGACCGTTCAGGGCTACCTCCATTGTGTTATTTAATGTTCCTATACTCTGCAATCCGAAATCTGTAAAACATGTTTGCCGAACGATTATAAATATCAATAAATAAATCTGATGTGTTACACTCACATGACTTTCTCTACTCTTGTACAAACTATTTTTACAAACGCTTATTCTCCATATGCTTCGTGTTAATCGAGATGTTAATCTTATTGCTAATTTTCTTGTAGATGCAAGGGGAATATGGTAGGCTTTAAGCGATAGTCAAATATTTTAAGAGCTGGTTGCTATGTGGCACATTCCATTCTCTTTACATTACGAATTCCCATTTGAGAAAAAGTATAACTATTGGAAAACTGAAGGAAATAACAAGCAATATCTCGAAAATGGTTCACTCAACAAAAAAACTTTATATGACATAAATTGTGTATTTTAACGCAATCTGAATTTTTGTGTAGTAAAATGTTTCTCTTATGGTTTACCAGTTATGCAAAAGTCGTTCACAATGAAGAATACTTTTGGAGACATTCCCAGACAATTCAAGATACACATTTTGTAATGAAAATATCTTAAATGTATGATATTTTAATCAAAATCGTTAGAGCCATTTTTGAGAAAATGAAAATTTTCGAAAAATGTTACATGTAAAAGGTAATTTGGGGTGGGGGATTTTCTTGAAGACCTTCGTGTCGCAACTCTGGAAGATGCTGAACCTAAATACCAAGTTTGGTGTTTATCAGGAAATGTTTCCAAAAATGCTTTATAGCATTCAGTGCACCTCAAAATGTGTATTTCCTATGAAATTTCGGGTGGAATGCAATGCTTCCCCTACTTACTATACGTAGTAGAGAAGGTAAAAAAGGGTTTGGTCAGCCTATGCTTCTGCAAACCCCCTACCCAAGGAGATTTTCAGAAGCACAACAAGCCTTCATGTGCGGCTAAGTGCCAAAATCCACCACCACTGCCTGATAAACCAATCGTCTACAGTCTTCTTGCCCACCTTGCTCATTTAACGTGAATTGCTTTCTTTTATGACTTAATGCGTATTGCTTGCTATGCATTATAAACGTTGAGGAAAACAACAGCAGTGTTTTGGTGTTCTGTAAAGGTTTCCAGAGGGAACCACAGAGCTGTCTTCGCTGACTCAATCGTCTCGCAGTTGGTCGTATTTAAGGGAGGAGCCGCTATTAAATCAAAGACAGAATAGTAATTTATTGAACAATTGCCTTACAAATCGGCATAAGCTATCATCAATGTATTATAAATATATTGTGGCAGAGCCTGCTTTGAGATAAAATGCTTGAACTGTCAGAATAAATATTCGACAGTAAAATAAAACGGCCATGAGAGGAAAGCTAATGGACAAGCGTAGCATTGTGCATGCCGAGGTTGAAAGGCTATACTCGCCGGGCAACCTTGAATCACGCAGACACTAGCAACCAAGTCACGTGACGAGCTTGTGAAATGCAAACATTCGCGTTACAATGGAAACTGGGTATTAACATCAATTTTTAATTTGAGGGACATGCAGCTGAGTAAGAACTTATGTTTTTTACTTAACTACAAACTTCAGAACATTTCCTGGGAGCTAAAAAATATGAAGTGTACATTTAAAACACATTCCTATATTAGACGTTTATGGAAATAGTCGTATATTTTCTTGAGAGAGCAAAATTTAACAAAGTTTGTCATTCCAAACACTTTTCATTGTTTGCATTTGAATAAAAAATTTCTGATATGTTATACTCACATGATTTTTTCTTTTCTCTATCCCTTATTAGTGGATATACAAATTATTGTTAAGAAAGCTTATTTTCCTATCTACTTCATTTTAATCGAGATAAATACTTCCGTAAACAGCTACATTACACATTTCGTTATAGATACAAAGGGAACAGCGATAGTCAAATGTTTAAGAACTGAACGCTATACGCTGGTCTAAAAATTCCATACTGCTTCCATGCAATCGCGAGAAACAACTGAAAATGGGTAGGACTTTAAAAGAATGGCTAAGTACTGAACAATTCGAACCATTAATAACGGATACCTCGGAACTGGCTGAAGCCACAAAAAAGTTATTTGAAATACTCTGTGTTTTAAATAGATCTACATTTCTTTGTGTAGTGTGCTTTCGCCTATTGCTTAATGTTTAACCAGTTATGCAGGATTAAATAAATTTCCTTTCGAATGAAGAGGACTTTACAGGCTATTATCAGCATTTTGATCATTGTTAACTATTTTGCAAAAAAAAAATCGAAAATCTTCTATTTAAAGGGTAATTTGGTTGGATGCTTTTTTTTTTTAAAATCGTATCGCATCTTTGGAAGGTACTGAACCTAAATACAAAGTTTGGTATTTATCCGACATTTCATTTTTGAGTTATGCTGTTCACACACAAACACACACATTCTTCTAAAAACGCTTTTTGGATTCAGGGGACTTCAAAACATATCATCATCCAAACAGGATTAGACCACTGGTGATCTGTTTCGACTCCAAACTAAAACTGCTCCATCCATCTTTTAGCAGGTCTTCCCAGGTTTCGTTGTCCTCTTGGTTTATAATTTAGTGTTCTTTGGAGAATCCTATCATATTCTGCAGACATGGTTGTACCAGTTGCTCCTGTAAACTGCTAGTTTTGTCCGTTAGTTTAAATATTTCCAGTTGTTCTCTGACATCTTAACTTCTCTGTTTGTCCGTTAGAGTATAATCTGCTACAAACCTTAAGAATTTCATTTCCGCAACTTCTATCAGTCACAAAGAGTCCAACATTCGGTCTGGAACTGCTAAAATCTTATAAAATCTCAATCGAGTTTCTTTGCAAACTTTCTTTGATAAAATTATTCTGATTGTTCCACATATATATTGGAATAAATTTAGTTTTCTATTTACATCTTTTGTTCTATCTTTGCCAATAAAAATTCCTGAATGGTTAAAGTTTATAACTTGTTCAACAGGGGTGTTATCAATCACAATTTTGACTACAGGATCTTTTCCATAAAATGTCATGTATTTCCGATAAAATGTCGATATAGAATTTTTGGGTGGAATGTAATACCTTCTCTACCTAGTATGTACGTGGTACAGAAAGTAAAAATTATAGTTCAAAGAATGTTGTCTATGGAGAATTAATTCTGTAAATATATGATTTGTTTGTAGCGATAAAAATGTTGAGTTTTATTTATGGACACTTGAAGTCGAATATGTTTAATTTATTAGCACCACTCTTTGGGCACCAAAATTGAAGTAGTTGCAGCCCCACGTACGATACAAAGTTTCCGGTGGCCTTCGCCCCCACGTCCACTTTCCGGTGGCCTTTGCCCCAACATTTAAAAAATCAACTTTTGTAATTGTTAATGTTTATTTGAATATTGTATATGTATACTTCGGCTGCGTCAGTAGTAATTTGTAGAAACACGTATCTCTTAGCAGGTGGTGATGCGGTTAAAGAATGAAGGCTTACACAAATTATAATTTCTACTTCACTACCTTTATTAATCTTTCACACGTTTAAATAACACTTCACTGATGTATCATACTGTAGAGATGTGAGATTATTTATTAATTGCACTTTTTAACATGTAAATTTTATATTATTCGCGCCGTAATGCATTTTATGTGTCTCGCTGAATATGTATCGAACTTCTCTGGAACGCTGCTTTCCTGCGCCCGGTTGGGTACGCTATCTTCTAGCGACTGGCGTTTACCGCTTAAATTTGTAAATTTCTCTATTTCAAGTCCCTGATTGGCTAATCATACTCTAATAGAATACTTTTGTTTAACTTAAGCTTTTTCTAGTTGTTGATTGGCTATTTATTAAGAATGTTTTAAATATTACATTATTGTTCCAAGAATTATTAGTAGCATTATTAAACTTTCAAATTTATTATTGCCTCAAGGTTACCTCATTGTTAGCAAGTTTAGACTTCTATTCTCACAGCAAATCACATAACATTATTATACATGTACATAATATAAACATAATACAAAGACTATAACATACATTTTATATATTATATTATACACATATTGCTTTAAGCGGGCTGTTATTATTTTTATATTATATAATTAGACTGAAATCATTTAAGTGTTAAAATACTGCCTCACGCTTTTTAACTGCTGTGGTCTCTATTGGGCATGAAAGACCGGAAACTTTGCTCAGAGGTCTCTTCATCAGCTCGAGGTTTTTTTACGTGCCGTAAATCTACGACACGAGACCACCGTCTTTACTTCCCTTCTGATTTTTACGCCCGAAAAAAATGCATGCCCTTCGCCGAGTTTGAATCCGCGATCTCTGGAACTAGAGGCTAGCATGGTACCCCTAGACCACGGAGGACGAATTTGTAGCGATGAGGCTCATATCTGCAGGGTGTGGTTATCGGAAAGTAATGTGTTAATAACAGTCACTTTTTTTTACTTTTAAGTTTTATAGTCGTTTTATAAACTAATATTTAACAATAAACCATGAGATTTTTTAAACCATTACAGTGAGCTAGTATATAAAATTGTGACACTGTAACTAATCAAATTGATTGAACATTGCATACTTTTATATAAGTGTATGCTTTTAAAAAACTCAAGTATCTTAGGATACATCGATAAGTTGAGTGCTGCTTGTAAATCATTGGGTATCTGGTAGCGTTGTCTCCATTGATTGTAATTGTTACTATTCTGAGCATTTATTAATAAATAATATTCAACGAAAATCCTTTCTATGATGCATTTGTTTCTTTTAGGGAGCTGTTATTCTCGATGTAAACTTATGTGTTTAAAGCATCGCTAATAATATTTATATACATTTTATAAAGCCTGTTACATTTGTAGTGACGATGTCGTCTGCCTCCTCACATATTAAACGAGGTATTACGTGAAGGGAATTCACTACTATACCCATGCTTTTAACAATAGTTATTTGCTTGGACCCGTTGGCTTCCAAGGAATGTACTTTCTTCTTCTCCTTCTTAGGATCTCCACGTAATGATACAGCGTCTTTTGAATGTTCTGGAGATAATTTGCATGATTTTCAAAGCTTGTACGGTAGCTTATGCTGGGCACATACACAAAGCTATAGTTGTCCTTTTCTAACCAGATTTTCGGAGCCTTCATTGACATTAATTTTGTTATATTGCACCTTTCTAAGCGATGTTTAACATGTGCATATAAATGAACGTTACACGCGTATAATAGAGAAAACAGAAGTATCATTAAATCAAATAAGATTAAACACAAAGAATAAGCTTAAAGCAATGTTATCACTCTTAAATCAACTAGGGTTGCCATTATTAGCTAATTAATTAATTCAGAAACTTATTTAATAATTATAAATCAGAAATATAAAAATTCTATAGGGCTTCAGAATTTAAATGATAAATAACGTATGAATGTTGAGTTATTACCTAACTATTAATCTCTAATAGGTCACGTATTATACTGAATAATTACTAATAGTCGTGAATGACTCTTGATATGGCCTTAATATTAGAAGCTGTTAAAAACTAAATGCACAGTACAGTTAAGAGTTAATTTAAACCAAACGAAGCAAATGATAATGTATGCGATATCGTCACCTGAATTTCACTTTAAATAATTATATAGCTTAATCATTAGCTTGGCTCTGACACACTTCAGTTTGTCTGATTCAGCCGAAAAGAGCACTAAAGGGTTCATCAATAAATCTATGCTTACATTTTTATCCATTAACAATGAGCGCTCCTTCAATTTGATGAAATGCAATGTAGATATTTCCAGTGAACTAAACAACAAAATGTATGTCCAACGAAAAGTGTGCAGATAAACGTTTAGAGCTAATTAACCAATTACATTTGAGACAACAGTTGAAAAGTGATATATTACAGTATTAAAGCTTCATGACTCTTATCAGTTTACAGAAACATTAAAAGCTTTCCACGATTCGCATAGTTGTGATATTTTGCTTATCTAGCTTCAACATTCGTATTTCATGTGTAACTACAAATTATTGTCAAATATTTTTCCCCAATGAGCAAATTGCTAATATTCTTAAAGCGGTTTCGTGTCCAAGAACATTTAGATGTAGCTAATGATATTGCTTTATCAGAAAAAGGTGAAGGTTGAAATCGAAAATGTTGCGTTTAGAATACAGATTTTTAGCAATTATAAATGGGACTCATGTGGTAAACTAAAACAAAGAAAAACTGTTGAAGATGTATTGATTTACTGTAATATGAACTGGGAATTCGAGCACGGGGCCGTTTAGCCATACCTGCATCCTTTTTGAGGACTACCATAATTTTTATTTACTAACGTCTCGATCTTCCTACGCATCTTCTAGTTCTAGTTCTAGTTTGAGAAGGGGTGGGTTTTATGCCCAAGCACTGCGACCTTAAAGATCTATTGCGCATCCCCCCTTTCATCAGTTAAGTAGTCTGTTGCTCGTTATGAACTTAACCAGACTGCTAACTGAGGCTTTCGATAGCTCATCTACCTTTGGAAAGTGACTGCCAAAAGTACTTGCTCTTTGATTCGCAAGAGCAGGGCAATCACATAACAGTCTCATCTCCTTCTAGGCATCTACTACAGATAGGGTTGTTAAACAATCCCATCCTGTATAGATTAAACTTTAGGCCACAGTGTCCTGTAATGAATCCTGTTGCCCATGCAAGTCTTCTTCTACTAAGACCGGGCAAGTATTTTGCCCGGCTGTTATCCAGGTCTGTAATAAACAACTTGGAATGTCTGCAACCCTCAATGGAGTTCCAGTAGTTCTTGTGTTCTGCTTAAGCCCAGCACTTAATAGCCTATTTCACTGGTCTGTAGGACACTCCCAGTACAGGCTCCGAACCAAAAAATGGAATTTCACTGCCAATCTTGGCTGCTTCATCTGCTTTCTCATTGCCTGGTATACCTATGTGTCCTGGCACCCACATAAGTTGAACCTTATTGTGTTCAGCCAGTGTCATTAAGGATTCCCGGCATACTGAGACGAGCTTTGATTTTATTGATGGTGATTCAAGTGCTTTAAGAGCAGCTTGACTGTCTGAAAGGATAAGAACACTTCTATTCTTATATCTCCTTTTAATGCGTTCCATGACACTGGCTAGGATTGCATAAACCTCAGCCTGGAAAACTGTAGCTAAGGTACCAAGACTATAAGAAATCTTGGTACCATTACCGTAAAGCCCAGCCCCCGTTCCCGATTTGGTTCTAGAACCATCAGTATACCAGATTGGGCCTTTGTTCCTACGCATCTTAGAAACACTGGAATAGAACAGAAAATGAGTCATTTAAACCTCTAGTGCAAGTGTTGCGCATATGCAACATATATGTTTAGTCAAGGTTTTAGAATATTTTAATCGTGTTTATTTTCATGTTGTAGCGATATTTCCGCCTGATAAAGGAACTCTGTAATAATTATAAGTTAGGAATTATTGATAATTAATTTACTTGCAATTTGATAATTTTCCATAATTTTAAAGCGATATGATTAAAAAGTGTATCAATCGAAAGCCCTTCTGAAGCTGTAAATATGTTTTCAGTTTCAATACTGTTGTCAAATAAATAAAGCCGTGATTTCCTAAGAAAAACTGCAAGATTTAGGCAAAATAATAGTAGCTTCGTTTTAGACTGTCCATTATATTTTCCGAGCCTGGAGCCATAAAATTCGAAAGCTTCTTTTGTACTTCAAGGGGATGAGGCAAGTTGTAAGAGTAAACAGACGCTATGAGGTAACGGACTTTTCTTAGAGTTGGCTTTGAATTTTTAACTAGGGAACCAATAAACATAGCGGATAAGTATTAGAACCAATGAAAAGATAGGAAGACGCAGTGACATGTACAAAATTTAGAGTCGAACAGTGACGGATATGTGAACGCTAGCGTGGATTTGGGTCAGTTTGTCATGATTCTTTGTTAAGCTGACACGTAGCACTCCGAGTCAGAAAAGGACGCTAAGTGACGCGCAATTATGCAATTATAAAATGATGTAGATGAAATATTATATAGTGTGCTAACGGTATTCTTTGATATAATTATATCCAAGCTCATAAACGAGTTAATGTTAGCCAAGTGACTAGCTCAAGTTCGCGCAAATCTAAAGAACGGTGATAGAGCACCGAGATATTAAATAACTAGCCGAAGCAAACTTTAGTATTCCAAGAGACAATAGTGGGAAGACAGTGCTAAAAGAATCACACGAGTTAGGGAGTACTAATGAATCTTGCAGGATTTCTAGCATAAGAGTGAGAAAAGTGAAAACAGTGTTTCTTTCAAGACAATATCCTGGTATCACCACTCCTGCAATCCTACCCTGGCAATAACGGTAGGGAATTTCAGGCCGATTCGCCGACAGTTGACCCTGAGATACGACAACTCCTTCCTGACTGACATTGGCGATTTCGAGTCCTGAAGTCCACACATACCACGACGCAGAGACAAAAACGAAGCAGGTGAGATACCCACTACGAAGTAGCAGAGAAAACGCTACAGTGTTATACTAACATTTAACGTTAAATGAATGTGTAGCTATTTTAAATCCTAAACATATTAAAGCATTTGGACACCATGGTTGTGTTTCTAGAACAGAAAGCAAATGCATCCAACTTTAGTATAATGTAAACCTGTCACCATCCGCGCGTACTATCACACCGTTTATTTTAAGCGGTACCTCCCCATTCCTTACCACACTTACCATAACGATCACTGCTATACGAATAGCTTCTATTAAGGTGCCTGTGACAAGGATATAGAAATCGGTGTAGGAATTAGAGAAAAAGCTGCATATGTAGTCAAATAATTTATGTAATAAAAGGTTATTCTTTTTGAATTCTGATTCCTGCATACAGATTAGACGTCCGCCTGGCTGGGCTGGTCTGGCCTGGTCTGGTGTGAACTGAGCCCGAGGACAGGTTATACTGAACCATCCGGCCCAGCACGATTGACTAACTTTGTTGTAAATAAAATTATTTTGCAGTTGCTGTTTTATTATTATAAAAATAGATGAATTTAATAGAATGTGTGCAACAATAAGCCGAATATTGAAATATAAAACTCTAAAGGGCACATAACTGAAGTTTTATAAATCGATGGCGTACCTGCTTTGACATACGCTTGTGAAAATTTGACACTGAACCGATCGGATAAGAGGAGGATCCAAGCGGTAGAGAAGACATTCTTACGTTTCGTAGCAGGAGCGACTCTTACGGACAAACAAAGCTGTGAAAAAATAAGGAACGATTTAAATATATTTAATACTGTAGATAGAATAAATTCATTATGAATTAATTCGTATGATCACATAAAACGAATGGACTCTTAATAGACTATCATCTGTTTTAATTATCTATAAACCGAATATAGGAAAACCAAAGGCCAGATGGATAGATAGGTTCGCTTGGTTGGAAACAGATCTAATGACCTAAGTCCAGGAAGCAGAAGATCATTATCAGTCCACGAAACGTTGCTGCCACCGGCGTAAAATGATTTGGATTGTACTGGCATGGGAATTCTTTCCCCTGCTGAAGGGTCTGATAAGAGATGCACTCAGGCCCTTAGAGCCAATTGAACAGCCACTTTAAAGAAATAGTGGTGGCTGCGGTCCTGGAATCCGCATATAATAAGCTGCATTTTGACCTACACTATGTGATCAAAAGTATTCGGACACCCCCACAAACATACGTTTTTCATCTTAGGTGCATTGTGCTGGCACCTACTGCCTGGTACTCATTATTCGCGACCTCAGTAGTCATTAGACATCGTAAAACAGCAGAATGGGGCTCCGAGGAACTCACGGACTTCGAACGTGGTCAGGAAATTGGGTGTCACTTGTGTCAAGTCTGTACGCGAGATTTCCACACTCCTAAACATCCCTAGATCCACTGATTCTGATGTAATAGTGAAGTGGGAAAGTGAAGGGACACGTACAGCACAAAAGCGTACACGCTGACCTCGTCCGTTGACTGGCAGAGACCACCGACATTTGAAGAGGGTCGTAAAGAGTAATAGGCAGACATCTATCCAGACCATTACACAGGAATTCCAACCTGCATCAGGATCCACTCCAAGTACTATGACAGTTAGGCGAGAGGTGAGAAACCTTGGATTCCATGGTCGAGCGGCTGCTCATAAGCCACACATCAAGCAGGAAAAATGCATACGACGCCTCGCTTGGTGCAAGGAGCGTCAACATTACACGATTGAACAGTGGCAAAACGTTGTGTGGAGAGACGAATCACGGTACACAATGTGGCGATCCGATGGCAGGGTGTGGGTATGGCGAATACCCGGTGAACGTCATCTGCCAGCGTGTGTAGTGCCAACAGTAAAATTCGGAGGTGGTGATGTAATGGTGTGGTCGTGTTTTTCCTGGAAAGGACTTGCACCCCTTGTTGTTTTGCGTGGCACGATCACAGCGCAGACCTACAGTTATATTTTAGGCACCTTCTTGCTTCCCACTCTTGAAGAGCAATTCGGGGATGGCGATTGCATCTTTCAACACGATCGAGCACCTGTTCATACTGCACGGGCTGTGGCATAGTGGTTAAAGGACAATAACATCCCTTTAATGGACTGGCCTGCACAGAGTCCTGACTTGAATCGTATAGAACACCTTTGGGATGTTTTGGAACGCCGACTTCGTGCCAGGCCTCACCGACCTATATCGAATACCTCTCCTCAGTTCCGCACTCCGTGAAGAATGGGCTGCCCTTCCCCAAGAAACCTTCCAGCACCTGATTGAAAGTATGCCTGCGAGAGTGAACGCTGTCATCAAGGTGGGCCAACAACATTTTGACTTCCAGCATTACCGATGGAGGGCGCCACGAACTTGTACGTAATTTTCAGCCAGGTGTCCGGATAGTTTTGATTACGTAATGTAGGTATAGCCTTATTGACCACATTACGCCCCCATTACTGCGCTCTCCAGAATATCTGGTTGAGGGTGGACGGAGGGATAATTGTGTTATTCCTTTCATCTCAACATATGTGGACCAAAAAATGTGATCATTTAATTTTTACCTTCTCTACCACATAACCTAGTAGGTAGAGAAGGTATTGCATCCCAAACAAAAATTCGATATCGAGATTGCACCAGAAATACATTTTTTGAGGCCCCCCAAACACAAAAAACTTGTTTTTCAGAAAAACGTTCCTGTATGTGTGTGTGTGTGTGTGTGTGTGTGTGTCTCAAAACTCAAAAACAAAAAGTCAGTACAACACCAAACATGACTTTTTTTTTGTCGTCCTCCGTGATGTAGTGGTTACCATGCTAGCTTATAATACCCGACGTCGCGGAAGGCGATGGAGTTATTTCGGACGTAAAATTTCTGACAATGGCTTGCTTCGAATGAGAAGTAAAGCCGGTGGTCGTGTGTCCTAGATTTACAGTACGTAAAAGAATCTCAGGCCTCATAAAGAGGCCTCGGAGCAAAACCTCCGGTCTTTCACCCCCAATATAGAATGGGACGCTAAGGACCACAGCAGTTAGAGTTCGTCCATAAATAAAACTCAATTTATTTATTTTTGAAACATTTTTCGAAATCTTTTATTTTCTAAAAAAAGAGCTTTAACAATTTCTATTAAATTATCTTGAATTTTGATATCTTGAATTTTCTAAGAATAGCCTATGAAGTTTTCGGAATAAATTTTATGTAATCTTGTATAACTGGTAAACATTATGGATAGACGAAAAGTACTATACAAGTCTTTAAAATACAATTTATTTCAAATAAACTTTTTGTAGCACCAACCATTTCCGAGCTACTCGTTATTAATGGTTCTAATTGTTTAACTTTTAGACATTCTTTTAAAGTTCTGACAACATTCAGTTGTTTTTCGCAATTCCATAGAAACATTATGGAATTTTAAGGCCAGCGTATAGCGTGCAGTTCTTAAACATGACTATCTCTGTTCTTTTTGTATCTATAACGAAATTTATAATGTGACTATTTATGTAAAGGTTTATTTGGATTAAAATATAGTAGACAGAAAAATACGATTTACTAAGACTAGTTTGTTCATCTAACCACTAATAAATAATCGAAGGTAGAGAAACTCGTAAGAATGTATCACATCAGATTTTTTCCTCTTTATTTTCCTTTGGCATGGAAGAGCTTTTGTTTCTTTAGAAAATGGTACTAATGATTTTGATTAAAATAATATAGTTTAAATATTTCGACTCCTATACTTAAATCTGTTCATTTGTTGTTAGATGTCTGTATCGAAATGAGATCCATTTCGTTATCAATTTTCATTTCGATACAGATATCTGCGCTTGCGCGCTGTTCTACTGAAAAACAGTTTATTTAATAATAGGAATTTATATTAGCTTTATTTCACTGTTTTCATTCTTTACAATGAAATTCTAATAAATCTCTGTTCACAGTTTACAAACGTTTAGTAACAAAGACTTTAAAAACACATTGTCGAAAATGTTTTTGCTTTTTCCCCCTCTGTACCATGCCGGTTTCTGTTTTAACAGATAATACAAGTTTTTATACTTGGATATACCAGTTCCATGTTTTACATTCAGAGTAGTCTTCAGTACTGAATAATTTGTCCACAAGGTCGGGGATTTCATTGATTTTGACATTTCTTCAAAGTAAACTATGAGCACATTTTCTAACAATGAAGTTAGTTTTTTTCTTGCTCACCAAACCATGAACTTGTCATAAAACTTTTCATAGATATTCTCTGATTTTGCATGAAGTAAATTCTTGCTTACATTCCTCGCCTCCTCCAGGATATTAGGAATCTGAAAGTATGAGGGCTGATCAATAAAGACTGAGACTGTTTTTTTCCTGTAGCTTTCTTGAGAGTTTCCTGTCTCTACCATGAATATTTGAAAATAGCGGGGTTTCATCTATAATGCCCATAGGCGGCAGCACTCTTGTATCAGTAGGTTGTTAGTAATACTGTATATTGTTGACCCTACTTGAATTTCGCATACCACTCGACACGAGAGGAGCAATAAAATTTAGTTTTCGTTTAAATCATACAGCTTCTGAAACTTTAGCAAAGCTGAAGCAAGCATACGGTGAAGATGCACGACCTCGTGCAACAGTGTTTAGGTGGTTCAAAGACTTCAAAGAAGGTCGAGTCCTCTGTTCTAAGCAAGCTGGGCCTGGTGCTTCGGCTTCTGCTACATCAACACTGCTGCTGTGATTCTTGTTCTTCCTCACACTACAGCAGCGTACTACACTCCAGTATTGGCTACACTGAGGGAGCACATTGCAAGGAAATATCCAGAACTTCATCAGAATGGGTGGCGACTTCATCACAACAATGCATGACCTCAGTCCCAAATCAAGTCCAGGAATTCGACATCACCTGCGTACCGCATCCGCCTTATAACCCCAATCTTGCCCCCTGTGATTTCTTTTTTATTCCCATAACTAAAGGCAAAGTTCCGGTGCATTCGATTTGAGAGCACTGAAGTGCGCTGAAGAAAAGTGAGGCGATTCTCAAAGAGCTGGTCTCCCCCCTTTTCTTGGGTTTTTTCCCAAATGAATTGTCATTCAACTTATAACTTCAATATCATTGGTGACCAATTGTTTTTAAAGTTAATGTTGGATTTGTATTTTCATCAACAAAGAATGGCCCGTACCATATGTTCGAGGACTGGCAGAGACGCTATAAAAAGTGCATTCAAGTAGGAGGGGACTACTTTGAAAAAGATCATGTCAACATTGAAACGGATTAATAAATACTGTGAAAAAAATCAGTCTGTCTTTATTGATCAGTCCTCGTACATTCCACCTCTTCAAATTCAGTAATAAAACATTTCTATCTCCAACTTGTAAAATCAATACTTGCGACCTTGAATCCATATTCACTTGTTATCGAAGCGCATCTAAAATATATATTGAGAAATTGATTTACCACGTTTTTATTTTCTTTGGTATGTGTATAAGTATTACATATTTATCGTATATCTAAATGTCGTAGAAAAACTATTGTATGCCACTCTCATATATGAAGAAGTGTTTCTTTGCGTTATTTGCCCCACGTTTAGGTGCCAATTTGAAGGAGGAGTTGTATTGTAGTTCCACTGTTGGGGAGCCAAACTTGATGGAGTAACTGCCCCACGTATGGTACAAAGTTTCCGGTGGCCTTCGCCCCAACGTTCACTTTCCGGTGGCCTTCGCCCCAACGTTCAGGAATCAACTTTATGTTTTAATGTTTCTTTAAATATATATTTATGTTTGTCTCGGCTACGTCAGTATTAATTTTTAAAAACATATATCTCTTAGCAGGGGGTGATGCGGCTAAAGAATGTAGGCTTACCAAATTATAATTTATACTTCACTCCTTTTATTAATCCTTCACACGATTAAATAACACTTCACTTATATATAGAGCTTTTTAACACGTAAACTTTATAATATTCTCGCCGTAATAAATTTTATATGTCTCACACTGAATACGTACCGAGCGAATGAACTACTCAGGTACGCTGCCGTCTAGCGTCTGGCGTTTCCCGCTTAAATTTGTAAATTTCTGTATTTCAAGTCTCTGATTGGCTAATCCTACTCCAATAGAATACTTTTATTTAACTTTCAGCTTTTCTCGTTGTTGATTGCCTGTTTATAAACCGTTTTAAAAGCTACATACATTATTGCTCCAAGAATTATTAGTAGCATTATTAAACTTTCTAAATTCTTATTGTCTCAAGGTTACCTCATTGTTAGCAACTTTCTGCCTCTATTCTCACAGCTCCTACATTATTAAGTCACCTAATACATTTACATAACATTATTATATATGTACATAATAATATATACATTAATACAATGATTGTTACATACATTTTTATATGTTATATTATACATATATTGCTTTAAGGCGGGCTATTATTATATTTTGTATTATATAATCAGACTGATATCATTTAAGTGTTAAAAATACTGCCTCATATAATGATTATTAAGACGCTCGTGTCTTAACTCCCATTATAGGATCGTTGCATAAATAACTATTATATGACAAGTAAAATGCAGCCTTTGTATATTATAAATAAATTTTACTGAAGCGGATAGCTGCCATACGATTATTACAAGCTTATTTCTATTGGTGGTTCCAACGTCTTACTTAACTACGTTACAACGGGTAATATTTTGCTGGTCAAGATGCGTTTCAACGTTTATTGATCTGTGTTTTGGAAAGATAAAAGTGACTAAAATGCTCTTTTTCACTAGCTGCTACTATTTAACTTCTAGCAACTACGATATTAGATCCATTACAAAGAAGTTCCCCTTTCTCTTTCTTTCCCTTTCTTTTTAATCAAGTATAAATCACTAAAATGTTGCACTAGAGCTTGCTTTGAAGTGCAAGTAAAAGAGAACTCAAACCTTTCATAGATCATGATTGCCACTCATTGAGAAGCTTTTGTGCTGTTTTGTTTGATTGCAAACCCTCCCCCATGGAGGCTTTAAAGTCTTTTACCAAACAAATGGCAATGTGTACGATAGCGCCCTTTTACTTTCTCTACCACATAGAGAGTACGTAGAGAAGGTATTGCATTCCACCCAAAAATTCGATACCGATATTTCACCGGAAATACATGCTTTGAGGATCACTGAATCCAAAAAAGAACGTTTTTAGAAAAAGGTCCGTGTGTGTCCTGTGAACAACGTTTCAAAAGATGCGACACAAAGATTTTTCAGGAAAATTCCCCCGCTCCAGACACCCTTTACATGGAAAATGTTTCGAAAACTTTTATTTTTCCCAAAAATATCTAACGACTTTGATTAAAATATCATAGGTTTAAGATATGTGCGTGACAAATGAAATGTACATCATGAATTTTCTGGGAATGTCCTCCAAAAGTCCTCTTCATTGTGAATGGTTTCCGCATAACTAGTAAACCGTAAGAAATAGATAGGATTTTTGTACACAAAAAGTGTGCATCTCATTAAAGCACACAATTTATGTCATATACTTTTTTTTGTCGGGTGAACCATTTCCTAGATATTCCTTGTTATTTGTTTGAAGTTTCCAATACTTATACTTTTTCTTAAATGGGAATTCTTTATTCGCTTTTTATGTCCTGGACATACAAAGAGAATGGAATACTCCACATAGCAACCAGCTCTTAAAATATTTGGCTATCGCTTAAAACCTACCAATTCCCCTTGCATCTACAAGAAAATTAGCAATAAGATTAACATCTGAATTAACATGAAGCAAGTAGAGAATAAGCGTTTGTAAAAATAGTTTGTACAATAGTAGTGAGAGTCATGTGAGTGTAACACATCAGATTTTTTATTCCTCAAACCCATTTATTTTAAATCTAATCGTTAGAGCTGTTTTTAAGAAAACATACAAAAGATGACGATTTCTTTGTTACACAGGTTTAGAGCCTGGGGATTTCTACATAAAAACTTGACATACATCCTTGAAACGCCCAACTTAAATACGGAGTTTGATATTACACTAATTTTCATTTCCGAATTAAATTTTCTCACACACCTGCGCATGAGGGCAGTTAGGTAAAAATTGTTTAGTCCGTGGCACTGTGGGCTAGAGCGTAGAGCTCTGGCTTCCGGCTGCGAAATGCTACCAGGTTCGATCCCACTCTTGGGGAGGTACGGATTTTCAAACCCGGGTATAGGATCGGCGCCCACTCAGCATCATGAGGAAACTGAGGAGCTGCGATAGGTAACGGTCCCGGCCTGGTAAGACAACATTTTGGCTGGGGATGCATGATCACTTCCGCGTATTCAGTTGGATGATCGTCCACCTCTGTCGTGCGTGGGTGTGAGTCCCCGGTTGACAGGCCCAGCATGAGAAATATGTGTAGAATTGATGTGTAAGAAATAAAATATAAAATGTATATTTTTAGGTTATCCAGAACGCGAAATTGTGTTGAGAAATACACTTGAAAATCTAATGTGTTGCATTCACATGTCCTGTTCTACTCGCTCTTCTACAGACAAGCTTATTCTTCGATCTACTTCATTTTCGTTATTGCACATTTTACATAGGTATAAAAAGAATATAGTAAGGTAATTCGATAACCAAATATATTTTCAAAGCCGATCCTTTATGATGGTTTTGAAATTGTATTCTGTTCAAATGAACACAAAAAGGAAAAAGAAAGGAAGGAAGGAAGTTGCAGCTGAGAAAAGTGCAAAGTATATGAAAATTAAAACCAATAAAAAGAATATCTCGGAAATGGTTAACGCCACAAGAAGTTTATTTGATATATTGTGCATTTTAACAAGCTCTAAAGTTTTTGTACAGAAAGATTTTTGTCTCTCTGTACCCATAAAATAATAGAGAATTATAAGAACTTCATACGTATTCCCAGAAAATTCCAGATAAACATTTTATTTTGTCATGCAAGCAATTTAAACAAAATCGTAGAGCCATTTTTTGATAAAATAAAATACAATTAAGTCTTTTTTTCCATGTAAAGAGTAGTTTGAAGTGATGGGATTTCCTTAAAAATCCTGGCGTTGTATGCTTGAAAAATACTGATTTTAAATACAAAGTTTGGTATTTAACCACTTTTCGTTTTTGAGTTATGCTAACACACACACACATTCTTTGGATTCAGGGAGCTTCAAAATGCATATTTCTGATTAAACGTTGACATCGAATTTTTGGGTGGAAGACAATGCTATCTCTAAAGGAACGTGGTAGAGAAAGTGAAAAGGAACGGAGAATGTTCGCCATGGATTTAATTTCTTACGACATATGGCAACGGATGTAGTCACGCAGGATGGGAAGAACCCCTTAAATTATCCATCACATTTGTACTCCAGGATCGATTGCACGAGCCCTGTGTTAAAATCAATGTCACGACATCACAGAAACTGGCTCCATATTACACTAGAAGTGAACCCCTGTTCAACATTCTTCCTTACATAAATGTATTTTTCACTTTTTCACCAGTTGTTCACAATCACGTCAGGTTTTTACACAAAATAAGAAGTAATGTTTTTACAATTTTACTAATGAGCGTTGAAAAGTATTCAAATACCATTTCACACAAGGTAAGTATTTATGCAAGAAACATTTTAAGAATACTCTCAAGAACTCCCCTAATTTATTTCATGACTACATTTTAACAAAACAACAAACCAAAGTGTTTCATTTAATTTTTTTTAAATTTTCTCTTCTTTGACTTCCTTACAGATCTTTCAAGATGACTGCCCTCCTCAACATCCAACAGTAGTCGGCCATCATAGTTTCATTCCATCTCCCCTGGTACCTCCTCCCCATTTCCTTAATATCTTGGTGAAAACGTTCACCCTGCTCTTCACTATAACGTCCTACATTTTCTGGAAAGTAGTCGCTTTGTGAATGCAGAAAATGCACCTTTACACTCATGTTACAACCCATCTTTTTTAAATTTTCCAACATTGTTTCGACATGGCCTTGTAATTAGGATCTTTGTTATTGCCTAAGAAGTTTTCAGTAACTGACCGGAAGGCGGTCCATGCTTCTATTTCTCTCTCATTCATTGTCTTCTCAAAATCTTCATCCTTCATCAATTTCTTTATTTGAGGATCAGCAAAAATTCCAGCCTTTAATTTGTCTTGTGTAATGAAGAGAAATTTCTTGGAAAGGTACTTGAAGCATGGTCCATCCTATGGTAAAACCCTTACAAATTGCTTCATCAAGCCCAATTTTATGTCTAGTGGCCGAAGCAATATCTTTATATCTCTATATTTTTGAAGTGAAATTATGAAAACACTATACGTGACAGAAAAAACTAAATGCAGTTCTGAAATGAGCATAAAAAGGTGAGTCAGAATCACATGTTAGTTTTCAGTCATGCGATATCATGCAGACTAGTGTAATAGAATACCTTTATGAGAGGTACAAAGCGTGCGTACACTAACTTTTCATTATCGTTAGTGAGACAAAAATGTAAAGCCCTTATTCTGATGTGGGGATTACACTCGTTTGCACACATTTTAACGCTCGCTCTTGCTACATACAGCATCACAGGCGGTGTCACTGATGATACGTGTCGTTCTCGGTGGTTTAGGGGTACCATGCTAGCCTCCAGTTCACGAGACCACGGAGGGCGATGGATTTTTTTTTTTCGGGCGTAAAATTCCTTTGGAACGGAAATAAAGTTGATGATTCCGGATCGTAGATTTACGGTACCTCACTCCTGATAAAGGCCTCTGAGCAAAATTTCCGTTCTTTCACGCCCAGAATAGAATGTGACGCTAAGAACCGTAGTAGTTAAAGAACGTCAATAAACAAAAATAATTTTAATTTTAACTGATGATATAGGAAATGAAACGAAATCTGAAAGAAAAATTGGGAGAGAAAGTTCCAGGCATTTGCCAGCTGTGAGAACTGAAGAAAGGCTGGAAAAACCCTCAGTCAGGGAGTGCGGTCGTGGCGGGGTTTCTACAGCAGATCCTCCGTTCACGAGTCCGTGTCTTTAACGACCTCGGTCGCTCGTATTGTAGGGTTTACGTGTCTACTTTGTATCCCGGAGGATTAGAGCTGGAATTTTAAACGGGACGAATTTCCGTTTTTTCCCTTATCTTGAGCAGATAGATACCAGTTAACCCAAAGCTGAAGATCCCCGGTACATCTGAGCATGTATTTCATTACATTCACTCCCATCCGATTAAAGGACGTAAACTATAAAAAGTGGTATAGAAGAATAATTGTCAGCTTGACTGAAAGGATTTCAGATATACATAATTATTTCAGTATTCAGTGTTTCGTTAAGTTCACATGTCGAAAAAATTTAGCAGTTGTTTATTAAGGATCTTTTAACAAGAGTGTCCCATCTTTAACATGTGATAGCTGCCGTTGTTTTTCATGTGGTTACAGTTGTTACTGACAAATTAGCCATGGAACGTTACAGCATTCAGCAACGCGTAGAAATTTTGAAAATTTGTTATCAAAATGGATCATCTGTTCGCCAAACCTTCCGTGTATTGCGTGTAGTTTCCGGTGTACATAATCGTACCTGCGAGAGAACGATTCGGCATTTGATCGATAAATTTTAAAGACGTGATTCTGTCAGCGATGAAAGAACGCCTGTACGTAATCGAAGTTAGCGCTCCAAGGAAAACATAGGCGCCGTTCGTGAGAGTGTACGCGAGAAAACGGAAACAAATAAATTGCTCGTCGAGCGCAAGAATTGGGGCTTTCGCTGACCACAACTTGGCGAATTCTACACCTGAAATTGACGTTACACGCTTACAAAATAGCGTTAACTCAATAACTAAAGCCCATAAACCATAGGTTGCGCCGTGTACTTGCTGACTGGGCTATGGAGCAATTGGAAGTTGACTCGGATTTTTGTCGAAAAATCATCTTCAGCGACGAAACCTACTTTTGGATGGATGGTTGTGTTAAACAAAATTGCCGCTATTGGAGTAATCACAATCCAATACAGATTCAAGAAGGACTACTTCATCCCCAAAACGTTACTGTGTGTTGTGGAGTTTGGTATGGGGAATCATTGGTCCATATTTTTTCCAACATGAAGATGGAGAACCTCTAACTGTGAATGGAGAAAGATACCGGGCTCTTATAAGTGACTATTGTTGGCCTCAATTGAATGGTATGGATCTCGGAAACATCTGGTCCAGCAAGATGGTGCCACATATACTGCTCTCGAAACAATCGATCTTTTGAAGGAGAAGTTCAGAGGTTTCATCATTCCCCGTGATGGTGGTGATAACTGGCCCCCGAGGTCATGTGATTTAACGCTGTTGGATTACTTCTTGTGAGGTTATGTTAAATCTCCAGTTTATGTCAACAAGCCAGAAACAGTAAAGATCTTATGAATAACATCACGCGTGTTATTCGTGAAGTTAGACCCAATTTACGTTCTTCTGTCATTGAAAATTGCGTCAACCGTATACGCGCAACCCAACGAAGTCGCGGTAATAAACCTCTATCATTTATAGAACGTGTTTTATATAAGTTCAAAGATATGGACACTCTTGTTGAAAGACCCTATACTAGTAACGGTATTTAAATTGAAAGTGTAGCTATACTTTTTATTAAAAAATTATATTTTCGAGATCAACCGTTACTGATTCGGAATACATTACTTATTGATAATGGAGCCACATTCTATGACAGACTTTTTTTACATTACTGGATAACCTCACTAATTAGCCTCATGTTTTGTACAGTATTAAGCAACTTTTGCAGTGCCGAAGTGGTTTTAATCGGGCATTTTGATAAGTAAACGTAGTGTCAGTTATCGTGATGTATAAAAAGGGCATTAGCCATCGATAATTTAATCCGGTAATACAGCTAAAGGTACTCTGTTCAGCGATGTTTACCTAGTGGGTACAGTAGCCGTTTTGAGCAGGTTTGGTTAGTGGAAGGTGGTTTACTTGGTCTGAGGTAATTGAGGGGTGAAGACACGCAATGTTGAGCAACTGTTTTCTACTTACGCGTCACGCGTGGCACGAGTTCAGCATACTGTGTATCCCTCCATCAGCTTAAGCTTTACCTGAGAGATAAGCCAACCCATTCCACTAGTTATAATGTCGCTGAACAGACAGTCGCATACCATCACTCATCTGCCTTGGTGCATGATAATGTACGCGAAGTCACATGATTGATTTAAATGCAAAGCCGAACTGTTTAACTTGTGTTTTTGTATTGTGTAATACATCCATACATATACCCTTTTTTCTCCACAAAACCCGAAGGATATAAGACCAGCCAACACAAGTTATGTAATAATGCTACATAGCTATATTAAATGCAGCTTGAAAAGTAAGGTCAAAATAGCATGAAAGTTTTTCATATCAGAGTGTTTGTTATAATAAGGACAGTCTTAGTAAGTATTCTTTTACAGCTTTACTAAATTTATATTTTCTCTATCCATTTAAAATCTTCAGGCATACTATTGTAGAGCTTTAAGCCTAAAACCAAGAACTGTTTTGCATTGCATACATATTAAGGTTTCTTTTATTGTAATCATGAGTGTTCCCAATTGTTCATATTGCTAAAATACATTCAACTGGAGTTTTAAATTTATTGAATACTTTGTACAAAAATTTTGATGTGATATTCTAACGATACAACGAAATTATATGCCTTAGAATCACGAATATTTTTGTACGAGGCGTACTAAAAACTAAGGTCCGTTTGGTCATAACATCGATCATGAGACAAGGTTTTTATATGTTCCTACATATATACTTTACTTTTCCACGTAATCGCCGTTCACATCTATAAATTTGGTGTAGCGCTGCACCAACTTCTTTAACCCCTTGGTGTAGAAGTCTGCCGCCTGGGACTTGAACCAGTTGGTAATACCCGTTTTGAGTTCATCGTCGGTTTGAAATCGCTGTCCACCCAGCCACCATTTCAAATGCAAGAAGAGGAAACAGTCGCTTGGTGCCGTACGGAGGGTGGTCAAAGAGTTCCTAACTAAACTTTTGAATCTTCTCTTTGGTTTTAGCAGCGGTGTGCGGGCGTGCGTTGTCGTGAAAGAGGATGCTACCAGACAACGGTTTCCCGCGGCGTCGATTTTGGATCGCACGTCTCTGTTTGGTAAGCGTTGCACAGTACACGTCAGCTGCAATTGTTGACCCACGATCCATAAAATCAATCAAAAGGACGCCCTTTTCGTCCCAAAACACGGTAGCCATCATTTTGCGATTCGTGTACGGCGATTGCTTACACCTTTTTGGTTTGGATGAACCGGAACGGCGCCACTGCTATGATTGTTCTTTAGATTCTGCGTTGGTGTTACGCCTATAACAATGTGATAAAACAAAGCATCTCTATCTTGGCTATAGCACTTTAAAAACTGTCTTGCACTACGCATTTGTTGCTCTTTGTGCTGACCAGTGACCAGTTTTGGCACCCACCTCGCACAAAGTTTCCGATATCCAAGCTGTTCAGTGTGACAATCCTGTAAAGTGAGGTTCGAGCAACATTTGGGGATTCATCAGCCAGATCACTAATCGTCAAACGCTGATCACTTCGAAGTCCTGGGCTTACCACTCCGCTGTTCATCGTGCACATTTGTGCGGCCATTTTGAACTTCTTGACACTAGTGTCGAACCTGTTTCTCACTCATGTCCAGTCCATACACAAAGCATAACTCACGATGGATGTCGGCAGCTGACGATACTTTTGCCATCAAAAAATCTAATCACACCGCGGTCTTAACAATTGGCGAGATCTATGATTGGCCCTTGCGATTTGCTCTCACCAACTGACAAACGCCTACTACCTCACACCAACACTACGGTAGGTTCCTCAGGAATTGGTAGACAACGCTGCAGGCGTGAAACGTCATTCAGGCCTACCATCCGTTAAATATTGTTCACCGGACCTTTGTTTTGGAATGCGTCTCGTATAATTCGGCAAAAAATGCCATAACTCTATCTAGATTCAGAGCGAGCATAATAAAAATACAACAAGCTCTCTCTGTTTAATACACCACTTAGTAGTATAATATACCACTTAGCCAACCACATTGATGTTAGTGTTGATTGTAATTCATAAATTGATTTACATCCATATTTGTTGTGTTTTGCTCTGTATGAAAATGTATAAAGACTTGTTAAATTAACATTCAACTGTAGAATGTTCACGCAAATGCATTTCGCACTAGCTCTAATCAAACATTACAAGGTGTAGTTCCGATTTTTTATGATTATCTGCAGATATAATAGAAACATCATCGGCAAATGGCGAGGGAACATGGTTTTCAACATATTAAATCATAAGATGTTCTCCCAGGAGAAAGAAGATCGGACAGGACAGATCCGATCCTTGAGGTACTTCCACATTTACATAAACACTAAATAGTTTATGTATACATTTCCTATTACTGTTTATATGATAAATTTCAACATAAATGATTACTTCACTTAAAAAAGAATCTAAATATTTCAGTATTACCCTTCGCAATCCATACATTTGATACTTCTTAAATGATAAATCATCATTTATACGGTCAAATGTTCGACATACACTATGTGACCAAAAGTATCCGGACGCCCCATAAACATACGTTTTTCATCTTAGGTGCATTGTGCTGCCACCTACTGTCTAGTCCTCATTATCCGCGACACCATGAAACAGCAGAATGGGACGCTCAGTGGAACTCGCGGACTTCGAACGTGGTCAGGTGATTGGGTGTCACTTGTTTCAGAAGTCTGTACGCGAGATTTCCACACTCCTAAACATCCCTAGGTCCACTGTTCCTGATGTGATAGTGAAGTGGAAACGTGAAGGGACATGTACAGCACAAAAGCGTATAGGCCGACCTCGTCTGTTGACTGGCAGAGACCGTCGACGTTTAGAAGAGGGTCGTAAAGAGTAATAGCCAGACATCTATCCAGACCATCACACAGGAACTCCAAACAGCATCAGGATCCACTCCAAGTACTATGGCAGTTATGCGTGAAGTGAGAAGCCTTGGATTCCATGGTCGAGCGGCTGCTCATAAGCCACACATCACGCAGGAAAATGCCTCGCTTGGTCTAAGGAGCGTCAACATTACACGATTGAACAGTGGCAAAACGTTGTGTGGAGTGACGAATCACGGTACACAATGTGGCGATCCGATGGCAGGGTGTGGGTATCGCGAATGCCCGGTGAACCATCATCTGCCAGCGTGTGTAGTGCCAACACTGAAATTCGGAGGTGGTGGTGTTATGGTGTGGTCATGTTTTTCCTGGAGGAGGTTTGCACCCCTTGTTGTTTTGCGTGCTACGATCACAGCGCAGAGCTACATTGATGTTTTAATCACCTTCTTGCTTCCCACTGTTGAAGAGCAAGTCGGGGATGGCGATTGCATCTTTCAACACAGTCGAGCACCTGTTCATACTGCACGGGCTGTGGTTACACGACAATAACATCCCTATAATGGACTGGTCTGCACAGAGTCCTGACTTGAATCCTATAGAACACCTTTGGGATGTTTTGAAACGCCGACTTCGTGCCAGGCCTCACCGACCTACATCGATACCTCTCCTCAGTTCCGCACCCCGTGAAGAATGGGCTGCCATTCCCCAAGAAACCTTCCAGCACCTGATTGAAAGTGTGCCTGCGAGAGTGAACACTGTCATCAGGCTAAGGGTGGGCCAACACCATATTGATTTCCAGCATTACCGATGGAAGGTGCCACGAACTTGTACGTCATTTTAGCCAGGTGTCCGGATACTCTTGTTCACGTATTGTAAGTCTTAACAAATTCCAACCGATTTTTGTGGTATCAGAACGAAAATTATATTCTTATACAATGAGTACGTTATATAATTTATTGATGTTTTTAGAAGTAAAGTTATGTTGACATGGATATAGCTCAGTTAGCTTGTCAATATGCATACTAAAAAAACTGATTTCATTTTATTTAAATTATTCAAACAAAATACCATTTATAAGGGATAGAGTAATTAAGAAAGTTGAAAGTTTAACTTCATCAGGACCATATTTGTTTTCCATTTTTGTTTTTATAATTTTCTATACCCCTTTATTAAATTCGATAACTTACACACAATAGACGTATCATAAATACTGTTTTTTTTTAAAATTAGGTACTGCATTTTTATAAGGACGATTAATTTCATGGAATTTCATGTCATGGATTTACGGCACGTAAAAGAACTTTAGTCTGGTGAAGAGACCTCTAGCAAAATTACCGGTCCTAAATGTCCAATATAGAATGAGACGCTAAAGACCACAGCAGTTAAAGAGAGTTCATAAAATAAAAAAAAAAAAATTCAATTTTGATCTAATTAAAGAAAAATCATCTCGCTTCAGCCGAGAAATGAGCTTGGATGCTAGTAATGATCTCTTACTTTACCACGTACATATCCATTAGTAATAGTTCGACTTGTTCAAAACTTGGTCATTCTTTTAAGGTCTAATGGATTATCAGTTGTTTCTCGTGATTTTATTAAAACAGTATGGAATTTAAGGCCAGCGTATAGCGTCCAGTTCTTACACATTTGGCTACCGCTATTGCCTTTGTATCTACAAAGAAATGTGTAATGTAACTACTTTTGGAATAGTTTGGCTCCATTAAAATGAATTAGATGGAAAATAAACTTACGTAAGAATAATTTGTATACCCACTAATAAACTATAGAGAAAAATCTGATGTGTTACACTCACATGAATTTCTCTACTCTTGTACAAACTATTTTTACAAAGCTTATTCTCCATAAGCTTCATGTTAATCAAGATGTTAATCTTTTTATGATAAACCAGAAGTATTATTTATAGTGATGTTATGTATGAGAGAAACATCTCTCGAAAGCGCTCCTGCCATAACACCTAGCGCACATATGTGATGTGAATTTACATTTTCCGACTCAAAAAACTTTAAATGTTAATCTTATTGCTAATTTTCTTGTAGATGCAAGGGGAATTCGTAGGCTTTAAGCGATAGTCAAATATTTTAAGAGCTGGTTGCTATGTGGAGTAATCCATTCTCCTTGCATTACCAGGACAAAAGAAAATTAATAATGAATTTCCATTTGAGAAAAGTATAAGTATTAGGAAATTTAAGGGAATAACAAGCAATATCTCGAAAAATGTATAGCACTTAAATTGTGTATTTTAACGCCATCTACATTTTATCTGTAGTAAAATTTTGTCTATCTCTCATGGTTTACCAGTTATGCAAAAGTCGTTCACAATGAAGAATACTCTTGGAGACACTCCCAGAAAATTCGAACTATACATTTTATTTTTCATGAAAGTATCTTAAACATATGATGTTTTAATCAAAATCGTTAGCCATTTTTGAGAAAATTAAAATTTTCGAAAACTTTTCCATGTAGAGGGTAATTTAGGGTAGGAGGATTTTCTTGAAAACCTTCGTGTCGCATCTCTGGAAGATACTGAACCTAAATACCAAGTTTGGTGTTTATCCGACTGTTTGTTTCTGAGCTATGCTGTTCACAGACACACACACACACGGACATGTTTCCAAAAATGCTTTTTTTTTATTCAGGGGTACTCAAAACATATATTTCCGGTGAAATCTCGATATCGAATTTTTGGGTGCAATACAATACTTCCCCTACTTACTATACGTAGTAGAGAAAGTAAAAATGAAATTGAGTTCTATTTATGGACGTTCTTTAATTGCTATGGTTTCTAGCGTCCCATCTGTATTGGGCATGATAGACTGGAAATTTTGCTCAGAGACCTCTTGTTCAGGTTTGAAGTTCTTTTACGTGCCGTAAATCTAAGACACGGGACCACCGGTTTTACTTCCCTTTCGAAGTTAGCCATGTTAACCATTTTTACGCCGAAAAAATCCATCACCGCGTTTGAATCCGTAACCTCGGGAACCAAAGGCTAGAAAATAAAGCAAACCATAGGACTGTAACACACAAGGCTTTTGTTTAGCTATACCAGAGAGTATCAATTAAAAATGAATGTGTTAAAGAGTAGTCTTCTATGTTAGTCACTGGTTATATTGGAGATTTTGTTGGTATGGAAACTGATTTGTTCATTTGTACAATTTTGTTTTGTTTTAGATAGAAGCCTTGTATACGTATAGTTCCAACTTTGCTAATAGATTTTTCTATTGCTTAAAATTTCAATTGTAACGGTATGGTTTGTTGATGGCACCTCCAACTGAGGGAAGCTATGTTAATAGTTTCCATATACAAAGTGGCGTATAAGTCAGTTCCCCCACAATTTTCCTGTTTGTAAATCTCGAGGGCATCGTTGATAACACTGTATATGCATTTGTTTGTCAGTTAGCTTTATTGACATTTTTACTTTCTCTACTACGTACAGTAAGTAGGGGAAGTATTGTATTCCACCCAAAATGCGATACCGAGATTTCACCGGAAATACGTGTTTTAAGACCCCCTGTATCCAAAAAAGGCATTTTTGGAAACATGTCCGTGTGTTTGACTGTCTGTGTGTCTGTCTGTGAACAGCATAACTCAGAAACGAACAGTCGGATAAACACCAAACTTGGTATTTAGGTTCAGTATCTTCCAGAGATGCATTACGAAGGTTTTCAAGAATATTCCCCCACCCCAGATTACCCTTTACATGGAACATTTTACGAAAATTTTAATTTTCTCAAAAATGGCTCCAAAGAGTTTGATTAAAATATCAGATATTTAAGACACTTTCATAACAAAATGTATATCCTGAATTTTCTGGGAATGTCTCCAAAAGTATTCTTCATTGTAAACGACGTGTGTATAACTGGCAAACCATAAGAGATAGACAAAATATTACTACGCAAAAAATGTACATCGCGTTACAATACATAATTTATATCATATACATTTTTTTATTGAGTGAGCCATTTTCGAGATATTGCTTGCTATTCCCTTAAATTTTCCAATACTTGTACTTCTTCTGAAATGGGAATTGGTTATTCATTTTTTTGTCCTGTAATGCAAATAAAATGGAATACTCCAATTAGCAACCAGCTCTTAAAATATTTGACTATCGCTTAAAGCCTACCAATTCCCCTTGCATCTACAAGAAAATCAGGAATACGATTAACATCTCGATATCTCGATTACCCTGAAGCATATGGAGAATAAGTGTTTGTAAAAATAGTTTGTACAAGAGTAGAGAAGGTCATGTGAGTGTAACACATCAGATTTTCTTAAGGTACAGTTACTTCAGCAGTTTATATAAAAATGCTGCAGAACTTTGCGGTCCCTGAGCTGGAAAATATTTCATTTGGCAAGAAGATGGAGCTCCCCCCTCACTTTGGATTGATCGTTCGGAATTTTTTGAGTAAACATTCAGAGAGTGGTTTGGACACCGTAAAGCGTCTGTATGGTCACCACGCTTTTGTGATATGACACCATGTGATTTTAGTCCATGGGAGATGTGAAGAATATAGTGCTTTCTGTATGACCAAGAAATTTAAATGAACTGAGAATGTCCATTCAAAACTGCATTTCATTCCACTTCAGTTGTAAGGAGTTGCTTTAAATGTGGTGAGTGTCTTTATTTGATGCCAATGAATTAAAATTAATTTAAATTAAATCTAAACCTGTACACGTCTTGTCTCGTTATCTTTATTACTGCTACTTAAGAGTAAACTGACTTCTGTGCCCACCTGTACATACATTCTGTATGATCTGCGATGCTCTTACTAACCCTTAACTTAAAAATTATCTCTGACATCTTAAACTAGAGCTGAAAGTATTCCTTCATAATGCTGCACAAGCGAAATGAGGCGTTTCCCGAAAGTCGTTAGAATTGGCAATGCAGGCACAAGCATGAAAATGCAAAAAACAATTTTGGCACTTTGTCAGCTATCTCCTGTGATGTAATCTGGGCCGTCTCCACGGAGGTCAGTTGTCTAGACTATTAATTATTGTAAAATCCCAGAAGAAGAAGTAGGACGGAAGCACTTCTTTATGAGTTTCTAATGAAAATCCCACATTAAGTTTTCTTGTTTAATGCAAAAGTGGCGACTGAGGCGTCGTGTAAAATGCCAAAGCATTATCGCCGTGCGAACTACACAGGATAACATGCGGTATGGCTTTAACTGCCTAATCGCTTTTCCCCATAGCTTGTGTAGCCGAGGTAATTTTCCTTCAGTTAAACGCCTTCCTTAGCAAGCCGTTCCTTTCATTTGTAGTTACATAATATCTTACTACTAATTTTAATAGAATAAAAATTAATGCACAATTATTGGAAAACATAACGACAATGGGACCATTTAAGCCCATTGCTGTTTAATGTAATAATTAATGAGATAATCAGATGTAAATACCAAACATCTGATGAGTTACACTCACATGACTTTCTCTACTCTTGTACAAACTATTTTTACAAACCCTTATTCTTCATATGCTTCATGTTAATTGGGATATCGAGATGTTAATCTTATTGCTAATTTTCTTGTAGATGCAAGGGGAATTGGTAGGCTTTAAGCGATAGTCAAATATTTTAAGAGCTGGTTGCTATTTGGAGTATTCCATTCTCTTTGTATTACAGGACAAAAAAAAATGAATAACGAATTCCCATTTCAGAAAAAGTACAAGTATTGGAAAATTTAAGGGAATAGCAAGCAATATCTCGAAAATGGCTCATTCAACAAAAAATGTATATGACATAAATTATGTATTGTAACGCGAGCTACATTTTTTGTGTAGTAATATTTTCTCTATCTCTTATGGTTTACCAGTTCAAACGTCGTTCACAATGAAGAGTACTTTTGGAGACATTCCCAGAAAATTCAAGATATTCATTTTATTTGTCATGAAAGTGTCTTAAATATGTGATATTTTAATCAAAATGTTGGAGCCACTTTTGAGAAAATTAAAATTTTCGTAAAATGTTCCATGTAAAGGGTAATCTGGGGTGGGGGGATTTTCATGAAAACCTCCATGTTGCATCTCTGGAAAATACTGAACCTAAATACCAAGTTTGGTGTGTATCCGACTGTTCATTCGAGTTATGCTGTACACGGACACACACACGGATATGTTTCCCCAATTTTTTTTGTATTCAGGGTGCCTCAAAACATATATTTCCGGTAAAATCTCGTTATTGAATTTTTGAGTGGAATACAATACTTCCCCTACTTATACGTAGTAGAGAACTTAAAAATATAAGATGGAGAATTGGGAGTTAAACATTGTCGGCTATGCTGACGATGGCAAATGAGGATGACCTGTAAATATTTACTACCCGAATTCCATCTCAGCTGTCAAAAGCTTTAATATGAAAATACCAGCTACTAAGACTATATCCATGACAATAAGTTCCCGAGATCGTGGATTCAAACTCGGCGGAGCGCGATGGATTTCTTCGGGTTATTACGGCACGTAAAAGAACTTCAAGCCTGATAGAGGCTTCTGAGCAAAATTTCCGGTCTTTCACACCCAATATGAAAGGGGACATTAAGAACCATAGCAGTTTAAGGACATTTATAAATAAAACTCCATTTAATTTTATGACCATAAGTAAATTCCGAAGAAGCTATGCCAAACCAATAAAGCAGCCTGAATAGCAGATACTTGCTTGACTGATATAATTTGGAAGAATAACTGCTTAAATAAGGAAATGAAAACCAGAATTAATAAAATAGTAATACGACCAATACTGACTTATGCATCAGGGGCTGGAGCGGATACAACAAAAGAACGAAACAGACCTTAGAAATTTATGAGAAGAGTAACCTAAGGATAGTTTTACATAAAACAAGGAGAGATACAATTAAAAGTGAGGAAATGAGGAGAAATTTGGACATTCAAAAAATAAATGAATGGGTGCATAGGAGAAAATATCAATGGAACCTTCACTGTCTATACCACCAAATAGGATGGTATGCAGATAACTTATAGGCGGATGGAAGGAGGTCTCGTGCAAGGCCAAAGAAACGCTTGAAAGACTCCTGGTTTCTGGACTGAAGGGGCTGTAAGCCTATTACGAGGGCTGATCAATAAAGACAGAGACTGATTATTTTTCAAAGATATTTATTACTCCATTTCAATGTTGACATGTTCTTTTTCAAAGTAGTCCCCTCCTAACTGAATGCACTTTTATAGCGTCTCTGTCAGTCCTCGAACAATTGTGCAGGCCATTCTTTGTCAGGTCTTTAAGAATCGCCTCACTTTTCTTTAGCAATGCTTCAGTCCTCTAAAATCGAATGCCCCGGAGCTTTACCTTTAGTAATGGGAATAAAAAGAAATCACAGGGGATAAGACCGGGGCTTTAAGGCGGATGCGGCACAGAGGTAATGTTGATTTTAGCCAAAAATTCCTGGACTTGATTTGCGACGTGAGGCCGCGCGTTGTCGTGATGAAGTCGCCACCCATTCCGATGATGTTCTGGACGTTTCCTTGTAATGTGCTTCCTCAGTGTAGCCAATACTGACGTGTAGTAGCTGCTGTAACAGTAGTGTGAGGGGGGGGGGGAACTGCATGCTGGTAAATCATTCCATTCCGAAACACCAGGCCCACCTTACTTAGCACAGAGGACTCGCCCTTCTTTGAAGTCCTTGAACCACCTAAACACCGTTGCACGAGGTAGTGCATCTTCACCGTATGCTTGCTTCAGCTTTTCGAAAGTTTCATGGCTGTACGATTTAAACGAAAATAAGATTTTATTGCGCTGTATAGCTCCTCTCGTGTCACCTCCATTTTGTGGTATGCGAAATTCAAGTAGGGTCAACAATATACAGCATTACTACCAACCTACCGTTAAGAGAGTGCTGTCGCTTATGGACATTATACATGAAACCCTGCTCTTTTCAAGTATTCGTGGTAGAGACATAAAACTATCAAGGAAACTACAGAAAAAAATCAGTCTGTCTTTATTGATCAGCCCTCGTATATAAACATACAGAGTAGTAGTTACATATCAATTCCATATGGAGTCTGCACTATTGCAACATATTTCTCTTACTTCAGAATACCGAACTTGGCGTTGTACTGATATTAGGAGCTCTAAGCTAGCAGCATCAGAACGAGAAGTATGTTCGGACAAATGCTTGAGGTTCCAATATGAACGTAATCCGCGTGGTAATAACCAATCGTTTCAAGCATCAATGTTAGAGGAAGACACACACAAACGTTACCGTTATTAATGAAATATTAGAGGAACGAGGGCTCTCCCAGAAGTACGGACCTAACAAAAGAAAACACAAATTTTGGGGAAAAGCATCTTTATTTCTCAATGCAGTCTCCTTTCAGCCCGATACACTTTTCCCAGCGATGTTTAATAGCTTCGATACCCTGTTTAAAGTGAGAACTGTCGAGTTCTGCAAAATAGCCATCAACTGCAAATTCCAACTCTTGATTGTTGGCAAATCTTTTGCCACCAAGCCATTCCTTTAATTTTGGAAACAGAAAATAATCAGAGGGGTCTAAGTCTGACGAATAGGGTGCATGAAGAAACAATTTGAACTTCAACTCATTGATTTTGGCCATGGCGATAATGGATGTGTGAACTGGTGCATTTTCTTGATGAAACAGAACTCTCTTTTTCGCTAAATGCGGTCGTTTTTGCTTGATTTAAATCATTCCAACGCTGAAATAAGTTTGCATAATACTCGCTATTGATTTCTTTTTCCTTTTTGAAGATAATCAATGAAAATTATCCCACGCGCACCCCAAAATACTGACCCCATGACCTCACCTGTAAATGGAACTGTCTTCGCCTTCTTTAGAGCCGATTCTCCACTTTTAATTCACTATTTTGACTGTTCCTTCGTATCAGGTGTGAAATGATGGACACATGTTTCATTCATGGTTATGAATCGACGAAAAAACTCGGCTTTATTGCAGCGAAACATCGCCAAATATTTGACTGAAATATCCTCACAACGCTGCTTTAGTTCCATTGTGAGTAAACGTGGCACCCATCTTACGCACGGCTTTCTCATGTCTAAATTTTAGTTAGTATGCGATGTACACCACTTTTTGAAATGCCTACTATGTCTGCTAGCTCGCGCACTTTCAGTCGACGGTCATCCAATACCATTTGTGCATTTTCTTCACAATTTCTGTCGGGGTCACCTCTTTTGGTCGACCACTGTTATGTTCGTCTTGGCGGATCGTACGGCCTCGCGTAAACTCTGCCACTCAATATTTTACTGTTGTAAACGAAGGAGCAGACTCCGCCAGAGTAGAATCTAGCTCAGCTTTAATATTAGTTGGACTAAGACCTTTCAAATGAAAGTATTGTTTGACATAACGATGACCAGTTTTATCCATAAGTCATTTGTTTGAAACAACCGCGATATATATACGTCAGGTCGGGTACTTCAGGGTTGCCCTCGTAATACATTATTGTGCGATCTTTTGATTTGCCCGACAGAACTTGGCATGTATACTTGGACATCAAACATTAGGTCTCGTAACTGGTCCGAATTCAAAGGGCCTTGTGCCAACTCCTGCTGTCTGCAATGCTGTACATTTTAGGACTTTATTCACAACTAGAAGTCCCCCACGCTTTTTCGTGGAAGGATTTCTGAAATCCTTCCCATAAGAAGATTCCATCAAAACGTTACCGCGGATATTGCTGAGGAAAATATCGTCGAAAGCCTGTACGTGCGAAGTCGCAGGTGGAGACCATCGTCTACTGGGTCGGATTAACATCTCTTATCCTCTTGGATTGCAAGTGTGTATAAAAATTCTCTTCGATATTCTTTCGCTGTTCATTTTCATTAAATGTTCTGCCCATTTTTTATATGCTTTGATTTTATCTTCAATATTATATATAAAATTCTTAAAAATGTAAAATGCAACGTCCTGCTACTTCTGCAGGAGTAGCTTTTCCGCTGCTTGCATTTTGCTGTGGTCCTTTGATTTTATTATCTAAGTTTTGCTTCAATAAACAACTGAGGGATAGCCATCGTTTTGTATAAATTCAATGTTGTATGTTTGCTTGTTTTCTAACATACGTTTCCTTTCATGGTCCCTCATATATCTTGAATTTTAGATTAGTTATTTTTTCGACAGGTTATCATACCCTAAATACTGGAAATGTGATATCTCTTCTATTATTTAGTATGATTTTAGGTTTAATTCCATATTTATCAGTAAATACCATTAACTTTGGCTTGCTTATTGAAATTTTACAATTGCATCTATTGGCTGTTAATTTAAACGTATAATCCAAAATTTGGAGATCTTTCGAATTTTGCAGAAGTAAAAGTCGTTTGAAAATAATAATAAGGTATATAGCTAAATTGTAAAACAAAGGTTTTCTCAGAACACATCAAGAAGGAAAGGTAAGCGATACTCTGTTTTCATAATATTGTGTAAAATGCGATGTTTCCTTGTCTAACACTTATTTCTCAGCTTACATGATAGAGTGAGCAACCAGCAGAATTGATCCAGTCAAACATAGTGACGATATTTGCTGTTGTCTTCCTTGTGAACTGTAAGACTAGTTATAATACTTTTCACTTTAAACATTACACACAGAATGCATTAGTGATAATTAAAACTAAATAACACAATTTAAAATAATTAATTCTGAAATGTTCTTTCTACAAAATCTTCTTTAAATCCTATTCCAAATTCATTCCTAACCCAAGTACTTTCATGGACAACTTTCTATACAGTAGTATGTAATCTAAATCTACCGGTTATTTTCGAAATTAATTTGCTCATAAAACTTCCTTGTACACCACTCAATTTCTTATATATGTATACGTCCTGGGATTCTATCGGATGATGAATGGATTAAATGAACACTCAAATGCACCCGATATCCAATTATCTGGTATATGTGGGCGGGAGGGGGGAAAAAAGAAAATACCCTGGTAACTCCTACTACACGAAATTTGAATTCGACCCTCTAGTTTCACAGCAAGACAACGCCAAGCCAGCACCTTTGGGTTAATCTAGAGGTGTGAGCTCACACCCTAAGATTTAAGCTTCACTTACAGCTACATTAAAATATCTCTAAGTAGAATACGTGGCGTATTTTTAAAGTAAGCACCGTTTTAATATTTTGCCGCTGCAGCGCCATAGTCGCGATTTTGAGCCTGCGCGATCACTTCCTCTATTCATTAGGAAGCCAGGTGCAGCTGTGAGCGATCGTAAATTTATGTTTTCCTGTTGTTAGAGCGTTTCGAAGTGTTCAAAACAATGGGATGACATCGCCGACTGTGAAGCCAGATCAGTGATTCTTTTTTGAATATGAGAAATGACACGACAGCAAATATTCGACGTCAATTATCTGAGGTTTATGGGGAAACAATAATGAGTCAGAATGCTTGGCCAGAAACAGACAAACAAACTTAAGATCTGAAAGCATCATTTGTTTGGGAATAATTCGACCACCCTCCCTACAGTCAGGATTAGGCACAAGCGATTATCATCTGAAGAAGTTCCTTGGTGGAAAACATTTCAACGACGATGATGGAAACAAGAAGTGCAGACTTGCTTTCATTACAGACGGCATCATTCTTTGACGGAGGCACACAGAAATTGCTTTCCCTTTACAATTGCCTGAATAACGGCGGTGACTAAGTGCAGAAGTAGTGCATGGGTATGGAGTAGCAGATTATTTGCAGGTCTACAAAATGTCTACCTGTATAATTTGTGTCGATATTTTTTATGCTGAATATAACTATATTTTCAGTAGGTATACAGCAGCTTAAGTTCTAATAAATACTTTTCTTGGTTACTTCATCAGGAAGAGCCAGACCAGCTTGATATTTTATTTCAAATGAATGCGAGTATACAAATCTTGTATTTAAGGCAAGTTTAAACAATATTAGCTATAAACAGCTAGTGTGACAACAAAACGAAATTCATTGAGTTTTCCGCATTATTATCCGAAAAGTCAGCGTTTTAATGTTTACAGAAATACGGAAGTTGCATAGTACGCCAATCGCTGGTTACCGATGGTACACTGTTAAGGGGTTTGAGGAGAACAAGAATGGGGTCAGTATGGCAAAGAGCTGAAACAAATGACAAAAACATATGGAAAGGTGACAAAAGAAGACTAAGATACATCCACCAACAGGAAATAGAATCGCAGCGTAAAATTAAACTTTCTCTAAGTCTAGCAAATGAAATAAAATTGAATTAGGGTAAAGAGGCATATATACTTAGGAAGAAAGGAAAGATCAGGAATGACATGGTTTAGATTGGGGGCTGGAGGGCACAGAAAATGACTGACGATTCTGGTAAGAGAATCTGCCCATTCTGTGATTTGGATGAGGGCTGGGTACATATTTTGGCGGAATGTGCACAGTGGGAGAACCAGCGAACAATTAAACTCAAAGAAAAGTTCTAAAGTCCGTCAAGAAAGAGATTGGCATGTTGGGAGCTATTGGCTGACCAGAGGAACTGGCAAAACATGGGCAACTTCTTGGCTAAAGTACGCGAAGCTAGTCCACATTTGTTCAGTTAGTCAAAGGTGATTTATCTCTTTTTTCTTGTTTTTTTGTTTTGTTTTCTTTTTCTGTTGTTTATTTTGTCACCATACTTGTATCTTAAATATTCATGTACGGTCAATGACCCATGCCCTAAATACTTGTGTAATAACTTCAATAATTTGAAACCAGTTATCAAAATTTCTTAAACGTATGCAGAAGTTGTGGGCATGGATTTTTGCAGCTATAGCATAGGTCTCTTAGCTGAATAGAAGAATTTGGGCTAAGCTCTCTTCTACTATAGCATTTTAATTATTGAGGTAGGTTTCAGAAGTTGATTGCTGATCTTCAAGTTATACACATGAACTTGTATGCGAAAATTTGCTATAAACTCATAGAATGAACAACATCTGTATTAGGATGAGTGATATGACCTATAATACCAAAATTTCAGTTAAATCGGTGAACCCTCTAGAAGAACCCAGCATAGTTTGAAGAGGATGTTAGTTATCATGCACAGATTGCTTCCAAACTGTCTTAAAATGCATTATATGCCCCAGAAAAATCAGATCAAGCAACCAAAGAAGTCTGGTACAGATCTATAAAGGCCAGTCTATTCTTTCAGGGAACCCACCGATGCCTTTGCTTGTAATAAATCTATGAAAGTTTGTCTCCTTAATTTATTAACCCCTTTGAAGATGTTCTTCAATACTTGAAGATACACAATTCATTTAATTCTAATATCCACGCAACTCTCTTTGTTGGGAAAAAACCTAAATTAAAGTGTGTGAAGTATTTCAAAGAAAATATTTTAAAGCACACATGTTAATATTAGGAAAAGAATATTTCAAATACGAAAGTAAAATCTGATGCAGCAAGCGAGCTGGTAGGAGTTATTCCACCACCTCCCCACGAAAGGTGCATCTGAACAAAGAGCTGTTGCTTATATACTCTTTTGCTAATATGCCAAGTCTGTCATTGATAGTGCCCACATATCTGACAATAGTATAAGTGTATATTTTCAGGAATGACATTTATAATTAACGACACCGTTAGTCAGCCTGGAATCTTTAGATTTTAATCCTGCGTGAAAGTCGCTTTTTCAAAGGAAAACGTATTAAAGTCGATATCCTTCATTAGAACACAAGCACCCACTTTCATCGGTCAGCGACTCCGATTATCAATAGATCGGCAGGATAGTTTACTGTAGCACAGTTATGCGGTTACCTAGATTCAACTCAAGTACATTTGTAGTAGTATGGTTTCACAATAAACGTTGTCTAAAAAGAAACTGTTTCAGTATCGATAGTCGGATGTTTAAGTATCTGATTGGCACATGCTGGCCTAGAAATTCCATATCCTTTCCATGATATTGCAAACAAACAAAATCTGATATGTTACATTCACATGACTTTCTCTACTCTTGTACAAACTATTTTTACGACTCTTATTCTCAGTATATTTCATATTAGTCGAGATAAACATTTGCAGAAACGATCTTTTTACATGCAAAGAGAATTACATTTTACACATAGCGACCAGTTATAAAAATATTTGACTAACGCTTAAGGCCAACTATGTTGCCCTTGTAGCCTTTAAGCATAAACATATCTCTTAATAGCTGGTTGCTATGTGCAGCACCATTCTCTTTGCCACAGATTCTTTGCATATCCAAGACAAAAAAATGAATAACTAATTCCCATTTGAGAAAATAAGCATTGAAAAATTTAAGGAAATAACAAGCAATATCTCTAAAATGCTTCACTCAACAAAAAAAAATGTATATGACATAAATTCTTTATTTTAACGTAATCTACATTTTTGTGTGTAAACGTTTGTCTATCTCTTATGGTTTACCAGTTATGCAAAACTCGTTCACAATAAAGAATACCTTTAGAGACATTCCCAAAAAATTCGAGATATACAACTCATGTCTTAAAGTTATGGTACTTTATTCAAAATTGTTAGAGCCATTTTTGAGAGAATTAAAATTTTCGAAAAATGTTCCATGTAAAGGGTAATCTGGGGTGGGGGGATTTTCTTGAAAACCTTCGTGTCGCAACTCTGGAAGATACTGGACCTAAAAACCAAGTTTGGTGTTTATCCAACTGTTCGTTTCTGAATTATGCTGTTCACAGACACACATGTTTCCAAAAATACTTTTTTTGGATTCAGGAGGCCTCAAAACGTGTATTTCTGATGAAGTCTCGGTATCGAATTTTTGGGTGGAATACAATACGTAGTTGCACGGAAAGCGGAAGATGCTTGGTTCAAATACCGACTATCGCTTTAAACGTTTGTCTGATTCTACCTTTCCAACCTTAGCCTATACAGGGGTGAAAAGGCAATTATCATTAATTGGATATACTTTTTGAAAAACAGTAATTTTTGGAGGAGGGGTTTGAAGACATCTGTAAACATTTAATTTTCTTGAGTAATTGCTTGATCTCTTTATAAGACATTCATACAAAGGTTTTAAATGAAATCCTCTTCAAGTAACTAGTTTTGAATGGATCAGGCAGCTCCAATTGTCTGGAAAATACTTAATTTAGCGATAAATCATCTGTTGTTTCGTGTTAGGTGCATCAACGTAAATTAACAGCTGAAATTTTGGTACCTACAGTTGAGAAGAAATTCTAAAGTTCCATTCCATAAAATTCTCCAATACAAAGCTCTGCTGCTTTATTGCACATCAGTGTTGGGTACGATTTCCGATTCTTTCGTGTTTTCGGAGACTTCGGGCTCTTTGTAAGAAAGTAGGTCGATCGGCCAATAAATCGATTAAATTTACACTGGGAACGAATTCGCATTGCGAGTGTCTTTTGTTCCCATGTCTAGTTGGCTCGATTGGAATCATGCCATTGAGACAAATGGCAAAATATCTCGCTTTTTCCACTGCTTCCCATCCTACTTCCAACAGTCAACATGACCGCCTCTGTGATATTTGTTTACTCTCGGCAGCAGAGTTCTCTGAAATAGCGGCCCTAGATGTTGATCCCCTCCGAAATTAAAGTTTGAATGTGCACCGCTCCTCCCTAAATATTGCATTCATCGTTCATGCTGTGACGGCTTTCTGAAATACCTAAGTTAAACGTAAAAATGGGGGAGAAGCCTGGCGTTTAAGTCAATACTGTATAGTGAAGAACCTCTCCGCTTAGAGTTCTTCTAATTCTCTTCTAATTTTGTTTGCTTCAGGATGAAATTAGTTTAAGCAATAATAATAATAATAATAATAATAATAATAATAATAATAATAATAATAATAATAATAATAATTAGTAATAAATAAAAGTGTAGCAGCAAGCGGTAGAAGCAGATCGGTTTCTTATACAACAACATACACTTGGATTCCTTTAATACCCAGTTTAGAATATTAGGATTTATTACATTCTCTACTCGTATAGTAAGTAGGGCAAGTACTGTATTCCACTCAAAAATTCGATGCCAAGATTTCCCCGGAAATACATGTTTTCAGGCCTCCTGAATAAAAATAATCTGATGTGTTACACTCACATAACTTTCTCTAGTCTTGTAAAACTATTTCTACAAACGCTTATTCCCCATATGCTTCATGTTAATTGAGATGTCAATCTTATTGCTAATTTTCTTGTAGATTCAAGGGGAATATGATAGGTTTTAAACGATAGTCAAATATTCTAACGCTGGTTGCTATGTGGCGCATTCCATTCTCTTTGTATGTCCAGGACATAAATAAAGTGAATAATGAATTTGAGAAAAAGTATAAGTATTGGAAAATTTGAGGGAATAACAAGCAATATCTCGAAAATGGTTCACTCAACAAAAAAAATGTATATGACATAAACTGTGTATTTTAAGGCGATCTACATTTTTTGTGTAGTAAAATTTTGTCTATCTCTTATGGTTTACCAATTATGCAAAAGTCGTTCACAATGAAGAATACTTTTGGAGACATTCCCAGAAAATTCAAGATATACATTTTATTTTTCATGAAAATATCTTAAACATATGATATTTTAATCAAAATCGTTAGAGCTATTTTTGAGAAAATTAAAATTTTCGAAAAATGTTCCATGTAAACGGTAATCTGGGGTGGGGGAGTTTCTTGAAAATCTTAGTGTTGCATCTTAAGAAGGTACTGAACTTAAATACCAAGTTTGATACTTATCCAACTTTTCGTTTTTGAGTTATGCTGTTCACGGACACACACGCACGGACCTTTTTCTAAAAAAAAATTTATCAGGGGCCTCAAAACATATTGCCAGTGAAATCTCGATATCAAAATTTTGGATGGAATACAAGAGTACTTCCCCTACCTTATATACGTAGTAGAGAAAGTAAAAATAGACAATTGATTGAAATGTACCAGTAAATGAATGTCCTTTCAAAAACAAGCATTATACTCTAGAGCTTTCATTTGAAGTGTGGTTGCGAAACCTATTTTGCAATTAAACCTGTTTTAAAGCCTTCCCCTCAATATATGAGTTCAGGTATTTTTGTTTAAATTAAATTAGAATGATTTACTGACCTTTTAAGTTTTAAAATGAAATGCAATACTTCCTCTATCCACTATAAGTGCTAAAGAAAAAATAAGAACATTGTAAGCAGAGACATCTACGCAACAGCACAGTTGTGTGGCAACTATGCATCATATCCGTATTGCGTGTGATCCCATGGAAACTGTCTTCTGGTTAATTTCTAATTCGGATTTAAGTTAAACAGGAGTTTATTCTATTTTATTTTACGTCGCCCTAACTCCTTGGTCATATCGCGACGGATCTATTTGGGGATATCTCTTAGAACGATATGTGATGGACAGTTAGCCTTCTAGGTCTCATTCCTGTAACCCCTGCTTCATGCCGATCAGACGGCATTAGGGTACCGTCCAGTCTAACCGCTTACATTGTCTGTAGATGGATTAGCATTCGCTATTGCCACTTATTTTTTATTTTACTATTGTTTTAGACTTAAGATGGAACTTTGGGTCGTGGTATTAAATATCCAATCCGGTATTTACCTTGGCGACTGAGGAAAACCACGAAAAAACCTCAGACAGTTTGTTCGGTCCACAGGATTTGAACCCGGACCTCCCAAATGCGAGGAATTTTATAGCAGTCTGTTCAGCAGTTCTTGTTTGAAAAAAGTAGTATATAAGAATACGTACACCAAGAGACACATTTTAAAAAAACGAAATTTTTGTAAACAAGGCATTATATATGTTGGTTGATTATTTATTGAAAAGTAAAGCTTTCCCTATTTTAAATTTATAATATGTATAGACCAGTAGAACCCATAGGGCAGGTCGACTTTTGCGTTAATTTGTGAAGCGTCATTTCTCACTCTGTGTCTATCTCCTTTACTTCTCCAAAACTCTCCCCCTCCATTACGCTTTCTCTTTAAAACGCACATATTATGGAGTTGTTTGAAAACCGGGAACAAAAAGCTGTGTCTGGGGTGTTACAGAGCCTCAATAATATAAATATTTGGATTTTGTACCCCATTGTAAGCCATTTTCTTTTGTGGAAGTAATAAAGATTACATATAGCCTGTCCTCTAAGACAGACGTGTTCAGTTGCCACAGTATTCGGTTCAGAATGAAAATATTATACATATTTATATATACATACAACCTAATCCTAACACAAGTTGTTTTTATTCATTTTTAAATCTCCTAGTAGCCCATTATATACACTGATATGGATTATTTAGCCCAAATAAAAAAATTAACCAACGCTTCAGCTACATTCTTAATAAAGCGGCAACTAAATTGTTTAGGTAATTCTCAATGTCGGGTAAATGATTGGCGTTAGAAAGTAGAATATACTTGCACATTCGTGTACACCCATGTACAAACGAAATGAGTCATCTCCAGATTCCATGTGGCGATCGGAGGACTTCGTGTAGCTTCGTAACGGCTGTGTTCACAACGCGTATGCAGGAACTGCAGAATGGCCTGTACCTGTGAGCGCAATGGTCACGTTACAAGCTACTGAAAAAGAGCAAGCAACAACGTTTTATTGACCAAAAGGTGAAAAAGACACTGCTTGCACCCATAAGCTTCTCGGTTAAAATATGAGGCAGTACTTTATATCACAACACTGTGGATGCCAGAGTGATTGTAGTGTAAATTAGCATTATTGTATGACAGTGATTTGAGATGTTTGTTAACTATAAGCATTGTTAGGAAATAACTATACACGGCATAGGAAATAACTATAACTGACAATAGGAGCGGATAACAATGAAGCGAGGGGGTAAGTTGTTTATCAATTAGAAGAGACAAACAAATGACGTCAGAGTAGCGTGCCTTTCTTTAGAAATGGAGGGAATATCTTCCCTAGAGCATATGTGTTCGTAATTTTGATTGGATAAAAAAATAGACGCTAATGTTGGCGCGCTTTATTAACCAATAGCAGCTATGTTATAATGTTTAGGCATATCGGGTGAGGGAGTATAAATTCTGAAGCCAAATGCAAGTATCGCGCAGTTCAAAAGAATCATTCACGAGTTACACGTCGCGCAGTTCAACAGAAGCATTCACGAGTTAGACGTCGCGCAGTGCTACAAAATCATTCACAAGGCAAAAGTCGCGCAGTTTTAAGAAATCTCTTTTGCGAGTTACACGTCATGTAGATCTATGGAAGCATTCATGAAGTACACGTTGCGCCATTCTACAAAATCTCTCGCGTCGTAAAGTTAGTTACAAAATGTGAAATACGCGAATTAATAGTGCGCGGCATATAAGTGATTGTAGTTACAATCGAAAATATAACAGTTTCAGTCAGGCGTGTATCAAGAGTAAATATGTGAAATTAATGAAGTGTGACGGCAATAAAACTGTAAAAACAAATTCTTTTATGAGTGTTATCTTTTAGTAACTACTCCTTTCCGTTTACACACCTTGTTCAAGAGATATTTGCTCGACTGAGTAATAATAGCTAGCCGGAGGACAAAGAACCCAAAATTCAAAATAGTAAAACAATAACAGGCGCTCAGCAAATAAGATAACACGAACAGATACAGCGACAAATATCGCGTCAGATGTTTTCTATGTTGTCAATCTTATGACTGGATATATACAACATAAAATTGCATTAATATATCTTAAGCATTTTAAGTTTAGCCATATCTATGCATACAAAATCATAATTTCACTAAACACTCGTTTTAAGTAACTAAAGAAATAAATGCAAATAAACTATCTTCTAAAACTAAAACACGTAAAAATAAACAAAATTAATATTGGGTTATGAATCCTGAGCACGTATACCTGCCCTTAATTTTCAGAGTACGAGGGGCACTATTTATATTTTGAGCCTTCGCAACCCTGAATGTTGTAGGTGCCATCTGACGTTTCAAATGGAAAGTTTGACATTTTTTACCATAATCTACATCAAACGTTTTTTAATAGAGCGTCATTTGTTTTGTTTACACTAACTTGAAAATTGTGTGTCAACAAAGCATGGAATTAACTCGTGAAATTGTTCGTGCAATGATTTATTACGACTTTCGACGTGGATTATCAAGACAAGAGTGCATCGATCAACTAACTTCCACATTTGGCGACGAAGCTCCATTCTTTGCCACTGTGAAACGCTGGTATAACGAATTTAATCGTGGCTGCCGTTCGCTCAATGATGAAGTTCGTGAAGGTCGTCCAAAATCAGTTCTTGTGCCAAAAAAACGTTGATGTGAAAAAACTAATAATGAAAGATCGTCATGCGACATATTGCAAGATTGAGGCAACTATAGGTATTAGTTTCATCAGCATATATAAAATATTGCATGATTATTTAGCCGTGAAAAAGATTTGCTCTCGTTGGATTCCACATAATTTGACGCAATCTAAAAAAGATGCTCGTGTCGATTGCTGTACAAAAATGCTCAAGAAATACAATGGCGGTACCTCAAAAGACGTATATAAGATTGTAACAGGCCACGAATCATGGATCTATGCGTATGAGCCGGATCGTAACAGCAGTCGGCTGTATGCGTGTTTCAACATGAAGCAAATCCAACAAAAAGTTGTTCGCACTCGAAGCACTTCGAAGCAAATGGTCGCCTGCTTTTTCAGCAAAGCTGGCCATGTGGCAACAGTGCCTTTAGAGCAACGTAAAATGGTCAATACCGAATGGTACACAACCATTTGTTTGCCGGAAGTCTTCGGTGAAGTAAGCAAAACCAACAAGAAGCGTAGGATCGTTCTTCAAGACAATGCGAGCGCGCACACATCTCGTCTAACAACAGATTATTTGAAGGCTTAAAAAATCGAATTGATGGGTCATCCGCCATATAGTCCTGATTTGGCACCCAATGACTTCTTTTTCTTCACGAACATCAAGAATAAATTGCGTGGGCAACGATTTTCGTTGACAGAAGAAGCCGTTGATGCCTTCAAAAACCATGTTTTGGAGATGTCTCAAGAAGACTGGAATAAATGCTTTCACAAATGGTTCAAACGGATGCAAAATGTATTGATCATAAAGGAGAATATTTAGAAAAACAATAAAGCAGTTTTCAAGCAGAAATTACTTTCTTTTAATTATTTGGCTCAAAATATAAATAGTGCCCCTCGTATAGAAGAAATTAAATCCCTGTAGTAACGTGGGCGAGAAACTACAACACCCCAGGCTTCTTGAATTTGTGCCCAGAAGCCATCTTTTGTCCTTCGCACATCTACAGGGAAGTTCGATTGCAGCTCCCTTTTCACCTCAGCCCACACAGTTCAAATCTGATGAACACGGAGGCCAGTCTATCACTGTCATCCTGCCTCTATGAGAAGCAATTTGATATGTGTATAGGATGATTATCCTGCAACAATTCAACAATTCCATCAGGATATCTCATCCTCAAGAGGGGATCAAAATATTCTCAAGTATTGCGCATTGTTCAGTGCATCGTCCAGCTACCATAACAAACTTATACCGGCCCTTGATATCCAACAATATGTAAATAATATGCGACCATGATGAAATTGTGAAGCCACGTATTTTGCATCGTATCGAGATCCCTTTGGACCGTAGACAATCAGCTTTCCTTTACGTAAGGAAGAAAATGTCACTCGCCTGGGAATATCATGCTATTCCAATCGCGGTTGGCATTTTGCTCTACAAACGCGAGGCAAAACAATCTCTGATCGTCTGTCAGATGTTTTAAGCTGCCGTTAGTGCAAGTATTCCTGCGTCGCTTACACGTCGCAGAGCCGTTCGAGCTATTCCAAGGAATTGTGAATGTGCCTTCATTTCAGAAGCAGTTTGGAAGGGATTTCTCTCTGCTGCTGCAATTAAAGCTGCATCCATTTCGGGAGTGAACACACGTTTTCTTCTCGAATCAGGACGACGACGTTTAATCCCTTCTCTGGATAATCTCATTTACCTCTGCGCTGTAGTTGCAGGGACTCCAATACGTGCTGCAGTTTCACGAGCAGAAAAGCCTGCTACATTGACTAGTTCATGGAGAGATTTCCTTGTGCCTATGCCTTTTGAGTGCTTGTTCTACTGTCAAACGTGGTACGATTCACTGAAAGTTTGGGCCTGATGAGTTTGCGCACCCTTCTGCGCATCACATGGTTGCGTGTGCAGCATATTGCAGTTAGGTAGGATAAACCCTTAAAGAAGCATATAGTATGAGTAAGTAGCCGCTATATGTTGATTTAACATTATTAATAGAAGAAAAAAAGTGTTTTCTATATGCGAGAAGCGAAAATGCTGTCTTAACCACAGAAGTATCCTACGCTTTGCCACAGCGCTACAGAGAAGACATATAGAAGGTAGCATGTTTAATAATACCACATAACTTGCTGCTGCGACTACACAACTGTATTGCGTATGGTGTAAACAAGGCGCTGTGCCGTGTAAGACTTACGCAAATTGGCGTTCAAGACATGACTAATATGTTTTTACTTTCTGTACTACGCATAGTAAGTAGGGGGAGTATTGTATTCCACCCAAAAATTCGATACCGAGATTTCACCGGAAATATGTTTTGAGGCCCCCTGAATCCAAAAAAAAAGCATTTTTGGAAACATGTCCGTGTGTGTGTCTGTGTGTGAACAGCATAACTCAGAAACGAACAGTCGGATAAACACCGAACTTGGTATTTAGGTTCACTATCTTCCAGAGATGCGACACGAAGGTTTTCAAGAAAATCCCCCACCCCAGATTACCCTTTACATGGAACATTTTTCGAAAATTTTAATTTTCTCAAAAATGGCTCTAACGATTTTGATTAAAATATCATATGTTTAAGATTTTTTCATGACAAATGAAATTTATATCTCGAATTTTCTGGGAACGTCTCCAAAAGTATTCTTCATTGTGAACGGCTTTTGCATAACTGGTAAAGCATAAGAGATAGACAAAATTTTACTACACAAAAATGTAGATCGCGTTAAAATACAAAATTTATGTCATATACAATTTTGTTGTTGAGTGAATCATTTTCGAGATATTGCTTGTTATTCTCTTAAATTTTCCAATACTTGTACCTACCAATTCCCCTTGCATCTACCAGAAAATTAGCAATAAGATTAACATCTCAATATCTCGATTAACATGAAGCATATGGAGAATAAACGTTTTGTAAAAATAGTTTGTGCAAGAGTAGAGAAAATCATGTGAGTGTAACACATCAGATTTTTTTTTGTTCCGCGTGTGTGCGTGTATATGCCCTTTCATCACGAGCAACCCAATGGATTGCAAAGCAATCTCTATATAACAAATTATTCCATTTAATGGAGAAAAATACTGGACTAATATTTATGAATATGATTTTTATCTGCACTATTTTATGCGCAAAATAATTAAGCTGGGAATGTAAATGATAGTATTGATTTATTAAAACCTGCATAGTAATTTATTAGTTCAATAAATAGAAATAAAAAATTGAGAGAAATGAGAACAATATTAACCAATTTAGAGCTATTATTCCAGGAAGATGTATTAGTTGCATCGATAATTTTAGTATGACATACTATAATTATTTAGAATAACCTGTTGTGGATTTCATAGCGCTGAACATTATACGTAGTTCTTGACAGTCCAGTTTTGAACCACACAGTAATAAGTGTTTGAGTCTCCAACAGAGCGAGGTCTTTTAGCCTACAGCCGTGCTACAGCCACGAATTGGCATGTCTGATTTACGCAAATAGGTTAAAACTTAAACACAATACTACTCATTCACTATATTTTGTTTGTTTTCCTTGCGTTATTTTCATTTGTTGTTAGTTCCTCTCTTTGTTTTGTTACTTTTCTATAAATATTAACTTTTTCTCTCATTTTTAATTTGTCTGCTCTCATTTATTTTCCGACTTTTACAGATTTTCTCCTTCTCGTTTTCTTTCCTCTAATCTACATTGATTCACAATGCATCCAGTACGTTGAACTCGCCCTTGTATCATCTCACCCCTACCCTTTTGTGCTTGTGTATATACCTGGGCCACGTAAGCGGCAATTAACGGAGTATTTGTTGGGGCATACCATTTCTCTTCTCTTTAGCAGCACAAACATAGCCCGCGCACATCATTAGAATCGGGCTTTGTTTGCAAACCATGACGACCGGTCCAATATTCCAAAGAGCACACAACACAAAGACATTCATACCTATTGCAAGACTGCCTCTCCATCCGCTCCAATTAGGATCGCCATGTTCCGGGGTCAAGAGCGCCATTCTGCCTGAAAAGGCGATCGATGTTTCATTAACACAAACGTTCGTTCGTGTCCTGTGGCTTTCACGAATTAAAGCACTAGTTTACGAAGATACGATGACTGACTAAAGATGAACAGGCAAGCTGCTTGTTAATATATACTTTTCTGAGAGGAACGAAACGTTTGTATAGAATATTTTTAGAAGCAAACGAATTACTCATTCCTTTTTCTTTCTTAGACATTTACTTGGTGCTAACGAGAGGGGAATGCCAGACGTCATTTTGAAGTCGTTATTTTGTGTTGAATTAAAAATAAGATGCACACTCAAGAGACCAGCGTCACTTTCGAAAAGCTTTTCACTTTGCTAGAGCAGCTAGTATCTTTTCCTACACACTCAGAATTTCGCCGGATACAGATTCAATAAAATAATGTAAACAGCAACACTAATGGAGTAAACCATCTGAATGTGAATAAAATATGACGTAAAATATTTACGTTAACAAAATCCGCTTTATCTGAATTTCCTATTCATTGCAATAAAACAAGTAATGCAGATTTTATCAGTGGTATTTGTTCGTCAAAGCCTATTGGGCTTTTTACCGGTTTATGATATAGGTACGTTTGAAAGGCCCGTATTTCACAAATATATGCTTGCACACAAAGGAAGATTAAGTAAAGAACTTTGAAGGTTTTTTATTTCGGAAAGATGTTTAATAATGAGACGTGTTACTGCCTTTGACTTTATGGATATAATGATCTAAGAGGGGTGCAGCTTCATGCAACTAGAAATCTCTGCCACAATGCTCTTCTGTTTTAACTAACAAATTTACAGAGACTGCCTCTGTGAGCTGATGGTAAACATGTTAGCCTCCAAGTCCAGAGGTCCCGGGTTCATTTCCTGGCTGGAGGGTGGTAATCGAACTATGAGCCGATGTAACCTAGGTGTTAAAGGTGGAATATACATGAAAACAAAAGCTTGCAAAATAGATAACATGAAAAGTGGCACACGAAAGCTCTTTCAAAATACAACAGCAAGTCGAAAGTTTGTTTCCCAAAATTCTTCCATTCAACACAAGTAACCGCTCACAGGACTGCCTCTGTGATCTGGTGGTTAGCATGCTAGCTTCCAAATCCGAAGGTCCCGGGTTCGATTCCCGGCTGGAGTATGGGAATTTTTCTCTAGCCAGGAATACTCCTATCCTTCCTAGATTTTGGAAGTACGAGTGTGAGTATAAATGTGTGTGTATGAAATTGCTTAAATAGAAAACTCAACGTAAACAAACCTTAAGATTAACACGAAAGTAAACGAGTGAACATCACTGCCGATGAACAATTGTTCCAAAGAAAAAGCCACCGATATGACCTTAGACGTTAAAACGACATATGAATAGAACGGGAAAAAATCTGATGTGTTGCACTCACATGACTTTCCCTACTCCTGTACAAACTATTTTTAAAAAAGCTTATTCTCCATATGCTTCATGTTAATTCCGATGTTAATCTTATTACTAATTTTCTTGTAGGTGCAAGGGGAATATGGTAGGCTTTAAGCGATAGTCAAATATTTTAAAAGCTGATGGCTATGTGCAGTATTCCATTCTCTTTGCATTACCAGTACAAACAAAATGAGTAACAATTCTAATTTGAGAAAAAGTATAAGTATTGCAAATTTAAGGGAATAACAAGCAATATCTCGAAAATGGTTCACTCAACAACAAAAATGTATATGACTTAAATTGTGTATTTTTATGCGATCTACATTTTTTGTGTGGTAACATTTTTTCTATCTCTTATGGTTTACCAGTTATGCAAAAGTCGTTCACAATGAAGAATACTTTTGGAGACATTCCCAGAAAATTCGAGGTATTCAATTTGTCATAAAAGTATCTTCAACATATGATACTTTAATCAAAACCTTTAGAGTCATTTATGAGAAAATTAAAATTTTCGAAAAATGCTCCATGTAAAGGGTTAATCTGGGGTGGGGGATTTTCTTGAAAACCTTTTTGTCGAATCTCTGGAAGATACTAAACCTAAATAGCAAGTTTGGTGTTTATCCGACTTTTCATTTCTGAGTTATGCTGTTCACAGACACACACACGGACATGTTTCCAAAAATGCATGTTTTGAATTCAGGGGGTCTCAAAACATATATTTCCGGTGAAATCTCGGTATTGAATTTTCCTTACTATACGTAGTAGAGAAAGTAAAAACGAATAAGGAATTCCCATTTGAGAAAAAGCATAAGTATTGGAAAATTCAAACAAATAACTAGGAGTATCTCAGAAATGGTTCACTCGTTAAAAACACGTATGACATACATTGTGTATTTTAACGGGATGTACATTGTTTGTCAACAAAAATTTTATATATCTCGTACGGTTTATCAGTTGTGCAAAAGCCATTCACAATGAAGAGGACTTTAGGGGACATTTCCAGAAAATCCAAGATATACATTTCATTTACATGAAAATATCCTAAACATATGATATTTTAATTAAAAGCGTTAGACATTTTTGAGAAAATCAACCGTTTTGAAAAGTCTTTCATGTAAAGGGTAGTGTAGGGCTGGGGGATTTTCTTGCAAATCTTGGTGTCTCATTCTTGGAAGATGCTAAACTAAATACCAAGTTTAGTATTTATCCGATGTTTCTGAGTTTTGCTGTTCACACAAACACACACACAAATATGTTTCCAAAATGCCTTATTTGAATTCGGTGCATCTGAAAACACGTATTTCCAGTGAAATCTCGGTATGGAATTTTTGGGTGGAATGCAATACTCCTCCTACTTACATGTAGTAGAAAAAGTAAAAATTACGTGCTTGCGTTCAAGATTTTTGTCTAAAGTCTCTTATTTAGTTCTCATCTGTCAATAGTAAACTACACTACGTGATAAAAGGTATCTGGACACCTGGCTGAAAATGACGTACAAGTTCGTGGCGCCCTCCATCGGTAATGCTGGAAGTTAATATGGTGTTGGCCCACACTTAGCCTTGACGACAGCGTTCACTCTCGCAGACATACCTTCAATCAGGTGCTGGAGGGTTTCTTGGGGAATGGCAGCCCCTTCTTCACGGAGTGCGGAACTGAAGAGAGGTATCGATGTAGGTCGCTGAGACCTGGCACGAAGTCGCCGTTCCAAAACATCCCAAAGGTGTTCTATAGGATTCAAGCCAGGACTCTGTGCAGGCCAGTCCATTACAGGGATGTTATTGTCGTGTAACCACTCCGCCACAGCCCGTGCAGTATGAACAGGTGATCGGTCGTGTTGAAAGATGCAATCGCCATCCCCGAATTGCTCTTCAACAGTGGGAAGCAAGAAGGTGCTTAAAAGATCAATGTAGGTCTGCTCTGTGATCGTGCCACGCAAAACAACAGGGGGTGCAAGCCCCCTCCAGGAAAAACACGACCACACCTTAACACCACCACCTCCGAATTTCACTATTGGCACTACACACGCTGGCAGATGACGTTCACCGGGCATTCGCCATACCCACACCCTGCCATCGGAGCGCCACATTGTGTACCGTGATTCGTCACACCACACAACGTTTTGCCACTGTTCAATCGTGTTATGTTGACGCTCCTTACACCAAGCGAGGCGTCGTTTGATATTTTCCTGCGTGATGTGTGGCTTATGAGAAGTCGCTGGACCATGGAATCCAAGGTTTCTCACCTCTCGCCTAACTATCATAGTACTTGGAGTGGATCCTGATGCAGTTTGGAATTCCTGTGTGATGATCTGGATAGATGTCTGCCTATTACTGTTTACGATCCTCTTCAAATGTTGGCCGTCTCTGTCAGTTAACTGACGAGGTCGACCTGTACGCTTTTGTACTGTACATGTCCCTTCACGTTTCCACTTCACTATCACATCAGAAACAGTGGACCTAGGTATGTTTAGGAGTGTGGAAATCTTGCGTACAGACTTCTGACACAAGTGACACCCAATCTCCTGACCACGTTCGAAGTCCGTGAGTTCCACGGAGCGTGCCATTCTGCTATTTCACGATGTCTAATGACTACTGAGGTGACGGATAATGAGTACCAAGCAGTAGGTGGCAGCACAATGCACCTAAGATGAATAACGTATGTTTGTGGGGATGTATATACAGAAAATCAACAGGATTGCTAAGGAGGACGTAACTATTTAAAGGAGGGTCAGTGGAATAAATTTGCACATATAGTAGAATAATATCGAGCCCAAAAATTAATAAGAATTTATTAAGTATAAAACAAAACATATTTCCTTTTTGCGAAAGGTTATATGGATACCCTATAAGCCATATATTGGGACCTAAGGCATGCCAAGTACCAAGTTTAACAATAATTGTCCCTTCGTGCTTGAAAATATACTACGTACACATATAAATAGAATTTTAAACCTTGGACCTTTGGCTTCAGGGTAGTCCATCCCATTATACAACGTTAGCATCAATTTTTCAACCTAAATCTAGAGTTATTAAAAACTTTTAGATTATAGTTTTATTATATTGTGTATAGATAATTTCTGCCTGTCCTCATTTTTTCTCGTGATGATGAAAATTTGGTTTTAATTTCTCAACCAGGCGATTGGACCACCTATACATTTCCCCAATACAGTCACAGGTGGCATAGCTGTTGTAATTGTTTATTTGTCTGTGTTATTGCTCTATGATCAATGCCAGAGAGGAGATACGCGAATAATATGTAAACACGCTGATCCTTTGTTATTTTGCGGGGCTGTGTAAGCCTAAGTTGTTATTCTTATGTTGACAATATTGGACCTTTACGTTTATCGTTGAGAAAGTTACAAATGGTGATAGGAGAAGCAAATGACGTAATATGAAGCTGTATCAATTTGGAAGAGAAAAACATTCGGATTAAATTTGTTGTTTTTCGAAATTTTCAAAATTAAATATAACTCAATAAAGAAGAATGATTCAAAGTTTATTAAATCAATATTAAGAATGGCGTGATAAAACTAGGTAAAAGAAGTTGTCTTAAATTAAAAAATACAAGATGGTTAATTCAAGGAAAAGTGTTAAAACTAGTAGGGAAGAAAAATAAATGTTGAAGTTCTTATCAGTACGAGCTAAGAATAAACGTGAAAATGAAGTGTCAATTAACATTATTATTATTATTATTATTGAATATAAAGTGAAGTTTTTAAAGTGGAAATGAGATATAAAAGATATGGATTCATTTGAGGCAAAACAAAAGACATCTTGAATAAAGTAAATAAAGTATGTGCCCATAAGCATAAAACCAAGATTTACTAGCAAACGAAAAATTAGTAAAATAAACGAGAAAAATGGAGAAAAAGAACAAATATTGTCTTGCTGAAATAAAAGATAATTGAAGTAATTAATGTGAATATCAAATGGATTGATAGTGGTAAAATAAAGCAATAATAATGATTTAACTTAATGAATTATTTAATATTGTTGGTAAAAGACGTTAAAGAGATCAAGGTTATCTTAGGACGTGTTAAATAAGAGGGAGGAGAAGAAGAAGGGAACTTTTGTAGACATCACATAAAATTAAATAATTAATTTGTGAATTGGGGCAGAATGTTGGACTCTGTGCTAGACACTCAAAGGTGTCGAAGGTTATCTATGCCAAGTTTGGTTGAAATCAGAACAACAGTGTAGACACCTATAAGGAACATATACGTACATGCATACACACACTGACTTCTATATATTAAGATGGAGTGTCCATGTTATTGCATGACTTAGGATTCTGAACACTTCGTAAAAATGAAGAAAGAAAACCAAAAGCCGCAGAAATGAGATTCGTAAGTAGCCGGCTACACTTCTTTAGACAAAAAGAGAAATAAGAGATCAGAAACTCGGTTATTTTAAGTTAATTGAGAAGGTACACCATTATAGAACTGGAAAGGACGTGTACAAAAAGCGCCAAAGAAAATCTCGCTGCACCTCGCGTCTACGTCACATTATTCATCGTTACGTGGCCTTGCAAAGCCATGGTTATTTCATAGGTTGATTTCGGCCACGGTGCAAGCGTGTGCCACTCCTTATGCTAAATATTTGCTCCAATATCCACAACATAGGTTACAAAATGACGTACAAACGAAATATACGTTTACGTTCTTGATCGTATTGGCTAAAAGAGAAAGAGGTAGAGTGAGTGCATTCAGTTTGTCATACAGACCTCTTATCGTGATTGGTAGCCATACCTTATCGGCTAGTGCAAGACACGCCTTTAAAGGGGTTTAGTTAAGGGGAAAACTTGATGAGTGCCCATGTTAGCAAAATGTGGAATGAGTAGGTTTTCAGGGGGTGCAAATTAAAGCTTGAATGGTATTCATTAAATACATAGCAAGGCAGCACTTTATAACAAAAAATAAACAGAACTGTATTCTCACAGTGTTGTCAATGCTTGTAGCTGCATAGAAGCAAACATAACTAAATAATAAATAAATAGAGCAGCATGCTTTCCCTCTATTTCAAACTATAATTGGTTAATATACCTTTACTAACATTGCGAATCATAGGAATACAACAGGATTATAGACAAAAATATAACCCAATTTTATTGCCATAATATGTATGTCATATTACATAAACCAATACATTTACAGATTTATCTCTGGTTTCTAAACATGAACAGTTAACTATAACAAAAGAGTAATTTGCATTTACTAAACGATTATCATAATCTGCGGATGTTTTACGGGGAGTACCCTCTTTCTAACGAGTATGTAGACCGTCTTCTCCACTTTCCTGGAACATTTATATCCAGTAATTTACTATAAAAACAATTTAGGCACTCCTGTTGCAATTTATGTAACAGTGTGGCCAGCCTCCCACATACCCACGATACGTCCACGAGTAATTTTGCTAGTATACGGCATGACTGGTTCTGAGACAATAAACATGTTTTGGTTTCAGTACACCACAAAAAGCAAAGGCATCAACCTCCCCTCTTTTCCCTATTATTGTTGTACTATTGAGCCACTACACTCTGCGATAGGTAAGGTGAAGGAGATGCCAACAGAAACATTGGCAGACCGAACAAAAAATGGGCACAGCAAACATTAATTCATGAGATTAGAGCAAGTCTTTCGAGGCTTAAATGTGCATCATCATCATCATCATCATCATCATCATCATCATCATCATCAGGGATCAAGAGAAATTTTGACGATGCGTTACTTTCACAGGTCTTTCTTTGCTCTCTATCGTTTATTTTTGGGTATACAATTTATTCTTCCGAAATTTAGCTTTTCTATCTATTTCATTTAATCCAGATAAAATGTATCAATCAGAAAAAGCAATATACATTACACATTTCGTTATAGATACAAAGAGAACAGCGATAGTCAAATGTTTCAGATCTGGACGCTATATGCTGGTCTCAAAATTCCATACTGTTTCCACGCAATCAGGAGAAAACAACTGAAAATCATGGGACATAAAAGGAATGACTGAGAATTGAACAAATCGAACGATTAATAACGGATATTTCGGAAATGCCTGATGCCGTAAAGTTATTTGAAACAAATTCTGTGTTTTAAAAAGATATACGTTTTTTCTGTGGTACGTTTTCGTCTATCGCTTAACCTTCGCCAGTTAAACAAGATATTACAAACTTCCTTCTGAATAAAGATAAGTTCATAGGCTATTCACAGAAAATTAATTTATATACAATATAAATATCTTTAATATACGGCATTTTAACGACAATCGTCAGCCATTTTTTAGAAAACAAAAATAATTGAAAAATGTTCCATGTGAAGGGTAGTTTGGGGAGAGGGATTTTCTTTAAAATGTTCATGTGTCATCTTTGGAAGCTACTGAACCTAAATACCAAATCTATTATTTATCCAACATTTCGGTTTTTAGTTATGCCTGTTTACATACGTACGCGCGCGCGCGCACACACACACGGGCCTTTTTTAAAAATGCTCTTTTTTAGAATCAAGGGGCTTCAAAACATACATTTCCGGTGAAATCTCGGTATGAAATTTTTTGGTGAAATGCAATATATACTATGTGCTTAATAGAGAAAGTAAAAATGTTAAGTATATACATAATATGGAATCTTTATAACAGTAAGCATATGATAAAATTTGTTTCGAATATGCAAATGTTTTCGCTTGAGGAAAGAAAAAGAAGCGCCTCTCCGTGACAGGATACTTTATTTGTACGGAGGACGAAATTTATCCTTGAGGCAATGCATATTAACGTTTTTCTACCACGAATTTGATTTCACAACTGGTATACACCCTTAGGGTCACAACCTCTTTCTCATTTTTCCTCTTTGCAAGAATAACAACCGCGTCGTCCTTATGATAGGGGGAAGGGGAATAGCGTTTCCACGTGAATGTTTCCAACACGTGTTCAGCGTTAAAACTTTCCCAGGGCGGACATTTTTCGTTTTGTTTCTTTGGACAGAACTTGTGAATAACGGCCACAGTTTGCTTTACCCTTTAAGGACGGAGCATGTGGATTCCTTTAAGTTTTAGTCCATTTACTGAGCAGTTTGGTTCAGCGGTAACGTCTGTGGCCCGCATTCGGGTGGTCGTGGGTTCGATTCGCATGGAAGTCTTTCATGGCCCATAAGATTTTTCATGTGAATGCTAAGAAGTATTATTACATCTCCCGAATTTGCTGTTCCCCCCATATTTTCATGTTGATTCTCATTTCACCTTGTTGGTTTCTTTCAGCGTTGCAAGTGTCGGCGGAAGGGCTCGGCGTGTGCATGTCAGGAGAACAGGATGCTCTGAGGAAAACTTCCTCCCCCGGACTGCGAGCGGTCTCCGTGTCCGTGTTCTCTAGTGGATGTTTAAGCCCACAGGGGCAGAGGGGAGCCGGCTGCAAAAATCACCACCTGGGGAATTCAAATCTGTAAACGATAGGGACCCTGCCCAACGCCTATCGTGCCTCCTAGTCTCCGGCCGCCCTCTGTCTCCTGTCACCTCATCCCTTTCTCCAGGGGGCGCCCCTTCAGAGGGCAAGGTACACAGAGCGCGAAAGAAAATCTTAGCGGCTTTTGTATCATTTTCCGGGGTCTTTTGAGGCATGTCCTTCACCTTACCTATCACAGAGCGTGGTGGCTTGATAACACAGCAATAAAGGGAAAAGAGGGGAGGTTGATTGATGCCTTTGCTTTTTCTAGTGTTGCTGAAACCAAAACATGTTCATTGTCTCGGATCCAGTCATGTGTAATTACTCGTGGACGTATCGTGGGTATGTGGGAGGCTAGTCGCACTGTTACAGCAATTACAACGTCGTGCATATGCGTTTTTATAGTGCATTACTGGATAAATATATTCCAGGAAAGTGGAGAAGACGGCCTACATACTCTCAGAAAGTGAGAACTCAGATGATAATATTCGTTTACTAAATGCAAATTACTCTTTTGTTATAATTGATTGATTATGTTTAGAAACTGGAGATAAATATGTTTACCGAATATGACATATATATTATGGCAATAAAATTGGATTATAGTTTTGTCTATAATGTATTGTATTACTATGATCAGCAATGTGTTGGGTGTATTAACCAATTATAGTTTCAATTAGAGGATTAACATGTTGCTTTACTTATTATTTATTTATGTTTGCTTCTATGCGGCAACAACTGATGTCACTGTAAGAATACACAGCTGTTTATCTTTTGTTATAAAGTGCTGCCTTACTATATATTTAATGAATATCATTCGAGCCTTAATTTGCACCACCTGAAAATCTTCTCACACTACACAGTCTACATTTCGCTAACCTGAGCGCTCATCAATTTTTTCCCTTTAGCTTTTAACCCCTTCAAAGACGTGTCCTGCATTAGCCGATAAGGTATGGGCTACCAATCACGATAAGAGATCTGTATGACAAACTGAAGGCTCTCACTCTATCTCTCTCTTTTAGCCAATACGATCGAGAGCGTAAACGTATGTTTCGTTTCTACGCTATTTTGCAACCTTTGTTGTGGTTATTGGTGGAACTATTTAGCAGAAGGAGTGGCGCACCCTTACACCGTGATCTAAAGCAACCAATGAAATGGCCATGGCTTCGCAAGGCGCGTACAACGATAAATAATGTGGCATAGATACGAGGTGCAGCGATATTTTCTTTGGCGCTCTGTATACAAAATATCTGCATAGGTCGCGGAGCTAAGTTTCCCTCGCTTCTAGTTCTATCGTATCATTCAGTCCATTTCATAGGCCGTGAGGTAGAGGTTGAGGGTTTAATAACATTTTTGTTTTTTACTATTTATTGTACATTCTCTTAACTATTCTTTGTTTACTATAATAGGGCATAATAGGGTATCGAAATACGGTTTAATTATAATTATAATAATTATTATTATTAATCTTTGTTACTATTCTGTGTGTTATAACAGCACGTACGGTCTACGGACCGGTTTGATTGATAATGATCCATAGAATGACATATACCGTGATGATACAGCATTCGCTTAGGAAGAGAGCTATTTCTTCTCCAGCATGGAACCTTTTGCTCGAACCTATGTGAATAGAGGGCATCAAAGACGCACCCAGGGATGTTCAACCTGGGAAAGTTAGGGACCCTGCTGCGCTACGTTTACCGCCATCTGCCCTTCATGCTTTCGCCTCATCCCTTCCCCTCGGGGTCAGCGAGTGCAATGGGCCTAACCTTGGCCGCGGTATTGAAACCTTTATATCTAACCATAACCTACTACGACTTGCAACATTCAGCTTCTCTTAGTGGTCTTTACCTTATGACAAGAGGGACCTAAGAACATTTGTCTCTCTTTGTACTACTGCCAGAGGACATGGGGTTTGACTTGTGAAGAGAAACTTGATAGCACATTAAAGTTTGACCATATAATATACCAGGTGAGTCAGCTGCCCATAGGTATTCGTATGCATGCAACATTGACCCTTTTAGCAAACAAACTGTTACTGTAGCTCTGCCCTTCTATTTGGTACTATACGCAATCCCCATTAATGATTAAAGGTCTGAATGAGAACCAAAGAGCTGCGAAAACCTTAAAAAAGACGGCGTTTCATGAATATAATATTTGCAAGGAGATAGAGGAACGTTTTTCCGAAGAGCGGGATAAACCACGTGGGTTCTGGCCGAGTGGTTAGGCTGCCGGAATGTACTGAACCAAAGTTTAGCTTCGGAGGTTCGAATCTGATACAAATATTAAATTGTTTTGGTTATTTTCTTTCTCTCCCCTAGTGTTTATTTTCTGTATTTGAGTGTACTGATTTATTTATTTTTGTTACTGGCTCTCCTGTGAGCCACAGACACAAGAATTACAATCAGATAATAGTGTATCATGTTTATCCAAATAATCTGTACCATATCTGGTGTTGTAAACCGTGTTACGTAGTCAGCTTTCATTTTTAGGCCGCATATCGACGATATTAAATATAACAGGTTTTGCTTAATGTTCAAACCTTACGCTTCACTTCTTCTATTGACAAAGGAGTTGTAAATGTGCTAGGTTCACGGGTAAACAGAATAATAAATTGTTAAAGAGCGTGGATTTCATCAAGGAAGTAAATGTTCAAAATGACGACCCACTTCATCAATGCACATTTGTGTACGTTGCCGGAGAGACCTTCTTGCATCCTGTAACTGCGCGGTGTAATCTGCCTGCATTCTTCACGTATGAGTGTGCCTGTATATGATTTGGGCTTTGCGGTGGAAAACATGTTGATTACCCTATTTTTTACACATTTATAATGTTATAAAAATGTTATTTATATCATAATATCAAATTTTAGGCCCAAAGAGATAAAAAAGTAATAAAAAGTTAGTAATCACCCGAAGGATTTGAACACGAATTAAAGCGGCAACCGGGTTAATACCACTCGGCTAATGCTACCTTGCAAGCTGAGTTTACTAAACGAACTAGTAATCGCAGAACTAGACCCCACCTCGAATCTTTACACGTTTTTTACAGCGTCATACAGTGTTTTGCGCTCGGTTTGATAGTTTTAATTCAAATAAATAAACTGCATCAGTTATTACAATTACTGTATGATCTGAAATGCGCCATAGTTTGTGAAACAAGAGAAATTATCTAACTAAATACTTAGTATTTTTTGACTAACGGTTTAAATCCAATTGGTCGCACTGCGTAGATCTGCCATTTTGTTTTCAAATGGTTTTCTCAACCGATGCATGTGATAAGCTATTCCTTAAGGGGCGTTTTCAAAGGGCTGCATGGATGTATGCTAAAGAATAAAAGTTTGTAAAATTGGCTAAAATTTCTACTGCATCTCTCAGTGTTAGGGTGGGATGTTTTTTGCATCGACATACATAGCGATTGCAATCTGTCCCGTAAAACACTTTTGCACCGAGTTATGTGTCCCTCCTCTATAACGTGTTACCAAATGAGCCATTAGAAGGCATTCAACAAAGGCGTAAGTCACATATGTCGCTTAGCACGTTACATAAACTCAAAAATAAATAGGCGAGGCTGACTCACCTGGTATATATAAAATACACAGCTCTCTTGACATTTAAACATTTCTAAAATTTCATCACCATTTTCCAGAATAAAATCATGATTGCTAATTAAATTTACTTGCAAGCTATAGTTTAACATTTACTTGACTTTGAGCTTATAATTTCACTAGCTTCACTCGCTTATCACCGTGTCTTATAATGCCCTTAAATCCCTTTTCCACTGCACACACCATTTATAACTGACTATGTGAACAGTATCATTTGAGACTTTAACAAGCAATTTCTTAGCATGCTTTACATAAATAACTACTAAATTAATTCACATTAAAGCCTACCAACCATTTTATATACCGGATAAGCTGAGGTAGCCTACCAGCTGAAATGCTAGAATAAATTAAGTCAAATGGAACGTTTTTACAGGATAGTATGCAGTGTCGGATGTCTAGGCGGTGTGACACGTAAAGCCCGCTAGTTGTCGATTCCCTCGTTGCATGGCTGGAACATTTAACTAATCTTGTAGACAGCCAAAACTTCGACAAGACGTATACAATGCTGCTAGAATGATGGAATCCTTTCTTCTTAATATCACCATGGAAATCCTTAACCTAGTGAAGGCAAGCTGCGGAGATGGTAATAAACCACAGTTGCATCAAATATACTGCAGTTAGCAGCTGTTCTCAGATCCGATGACTGCTGTTTTTGCTCGTAGTCTCAATGTTCTTTTGCATGCGTTATTCCAGAATATATACGTATATGCATGCTGGTCAATCTTGTTCTATCTGCCAGCAAATAACATTCTATCCGTCGCTAAATACTTCGAGGCATGCAATCGAAGACACAACTAAATTCGCCGTCACGCGTGTCGTTGGGCACCCAGGTTAACTTTCTTCAACCGTAATATCCCTCCGCGGAGCCATTCACTTCGAGAGTCAGCTGCGACACCAGTACTTTGTGTTTGTTATCATGTGGGATGTAATACTGGCCTTGTTTTCGTTTATGCGATGAAGGTTCAAGCAAGTGGACAGCAGGTAAGACATATTGCAATGAATTTGCTTTTGAAAATGTCTGCCCTGGCATTCAGGTGAGACAGAACCTCAGAGAGACATCTCCATGGGAGAGATGTGCTTGAGGGGATGGTCCTGCCAACACCAGGATGCAATATCTGAAGACGTTAGAAACCCTGCCTTTGTCCGAGCTTGTCGCCTCTGATCTGTCAGTCCCTGTGTCCTTCCTATCACCCCTTTCATCCTGGAGTTTCAAGAAGCACAATTGGCTACTACGCGCCAATTGTGTTAAAATTGTTCTTCACTTCCCGATAGCTAGCAATCATGAAAGAAAAGCATACAATTATAGCAGTACAGAATTACAGCAATGGATATTCCATAATGGCTCTTCGACGATCTTGCGAGATAGTGATACAAGCAGAGCAATCTTCAAGGAAATTGCATTGCCGTACAATATGTTTCTTTAGATGCATTGGAGTGTGTACATACAACCGCTGTAAATCAGTTTGTTGATTTGTTGCATCCATTGCTGACTGTAGTGATTGATTTTATTTTAAGGGACTATCAAAGACAAAAAGTACCTCAGCCATGGTTTTCATTGTGTGCTCCCTCTTACCTTCATACACTATGTGATAAAAGTATCTGGACACCCCACAAACATACGTTTTTCGACTTAGGTGCTTTGTGCTGCCACATACTGCCTGTTACTCATTTTCCGCGACCTCAGTAGTCATTAAACATCGCAAAACAGCAGAATGGGACGCTCCGTGGAACTCACGGACTTCGAACGTGGTCAGGTGATTGGGTGTCACTTGTGTCAGAAGTCTGTACGCGAGATTTCCACACTCCTAAACATCCCTAGGTCCACTGTTTCTGATGTTAAAGTGAAGTCACAGACTAAACTGTTCTAAATACGCATTTTCCTACTATATTTGTAGGCTCATTATTAAATAAAGTATTGTTAAACCATCTGGCTGTACTTTCTTGATTGTTCCTATCGGTCGAACCGCCACTGTGAGGGAACGCCACTCGCCTACAACCCAAACATAGCTTGGTATGAATACTTTCTCAAAATTGAACTACTGGCCGCCTATATCTATACTACGAGTGTCCTCGGTGCAAGTACTGATTACAGTATTTCAGAAAATGTAAAACCAGACTTTCAGTTCTAATTAGAAACTGCTAAGCTTTGTATAAAAAGGAAAAGTTACTATGGTTGGCGATGTTTTATATCAACACTATGAGGCTTTTATGCGACATCTACAACACAGGCCCCTATTGATCCTCACTTCTTGGCAAGAGGCCTTATCAGCATGGTAGATATGGATTATTTGTCTACAGAAATTATTTGGGGTTGTAAGAGGCAGCTATGGTCAGCCATGCGTGGCTGAAGGTGCTCCCGGGCGAAAGGATCCATCTTGTGTTGTCCTCTTAAGCATATATTAAATATGAAGCACAGAGAAGGTTTCCTTTGAACTTGTGCCTTACTCCCTCGGGATGTCGTCTCGCTTCCAACGACAAAGGGAATAATATCAGGCTCTTCCCCAATATACAGCTTTCAGGCCTATTTACTTGACAACTATTTTCTGTTAATTTAACCTGATAATTTACCGTTTAGGAAAGTTAATTTCCTTGCTTTTCCACTCCTATAACACGCCTAAACCACTTCTAAGAACAAATTTAACATTTTATTACACAGCTTTAATAAGCAAGATTAACTCTTTAACGAAGTGCCCTAACTTTCGGAGCTTAAATATCATCTAACAGGCATAACGTTTTATAAGCAGTCGTAAGTACAGGCGTGGAAACTAATACATTAAGTCAGGTTTTTAAAAATAAGTGTTTTATTGTTACTTTAGGAAGTTATAATGTTGATCCTCCCGTATTAATGGATTCAAAAGTCTGTTGCAGATAAATCTAGCAGGAGGAAAATTAACAGAACCGTAAGTAAATATGGGATTGCACCGGGGATGTGACCTACCCTCTCTGTTATTTAATATATTGTACTGCTAAACACACTTAGCTTGCTTAGCACAAAATTTACATCTTGAGAACACGTTTGACACTCGGAACAGAACACAACTGATCCGTCGAATCGAATCTCAAGTGAACTGCAGTCACAACCCGCACTAAGCTGCACCCGGCACTGTCCGCTTTTAACTCGCCAAACTCTTCGACTTCATAGCTCCTTAACTAATTTCACTCAACTGGGCAGAGAAACCTTTATACAGGACCGGCATACAAATTGAACTTTCTAGAAGAGAAACCTACTCGAAACGGCTTAAAGGAAAATCTGTAGCGAGTAAGCGGCACATAATGGGCTATTGTTCCACATGATATTGTTTTGAGGCAAACGCCATTATTCACTCGCGGCCAGGTAGACGAGCCAGGAGGCGCTTGCACCGCCGGTCCGTAGATAACTTCGCGCGCGGTTACAATATATTTAAAACAAATGATAGCTCTTCGGCTAAAATGTAATCTTAGAGGCAAAAACGACGTAAGATGCATACCCTAAGCGGATGACCTATTACTGATCGCCTTTTCTGAAGGCGATATTCAAATATCAATTACAAGTAAAACATAATTTTGGAGGTATATAATATGGAAAACGGAAGTCAAGGGGAATACAACTAAAAGACCGGAGAAAAATAAAATCTGTAATAATAAAATAATATACCAGACATCAGCTTTCATATATTTAGGTATCATATATCCAATGGAATAAATATAGGTATGCAGGAAACACTTAAAAATATAATAAGTTAAATGAATGATTAAAGGATCTTAAGCAAAATTGAAACTGTTTTAATGTTTGTGGTTAGCCCCACGTTGTGGTAGCCAATTTGCAGTGGTTTAATTAATGTTATATTTATTTATTGAGCCCCACGTTGTGGTACCAATTTGAAGTGGTTTAATGTTATTTATATTTATTTATTGAGCCCCACGTTTGGGAGCCAATTTGCGATGGTATTATTAATGTTATTGTTTGTATTTGTGTTTACTCAACGTGGTGAAGCCATTTTGTGACGTGATTCTTTATGTTTGTTAGCTCCATCTGGTGTTAGCAATTTACGGCAGTATTAGTGTTTGTTTGAAAGAATGCTACTGTTATTTTATTTAATTTTTTTTGTTCACTGTCCTCCGGCTAGCTATGATCGTTTCGGTCGAGCACTTCTCTTTATACAGGTTGTGTAAACGGAAAGGAATCTTTTATCCAAAGATAACACTGATGAAGGAATTTGTTTTATTGTCAGAACACAGTCACTATCACATTTACACATTGATCTTGACACTCGCCAAACTGAAACTGTTATAATAACTTCTTACTGATCACTTTTAATTCACGTACTTCAACCTTTTGTATAATTAACTTTACAACACTTGAGAATTTTCCTAACTCTGCTACGCGTAACTTGCGAATCGATAGCCGACGTGTAATATTTCTGCTGGACTGAAGGCGACGTGTAGCCTACAAATATTTTCGGTGAACTGACGGACTGAAGGCGACGTGTAGTGTACAAAGATTTTTGATGAACTGACGGGTCTATCTCTAACCTAGCCCTTTTATACTCATACACCCCGATATGCCTAAAGATTATAACTGAGCTGCAATTGGCTAATAAAACGCGCCAACATTAGCGTCAATTTTTATATCCAATGAAAATTATGAATACATATGCTTTAGGAAGAATGTTCCAGCAAATTCTAAGAAAAACGCGCCAACATTACGTAACTTCCTCGTCTCTAATAATGATAAACAGCTCACCCCCTCGCTGCATTATTGTACGCTATTATTGTCAGTTTCAGTAAGGCCGTATAAACTTACTTCTCAACAATAATTACAATCAACAAACATCTTAAATCAATGACACATAAAAATGCATATTCATACTATAATCATTCTTTACATTTAAATAATTTGTGATACAAATTACTGCATCAAAATGAACAGTGCAGAAAAAAATATATAATATTGCAGCAAAACCAGTTTTAATTTGGTTCTGAAATATGGACCCTAAGACAAGATACTGCAGATGGCACATTGAGATTTGCTCATCACTTGGTAGGAGTGACAAAAGATGTAATAGTGAAGTAGTGAAAAATTAGAAATCAAAATAAATACATAGATAGATAAGGTATCTTTATTGGTTTCAAATTATTGAAGTTATTACACGAGTATTTAATGCATGGATCATTGACCGTATATGCATATTTAAGATATAAGTATGGTGACAAATAAACAACAGAATAATAAAACAAAAGAAAAAGAACAAGAAGAAGGAAAGTAGATATACATTACCTTTGTCTAACTGAACAAATTTGACCTAACTTCGCGCACATAGCAAAGAAATTGTCCATGTTTCGCCAGTTCCTCTGGTCAACCAGTAGCTCCTAACATGCCAATCTCTTTCTTTGAGTTAAATTGTTCGCTGGTTCTCCCACTGTGCACATTCCGCCAAAATATGTACCCAGTCCTCTTCCAAATCACAGAATGGGTAGATTCTCCTGCCAGAATCGTCAGTCATTTTCTGTGCCTTCCTGCCCCCCAGTCTAAAACATGCCATTTCTGATTTTTCCTTCCTTCCTAAGTTAAGTATATATGCCTCTTTACCCCAATTCAATTTTATTTAATTTGATAGACTTAGAGAAGGTTTAATTTTACAATCAGATTCTATTTCCTGTTGATTGATGTCTCTTAGTCTTCTTTTGACTCCTTTCCATATGTTTTTGTCATTTGTTTCAGCTCTTTACCATACTGACCCCATTCCTATTCTCCTCAAACCCCTTTCCAAATCAGCTGCCCACAACTTAGGAGACAGGTTTTCTCGCTGGTATTTATAACATTTGGATCGTAATGTGAAGTTATCCCCCTGCATCAGCCTCAGCCAGTACTTCACTGCTCTTGTTTAGCAGTGTATTGTGTCTTCATAACATCCCACCTCCCTCAATACCCCCGAAGTTGATGTGCCTTGTGAAACTCCAAGGACTCTCTTCCAAAATGCTATCTGTGTTTTATTTACATCTCTGCTGTTTCGCATTCCCAGATTTCACTTCCGTTTAACAAAATCGGCCTTATCATAAGTTACACATCATTTCTAATATATCTACAGGTACATCCGAAAAGTATAGTTCAGGAGGTTAGAAGATACCAGAATAAATTGAGATGGCATGTAGAAAGGATAGGTCTGAAGAGGTTAAATTTTTGTATGCATGCATACAGTTACATATTGAGTGACAGAAGAGATCAAGGCAAACTGCGAACAAGCTACAAGGATCAGTGCTGAACTAGAAACGGGCATTAGTTTCCTAAAGTTTGGTTAGGAACAAGAAGAAGATGATGTACTACTTCAACTTTAGTTTACTAAAATTATTCTCTATCTTACCAAGAAATGTGTGCACTGATTCATCGTAATATCTTAAAGATAGCCCTCCAAGGGCATCAGTTTGACTCAAAAGATGATTCAGTCTAGAATTCCTCATTTAAAACATGATTACTGAATGCTTAAATTTGGAATATTACTACCTTCGGTGTGACTAAACTACAATGAAGGAAGGAATAATTCCAAATAGATACAAGGCATTGGTTTCATGAATAGGCTGCAGTGGGTATTATGGCATTTGCAAGTATATTTTTCTCGGAATGCAAATGGGCATGCATTCAAACATCAACCAGATACTTCTAAATGTAAATTTACTAATTATCAAAGCTCTCTTCAATTGTTTCGATGTAAAAAAGAATGTATGACAATTTTTCATTGAATAACGTCTTTGTAATCTCAACCACATTTAACCTTTGAGGCAGTATTTTATATCACAACACTGTGAATGCCAGAGTGATTGTAGTGTAAATTAACATTATTGTATGACAATGATTTTAGATGTTTGTTAGCTATAAGCATTGTTAGGAAATAAGTTTACACGGCCTCACTGAAACTGACAATGGAGTGGGTAACAATGAAGCGATGGGGCGAGTTGTTTATCACTTAGAAGAGACAAACAAATGACGTCAGGGTAGCGTGCCTTTCTTTAGAAATGGAGGGAATATCTTCCCTACAGCATATGTATTTGTAATTATGATTGGCTTATAAAACAGACGCTAATGTTGGCGCGATTTGGTAAGCAGTAGCAGCTCTATTATAATGTTTAGGCATATCGGGGTGAGGGAGTATAAATTCTTGAGCCAAAAGCAAGTATCGCGCAGTTCTACAGAATCTCTCGCATCGTAAAGTTAGTTACAAAATGTGAAGTAGGTACGCGACAACTATTACGACAGTAATTACGTTCGGAAATATAACAGTTTCAGTCAGGCGTGTATCAAGATTAAAGATGTGAAATTAATTAAGTGTAACGGCAATAAAAGTGTGAAAATAAATTGTTTTATCAGTGTTATCTTTTAGTAACATCTCTTTTCCGTTTACACGCCCTGCTTAGAGATATTTGCTCGACTGAGTAATAATAGCTAGCCTGAGGACAAAGAACCCAAATTTTAAAAAAATAGTAAAACAATAACAGGCATCAAGTAAAAAAACATAACACGACAGATTACTACGACACCTTTCTACATGCAGTACACATTGTGCTCAGTAATAATTTATACCACTCAGTGGTATAGTTTTGGAGTTATTCATCTTCCCAGTACTTGATAGAAGAGTATAAAAGTTATTTCAAAATAATATCTAAATTCGAAATTCTTGCAAGTGCATTTATCAAACTTACTTCCTCTCGTGACTTATTCTAAAAAATGCAGCAGCTATGCAGTTATTGAGCCCAGGGATGCAGCAGGTCATTATACATGGGTCATTCAATTCACTGGTCAATAATGAAAATGTTAAATTTCTGCTGATTCTTATGTATTTGCATCTGCTAAATCCAAAAGAGAAGTCAGAAATGCTTCTTCAACCATCAAGATTTTGTAATACTAAAAATGGGAACTGTTTTCACGTTTATTACATTATTAGCATAGGGGTAAATGTACTGATTTTATTTAATTCGGTCAACAGTTGCATGTTTGCTTAAGGCGATTGTTGCCTGTGACTTCAATGAATGACGATGTTCAACAATGAGCTTCTCCTCATAAAGGCTTTCCGCCTAGGTCAATTATTATTACATATTCTTTATTGCCGCATCAACTATAGTCATATCTGGACTACTTTAGAATACAGAACATAATTACAATGAAAATGTAATATTTTAAATAGTAATAGTAGATACAACATTAAAATTTCTAGATGGGTGTGCTATATAGTGTCGCTTTCATAAAGTTTAAAGTCCTTTGTTGTGCTGAATTTAGGGCGGCTGGTAGGTTGTTGGAGATGTCACATTTTTCTCTGTGTTGTACGTAGTGACGGCAGGCTGTAACGAAATGAACTGTGGGGTTGGATCTGCAGAGGTTGTACACAGGAGGAGGGTCACGGTTGAGGAGATGTTTATGCGTTATAGAAGTACAGAGTGAATAAAAAAACTACGAACCGGCTGCGCTGTGTTTTTCCTGTCCGCGTCCTCGGCGCTCGTTGCCGTCTGCCCCTCTCATAGAAAAGCGCGGAAGAAACCATAAAACATTTGAAAGCTACTGTTAAAGGCTTTACTTAACTTATGAAAGTGTGTTTGACAACAGAATAATTAGTAGATATTTGTGACCCCCTCGGTGCCCCGACCTAACCCCCAGCGATTTCTATGTCTGGGGTAATTTAAAAAAAAGTGTACAAGACAAACCCACACAACCTGGAAGAATTAAAACGAAATATCCTCCAGGAAATTGCCAGCATTTCTCAATGTGGACTGCGGCGAGTGATGGATGGTTTCCTAAAGAGGTGCCAAAAATTTATGGACAACGACGGTGGCCAGTTTCAGCATTTCCTTTCATAAAGTTGGTAAGTAAAGCCTTTAAAAGTAGTCTTAAATATGTTGTATGCTTTCATCCGCGCCTTTCTATGATAGCGGCAGATTGCAACGAGCGCCGAGGACGCGGACAGGAACAACACTGCGCAGCCGGTTTTTAGTTTTTCGGCTCACTTGTATGTACAATGCGTAGTCGAGTTAACCACGACTTGGTCTTTGCGGTTGAAATGATAGTGTTGAAGTTTGGACTTGGAAATCTGAAATCGTGTAACTTGTTTCTAGATGTGGTTTTACATGTTTGTCTCCATTAATTAATGCAAGTCTTTTTGATGATGTTGATGAAGGCCATGTATGGGATTTTGATGTCCTGATGGGGATGCTCAACAACAGATAAGGAAGGTCTGTTACAGATAGAAAGTGTCCTGCATAGTTGTCAGAGGGTAGAAGCTTAGTTTAACGAAAGAAGCTAATCCTGTGTGTTCTTAGTTGTGAATTAACAAGTGTAGTGTGAGCTAATAGTGTATTTTAAGCATTGTGAATTAGGAGGAGGATAATGTCTCGCAAATCTGTAAACGATAAAAAACACTTTTACATTTGTGGCGAGTTCACGTCGAAATTTGACTTCTCGATTTAAAATAGCTTATGAGCGTTATTTTGACAATAAGATAGACCAGAATAAGATTTGGGCTCCGGAAATCTGTTGTGCCAAATGTTAATACTATAAACCAGCTGGTATTTAAAAGGGTCCCGTCATATGTCTCTTACAGTTCCTATGATGTGACGGTAACCTGAGGATCATATAACAGACTGCTACTTCTGCTTGACAAATATATCTGGAATAAGTTCAAAGTCCAAACATACTGTTAAATATCCATCTTTAGAATCAACAATTCTACCAGTGCCTCATGGACCAGTCCCTCCCACACCAACTCCATCAGACACAGAAATGTGGCTGACGATTTTAAAGGTGTTGAGCACATTGGTGAATTACAACAGTGTGACCCAGATTTTGTGGAACGACTTACCATAAACGAACAGCACTTTCTAACACAGGAGGATATAAATGATTTGGTTCGTGATTTTGGGTTATTTAAAAGTAAAGCCTAGTTAACTGCTTCAAGATTAAAAGACTAGTACATCTTGCAGGATGGCACCAAAATAAGTTCTTTCCGTTAACGTCAAAAGGAAGTTGAGCATTTATTTTCTAAACAGGAAGACCTAGTTTTCTGTAATAATGTTGATTCTTTGATGAAGTCTGGGTGTTCAACATAAATCTGAGAGGGCGTTTGTTCATTGACTCCTCGAAAACAAGCTTGAAAGGAGTCTTGCTACATAATGGAAAAAATTTCCATCCATTCATATAAGCCACGCAGTTGGTATGAAGGAGAATTACGTAGACATCTCTTGATGACTATTCATGGCAGATGTGTGTAGATTTTAAGTGATAGCTATCTTACTTGGATTACAATTTGGCTGTATAAAATTTTGCTGTATCTTGTGCATGTGGGATAGTAGAGATAAGAGCAAACATTATGTTAAAAAAATGCTGGCCAAAGAGAGTGTCTTTCAATACAGGTCCAGCAAATGTTCATCAACCACTTGTACCTGCTGACAAAATCTCACTGCCTCCATTACATATCAAACTAGGTTTTATTAAGAACTTTGTGAAAGCAATGGATCATAACGGGAGTGCATTTGTGTTACTGAAAACAAGTTTCCAAAGTTCAGTGAAGCAAAACTAAGAGAAATATTTGTTGGCCCTCAAATTTCAGAACTCTTAAAAGATGCACAGTGTGAAAGCCTGTTAACTATGCAAGAACGAGCTGCATGGTTCTCTTTCAAAAACATTGTCATAAACACTCTAGGAAACTATAGGTCTGAACATCGCAGAACTTGTCGTGAGCTGATTGAGCACTCTAAGGTAATGGGATGTAATATGTCTTTGAAAATGCACTTGTTGGACTCCCATCTTGACTTCTTCCCTGAGAACCTCGACGCTGTCAACGACGAACATGACGAGCGTTTCCATCAGGAAATCGCCGAAATGGAAAGACGCTACCAGGGAAAATGGACTTCAAATATGTTGGCAGACTACTGTTGGACACTTAAGAGATACTAGGGGCGCTATTTATATTTTGAGCCTAATAATTAAAACAAAGTAATTTCTGATTGAAAACTGCTTTATTGTTTTTCAAAGTATTCTCCTTTATGATCAATACAGTTCTGCATCCGTTTGAACCATTTGTCAAAGCATTTATTCCAGTCTTCTTGAGGCACCTCCAAAACATGGTTTTTGACGGCATCAACGGTTTCTTCTGCCAAAGAAAATCGTGGTCCACGCAATTCATTCTTGATGTTCGGGAACAAAAAGAAGTCATTGGGTGCCAAATCAGGACTGTATGGCGGATGACCCATCAATTCGATTTTTGAGCCTTCAAATACTCGGTTGTTAGACGAGATGTGTTGTCTTGATGAAGAACGGTCCTACGGTTCTTTTTGGTTCTCCTTATTCACCGAAGACTTCCGGCAAACAAATGGTTGTGTACAATTCGACATTGACCATTTTACGTTGCTCTACAGGCACTGTTGCCACATGGCCAGTTTTGCTGAAAAAGCAGGCGACCATTTGCTTCCAAGTGCTTCGAGTGCGAACAACTTTTGTTGGATTTGCTACATCTTGAAAAACCCATACAGTCGACTGCTGTTTACGTTCCGGCTCATACGCATAGATCCATAATTCGTTACCTATTACAATCTTATATACGTCTTTTGAGGCACCGCCATTGTATTTATTGAGCATTTTGGTACAGCAATCGACACGAGCATCTTTTTTGAGATTGCGTCAAATTATGTGGTTCCAACGAGAGCAAACCTTTTTCAAGGCTAAATAATCCTACAATATTTTGTATATGTTAGTGGAACTAATGCCTAGGGTTGCCTCAATCTCACAATATGCCGCATGAAGATCTTTCATTATTAGTTTTTGCACAGCATCAATTTTTTCTGGCACGACGACTGATTTTGGACGATCTTCACGAACTTTATCATTGAGCGGACGGCGGCCATGATTAAATTCGTTATACCAGCGTTTCACAGCGGCAAAGTATTGAGCTTCGTCGCCAAATGTGGAAGTTAGTTGATCGACGCACTCTTATTGATAATACAGGTCGAAAGTCGTAATAAATCATTGCACGAACATTTTCACGAGTTAATTCCATGTTTTTTTTGACTCACAATTTTCAGGTTAGTGTAAACAAAACAACTGACGCTCTGTTGACAAAATGTTTTAAGTATATTATGGTCAAAAATGTCAAACTTTCCATTGGAAACGTCAGATGACACCTACAACATTCAGGGTTGCCAAGGCTCAAAATATAAATAGTGCCCCTCATATGATCCTAAAGCAAAATACAGTCGAAAATCTACTTCACATTCATTTTAGGTATGTAAAAAGGTATTCTAGCTAAGGTGTTACACATATTAAAATGTGTAGTTACCAGAAATGTTATTCATGCAATTACTCAAAAATTTTGAGTGATAAAAAAGTTCTGTAAAAAGATTTGAAATCGGCACAACAAAGTCAGTAAGAATAACCCATTGTACTTCTTTTAAAGTTAAAAATCTTAAATTTTCTTGACCAGTGATGCAATTAGTGGCAATAATGTTTACATCAGCAGTAAATGATGAAAATTGAATACAGTGAGAAAGAAGAGTATCTGATTTGTGTTATCCGTGACTTTGAAGACATTAATCTTATTTATAAGGTGCTTGTAGGGAGTTTAATTTTTCGACTTTTATCTGTATGCTCTAAAATGTTTAGTAAAACGAACAAAGCTGCTTCATTAAAATTAATATTGCAAGAGGCAAGAATGCTCGACAGTGCCACGCAGCATTACTGAAAGTTTTACCATATCGTACCGTGGCTAGATGGGCACATGCATTTGGCAGGGGTAGGGAAGATGTTCATAAAAATGGTGGAGCTGGCTGACCGCTATCAGCAGTGATGATGTGCATGTGAACGCTGCTGGAGCACTGCTGGTTGGACACCATTGTTGGACTTGTATTGAACTAGCAAGGGAAGTTGGATTTGTTCCTGGTACGATTCTTCACTACTTAAGAAGTTAAAGATGAGGAAAATCTGCGCTGGATGGATTTCACACAATCTTGAAGAGGAAAACTTGTGGCAGAGAATGGAGAGATTGTACTTAGAACGCTATGAACGAGAAGGCGAGCGCTTCTTTTGACGTATCATAACTTTAGACGAAACCTGGGTTTGATGCTACCAACCAAAATTGAAGAGACAATCAAATGAGTGGCGGTCAATTCCTCCACGGCCAAAAAGTATCGGCAAGAACAGCATCCACTTAATCGTGGTCATAGTTGCTTATGATTTTAACGGTATCATTGTCACGCATTCAGTTCGGGAAATCGTGTGAATGGTGCATATTACAGTTACATTCTGGAACACCATTTACGGCCAGCTGTGCATCGTAAGCGTCCAAATCTCCTGAATTCTCATCCTATTGTGCTACATGATGGTGCTCGCTCTAAGTTAGCTACTCCTGCGGTTAATTTATTTCGCAGATGGAACTGGGAAATTCTGGAGCATCTTCCATACTCCCCAGATATGAGCCCATGTTATTTTAACCTTTTCGCGAAAATGAAATTACCACTTAGGGCAGTTCGCTTAGAACCAGACAGGCAATTATAGCAGCAGCAGTAGAACAGTCCGTTCCAAGATTAGTACAAGAAGACTGTGGATGGCATCCATCGTCTCCTTGAAGTGTGGAGGCGGGTTGTTCATATTGGAGGAGATTGCTTCTGAGCACAGCAATAATGTGACTGTTCCAAAAATGTTTTCTTTATTGATTCTCTACTACGTATAGCAAGTAGGGGAAGTATTGCATTCCACCCAAAAACTCGATACCGAGATTTCACAGGAAATATATGTGTGAGGTGCACGAATGCATATACTTCAAGAAAAATAATTCTGTAAACACCACGTACAAAAAAATCTGATGTGTTATTCTCACATGACTTTCCCTACTCTTGCACAAACTATTTTTACAAACGCTTATTCTCCATATGCTTCATGTTAATCGACATATCGGATGTTAATCTTATTGCTAATTTTCTTGTAGATGCTAGGGAAATGGTAGGCTTTAAGCTACAGTCAAATGTTTTTAAAAGCTGGTTGCTATGTGGAGTATTCCATTCTCTTTGCATTACCAGGACAAAAAAAAATGAATAATGAATTTACATTTGACAAAGTATAAGTATTGGAAAATTTAAGGGAATAACAAGCAATATCTCGAAAATCGTTCACCCAACAAAAAAAAAAGTATGACATAAGTTCTGTATTTTAAAGCGATTTATATTTTTTGTGTAGTAAAATTTTGTCTATCTCTTATAGTTTACCAGTTATGCAAAAGTCGTTCACAATGAAGAATACTTTTGGAGACATTCCCAGAAAATTCGAGACATACATTTCATTTGTCATGAAAATATCTTAAATATATGATATTTTAATCAAAATCGTTAGCCATTTTTGAGAAAATTAAAATGTTCCGAAAAATGTTCCATGTAAAGGGTAATCTGGGGTATAGGATTTTCTTGAAAGCCTTCGTGTCGTATCTCGGGAAGATACTGAACCTAAATACCAAGTTTGGTGCTTATCCGACTGTTCGTTTCTGAGTTATGCTGTTCAGAGACACATACACAGACACATACACGGACATGTTTCCAAAAATGTTTTTTTTTTTTTTTGGATTCAGGGGGTCGATTGGAATACTTCCAAGAGATGAATACAGTAAAGCATCAACTTTCTGGATATTACAGACTATGGATCATGACTCGAAATGGTTCATTAGGATAAACAAGATGAGAATTCTTTCTTAATTTGGTTGCTTTTATAGATGTTAAGTCAACCATTGCTTTTCTAGATCAGATTTCTTAAGCATATCTATTCGTGTTACATGCTTTTACTGCCTATTACAGTTGAATATCACTTCTACGTTTTTCGCTGATGTATGCTAAACGTTTTAGGCACCGAAATTTGTCCCTTAAATATTTAGCTCAATGATGCGTTTTTCCTCATTAATACACCATATTTTTCTGGTCTCCATGTACACTGGCGTGCATAAAATGTGGCACATAATGGAACGGAGCCGTTTATTGGTACTAGCAAAATATAAACCCACCCCCTACCAGCGTAACCATCTCTGTTTTTCATGCATGATTCTAGCCACTGAATTGTCAAGGTACTTTACCTCCCCCAAAGTATAGCCGAACTGCTGAAGGGTAACATTACAACTTAAACTTTATCTTTTCATTCTACACTACCGTTTTCTTGACGCCGGTTTTCTTATTGTCATTTGTAGCGGCAATAGCTTTAACCTTTGTCTCCATGGCAGTTGTAAATGTCGTAGCGGTCGTTCAGCTTAACTACATGCAAAGAATTCTTCACCCCTCCTCTATAAGACCGAATTATGTTTTAATTGGTTTAGCGTTTCCTTATGTGCCAATCGTACCGAAACTCTTTCATAGAGATGGTATCCTAACCACCCCTTCATTTAACATAGAAGATAAACATAGTTTATTGGTTAGTTGTTATACACCTGTATTTTTTACAGAACAGTCGCACATACCGGCTGGGTGGAGTCAAAAGTTGTTTAGATAAAGGTGGAAACCTTCGGAGGGAAAAACACTGGTGATTAGGGGAATGTACCACTTTTTATGAAACGACAGTGTAGAAAATGTATTAATTTGCTTACTCTTTTATGCTAAGTGAAGATAAATTGCTATACGTGGTTTTGGTCTATTGTGTCCTTGCTATCGCAGCACCAAAAAGTAGGCATGTCGGAATACATTATTGCTACGCATTGGTTAACAATACAATGTCGGGCAAGCTCATTCTTCCTCAGGTTCCATCTAACGATAACGGTGATGAATAAGTAGGCCTAGATTTCGAAAGCGTTCCCAGTGCGCATAAGACAACTAAAACTCTAAAAATTATCAACGTCTGTGATCGCAAGGTCTAAACGCTGAAAGCATGCTTGTGATTAGTGCATATAATCATCAGTGTATGACTGTGTGGAAAAATCAAAGAAGCAAAGAAAAACTGAATTTTTTATACCAGTGTAAAACACTAGTACGTCGAATCTTTCAGTTTTTATTATGGATAACAGTATTGAAATTCATGTTTAAGTGCTCTAAATAGTGTAATGTGTTTAATAAACATGTGTTTATTTTAATAATTGCTTTATTAATTAAATGTTTTGTATTTATTTCATCCATAAAAACAAATACATATGTTATAGGAGTCAGTTTAAGATACAAAGAAAATATACCACGATGCATAAATAATTACAAATGCAAAGATATAAGGTTCAACATTATAAAACACAAAGGAAGAGAATAACAACATACATGAAACACTATACAGATTTGAGTTATAAAGAATCATTTTCAAATTAACTTCATGAAGTAGGAATTCATCTACACTATAAAAGCTATATTCCATTAAGTAATTAAATAAAACCTTTTTTAAATTTTGGTTGCGATTCAGTATCCCTTACATATTGAGGTAGTTTGTTATATAAGCGTAGACCAGCATATGTGAAGCTAGTTTAATAGAGTTTGCTCCTGTGTGAATTTACAAATAAATATTGTTTTTTGCTCTAGTGTCATGTGAATGAACTTCAGCATTTGTTTTAAAGGAATTTGTTTTGTTTTGTGTAGTTCAGTGTTTCATATATAAACATGCATGGTAATGGAAAAAGTTATATTTTTTTTAAAAAATATGGCTTGCAGCTGGCTGTCTTACATATATCAGCTATAATTCTTATTACTTTCTTTTGTATCCTGAAGACCTTAATGCTGTTTTTAGAATTCCTCCAGAATATTATGCCATGTACTAGTAAATTATGAAAGAATGGAAAATAAACTACCCTAAGAATATGTACACTGGACATAATCCTTAATAAGAAGCATACCTTACTAAGTCTTTTAGTCAGGCTGTCTATACATTTCCCAGTTTAAATTTTCATCCGACACCAAACCCAAAAATTTGTTGGTGCTTACATACATGCTTAAATACGAGGGCAGTCCAGAAAGTCCCAGACCTATCGTGGCGATGAGTAGGGCTAGAGCCTCCATCTTGGTGTCAGAACGTTCCTACATTCAGTACGCATCCAGCTGTGGTAGTGTGAGGACTGTGCCTTCCTTACTGGGCTCTCTGTGAGTTGTTAAAATGTGCGCTGCAATAGAAAATCCCGCCACTTGTGAAGTGCGATTGGCTAAAAGGAACAAACCAATTGAAATTTATCATCAACTTTGTGATGTTTATGGGCAGGGAATAATGAGTGAAAGCCGAGGTGCCGTACCAATGTTCACGACGAGGATCGCAGTGATAAGCTTAGCCTTATGACTGATAAACTGGCCATGCAAATCAATGACAAAATTCGTGAAAATCGCCTTTTCACGATTACAGAACTTTCGGAACATTTTCCCCAAATTTCACGGAGTTTGGTGCATCAAATTGATGCTTTGATACTGACGCTGAACTGCATGCCGGTGTAAACCAGTGGTTGAATTCGCAGGCGGCAGATTTCTACAGATAGGGTATTGAAAAACTTGTGCCACGGTATGATGAATGCCTCAATGTGAATGGCGATTATGTAGAAAAATAGCATAATAGTGTACCTTTCAAATGTAGATAATAAACGTTGATATTTGCATTTTGTTAATTGTTTATTTCAAAACCTTTGGGACTTTCTGGATTACCGTCGTATTTTTAAAAGTACTCTGATAAAACGGCTTCAACTCCATAAGAGCATTCGCGTTGAGGTTTTCCCATTTATACATTATTTTAGTCCCCCCTTGAAATTGAATAATTGAGGTTATACTATGTTGTGTGAAATGTAATAAAGAGGAGATATTTTATTAATTGACGTCAACATATTGCTAATGTTTGTACATGGGGTACATGTTGACATTGTCTGTACTGCATGTGCATATACATTCTGGTACATAAGCGATGTGCCGTGTTTCAGAATTTCATGATCTCGTAGCCAAAGCCGGTATGTACAATAACCCAGTGTACTGCGCTTCAAGCAGCTCGTTCAACTTTCCACGAACTACACTAAGCTCTTGACGCGGTTCCCTCTATTTTCATTTTGCACTGTTCCGACGGTCGATTCTAAAACTTGAGTTGAGGTGATTTTACGTTTACATTTTGTAGTCTCAAAAAGGTGACTGGTGTTCTAGCTTTGGGCATATCTGGCTGAGATGGTCAATCAATCATGACTTTAATCTAAGTTGTGACCTTTGACATGCTTGTTCCGAAACTCATGTGAGCTAAGTTAATTAAAAACCATGTAAATGTCTCTCTTACTTTGTTTGCAGCGACGCCAATTAGGTGAATGTATTCAAAACCTATAAACGGATGCAATAGCCAGTGTTTCCATAGCCTTTTGTGAGAATTCCTCGTTAGAGTATTCTTAGGTGATTAGCTCAGATTTTAACTTTGTTTATAAAGGTATCACCGAACTTAGAATAAATCTTTTGATATGAAATTTAAATTATCCTACATAGTTAAAAGAGGTGAAATGTTCTATCGCACCAAAGTTAAATTTTACTATTTCATATTGCTTGTTCTATGCGGCTGTCAAATCATACATATTCACGTATCTATGGTCAGTATATAGGTTAGTTTTAAATTAACCGTATTAACTTGATACATAATTTTCCATATGTTTACTTTTTTTAAAACAGTGGGCGCCGGGGTAGCACAATGGTTTCGTTTCCGGCTCTCGTACTGAGACATTGAGGGTCGATTCCCGGCTCGCACCTTCACCTCGGACATCGTGCAAAGTATCCTCAAGGACTAACGTGGTCTGGAGTTTACGGTAAAAGCTGATGCTCCACTCATTCCACCGCCATCCTCATTACACTACCAGTGAATTCGGCTCGCTGGGTGCCTCCACCTCATAAATGGGTCCAGTTATCGCTTGATTGAATGAGGTATCCCTCGAAGGTCATAGGTCATATGGGGAGTGTTAGAAACGACGGCGACTTGTTTAAAAACAACGTATAAATTCAGCTGTTTTACTTCCTCTACTACGATTACGTATAGTAAATAGGGGAAGTATTGTATTCCACCCAAAACTTCGATACCGGGATTTCAAATGAAGTACATGTTTTGAGACCCCTTGAATCCAAAAAAAGAATTTTTGGAAAATGTCCGTGTGTGTGTGTGTGTGTGTGTGAGAGACTGTGAACAGCATAGCTCAGAAACGAGCAGTCGGATAAACACCAAACTTGGTATTTAGGCTCAATATCTTCCAGAGATGCGACATGAAGGTTTTCAAGAAAATCCCCCCCCCCAACCTAGACTATCCTTTACATGGAACATTTTTCGAAAATTTTAATTTTCTCAAAAATGGCTAACGATTTTGCTTAAAATATCATATGTTTAAGATATTTTCATGACAAATGACATGCATATCTCGAATTTTTGGGAATGTCTCCAAAAGTATCCATCATTGTGAATGACGTTTGCATAACTGGTAAACCATAAGACATAGACAAAATTTTACACAACACAAAAAGTGTAGATCGCGTTAAAATACACAATTTATGTCATGTACTTTTTTTAGTTGAGTGAACCATTTTAGAGATATTGCTTGTTATTCCCTTAAATTTTGCAATACTTATACTTTTTCTCAAATTCGTTATTCATTTTTTTTGTCCTGGTAATGCAAAGAGAATGGAATACTCCACACAGCAAGCAGCTCTTAAAATATTTGACTAAGGCTTAAAGCCTACAAATCTACAAGAAAATGAGCAATAAGATTAACATCTCGATTATCTCGATTAACATGAAGCATATGGAGAATAAGCGTTTGTAAAAATAGTTTGTACAAGAGTAGAGAAAGTCATGCGAGTGTAACATATCAGATTTTTTACTTTCTCTACTACGTATAGTAAGTAGGGGAAGCATTGCATTCCACTCAAAAATTCGATACCGAGATATCACCGTAAGTACATGTTTTGAGGCTTCCTGAACCCAAAAAAGTATTTTTGGAAACATGTCAGTGTGTGTGTCTGTGAACAGCATAATTCAGAAACGAACAGTCGGATAAACACCAAACTTGATATTTAGGTTCAGTATCTTCCAGACATGCGACAAGAAGGTTTTCAAGAAAATCGCCCCAACCCAGAGTACCATTTACATGGAACATTTTTCGAAAATCTTAATTTTTTAAAAAATGGATCTAACGATTTTGAATAAAATACCAAATGTTTAAGACATTCTTGTGGCAAATGAATTGTATATCTCGAATTTTCTGGGAATGTCTCAAAAGTATTCTTCATTGTGAACGACTTTTTGCATAACTGGTAAACCATAACAATATAACAGATAGACAAAATTTTACTACACCAAAATGTAGATGGCGTTAAAATACACAATTTATGTCATATACATTTTTGTTGTTGAGTGAACCATTTTTGAGATATTGCTTGTTATTCCCTTAAATTTTCCAATACTTATACTTTTTCTCAATTGGGAATTCGTTATTCATTTTTTTATCCTGGTAATGCAAAGAGAATGGAATGCGCCACATAGCAACCAGCTCTTAAAATATTTGACTATCGCTTAAAGCCTACCAATTCTCCTTGCATCTACAAGAAAATTAGCAATAAGATTAACATCTCGATATCTCGATTAACATGAAGCATATGGTGAATAAGCGTTTGTAAAAATAGTTTGTACAAGAGTAGAGAAAGTTATGTGTGTGTAACACATCAGATTTTTACTATAGTACTACCACAATTTTTGTGCTGGCACAATGAATACTAGTAAATAGTTAGCTGTAAGTGCTCACAATGTTGTCCTCATTCGCACTGTTTTTCAGTAGTAAACAAGAAATAGATAACCGCTTACTGTAGAAAAACTATAGAGAACATTAATTGTTTTTCTTTTATATCAAATAACATCTACTTCGTTTTAAATAATTTCTCAGTATTGGATGTTTTAGAGTTTCATTTTCCTACAAATGAAGTATACTTCGATAAGGCATCGTTGCGACTTATTTGAATTTTGCTTTTTGCATATGTTCGTGGCAGAAACTAATTTGTGAAAATTTGAGCGTTATCTCCAACCGCTATACGCAAAGTACATATTGGTAGGTTTGAAATTTTTCTAAGCAGATAAACGTTGCTGTTACATTAGAATCAATCGAAGTAGAAACATTTATACAAATGGTAGTGATACATGTTGGGTAGCTATGCATTAGTTATCAGTAGAGAAATTTGTGAGACTGCCGGGTATACTTTGTATTCTGTTGTACAACTATTTCTAATTAAAATATTACAAATGTATAGCTTTATTGCTGTATAAATTATGTAAATTTAAGAAATTGAGCTTTTGAGGCTCTATCCAAGACTGGTATTAGTCTTGGATTATCTCTGTTTATAAAGTATATCCTGGATTCGAATCCAACATGGTATGGTTTGTTATTGAAAAAATACACATTATTTGCAATTGTACTTTTTATTGGATGACCTACTCTCCCAGTTCAAATGATACTACCAGAATGCAAGAGAGAGAGAGAGAGAGAGGAGAGAGGGATGTAGGGTGATCTTTGAAGGTCAGCTTAGGTTTGAAATTTTCTTCAATCTTATTTTTTTATGTGTATAGTTGACTGTTTACGCTTTAATTTGTAGTTATTTCTAAGGTTTAAATATATACGTTGGTCATCCCCTGTAGTCACAGGCATTTTATGATTTGAAAACCGGTTAGAAATAATATAAATTTCATTTTCGCGTCTCAATATATTTCTATTCAAATCTAGTCTATTGCTCTTCCCCATTATTCACCTACATAAAGAAGAAGGGACTATATTAACTATTATGTACAACTTCTTAGGGAGTTCACTACTTTTAATTTACTATAACTCCCTAGGTCATACGTACAAGGATATTGCTCAATTTTACTTTCTCTACCTTTTGTACAATATTTGTGCCGAAATATTTCTGGTTTATTTTACTTTTATATAATTAAATTTTTGTTTGTTTGGTAAACTTAACTACGTGAACTTTAGATACTAAACCTTTTTAAGGGGTTAGTTAAATCTATAAGCTGGTAAATATAGGAAAACGTTTGAAATATATGATCATAAAGTTAAATTTTATAAATGTGAAAACATGTGTTATGTTTGCATGTTTTCTTTTTATTTTGAATGAAGAACTGCTTTCTTCTCTTGTGTCCGGGATATGGAGTTCAAGGAAGTATGTTGTTACCCTCTTACAATAAAGTACCCCACAGCTCGCTAAAAAATCTGATGTGTTACACTCACATGGCTTTCTCTACTCTTGTACAAACTATTCTTACAAACACTTATTCTCCATATGCTTCATGTTAATCGAGATGTTAATCTTATTGCTAATTTTCTTGTAGATGCAAGGGGAATTGGTAGGCTTTAAGCGATAGTCAAATATTTTAAGAGCTGGTTGCTATGTGCAGTATTCCATTCTCTTTATATTACCAGGACAAAAACAAATAAATAAGAATTCCCATTTGAGAAAAAGCATACGTATTGGAAAATTTAAGGGAATAACGAGCAATATTTCAATATATCGACGTTTTTTGTGTAGTAAAACTTTGTCTTCTCTTATGGTTTACCAGTTATACAAAAGTCGTTCACAATGAAGAATACTTTTGGAGACATTCCTAGAAAATTCAAGATATACATCTTATTTTTCATGAAATTATCTTAAATATATGATATTTTAATAAAAATCGTTAGCCATTTTTGAAAAAAAAAATAAAATTTTCAAAACATTTTCCATGTAAAGGGTAATTTGGGGGGGATTTTCTTGAAAACCTTGGTGTCGCATCTCTGGAAGATACTGAACCTAAATACCAAGTTTGGTGTTTATGCGATTGTTCGTTTCTGAGTTATGCACAGGCACACACACACACACACGGACATGTTTCCAAAAATCCTTTTTTGGATTCAGGAGGCCTCAAAACATGTATTTCCGGTGAAATCTCGGTATCGAATTTTTGGATGGAATGAAATACTTCACCTACTTACTATACGTAGTAGAGAAAGTAAAAAAATCCTGTTTATAAATATTAGAACATCGCACTCACTCATATACTATATACAATAGAAACATAATAGGAGTATTCTCATACGGATGTATTGGAATGTGTTTCTGCCTACATTGTTTATTTTGCATTGTTTTGGTTCGAATGCCCGATGCGAATAAATTCTTGATGCTGTATATGGTATTTCAGCAATTACGTTATTGATAATTCCACGTAGTGAGATTGGAATGTTTCTAAAGAATGCTCAGTTCATCCATCATATTCTACCCGGGATTCCTAAACTGCTTTTGGGGATATTTCTCTTTCGGTCATAAACCATGTGTCTATATGAGTGTTTGGAAAACTTGACATGTCCCATCTGTAAACAATACATGGGTAGGCAATTGAATGTGATTTTATAATAAAGGGATGGATATCAGTCATTGTCTCTAAGCTTTTAAAAAAATTAGGTAATTCTTAAAAATGTGAGGTACTAAGGAGGCAGTATATTAAAACCATAGACTCCGAACTCTGCAACTTCAATGTTTGACTTAGTAATGCTTGGTGTTTAAAAAGTATTGAAAGTTGAAGACAATGACCCCCTTCTATAATATACCAGTGTTAAGATCTCCATTTTATTATATTACATATAGATTCAAAACATGAATTAAATACTGGTGACCCTATAGTGCAAGGGGATGCAGAGCTATTGCAGACGTTTCAGTTTTCAATGAACTAATTTTTAAATTTGTGTCATGCATACGTAAGGACATGCTTGGATTAATATTTTCTGTATTTTTAAATGCTAAATACCCGAGGATACACTTATTTACCACATTTACTGTAAACAGAGTTTTGAAACTTTGGGTTAATATATAGCAAAATAAAACTTAATAGTAAAGACATCTAAATATCATGCTGTCCATGTTGGATTAATGACAAAGGAATTGTATCATAACTATTATGTTTCTCTGTAATGCAGCAGCGTAATAGTCTCTCAATATTTTGCTCTCTTTACTACAATTTTCTTTAAACTTACTTAACGCATTTTTATTAATTTATTTCATAAGGGTCTAAATGAAATACGATCTTATTTTTTATAGCTGTTACAAGCTATTCCTACAGGGTTTTACTTTTTGATCTACTTCTTGTTAATCAAAATAAATTTTTAAAGAAATAGTTTCATTATACATTTGGTTATAAGTACAAGGAAGCTAAAGAACACAAGGATAGTTATATGTGGCTAAATGCCGGCCTTCAAATTATACTCTTTCCTTGATACAAACAACTGAATAGAAACAGCGCTTTAAAATATGACAAAAATATTGAAAAGTGCAAAACAATAATAGTGGATATGTGCAATGGCATAGTGAACACTATTTTAAATAAAATACATGTTTTAAATATTGTTATATCTAGTACGTTATATTATATCTTATGGTTTACCCCTTACTGATTAAAATTCCTTCCGAATGAAGATCACTTCAGAGTATAAGAAAATTTAAGATACACATATTAATGTCATTTTAATAAAAGTTGTTAAGTCATTTTTCGTAAAATGGATTTTCTTAATCCTTTCGTCACATATTTGGAAGACACTGAACTTAAATACCCATTTTGGCACTCATCCGGCATTTTGCGTTTTTAAAAAATCTGATGTGTTACACTCACATGACACTCTCTACTCTTGTACAAACTATTTTTACAAAAGCTTATTCTCCATATGCTTCCTGTTAATCGAGATATCGAGATGTTAAACTTATTGCTAATTTTCTTGTAGATACAAGGGGAATTGGTAGGTTTTAAGCGATATTCAAATGTTTTAAGAGCTGGTTGCTATGTGGAGTATTCTATTCTCGTTGCATTACCAGGACAAAAAAAATGAATAATGAATTCCCGTTTGAGAAAAAGCATAAGTATTGGAAAATTTAAGGGAATAACAAGCAATATCTCGAAAATGGTTCACTCAACAAAAAAATGTATGACATAAATTGTGTATTTTAACGCGATCTACATTTTTGGTGTAGTAAAATTCTGTCTATCTCTTATGGTTTACCAGTTATATAAAAGTCGTTCACAATGAAGAATAATTTTGGAGACATTCCCAGAAAATTCGAGATATAAATTTTATTTGTCATGAAAGTATAATGCATATATGATATTTTAATCAAAAGCGTTAGAGATATTTTTGAGAAAATTAAGGTTTTCGAAACATTTTCCATGAAAAGGGTAATCTTAGGTGTGGGGATTTTCTTGAAAACCTTCGTGTCGCATCTCTAGAAGATACTGAACCTAAATATCAAGTTTGGTGTTTATCCGACTACTCGTTTTTGAGTAATGCTGTTCACACAAACACACACACACACACACACACACACACACACACGGAGATGTTTCCAAAAATGCTTCTTTTTGATTCAGGGGGTCTAAACATGTATTTCCGGTGAAATCTCGGTATTGAATTTTTGGGTGGAATACAATACTTCCCCTACTTACTATACGTAGCAGACAAAGCAATAGACTGCTATTTTAGGGAAAGCTAAGGACGAATGTACTAACGACTACATTGCCATATGTCTGGTATTGCATGATACAGATAGCTAGTTCCCATTCAGTGCAAAGCAACACACTGTTGTTTAGAGGTTAAGGCTCAACTTGTACCTGTTGCATGCTGAAGATGATATCCAATATCTTTTAATTGGATTTCCATTGCTAAAGGACTCTTTCGAACCCTCTCTTTGCGTATATAAAAATTCTCAATTCTGAGTCTAAAATGTTTGTCTTTCACCTTCTCTTGAATGAACAATTTGAATCACTGGAACTGATTCTAAATAGCGTTTTATGTAGTAGGTCATCTTGATGCCCGTAATCTCGAGACATATCTTGTTCTGGTAGACTGGAATCTTAATGATCGGGTATCTGTATTCTTGTGTGTGTTAGTATGTTGTAATTATTGTTTTATAATTATGCCACGGCTGCTGTATTTGTGTCGGAGAGCACTTGTGTCATGCCAGGGTTAGGTATGGAGAAGGTTAAAATATTTTGCACACACGCATTCTGCTAATTATTTCACTTGTATTTTAGATAAACCACATATAAATGTTCACAATTCACTATCACATTTGTTATGTTAAAATATGTATAAGTGGTAGACTTTAAATATGTAGTTTTAACGTCTATTTAGAGACGAGTTTATACACGGCCTTCCTGCTGGAAGTCTGACAAGCTTCTGTTAGCGTTCCCTTCAACCGTTCTTCTTAACGTACGTATGTGAATTACAGGCATGTATCAATGTATCTTATTGGTGCTATTATCCAACAACAGTTTGTGTTTTATACACACACACACACACGCATGCATATGTTCACAGACTTCTTCATCTTATTTATGAATCCAAGGTCCGTTATATGCTTACGTAGATACTACTGCATTTCTCGTAATTTTATATTACTGGTTATATAGCTAACAATGGTCTTTCCCTCTTATATTATATTTTATGACTTTATATACTTATTCTCTACCATGTATACATCATGAATGAGTGTCTTAACATCGTCTTAATTATTATACGTACAATATTAGCAAAGAAAATACATAACACGTAAAACGTGGAACAAAATATTAAAGAAATGTTAATGTGTTGATGCTGAGAAGCTGTGAATGAGATATCTTATTACATTAATGAGTTATTGTATTAGATTGTCCGTGGATAGTACTGTATGCTGCTTTACTTTTTATCTGTTTTTGCCTAAAGTATTAATATACATCTTCATTTACAAGTATTATGTTATTTGTAGCAAACTTCTTACTTTAAAAATATGGGAAATTACTATGTGAAACAAAATGCTAAATTCTTAAAATTTCTTCAAATATATAAGTTTGTAAAGTAGAACTTTACAAACTTCCATTGTGAAACAGATTTTTACAAATTACAAACAATGTTTACAATTTACAAGGATTGTAAACATTGTGAAGCAGGTCCCAGGTCTTGTTTTACGTAACATATTCATTTATGATAATGGACATTGTTTACCAAATATCTATTAATTTGTTATGCTCTCGTGCAGTGTTTGGAGATTGGCAGAACAGTTCTTGTGGACTTGAGCTGTGCTAACACTAAATTTCATCATGGAAAGGATCCCATAATATTATCAAAACACTGACGTCATCTATGTACACACACCACGTATAATATATGATGTGCCCCTGTAAAGTGTTTCTTCCAAGCGGTGCATTTCGTATGCAAAGCAACGGTACACACATCCACTGTGCAACGTGCTGAACTGCCGCGGGTAAAATGTTCCTTCTCAATAAGATGCTGAGACTGTTCGATCTCTTCTTAAATTGTTAAATTTTCTCTTCGTAGAATACAGGTCGCAATTTTTGAACAGTCTGAAATGCTAGTTTGAATACTAAATGGGCATTTGTACCGATCCAGTGTGAAAGATTTCCTGGGATGATCCCATTCCAAGCAAACCTTTTGATGGAAACATTTGGTTAATGTTTATTTCCGCAAAACTGGCACTAAGGGTCATGTACTCTGTTTAAGCTTAAACCTAACTTGACTTTAGTGAAGATGTGGTCGGGTTAGGGTTGCCCTTAACACTGAAACTTATAAGGTTTATTGTATTATCTCTTATCTCTCTAATTTTAGTTAATATCCTTGACCCTTTAATAACACTAGTGTGCATTTTCAAACTTTTTGTCACATGATTTCTTAAAAGTAGGTGTTTTTGAATCAAGGTTTTTATGCTGATTCCAGAAATAACTTCCGTTTTTTATCACGTCAGGATTTTACACAAAATAAGTACTATTTTGACAATTTTACTAATGAACGTAGAAAAGTATTCAAATACCATTTCACACAAGGTAAGTTTTTATTCAAGAAACATTTTATGAATACTCTCAAGAACTGGCCTAATTTATTTCATGACTACATTTAAACAAAACAAGAAGCTAAACTGTTTCATTTGATTTTTTTCAAACTTTCTCTTCTTTGACTTCCTTGTAGATCCTTGAAGATGACTGTCCCTCCTCAGCATCCAACAGTAGTCGGCCATTTTTTTAGAACGAGGCTAAAACACTTGTATCATAAATAACTATTTACGAACGTAAACTCTTCTTTGCAATACTATCTCGAGTCTATATCATAGATTATAGCAAGTCTGCGATAATGAATATCTTTTTGATTTCAGAATGTCCTGTCTCTAAAAAGTAGCAGATAAGGTATTTTTATTAAATTATAGGATCTAACAATGTTTGAAATGTAAAGTTTTGAAAAAAATAGTGATCGCAGTCCTACTTGTTTTGGTACCAGTAACTCACTCTCGTAAAATGTAGTCTAAATCTAGAAAGGTAATCTTGGTTCAAAATCAGCATTCTTGATAATCAGATGTAAATACTTATTCAATATTTACAGCAAAACTCGTGAAATACAAAAGAGGGATTTTCTTGTAGCAGGAGAGGATAGAATTATCTATTTTTGATGTGAACATTCTGAGAATTCGTGATTAATTTGACACGCATCTGAGTTCCAAAATTTAATGTACGGATTCCCTATATTAGATGCAGAAGTAGAAATGGGTTTAGCACTACAATTGAACAGTTTCATGCTTAAGTTTACTGTTGGTTGTATCAAATAATTATTGGATTTACTTTTTTCTTTTTGCAGGTAAGAACCCACCTCGGTTTTCTACACGAAAATGAAATACGTAAGTAAAACTGCAGACATAATTTCAGTTTAGGATATAACGTTTTTGTACAATTTCGCCTACAAATAAAACTTGTGCTCATTTTTTGTCTAAAAATAGTAGTCGATAAACAAACATGTCCAAAGAGAGTCATGTCCAGTTTGAATAATCAATAAGCCTTAATCTACATAATATAACTGTACAACATGAGCTTATAAACAAGGCAAAATAGCCATGTATAATTAACAGCATAAATGTAAACATACGTTAACAATCAAATGTATTTTATTTAAACTTTCGGCAATTTTCGTAGGACTAATGTGTGTACTGGCGCGCTAAGTGTATGCCTATGTTGTACATGTGAATATACAGGATGTGTGGTATTCACTATTTTCGGTCGAACGGAATCAGTGTGATTTACGAGCCGTTACGACGCGTTTATCAGATATTAACAACTATATTTAAACTTATTGTAAATACTGAGACTGGGATATTTGAGTAGCGATGTCTTTTAGAAGGTTCTGTTGAGAAGTAGAAGCTCGGAAAAATTATTTATATAATTTTAATTTAGAGAAAATTGGAATAAAGGTTTAATGGATAACAGGTATATAGGTATTGGGGAAAGACAAAGAAAGAAGGACGGGGAGGTTATACTGTGGTAGCTCTCTTTATTGTGGGATCATATAGTCCGATCGAAGCAGAGTCGGAAATCAGTGATTTTGTCAGATCGGACCCAGTTCGACCTGTGGATGTGACACCTCCGCCTTGACGAAAGCCCAGACGTGGGCCTATGTATCATGGTGCTATTTCCAGTGGCTGTATTTCGTTGATTGGCGCGATGTAGTCTTGTAGGTGTGTTGATTGTTCGACGATCTTGAATGAAGTGTTGGCAACGCAATCAGTGATGCGTCTATTGGCTTCCAGGATTATATATGTGGTTCCTTTAGCGTGACAACAGGCGGAGGCACAGACAGACAGTCAGACAGTCGTCCCAAAGTAGTGGTAGTGGAGAGGGGCAGCATCACAGCAGTCGGCGGGATGGCCATACTGGCAGCAGCGACGGTAAGGCGCAATACGACTAGCCTCGAGCTGCAGGGTTTGTTCTAAGAAGGGTAGTACTGCACCTAGGGCCGCCGAGTACTCGTGCCGCTCCAGAACTCGACTCTGACCAGCGGCGTGGGTCCCGTTGGTTGTTAATTTGTCAGTGAGGACCTGAGCTGCTGGACGGCGCGGAAAAGTGGAGTGGCGGGGAATTGACGATGGCGGAGATGCGAGGCGGCAGGTATAGCGCGATAACTGGTTGGCGAGTCTGTGCTCGCAGCTTGGATGAGCGGCGGTGAAGTCTCGGTGAGTGAGGCGTTGGCTGCACTGTGAGTTTCTTTCACTCCGAAGGAGGAAGCGCTGACTTCTTCTTATCCATATTGCCTCGGCGGAGTCTCGAAGCGAAGACGAGGAAGTTTCATCTTACGCGCTTTTTGTTGTTAAACTTCCGCCCATGGATTAGAGAATTATTCTCACACTCCCTCTCTCTCGCCCATGTCTCATCTTCCCCCGCAAGCTGTTGTTAGGTTATTATGTTCACTAATTCCACCTCCTGAACTATCCTACTTCTCTCACTATTCGCATTACCAACCTCACTACCTCTAATCTAATTCTGGTACAAACAAACTATGCTTACACTACTGGAATAGCTATCTCACAGTCCTTATAAAGGAAACTTTTGCTGAACTTTGGCCTCGACTGTTAATAACTCTTGGTATATAAACGGTTCTTCAACAAGGGTGTCCAATCTTTAACATGTGATAGCTGCCGTTGTTATTGAGTTACAGCAGTCATTTTTTTCATGTTGCAGTTGTTATTGACAAATAGCCATGTAACGTTACAGCATTCAGCAACGCGTAAAAATTGTGAAACTTTATTATCAAAATGGATCGTCTGTTCGCCAAAACTTCTGTGTATTGCGTGAAGTTTACGGTGTGCATAATCGTCCCTGCGAGAGAAGGTATCGGCGTTTGATCGATAAATTTGAAAGAAGTGTTTCTGTCAGCGATCAAAGAACACATGTACGTAATTGATGTAAGCACTCCAACAGAAACATAGGCGCCGTTCATGAGAGTTTACGCGAGAACGGTTGTGTTAGCAAACAAAATTGCCGCTATTGGAGCAATTATAATCCAATGCCGATGCAAGTACGACCACTTAAGCCCCAAAAGGTTACTGTGTGATGCGGATTTTGGTATGGTGGAATCATTGGTCCATATTTTTTTCCAAGATGAAGATGGAGAAGATCTAACTGTTAATGGAGAAAGATATCGGGCTCTTATAAGGGAATATTTTGGCCTGAATTGGATGGTGTGGATCTCAAAAACATCTGGTTCCAGCAAGATTGTGCCACATGTCATACTGCTCTCGAAACAATCGATCTTTTGAAGGAGAAGTTCAGAGGTTTCATCATTTCCCGTGGTGGTGTTAACTGGCCCCCGAGGTCATGTGTTATAACGCCGTTGGATTACTTCTTGTGGGGTTATGTTAAATCTCGAGTTATGTCAAGCCAGAAACAGCAAATGATCTTATGAGTAACATCATGCGTGTTATTCGTGAAGTTGTACCTAATTTACGTTCTTCTGTAATTGAAAATTGGGTCAACCGTATACGCGCAACCCAACATAGTCGCGGTGGTCACTTAGATTAATTTCTCTTCCACTCATAATGACGTTAATTATGTTCCAAAATAAAAAAAATAAATAAACCTCTTGTCATTTATAGAACGTGTTTTATTTAAGTTCAAGGATAGGACCCTCTTGTTGAAAGACCCTATATAATGTTACGGTTCCTATATTCAATGACTTATGTGCTACATTCCTAACATACATTATCTGATATCTCTTTCTCTGTTACTTATATCACATCAATTGACTTGAAGAAAAAATATCCTTTATTGTGCATCACATCTTTTAAACTTCACACAGTGTTTTAAATAAATTAAATATTATCTTATTAAAGATGCATTCTTTTGTTATTGGTGTGTTATAATTCTCTATTAATTATTAGTGATTTAATTTAATCTGGTTGCTTAGTATTAATTACTCTTATCGTCTGGACTATACCTATACTGTTATATTAGTGCCTATTAGTGTTAGTTTAATACAGTTTTCTTTGCTTTCAAAACTGCCGTTTCGCCAAGGAAATAAATTCCATTAGTTAGTAGCAGAAAGTTGACATCATACCAGCAACTGCTCCTAAAATATGCAATGGTAAATTCGTGCTAATCGCAGCTGTTACGTGGCAGTACAGGTATTATGTTTCAGGACTTAAACTGAGTTTAAAACAAATAAGCTTTGGTTGGATACAGGTTCGGCCCCTAAAACTAATAAATATTTTAACTTCTCACTAAACATTTTAGATTACTTTTACAGCATTTTGTAGCGGTTCCTCCATGGTAGGAACCCACTCAGTTGATGATAATGGATCGTTGGGAGATGATGGATGCTGTATTACGAACCTGTAGGTCGTTTTCTTGTGATGTACCACGACTTTCTCATAGACTGGAATCTGATGATCGTATATCTGTATTCTTGTGTGTGTAAGTACGTTGTAACTGTTATTTTATAATTGTTCCACAACTGCTGTATTTGTGTCGGAGAGCAATTGTGTCTTGTCAGCGTTAGGTATGGAGAATGTAAAAATAATTTCACACACGTAGTTTAACTATTTCACTTGTATTTTAGATAAAGCACATCTAAATATTCACAATTCACTATCGCCCTTGTCATGTTAAAATATGTATAAGTGGTTGACCTTAAATACGTAGTTTTAGCGTCTATTCAGAGACGAGCTTATACACAACGTTCCTACTCGAAGTCTGACAAGCTTCTGTTAGCGTTCCCTTCAAAATTTTCTTAACGTATGTATTTGAATTATAGGCATGTATCAATGTACCTAATTGGTACTACTATTCAATAACAGTTTGAAAGTGTGTTTTTTTTACAGACTTCCATTGTCTTAATTATGAAGCCAAGTTTCGTTACGTGCTTTGCGCTATGTGATAAAAGGTATACCGACACCCCACAAACATACCTTTTTCATCTTAGTTGCATTATGCTGCCACCTACTGCCTGGTACTCACTATCCGCAACCCCAGTAGTCATTAGACATCGTGAAACAACACAATGGGACGCTCCGTGGAACTCCCGGACTTCGTACGTGGTCAGGTGATTGGGTGTCACTTGTATCAGAAGTCTGTACGCGAATTTACCACACTCCTAAACATCCCTAGGTCCACTGTATCTGATGTGATAGTAAAGTGGAACGTGAAGGGACATGTACAGCACAAAATCTTACCTCAACTGTTAACTGACAGAGACCGCCGACATTTGAAGAGGGTCGTAAAGAGTAATAGGCAGACATCTATCCAGACCATCACACAGGAATTCCAAACTGCATCACGATCTACTCCAAGTACTATGACAGTTAGGCGTGAGGTGAGAAACCTTGGATTTCATGGTCGAGCGGCTGCTCATGAGCCACACATCACGCAGGAAAATGCCAAACGACGCCTCGTTTGGTGTAAGGAGCGTCAACGTTACACGATTGGACAGTAGCAAAATGTTGTGTGAATTGACGAATCACGGTACACAATGTGGTGGTCCGATGGCAGGATGTGAGTATGGCGAATGGCCGGTGAACGTCATCTGCCAGTGTGTGTAGTGCCAACAGTGAAATTCGGAGGTGTGGTGGTGTTTTTCCTGGAGGGGGCTTGCACCCCTTCTTGTATTGCATGTCACGATCACAGTGCAGACTACATTGATGTTTTAAGCACCTTCTTGCTTCCCACTGTTGAAGAGCAATTCGGGGATTGCATTTTTCAACACGATCGAGCACCTGTTCATACTGCACGGGCTGTGGCGGAGTGGTTACACGACAATAACATCCCTGTAATGGACTGGTCTGCACAGAGTCCTCACTTGAATCCTGTAGAACACATTTGGGATGTTTTGGAACGCCGACTTCGCCCCACCGACCTACATCGATACCTCTCCTCAGTTCCGCACTCCGTGAAGAATGGATTGCCATTCACCTAGAAACCTTCCAGCACCTGATTGAAAGTATGCCTGCGAGAGTGAATGCTGTCATCAAGGCTAAGGGTGGGCCAACACCATATTGACTTCCAGCATTACCGATGGAGGGAGTCACGAACTTGTACGTCATATTCAGCCAGGTGTGCGGATACTTTTGATCACGTAGTGTATGTCCTTTTAACATCTTCTTAAGTATTATACGTTCAGTATTAGCAAGAAATACATAACACGTAAAAACTTAGAGAATAAAAATATTAAAGAAACACATTATTAATGCTTTTAATCTGAGAAGCTTGTATTAGATTTCTTATTACATTAATGAGTTATGGTATTGGTTTGCCCGTGGCTGGTACTGTACGTTGCTTCGGTTTTAAAGAACGCAAAATGAAAATTTAGAATAAAAAACCTGATGCTCTGCGCTCACATGACTTTCTCTACTCTTGTACAAACAATTTTTACAAACACTTATTCTCCATATACTTTATGTTAATCGAGATATCTAGATGTTAATCTTATTGCTGACTTTCTGGTAAGTGCAAGGGGCTTTAAACGATAGTCAAATCCTTTAAGAGCTGGTTGCCAGGTGGAGCATATCATTCTCTTTGCATGGCAAGTACATAAAAAAAACAAATAACGAATTCCCGCTTGAGAAGAAGTAAAAGTATTGGAAAATTGAAACCAATAACGAGGAATATCTCAGTAATGGTTCACTCCACCAAAAATGTATACGACATAAATTGTATCTTTTAACGAGATCTACATTTCTTGTGTAGTAAAATCTTTATATCCGTTACGGTTTTCCAGTTACGCAAGTCATTCAGAGAAAAGATGACTTTTGGGAACATTCCCTGAAAATTCATGATATACATTTCATTTGTCATAAAATATCTTAAACATGTGAGATATTAATCAAAATCGTTAGGGCCATTTTGGAGAGAATAAAAGCTTTCGAAAAATTTTTCATGTAAGGGTTGGAGAATTTTCTTGAACATCTTTGTGTCGCATCTTTGAAAGATACTGAACCTGGATAACAAGTTTGGTAGTTATTGGATTCTGCATTCTTGAATTATGCTGTTCAAAGACACACAGACACACACACGGACCTTTTTCTAAAACTGCTTCTTTTGGATTGAGGGTGTCTCAAACATGTATTTCCGGTGAAATCTCGGTATCGAATTTTTGGGTGCAATACAATACTTCCCCTACTTACTATACGTATTAGAGAAACTAACAACAGTGCTCGGCTAGGAATTTGTTTTAAATTTATAATAACTCCGCAGATATATTTGTGGACGCTATTAGGAACCCAAAGGAGACCAAAGGCAGTTGGTAGGTGCTCTTCGGTTCCAAGCATGCCTTTATTTGGAATTGTTTTGGTGCTTAAATAAGTGTTCCAAACTTTTTAATTGTTGCTTTTACAACACAATTTCGAACTAAGTACAGTACGACCGATATTTAACACTGGGAAGTGATTTAATCAACTTCTGTTGTTTCTATACAAGTTTTGATTTACTGACTTCAAACCGAGCGGGATAGCTTAAGCGGTAACATCTGTGGCTCGCATTCGGGAGGTTGGGTTTCGATTCCCGTGACCGACCATCCTGACCCATGGTTTTCTCAGGAATTCCCCCGAGTCGCTAGTCGAATGCTGGGAAAAATAATTAATTCCCCCGCATTTCCTGTCCCTCCATTTCACCACCATTCTCATTTCAATTTAATCAGAATTTTATTGGGTTGAGATGGACTAGGTTTAATTTCTTTTTGTCTTGTCATTTATTATCAAAATACTTTATTTAGTTTAAAAAGTACACTTGATTTGCAATCAAAGAGCCTTTTATTCACTTGCTCTCTTTTGAGGTTGTACGTGTCGGCGGCAGGTCTCGGGTGTGCATGGCAGGGGAAAACCTTCCGTGGAAACCTTCTTCCCCTGGAATGGGGTCACTCTTCGGCTTCCGGGCCCCCAAGGGATGTATAAGCCCACAGGGGGAGGGGGTCTGCACCAATGCCTATCCGAGAAGTCGCGTTTATATATCTAAATGGTAGGGACCCTGCCCTCTGCCTGTCGTACACCCTGGTCTGGTAGCCCTCGTTTCCCCCACCTAATCTCTCACTGATGGGGCATAGGTACAATATATATATATATATATAGGTCGAGGTGATAAAATCCCCGGGGTTGAATCCTAATCCTAATTCTACTGACTTCAAAATAATCATTCCCACTGTAAGGTTAGTGTAAAAGTGTAAAGTCGGCTTGAGAACTGCCATTAAATTGTGCCCCCCTATAAAAAAATCTGATGGGTTACACTCGCATGACTTTCTCTACTCTTGTACAAACTATTTTTACAAACGCTTATTCTCCATATGCTTCATGTTAATCGAGATGTCAATCTTATTGCTAATTTTCTTGTAGATGCCAGGGGAATTGGTAGGTTTTAAGCGATAGTCAAATATTTTTACCCACTGGTTGCTATGTGGCGCATTCCATTCTCTTTGCATTACCAGGACATAAAAAGTGAGTAGCGAATTTGAGAAAAAGTATAAGTATTGGAAAATTTAAGGGAATAACAAGCAATATCTCAAATGGTTCACTCAACAAAAAAGGTATATGACATAAATTGTGTATTTTAACGCGATCTACATTTTTTGTGTAGTAAACTTTTGTCTATCTCTTATGGTTTACCAGTTATGCAAACGTCGTTCACAATGAATACTTCTGGAGACATTCCCAGAAAATTCAAGATATACATTTTATTTGTCATGAAGGTATCTTAAATATATACTATTTTAATCAAAATCGTTAGAGCCATTTTTGAGAAAATCAAAATTTTGGAAAAATGTTCCATGTAAAGGGTAATCTGGGGTGGCGGATTTTCTTGAAAACCTTCGTGTCGCATCTCTGGAAGATACTGAACCTAAATATCAAGTTTGGTGTTTATCCGACAGTTCGTTTCTGAGTTATGCTGTTCACAGACACACACAAACACACACGGACATGTTTCCAAAAATGCTTTTTTTGGATTCAGGGGGTCTCAAAACATGTATTTCCGGTGAAATCTCGGTATCGAATTTTTGGGTGAAATGCAATACTTCCCCTACTTACTATACGTAGTAGAAAAAGTAAAAATTAAGGAAAGAAGGCACAGAATTGACGTAGTAAAATTCTTCTTTGTTAGAGGGACCATTGAAGAATTGGGAACAAAGTATCTGTAGCAGTCTTTCAGGTCTGTTCTCTGTCCGTGAGTAATTTTAGGATAAATCTGAACAGAATAAATGTTGGATAATTATCTATACTTAGATGTGTATTATAAACTTGTGCATATTAAATGGTAAACGTATTGGCTATACTCACTGTACGGATAATAAATAGTAAAAAATTAATGATATCAAAACTTTTAGCTGTTATATTACACTGATAACTACAATAACATGAATGTTGATAGAAAGTTATTCACATTATTGTGAATTATTATTGTTGTACTATTGTTTGTGTACTTATTGTTTTGTAATCTTATTTTATATATTTAACTCTGCCATTCGAGGGCTGTCCCAGAGGTACCCGACCTAAGAAAGAAAATACAAAAATTTTGTGGAAAAATATCTTTATTTCTCAAAATAGTCTCCTTTCAGCTCGATCAGCGATGTTCAATAGCTTGGATACCTGTTTATAGTGACAACTGTCGAGTTGTGCAAAATAGCCATCAACTGCAAACTCCACCTCTTCAGTGTTGGCAAATATTTTACCACCAAGCCATTTCTTCAACTTTGGAAACAGCAAATAATCAGAGCGGGCTAAGTCTGGCAAATTGGGTGCATGAGGAAGCAACTCGAACTTTAGCTCATTGATTTTGGCCATGACGATAATGGATGTGTGAACTGGTTCATTGTCTTGATGAAACAGAACTTTCTTTTTCGCTAAATGCGGCAGTTTTTGCTTGACCTCATTATTCAAATGCTGCAATAAGTTTGTATAATATTCGCTATTGATTGCACTTCCTTTTTGAAGATAATCAATGAAAATTATCCCACGCGCATCCCAAAAAATTGAAATCATGTCCTTGCCTGTCTTCGCTTTTTTGGAGCCGATTATTCCCTTTCAATCCACTATGTTGACTGTTCCTTCGTCTCAGGTGTGAAGTGATGGATTCATGTTTTATCCATGGTTATGAATCGATGAAAAAGCTATGCTTTATTGCAGCGAAACATCGCCAAACACTCGACTGAATCATTTTGAAGATGCTCCTTTTGTTTCATTGTCAGTAAACGCGGCACCCTTCGTGTGCAAAGCTTTCTCACGTACAAATTTTCAGTTAGTATGATTAAAAGGAAAATCGAAAGAATCTTTTGTGAATTTCCTTACCGTATGTACCTGCGCTGTTCTTAAAACCATGGGATTGCATATACTTAGGTACTATTGGGTTTGCAAAACGTGATCTTAAGAATACAGTACTTTTTGAAATGCCTACGATATAGCTCGCGCACTTTCAATCGACGGTCATCCAATACCATTTTGTAGATTTTCTTCACAATTTCAGGCGTGCTTACCTCATTTGGCCAACAACTGCGATGTTCGTCTTGGCAACTGGTACGGCCTCGCTTAAACTCTGCAACCCATTATTTTACTGTTGTAAACGAAGGTGTAAACTCCCCCAGAGTAGCATCTAGCTCAGCTTTAATATTAGTTGGACTAAGACCTTTCAAATGAAAGTATTGTATCACATAACAATGGCCAGTTTTATCCATGTTTATAAATTCGTTGAGAGAGTTTACTGTTAATGGCTGCCAAACAATTACTTAACAACGTAGCATCGTCAAACTTCAGACTTATACTTTTTAAGGTTTGTACTTTCTACCATAGTCATTGTTTGAAACAACAACCGCTATATATACATCAGGTCGGGTACTTTTGTGACTGCCCTCGTACATAACGTGAGATCTCGAAATCGCATCGTTACTACATTAACGATTTTAACATCAGGTTTTGCAAATCCAATAGTACCTAAGTATATGCAGTCGCATGGTTTTAAGAACAGCGCAGGTACATACGGTAGGAAATTCACAAAAGATGCTTTCGATTTTCGTTTTAATCATCAAAATGTAGAAGCCTTCAGCCGGCATTACAGATGGAAAAGATGATATTGTATTATGTACTGTACCGCCTTTATATTACATCTAATATAGAAAACATTTTTAGTTTCTCTACTACGTATAGTAAGCAGGGGAAGTATTGTATTCCACCCAAAAATTCCATATCTAGATTTCACCAGAAATACATGTTTTTAGGCCTTCTGAATCCAAAAAGAGCATTTTTAAGAAAAAACGTCTGTGTGAGCATAACTCAAACAAAAAGTCGGATAAACACTAAAACTTGGCAATTAGACTCAGTATCTCTCAATGATGCGACACGAAGATTTTCAAGAAAATCCCTGCACCCCAGACTACACTTTACTTGGACATTTTTTCGAAAATTTTGATTTTCTCAAAAATGGCTTAACGTTTTGGATTAAAATATCATATTTAAAATATGTTCATGACAAAAAAAATGTGTATCTTCAATTTTCTGGGAATGTCCCCAAAAATCCTCTTCTTTCTGAATGGCTTTTCCATAACTGGTAAACCGTAAGAGATAGACAACATTTTTCTACACATAAATGTAGATCCCGTTGAAACATAAAATTTGTCCAACACTTTTTTTTATTGTCGAGTGAACCGTTTCCTAGATATTTATTGTTATTTTCTCAAATGGGAATTCGTTATTTGTTTTTTTTATGTCCTGGACATGCAAAGAGAACGGAATGCTCCACATAGCAATCAGCTCTTAAAAGATTTGACTATCGCTTATAGCCTACCAAATTCATCTTGCACCTACAAAAAAATTAGCAATAAGATAGTGTCTGCGAATGTTTATCTCGATTAACATGAAGTAGATGGAGAATAAGCGTTTGTAATAATAGTCTGTACGAGAGTAGGGAAAGTCATGCGAGTATAACATATCAGAGTTTTATATTCCTAAACTCTGTGGGCTTAAACCTAAAAAATCTGATGTGTTACACTCACATGACTTTCTCTACTCTTGTGCAAACTGTTTTTACAAACGCTTATTCTCCATCTACTTCATGTTAATCGAGATAAACATTTGCAGAGTCTATCTTATTGCTAATTTTCTTGTAGATATAAGGGGAATATATATTTACAAGGGCAATATAGAAAAACAGTAGCCTTTAAGAACATACATATCTCTTAATAGCTGGTTGCTAGGTGCAGCACCATTCCCTTTGCCACAGATTAATACTCTTTGTATATCCAAGACAAAAAAATCTGATGTGTTACACTCACATGACTTTCTCTACTCTTGTACAATCTAATTTTACAAACGCCTATTCTCCATATGCTTCATGTTAATCGAGATATCGAGATGTCAATCTTATTGGTAATTTTCTTGTAGATGCAAGGGGAATATGGTAGCTTTTAAGCGATAGTCAAATATTTTAACGCTGGTTGCTATGTGGCGAATTCCATTCTCTTTGCATGTTCAGGACATAAAAAAAATGAATAACGAATTTGAGAAAAAGTATAAGTATTGGAAAATTTAAGGAAATAACAAGCAATATCTCGAAAACGGTTCACTCAACAAAAGAAACGTATATGACATAAGTTGTGTATTTTAACGCGATCTACATTTTTTGTGTAGTAAAATTTTGTCTATCTCTTATGGTTTACCAGTTATGCAAAAGTCGTTCACAATGAAGAATATTTTTGGAGACATTCCCAGAAAATTCGAGATATACATTTTATTTGTCATGACAATATCTTAAACATATGATATTTTAATCAAAATCGTTAGAGCCGTTTTTGAGAAAATTAAAATTTTCGAAAAATGTTCCATGTAAAGGGTAGTCTGGGGTGGGGGGATTTTCTTGAAAACCTTCGTGTCGCATCTCTGGAAGATACTGAACCTAAATACCAAGTTTGGTGTTTATCCGACTGTTCGTTTTTGAGTTATGCTGTTCACAGACACACAGACACACAGACAGACAGACACACAGACACACAGACACACAGACAGACACACACACGGACATGTTTCCAAAAATGCTTTTTTTGGATTCAGTGATTCTCAAAACATGTATTTCCGGTGAAATCTCGGTATCGAATTTTTGGGTGGAATGCAATACTTCCCCTACTTACTATACGTAGTAGAGAAAGTAAAAATGAATAACGAATTCCCATTTTAGAAAGTATTGAAAAATTTAAGGGAATAACAAGCAATATCTCGAAAATGGTTCACTCAACCAAAAAAATGTATAAGACATAAATTGTGTATTTTAACGCGATCTACATTTTTTGTGTAGTAAAATTTTGTCCATCTCTTATGCTATACCAGTTATGCAAAAGTCGTTCACAATGAAGAACACTTTTGGAGACATTCCCAGAAAATTCAAGATATACATTTTATTTTTCATGGAAATATCTTAAACATATGGTATTTTAATCAAAATCGTTGGAGCCATTTTTGAGAAAATTAAAATTTTCGAAAATCTTCCATGTAAAGGGTAATCTGGGGTGGGGGGATTTTCTTGAAAACCTTGGTGTCTCATCACTGGAAGATACTGAACCTAAATAACAAGTTTGGTGTTTATCCGACAGTTCGTTTCTGAGTTATGCTGTATCACAGACAGACATACAGACACACACGGACATGTTTCCAAAAATGCTTTTTTTGGATTCAGGGTGTCTTAAAACATGCATTTCCGGTGAAATCTCGGTATCGAATTTTTGGTTGGAATACAATACTTCCCCTACTTAGTATACGTAGTAGAGAAAGTAAAAAGATATGATTCCCTCGAATCATCCAGATTTTCAGAATTAAGTAACCATAGATCAACAAAATGGCTTGCACAACTAGGCACTATTACGTATGTGAAGATATAAGCTGAAACGATGCGTCTTTCCTTCTAAACGTGTAACCAGATTCACTGTACTACCGCACTCTACCGAGCTTGCCTTAGAAACGAATAACCACAGCGGCAACTCGACTGACTTGGTACATGGCTATTTAATTGGTAAGATTGACGGTGGGAAGCTGTTCCATGATTCTTCGCAAATTATCTTTTTTATTTCACCCTATATCTATCTCTTTTGAAAGCAATATCAAATGAAATAAAATTGAACTGGGGTAAAGAGGCATATATACTTAATTTAGGAAGAAAGGAAAGATCAGGAATGGCATAGTTTAGACTGGGGGGCTGGAGGCCACAGAAAATGACTCACGATTCTGGCTGGAGAATCTGCCCATTCTGTGATTTGGACGAGGACTGGGTACATATTTTGGCGGAATGTGCACAGTGGGAGAACCAGCGAACGATTAAACTGAAAGAAAATTTTTTAAGTCCGTCAAGAAAGAGATTGGCATGTTGGGATCTGCTGGCTGACCAGAGGAACTGGAAAAACATGGACAATTGTTTGGCTAAAGAGCGGGAAGCTAGGTCAAGTTTGTTCAGTTAGACTAAGGTAGTTTATCTCTATTTCCCATTTTCTTGTTCCTTTTTATTGTGTTTTCTTCCTCTGTTGTTTATTTTGTCACCATACTTGTATCTTAAATATGCATGTACGGTCAATGACCCATGCACTACCATGTGAAATAACTTCAATAATTTGAAACCAATAAAGATACCTTATCTATCTCTCTCTATCTCTATCTATCTCCAACTATCTATATCTCTGTCTCTCTCTCTGTCTCCCTCTATCTCTCTGTATCTATCTTTATCTTTATCTATCTTTATCTATATTTATCTTTATCTATCTTTATCTATCTCTTTCTCTCTTTCTCTCTTTGTCTCTCTCTTTCTCTCTCTCTCTATCTCTCTACTTCTTCTGTTTGCCTTACACTAACAAAGAATGTTTTCTGTCCTAACAACGTTGCATTCATAGTACGTATATTATGTTTAGACTTCATTAAATTTCTCCTTTTGAATCATTTTCTGATACGCTCCTTATATACGATTGTGATGAAATGTCCTTGTAAGAACATTTAAAATCAGCTTTTGACTGTATCTGTGGTCTGGTCCAGATGTCCAGATTCGATTCCCGGTTTTGGTGGGAATAATTCTTTAGACAGGATTACTATTAATGCTCCCTAGAATCTAAGTGAGAAGAATAGTATGAGTATGTGGTGTGTGTGTATGTGTGTGTGTATTTGTGTGAATTTAAAGACAATCCAAAGAAAAACACAATGATAACAGCAGTAAATAGAACAACATATTGCAACTGTTTCAAATCCAAAGCCACCAATTTGATCAATATGTTAAAAGATGACACATACATACATACACATATACATGTATTGAAACTGTACAATATCTCCAAAACTAAGCGTTGTAGAAAGAAATGTTTTCAATGGAAGTTGCTTGATATTATGGGGGAAAGTAAATTCATTAGTCTTGTTTTATTTGCAGGACATTGTGATGGGGAAAGCTTGACGAGTACCCAGGTTAGCGAAACGTAGAATGTGTAGTGTGAGAAGATTTTCAGGGGGTTTAAATTAAAGCTTGGATGGTATTAATTACATATATAGCAAGGCAGCATTTTATAACAAAAAATAAACAGAACTGTATTCTCACAGTGGTATCAATACTTGTTGCTGCATAGAAACAAACGAAACTAAATAATAAATAAATAAAACAACACGTTTTCCCTCTAATTAAAACTATAAATGGTTAATATACCTTTACTAACATATTGCTATCATAGAAATACAACAGGATTATAGACAAAAATATAATCCAACATACATATTTATCTCTAGTTTCTAAACATGATCAGTCAATTATAACAAAAGAGTCATTTGCATTTAGTAAACGAATAGCATCATCTGTGTATGTTTTACGGTGAGTGTCCACTTTCTGATGAGTATGTAGACCGGCTTCCCCACCTTCCTGGAATATTTTTATCCAGTAATTTACTATAAAAACACTTTTGTGCACTGCTGTTGCAATTGCTGTAACAGTGCGACCAGCCTCCCACATATCCACAATACGTACACGAGTAATTTCGCTTGTATACGGCATGACTGGTTCTGAGACAATAAACATGTTTTGGTTCAAATAACACCAGAAAAAGCAAAGGTATCAACCTCCCCTCTTTTCCCCCTTATTGCTGTGTAATCAAGCCACCACGCTCTGCAATAGGTGAGGTGAAGGACACGCCTCAAAAGACGCCAGAAAACGATACAAAATCCACCGAAAATTTTCTTTGGCGCTGTGTGTATATGCGGATATTGTCCGCCTCTAACTTAAACAGCTATATCGCCAGAAACTCCGTTTGACAGCGCAAGGGGTTATAGGTGCGTACGAATAATACACTTGTATCACTGTCTCAAATATTTCTTAATCTGCGAAGGGGAACATCATGCTGCTATGGTGTATTTCTGTACCCAACGGAGATGTGCCAAGACATTATTCTCTCTGCATCGATAACGAAGTCCCGACTAGATCACTCTAATCCACCCTTAGTGGAAGGGTGTGTACCTTCCAATAAGCTATAAGAGGGCGAGGGAAACGTACATTTTCAATATATTCTATTATTAAGGCAAATGAATTCGAATAAAATAAAAAACGCAATAGATGACGTGTCAGGAATCTGACCTAAAGTAACGGTAACTATCTTTCTCATTAGTGCAAGGTAAATCTTTCATCATATTTCTATTTTATGTTCATTTTCTTTTATTGAACATTTCTTTTTCTGTTATTCCAAGCTACTATTACACACACATATAAAATGAATGCAAAGAAAACATGTTAATTTCAGATCTAGGCAATCATAGAGTTGCACGTCGCGAAACACTCCTATGGTCCCTCTCTCGCTCCTGGGAGTGACTAACATCGATTTGCCATTAGCTCACCCAATTGCTTTTCTGATTGCATTGCTGACGAGTCTGTGCACTTTACATTGTTGCTGATGGGACTCATAATCGACTATCGATTGATATTATTTGTTCGACCCGCGATGGGCTTCTCAACTGCAGATAAGGACAGTCGAGTGTGGCGGGCATGGCGGTTAAATGAGGTCGCTGCAGCCCTGAAATACCCCTGGGGTTCCGAATGACATTACTGGCACCAAATCCCCGCCATCAGCAGCTCCACAATACCTAAAAGTGGAACTGATGCGTTGCGTGTTGCCCAAGATACACCCATGACAGCATTACCTCTCTTGGTCATTACTGCAGCTTTGTGTGTATGGAGAGGTGCTTTGTGTACAAGGTCGGAGAGCACGATCTCCATTGCTTCTACGTACCGACTGCCTGGAAAGAGCGCATAGCTATGTTACTGTTTAAACCGGAGTGAAATTTCGTCGACAATATTTGAGCACTATTATCCTGGCTTAAAACTGATGAAACACGCTTTAGGAAAAAGAGAACTTAAGCAAGTGTGTTTTGCTTGCAGGTGGATGAGAAAATTCTCGGATAAACGGACAGGTAAACTGACGGCTGCCACTTGGTAGAAACCGAAGGAAATCACTCCGCGATTACATGTGAAGCTGGCATTAAACATTCTGAATTCGATTCCAGTCACACTGACCCTGGACTTTATTCAAGGTATTCCCAGATTGGTAGGCGAACGCGGAAAGTTTCCTCTTCCATCATAAACTTCCTGTCCCGATCATTTCGTTTCATCTTCAGGGTTGTAAGACCAGGCGACGGTAATTGGTGCGTTGCGGCGGAGCGGCGGAGTTTGCACTGTATAAATATTTCTCCCTGACGCTTCGATGGTTGACTGGTGTACCTGCCAGGGATGGAGGCTTATTCATCTCAGGACCCCTAGGTTGAAGATGGCACAGGTAGACACGCGCCGATGTCATGTTTGGTATCATTCGTTAGGAACCGCGGCCTTGATAGTGTCACGTATACTACTATGGGATATGTTAATTACGGTATATTTTGGATGCTTATGTAGACAACTGAATTCTTATATTTTCTGGTAAAATCATAAATTAACATTCGTTCTTCTTTGTGAAGCTTAGCACTTATAATATGTAACAGGAACAGCAAGAGTAACCGCTTCCTATGATAATCCTAAAGGACTTTACCATGACATCAGCTTCCTCTGGCGTACGTGCACGATTGCACATAATATAGAGATTTGCTCCCTGATCGCCATGCGTCACATATTTGATATTAGCCGCCGCCTTAATGAAAACCCCTTCTTGGGCAGACTTAGGTTATATAAAGAGATGCAGACCACGATTTGGGGTCTCTTGGATCTTGATTGTTGGTTGTAGCTGTTGTCGCTGCGTCTCGGCGCATCTCGGTGTGGCGCTCCGGACATCTGACCACGTAGTTTGTCGCGGTATCTTTCGTGTTATCTTATTTGCTGAGCACCTGTTATTGTTTTACTATTTTTTAATTTTGAGTTCTTTGTCCTCCGGCTGGCTATTATTATTATTATTATTATTATTATTATTATTATTATTATTATTATTATTATTATTATTCAGTCGAGCAAATTTCTTAAACAGGGTTTGTAAACGGAAAGGATTTGCTACTAAAAGATAACACTGATAAAAGAATTTGTTTTTACACTTTTATTGCCGTCACACTTTATTGATTTAACAGAATTACTCTTGATACACACCCGACTGAAACTGTTGTATTTTCGAATGTAACTATTATCACTTATTTGCCGCACATTATTAATTCGCGTATTTCACATCTTTTAACTAACTTTACGACGCGAGAGATTCTGTAGAACTGCGCGGCGTGTAACCTGTGAATGATTCTGTTGAACTGCGCGACGTTTGCCTTGTGAATTATTCTGTAGAACTGAGCGACGTGTAACTTGTGAATGATTATGTAGAACTGCGCGTTACCCGTCTCTGGCACGGAATTTATACTCCCTCACCCTGATATGCCTAAAGATTATAATCGAGCTGCTATTGGTTAATAAAGCGCGCCGACATTAGCGTCTATTTTTATATCCAATCAAAATTACGAACACATATGCTCTAGGGAAGATATTCCCTCCATTTCTAATGAAAAGCGCGCTACTCTGACGTCATTTGTTTGTCTCTTCTAATTGATAAACAACTCACCCCCTCGCTCATTGTTAATCGCCCCTATTGTCAGTTTCAGTGAGGCCGTGTAGACTTATTTCCTAACAATGCTTATAATTAACAAACCTCTCAATAATGCTAATTTACACTAGAATCACTCTGGCATTCATAATGTTGTGATATAAAATGCTGCCACAAGTTGCCCTGGCACATTCTCGACACTTCTCTTAAGGTAAGATCTAGGGTACCACGTACTTTTAGCAATATTGTATAGTTTGTAAGCCAAGCCTCGTAACTGAAGGCTTTAAAGTAATGTTAAATATAATAGTCTTATTTAAGCAAAGCTTTGAGTTGACTCTACAATTCTTCTAATTCCTCATAGCTATTCCCCCCAGTCACAACAATCTTCTTCGTGACATATGCACCGCACCGAGATGCAGCGACAAGAGCTACAACCAACAATCAAGTTCCAGGAGACCCCAAATCGGGGTCTATATTGTAATCTCTTTACTATTCTAGCTCAGCAGGTACCGTGAATATATAGAATATTTATCATACATTATGCGAGGTCCGACGAGGCGCGCTCAACGAAATTCTGAAGATATAACTAAAAAGTACCTAGTAATATTCCTAATTCATGATGTAGATGAGGGAAGGGTCTATCTACTATAGAAATTTACACTACAATCGCATGGATGTCAGATATATATTATGATAAAAAGGAATTACAATACCTCCTTGCCTCCTTGCCTGTCGGTGGGGACGCCATGCTACACGCATGGATAGGCGGCACGAACTCCGACCTTGCAGAACCTCGACTCGACTGACTCAACCCACGCTAAACTCGGCGTGGGTACGCTACGCTATAACTGGTTTTTCATCCCCTCCACTCTTGCACAATATCCGATCTGGGCCACCAGGTCACGTACGCAGTAATGCTAATGATATGTCACAATATCTCCTTATATAACCTAAGGCTACCCAAGAAGGGGTTTCCATTATGGCGGCTAATACCAAATATGTGACGCATGGCGATCAGGGAGCAGCGCTCTATATGCGCAAATGTGCACTTACGCCAGAGCAAGCTGATGTCATGGTAAAGTTCTTTAGGATTATCATAGAAAGCGGTTACTCTTGCTGTTCCTTTTACATATTATAAGCGCTAAGCTTCACAAAGAAGAAAGAAATTTAATTTATGATTTCACCAGAAAATATAAGAATTCTGTTGTCTACCCAAACATTCAATATATACCGTAATTAACGCATTCCACAGTAGTATACGTGACAATAAGCGCTCATCGTCGTCCAGATCTGATCGCCTTTCGTATCTCCCCTTCATCGCTCCTTCCCAGGGATCACTTAAATCACAAAGGGTCAACAGTGGTTTTACCTGCAGTGCTGCGGTCCAGTGACTGTGACTCCCCTACGTCCGATGTTCCTAATCCCTCGGTGGAATGTATGCTACGTTACGAAAGCAGCCGTGATAATGAAAACTGCATTGTAGAATTGAAATGTTGTATTTAAGGCTTTAACTCCTTCAGTCAAATCTATTTCAATCAAAACATATTTTGTGACTAATGGCGTCTTAACATGTGTTACTATTAATTTCATTCCGGAGGTTAGTATCCATTCGCGGATGTATTGTAAATAATTAATGTATTTCAAACTTGTTGAAATCGCTACAAAAATAAACACATTTAAAGAGAGCCCCTCTAATGCTATCACATTAATTTCACCACAAAACGAAACGCTTTACGTTTATCCAATGTGTATTGACGATTTTGTTAAAGTTTACTAGGATGTAGTAGAAGGTTTTGAATAAAGATCATTTTAAACTACTTTCAACTTAAATTCTTTGTTCGCCCTTGCGGATTATCAGCTGTTTATCGCAGATATTGTGACTTATTTCATTTACAAATGGCGTTTATAAATTATGAAGAATAAAAATAAGGATTCAGTTTGAAAACTTCAGCAGGTAACAAAAAATGGCTTTCTTTATAAAACCAAAATAGGTGAACATGATTAAAACTTTAGAAATTATGACTGTTAATGTATATAATAATAGTATTAATAATAATTATAATAATAATGGAAACATTACAAAAACCTATATGCAAGCAAGGTTCTAAAAATACTTGAAGTAAACGAGGCACAGAAAATAAATTAAATAAAACACACGCATACACTATGTGATCAAAAGTATCCGGACACCCCCACAAACATACGTTTTTCATCTTAGGTGCATTGTGCTGCCACCTACTGCCTGGTACTCATTCGCGACTTCAGTAGTGATTAGACATCGTGAAACAGCAGAATGGGACGCTCCGTGGAACTCAGGGACTCGGAACGGTCAGGTGATTGGGAGTCACTTGTATCAGAAGTCTGTACGCGAGATTTCCACACTGCTAAACATACCTAGGTCCACTGTTTCTGATGTAGTAGTGAAGTGGAAACGTGAAGGGACATGTACAGCACAAAAGCATACAGGCCGACCTCGCCTGTTGATTGAGAGAGATCGCCGACATTTGACGAGGGTCGTAAAAGTAATAGGCAGACATCTATCCAGACCATCACATAGGAATTCCAAATTGCATCAGGATCCACTCCAAGTACTATGACAGTTAGGCGTGAAGTGAGAAATCTTGGATTCCATGGTCGAGCGGCTGCTCATAAGCCACACACCACACAGGAAAATGCTAAACGACGCCTCACTTAGTGTAAGGAGCGTCAATATTACACGATTGAACATTGGCAAAACCTTGTGTGCAGTGACAAATCACGGTACACAATGCCGATCCGATGGCAGGGTGTGGGTATGGCGAATGTCCGGGGAACGTCATCTGCCCGCGTGTGTAGTACCAACAATAAATTCGGAGGTGGTGGTGTTAAGGTTTGGTCGTGCTTTTCCTGGAGCGGGCTTGCAACCCCTTGTTATTTTGCGTGGCATGATCACAGCGCAGACCTACATTGATATTTTAAGCACCTTCTTGCTTCCCACTATTGAAGAGCAATTCGGGGATGGCGATTGCATCTTTTAACACGATCGAGCACCTGTGTGGCGGAGTGGTTACACGACAATAACATCCCTGTAATGAACTGGCCTGCACAGAGTCCTGACTTGAATCTTAATAGAACACCTTTGGGATGTTTTGGAACGCCAACTTCATGCCAGGCCTCACCGACCTACATCGTACCTCTCTTCAGCTGCCATTCCCCAATTAACCTTCCAGCACCTGATTGAAAGTATGCCTGCGAGAGTGACCGCTGTCATCAAGGCTAAGGTTGGGTCAACACCATATTGACTTCCAATATTACCGATGGAGGGCGCCACGAACTTGTACGTCATTTTCAACCAGGTGTCCGGATACTTTTGATCACGTAGTGTATGTCATTGTTGAATAAAATAAATACAAATATCGCTATAAATGTGCAATAAGCATCTTAACATAAATCAAAGAACACACAAACACTAAATGGAATTGAATAAAAATAAGCATTCAAAGTATCGGTTAGCCTCAGAGCCACAGGAAGAAGACGTGGAGTAGATCATCGGACAGATAGACCAATGACCGCAGCGATTAAGTACTGGGTACGCCCAGGATAAGAGAGAGGAGACGTTGTAAAAACAAACAAGAGGGAACTTTTCTTTTGAACTAATTCATATTAAAAAATCTGATATGTTACACTCACCTGACTTTCTCCACTGTTGTAAAAACTATTTTTTACAAACGGTTATTCTCCATATGCTTCATGTTAATCGAGATGTTAATTTTATTGCTAATTTTCTTGTAGATACAGGGGGAATTGCTAGGCTTTAAGCGACTGTCAAATATTTTAAGAGCTGGTTGCTATGTGGCACATTCCATTCTCTTTCCATTTCCAGGACAAAAAAATGAATAACGAATTCCCATTTGAGAAAAAGTATAAGTATTAGAAAATTTAATGGAATAACAAGCAATATCTCGAAAATGGTTCACTCAACAAAACAACAATAGTATGACATAAATTGTGAATTTTAACGCGATCTGCATTTTTTGTGTAGCAAAATTTAGTCTATCTCTTATGGTTTACCAGTTATGCAAAAGTCTTTCACAATGAGGAATACTTTTTGAGACATTCCCAGAAACTTCAAGATATATATTTTATTTGTCATAAAAGTATCTTAAATATGATATTTTAATCAAAATCGTTAGCCATTTATAAAGTGTTCGAAAAGTGTTCCATGTAAATGATAATCTGGGGTGGAGGATTTTCTTGAAAACCTTCGTGTCGCATCTCTGGAAGCTACTGAATCTAAATACCAAGTTTGGTGTTTATCGACTGTTCGTTTCTGAGTTATGCTGTTCACAGACAGACACACGGACATGTTTCCAAAAATACTTATTTTTTGTTTCAGTGCGCCTCAAAACATGTATTTCCTGTGAAATCTCGGTATCGAATTTTTGGGTGGAATACAATACTTCCCCTACTTACTATACGTAGTAGAGAAAGTAAAAGTCTGTGTTACATTTACATGGCTTTCTTTACCCTCTTTGCTTATTAGTGGATATACAAATTATTCTTAAGAAAGTTTATTTTGCTGTCTACTTCATTTTAATCGCGATAAACCTTTTATGGAAATAGCTGCATTACATACTTCTTTATAGATTCAAAGGGAGCAGTGACAGTCGAATGTTTAAGAACTAGAACGCTATACGCTGGACGTAAAATTCCACCCTGTTTTCATGACATCGCGAGAAATGAAAATTGACAGGACTTTAAAAGAATGGCTGTGTTAAATAATTTGAACCATTAATGGCGGGTATCCCGGAAATGGTTGATGCCACTAAAGTTATTTGAAATAAACTGCGTGTTTTAAACGGATCTATAGCTTTTGTGTCGTATGTGTTCCTCTGTGACTTAGCGTTTACCAGTTAAACAAGATTAAACAAAATTCCTTCGTTTAAACGGACTTCAGAAGCTATTCGCAGAAAACACAAGATATATCTTTTATTGATTTCTCTACTACGTATAGTAAGTAGGGGAAGTGTTGCATTCCACCCAAAAATTCGATACCGAGATTTCACAGTAAATACATTCACATTTGCTGTGAAATCTCGGTATCGAATTTTTGAATGGAATGCAATACTTTCCCTACTTACTATACGTAGTAGAGAAAGTAAAAGAAAGCTAAACGTAACCTAACCTCCCGTGAATTACAAACTTAAGCTTATATAAGAAAACTAAACCTAATCTAACCTAACCTCCCGTGAATATAAACCTAAGTTTATATATAAAAACACTAAACCAAACTTTATATAAATCAAATGACTAACCCTAACCTAATCTCCCGTGAATAGAAACCTAACCTAACCTTATATATAAACTAAACCTAAACAAACTGCCGTGAATCAGAAATCTAAGCTAACCTAACCACCCGTGAATCAGAAACCTAAGCTAACCTAATCTCACGTGAATCAGAAACCTAAGCTAACCTAACCTCCCGTAAATCAGAAACCTAAGCTAACCTAACCTCCCGTGAATCAGAAACCTAAGCTAACCTAACCTCCCGTGAATCAGAAACCTAAGCCAACCTAATCTCTCGTGAATCAGAAACCTAAGCTAAGCTAACCTCTCGTGAATCTGAAACCTAAGCTAACCTAACCTCTCGTGAATCAGAAACCTAAGCTTATATAAATCAAAAGACTAACCCTAACCTAACCTCCCGTGAATAGAAACCCAACCTTATATATACAAAAACTAACTAACCCTAACCTAACCTCTCGTGAATCACAAACCCAAGCTTATATTTTAAAAAACTATCCCTAACCTAACCTCCCATGAATCAGAAACGTAAAAATATAATAAACCTGAAACAAAAAGTGATTAGGAATACACGCTGAGAGCATTGGCGGTATCTTACTGGCTTTGGCAGTATTTGTTATACATATGTTGCCAGCATTGTGTTGGAGCTAGAGGATGACATAGGGTGATATCTATAGGAGATGTAAGACATCACTTTCATCACTTTTGAAGGGCAATGTAATGCAGGTTATAACTTTTGAAATATTGAAAAATATTTGGAAAATTTTCTTGCAAACTCTTGAAATGAAAAAAAAGGTGAATCATGTAATTTGAGGCAGTATTTTTAACACTTAAATGATATCAGTCTAATAATAAAATACAAGACATAATAATAGCACGCCTTAAACCAATATGTATATAATATAAGATGTAAAATGTATGTAACATTATTGTATTATGTTTCTATTATGTACATGTTTAATAATGTTATGTGAATGTATTACGTAATTTAACAATGTAGGAGCTGTGAGAATAGAAGCCGAAAGTTGCTAACAATGAGATAACCTTGAGATAACAATAAATTAGAAACTTTATTAATGCTACTAACAATTCTTGGAACAATAATGTAATATTTAAAACAGTTTATAAATAACCAATCAACAACTATAAAATCTAAAAGTTAAATAAAAGTATTCTATTGGAAGAGGATTAGGCAATCAAAGACTTGAAACAGAGTAAAATGTGCAAATTTAAGCGTTCCCAAGCAGATGCTAGAAGGCAGTGTTCCCGAGCACTCGATGCGTATTCAGTGACAGACTTAATAAATTCATTACGGCGGGAATAATATAAAGTTTACGTGTTAAAATGTACAATTAACCATAATCTCACAGCTCTATAGTAGGATATATCAGTTAAGTGTTATTTAATCGTGTGAATGATTAATAAAAGAGTGAAGTGAACAATTATAACATACGTAAGCCTTATTCTTTAGCTACACCAAGCCCTGCTAAGAGATACGTGTTTCTGTAAATTACTACTGACGCAGCCGAGGCATACATATATATTACTTAAATAAACGTTAAAGTACAAAGTTGATTTTAAACGTTGGGGCGAAGGCCCCCGGAAAGTTTGTATCGTACGTGGGACGAACACTCCAAGAAACATATCTACCATACGTGAGGTTACAACTACTTCAAATTGGCTCTCCAACAGTGGGGCTGCAACATTATAATTCAACTTATCCTTATCAATATCTAAAGTATCACTACTGTACCTTCAAACACAGTAATGGTGAAAATACGCTGGTTAAAATCATTGGTGAACAGACGTGTTCACACCGACTAATAATGCCGGGGAGGCTGGTGTGAGCCTAAGCACCAGTAGTTCACGTGTTAATTGTTAAACTGATCGAAAAAGAGCAGCAATTTTCAACCACAATTACAGCAATACTGGCACTATACATTACAGTATCATTTATTTTTATTCAATGAAATAAAACCCTTTATTGCGCTGTCCACGATAGCACGCTTTGGGACGCTATTTGAGCTGCAATTTCTAAATTACGTTATGGTGCGCTGAAACATAACTGAAGATACGTGAATGGGATAGAATATTACTGTGACTTTAATTATTTTTTTGAGGAATTTACATGCAGAATTTGGAGCGTTTTACTGTTCAGAAATAAGAATTAGCAACACACATTAAATTAAAAAAATATTTCTTCGTTACCTTCCATCAGGACCTAGGGTTCCCAAATATCTAAGATGGTTTTGGTATTTAAGTGATTTACGATACTGAGTATTACTTGTACGAACTGAAATTAGTTCCCGAGGTCGCAGGTTCAAACCTGGCGGAGGGCGATGAATATTTTATTTTCGGCGTAAAAACTCTTAGCATGGCTTCCTTCGGAAGGAAAGATTTACGGCACGTAAAAGAACCACAAGCCTGATAGAGGTTTCCGAGCAAAATTTCCTATCCTTCATGGGCGCTAATAACCTTAGATGCTGAGCGCCCTTAAACCGCATCTCATCATTACCTATCCTTCACGCCCAATATAGAATGGACGTTAAGAACTATAGTATTAAAGAGCGTCCATAAAGAAAACTCAATTTAATTTAATTTTACGAACTGAAATGCAGGTCTTAACCGGTTGTAGCGTAGAGAGAGTGAAGTACAAGGGCTATCCTAGAAGTACGACCTAATAAAGAAAACAAAAACATTTTGGAAAAAAACATCTTTATTTCTCTGCATAGTCTCCTTTCAGCTCGATACACTTTTCCCAGCGATGTTCAATAGCTTCGATACTCTGTTTATAGTGAGAACCGTCGAGTTCTGCAACATAGCCATCAACTGCTAACTCCACCTCTTCATTGTTGTCAAATCTTTTACCACCAAGCATTTCTTGAACTTTACAAACAGAAAATAATCGGGGGTGAAGTCTGGCGAATAGGATGCATGAGGAAACAATTCGAACTTAAACTCATTGATTTTGGCCATGGATGTGTGAACTGGTGCATCGTTTTGATGAAACACAACTTTCTTTTTCGCTAAATGCGACCGTTTTCCCTTGATTTCATAATTCAAATGTTGCAATAAGTTAGCACAATACTCGTCATTGATTGCTTTTCCTTATTGAAGATAATCAATGAAAATTTTCCCACGGGCATCCCAAAATACTGACGCCATGATCTTGCCTGCAGATGGAACTTCTTCGCCTTCTTTGGAGCCGATTCTCCCCTTTCAATCCATTATGTTAACTGTTCCTTCGTCTCAGGTGTGAAGTGATGGACCTATGTTTCATCCATGGTTACAGATCGACGCAAACCTCGGCTTTATTGCAGCGAAACATCGCCAAACACTCGATTGAAACATCTTCTCGACGCTGGTTTTGTTCCATTGAGAGTAAAGGCAGCATCCATCTTGCGCACAGCTTTCTATGTCTAAATTTTCAGTTAGTATGCGATGTACAGAACTTTTTTAATGTCTACGATGTATGCTAGCTTGCGCACTTTCAGTCGACGGTCCTCCAATGCCATTTTGTGGATTTTCTTCACAATTTCTGGCGTGGTCACCTCATTTGGTCGACCACTGCGATGTTGGTCCTGGCAACTCGTACGGCCTCACTTAAACTCTGCCACCCAATACTTTACTATTGTAAACGAAGGAGCAGACTCCCCCAGAGTAGAATATAGCTCAGCTTTAATATTAGTTGGACTAAGACCTTTCAAATGAAAGTATTGTATCACATAACGATGACCAGTTTTATCCATGTTTACAAATTACCTGAGAGAGTTCACTGTTAATTACTGCCAAACAATTAATAATAAACAACGTAGCATCGTCAAACTTCAGACTCAAGCTTTATGAGGGTGGTACTTTCTACCAGAATAATTTTTTTGAAGCAACAATCGCTATATATATATATATATGTCATGTCGGGTACTTCTGGGACTGCCACCGTAGTGTTGCATGGAACTTATACAAAAGACTATTCAACGGTTTTGTATCCTCATTGTGTTATATTAAACCAGTTAACGGTTTTATATATTTTGCGTCTGAATCTCAAACAATCAACTATTTATATTAACGCAGTATTTTTAACACTTAAAAACACTTGGAACAATAATGTAATATTTAAAACAGTTTATAAACAGCCAATCAAAAACCAGAAAAGTTGGAAGTTAAATAAAAATATTTTATTGGAGTAGGCTTAGCCAATCAGAGACTTGAAGTAGATGAAATTTGGAAATTCAGGCGGTAGAAGGCAGATGCTAGAAGACAGCGTTCCCAGTCGGACGCAATTAGGCAGGAATAAAAATTCATTACGGCGAGAATAGAAATTAAGCTTACTGCAAAAAAGTGTGTGTGTATATATATATATATATATATATATATATATATATTAGTGAGGTGTTATTTAATCGTGTGAAAGATTAATAAAAGGAAGTTAAATACCATCATAATCTGTGTAAGCCTTCATTCTTTAGTTGCACCAACCCCTGCTAAGAGATACGTGTTTCTGCAAATTACTACTGACGCAGCGAAGGCAAAGATATATATATATATATATATATATATATATATATATATATATATAATATTTACATAATATTTATATAAACATTAGAAATACAAAGTTGATTTTTTAAACGTGGGGGCGAAGGCCACCTGAAAAGAGAACTTGGGGCGAAGGCCACTGGAAAGTTTGTATCTTAATTTGGGCTGCAACTACCTCAAGTTTGGTGCCCAAAGCTTGGTGCTAATAAATAACGTAAAGATATACTACTTCAATATGATTACTATCTTGTTAATTTTCGGATAAATCAGAGGAGTAATAATCAAACTCGAGTTAACCTAATGGGCGGGTTTCAGCCATGTAACAGGTTCGCATTTCGGATCTAACGTCTTGATGAATTGATGGCTATCATTTTAATAAAACGGTTTCAACAAAAAAGCTGCTGTTAGATTACATAGCAGATGTACAATTCTATAATGGAGTGGAAGTGGTGTATTAGTTCTGAAAAGCTAATGTTAAAAAGTAATTATTTGTATGAAATCAATGGATCACATTTGGAGCTCATGGGATTGAATACAAACATTTGAATGAAAGGGTGAATGTGGAAGTGTCGATACAGCCGCGCGGATTAACTTACCATTTACAGCTGTTAGATGTCAGCATTAATAAGCCATTGAAGAATAACACGGAATGCATTGATGATTATAGAGGAATCGTAATGAAACGCCTACAGGAAGGATAAAATAGTATTTAACATGTGAATGGATGCTGTGATTCTGCCAGGATGTTAATAAGGAAGACTGCTGTTTAAAACACGTTAGATCCGTTGTAGTAGACTATTTCACTCGTGCCGCAAATGGGAGTACTCACCAATCACGTTTAAAGGAATGTTATTTTTGAACCAATCACGACCATGTTTCTACTCAATATTTATCGAAATATCTTTGGCAGAAACGAGATTTGGTAACGGTTCAAATGAAGAAACAGACAATATTTTTGATTAGGTGTGGAAATTCTAGAGCAGCGATAAGAAAGAACATCATTTGTAATCATTCAGATGTATTTTCATCACATAAATTGATCATTATTTTATATTCTTTGGAATTTAAAACCACTTCACTAACCTTTCTTTTCTCCGGGAAGTTTTACAGCATTTTTCTTTTCGCATTCCTTGCATCTCTCGTCTCCTGAAACTCCTGGTCTACAAATGGATTGAAGTTTTAATGATATTTCTTAAACAAAACATTTCTTGTAGCATTTTAGCTGTGATGACTAGTGTTTTATATAGCATCGATATGAGGAAATCAAACGGATAAGAATAAAAAAATACAATATAAAATTAACCAAATAATTGTGTTTTTAAATGTTTATAATAAACCAATGAACTGAAACAAATTAACATTTATTCGCCTTTTTCTGAAAAGGAGGTATAACCTATAGTATTCATAATATAGGTTTTATTTGTTTTACATTTTGTCTACTAGAAGCGTTCTTACAATCATAGATAAAAGAATAGCAAATTTCTACTGTAAGTTCCGCACGCCAGATGGCAGAAAAAAATATCTATATGATCGAGTTGCACTGATCAAACACACAAAATGCAACGATACAATTCTAACTTTTTTCGAAAACAACTACAATTATATTGCAAATAAATATAAATATTTTATTATAATCATGTTGTTCCATCTGCAGGGAAAGTGATGCTGGTTACATTTTTTGACTGTAATGGAATGATTTACCAGCATGCAGTTCCCCCTCACACTCTGTTACAGCAGCATACTACACGTCAGTATTGGCTACATTGAGGAAGCACATTGCAAAGAAACGACCAGAGCTTTCTCGGACTGGGTGGCGACTTCATCATGACAATGCACGGCCTCACGTCGCAAATCAGTTTCTGGCTCGATTCAACATTACCTGTGTACCACATCCACCTTATAGCCCCGATCTTGCACCCTGTGACTTTTTTATTCCCATCACTAAAGGCAAAGCTTAGGGGTATTCGATTTGAGAACTCTGAAGCAGTGCTCAAGAAAAGTGAGGCGATTCTCAAGGACCTGACATAGGCAGCACGTGTTCAAGGATTGGCAGAGACGTTATAAAAAGTACATTGAAGTAGGAGGGGACTACTTTGAAAAAGATCATGTAAACATTGAATTGGAGTAATAAACATCTGTTAAAAAATCAGTCTCAGTCTTTGTTGATCAGCCCTCGTAAAAGGGGATCGAATGTGTAGCTATAAATTCCATGTGTTTTTTTTGCGTAATCTTTGGTTGCAAAAAATGGCAATGAAAATATGTACAGTCGAATGTAAGAAAAGTGCCGAAGCTTTTGGTTACTTTTAGTGTTTTTCATTCTTTATTTTTGGCAGAATCTCATGCTTGGTGCTCCACGCCCGTAGGTGAGTCATCCTCTAATTGGTTTCAGCTGAATTCCGATAGGCTAGCTTTACCCTATGAAGAGAGCTCAGGCCTAGCTGGGCGATGAAACAGGTGGAGAATCGGTATAGTCGCGTATATCATCAGGGAAAGCATTTAACTTACATTATTTTGATAATATTTCATTGATTTTAAGATATTCAACATTTAGTTGATACTGCACTTTTATATCCTCTTAACATATAGAAGCTTTGTGAAGCTGCGTACGTGACGGGATGCAAGTAGCTACCACTTCCTATGGTAGAAGCCAGAGATGTTCTGGTAAAGCAATGTCCTGATGGAAAGCTCTGGAACAATGTTACATCTCTGACTTGTAATGTAGTGTGTCCGGTAGGATTTTCCTACCAACCCACGTAAATCCTGGGGACCGGCACACCTATATATGGTAAAGCCGTCATGACAATTTGATATCATTCTACAGGATATTAATTTGTTATTTAAGTGACTCCGGAAGTCCTCTCGGGGGCTTTTTTGTTGTCTGATCTCCAAGTCTCAATATGCACACTCGTAGGCTCGCCGATAACATACACTATGTGATCAAAAGTATCCGGACACCCCCACAAACATACGTTTTTCATCTTATGTGAAATGTGCTGCCACCTATTACATGGTACTCATTATCCGCGACCTCAGTAGTCATTAGACTTCGTGAAACACGAAATGGGGCGCTCCGTGGAACTCAGGGACTTCGAACGAGGTCAGGTGATTGGGTGTCACTTGTGTCAGAAGTCTGTACGTGAGATTTCCACACTCCTAAACATCCCTAGGTCCACTGTTTCAGATGTGTTAGTGAAGTGGAAACGTGAAGGGATATGTACAGCACAAAAGCGTACACGCCGACCTCGTCCGTTGATAGACAGAGACGCCGACATTTGAAGAGGGTCGTAAAGAGTAATAGGCAGACATCTATCCAGACCATCACATAGGAATTCCGAACTGCATCAGGATCCACTCCATGTACTATGGCAGTTAGGCGTGAGGTGAGAAACCTTGGATTCCATGGTCGAGCGGCCGCTCATGAGCCACAAATCACGCAGGAAAATGCCAAACGACGCCTCGCTTGTTGTAAGGAGCGTCAACATTACACGATTGAACAGTGGCAAAACGTTGTGTGGAGTGACGAATCACGGTACACAATGTGTCGATCCGTTGGCAGGGTATGGGTATGGCGAATGCCCAGTGAACGTCATCTACCAGAGTGTGTAGTGCCAACAGTGAAATTCGGAGGTGGTGGTATTATGGTGCGGTCGTGTTTTTCCTGGAGGGGGCTTGCACCCCTTGTTGTTTTGCGTGGCACGATCACAGCGCAGACCTACATTGATATTTTAAGCACCTTCTTGCTTCCCACTGTTGAAGAGCAATTCGGGGATGGCGATTGCATCTTTCAGCACGATCGAGCACCTGTTCATACTGCACGGGCTGTGGCGGAGTGGTTACACGACAATAACATCCCTGTAATGGACTGGCCTGCACAGAGTCCTGACTTGAATCCTATAGAACACCTTTGGGATGTTTTGGAACGCCGACTTCGTGCCAGGCCTCACCGACCTATATCGATACCTCTCCTCAGTTCCGCACTCCGTGAAGAATGGGCTGTCATTCCCCAAGAAATCCTTCCAGCACCTGATTGAAAGTATGCCTGCGAGAGTGAACGCTGTCATAGGCTAAGGGTGGGCCAACACCATATTGACTTCCAGCATTACCGATGGAGGGCGCCACGAACTTGTACGTCATTTTCAGCCAAGTGTCCGGTTACTTTTGATCACGTAGTGTACTTTCGACACTTCCTCTAAGGTAAGGCCTGATGGCTAATCACTTGTCTTAATCTTCATCCTAGTGCCAATTGTAAAGTTTCAGTTTAGGAGCCCTGTCATGTAAACCAAACACTAGCCACTTGAAGTCATTAAAATACTGTTCAATACGTTAGTCGCAGTTAATCCAAGCTTTTTGATATTGATCTACCTTCTGATCCTGAAACCTACGCCATCCAGTCGCAACCTCCTGGTTGTGACAATATGTCACATGAATGGTTGAAACAATGTGCCACCCAAAGACTGTCCATACTAGACCCTGAATGAATCCATCTCTTATTGGTTCGGCATTCAAGCATTAACCTCTGTAACCGAATGAGGGATGGAAGACGCGGCAGAGTCGTGTTAATTATTGACTTCCAGCTTAAGCCGCGGTTCCTCATATTGGCACTTTTTTTTCCTTACATCCGACTGTACAATTCCGCTTTTCTCAAGCGTCATTCTTCTACAGCATCTCTTGTACAAGTCTTGCCATTTGAGTGAAAAGTTGCTTTGGTCATCTCAAAAGCATGAACATGGATTATTACTGTAAGCGGGTTGATTATCTTCTTGTTAGTCGTAACGTCGAATTAACAAGAATCAAGATGATATGAGGGTGATCATAATTCATATATTTAAAGACGCTTGTTGGCTATTAGGGTCATATCAGGTCATTATGCAATACTAAAGTACTACTACTGCTACTACCACCACCTAAACTCGGATGATTCAAAGCAGTTATTGCAATTGAAAAATATATTCAAATATTACCATCTTTTTTATCATATTCTCACCGGTTAAGTTCTTTGAGATGTGATTTAACATTCCTTGCTACGCTGCATCCTTTTTCGATGGCATACAAATTTTAAAATTCATTTTTGTGACTACTTCAGAAATACCGTTTATGATAAATATGGTGTAAAATATTTCATCAGTCATCCCTCATCTGTAAAGATCAAGGTCCCCATCAAATGTTGGGCTCTCCCACCTGTACTTATTTACATCATATAGAGCAGAATTCCTTAAGAGAGGTTATATCTGATCCCCGTCTCTTAAGTATGACATCACTTAAGATTTCAGTTTTTGCATCTTGGAATTTGCTTCAAGCCAGTAATGCAGGTGATAGGTACGTGCTCCACCTGGGTCAAGATTCAACTGGGAAGTTTTCTCGCATCCTCCATATTCACCGGAGCTTGCCCCAAGTGATTTTCACATGTTCCCCAACTCAAAGTAAGCACTTTTAACAGCGATGATGAAGTCAAATCAGTGAACAGCTGGTTCTGAGCACAGGACCCTACCAACTAAAAAACTGGCTGGGAAAAACTTGTGTCACGTCCCCAAAATGTTTGGAAAAAATGTTGATTATGTAGAAAAGTAACAGAAGGATTGTACAATATAAATAAAATGAATTCAACATTCTCAAATGTGTATAATGTTTTTTTATAAAACAGGAAACTTACTTATTGGACGCCCCTTGTATTAGTAAACTGCATTTTAACCGTAATAAGTCTAAAATAGAATACACGCCTTTTGTTATATTTAAATGATTGCATTTCAAATAAAGACGATGTCATATTTGAAGAGCACCATTTAGCTGTCATGAATAATATAATCTCATCAAGATATATTTGTGTAGACGCTTTCCAGCTAAGCAAAGGGTGCAAAGCTTAGAAACTAGCCGAAAGAAACCGGCAAAGTGCTCAAAGTTTTAATGGTAGTAGCTGTGGACAAATAACCGTTGGGTATTTCCCAAGAAACTTCATCGCCTCAATGCAGCTATTCTCTCGACACAATGCTTGTCGGAACTTGCTAAAGCACCGAATCTTTCAGCAACCTTATGGCAGTTCTCAAAACAAGGCAGTCTATTTAATGTATCGAACATACAAAGTCATCAGTACCTTACGGAAGGTATGGGTATCCTGGGAAGGAGATGGGCATATTTTTGTGATTGCTAAACAGCAGAGGAATGTATCGGGTAAAATAATCTATCTAAAATAAACAGCTAATCTTTCTTAGGAATCTAGGTTTTAGAATTAAAATAAAACCTGAATGTAAGGCTACTATACCATACATTTTGAGGCAGTATTTTTAACACTTAAATGATTTCAGTCTAATTATATATAATAAAATATAATAACAAACCGCCTTAAAGCAATATGTGTATAATATAATATATAAAATGTATGTAACAATCATTGTATTATGTTTATATTATTGTGTACATGTATAATAATGTTATGTGAATGTACTACGTAATTTAATAATGTAGGAGCTGTGAGAATAGAGGCCGAAGGTTGCTAACAATGAGGTAATCTTGAGGCAATAATGAATTGGAAAGTTTAATAATGCTACTAGTAATTCTTGGAAACAACAATGTTATTTTTTAAAACAGTTTATAAACATCTAGAACCAGAAAACCTGAAAGTTAAATAAAAGTATTCCATTGGAGTAAAATTAGCCAATCAGAGACTTTAAATAGATGAAATTTGCAAATTCAAGCGGTAGAAGTCAGTTACTGGTAGACAGCATTCCTAAATGGACGTGAAACGCGTCCTCGAGAAGTTCAATACGTCTTCAGTGTGAGACGAAAATTCATTGCGGCGAGAATATTATAAAGTTTACGTGTTAAAAAGTGCAGGTAATTAATAAATAATCTCACAGCTCTCTATATAAGTGAAGTGTTATTTAATCCTGTGAAGGATTAATAAAAGGAGTGAAGTAAAAATTATAATTTGTGTAAGCCCACATTCTTTAGCCACATCAACCCCTATAATATTTAAAGAAACATAGAAATAAAAGTTGATTCATAAACGTTGGGGCGAAGGCCACCGGAAAGTGAACGTTGGGGCCAAGGCCACCGGAAACTTTGTACCATACAAGGGGCAGTTACTTCTAGAAGTTTGGCTCCCCAACAGTGGAACTACAATACAACTCCTCCTGCAAATTGGCACTTAAACGTAGTGCTAATAGCTCAAAAACAATATAGCTACTCCAATTTATAATATATTAAAGGTAAAACATAAAAAAATGTATTTGTTATACTAATTTAAAATTGAGAAATGCAATTATCATATGCATCTTAAGGGAAAACTAGTGAGGTTTAGCAAATCGAACTTTTAAGTTCTGCATCGGAGTAGGTGCAAAAAGCAACAATAATAAAAAAATCTGATGTGTTACACTCACATGATTTTCTCTACGCTTGTACAAACTATTTTTACAAACGCTTATTCTCCATCTGCTTCATGTTAATCGAGATAAACATTTGTAGACTCTATCTTACTGATAATTTTCTTGTAGATGTAAGGGGAAAATATATTTACAAGGGCAATATAGAAAAACAGTAGCCTTTAAGCACATACATATCTCTTAATAGCTGGTTGCTAGGTGCAGCACCATTCCCTTTGCCACAGATTATAACTCTTTGCATATCCAAGACAAAAAAATCTGATGTGTTACACTCACATGCCTTTCTCTACTCTTGTACAATGTATTTTTACAAACGCTTATTCTCCATATGCTTCATGTTAATCGAGATATCGAGATGTCAATCTTATTCGTAATTTTCATGTAGATGCAAGGGGAATATGGTAGGTTTTAAGCGATATTCAAATATTTTAACGCTGGTTGCTATGTGGTGCATTCCATTCTCTTTGCATGTCCAGAAGATAAAAAAATGAATAACGAATTTGAGAAAAAGTATAAATATCGGAAAATTTAAGGGAATTACAAGCAATATCTCGAAAACAGTTCACTCAACAAAAGAAATGTATGACATAAATTGTGTATTTTAACGCCATCTACATTTTTTGTGTTGTAAAAGTTTGTCTATCTCTTATGGTTTACCAGTTATGCAAAAATCGTTCACAATGAAGAATACTTTTGGAGACATTCCCAGAAAATTAGAGATATAAATTTTATTTGTCATAAAAGCATCTTAAATATATGATACTTTAATCAAAATCGTTAGAGCCATTTTTGAGAAAATTAAAATGTTCGAAAAAGTTCCATGTAAACGGTAGTCTGGGTGGAGGATTTTCTTGAAAACCTTCGTGTCGCATCTCTGGAAGATACTGAACCTAAGTTCCAAGTTTGGTGTTTATCCGACTGTTCGTTTCTGAGTTATGCTGTTCACAGACACACAGACACACACACGGACATGTTTCCAAAAATGCTTTTTTTGGATTCAGGGTGTCTCAAAACATGTATTTCCGGTGAAATCTCGGTACCGAATTTTTGGATGGAATACATTACTTCCCCTACTTACTGTACGTAGTAGAGAAAGTAAAAATGAATAGCGAATTCCCATTTGAGAAAAAGTATTGGAAAATTTAAGGGAATAACAAGCAATATCTCTGAAATTGTTCACTCAACAACAAAAAATGTATATGACATAAATTGTGTATTTTAACGCAATCTAAAATTTTTGTGTAGTAAAATTTTGTCTATCTCTTATGGTTTACCAGTTATGCAAAAGTCGTTCTCAATGAAGAATGCTTTTGGAGACATTCCCAGAAAATTCGGGATATACATTTCATTTGTCATGAAAATATCTTAAGCCTATGATATTTTAATCAAAATCGTTAGAGCCATTTTTGTGAAAATTATAATTTTCGAAAAATGTTCCACGTAAAGGGTAAGCTGGGGTGGGCGGAATTTTCTTGAAAAACCTCGTGTTGCATCTCTGGAAGATACTGAACCCAAATACCAAGTTTGGTGTTTATCCGACTGTCGGTTTCTGAGTTATGCTGTTGACACACACACACACACACGGATGTGTTTCCAAAAATGTTTTTTTATGGATTCAGGGGGACTCAAGATATATATTTCCGGTGAAATCTTAGTATCGAATTTTTGGGTGGAGTACAATACTTCCCCTACTTAGTATACGTAGCACAGAAAGTATAAATGAGGAACGGGAAGAATATTCCGTGTCTAATTCTACTAAACCGAAAAATTTGTTAACCTTTTGTACTTGGTATTTAGGTTCAGTATCTTCCAGAGTCACGGCCGTCCGGTGTTGTTTCTTCTATAGACACTCCGTCGCTCGGATCTGATTTACCATTTATGAATGTCGCTACCAGAAGGGATGTCAAGACTATGCGATGAAATGCTTCTCTCCCGGTTGTTTCGTTTACTTACTTCTGGTGCGCTGGTGAATTGTGAGGAAGGTGTTATGTTAGAAGTTGTATTGTTCAACTGTTAGGGAGCCAAACTTGATGTACTTGCAACCACGGGCAATACAAAGTTTCCGGTGACCTTCGCCCCAACGTTTAGGAATTAACTTTTTATTTTAATGTTTTACTTAAATGTTATATATATATATATATATATATATATATATATATATATATGTTTGCCTCTGCTGCGTCAGTATTAATTTGTAGAAACATGTATTTCTTTGCAGGGGGTGATGCGGCTAAAGAATGTAGGCTTACACAAATTATAATTTTTACTTCACTCCTCTTATTAAGCCTTCACACGATTAAATAACACTTCACGGATATAGAGAGCTGTGAGATTATTTATTAATTACTTGCACATTTTAACACGTAAACTCTATAATATTCTCGCAGTAATGAATTTTCGCCTCACACTGGATACGTACCGAGCAAATGAACTGTTCAGGTACGTTGCCTTCTAGCGACTGGCGTTTACCGCTTAAATTTGTAAATTTTTCGATTTCACGTCTCTGATTGGCTAATTTTACAATAGAACACTTTTATTTAACTTTCAACTTTTCTAGTATTTGATTGGCTATTTATAAACTTTTCCAGGAATTACTAGTAGCATTATTAAGCTTTCCGATTCATTATTGCCCCAAGGTTACCTCAGTGTTAGTAACTTTCGGCTTCTATTGTCACAGCTCCTACATTATTAAATTATGTAAGACATTCACATAGCATTATTAAACATGCAAACAATAATATAAACATAATACAATGACTGTTACATGCATTCTATATATATGTACATATATTGTAGTATACACATACTGCTTTAAGGTGAGCTGTTACTTTTTCATATTATATAATTAGACTTAAATCATTAAGTGTTAAAAATACTGCCTCAATTGCTGTAAAACAGCGTCCTACAACACTTCTGTGTTGACCTATGCTGTTAACCGTTATCTTAGGAGTGCTTACAGGAGACGAAATTCAAACATTTGAGGTTCACTTTAACTGTAATTTATTTTCAAACTTGTTTGCAGCTAGCCGCGAATTTTATCGCACAATTATTTGACTGGGTTATGAGAGTATATCAGCCTCTACTTCCTATTCTAAGATGCTCCTATATTGCTAACAGCGTCGTCACACGCTCGGCCATTTGTGTGGCATGAATTCCACCTCCCGAGGATAATGTGTATCGTGCGATGTTTTCTTGTAGGGGAAGACCTACAACCTACACCCGCCGCCCCTGGTTGCGTTTATCCGCTGAGGTTACATAGGATCCCCATGCACATGCTGTTAGTAAGCAACAGCATGCAATGGGGGTGCCCGCGTTAGTGCGATTGCTGGGAATCCGCACTATTGTGATTGGCATGTATGAGAACATGTGCTCTCGTTTCACGCATCTGTTCCACGACGAATTTGGGCTTACCTTTTCTGTCCCGGCCTCTATCTATCTCTTTTCAATCCCTGCCCCTCTCTCTCATTCAAGTGTATCTGTTGGTCATGCGTAACCGATTACCTGTGCATTTGGCAAGCTTGAAGATATCTCCGCCTGTTACCGCGTGGCTTCAGGTGCCTAAATCACAATGTTAATGGCTAGAGCTGTCTTCTTTAAATCTATCATACAACATGTTTTGTATTAAGACTATTTACATTAATGCACAGTATTCCCGCTACAACTATAACCACTGAATTATGTTTTGGAAATTCCACTACGTATAGTAAGTAGGGGAAGTATTGCATTGCATCCAAAAATTCGATATCGTGATTCCACGGAAACACAAGTTTTGAGGTGCCCTGAATCCATATAAAGCGTTTTTGGAAATATGATGCCGCAGATGCTGCTGCTGCGGCCACGACACCACAACCTGCGCTGCACCACCCAGGTGCCACTACTGCGGTTCACCGAGTCTGACGACACAGTGCACCAGACATGACCTCCGCCGCCGACGTCGGTACTGCGCCTCCTGCAACGGCCACGGCCACTTCACCGGGCAGGCGCAGTGCCCACTTTACCCAAGAAGCCGGCGACCATCACCACCTGAGACCATCTACACAGCTCCAGCCGCTCCTCCGAAGCCAACACCACCTTCAGCACCGGCCATCACCGACACCACCTTACGAGATGCAGTCCAGGATCTCCACACGGAGGTCCTGAACATTGGATCCCGCATGACACAACAGGAAGAACTCATCACAACACTCACCACCGCAGTCAACTCCGCCGAGTAGCCGTATTGGAAACCGGACTTCAAGATCTACACGCCATCGCCGCTGCCTTGTCGTCCACAGTCAACACATTCACCATCAGCTGCCTGCAACGATTAGACGACACCAACTCCTCAATCAGTGGCCTGGGGGTAAAGCATCGCCAGTCTGCCACCGACATAAGCACCGCCAGCTTAGGAGGATTTCCTGGAGGAGCTTAGGCACACGTTATCAGGTCATGGCGACCAACTACGATCCCTGCACACGACGATGACCGAGTGGACTTCGGTCCTCTCCGGACTGAAGAGTGCGCAGTAGCAGACGAACGGCTACTTGATGTCACTAGAAGACGCTTGCTTTTTCCCTACGACAAGACCAAGCTTCCATCAACAATCAGAGGGCAATGATGCAATAAAAACAACAACGCCACATCCCTTCCAATTCCTATCCACGTAGCTCTCCGCGTGTGGCGACCAGAGCCTTGGTCACCCGGATATTCCCTCACTCCACTGCCAGCACAATAAGCTGGCAGCTATCCTACCGCGTACTAACGGGGGTGCAACAGCGAAACCCCAATACCTCTCCTAACTTCTCCTTTCTACTCCACGCTCAATCCTACCTATCCCCCCTCCCAAATGCGGAATTTAAAAAAAAATGTGTGTGGGTGTGTGTGTGTGTGTCTATCTGTCTGTGTCTGTGAACAGCATAACTAAAAAACGAAAAGTGTGATAAATACCAAACTTAGTACTTAAGTTTACTATCTTCCAAGGATGCAACACGAAGATTTTCAAGACAATCCTCCCACCCCAGACTACCCTTTACATGGAACGTTTTTCGAAAATTTTAATTGTCTCAAAAATGACTAACGATTTTGATTAAAATATCATATGTTTAGGACTTTTCATGACAAATAAAATGCATATCTTGAAGTTTCTGGCAGCGTGCCCAAAAGTCCTCTTCATTCTGAATGGCTTTCGCGTAACTGGACTGTGAGAGAGAGAGAGACAAAATTTTACTACAGAAAAAATGTAGATCTGGTTAAAACACACGTGATAGGTCATATACATTTTTTTGTCCAGTGTACATTTCCGAGATATTCCTTGTTGTTTGTTTGAATTTTTCAGTACTTATACTTTTTCTCAAATGGGAATTCGTTATTCGTTTTTTTTATGTCCTAGACATGAAGAAGAATGGAATGCGCCACATAGCAACCAGCTCTTAAAATATTTGACTATCGCTTAAGGCCTACCATATTCCCTACGTACCTACAAGAAAATTAGCAATAAGATTAACATGAAGAAGATGGAGAATAAGCGATTGTAAAAATGATTTGTACAAGAGTAGAGTAAGGTATGTGAATGCAGCAAATTAGATTTTATTTTCTACTTCGTTACATTTGTTTCGTTATGATTCAGAATTGTGATGTATACCTTAGAGAAAAAAATAAGTTTAAAACACCTAAAATAATTTGCTCGCAGTGCGTATCCACCGCATAGAAATGGCGGTACTAGTATGTTCAGTGCCCCAACAAATAAAGGCGCAAAAATGAGGTGTTCAGTGGTAAAACTTACGCGTATTTTGCCCAATAACGACATTTCAGAACGAATTCTGATAAGATGGAAAGAGTAAAACGCGGGGGAGAATATTTGTCTTTCGTAAAGACCACTGGTCAGGTCAATATGTCGAGAATGGGGAAAAATGGGTACAATTTGAAGGTGTTGTTGCCCCACGTATGGGCGCCAATTTGATGTAGGTTATCTTTACGTTATTAGTACCACGCTTTGGGCACCAAACATGAGGTAGTTGCAGCCCCACATACGATACAAACTTTCCGGTGGCCTTCGCCCCAACCTTTGACTTCTTCAGTGGCCTTCGCCCCACTTTAAAAAAATCAACTTTGTAATTTTAATATTTCTGTAAATATTATATATGTATGTTTGCCTCGGCTGCGCCAGTATTAATTTGCAGAAATATGTATCTCTTAGCAGGGATTGATGCGGCTAAGGAGTGAACGCTTACACAAATAATTATTTTTATTTCACTGCTTTTTTTAGTAATCTTTCACAGGATTAAATAACACTTCACTGATATATCGTATTGTAGAGCTGTGAGATTATTTATTAATTGCACTTTTTAACACGTAAACTTTATATTATTCACGCCGTAATGAATTTTATGTCTCTCACTGAATACGTATAGAACTTCTCGGGAACGCTGCTTTCCTGTGTCCGGTTGGGTACGCTATCTTCTAGCATCTGGCTTCTACCGCTTAAATTTGTAAATTTCTCTATTTCAAGTCTATGGTTGGCTAACCCTACTCCAATAGAATACTTTTATTTAACTTAAGCTTTTTCTAGTTGCTGATTGACTATTTATAAACTGTTCTAAATATTACATTATTGTTCCAAGAATTACTAGTAGCGTTATTAAACTTTAAAATTCATTATTGCCTCAAGATTACCTCATTGTTAGCAACTTTCGGCTTCTATTCTCACAGCTCCTACATTGCTAAATTACGTAATACATTCACATAACATTATTAAACATGTACATAATAATATAAACATTATACAAACTGTAACATACACTTTTTTATATTATAGTATACACATATTGCTTTAAGGCGGGCTGTTATTGAATTTATATATTATATAATCAAACTGATATTATTTAAGTGTTAAAAATACTGCATCAAAGTCTTGACTACTAAACGCTTAATTTTTCCGCTTTTACCTTTTATAACCCTGTAATATCAAGCATGAAAGATTTAAATGGAAAAGTTTGCCAGTTTTATTTGAAAACCGTCGAAGCAAAGTAGAACATTTTAAGCGCACCATCGCGTTTAGGTTCTCATAAAAATTAACCGGAAAATACGGCGGTTTTGGGAAAGATTTTAGGAGATAAGAGGCTGATGCGTGAGTTCCCACCACTTGTTAAATTCCTCGTGAACGCGATGAAAACAAAAAGCTAAGACGTTTTAATTTTCGAGGTAGCCTGCGATAACAGAAATTGGTAAGTTTGGTGCATACTGCAGACCCGTTATTTGTCTTGTAGCGTGTCGGTATCTTGATCTTTCGCGAATTAATGAGAAGACGACGGCGAAAAAATGGTTGCCACTGCCGTATCTAAGTGGAAATTATTTTAAATCCACTCTTGTCTGTCGTGAAAGTAATTGCAGAGTATAAACATGCCATGGGCGTGGCTACCGTGATGTAAGTATGGCTGGGGAAGATACTGTTGCAGCGAATTGCTTGTATAGATAGTTAACAGGTGCCCTCAAGCACAGGGCTTTCTTTTATATCTCCTGAATTTTAGTTAGCAGTATCTCACAGCAATTCAGGACGCAGCATAAGAAAATGATAAGCAAATGCATTCTTATTAAAAGTAAAATTGCTGCCACTGTGTTAAATGTTTATGCAGTTTATTCCTCTCTCTCTCGTTTTGGGCTATATCTTAACATTTACCAGCTATACAGAATTATACGAAATTCCCTCCAAATGAAGAGGACTTCACAGCGAATATGCAGAAAATTAAAAATATATATCTTGTGGTATAAACATCTTAAAGGGGGCAAGGTACTCTGAAATGGTAAAAAATCACACTAATAAATTATCTTATTTCCTGTTTCAGAAAATGTATACTTTTTGTGGGTTAAAAGGTTTTTAAAACATTTAAATGCTAGCCTGCATTCCTTTAAGAATGTCATGCAACGCCCTTTTTTAGAACTTTTTTGTATTTTCAAAAATACAACCCTGGAATGTAGTGAAGTATGTCATAATTTTAATCCTCAAACTTTATATTCAGTTTTCTCAGAACAACATTTTTGAATACCTATATACCTTTTTCTCAGAAAGTACGAAAGGTATAGAGCTGAAATTTTCCATACATGTATACAACACAGTTAAACTTTCTGAACCGAAATATAATTTTATAATGTATATTAGTGATATGAGAAGAGCAACCAATTTGCAAATTTTCCGCATTTTCGCTTTTTTAACTTTGCAAATAATTGTTTTTCAATTTATAGTGAACTGATATACATAACTAAATAATTGAGATTTTAGAATATAGCTGATTATATTAAAAAAAAGCATGCAAAAGTGTGATTCTGTATTGCAAGTAGTATCAGAGAAAAAGGTACATGAATTCACACATTTTAAGAGTAAATTTTTATTATTCTTCTGCTGAATAACATAATATTTAAGACTCAACTACATAAGCTATCAATGCAAACAACCACTTGAAATAAGTGTTATCATTTATAGAATAATTCATAGAAAGTTCAGGAAAGAGCATTGAGAACTTTAAAAGAAGTGGTAATTTAACGCACTTAAGGTGCCATTTCTATGTGTTCAGACCACCTTGTCCCTTTAAATATGTGGCATTTTAATCAACATCGTTAGCCATTTCGAGAAATATTCCATATAAAGGGTAGTTTGGGGTATGGGAATGTTTTTGAAAATCTACGTGTCGTATCTTCGAAAGTAAGAAACTTAAATACCAACTTTGGTAATTGTTGAAAATTTCGTTTTTGAGTTATGCTGATCAAGTGCACACTGACATTTTTACTAAAATATATTTTTTTATTTATTCAGGAGGCAGCAAAACTTGTATTTCCAGTGAAATCTTGAATAAATTTCGGTGGAATACAATACCTTCTTTAACTACTAGGTAATGTGGTAGCAAAGGTAAAAATGAAATTAAAAGCATCCAATGTGACACTATTGGTTCTGTATAGCGCATCTCTGTTTGTAGAAACTGCGGGAGGCACCTTATTTCTTAGTCTATTTCTCAAAGTTTGTTTCGTGCATAGAATTTATTATCAGACCAACCTCCTGTGATTACAGGTTGTCATTTTAGACAAGGTAAAACACCTTCATTTATCATACATTTATAGTTAACAAAAATCTGATGTGTTACACTCACATGACTTTCTCTGATCTTGTACAAACTATTTTTACAATCCCTTATTCTTCATGTGCTTCATGTTAATCGAGATATCGAGATGTCAATCTTATTGCTAATTTTCTTGTAGATGCAAGGGGAAATGCTAGGCTTTAAGCGATAGTCAAATATTTTAAGAGCTGGTTGCTATGTGGAGTATTACATTCTGTTTGCTTACCAGAATAAAAGAAAATTAATAATGAATTTCCATTTGAGAAAAAGTATAGCTATTAGAAAATTTAAGGGAATAACAAGCAATATCTCGAAAATAGTTCACTCAACAAAAAAAGTATGGGATTTAAATTGTGTATTTTAACCTCATCTACATTTTTTCTGTAGTAAAATTTTGTCTATCTCTTATGGTTTACCAGTTATGCAAAAGACGTTCACAATGAAGAATACTTTTGGAGACATTCCCAGAAAATTCAAGATATAAATTTTATTTGTCATGAAAGTATCTTAAATATATGATATTTTAATCAAAATCGTTAGAGCCATTTTTGAGAAAATTAAAATTTACGAAAACTTTTCCATGTAGAGGGTAGTCTAGGGTAGGAGGATTTTCTTGAAAATATTCGTGTCGCATCTCTGAAAGATCCTAAACCTAAATACCAAGTTTGGTGTTTATCCCACTGTTCGTTTCTGAGTTATGCTGTTCACAGACAGACACACACTTCACAGACGCACAGACACACACACAGACATGTTTCCAAAAATATGTTTTTTGGATTTAGGGTCTCAAAACATATATTTGTGGTGAATCTCTGTATCGAACTTTTGGGTGGAATACAATAATTCCCCTACTTCCTATACGTAGTAGAGAGATTAAAAATGCGTTATATGCATTCAGTGCACCTCAAAACACGTATTTTCTGGAAATTTTACTGTCGAAGTTTTGAGTGGAATGCAATACTTCCCCTACTTACTATACGTAGTAGAGAAAGTAACAATTAGGCATGAATATTGTACCTTGGTTCAATTTTAAGTTTACTAATGTATCTTTATTCAGTTTTCACTATCCCTTTCCGCGCGATCTAGTAGCGCAATGAAACAGGCATGAAGTAGCTTCCTGTTCCTTCCGCTTCACTCGCGGGACATCGAACAGAAGACCTTTCTTATCGCTCTTAGTAGCAGCACTCGCTGTCCATCACAAACTATTGTCGTCTCAACCTCATCGTTGAAAACACTAAATTAGTAGCTCTTTTGTGTAGCACTCACTAACTCGTATCACCCAGTCTCGCTAGCGAGCACGTTCACTTATACTTAAGTGCAAGTTTCTGGAATGTTCGCGGGAGGCGAAAAGGAGAAGCTTGCGGAAGAATCTCGTTATCTCTCGATAGAGCTTCTGGTGTTTGCGTTGGGCGAGAGGACTACTCAGTCTTCTATCTCTCCTGCCGGCCAGTGGTAGGCGTTGAAATAAATTAAATTGTGTTTTATTTATGGACGCTCTTTAGCTACTATGGTCCTTAGTGTCCTATTCTATATTGGCCGTGAAAGACCAGTAATTTTGCTGAGAGGCCTCTTTATCAGGCTTGAAGTTCTTTTACGTGCCATAAATCTACGACACAGGACCACCGGCTTTACTTCCCTTCCGAAGGAAGCCATGCTAAGGATTTTTATGCCCGAAAAGATCGCTCTCCCTCCGCCGGGTTTGAATCTGCGAGCTGGGAACTAGAACCACGGAGGACGACGGTCGGCGTTGAAGGAGGCTTTCACACTATACCCTTATCCACTGCGCTATAATATGTGAATGAGGTTTTTGAGAGAGAGTTTAAATGCTGTTTGTGGCCAATGACGATATTGCTTGTACATACGGGGGGACATATGAGTAGAGGTGGAGGTGATCAACGGAGGTGGAAACCTGCACAAATCTATTGCGGCTACCACCCCCCACGGGGAACGGATGAGGTGAGGGAACCACAGGAGGCTATAGGCCATAGGCAGATACGACGCAGCGATGCGTGGAAACATATCAAAGATCGCATGTCCGTCCCACTGCTGGAACCGCCGAGAGGTGGCGAAGAACGACCCACCAATCAAGTAGCTCTCTGGTGTCCACGGGGAATACTCTTTCCATTGAGCATACATCCGCGCCAACTGTCCGGCACGCTATTAGCCACGAAACCTTGAACACCTGAAATATGAGAGGGAAACAGAATGAAAGGGAAATGATGGAAAGGAAACCATGATAGAGAAGAAACCACCCCAGCATCCGCCTACCAACCCCGGGGAAACCACGAAAAACCCATGGGTTAGAGTTGGCGGATGACGAGTATCGAACCCTGGACCTCCTGAATACGAGTCTCACACGATATTGCGTCACCTCGCCTCGTCAGCTTCGTTTCTATAAGCTCCTGCAATCTTGATCGCAATAAGGCAGAACTAACACCTATACTGTAGCCTTTCACTAATCAATGTATGGTTCCATTACAACTCAATCTCTTATCAATAGTCTGCATGATATCGGATGACTGAAAACTAATAAGTGATTCTGACTCACTGTTGTATGCTGATTTCAGAACTGCTTTTAGTTTTTTCTATCACGTAAAGAGTTTTTCACAATTTCACTTCAAAAAGATAGGGATATAAAGATATAAAAATATTGCTTCCGCCACTACACATAAAATTGGGCTTGATGGAGCAATTTGTAAGGGTTCTACCACAGGATGGACCCTGCTTCAAGTACCTTTCCAAGAAATTTCACTTCATTACACAAGACAAATTAAAGGCTGGATTTTTTTTTGGTCCTCAAATAAAGAAATTGATGAACAATGAAGATTTTGAGAATACAATGAATAAGAGAGAAATAGAAGCATAGACCGCCTTCCGATCAGTTACTGAAAACTTCTTAGGCAATAACAAAGATCCTAATTACAAGGCCATTGTCGAAACAATGTTGGAAAATTTCAAGAAGATGGGTTGTAACACGAGTGTAAAGGTGCATTTTCTGCATTCACATATCGACTACTTTCCAGAAAATCTGCGACATTATATTGAAGAGCAGGGTGAACGTTTTCACCAAGATATTAAGGAAATGGAGAGGAGCTACCAGGAGAGATGGAATGAAACTATGATGACCGACTACTGTTGGATGTTGAGGAGGGACAGTCATCTTCAAGGATCTGCAAGGAAGTCAAAAAAGAGAAAGTTTTAAAAAAATTAAATGAAACTCCTTGGCTTCTGGTTTTGTTAAAATGGAGTCATGAAATAAATTAGGAGAGTTCTTGAATAAATGCTTCTTGAATAAAAACTCACCTTGTGTGAAATTCTATTTGAATGCTTTTCTACCCTCATTAGTAAAATTGTCAAAACCTTACTTCTTATTTTGTGTAAAAACCTGACGTTATAGAAAAAAAAGCGAAGTTATTTCGGGAACCAGCATAAAAACTTGAACACCTAATTTTAAGAAATCATCTGACGAAAAGATTGAAAATGCAGACTAGTGTTATCAATAGTCAGTTTTGTGGACATACCGGATGCTATACGTTGACGTAAATCACAGTAAGAACCCGCCTAGGTGGCGTGCGGTGCTCGGGAAGTGGGTGCGGGTTACGGTGGCTATGAAAACCCCGAGGAACGTTCCTGCACATGCCTTGAGCCCTTTGTTCTATCCTAAGGGCTACGGTCCAGTCTGTAAGTAGCTCAGCTTGTTACATACGTTTCTGATGGTAGAGATTCCTATACACTAATTATAAAGTGATTTTTCTAGACCACGAACGGCGCAGAACGTTCCGTATTGAGTGTGAAGGTGATCTGTCCTCGCGACCGCATTTCGGTCAGCTTAAGTATCCTTAGGTGTGGGACGTCGTGTTAATCTGGATTCACCACGTATCCTAATTTCAACACTTCGCTCCGATACCTGGAGTTCGACTCCAATCCTAAGGTGCTAAAACATCGTTAATTATTTAATTTATATGTTTACTTACGATTTTTTAACGTTTCTTAGTTGAGCGTTTACTACCATCCCTTAATCTGTAAGTATTGATGGTAGATTCACCTTCCTTATTACTCTAGATATTAAATTCGTGATAAATAGTCTCCTTTTCCGTATTTTATTCTCTGATAAGTTGTTTATTTTTTATACGTACACCTCCATTCCGCAATTTTCACTCTCTCTTTAGTAGAATCCCCCTTCCTGTACTGCCAGCTATGAATTATTAACATTTCGATTCGCGCCGGCCCAAATTGCGTCATATAGTAGCGGCGGTCTCACCCTCTGGAGGTATCAACATCTCTTGCCCATAAAAATTGCTGTAAACCAATATAGTCTCACTTCCCTCCTTTATCCTGGAGCCCCAGTGTAAACATGAAATATGCCCCTCCGACACAAGTGGATATAACTTGTCGCATGTAGGGAAAAAAAGAGTAACCAAATTTTGCTAGAGCCGGGCGCGCTCCCTGGGCGGGAAAGCTAATCGAATTTGCTCCGCAAAATTGCAAACGGGGAAGGTGTCAAGTGGTGGGAAGATAACAGGCCGTGAGCTCCCTCTTGGGAAGATAATCCACTTCTAAGTTATCCAACACGTTGTCACGCGCTTTGTTTGGCTTGACTAAGCCCGTTGTCGCAGGTCATGATACTTATTGTTACTGGACGGATGATGATGTAGATCATCAAAATGCTCATCATCCTGGATCATCCTCGCCCGGCAGCTGCTGACAGTAAATATATGGTACCAGACAGGAGGGGGTATCCTGCTTTTTATAAGGGGCGCGCTGTTAACTACAGATTTTAAAGTACATTTTTTTGAGTGGGGGATGCCATCATAAACATATGCACACCAAGGAATATAAATCACAAAAATATACCTCTTCAAGCAAGATATTTTGCAGATATACCCTTTAAAATTATATAATTAGACTAAACACACTAAAAAAAATTCTGTATTACATTCACATGATTTTATCCATCCATTCTTCAAAAAACTACTCGTGCAAAAGATTTTCTTCTATCTACCCTTTATGCTAATCGAGATAACCATTTGCAGAAATGGTTTTATTACATATTTCCTTGTAGATACAGGGAGATATGGGGAATAGAGTAAGCTTGAGAGAGAGAGAGAACGAATAGCCAGTATTCACTTTAAAGTTTCAAGTATTTCGCAATTCAAACCAATAATAACGAATATCTCGGAAATGGTTAAGCTACAAACATTTTATTAGCCATAAACTTTATGTCCTGTAATCTTTTGTCTTATCTCTTACGGTTTACAAGTTAAAATTTATTCAGAATGAGGGCGGATTCACAGACCATTCGGAGAAACTTTAAGGTATGCATTTAATTACCGCACTAACACCTTAAACATATAGTACTTTAATGAAAATGGTTAGACATTTTTGGGAAATCAAACAAAAAATGATTCCATGTGAAGGGTAGTTTAGTGTAAGAGAATTTTCGTAAAAATCTTCGTGGCGTATATTCTTGGAAGACTCTGAACTTAAATGCCAAGTTTGGTATTTAGCTGCCTTTTCATTTTTGAGAATGCTGTTCTAACAGATATACACACGCAGAGACGGAACTTTTTTCTATAAATGCTTATTTTGAATTAAGTTGGCCTCAAAACACGTATTTCCGGTAAAATATTGATATCGAATTTTTGGGTGGAATACGATAGGAACCTTCTTCACCTACACTGGTCGCAGGCATCGCTTCCCCAACCGGCTATTTCATACCAGATACGTGGTGGAGCCTAGTAAAAAATGTCTGATGTGTTACACTCCCATGACTTTCCCTACTCTTGTAAAACTATTTTTACAAACACTTATTCTCCATCTATTTCATATTAATCGACATAAACATTTGCAGAAACGATCTTTTGACATGCAAAGAGAATCACATTTTACACATAGCGACCAGTTCCCCTTATTTTGTATTTGCAAGGGCAATATAGAAAAACAGTAGCCTTTAAGCATAGACATATCTCTTAATAGCTGGTTGCTAGGTGCAGCACCATTCTCTTTGTCACAGATTAATACGCTTTGTATATCCCAGACAAAGAAATGCATAACGAATTCCCATTTGAGAAAATAAGTATTGAAAAATTTAAGGGAATAACAAACAATATCTCGAAAATGGTTCACTCAACAAAAAGAATATATATACAGAACATAAATTGTGTATTTTAACGCGATCTACATTTTTTGTGTAGTAAACTTTTGTCTATCTCTTATGGTTTACCAGTTATGCAAAAGTCGTTCACAATGAAGAATACTTTTGGAGACATTCCCAGAAAATTCGAAATATACATTTCATTTGTCATGAAAATATCTTAAATATATGATACTTTAATCAGAATCGTTAATTAAAATTTTCGAAAAATGTTCCATGTAAAGGGTAATCTGGGGTGGGGAATTTTCTTGAAAACCTTCGTGTCGCATCGTTTCTGAGTTATGCTGTTCACAGACACACACACATACATGTTTCCAAAAATACTTTTTTTGGATTCAGGAAGCCTCAAAACATATATTTCCAGTGAAATCTTGGTATAGAATTTTTGGGTGGAATGCAATACTTCCCCTACTTACTATACGTGGTAGAGAAAGTAATTATGTGCCTACGTGTACAGGGATTACAGAATTGAACCGACAAACCTTCCGGAGTTACAGAGGAGCGTTAGGTGAGCACTTTCATATAGAATGCTTATGATTTTAGAGTTCATAGTGTAGATTAAAGTGAATAGCGAGCCAGTACGTTATTGATAGAATTTCCGGAGTTTCTGCTACTGGGAGGTAATGGTGAACATGCTATGTTCAAACATTCCATAAGATTACCTCCGTAACGTGTACTTAACTTTGTAGGTAGCATAAGAAATAAAAATCTGAGGTGTTACACCCACATGACTTTCTCTAATCTTGTACAAACTATGTTTACAAACGCTTATTCTCCATATGCTTCATGTTAATCGAGATATTGAGAAGTTAGGCTTATTGCTAATTTTCTTGTAGATGCAAGGGGAATTGGTAGGCTTTAAGCGATAGTCAAATATTTTAAGAGCTGGTTGCTATGTGGAGTATTCCATTTTCTTTGCATTACCAGGACAAAAAAAAACGAATAACAAATTCCCATTTGGGAAAAAGTGTAAGTGTCGGAAAGTTCAAACAAATAACAAGGAATATTTCTGAAATGGTATACGGTATAAATTTTGTGTTTTAACGAACTCTACATTTTTGTGTGGAAAACGTTTGTCTATTCATTACGGTTTACCAGTTATGCAAAAGCCATTCAGAAAGAGAGGACTTTTGTGGAAATTTCCAGAAAATTTAAGATACAGTTTATTAGTCATGGAAACATTTAAAATATGTGTTAGAGCGATTCAAATTTTCGAAAAATGTTCCATGTAGAAGTTAGTCTGGAGTGGGGAGATTATCTTGAAAGTCTTTGTCGCATCTCCGAAAGATGCTGAACTTAAATGCTAAGTTTTGTATTTATCCCACTTTATCCCACACACAACGTTTTTGTAAAAGTGTTTTTTGGAATCAGGGGGCCTCAAAACTTGTATTTAGATGAAATCTCGGTATCGAATTTTTAGGTGGAATGAAATACTTCCCCTACTTGTTGTACGTAGTAGAGAAAGTAAAAAATTGGGTCAAAAACGAAAAGAAATGTTTAACAGCTAGTACGGAGTTTGTATACATTATCACCAGAGTGACAGCGAAGCATGTTAATGACTCCTTTATTACTACAGTTAACTATGATTCCATCCACGTGAAAGTAGGTATTAATAGTACACTTGCCGTTGTTGACGGAGGATTTGTTTCAGAAAAACCAAAGCTGGTACCTTCAAAATACCGCAGTTGTAGCTATTTTCACGCTTGTGGAAGAGAAATTAATTTGTCCTTCGCATTAACTCTTCATTTATTTACATTTATCCCTAGTAATTTTCAAATAAAATATAATTACGTAAGTTCATTGTTTGTTCTCACAGATCTTAGGTGTCCTACATCAATGTGTTCCTATACCATCCCATTTCAACCCCCCGAAAGTTTGTCGGTTGATGTCTGTAACAACCTCTATACATTATTTATATTTACGTTTAGTTCTGAGAGATCAAAGGAATACATGTTATGTGAATGTAAATTCTGCTTTTCTATTCACATATAATTCATGTATAACATCTTTATAAACGAGGGCAGTGATTTGAGTTCAGAAGTCGTTCTTTCTCAATAGATAGTGCTCTTAATGTCTTGTGACTGCTTCGCTCTTAATAAACGGATAGCTGAAAAGGATTGTTTCACGAATGGAATTGAAGCTGGTATTGTCAAAATTAGCGAAGAAAAATTTTAAGTTTCACATAATTCTATGACCACTGTAGGTTTTCATATAAGCTACTACTAGTATATTGTACATATATGTTTGTTTTATTTAGGCAAAGACTACAGAGATATCAATTTATTATTTAACTTCACAAATTTAAACAATTTGCCTATGGCGTAATGTTTAGTTTTTGTTCTCAAAAGCTCTGAAAAATTGTTTTTACAAGAAGGGAATTTCTCCTTATTAAAATGTACCATGAATTGGAACTGGAAAAGGAAACTAAATCCCTGGGATATTTGATTAGGTAATTGTTATGTTTGATTTCAAAGTAGTTTGTTGCTTCGCTTATGCTACAAAGTTTCCGGTGGCCTTCGCCCCCACGTTCACTTTCCGGTGGCCTTTGCCCCAAGTTTACTTTTCCGGTGGCTTTTGCCCTTACGTTTACTTATCAACTTTGTATTTTTAATGTTTCTTTAAATATTATATATATTTATGTTTGCCTCGGCTGCGTCACTATTAATTTGTAGAAACATGTATCTCTTAGCAGGGGGTGATGCGGCTAAAGAATGTAGGCTTACACAAATTATAATTTTTGCTTCATTCCTTTTATTAATTCTACGCACGATTAAATAACTAATAAATATAGAGAGCTGTGAGATTATTTATTAATTACTTGCATCTTTTAACACGAAAACTTTAACTTTCTCGTCGTAATGAATTTTATATGTCTCACACTGAATACGTACCGAGCGAACGAACTGCTCAGTACCTTCTAGCGACTGGCGTTTACAGCTTAAATCTGTAAATTTCTCTGTTTCAAGTCTTTGATTGGCTAATTTTACTCCAATAGAATACTTTTATTTAACTTTCAGCTTTTCTGGTTGTTGAGTGGATATTTATAAACTGTTTTAAATATTACATTATTGTTCCAAGAATTATTAGTAGCATTATTAAACTTTCCAAATTTATTATTGCCTCAAGGTTCCCTCATTGTTACCTCATTGTTAGCAAATTTCGGCTTCTAATTCTCACAGATTCTACATTATTAAATTACCCAATACATTCACATAACATTATTATACTTGTACACAATAATATAAACATATACATTGACTGTAATATACATTTTATACATTATATTATACACATATTGCTTTTAAGGCGAGCTGTTATTTTTTATATTATGTAATTAGACGGAAATCATTTAAGTGTTAAAATACTGCTCTCAAGTTTCACATTTTTTCTGTTCTTTTTCAGGAAAATAACATCTGAATGATAATATATTCTTGAAAAATTCTAATGTTATAGTCTCTGTCAGAAACAAAGATGTTTGATGTGCTGACAGTTGCCGCACAAACAGTTGTAAGGTAGAGGAGAGGAGCGGACGCAAGTATTCGGCAGTTTGGCGCGAACCGGTGGGCACGTTATTTTGATGTTAAAAGTTACATGCACCACACCAATTCTCCTTCGGTCGGAATACCTAAGTGTACACATAATGAACTCGATTTGTAGGTCAAAATTATGACATTTCACTGTTAAACAGCAGGCAAGTTTACACAAACACACCCGCAAACTACTGCCAATTGGTTAGGAACAGCGACTATGACTTTGCAAGTCTTTTGCTACTGCGCAATCCGGCTTCGTTCGTGACGGAGACACACTAGAAATTATTTTTTGTAGAATACACAAAAGACAATTTATTTCAAATAATTTTGTGGCATAAGCCATTTCCGAGATACCCGTTATTAATGGTTCCAATTGTGCAATACTTAGTTCCTGTCCATATTCAGTTGTTTCTCTGCGATTGCATGGAAAAGGTACGGAATTTTAAGACAAAGGTACAGCTTAAATATTTGATTATCGCTATTCTCTTTGTATCTATAACGATATGTCTAATACAGCTAATTTGGCAGAGGTTTATCTCGATTAAAATGAAGTAGACAGAAAAATAAGCTTTCATAAAAATAGTTTGTATATGATAGAGGGTATAAAAGGTAATGTGAATGCAACATATGAGCTTTTTCGTTGGAAATTTTGGTAAAAGCTGGCATTCGTCTCAAAGATGCCAAGAAGAAATCAATATAGCACACATTTTAGGTTTGATTAACCTTAATACAACTTACTAATGCCGAGCTAGAAAGCACAGGTTTCTCCTACCTACCTCAGAAAATGACGATTCTCGTTGAGCCGTTATCGCCAAGGGCAGTTGAGGATATTACTGCGCGTTTTCGTTAATGGGGGAATTGGGTTCGTCGCAAGACTGCGCACTCTGGTTTTTCACAGGCCTTCCTAAGTACTCATTACTGGCAAATGTCGTGAAGGTGTTGTAATTAGGCCTGGGCAGTTTCATTCCTAAGTGTTCTTCCTAAGCTGAGAATTTCACCTTGTGCGGTCACCGTCAACGCCCACCGTCTATGTTGCATCTGCACCTACTTAGTGTTGTCATCAGAAAATTCACTTTGCTGAAATTTCGTGAACTTGCTTTAAAACTGAAACTTTAAGTTCTGACTTATCATCGAAACGTTTTCTACATACTTCAGTTTACAGGATGAAGTATTGAATTTACGTGCTGTACTTAAAACTCACGTTGTTTACTAGATCTGGTTTACATAAAAATAATGATCTTAAGGTTTTCCTTTGCACTCAAGTAGAGAATACCAATTAATTCGAAGCTTTCCTGGTTTCAGCTCATTTGTGGTTACTTCGGCAGAATTTCTAGCTAGCAAAATGTATAGTAAGTAGGGGAAGTATTGTATTCCACCCAAAAATTCGATACCGAGATTTCACCGGAAATATAAGTTTTGAGACCGCCTGAATCCAAAAAAAAAAAGTTTGGAAACATGTCCGTGTCGTGTGTCTGTCTGTGAACACCATAACTCAGAAACTAACAGTCAGCTGAACACCAAACTTGGTATTTAAGTTCAGTATCTTCCAGAGAGGCGACACGAAGCTTTTCAAGAAAATCCCCCACCTCAGATTACCCTTTACATGAAACATTTTTCGAAAATTTTAATTTTCTCAAAAATGGCTCTAACGATTTTGATTGAAATATCATATATACAAGATACCTTCATGACAAATAAAATTTATATCTTGAATTTTCTGGAAATGTCTCCAAAAGTATTCTTCATTGTGAACGACGTTTGCATAACTGGTAAACCATAAGAGATAGACAAATGTTTACTACACAAAAATGTAGATCGCATTAAAATTCACAATTTATGTCATATAAATTTGTTTTGTTGAGTGAACCATTTTCGAGATATTGGTTGTTATTCGCTTAAATTTTCCAATACTTACACATTATTTCAAATGGGAATTCGTTATTCATTTTTTTGGTACTGGTAATGCAAAGAGAATGGAATACGCCACATAGCAACCAGCTCTTAAAATATTTGTCTATCGCTTAAAGTCTACCAATTCCCCTGCATCTACAAGAAAATTAGCAATAAGATTAACATCTCGATATCTCGATTAACATGAAGCATATGGAGAATAAGAGTTTGTAAAAATAACTTGTACAAGAGTAGAGAGAGTCATGTGAGTGTAAGACATCAGATTTTTCTTTTAATTAAGTTAATACCCTTTAATACACTCCTAATGGCATGTAGTTTCCAAGCTCCTTTATAAATAGTCCCTTAAGGTTACATGCATACATTTTCACAAAATTATACCCTCTTACAGTGCTTCAAATACATTTACTACCATCGAGGCAATATTTTCTTTATCGCTTAACTGATATCAGTCTAATTATACAGTATAGAAATAATAGCCCGCATATAAGCAATCCGTGTATATTAGAGTATATAAAGTGTATATTACAACCCTTTTATTACGTATATTTTATTATATATATGTATAAAAAGTTAGGTGAATGTATTTGTCAGTTTAATAATGTAGGAGCTGTGAGGATAGAAGCAAGCTGCTTTTCGTAGCAAACCGTCACAAAGTGGAAGGCGAAGGTTGCTAACAATAAGGTAATATTGAGACAACAATAACTGAAAGTTAAAGAAGGCTACCAACAGCCCATGGAACAATACCGGTGTAACGTTCAAAACAGTTTGTAAATGTTCACGAGGATGCAGAAAGCTAATCAAAGTAAAACTAAGGGCGTTCTATTGGAGTAGGCTTAGCCAACCAGAAACTAGAAAGATAAAAATATAAACATTTAAACTATGAACGCTAAGAGGTAGCGTGCCCAAGCAGTTCAGTTCAGTTCAGTGGTTTTATCTCAGTGTGTGCAGATGTGAAAATTTAGTGCAGTGCGGATAATAGATAAATTTTGCCCTTTTAAAAAATGTATTTAGGAATAATATCTCACAGCTCCATATTTAGATACGTCAGTAGATTGTTATTCAACTACCGTGAAGGAGTAATAAAGAAGTAAACATTAACAATTATAATTAATGTAAACTGTGTAAAATTATTCTGCAGCCGTACCACCCCTATTCAGACATACTTGCTCTACCAGATATCACTGACGCAGCTGAGTCATAAAAAATTAATTTAATAAAAGAAATCATAAGTAATTAAACTTTAAAAAATTGATTACACATAAACTTTATCAACACACATCACCGCCGCACCATAGAGATTTTTTCAGACCTGAACTGAGTAAAAATTCCATGTAATATATTAAAATTATAATGGTTTGAAACTTGTGAAAAAATATATCACAGATTAGTAGGAGGCAAAATTTAATGTCCAATATCAAGGAACCTGAAACAAGTAACCCCTGGAGAGATAATCTATATATAAGCAGATTTTAACGTATGCAACTGTAATAGAATCTGACAAAACGTTTACTTTTAATTAAAGAATATTCACGTAAGAGGGTGATGTTGAAATTTCACCCTACTAAAGCCATTTTTGAATGCTATATTTTTAATTTAATTCCACCCAAAAATTCGATACCGAGATTTCACTGAAAATACATGTTCTGAGACCCCCTGAATCCAAAAAAAAAGCATTTTTGGAAAATGTCTGTCTGTGTGTCTGTGAACAGCATAACACCAAACTTGGTATTTAGGTTCAGTATCTTCCAGAGATGTGACACGAAGATTTTCAAGAAAATCCACTCACCCCAGATTACCCTTTACATGGATCATTTTTCCAAAATTTTAATTTTCTCAAAAATGGCTTAACGATTTTGATTCAAGTATCATATGTTTAAGATATGTTAATGACAAATAACATGTATATCTCGAATTTTCTGGGAATGTCTCCAAAAGTATTCTTCATTGTGAACGACTTTTGCACAACTGGTAAACCATAAGAGATGGACGAAATTTTACTACACAAAAATGTAGATCGCACTAAAATACACAATTTATGTCATATACATTTTTGTTGTTGAACCATTTTCGAGATATTGCTTGTTATTCACTTAAATTGTTCAATACTTATTTTCTCAAATGGGAATTCGTTATTCATTTTTTTTGTCTTGGATATGCAAAGAGTATTGATCTGTGGCAAAGGGAATGGTGCTGCACGTAGCAACCAGCTATTAAGAGATATGTAAGTGGTTAAAGGCTACTGTATTTCTATATTGTCCTTGCAAATGCAAAACAAGAGGAACATAGTACGCCTTAAGTGATAGTCAAATATTTTTAGAACTGGTCGCTATGTGTAAAATGTAATTCTCTTGGCATGTCAAAAGATCATTTCTACCAATGTTTATCTTGATTAATATGAAATAGATGGAGAATAAGTGTTTGTAAAACTAGTTTGTACAAGAGTAGAGAAAGTCATGTGAGTGTAACACATCAGACTTTTTTAAATTGCAATAACTTCTAGGTAAACAGAGATAAACATAACAATTATTATTTCACACAATTCACGTGTAGCACAAAGCTGGTAACGTAGAATTATGTGGCCATGCTACTTCAGTGCATTAGAGCAACCGTACGGAAGCTGGAAGATCCGTGGTTCAAATCCCTGCTATGGCATTGAATTTTTTAGTCTGGTTGTACCTTTCCAACCTTGTCCTACACACAGCTTGTGTGAAAGAATAATTAATTACCATTGATTGAACTAATAGTTGGTTCAACTATGAAGCCTGGGACTTAAAGTACTTACAACATATAAGTCGCCGTTGGGATATGTCCTCTCAAAGTAAATTTAAGATCTCCTTGTGGTTTGCGGAGAAAATTGTGAGTCAGTTGGGACTTTTGATGTCGTGGTGGCATATTACCATGGTAGCTCGGAGTAACCGGACGGAAACAATAAGGTCCGTGGTTCAAATTCCAGCTATAGCATTGTATTTTAGTTTTTCGGAGACAAATATTTTACCTCGAAGTACTATTGTTGCCACATAGTATAAAAAGAGACTATCTTCAAAAAATTACCAAACCACAATTAATGATAAACAATATAAAAATATTTTCTCAAAAATCAATCTTAAAAATTCTGAAAATATTGCTCGACTGATTATCTAATGTACCATTTATCCCGCAAATGAGAACAACGTATATTTCTTCTGCAGTTTTTAATTCACTTTTTTTTAATTTTCCATTTTTGGACCAATGTTATGAAGGAAAAGTAATATGTGAAATTCTTGAATTTGATTAGTGCAATAATATGATGTAATGCATCTGTGCCATAAAAGACCGAATTTACTGTACGATGAAGCAATTAAAAATGCTTATATGTGTGTGCATATAACATGATTAAACACCTCTGCAATAAACTTTGTGGAATAGTAGGCCTCGTAGAGCGGATCATTTTTTGTCGAACATAGAGCATGACAAGAATCGTTGTTTCATAACTAAGATTAGTGAAAATTAAGTCATAGAAATAATAAGTCGCTATTCGTCGTTCTGCCAGTATAGCTCGTATATATCCTTGTATAAAAATGTAATGTGTTGCACTCACATGACTTTCTCTACTCTTGTACAAACTATTTTTACAAACGCTTATTCTCCATATGCTTAATGTTAATCGAGATGTTAATCTTATTGCTAATTTTCTTGTAGAGACAAGGGGAATTGGTAGGCTTTAAGTGATATTCAAATATTTTAAGAGCTGGTTGCTATGTGGAGTATTCCATTCTCTTTGCATTACCAGGACAAAAAATGAATTGAGAATTCCCATTTGAGAAAAGTATAAGTATTGGAAAATTTAAAAGAATAACAAGCAAAATCCTGAAAATGGTTCAGTTAACAAAAAAAACGTATATGATATAAATTGTGTGTTTTAACGCGATCTACATTTTTTGTGTAGTAAAATGTTTATCTTACGGTTTACCAGTTATGCAAAAGTCGTTCACAATGAAGAATATTTTTGAGGCATTCCCAGAAAATTAGAGATATACATTTTATTTGTCATGAAAATATCTTAAAAGTATGATGTTTTAATCAAAATTGTTAGCCATTTTTGAGAAAATTAAAATTTTCGAAAAATGTTCCATGTAAAGGGTAATATGGGGGGAATTTTCTTAAAAATCTTCGTGTCGCACCTCTGGAAGATACTGAACCTAAATACCAAGTTTAGTGTTTATCGGACTGTTCGTTTCTGAGTTATGCTGTTCAGTCACACACACACAGAATTGTTTCCAAAAATCCTTTTTTTGGATTCAGGGGGTCTCAAAACATGTATTTCCGGTGAAATCTTGGTATCGAATTCTTGGGTGGAATACAATACCTCTCCTACTTACTGTACGTAGTAGAGAAAGTAAAAATACAACAAATGTCTGTTAATCACAATGTATGATTAAACGTTCGAGGAAGTTCTTCTTTCATATTTATTTTGGGAGATGCCTTTAGGTACATATTATACTTCGTCCTTATTATTATTATTATTATTATTATTATTATTATTATTATTATTATTATTATTTCTTCCTTCATTATGTTAGTTCATAGTACATACTAGTACATACTTATGTATACATAGCAGTAAATATTTAATATTATACACACAGTGTTAGATTATAGAGACAGGAAAAGCATGTACCGCGGTCCATGCGATGGTTGTATTGTACAAGAGTAGACTGTAACTGTTCACAATAAAAGTACTACCACTACCACTACCGCTACTGCTACTCCAAAAAAGTTTTTTAGAAGTTTAAAAGTAATTTCAAACTTTAGAAAAAAAAACGTTCTCGGCTAGGTTTAGGGTACTTCCCCAACATTTGCAGTTATGATGGCTGAGGAAAGCCTGGTAAAAACTAAGTGAGGACGATCCTCGCGGACTTTGAACCGTGGACCTCCTGTTCACTAGTCCTTGCCTTAACGATGCCAGCTATCCGTGTCGGTCCACTCTCCGTAGGAGACACAAACCAGTTAATAGCTTACTGTTTGGTCACACACCGATCTCCTGTTCCATGTGATATTATTCATTTGGGATGGAAACAGACCAATATGCTGTTTTCATCCCGGGATACTTGGATTATTATATTTCACTAATGCTCTTTGTTTGTTATTAACATTTTACTTTGATCATTTTTAGCACTGTGACGCTATCCCTTTTGCAGTGTCATTCCTCTTCTGTGTAAAACGATAACGCTATTTTTCGTAACGATTAGCCACAATAGGGGTCTGGTACGAAGAAAATTGCTTTCTCTACCACCAGTCTTTATAACTTGGAAATGATGTGTTTTGTAATTTTGAAATGTGCTGTATGTTTTTCTGTTTAACAGACAGTGGTTGTAATATGTGAAGGACTCGACGGTTGTATTCATGTTTTTAGTCATAGTTCAAAACACTCGGCATTATCAAATATTCGACCAAAGCGAAGGTTGATCCAGCTTCAAAAATTGTACTCAAGCCTCCTTCAATTGACTCGTATACAGCGTGGACAATTTAAATTGAGACTGTACAGTATCTCCAAAACTGAGCGTTGTAGAAAGAAATGTCTTTAATAAAAGTTGCTTGAAATATAGGGGAAAGTAAATGCCATTAGTCGTGTTTTTTTGGGGAGGTCGTTGTAATAGTCAGTTTAGGGTCGATTTAATTTTTCTTAAATGGGAACCTACAATTAGGTTCATATTAAATTAACAATAAAATAACCTTCAGAATGACATTCAAATAAAACACGACTAATAGCATTTACTGTCCCATATATCAACTTTTATTCAAGATATTGCACAGTCTAAACTTAAATGGCTCACCTGTTTATTGCTGCTACAAGCTCTTTGTTTCCTTGTTGGTTTTATATACATATGATTGCGGGTTGTCATTTAGGTTAACAAATTAATTGGTGAAATTTAACTGCTGCAATTGTTAATTTTCTGAGACAAATTCACTGCCTGCAACTCGATTGGAAACAAACTCTTCATTAGTAATCTATAGTAGCATTTATTGCGCAAGCATGATTTGGATTCACTCTTACATTTAGAAACCTCTCAGAAAACAAACCATAGCAAAAAACGTTTAGACGCGCTTAAAGAGCGTTTTGTAACGAGCTTTCCTGTGCACTTGTCTGTAATCTGTAGACTTAATTCTGTTATATCCCCATTGTGAAGCCATTGTTTCTCTCAGCAGACTACCTAAAAGAACTTAGGAATTGCAATCCTATGTGATCACAATCCTTTTACAGCAGCTGAAAGTTAACAGATTGTTCTAGAAGGCTTATACTTTATCTGGTAGGCTCTAGATTGTTCCAAAAGGCCTGTAATCATCTGCAAGGAAAATAAAGAGAAATTAAAAAATTCCAGAGTTAGAAGTTTGTTTCTATGGCTTTCTTTTTATAATATTGAACATAGTGCTAAAAAATGCACTAGTTAAGCTATTGGGTATTAAAATTCGGAAAAACGGCGTGTTTCGTTTTACATATGTAGGATTCTGGAATATTCACAGCAGCTTTTAATTTGGCGTTTCTCAGAGAAATTATTTTTACAAAGCCTTGTTTTGAGGTTCGTTCTAAAAGTTGGTTAGACTGCCCCTCTAATCTGGTGGTTAACATACTAGCCTCCAAATCCAAAGATTTCGGGTTCGATTCACTAGTCTGCATTTTCAAACTTTTTGTCAAATGATTTCTTAAAAGTAGTTGTTCTTGAATCATGTTTTTATGCTAATTCCAGAAATAACTTCCGTTTTTTTCTAACACGTCAGGTTTTTACACAAAATAAGAGGCAATATTTTGACAATTTTACTAATGAGCACAGAAAAGTATTCAAATACCATTTCACACAAGGTAAGTTTTTATTCAAGAAACATTTTAGGAATACTCTCAAGAACTTCCCTAATTAATTTCATGACAACATTTCAACAAAACAAGAAGCCAAAGTGTTTCATTTAATTTTTTTCAAACTTTCTCTTCTTTGACTTCCTTGCAGATCCTTGAAGATGACTGTCCCTCCTCAACATCCAACAGTAGTCGGCCATCATAGTTTCATTCCATCTTCCCTGGTACCTCCTCTCCATTTCCTTAATATCTTGGTGAAAACGTTCACCCTGCTCTTCACTATAATGTCCCAGATTTTCTGCAAAGTAGTCGATATGTGAATGCAGAAAATGCACCTTTACACTAGTGTTACAACCCATCTTCTTGAAATTTTCCAACATTGTTTCAACAATGCCCTTGTAATTAGGATCTTTGTTATTGCTTAAGAAATCTTTAGTAACTGATCGGAAGGCGATCCATGCTTCTATTTCTCTCTCATTCATTGTCTTCTCAAAATCTTCATCCTTCATCAATTTCTTTATTTGAGGACCAACAAAAATTCCAGCCTTTAATTTGTGTTGCATAATGAAGGGGAATTTCTTGGAAAGGTACCTGAAGCAGGATCCATCCTGTGGTAGAACCCTTACAAATTGCTTCATCAAGCCCAATTTTATGTGTAGTGGCGGAAGCAATATTTTTATATCTTTATATCTCTATATTTTTGAAGTGAAATATTGAAAACACTGTACGTGATAGAAAAAACTAAAAGCAGTTTTGAAATCAGCATAAAAAAGTGAGTCAGAATCACTTATTAGAGGATTTTTCCCAATCCTTTCAGAGACTGGAAGTGTGAATGAGAGAGTGAGTGTCTTTTTGTATGAACTTAAAGACAACCCAAAGTAAAACCTAACATTAACACAAGTAAAACGAGTAAACACAATTGGCAATAAGCAACTGTTTCAAAGAGAAAGCCGCTGGTATTACCTAAGAAGTTAAAAGCTTTATATAAATAGAACAAAAGAATAGTTTATTTTGAAGTTATTAATCCTGCGTAATACATAGCAATAAAAAGGTTTCCAAACAAACAAGTACAAAATATATATTCGTCTTTTTATATCTATTTGTTATAAATTTATAGAATTTTAAAAATATTTCCTTCACAATGGCTCCGCAGAGTAAAAATATTAACAACTATATCTCAGGTAAGCATGTTTAAAAATCAGTCAAAATATACGATATACTCATATTCTCTCAGTTCACATATTACAGTTTTGGGAACATTGAAGGTATAATTTTCCCATTTTCATTCCCTAAATTGAGATGGTTGAGGTCTGAAGATAATATCTTCGCTCAGTTCTATTGACAACGAGAGTTGTCTTAACGCAGATGGATACTATGTGAATGAGAATCGACTAAACTTTTCACTGAAATAATTTGATGCTAATTGTCACAATCATTTCAGTATTTTTTCCATTCCTTTTTGGTGTATAAAAGCACCAACTGTCGATGAAAAATATTTCAAAGAAAATATTACATCAAGCTGCATTTAAATTAAAATGTAGACTTTTACAAGCTCTTGTGTTGGTAATTTTCCCAGTCTATGGTATGACTGAAATTTCATTATGCTCTTATTTTAAATTCTATATTCCTTGCGGTAAGTTCTGATATGAAATATCTGAAATGTTGCATTAACATGACTTTATCTACTCTCTCTTCTACAAATTATTCTTATAAATACTTGTTCCTCTATCTTCTACTTAATAGAGCTAACCTTTCACTACGCATTTGCACATTTTGTTCGAGGTATAGGGAGAATAAAGTAAGCTGCCATGGCTCCGAAATTCCATGTTCCCTGACTTTCCATTTGAAAAAATCTGATGTATTGCCCTCGCATGACTTTCTCTACTCTTCTACAAACTATTTTTACAAACGCTTATTCTCTATCTATTTATGTTAATCGCGATAGATATTTGCAGAAACTTATTGCTAATTTTCTTGTAGGTGCAAGGGGAATATGATAGGCTTTAAGCGATAGTCAAATGTTTTAACACCTGGTTGCTATGTGGAGCATTCCATTTTCTTTGCATGTCCAGGACATAAAAAACCAATAAGGAATTCCCATTTGTGAAAAAGTATTGGAAAAGTCAATCAAATAAGGAATATCTCGGTTATAGTTCACTCCACAAAAATGTATGTCATAAATTGCGTGGTTTAACGAGATCTACATTTTTGTGTTATAAAATTTTGTCCATCTCTTACACTTAACAGTTTTGCGAAAGTCATTCAGAATTAAGGGGGCTTTTGGGAACATTCCCAGAAAATTCAAGATATACATTCCATTTGCCATAAAAATATCTTAAACATATGATATTTTAATAAAGCCATTAGCCATTTTTGAGAAAACCAAAAATTTTAAAAAATCTTCCATGTAAAGGTAACCCGGGGGTTTGGAGCATTTACTTGAAAATTCTTCGTGTCGCGTCTTTGGAAGATAGTAAACAGAAATACCAAGTTTCGTATTTATCGACTTTTCGTTTTTGAGTTGCCGTTCACAGACTGACGCGCACGCACACACACACACACAGACATGTTTCCAAAAATTTTATTTGGATTCAGGGCACCTCAAGCATGTATTTCCGGTGATATCTCGGTATCGAATTTTTGGGTGGAATGCAATACTTCCCCTACTTACTGTACCTAGTACGGAAAGTAAAAAGTAAACGTTTTTGAAAATTCAAACCAGTAACAAAGAAAATCTCGGAAATGGTTAATGTCACAAAATGATTTGACATAAATTGTGTGCTTTAACGAGGTCTACACTTTTTTTTGTATGGGTGGAAAGATTTTAATAATCTCTCACGGTTTATCAATTATACAAAGTTCACGCAGAATAAAGAGGCCTTCACAGGCTATTTACAGAAAATTCAAGGTATATCTATGTTTTATTCATCATGAAAATATCTTAAGCATATGGTATTTTAATCACGATAGTTAGAACACCTTTGAGAAAGTAAAAGTAACGAAACATTTTTCTTGTAAAGGGTAGTTTATGGTGCGGGAATGTCTCTATACATCCTCATATCGCATCCTTCAAAGATGCTGAGCTTAAATACCAAGTTTGGTATTTAATTGGCTTCTCGTTTTTGATATATACTATCCACAAGCTGTTATAATTTTTTTTATTCAGACAGCATCAAAACATGTATTTCCGTCGAAAAATCTCGATATTGAATTTTTGGGTGGAATGCTATGGTTTTACTACTTAGTATATGTAAGCAGAGAAAGTAAACATGACAAACTGAAAATTGTTTTCTGTAAAAGGAGCATTAAATTTTAAGTACGATTATATTTTATACCAGCTGAGTCAGCTGTGCCTATTTATTTTTGAATTTATGCAACGTGCTAAGCGACATGCGTGACTTACGCCTTTCTTGAATGCCTTCTAATGACTGATTTGCCTAACACTTTATACAGGAGGGATACATAACTCAGTGCATAAGTGTTTTACGGGACAGAATGCAATGGCTATGTATGTTGATACAAAAACATCCCACCCCGACACTGAGAGCTGGATTAGCAATTTTAACCAATTTTACAAACTTTTATTCTTTAGCATACATCCAGGCACCACTTTGAAAACGCCCCTGAAGGAACTAACTATCACATGCATCGGTTGACAAAACCATTTGAAAACAAAGTGTCAGACCTACGCAGTGCGACCAATTCGATTTAAGCCGTTAGTCAATGTACAGCCTTGTCAACAATTTTAAGTACTAGGTAGATCATTTCTCTTATTTCGCAAACTAAAGGGTATTTCAGATCATACAGTAATTGTAATAACTGATGCTATTTATTTGTTTGAATTAAAACCACGAAACGGAGTTCAAAACACTGTATGACGCTGCAAAAGGTATGTAAATATTCGAGGTGTGGTCTAGTTTTGCGATTACTAATTCGTATAGGAACCTGAGCTAGCAATGTAGCATTTGCCGAATGGTATTATCATGGTTGCTTTAACACTGTGCCACTTTAATTCGGGTTCAAATCTTCGGGTGAATTTCAAATTTTTATTACCTTTTGTTTTATCTCTTTGGGCCTATACTTTGATATTATGATATAAACAACATTTTTATAACATTTAAGTGTGTACCAAATACAATAATCGTCATGTTTTTCACCGCAAAGAAGAAGAACGCAAAGCCCAAATTATATATGGGCACACTCATACGTGAAGAATGCAGGCAGATTACACCGCGCATGTTACAGCATGCAAGGAGGTCTCTCCGACAACGTACACAAATGTGCATTGATGAAGGGGGTCGTCATTTTGAACATTTACTTCCTTGATGGAATCCACGCTCTTTAACAATTTATTATTCTCTTTACCCTTAACTTAGCACATTTACAACTACTTTGTCAATAGAAGAAGTGAAACATAAGGTTTAAACATGAAACAAAAACTGTTGTATTTAATACCGTCAATATGCGCTCAAAAGAATGAAAGCTGACTACGCAACACGGTTTACAACATCAGATACGGTATAGATTATTAGGGTAAAATGATACAGAACTATCTGATTGTAATTCTTGTGTCTTTGGCTTACAGGAGAGCCAGTGACAAAAATAAATAAATTAGTATACTAAAATATAGAAAATAAACATAAGGCGAGAGAAAGAAAAGAACCAAAACAATTTAATGTTTGTATCAGATTCGAACTTACAATGCTGCCCTTTGCTTCACCACATTCCAGCAGCTAAACCACTCGGCCAGAACCCACGCTCTTCGGGAAAACATTCTTCGATCTCCTTACAATCATTTTATCCATGCAACGCCGTCTTTTTTATGGCTTTTGCAGCTCTTTGGTTCTCATTCAGGCCTTTAGTCATTAATGCTAGTTGCGTATAGTATCGAATAGAAGGGCAGAGCTACAATAACAGTTTGTTTGCTAAAAGGGTCAATGCTTTCATATTAGACTATAAACTGCGGGTTACATAGACACGATTAAATAGGGGCAGCTGACTCACATGGTATATTAGATTATAAATTAGACTATATTTTAAGTACAAATCAGTCATATTTGAATTTCACACTGTAACTACTGAAAGATAATATACCTCCTATGAAATTGCATCAAAATTATTTTCCAGAACTTTTAATTTAGTTTCGGTTAGTGGCGATGTCCCACTTATAACATACTGTGTGCTAACGGGGTCGTACTGCAGCTGGATGGTTAGAATTGCCATTATCATATTTTGCTTTACGGTGTTCGTCAAAAGACGTGCTGCAAATCTGCGTTCTGCCTCTCCCTACATTTCTTCTTCCACAAGTTCATAATTACATATTGTACCTATCCATTAGATGTTCTGGTTTATGTTGTACATGTTTCGTCTCTTTTTGGTATTCCATTATATCCAGGATTAGTACCTTCCTTTCTTTTTACCTTTTCTAATACGTACCTAGAAGGTGGAAGATGTACATACATATATATTGTATTCCACCCAATATTTCGGTATCGAGATTTCACCGGAAATACAAGTTTTGAGGCCCCCCGATTTCTTAAAAGCATTTTTAGAAAAAAAGGTTTCTGTGTGTCTTGGAATAGCAAACTTAAAGTCCGATAAATAGCAAACTTAGTATTTAAGTTCAGTATTTTCTAAATATACGACACGAAGAGCTTCAGGAAAATCCCCCACCCAAAACTACCTTGTAATTGGGCAGTTTTTAAAATTTTTATTAAGTAGTTCTCATGATTTTAATTAACAATAGAACATTTTAAGATACTGACATGACGAATAAGGTTATATTGAATTTTTTGGAAATAGTCGTGAAGTCCTCTTCATTCTGAATGACCTTTTGTAATTTGTAAACATTAAGGGATTTTACTAACAAAAAATAAATAAATAATAAAATTACAGATCTCATTAAAACAAAATTTTTGTAGCGTTAACTATTTCCAGGATATTTTTTGTTATTGGTTTGAATTTTTTAAATACTTCTACTTTTCTAAAGTGGTAAATCACTATTCTTTTTTTTTCTCGTGGTTACCCAAAAAGCATGGGATTTGAAAGGCATCACATAAAAAATCTGATTATTGCTTAGCCTTCTTATATCTAAAACTAAATGTAAAATTTGTAATAAAAAGTTTTTCTGGATTAACAAGAGGTAGATAAAGAATATCTTGTAGAAGAGTGAGTAAAGTCATATTTATGCAATACGTCACATTTTTCTGTTCATTAATGCATAAGCAGTAAGGCACGACACAGGGTACTAACTGCAGAAGGGCACGTCTATGATGGGGACCTGATTGGCTCGGTACGCGGCAGTCGATGGTTCATGAGCCGCGAAGTCTTGCGTAACAGGTAAGAGCCTTCAGTCCCATGCAGACACGCCTCCGCCTCCTCCAAGAGTGGTGCAGGCGTTGGCGATTATCCATCCGGTAAAAAAAATCTGGTAAAAAGCCACGCCATTCTCTTTACCAAGCGGCGCTTTCCCACAAACTTCCCCAAATTCACCTATCTCAGGAGAAGGATAGAATGAACGAATGCCATCACCTACTTGGGAGTTAAGCTAGATAAAGGCCAAACTATTGAGGGACAGATCTGGGAACTCGCGCATCGGGCCTCTGGGGCTACGGCTTCATTGTACCCCATGCTGAGCTCGGGGATGTCTGACCCGCTTATGCTACTTTACGCCTGCGAGATCTGGGGCATGGCCTCAGGCTTCAGTCTGCTGCTTCTACAACGGGTGCAGAACAGGGGCCTTCGGGTTATCTTTTCTGCATACCGCTCCTTTCCCCTGAGACTATTTCATAAATTAGCACTCTCCTGCCTACATGGAGGATGAGCTTAGACGCCGGGCCGCAAAATTCTACGACCAGTTGCCACACCATCGGAGCGCCCTCGTTCGGTCTCTAGGGGATTATAACCCAGGAACACGCCGCTTGAGGTGCCACTGGCTTCTCCGTATTGCATGCGGGCAGATCCGGTAACAACGAAGCACCTTCAACAACTTTATAATCCTTCCAAGAGATGCTTCGATTTTGAAAATTACAACCCACACATAAAAATTTAAAAAATATAATTAACACCTGAGACAGTAACTATGGTTATATATACCATGTATATAATAACTTAAAATAATATTAATAAGCATAAGTTTTATGTATGTGTAAGTGTTTAGCTGGAGCTGGAACCCTTGTTAAAAACCGACAAACATCTTTTTGTTAGAATATGGGCCCAGGCAAAAAGGACTTTTAGGGGAAAGGCACAAACGCAAGACCTTGAGTCTTTGTGCAAAAGCAAATGCGGCAAGCTAACACAACATATTTTTGTAGAGAGGTCATATGTTTGGAAACAACGAACAATAGCCTGGTAAGTTTTCTAGAAAGTTTCAAGCTGAACGAAGACAGCTAATAAGATTTTAAGAAAGAATATGTTTAAAATGTTTAAGTTTAGGGAAGTTAGTTGTAGCGTCCCCGTCAAGCGACCGGTCTACAGTTCCAACTAACTAAAGTAACTGTGTAGCTTCTTACTAAAACAGAAAATGCGTGTGCCATTCAAGCATTGTGTTCTTCCACGGATTTAATCTTTTGTTAGAGTTGTTACTTCTTACCTTCCTTCCCGCACCACACCCTGAAAAGTTAAACTTTCTGTACCCAAAAACCCAAACAACAGCAGCCGTGGCAGGGAATATAATAACATCACAAAAATGTAATAATAATCACCATAGTTAATATATTAATATATTGGACATACTGCGAGTTGTGCTCCCACACACGAGTATACCGCACACCAGCGGTGCACAAGGGCAACCTTTGCACCATGACCGACAACCGTTGAGGAGCAAAACTTGCTACCTCCTTTCATTCCCCAGAATCTGCCCATTCTGTGATTTGGATGAGGACTGGGTACATATTTTGGCGAAATGTGCACAGTGGGAGAACCAGTGAACGATTAAACTAAAAGAAAAATTGTTAAGTCTCTCAAGAAAGAGATTAGCATGTTGGGATCTGCTGGCTGACCAGAGGAATTGGAAAAACATGGACAATTTTTTGGCTAAGGTGTGCGAAGCTAGGTCAAATTTGTTCAGTTAGACTAAGGTAATTTATCTCTATTTCCCTTTTTCGTGTTCTTGTTTGTTTTGTTTTCTTTCTCTGTTGTTTATTTTGTCACCCTATTGTATCTTAAATATGCATGTACGGTCAATGACCCATGCACTAAACACTTGTGAAATAACTTCCATAATTTGAAACCAATAAACATACCTTATCTATCTATCTACATAAATTTCACCCGTCATTCTGTAAACCCCACATCCTGTCACTACATCGTTAAGCCCTAATTATGGCAGGTACACAGCTAATATCTTCGAATTGCCCTCAGCCTGCCATCATATCATCGTCGTAACGAGTTAGGGATGGATGATATAATTGTGCAGCCACTGTACCTGTTTTAAGGTCCTCTAGACGTCGCTTCTTCTGCTCTCTCCGTTGAGAGATGAACGCGTATTTTTATCTCAGCGGACGAATAAGGCCCTCTGCCTGTGGAAATTATTAGCCGTTGAAGATCTTGTGTGAGGAATTGAAACACAAGGGGAATGATAAAGCACAGTGAAGTTAACTATTACTGAATTTATTGAAGAATTTCCACTACAATGCACAAGTGTTCATGGTCACTTATATAATTTCGCTATTCTTTGCGAATCACACTGATACGTGTCTCGTTCCACGTGCTGCTGGCAACTTGCATTGCTTTGTCGCCTCACTATATGTACATGACACTGCGCGACTAAAAGCATTTTCGCGGATTCTGTAACAACAACTATCGGCGCTCTGAAATAAACCACATTCCACGGAATTATTAAACTTCTTTCCGGCACTATTTACGCTGCAATATGCGAGGTGATTGACATGGATTTACACAGGTGTCGTCATTTCTCTGGAAATACATTTATATTTTATATAGTTTTGCTCCAATTTGGGTACAAAACGTCTTTGACTTGTGATTGGATAATGTTTTACGGGCTCTTTGGCGTTGGTCTCAAACTACGAGGTCGTTCTTCTCCAACACATGACTTTTTCTCTTTGGTAATTCAGTGTTTCTCCCAAGTATCTGGTGGTTTTCGCCGTCTATTACTACTACACTTTTAAACTGGCATAAAGAGACAATAGAGTTTTCCCCTACTGCTTGGAGACAAAGGAGTTCAACTTTCTACCCGGCCATAAACTTGAGTATTCTCTGAGGCAGTACTTTTTAACATTTAAATGATTTCAGTCTAATTATATAATATATAGATTCAATAACAGCCCGACTTAAACCAATATGTGTATGTAAAAGGATATAAAAGTGTATATTACAGTCATTGTATATGTTTATATTATTGTATACATGTGTAATAATGTTACGTGAATATATTACGTAATTTAATAATGTGGGAGCTGTGAGAATAATAGGTTAAAAGCTACTAACAATGAGGTAACCTTGAGGCAATAATGAATTATAAAGTTTAAATGCTGCTTGTGATTCTTGGAAGCAACAATGTAATTTTCGTGATAGTTCATAAAATAGCCAATCAACAACCAGAAAAATATTTAGTTAAATGAAGGTATTCTATTGGAGTAGGGTTAGCCAATTAGAAACTGAAATATAGCAAAATTTACAAATCTAGAAGGCAGTTGCTTGTAGACAGTGTTCCTAATCGGATGCGAGATGCGTCCTCGAGAAATTTAATACGTATTTTGTGAGGGACAAGCATTAATAAAAGGAGTGAAGTAAAATTATAGTCTGTGTAAGCCTACATTCTTCAGTCGCACACTTCCTGCTAAGACATTTATGTCTCTAAAAAAAATATAAATACTGACGCAGCCGAGGCAAACATAAATATATAATATTTAAAGAAACAGTCAAAATTACAAGGTTAATATTTTTTTAAACTTGGGACGAAGGCTACCGGAAAATTTTTACCATACGTGCGGTTGCAACTACTTCAAGTTCGGCTCCCCAGCAGTGGAAATATAATACAACACCACCATAAAAACAGCTTTTTCATATCTGGTAAACTGCAACTTTTAATCTGCTAAAATACGTTGGACCCGGCACATATACAGAAAAAACATTACAAGAATATATAATTTACAGCTGTTCTATAAATTTTTGCATGTAATACATATCTATATATATAATAATCCCTTATAAAAAGTGACATAAAATAAAATTGTTCCTGGCTCGATTTCTTAATTCTATCTCAGCAGCTACATAACAAAGAATTTTGATATTACAGCGTCAACCTTTATTTCATCTTTCGTTCCTAAAACCAACTAACTTAACATACGCTAAAGCCAGTAAGACAGTGCTTTGTAAATCTAAAGCAATGATATCTGTTCCTTATAATCAAAATTGACAGATAAAGTTTCTGCTAGTAACACGTCTAAAACGAATGTCATGGTCTCTGTAATAGATTTCTGTAGTATGTAGGAATGTAAAATTAGACGAAATCCTATAACTTCAAGCTTATAAACCGGGATCAAGCGGGATAAAGACTGACACGCAAGGAAACGGATTAAGACAGATCGTAGGTAAAGTCGAGAAGTTAAGGCAAGGAGAAAGAAGAAATGCAATTACTGCTGTCGGAAAGACGTGTTTGTTAGGTAGAACAAAGTAGTTCATTGTGTTTTGTAAAGAATGTCCTGAAAGTCGTGTATACAGAGATTCGCCTTTGGTTTTTATTGCTACTGATAGCCAAAATAGGAAACATGGATAAAGAAATGCCAAGGTATTGTGAAATATATATTTTAAGGGCTTTAGTTTAATAACCCAGGCTTTCTAGATTTTTGTCCAAATTCAATATTATATCGAATGAATCGTGATTTGTTAAAAGGGTACCAGTCACGAAATGAAAATTTTCGGGAAATCGGTTTAATTTCTACCTTTAGCAGGTCCTTATAATATGAAGTTACCTGTTTTGATGTTTAGAGTTTTAGAAATTGCCTTTGAAAAAGCGATGACTGATGTCCTTTTAACAAAATACACATTTAAGGCAATCTATAATATGCGATATTGAGGTTTATTTCATTCACTTTATCTAAGACTTGTGCATTATATATGTCTGTTACACTTTAGAGGACATGTAACGCAAATAGTTAAAACACCGTTTAAGTTGCACCCAAGCAAATCTAGTAATTGTGGCCCTTAATGACCTTTCTTAGTCTCATTTTGCATTTAAAACTCTAAGTAATCTTATAAAGCTCAATGTAATTGCCAGGTAAATAAGCTTTCAATTTGGCACCTTTTTTGAATTTGAGAACTTACTGAGTTGGATATTGTAAATTTACAATTAAACTTAATATTTTTATTTATAAATTGGAATAATTTTATTTGGTGTTTCAAAAATTGTTTCTTTGTATCATTTTTGAACCTTTTATCAATAGTTTAAAACCTTATTCAGTTATTTCTCTTATTACTTTGATTATAATTATGATATTTGTTGTTTATTCAAATATCCCATATAGAGTGTGGCATATTAATCTTACTGTCATTACCGACGCACTGTTGTATTGAATTGTTGCTACCAGACGTAGCATTATTGGGTCCCCTTGGTTATATTTCCGCTTGACGGTCTTTCGTTTTGGCACGGACCACGCCAAAGGGAGATATCTGTTTGAAATTGTTTGGTATGATGTCAGCCCTGTCTGTCTTTGGCTAGGTACGGCTTGCGGGGGCAAAAGAGCGTCACTTGAGAGTAAGTGGTCGTTAGAATCAGTCGTGTGTGGCCGGTCTACGGTCTGTGGCATCCCCCTTCATCCTGTTTCCTTTGTTAACTATGTACAGAAGCCAAACGTTTTTGTGAATAAATCCCAGGTAATGTGTGTTATGTAATCTTTCAAAGTAATATAAAAATTCACGCCTTCCTCTTAAATGTACACACCAATGTTTCGGACTTTTTGCTGCCAGCGAGTTGTGCCCTCCTATGCGTGTTGGGCTGACCTAAATTATGTCGCGGTAACTTCGTGTTATCTTATTGCTGAGCGCCTGTTATTGTTTTACTAATTTTAATTTTAAGTTCTTTGTTCTCCGGCTAGCTATTATTTTTCAGTCGAGCAAATCTCTTGAACAGGGTGTGTAAACGGAAAGGAGTTGTTACTAAAAGATAACACTGATAAAAGAATTTGTTTTTACACTTTTATTGCCGTCACACTTTATTCATTTCACATAATTACTCTTGATACACGCCCGACTGAAACTGTTGTATTTTCGAATGTAACTATTATCACTTATTTGCCGTACATTATTAATTCGCGTATTTCACATCTTTTAACTAACTTTACGACGCGAGAGATTCTGTAAAACTGTGCGACGTTTAACCTGTGAATGATTCTCTTACACTGAGCGACGTGTAACGCGTGAATGATTCTGTTGGACTAAACAATACTTGTCTCTGGCTTTAGCTTTTTATACTCCCTCACCCCGATATGTCTAAACATTATAACAGAGCTGCTATTGGTTAATAAATCGCGCCAACATTAGCGTCTATTTTTATATGCAATCAAAATTACGAACACATATGCTCTATTATTTTGGATTATTATGGATTATATTGCTAGCCCTCGAAAAAGCTTCTAAGTTCCAATTCGAGATATGATATGGGCAAAGCTACTCGCGTGCACGTATCGTGTATGTCACTCAAGGTGTTAATTCAGAAGTGTTCCTGAAGATTCAAAACTGAGAGTGATTCCTCTGTGAATTTTAAAATACGGCCACTTTGGAATTCCTCCCTACTTTTCTTTATCATGTGACTGTTTCACAGTTACTACTGACGCGTGATATCTAATCTTGTTTGAATTCGTCATTTTTATGTATAGTATTTTATTCAGTTGAGCAAAGTGAACATTTTGCTACGCCCCCTTTAAAGTTTAGAAAGTTCTTAACTGGGGAATGTTTACACGCTGCCTTGTTCTAATTATGTTATAACACGCACTTTTGGACAGTGCCTAATCCTCGTTCTTATTTCGAAGCACGTACCTTAGGTTAACAAGGGACATTATATTTCCTGCCTGGCGGCACATCGTGTGCTCTACCTGAAACCTACATTATAATTCTTTTGTACCCGGGCCCATCGTGGCCCGTCCATTAGAAGGGTCCTTTTCAATTTGCAATTTGTAAGTTTTCGCGTATTATTCAATGGACTTGGACTTCAATCTGGTAGGCTTGTGTTGAGCCTAAGTGAGTTTTGCTATGTACTTACCCTTGGAAGCGCTTTACCATAGGTAGGATGGATTTTTGTAAGGTGACGGTTTGGTGTTGATGTTGGCGGTGTGATGGGAGGTAGCGCTATGTTTTTATATGCTCAACGGATAACTTTTCAGAATAGATGGACCGAAGTGCTCTATTCTGAATCCGCTGTAGCCAGAGAAGTCAGGAATCTGCTGCCATGCCCCACACCTCACAGGCGTGGAGCATCAGAGGTAAGATAAGTACTTTATAAAGGCGTAACTCTAAGTGAACCGGCATAGTGGAAGCTAGAACTGTGTATAAGGCAGCTACTGCCCCCTTAGTCCTGTTCATTGTTCCATGCACGTGTTCTCGAAAGGTTAGGCCTTTATCCAGAGTAACGATCAAGTAGCGTATAAGTAGATCTGTCTGCAGCGGGGATTCGTATCTTGGCGAACAGGACAGTTTGGCTTTTGCCCGAATTCACGGACATCCGCCACTGCCTGCACCAGAGTTCAACGAGACGGAGGTGTCGTTGTATGGGGTCTTCTTCTTTATCTGTTTAACCTCCTCATATCTAGGACTTACAGAGGGGCGCCTGGGGTCAGAGTTCCGTCGAGGAGCAGACACCCATGGAGCAGACAGAATATTCAAGATGGGTGATCAGCCCGATGCCTGGTATGGGAGGAAGGAGGTATATGGAACGAAATGATGGTGAAATGGATGAAAGGAAAGGTGATGATGGAGCAGTTGGTGGAATGAATGGCGGGGAAACCGGAGAAAACCCGCCCAGACGCCGCTTTGTCCAACTCAAATCCCACATTTGGGTCCCTGGGATTGAACCCGGGCCGCCTCGGTCTAACCACTCGGCCACGGAGCCGTCTAGTGTATTATTCAATGAGCTAATTAAACACTTTATTAATGATTTCGTTTGTTTAGCTACTGCATTATTTATCTAATTTTCAATCAAATTCATTTCGTAATAAATGTACCGTTACAGTTTTCGCCTAAACCTAAGAGTTTGGAGTAGTTCACTTCATTGGTACTGGTATAACCTGATAATTATGTCTATAGCTTCACTCTTTGAGTATATGCTTTGCTCTTGGACTTGGCAATCACTACTGCTCGATACGAAAGTTACCTCCTGGATTAAATAATAATGAACTAGAAGATAGTTGTTGTGATATTAGCATTTACCATAAGACAAAAGTTTCTCTGTACCTAAAATTACCTACACTTTATAGCTCCAAACCACATAGAATCTTGTACACCCCTCAAGAAAGTATTCGTCTGCACTTCTAAAAAATTCTAGCAGCCAAATTAATGGAGCGAAAGATATTAATTTTTTTGGACATAAAGATAAAACGGTAACACTTAACTTGATTTGGCGGTTTTTCAGATCGTTCATTCGATCAGTCATATAAATTTTTGAAAAATATGCCTTAAAGCAACTGTCTTGAACGTCGTGTTATCAAAATTATCTTACGTGCATTGAAACAGCAATTTTTTTGTGTATTAATTGATTTTGCGGTGAAAATAGGATTTTATTTAACGGGGAAATAAAATGTAAAAGCTGGGAATTTTCAACGCTGAGGCAGTATATTTAACACCTAAATGATTTCAGTCAAATTATATAATATGTAAATTCAATAACAGCCCGCCTTGAAGCAATATGTTTATGTAATAATTTGTAAAATATATGTAACAGTCGTTGCATATGTTCATATTATTGTATCCATGTGTAATAATGTCATGTGAATATATTACGTAACTTAATAATGTAGGAGCTGTGAGAAAAATAGGTTAAACGTTGCTAACAATGAGGTAACCTTGAGTCAATAATGAGTAATAAAGTTTAACAGTACTACATGTGATTCTTGGAGTAACAATAATGTAATTTTAGTGACAGTTTATAAAATAGCCAATCAACAACCAGAAAAAGCTTTAGTTAAATGAAGGTATTCTATTGGAGTGGGATTAGCCAATCAGAAACTGATATATAGAAAAATTTACAAATCTAAAAGTGAGTTGCCTGCAGACAGTGATTGTACCCGGATGCGAAAAGTGTCCTCAAGAAATATAATAAGTATTCGTGTGAGACGAAAAATAAGTTAAGTGTTAAAAAAAGCGTAATTAATAACAAAGATTCTCACAGCTCTCTATATCAGTGAAGTGTTATTTAAATCGTATCAAGTATTAATAAAAGGAGTGAAGTAAAATTATAATCTGTGTAAGCCTACATTCTTGTTGCATCACAACCCTGGCAAGTAATCCATGTGTCTAAAATAAATACTGACGCAGCCGAGGCAAACATAAACATTAAATATTTAAAGAAACAGTTTAAATTACAAAGTTAATATTTTTTTTAAACTTGGGGCAAAGGCCACCCTGTTTACTATACTGCGGTTGTATCTACTACAAGTTCGGCTCCCCAACAGTTGAAGTAACAATACAACATCGTAAAGACAATAAACCTTCGTTAAAATCGCCTCCAAAAACGTGGGGCAAATAAAAATATAACATAACTTCTTCAAATTGGCTCCCAAAGCGTGATGCTAAAAATTAATGTAATGAATATAACATCCACAAAGCTTTTGCCTTAATTCATCATTTTTCTTTTTCCAACTTCACGAATTTATTTCTCCACTAGTTTAAGTTACATGTCAATTAAAGAGCGTGGATGCATCCACTAAACACTTTCCACCCAATGCGTGAAAGATAATTTTGAAAACACCACGTACAAAAAGTTGCAATTTTGGTATATTTTAAAAAAGCTGATGTGTTACACTCACATGACTTTCTCCACTCTTGTACAAACTATGTTTACAAAAGCTTATTTTCCATATGCTTCATGTTAATGGAGATATCGAGATGTTAATCTTATTGCTAATTTTCTTGTAGATGCAAGGGGCTTTAAGCGATAGTGAAATATTTTAAGAGCTGGTTGCTATGTGGAGTATTCCATTCTCTTTGCATTACCAGGACAAAAAAAAATTGAATAACGAATTTGAGAAAAAGTATAAGTATTGGAAAATTTAAGGGAATATCAAGCAATATCTCGAAAATTGTTCACTCAACAAAAAAATGTATATGACATAAATTGTGTATTTTAACGCGATCTACATTTCTTGTGCAGTAAAATGTTGTCTTATCTCTTATGGTTTACCAGTTATGCAAAAGTCGTTCACAATGAAGAATACTTTTGGAGACATTCCCAGAAAATTATAGATATTCATTTTATTTGTCATAAAAGCATCTTAAATATATGATACTTTAATCAAAATCGTTAGAGCCATTTTTAAGAAAATTAAAATGTTCGAAAAATGTTCCATGTAAAGGGTGATCTGGGGTGGCGAGATTTTCTAGAAAATCTTCGTGTCGCATCTCTGGAAGATGAACCTAAATACCAAGTTTGGTGTTTATCCGACTGTTCGTTTCTGAGTTATGCTGTTCACAGACACACACACGGACATGTTTCCAAAAATGCTTTATTTTTTTGGATTCACGGGGTCTCAAAATATGTATTTCCGGTGAAATCTCGGCATCGAATTTTTGTGTGGAATACAATACTTACCCCACTTAAAGTAAAAAGAAAAGTAAAAATGTATAAAACTGATAAAATGAACGATCTGAAAAACTCAATAAAACCTTATGTATAAAAAATTACATTTTCTCCCTCCTTTAATTTGACTGCTAGAATATTTTAAACTGCCGGCGAATACGTTCTTAAGCGAATGTATATCCTTTACTGGTATTCCTGGAAAAATAATCTTTTCACTTTAATGGTTAGTCTGGAAAGGATTGCTTCTAGTTGGAGGAGTGGCTGTTGTCACGAGAGCATATGTAATTACTATTATGAATTCATGTCTCAAACTAGGGATGAGACAGGTCAATTTTGTGTTAATGAGTGCATACAATCATTGATATTATCTTCATCCTTGTATCGTGCCACAGATTGTGAAGTTCTCTTCAGTCGCTATGAATTTTATATAATCTGAGTCCTTTTTTTAATTAATTTTACAGTTAATACATCAAAAATAATTTTCTTCATACAGTAACATGAAACAAATATACAAGTTATTGAAAAAGAAAGAACAGACTTAAAATATTTACATCTATGAACGACAACAGATGGGACAAATGCGACACATAATGAATAGAGAAAAGTTCAACATTCTATGTTGTGTGTTTAAAATGGGCACCATTTGTTATGCGCGGACGACCCGTGCTTTTTCTTTTGCATACGCAACCATCTTCTACGAATTTATTGTAACAATTGTAAATTTTTTATGACGAGGCGACTCATTTTTGAACTTGCAATGAAATGCACGCTGCAATGAAACAATGGATTTACTCTTTGCATAATGCAGCACACAAAACGGCTTTTCTTTGTGGTGGCGCCATTTTCTCGTACACAAACACAGCGCCGCTGTAGGCGCTGAATGGAACTAATAGTTGGGACTTTAAACCTTGAACCTTCCTCTATTCAATGTGTGGTGGTCTTTGCTGGTTGTTGATTGTTGGCCCCACGTTAGGGCGGCAATTTGCGGTGGTATTTCGATTCTGGTTGTGGATTCTGGGATTTGTTGGAAATGGTCCCGGGTTCGGTACTAGCTCAGGGTTCTTTGCATGGATCTTGGATCTCGGGTTAGTGGTGAATACGACTGTTTGTTTTCCTGCTCGTTTATTTACCATCACCGTTTTAACATTTGATTCCTGCTATTACTTCGACACACACACGCTTTCTTATTTGTTACACTTCATATCATTGCGCCTATCCGCTGTCCTCTAAACTTTTCTGACGACCATCTCCCAGGAACTACCTCTGCAAAGTGTGTGTTCTAAAATCTCCTGTTTCTATATTTCAAACGTTCTATATCTCGCCATTCCACTATCGCCTGATTTCTAGCTTCTTTCATTGGAGGCCTAGGGCTATCGGTCTTTTGGCGAACATTGACTCTTTTCTACACCTCTGCGTTCCAGCAACCTAACGGGACACTTAACAATAGACGCTGATGGCCCTGTCTAACCCTGCTCATTTAGTAACATTCGCTTCCCAGTCTTTTTCAATACTATTCCTAGTGTTATTGATATTTATTTTCCCAACGATTCTAATTTTATTTTACTACTCAAAACATCCTGCTTCAAATGATGTGTCGTATGTATCGTTATCTATTGTCGTTCATTAAAAATTAACATTTAAAATATGTTCCTTCCATTTGAATAACCCTATATTTTAATTTTTAAATCATCTCACCATTATTTCTGTCATTACTTTATCTGCCCGTATAGCAGTTATATCCATATATAAAATAATAACCACATGTAAATTAATTTTAATTAATGAAATAAATCTCAGTTCAAGGTATCTTTCTTTAAAAATGTTAGTGATGTTATAAGTAATTTTTTCTACATTTTTGGTTATCAATATTCGGGCCCTAGAAATAACTAACAGTAATTAACGATTTTGCACCAAATTTTAACTTTCCTAATGTCGGGGTGCATATCAGCCTCAAAAGTGCCGCTAAAGAATTTTATATTTCAAGTTATGCAGTCTCTCCCTTTGCAGTTTAGAAAAATAGGAATAAATTATAAAGCTTCAAACATAGCTACGTAGGAGAAAGGTCCCTAATTTGAACCGCCTCTTAAACTGAACCGCTCCGATATTTTCCAAACTGTTCGACAAATATCACCATAATCCTAGCAGAAGCGTAACGTGTACAGTTATAAATGCTTGGAGTTATTGACTTTGCATTCTGCGCTGTGGTTTCAGTTGTATGAAGTGTTGTGTGTTTTTGGTGCTTCAGAAGTAATATTTGACTCATTTAGCTAAGCTTATACGACCAATTAGACAAGTTTGAGATGATATATATATTACATGCTATGAAGTGTTTATTTAGCAACAATATTCATGCACACGTTTTTTCAAGCAGAGTCTCTCCTTGTCACATAGATGCTAAAGCTTCCAAAATGGCGTGGCTTGTAAATTGAACCATTGTTTGAACCTATATTGACTTGGCCCAATTTAGGAAACGTATTGAAGTTCTAGGATTACTAAACTGCTAATTGTATATCGTGTGAATAAATATCCACATAATATACTAAGTTAAAAAAATCATGTTAAAAGCAGTGGATGACATGAATATGTGAATTGTGAATTGTCTGAAATGGACCTGATCCAGTGAATGAGTTGTAGGATATAGCTTCACCAAAAGTGTGCAAAAGTTAGGGCTAAGAAGAAAGTGTTTTATTGTGAAGACTGTGTATAACTGGACTGTTTTTATGACATTAAAACTTAGTAAAGCTCTATGTTTGCAAATAATACCTATTCCAAAAACCAATTGATCTTCATTATATAAAAATTAGAAATGTTCAAGGAAATTGCTATTCTTATCAACATTTTTGTGATTTTGTTGCTGATAGCATATTTGTTTTGAATGTTCAATAAAGTGTGTATTTTGTATTAATAAAAATACTTTTAAACTTAAAAGTATGTGGTGCATTTTAAGACACCGGTGGTTCAATTTAAGGACCACGTTCCAAATTTGAACAGATTTACACCATCTCACTTTTTAAATGTTATTTAATTGATAATTGTATTAATTTTAGATTGTGTTGTGGTTATTTATAGCGCAAGGGTTTGTCACTTTAACGCTTGTGTTTCTGAAAATTATCATTTGAAACTATAATTATTTACTATTTAGGCTTAAGTGGTTCAATATAGGGACCTTTCCCCTAATACTAGAACACACATGGATGTCGTCCTCCGTGGTATAGTGGTTACATGCTAGCCTTTAGTTCCCAAGATCACGGGTTCAAACCCGGCGGAGTGCGATAGATTTTTTCGGGCGTAAAAATCCTTAGCATGGCTTCCTTCGGAAGGGAAGTAAAGCCGGTGGTCCCGTGTCGTAGATTTACGGCACGTAGAAGAACCTCAAGCCTGATAAAGAGGCCTCTCAGCAAAATTATTTGTCTTTCATGCTCAATATAGAATGGGACGCTAAGGACCGCAGCAGTTAAAGAGCGTCCATAAATAAAACTCAATTTAATTTAATTTTACAGACATGGATAACGTTGTGCAGCAATGCATTTTAATGCAGCTGAGACCTACGGTATATCTCCTTTAGGACTTGTTGTGACCTAGTAACCAACAAGGTCTGCAAATGGAAAAGACGTCAGAACAATGGCTTCTGATCCTAATTCTTGCGCTTGCGATGCTGGGAAGCGAAAAGTCGAGCGAGAAGGAGAAGCGGACGAAATTCAATTCCTTTCTTGTTTAATTTCGGTTCGGAGGGAATACCTTGGCTTTTCTCTACAGAAAAGTTGTTATGAGGCTCTCAGTACTTCGGGCTAAAGCACACAATAAAGGGGAAGAATGTGGAAAGAGAAAACAAGGTCTGTTGGTTGGTCGGTTACGAGGCAGCTGTAATGCTATGGAATGCTATATAGCTGAAGAGGCGGTATGTGCTGTCGGCTATATGGGCCTAAACCGCAAGATGGAGTTGATGCTGGTGGTGATGTTACCATGATAATGGTTATTAATTTTGGCTCCTGACCCTTAGTTCAGTATAAATTAACAGCATGATTTTTTAGTAGTTTTATACCACTATCAAACTCATGTCAGAATTTAATCACTAAAGGAAGAGCGAGAGAGAGACTGCTCAAGCATTTGAAGTGAGCATACTTTTTCCACTGAACGCTTATTTTGTCCGTATCTACAGGATGACGATTTTAATAATAATAATAATAATAATAATAATAATAATAATAATAATAATAATAATAATAATAATAATAATAATAATAATCATAATAATAATAATAATAAATATCGTGCCGCTACGGCCCACGAAGGGCCTTGACCTGCCAACCCGACTGTCGGCCTTACACTCACATACGCACAGCAGAGGTGGGTGATCATCCAGCCGCTACCGCGAGGTGATATGGCTATCATCACGCTTCCCTAGCCAAAATCTTGGCCTTCGTGGCCGGGATTGCTACCTATCGCAGCTCCTCAGTTTCCTCACGATGCTTAGTGGGCACCGGTCCTATACTCGCAACTTACAATCCACACCCCATGTGTAGGATTGAACCCAGGCACATTCCATGTTCGGAAACCAGAGCGCCGTGCTCTACACCACGATGTATTTGCACGAAACTTGATTGTTATTTAACAGCTTAATTAGCAGGGTCGGTTGCATCACAGGCACTACCAAGGTGTACATAAATCCTTATCATGGATCCCAGATTATGAAAATACATATTTATTCGGTCACTTTTGGTCATTGTCATTTTCAATTTCAGTTTGTTCTTTTATTGCCCATTGCTTATTTGTTTAGTCACTTTTTTGCGCCTACACCGAGTATGTAACGATTTTTGTATTAACATTTTATATAGAAATAACTTTTCAACAATCGGAAATTTTACTACTAAACTTAGAAATAAGAGTAACTTTGTACACCCCTTACTCACATTCTTGGAAGAAATCACATCTCTATTTAAAAGTTAGTCTGGAAATTGTTGCTTACGGGTGGAGGAGTGGCTATTGTTAGGGAAGCACGTATAATTACTGCTATGAATCCATGTCCCAAACTAGGGATGAGACAAGTCAGTTTGCACTTTTTTGCATGAATGAGTGCGTACGTCAGTTGCTATTATCGTTATACTTATGTCATGTTTTTATCAGATTGTTTAAACAAGACATACTTTAATTGTCTAAACTATCTCACCACTCTTCTTCCTATTTATACTTTCTCTACTACGTATAGTAAGTAGGTGAAGTATCGTATTCCACCCAAAAATTCTATACCGAGATTTCACCGGAAATATATGTTTTGAGGACACCTGAATACAAAAAAGTATTTTTGGAAACATGTCCGTGTGTCTGTCTGTCTGTGAACAGTATAACTCAGAAACGAAAATTTTAATTTTCTCAAAAATGGCTCTAACGATTTTGATTAAAATATTATATATTTCAGATAGTTTCATGACAAATGAAATGTATATCTCGAATTTTCTGGGAATGTCTCCTAAAGTATTCTTCATTATGAACGACTTTTGTATAACTGGTAAACCATAAGAAATAGACAAAATTTTACTACACAAATAAATGTAGATAGCGCTAAAATACACAATTTATGTCATATACACTTTTTTTTTGAGTGCACCGTTGTCGAGATTTTGCTCGTTATTCACTTAAATTTTCCAATATTTATACTTTTTCTAAATTGGGAATTCGTTATTCATTTTTTTTGTCCTGCCAATGCAAAGAGAATGGAATACTCCACATAGCAACCACCTCTTAAAATATTTGACTATCGTTAAAGCCTACCAATTCCCCTTGCATCTACAAGAAAATTAGCAATAAGATTGACATCTCGATATCTCGATTAACATGAAGCATATGGAGAATAAGACTTTATAAAAATAGTTTGTACAAGAGTAGAGAAAGTCATGTGAGTGTAACACATCAGATTTTTTCTACTTGTATAGCAGTTAATATCCATGTATAAATTAATTTATAACTTCTGCACTGTGATTTGATAAATCAAATCAATGTCAATTTTAGTTCATTTTTGTAGCTAGTGATTGCTTTATTTAATCGACTTATCATTTTATAGATAATTTTAAAGCAGTTTAGGTCATTAAATCTTGGCTCTGTAAATTAGTGCAGCCATACAGTTTCAACCTCCTGGTTTAGTTGTTACCACGAGTAACTTCCTACGTTTATATGCCAAGTTAAATACCCAGACCTAGATTAGGAATGTGTCCTTGAATGTGTCCAGCTGGTGGTATTGTTGAGTACTTTTAGGTTTGAAGTTTCTCTTGGCGCATAATGCCCAAATTCTCTTCACCATCGCTGTAGGACTGGCGTTGGAGGTCATTAAGAAAGTTGGAGGCTTTATCTTGGATTTAGGACACAAATTACAAAATTAAAGGTTTATTAACGAGTGGGGGTGAATTTAAAACACTACCTAATCGAGTAATGCGTTTGGTACAATATTTTATTTGTATTTTGTATATTTAACGAAATTTGTTTTCAGAATTCAGGAAATACATTTATTATAAGTTTCTGTTTATTCGACTTAGTGAAAGTCTACTTAATGCCTTACATCTACATGATTGAGAAATAGTACGCTTTTAAAAAGAGAAACCAACAAAAATTATTGCTGTAGTCTCCAACTTTGATCTCGCTTCCCAGTGTGAAAATCTGGGAAGATGATGAATTTGGCAGCCCACCAGCTGCAATCATAGAAGCAGTCGAATATGCAGCTTTGATATACTTTCTGAAGTCTACCATAACTGCATTTATTCATTGTTTAAAGGGGAACGCACTAATCATTTTATTTTATAAAACGCAAAATACGCTTTGAAGATAAGCGATGTAATCAGCTTTTGTTGCCTGAACACGATCAACTAATCGTGCATTTTCGTAATAATAGTGAAATATTTTTCCACTGTCTAATGCTAATGCATTTAGTCGCATTTGCTACATCCTATATGCTAATTAATCAGCAAACATACGAACTTATTTTTATTGCATATTAAATAATACAAATTTTGTTGACAGTGTCCAAAAATTTTAAATTTAATGTTATTCACATGACCTAAGTTCGAATTCTATTCGAGATGAATATTCTGAAACCATAACTGTCAGGAATTCTCAACATTTACCGGGTTGATTGATTTGAGCATTCCTTAATAATTATTGGTTGGATCTAAAAGTAATTTTAGAATGTAAAAAAGCTCTTATTAGGGGTTCTTCTATTTAAATAGTAAAGTTGCATCAAATTTAAAGATTTAAGACCAGGCTAAGATTCGAACTACAAATCTTTCGATTACCGCGTGTCACCATGATATTGTAACCACCTAGAAAACCTACTACGTATAGTAAGTAGGGGAAGTATTGCATTCCACCAAAAACTTCGATACCGAGATTTTTGAGGTGTCCTGAATCAAAATAAAGCATTTTGGATAGTCTGTGTGACTGTGAACAGCATAACTCAAAAATGAAAAGTCGATAAATACCACACTTGGTACTTCTGTTTACTATCTTCCAAGGATGCGACAAGAAGATTTTCAAGAAAATTCCCTCCACCCAGTCTACCCTTTACATGGAACATTTTTAGAAAATTTTGATTTTCTCAAAATGGCTCTAACGATTTTGGTTAAACTATCGTATATTTAAGATATATTACGCCAAAGGAATGTATATCTTGAATTTTCTGGGATTGTCTCCAAAAGCATTCTTCATTCTGAAGGAGTTTCACATAACCGGTAAACAGTAAGAGAAGAACAAAATGTTACTGTAAAAAAATGTAGTTCTCGTTGAAACACACAATTAATGTCACATACTTTTTGTGGAGTGAACCATTTCCGAGATATTCCTTGTTATTTCTGGAATTTTCCAATACTTATATTTTTTCCCAAGTCGGAATTCGTTATTCGTTTGTTTATGTCCTAGACATGCAAAGAGAACGGTATGCACCACATAGCAACGAGCTCTTAAAATATTGGACTATCGCTAAAAGCCTACAATATTCCCCTTGTACTTGCAAGCAAGTTAGCAAAGATTGACATCTCCATATCTCGATTAACATGAAGTAGATGGAGAATAAGCATTTTAAAAATAGTTTGTACAAGAGTAAAGAAAGGCATGTGATTTTTTTCTGTCTACTATATTGTAATCCAAATAAACCTTTGCAGAAATAGCTACATTACACATTTCATTATGGATACAAAGGGAACAGCGATAGTCAAATGTTTTAGAACTGGACGCTATATGCTAGCCTTAAAATTCCATACTGTTTCCATAAAATCCCGAGAAACAACTGTCTGTTGACAGGACTTAATGACCAAGTAATGTACAATTCGAACCATTAATAACAGGTATCTCAAAAATGGTATACATCACTAAAGCTTATTTCAAATAAATTGTGTGTTTTTTGAAGAGATCTAATTTTTGTGTATACGTCTTCGTCTGTCGGTTAACGTTTACCAGTTATAAAATATGATACAAAATTCCTTCCGCATAAAGAGTCGTAGTCGTCGTCAAATTTATTGGTTAAGAGTTGTTTACCTATGTTACTATATCAGCTGTTAGTGGCGCACAGTAGTCCTTCACCACAACTACAAACAACGGCAGTGTTTACGCTACTATTCTGTTTAGTAGTTGCATACTTTACAGTATTCATATTAATGGCTATCGTCAAGTGGAATGAACAGTTGTACACAAATGCAGAGTGCACCGAAACGTTTCTCATCTAATGGTAAGCCCGAATAAATACATGACAGACTTTCTGACTATCAACAACGTTGCCCCAACACACAACATCCAACCCACACCATGTTTCCAAGATTGGAGAGGCGTTTAAGTGAAACAGGTAGGTCACGTCTGCTACCATGGTTTAGTATTTTATTACTAGCATTTTTAAATTACATCATGTAGGTCTAGAGGACGTAAGATTGGAGATGAATAAGGTATAATGCAATAAGTTTTTCTAAGTAACTCATTATAAAATACATTTTCTACAACATTTTATTATCAATAGTAACAGTGAAGAATGCCAAATAATCCTTTAAAACTGCAAAACTCTTGTTGTCGTAAAATTCACAATTAATTTGCTTTTACTGATTAAAATACAATGATTGACTCTAGTAATACTATGTTAAATCTTCACTGCAAATTCTTTCCAAATAATAAAGTAGAGTACAAGAAAATTGAATGAGTTTTCTGTCTCACCAAATTTACCCATTTAGAAAATATGAAATGCATTATGAACCAACGCCTAAATCTTTTCTTTCTGGACGATACTACATTATAATCCATGGCACGAAGTTTAAATTTAGAAATGTACTCACCAACACGTAATGTATAGTATGTAAAGTAATTTAGAAAATGGCCGAAAAGTGCTTTCAATAACATTTACGCCGTTAACTTTTAGGGCTGCTGCCGTCGTGCTCCACCAAGCTGCCAATCAGGTGTCTCGGAGCATAATGACAATATCCAGCCGTCGTGACGTTGTAAGAAAGACGTAATCAAACATGCTCCCACCGCTAACGCAATGATTATCGATCTGGATTACGTAACTCGTACTGATGTAGAGGAAGGGGGTGTACCAACTGCTACAGGTTATAAACATGTGGATGTTCGCGGACATGACGTACACCAGAGTTTGAACTGTTTCAATACACTCCGCAAGATCTATCTCTAGGTATCCAATACACCATACTCCTTTCACCCGGTAGTGGGTTTGAATTTCAAAATTCAAACTAATAATAATGGATATCTCGGAAATGGGTCATACCACAATAAAAGGTTATTTTTAAAAAAATGCGCATTTTAAAGAGTTCTACTTTTTCGTGTGGTATACTTTTGTCTATCTTTTATTTCCTTCGGAATGAAGACTTCAGGAGCTACTCCCAAAAAATTCAAGATATACATTTTATTTTCAATCTAAATATATTCAATAAATGTTATTTTAATCGAAATCGTTGGACTGTTTTTGAGAAAATCAAAATTTTGAAAGGTGTTCCGTTTAAAGGGGAAACTGAGATGAGATTTTATTTGTCTAAATACCGTGTCGCACCTTTGGAACATACTGAACTGACCAAGCTTGGTATTGATCCAGTTTTTGTTTTTTAGTTACACTGTTCCCAGACACACATTATTCGGGGCTCAAAACATGTATTTCCAACGAAATCTCGACATCAATATTTGGGTAGAGTACAGTAAAAAGTTAGGTAATGTTCATGTTGCTAAAGAATATTCTGTTTCAAATTTATAACGCCGAATGAAACATTATCATTCCCTCCCACTTTGCATAAAATAACTTTAAATTAATTCTTAAGCCACAAAATGCGTCGCATTATACCTGTAGCTCGAATAATTTCAGCTACTGCACTTGCTAAATTATATAGCACACCCACAATAATGGTTTTGCGGTTTGCCACACTTGTATAAACACAATGACTGACGTAGTATGTATCTTATGCATAATAACCCTATTGTAATTCGGGAAAACGCTCGGTGCTTTTTTCCCCCCTTTCTTCCACAGAGTTCAAACATAAAATACGCAGACAATACTTCCCATCAGTTGTTATACGCATGAGGAAATACAATAACCATAAAATGCAGCATATTAACATAAACATGTCATATAGCAATGTGTATCTTTGTAACCACCATTTAAAACTCTCTCCCCCCCTCTCTCTCGCTCTAAATATTCAGAAACCCTGCAATATGACAAAAAGTGACAATATTTTATGCATAAAACAGTCAATTAGCAATTCATTACTGCTTCGCGTTTTTCAATTATCATCATTACTTGCTTTTTCCAAGCTTCGCTGTTTTATGTTACCTATCTGCTATATTATGGGTCACATTTTCGATTTCCAGCTGGGCTCGAGATATTTTTTTTATTTTTTACTTTCTCTATCAAGTGCCTAGTAGGCAGTGAAGGTGTGGTATTACTCCCAAATATTCTATACCAATATTTCGCCGAAATACATGTTTTGAGGTCCCCTAAATCCACTGTGTATGTGTCTGAACAAAAAGTCGTAAAGTACCAAAGTTGGTATTTAAGTTTAGTATCTTTCAAGGGCGTGACAATATGACTTTCAAGAAAATTCCCCACCCTAATTACTCTTTAATGGAACATTTCTCGAAAATTTCTATTTTCTAAAAAAAGGTTTTAAAATTTTGATTAAAATACCATACATGAAGGATATTTACATGACAAATAAAATGTATATTTTGAATTTTCTGGGAAATCCTCTTCATTTGGAAGGAATTTTGTATAATCTTGTATACCATGTATACGTGAAATGATAGACGAAAACGTTCCACACAAAGAATGTAGATCTCTTTAAAACGCACAATTTACTAAAAACAAGTTTTTTTGTGGCATAAACCGTTTCTGAGGTATCCGTTATTAAAGGTACGAATTGTCCCATCGATTTTCAGGTGTTTTTCGCGATTGCATGGAAACAGCATGGAATTTTAAGGCCAGCATATAGCGTCCAGTTCTTAAACATTTGACTATCGCTGTTCTCCTTGTATCTATAACGAAATGTGCAATGTAGCTAACTAGCTATTTTTGTAAAGGTTTATTTGTATTAAATGCAGTAGACAGAAAAATAAGCTTTAGTAAGAATAGTTTGTAAACCCACTAATAAACATAGAGGGTAGAGAAGGTCGTGTGAATGCATCATCAGATTGTTAGACAATTAATTCTTTGGAAAGAAGAGAGGTTTGGAAATCACGCGTTGCACTTGCAGGTGAGTGAAAATTCGCGTTGACACTTTTGCCTCACAAAAGAAGCTGCGGCGAGATTCCGAAGCCAGTGGAATGTGCATTACGATAATGGTGTTAACTTTTGGTGGTGACATTTAGTTCTTAAGGTAGTTATTGCATTTATTTGCAGTGAATTGGCAATATGATGTAAAACGGAAACCTTTATTCTAAGTTTTAACAAAGACAGTAAATGCCTTAGCCCAAAAATTTACTTAAATGCGCCTTAAAGTAGAAGCGAATTGGGTAGAGTAGTTTTTAACTTTCAGCCAAAAAAAGGTGTTTACATGCATACCTAAGCATTGAGCTGAAAGTTAAAAATAGTATATTATGTCGAAGTTTATGGGTTTGTAATAAACTAAAACCAATCATATTATTTTCATATGTAATTGTTAACACTAATATCTACCCCATCTTACTTTTATTCCAACTTTTAATAAAAGTAAACAGCAACGTGACAAAGTGTTAAGTGCCAACCACACTAAAAAGTGATAACGTACCATTTATTCGAATTTTAAAGTGTTTAAAAGCTAATGATCCCCAAGCTGCGCAATATACTGTATTCGCATTCTGTATGAAGCAATTTCCTATCACGGGTACTTAGTTCCCGTCATCCTCCACGTGGTGCTGCCATTTGCTCGGCGGAGAAATACGTTTAAGTTATGTTTACGTCTCCTTACAGCTTATAGTGAAAAAGGTATAGAAGCTGTTGACATCTACCCCTTCCATTCAGCTACACTATGTGATCAAAAGTATCCGGACACCCCCACAAACATACATTTTTCATTTTAGGTGCTGCCACCTACTGCCTGGTACTCATTATCCGCAACCTCAGTAGTCATTAGACATCGTGAAACAGCAGAATAGGACGCTCCGTGGAACTCACGGACTTCGAACGTGGTCAGGTGATTGGGTGTCACTTATGTCAGAAGTCTGTACGCAAATTTTCCACACCCCTAAACATCCCTAGGCCTGTGTTTCTGATGTGATAATGAAGTGGAAACGTGAAGGGACATGTACAGCACAAAAGCGTAAAGGCTGACATCGTATGTTGACTAACAGAGACCGCCGACATTTGAAGATGGTCGTAAAGAGTAATAGGCAGACATCTATCCAGACCATCACACAGGAATTCCAAACTGAATCAGGATCCACTCCAAGTACTATGACAGTTAGGCGTGAGGTGAGAAACTGGATTCCATGGTCGAGCGGCTGCTCATAAGCCACACCTCACGCAGGAAAATGCAAAACGACGCCTCGCTGGGTGTAAGGAGCGTCAAAATTACACGATTGAACAGTGGCAAAACGTTGTGTGGTGTGACAAATTACAGTACACAATGTGGCGATCCCATGACTGGGTGTGGGTATGGCGAATGCCCGGTGAACGTCATCTGCCAGCGTGTGAAGTGCCAGCAGTGAAATTCGGAGGTGGTGGTGTTATGGTGTGGTCGTGTTTTTCCAGGAGGGGGCTTGCACTCCTTGTTGTTTTGCGTAGCACGATCACAGCGCAGACCTACATTGATACTTTAAGCACCTTCTTACTTCCCACAGTTGAACAATTCGGGAATAGCGATTGCAACTTTCAACACGATCGAGTACCTGTTCATACTGCACGGGCTGTGGCAGAGTGGTTACACGACAATGGACTGTAAGGACTGGCCAGTACAGAGTCCTGACTTGAAGACTATAGAACACCTTTGGGATGTTTTGGAACGCCGACTTCGTGCCAGGCCTCATCAACCTACATCGATACCTCTCCTCAGTTCCACACTCTGTGAAGAATGGGCTGCCATTCCCCAAGAAACCTTCCAGCACCTGATTGAAGGTATGCCTGCGAGAGTAAATGCTGCCATCAAGGCTAAGGATGGGTCAACACCATATTGACTTCCAGCATAACCGATGGAGGGCGCCACGAACTTGTACGTTATTTTCAGCCAGGTGTCCGGGTACATTTGATCACGTAGTGTATCACTATCTTCTGTCAGTGGCACTAGTGAAAGCTCGTTTCAAACTGTTGACGTCATGCGCAGACAACCGACTGGCAGCAACGGCCGAATAAATCTGAAAACCCCGTATCATGGAAACATTCACTTAGTCACGTAAAGTGTTACGAAACGCAAAAGATTACAAACTCTAAAAATTACGCTACCGTTGCCTGCATAGAAGGAGTTTTCTGCTTTTTTGTTTCTCCATGCATTGCCAGCTTCTAAACAGCACGATCGCAGTGCGACATTTTAAGACGTGTTCTGTACAGCTGTGGTGCGCTTTCATTTAGCTATGTCACGCCATTTTAAATGCTGACGCCAGATTATGATCTGCTGTTTCCTTGCTCTACACCCTTTTATATCCTATTTACATATAAAATCTAGTTGAATTTTCTTATTGTATACTATTTATTATGTTATTCAAGTTAAAAGCCCTACAGCCTTACCTCTCGCTTGCCCTTATGCTGCGTTATTTTTACGTTAAGTCTGCAGAGTGACTGGATCAAGTGTTAGGTTATGCCTGCATAAGAGTTCAACGGCTGGCTGCAAACTACTAGCTCTTGCAAAAATGGCGATTTATGCAAAGAAAGCCAATTATGGCAAAACTAAATACTTAAGAAAGTAACTAAAGATAATAAAAATGCTTTGTCATATATTTGAGTAAGACTTGTCTTAGTGGTTCTATATTTGAATCAGAAAGTCTCGAACGGTGTGTAGAACTTTTTTTTCTGCTGAAATAAGAGCTGAATATTAAAATGGTGTTTAATTTTTATTCGTTTAATGCTATCGTACTCTGAGTATATCATGTGCAGTGTTGGTTCATTTGAAGAAAGTAACAAGGAAAATGTATATTTTTACCAATAACTCCATCAATGAATAGTCTTATGTGATATAACATTTTCCCACTTATTTCCCAAATGGGTAAGATTACCGCATTGGTGCTTGTAGTACATATTTCTTCCTTTATTAAATATTTAAGTTCCTTCGGCGTTAAGTCCGATGTTTATTCTGAAGAATATGTTCGCCAAATGTATTACACTACTCTGCATTTCCTAACTTTTTGTCAGATGATTTCTTAAAAGTAGGTGTTCTTGAATGAAGTTTTTATGCTCATTCCAGAAATAACTTCCATTTTTACGTCAGGTTTTTACACAAAATAAGTATGTTTTGACAATTTTTCTAAAGAGCGTAGAAAAGTATTTAAATACCATTTCACACAAGGTAAGTTTTTATTCAAGAAACATTTTAAGAATATTCTCAAGAACTCCCGTAATTTATTTCATGACTACATTTTAACAAAACAAGAAGCCAAAGTGTTTCATTTAATTTTTTTCAAACTTTCTCTTCTTTGACTTCCTTGCAGATCCTTGAAGATGACAATGTCCCAGATTTTCTGGAAAGTAGTCGATATGTGAATGCAGAAAATGCACCTTTACACTCAAGTTACAACCCATCTTCTTGAAATTTTCCAACATTGTTTCGACAATGGCCTTGTAATTAGGATCTTTGTTATTGCCTGAGAAGTTTTCAGTAACTGATGGGAAGGCGGTCCATGCTTATATTTCTCTCTCAATTATTGTCTTCTTCTCAAAATCTTCATCCTTCATCAATTTCTTTATTTGAGGACCAACAAAAATTCCAGCCTTTAATTTTTCTTGTGTAATGAAGGGAAATTTCTTGGAAAGGTACTTGAAGTAGGGTCCATCTTGTGGTAGAGCCCTTACAAATTGGTTCATCAAGCGCAATGTTATGTGTAGTGGTGGAAACAATATCTTCATATCTCTATATTTTTGAAGTGAAATTGTGAAAAAATTGTGCGCGATAGAAAAAAATTTAAAAGCAGTTCAGAAATCGGCATTAAAAAGTGAGTCACAATCACTTATTAGTTTTCAGTCATCCCATTTCATGCAGACTAGTGTTACATATTACGATACTACATACATTATTTTAAGCTTTGGCTAGATTTTATAGGTTTTTGGATATATCAGAATAATAGATCAGAAAACTCCGTTTTATGAAAATGCACATTGATTAAAGTAATCGGTTTATCTAAAGCCGGACTTATTTTAAGAAAGCTCTGAAAATAACAGCTACAGCCCCTTTGCAGTGAACAAACCTAAGTGAAACTCTCTCTCTCTGTCTCTCTCTCTCGGTAACACGATATAGATGAATGTTCCAACATGCAGTTGCTCATTTGGCATATTCATAAAGCAAGGGGATTAGAGCCAACCTTGAAACAATGATTTTATAAAAATATAATATTATACAGAATGGATGATTTTAAGTTTAGACTGTACAATATCTCCAAAACTAAGCGTTGTAGAAAGAAATGCATTTAATAAAAGTTGCTTGATATTATGGGGGAAAGTAAATGCCATTAGTCGTGATTTGTTTGGAGCACATTTTATTGGTCATTTTAGTGCGAATTTGATTTTTTTTAAAATGCGAACCTCCTTTTTTGTGTTTTCTCACTCCTCATAAAAAGCTAAATATATGTACAAAGCACTTTGCAGTTGTTCTTACACCAAGGTAAATAACGAAAATTCTGAATGGATGTGTACGAAGGGTGCAATGAATGGCTGGACCATCCATGGATGGTCATTAGAGAGTAAAATTAGGTTTAGTAATTGGGAACCAAAATTTTTATTTTGTTTCCTTATTCCTCATAACAAAATAAACAGCTTTTTATAAACCGTTTTCTAATGAGAAAAAACACACGAAATGTAGGTTCCCATTGAAGAAAATTAAATTGACTCTAAAATTGCCATCATAACATGCTCCAAACAAAACACAACTAATGTCATTTATTTTCCCTTATAACATCAAGCAACTTTTATTGAAGTTATTTCTTTCCACAACGCTTAGTTTGGGTGATAGTTGAAGGAGTTGTATTGTAGTTCCACTGTTGGGGAGCCAAACTTGATGAAGTAACTGCCCCATGTATGGCAAAAAGTTTCCAGTGGCCTTCGCCCCCAACGTTTAGAAACCAACTTTGTATTTTTATGTTTCTTTAAATATTATATATATTTATGTTTGCCTCGACTGCATCTAAAGAATGTAGGCTTACACAAATTATAATTTTTCTTCACTCCTTTTATTAATCCTTCACACGATTAAATAAACTTCATTGATATGGAGAACTGTGAGATTATTTATTAATTGCTTCCGCTTTTTAACACGTAAACTTTATAATATTCTCGCCGTAATGAATTTTATGTCTCACACTGAATACGTACCGAGCGAATGAACTGCTCAGGTACGTTGCCTTCTAGCGACTGGCGTTTACCGCTTAAATTTGTAAATTTCTCTATTTCAAGTTTCTGATTGGCTAATCCTACTCCAATAGAATAATTTTATTTAACTTTCAGCTTTTCTGGTTGTTGATTGGCTATTTATAAACTGTTTTAAATGTTACATTATTGTTTCAAGAATTATTAGTGGCATTATTAAACTTTCCAAATTAATTATTGCCTCAAGATTCCCTTATTATTACCTAATTGTTAGCAACTTTCGGCTTCTATTCTCACAGCTCCTACATTATTAAATTAACTAATACATTCACATAACATTATTATACTTGTACACAATAATATAAACATATACAGTGACTGCAATACACATTTTATACATTATATTATACACATATTGCTTCTAGGCGGGCTGTTACTATTTTATATTATATAATTAGATTGAAATTGTTGAAGTGTAAAAATATTGTCTCATAGTGTACAGTCCCAACTTAAATGGTAAACCCTGTATACTATTATGCTTATAAGCAGGATAGAAATTTTCAGGTAATTCACTTCAAGCTATCCACACTCAAACCATCATCACTAGAAAGAACGCGGACGACAGCGGCCAAGGGTTTCTAAGGACGATAAAAACCGGTTTGCTTGCTGTCTGCAAACTTCAAAAGACTGTATGAAGGTTGGGGTATGGTGGGTTGTCTGAGATATTCCTTACTTACCTTTACTTTTAAGGGCTTCAGCACTCTTCCTTCAGCAGTTGCCCTGTATTCCCATTCGCCATTCTTCCCGATTGAACAAGTCATCCTCCTCCAGGCACCGATCATTGATCATTCTATGAATTTGTCCTCTCCAGGTTGCTCTTGGTCTACCTCGCTTTCTTCTTCCACGAGGTGACCATTCTAAAAAGGTTTTAGGCCACCGATTATCATCTATTCCTTTCACATGTCCATATCATTGAAGATCCTGCCTTTCAATTCCCTCCACCACTGTTTCCTCCATATCCATCATCTGTCTCACCTCTTCATTTCTTTTTCTTTCCATCCTTGATACTCTAGCACTACATCCTATTCCATCCATTTCCACTGCCAGGATCTTAGATTTTTGTCCCTCTACCAAAGTCCACGCCTCGGCACCATAGGTCATTATACTTACCACCACGGTCCTCAAAATCCTCTTCTTTGTAGAAATCGATATGGCTCTACTCCACAAAACCCCATTCAATATTTTTATGGCTCTTCGTGCTTGTTCTAGTCTATTGTCTACATCTGCTTTACAGCTCCTTACTTCATCAATAAGCGATCCCAAATATTTAAACCTTTTAACAGATTTAATAATTCCTTGGGATAATGAGATGTCCCATTCACTTCTTCCTACTGCCAGGTATTCCGTTTTATTCATATTTACTCGTAACCCTCCTACTTCAAAAGCAAAGAGAATGGAATACTGCACATAGCAACCAGCTCTTAAAATATTTGACTATCGCTTAAAGCCTACCAATTTCCTTTGCATCTATAAGAAAATTAGCAATAAGATTAACATCTCAATTACTCGATTAACATGAAGTAGATGGAGAATAAGCGTTTGTAAAAATAGTTTGTACAAGAGTAGAGAAAGTCATGTGAGTGTAACACATCAGATTTTTTAAAATATTCCAAAACTGCAACTTTTTGTACGTGGTGTTTTCAAAATTATCTTTCATGCATTGGGTAGAACTCTCTAATTGACATGTAACTTAAACAAGTGGAGAAAAAAATTCGTGAAGTCGCAAAAAGAAAAATTATGAATTAAGGCAAAATAGTTGTAAATGTTATATTTATTACATTAATGTTTAGCACCACGTTTTGGGAGACGATTTTAACAGAGGTTTATTGTCTTTACGTTGTTGTATTATATTTCAACTGTTGGGGAGCCGAACTTGTAGTAGTTGCAACCGCAGTATAGTAAACAGGGTGGCCTTTGCCCCAAGTTTAAAAAAAATATTAACTTTGTAATATTTAATATTTATGTTTGCCTCGGCTGCGTCAGTGTTTATTTTAGAGACATGGATATCTTGGCAGGGTTGTGATGCAACAAGAATGTAGGCTTACAAAGATTATAATTTTACTTCACTCCTTTTATTAATACTTGATACGATTTAAATACCACTTCACTGATATAGAGAGCTGTGAGATTTTTTTTATTATATTTTTTTAACACGTAAACTTATTTTTCGTCTCACACGAAAACTCATTATATTTCTTGAGGACACTTTTTGCATTCGGTTACAATCACTGTCTGCAGGCAACTCACTTTTAGATTTGTAAATTTTGCTATATATCAGTTTCTGATTGCCTATCCCACTCCAATAGAATACCTTCATTTAACTAAAGCTTTTACTGGTTATTGATTGGCTATTTTATAAACTGTCACTAAAATTACATTATTGTTACTCCAAGAATCACAGTAGTACTGTTAAACTTTATTACTCATTATTGACTCAAGGTTACCTCATTGTTAGCAACTTTTAACTTATTATTCTAACTGTAAGTAAAATTATTGGTAACTAAATACCAACACCCTCCATTGCGTCCCATAATTGATTAATAGACACTGAGTCATAGGCATTTTCCAGTTCTTAAACATTCGACTATCGCTGCTCCCTTTGTATCAACAACAAAAGTGCAATGTAGTTATTTCTGCAAGAATTATTTGGACTAAATTGAAGGATGTAGAGAAATAGATAGATAAGGTATCTTTATTGGTTTCAAAATATTGAAGTTATTACGAAAGCATTTAGTGCATGGGTCATTGGCCGTACATTCATATTTATGTTTCAGGGTATGGTGATAAAATAAACAGAAAAATAAACAAAACAAAAAAACAAGAAAAAGGAAAATAGATATAAACTACCTTTGACTAACTGAAGAAATTTGTCCTAGCTTCGCGCACTTTAGCCAAGAAATTGCCCATGTTTTGCCAGCTTCTTTGGTCAGCCAGCAGATCCCAACATGCCAATCCCTTTCTTGACGGACTTAGGAGTTCTTCTTTGAGTTTAATTGTTCGCTGGTTCTCCCACTGAGCGCTTTCCGCCAAAATATGTACCCAGTTCTCATTCAAATCACAGAATGGGCAGATTCTTCTGCCAGAATCGTCAGTAATTTTCTGTGCACTCCAGCTTCCCAGTCTAAACCATGCCATTCCTGATCTTTCCTTTCTTCCTAATTTAAGTATATATGCCTCTTTACCCCAATTCTATTTTATCTAATTTGCTAGACTTAGAGAAAGTTTAATTTTACAATTCTATTTTATTTTCTGTTAGTTGAAGTCTCTTAGTCTTCTTTTGACACGTTTCCATATGTTCTTGTCATTTGTTTCAGCTCTTTTCCATACTGACCCCATTCCTATTCTCCTCAAACCCCTTTCCAAATCAGCTGCCCAAAACTTAGGAGATAGGTTTTCTCGCTGGTATTTATAACATTTGGATCGTAGTGTGGAGTAGAGAAATAAGCTTTAGTAAGAATAATTTGTATACCCACTAGTAAACGATAGAGTGTAGAAAGTCATGTGAATGTATCGCAACAGTTTTCGTTCTTATGATAATACATTTATTTGAAATCAAACTGAATATTTGGAACGAAATTCTGCGAATATTAGCTATAAGTGCATAAAAATCCTGCAGCTCATGAGGACAATGACTATAAGATAAATGAAGAAAATACTCGGTGAGACCTAAAATAGGGATTGTGGTCAGTAGCGCATAAAATGTTCATTTTGGTTTACATTTGAATTTCCAAATTAACACTTCAATTAGCGAAACAAATACTTCGTTTTGGGAACACTCCCCCACTTCATGCTTTAATTAGTTTCGCTAAACAATCGAACTTCGTGTAGGATTACTTGGCTGATCGGCTTTCATTCAATTACTGTACAGGATGTAGAATACTTTCACACGAGCTGGTATCCAATCCGGTGGGATATTGGTTCATCTGCATCCTGTGGAAACCGCATTATCGACATCCTAAAGTTGGCCTTCGAAACATGCATAAGGTCTAATTTATCCATATCAACTTCGATGGATTTGTTCAAATCATAGGCGAAATACTTCTATATCTACATTAATACATCTACTTCTATATCTTTATTTTCTCTACCACGCACATAGTGCCTCGAGAAGGTACTTGCATACCACCCAAATTTGATATCGCGATTTCAACGGAAGTAAATGCTTTGAGGCCACCTGAATCCAAAAAAACAATTTTTAGGAAAGGTTCAGGTGTGTATGTCTATGAACACCATAATTAAAAAATCTGATCTGATACATTCACTGGCTTTCTCTTCTTCCATCGCTTATTACTGGGTATACAAACTATTCTTACTAAACCTTATTTTTCTGACTACTACAATTTAATCCCAATAAGCCTTTGTAGAAGTTGCTATGTTACAATTTTCGTTTTATTTACGAAGGGAGCAGCGACAATCAAATATTTAAGAACCGGACGCTATACGCTGGCCTTAAATTTCCATACTGTTTCCATGCAACCACGAGGAACAAGTCAGTGTTAACAGGACTTGGAAGAATACCCAAGAAAAAAAACAATTCGAACCTTTAATAACCGATAACTCAAAAATGGCTTATGCCTAAGAAACTTACTTTAAATTGTGTGTTTTAATGAGATCCAAACGTTAACGTTTACCAGTTATACAAGATTATACAAAATTTCCTCCGAATAAAGTGAACTTCGCAGGCTATTCCCAGAAAAATTCAAGATATGTATTTTATATGTAATGTAATATCTTTAATGTATGGTATTTTAATCAAAATCGTTAGCCATTTTTCAGAAAATACAAAAATTCTAATAGTGTCCCATGTAAAGGGTAGTTTGTGGTGGTGGGCTTTTCCTGAAAATCATTTTGTCGCATCTTTTGGAAGGTACTGAGCTTAAATACCAAGTTTAGTATTTCTCAGACCGTTCGTTTTTGAGTTATGCTGTTCACACACACACACACACACACACACACACACACACACACACACAGAGACGAACCGTTTACTAAAAATGCTTTTTTTATTCAGGGGACATTAAAACATGTATTTGCGGTGATATCTCTGTATCGAATTTTTGGGTGGAATAAAATACTTACCCTACTTACTATAGTAGTAGGGAAATTAAAAACATAATCTCGGATAAATACCAAATTTAGTATTTCGGTTCACTATCTTCGAAAGATGAGACACGATGTTCAAAAAAACTCCCCACCCTACCCAAAGTTCATTATTCAACGTTTTTAATATTTGCAAAAATGGCTCAACGATTCTTATGGAAATATCATATATGAAAGATATGTATATGACAAATAAAATGCATATCTTGAGAATGTAGTTGTATTGTATTTCAACTGTTGGGGAGCCGAACTTGAAGTAGTTGCAACCGTACGTATGGTAAAAAGTTTCCGGTAGCCTTCGCCCCAACGTTTAGGAATCAAGTTTGTATTTTATGTTTCTTTAAATATTATATATTTAGGTTTGCCTCGGCTGCGTCAGTATTATTGAGGCTAGTATTTTTAACACTTAAATGATTTCAATCAATCTATATAACATAAAATATAATAACAGCCCGCCTTAAAGCAATATGTGTATAATATAGTATATAAAATGTATGCAACAATCATTGTGTTAATGTTTATATTATATGTACATGTTCAATAATGTTATGCGAATGTATTACGTAATTTAATAATGTAGGAGTTGTGAGAATATGTTAAAAGTTGCTAAGAATTAGGTAACAATGAGGCAATAATGAGTAAGAAAGTTTAATAATGCTACTAGCAACAATAATGGAGCAACAATAATGTAAACTTTGAGACAGTTTATAAATAGCCAATCAACAACCAGAAAAAAGGTTAAGTTAAAATAAAGTATTCTATTGGAGTAGGATTAGCCAATCAGAAACTGAAATAGAGCAAATTGTACAAATTCAGAAGGCAGTCGCTAGTAGACAGCGTTCCTTACTGGACGCGAGACACGTCCTCGAGGAGTTTAATACGTATTCAGTGTGAAAAAAAATAGTTTACGTGTTAAAAAATGCTAGTAATTAATAAATAATCTCACAGCTCTCTCTCTATATCAGTATTATTTTAATCGTTTAAAGAATTAATAAATGGAGTGAAGTACAAATTATAATCTGTGTAAGCCTACATTCTTAGCCGCACTACTCCCTGCAAAGAAATCCATGTCTCTAACAATAATACTGACGCAGCCGAGGCAAACATAAACATATAATATTTAAAGAAACAGTAAAATTACAAAGTTAATATTTTTAAACTTGGGGCGAAGGCTACCGGAAACATTTTCCCATACGTGCGGTTGCAACCACTTAAGTTTTAGGCTCCCCAACAGTCGAAATACAATACAACTCCTAAAATAAGAGCTACTTCAAATTGGCGCCCAAAGCGTGGTGTAAACAACGTAAAGACAATACACCTCATGTTAGAGACATGAATTTCTTAACAGGATGTAGCGCGGCTGAAGAATGTAGGCTGACACAAATTACAATTTTTTACTTCACTCCTTTTATTAATCCTTGACACGATTTAAATAACACTTCACTGATATAGAGAGCTGTGAGATTCATTTATTAATTACTTGCACCTTTTAACACGTAAACTATTTTCGTCTCAAACTGAATACGTATTAAACCTCTCAAGGACGCGTCTCGCGTCCGGTTAGGAACGGATTGACTCCTGAATTTGTACAATTTGCTCTATTTCAGTTTCTGATTGGCTAATCATACTCCAATAGAATACTTTTATTTAACTTAAGCTTTTTTTTCTGGTTGTTGACTGGCTATTTATTTTCTAATTCATTATTGCCTCAAGGTTACCTCGTTGTTACCTCATTGTTAGCAACTTTTAAACTATTATTCTCACAGCTCCTACATTATTAAATTACATAATACATTCACATAGCATTATTGAACATGTACATAATAATAAAAACATGAATACAATGACTGTTTTTATGCATTTTATATATTATACACATATTGCTTTAAGCGGGCTGTTACTATATTTTATATTATATAATTTTACTGAAATCATTTAAGTGTTAAAAATACTGCCTCAATCTTGAATTTTCTTGGAATAGCCTGTAAAGTGTTCTTCATTCGGAAGAATGTTGTATACATAACTGGTAATCATTAAGCGATAGACAAAAACGAACCACACAGAAAATGTAAATCACTTTAGAACACCCAATTTATTTCAAATAACGTTTCAGTGGCATCGGTCATTTTCGAGATACTCATTCTTAATGGTGTGAATTGTTCAATTCTTTGTCATTGTTTTAAATTTCAGTCAACATTCAGTTGTTTCTCGCGATTGAATTGAAAAGCTATGGAGTTTTAAGGCCTGCGTATAACGTCCAGTTCTTAAACATTTGGCTATCACTGTTCCCTTTACATTTATAATGAAATATGTAATGGAATTTTTACTTTCTCTACTACATATAGTAAGTAGGGGAAGTATTGTATTCCACCCAAAAATTCGATACCGAGATTTCACCGGAAATATATGTTTTGAGGCCCCCTGAATCCAAAAAAAGCATTTTTGGAAACATGTCCGTGTGTGTGTGTGTCTGTCTGTGTGACTGTGAACATCATAACTGAGAAACGAACAGTCGGATAAACACCAAACTTGGTATTTAGGTTCAGTATCTTTCAGAGATACGACACGAAGGTTTTAAAGAAAATCCCCCCACCCTAGATTACCCTTTACATGGAAAATTTTTCAAAAATTTAAATTTCCTAAAAATGGTTCCAACGATTTTGATTAAAATATCATGTACGTAAAACACTTTCATGACAAATAAAATGTATATCTCGAATTTTCTGGGAATGTCTCCAAAAGCATTGTTCATTGTGAATGACTTTTGCATAACTGGTACACCATAAGAGATAGACAAAATTCTACTACACAAAAATGTAGATCGCGTTAAAATACACAATTTATGTCATATACATATTTTTTTTACTGAACCATGTTCGAGATATTGCTTGTTATTCCCTTAGATTTTCCAATACTTACACTTTTTCTCAAATGGGAATTCGTTATTCATTTTTTTTGTCCTGGTAATGCAAAGAGAATGGAATACTCCACATAGCAACCAGCTCTTAAAATACTTGACTATCGCTTAAAGCCTACCAATTCCCTTTGCATCTACAAGAAAATTGGCAATAAGGTTAATATCTCGATTAACATGAAGCATATGGAGAATAAGAGTAGAGAAAGTCATGCGAGTGGTACACATCAGATTTTTCTTTAAAGCTTTGTCTGAATTAAAAAGAATTAGATAGAAAAATAAACTTTTGTAAGAATAGCTTTTATACCCATTAAAAATGATAAAGGGTAGAGAAAGTCACGTGAATATAAAGTGATTTTTTTCTGTTCAGATATTTTCAGACATCGTAAATCAATTGCTGTTTTGCGAGTCCTCGACTTGTACATACTTGTAGTTCTAAAGTTTCTGTGTGTTTAGTTTCACGACTTAATCTTGAAATACAATGTTTTTTTTTGTGTTGAGGTAAAACTTTGTGCGTTAACTCAAACTCTAGCTACTCTGCCACCCTCCTGAATACTTAGGGTACTACACCTAAAAGGCCCATGTTAAACATTTAATTGTACCTGTTTTCAGGCCCCTGAATCAAAAAAGGAACAACATAACTCTAAAACGAAAAGTCCATAAATATCAAACTTGGTATCAGTATCTTCCAAAGATGCTAGATGAAAATTTTGAAGAAAATCCCCCACCTCATACTACTGTTAGAAAAATGTTGGATATCTCGGAATTTTTCAAAAACAGGTCTAAAAGGTTTGATTAAAGTAAGATGTATTAAAATTAAATGTATAAATTGAGTTTTCTGGGAATAGCCCGTGAAGGCCTCTTTATTCAGAAGGAAAGTTGTATAATTTGATATAACGGGTAAACCATAAACGATAAATAATAAGCACCATAGAAAGATATAGATCTATTGAGAACATAAAATGTATTTCAAATAAGCCTTTTGTGACACCATTTGCTAGATATATGTTATAATTGGTTTGAACTTTTCAATAGCTTTATCAGGGTTTGAAGTCCTGTTGCTACTCAGTTGTTTCTGGTGATGTCTGGAAAGAAGATGGAATTCTAAGGCCAGCATATAACGTCCCGCTATTAAACGTTTATCGATTCGGTTTTCTCTATCCCCGTTGTACCCACAAAGAAATGTGCAATGCAAGTATTTCTGCAAAGGTTTATCTCTATTGGTACGTAGTAGACACAAAAATAAGCCGGCATATGAAAAATATATAGAAGCTATATAAAAAAAATTGAAGTGTTACACTCACATGACTTTCTCTGCTATTGTACAAACTATTTTTACAAACGCCTATTCTTCATATGCTTCATGTTAATCGAGATGTTAATCTTATTGCTAATTTTCTTGTAGGTGCAAGGGGAATTGGTCGGCTTTAAGCGATAGTCAAATATTTTAACAGCTGGTTGCCATGTGGAGTATTCCATTCTCTTTGCGTTACCAGGACAAAAAAAATGAATAACGAATTCCTATTTGAGAAACAATATAAGTATTTGAAAATTTAAGGGAATAACAAGCAATATCTCGCAAATGGTTCACTCAACAAAATAAAATGTATATGATATAAATTGTGTATTTTAACGCGATTTACATGTTTTGTGAAGTAGAATTTTTGTCTATCTCTTATGGTTTACCAGTTATGCAAAAGTCGTTCACAATGAAGAATACTTTTGGAGACATTCCCAGAAAATTAGAGATATACATTTTATTTGTCATAAAAGCATCTTAAATATATGATACTTTAATCAAAATCGTTAGAGCCATTTTTGAGGAAATTAAAATTTTCGAAAAATGTTCCATGTAAAGGGTAGTCTGGGGTGGCGGGATTTTCTTGAAAACCTTCGTGTCGCTTCTCTGGAAGATACTGAACCTAAATACCAAGTTTGGTGTTTATCCGACTGTTCGTTTCTGAGTTATGCTGTTTAAAGACACACACACACACACGGACATGTTTCCAAAAATACTTTTTTGTATTCAGGAGGCCTCTAAGCATGTATTTCCGGTGAAATCTTGGTATAGAATTTTTGTGTGGAATGCAATACTTCCCCTACTTACTATACGTAATAGAGAAAGTAATAAATCATAATCAGTAGAGAAGTTAGGTGAATGTAATACAAAAGATTTTTCTGGACAAGAAACCCATAGAAACGACTGCCATCTTAACGTGGCATTCAGGAAGTTTTTGTAAACGTTGTTGGCGGCAATGCAGAGAACTGAAAGCGAGTACTTTTGGATGAGTAATGAATGAAATCCGCCAGGGACTCATGAATACGGTGCATATGGAATTAGCTTATTTCAGATACTTTTAATTTGGTCGCTTTGGGGGACGGTGTATATTGACGCTAGGCATGACTGCAAATTCTCGTGGGATCACTTGGCAGCACCTTTTTTTTTGCTGTCGGACGGAAGGTTATCGTTAAAGATGTTTAATAATTTAGCAGGTTACAAATAAAAATAAAACGTACTTGCATTACATTTTGGGAAGTAATGTGGTCTAGCATATCCATAATGTCTGCCCGTTACAACCGGAACTTAGCACCAGAGTGTTCGCTTACTATGAACTACAGGCAGAACCAAAGACTTATGAACCGGCCGCGCGGTGTTTTTGCTGTCCGCGTCCTCGGCGCTTGTTGCCTCTACCGCTATCATAGAAAGGCGCAAGATGAAACCATACAACATTTTTAGAACTACTTTTAAAGGCTTTACTTAACAACTTTATGAAAGTGTGTTTAAGGACAGAATTATTAAAAGAAATTTGTGGCCCTATCGGTCCGTCGACCTAACCAGCTGCGATTTCTATCTCTGGGGTAACTTAAAACAAAGTGTACAAGACTAACCCACCCGCCCTGGAAGAATTAAAACAAAATATTCTCCCGAAAATTGTCAGCATTTCTCAACGTGAACTATGGCGAGTGATGGATTGTTTCCTAAAGAGGTTCCAAAAATGTATGGACAACGACGTGGCCAATTTCAGCATTTCGTTTCATAAAGTTGGTAAGTAAAATCTTTAAAAGTAGTTTTAAATATGATGTATGGTTTCATCCGCGCCTTTCTATAATAGTAGCAGATGCAACGAGCGCTGAGGGCGCGGACTGGAAAAACAGCTCGCAGCCGGTTCGTAGTCTTTTGGATCTCTCTGTAGTTCTCGTATTCTCCAGATGTAACTAAAAGAACAGCACTCTGAGAGTGAAAACACTCGAGCAACACCATATAGAGTTGCCAACTCGCACCATAATTATGGAGGCATACGATAATTTGTGCGATATACAAAGTACGTTGTGCGATACCGGCTAAACATATGATATAGCTGTCGCCAAGGTGAAATGAAACGAATCTGACAAAATTGCCCTCTTCCTCATGCTGACGTTGCAATGACTCAACCAAAACTCACTCCTATCTGAATTGTTGCCCTCGTGGTCTTACTCCATTCTTTTAAGGCATTCACCAAATATCCTCATAACTTCCTTCGCTTTTTATTTTCTGTGCTACCCTATATAGTGGGTAGAGAAGATATTGCATTCCACTCTAAAATTCGATACCGAGATTTCACCGAAATAAATGTTTTAAGACCCCGGAATAAAAAAAAAAGCATTTTCAGAAAAAGTTCCTTGTGTGTTTTTGTGTCTATGATTGTGCCTCTGAGAATAGCATAACTCAAAAATAAAAAGTCAGATCAACACCAAACTTGGTATTTAAGTCCAGTACAATCCAAAGATGCGACAAGGAGGTTTTCAAGAAAATTCTCTACCCCCAGACTACTCCTTACATGGAAAACTTTTTAGTAATTTTTTACTTTCTAAAAAAATGACCCTAACGATTTTGATTAAAATACCATATATTAAATATATCTACAAGAGAAATAAAATGTATATCTTAGATTTTCTGGGAATAGCCCTTGAAGTTCTCTTCATTTACTGCATAACTGCTAAACGTCAAAGGATAGTCGAAAACGTATTACGGAAAAATCTGATATGTTACACTCACATGACTTTCTCTACTCTTGTACAAACCATTTTTACATACGCTTATTCTCCATATGCTTCATGTTAATCGAGATATCGAGATGTTAATCTTATTGCTAATTTTCTTGTAGATGCAAGGGGAATTGCTAGGCTTTAAGCGATAGTCAAATATTTTAAGAGCTGGTTGCTATGTGGAGTATTCCATTCTCTTTGCATTACCAGGACCCCAAAAAAATGAATAACGAATTCCCATTTGAGAAAACGTATTAGTATTGGAAAATTTAAGGGAATAACAAGCAATATCTATAAAATGGTTCACTCAACAAAACAAATCTATATGACATAAATTGTGTATTTTAACGCAGTCTAAATATTTTGTGTAGTAAAATTTTGTTTATCTCTTATGATTTACCAGTTATGCAAAAGTCGTTTACAATGAAGAATACTTCAGGGGACATTTCCAGAAAATTCGAGATATACATTTTATTTGTCATGAAAGAATCTTAAATATATATTTTAATCAAAACAGAGCCATTTTTGAGAAAATTAAAATTTTCTAAAAATGTTGCTTGTAAATGGTAATCTGGGGTGAGGGAATTTTCTTGGAAACCTTCGTTTCGCATCTCTGGAAGATAATGAACCTAAATTCCAATTTTGGTGTATATTCGAATGTTCGTTTCTGAGTTATGCTGTTCGCAGGCACACATATGGACATGTTTCAAGAATTTTGGGGGGGGGGATTCAGGAGGCCTCAAAACATGTATTTCCGGTGAAATCTCGGTATTGAATTTTTGAGTGGAATGCAATAGTTCCCCTACTTACTATACGTAGTAGAGAAAGTAAATTATGGATCATTTTAAAACAGACAGTTTATGTCCAATAACTTTTTGTGGTATAAGCAATTTCTGAGAGATTCATTATTAATGGTTCATATTGTTCATTACTTGGTTATTCTTTTAATGACTTGTCAACATTCAGTTGTTTCTCTCTATTCCATTGAAACAATATATAATTTTAAGGCAAGTTCTTAAACATTTGACTATCTCTGTTCCCTTTGTATCTATAAAAATATGTAATGTAACTATTTCTGCAAATGTTTATATGATTAACATGAAGTGGATAGAAAAATAAGTTTTAGTAAGGTTAGTTTGTATACCACTAATAAGCGATAGATGGTAGAGAAAGTCATGTGTCTATCCGGTAAATTTTTTTTCTTTCATTACCAGTATGCCTAAAATTTATTGTTAATCCAAGTGAGCACAATATTGTCCAGAAAATTGTTTAGCGGAGAAAACTGGGAAAGAAACTGACAAGGTTTCCTGCGAAATAAAGAATTATCTGAAGCTAAAAACCTTCTGGAGTGCTATTATAGCATGTTTAACTCTAATGGAAATAATTATTTCAAAAGAACTAGCAGCATTTGTCCTGGCAATGATCTCGTTGCCCCATTGCAAAGATTTTTGTGAACGAGTGTTTTCTAAAGTAGTTTTAATAAAAACTAAACTACCGAATAAACTGGCACTAGACACAGCAAATGGGATCATGCTGTCATCCCAGTTTGTGTAAGAATGTGGTGGGTCTGCAAGCTTCCAAGTCACCGAGATTTTAAAATCTTGACAACAAATTTGCAGTTGAGAGTGAAGTTAGGTTTTCTGATGAATAGATCGAGAAACACATGTCCTAGTTCTGACTGTAGTCGTCAATATTGTAAGGACTATAAAAGTGAATATTATTATTGTCACCGTTATCTCAGTATGCTTAAATTTGTTTAGAATTACAACAATTTTGTGCGTAAATCATAATTCTGAGTGAACAGTACACAGAGCGCCAAAGAAAATCTTCGGCCTTTTGACGCATGTCCTTCACCTTATCTATCGCAGAGCGTGGTGGGGGAAAAGAGAGGAGGTTGATGCCATTGCTTTTTCTGGTGTTATTGAAACAAAAAGCGTGTTTATTGTCGCAGAACCAGTCATGCCGTATACTAGCGAGATTACTCGTCGACGTACCATGGGTATGTGGGAGCGTGGTCGCACAACTACAGCAATTACAATGGCAGTGCATGAAACTGTTTTTGTAGTAAATTACTCGATAAAACTATTCGGAAAGTAGAGAAGACGGTCTACATACTCGTCAGAAAGTTGGCACTTTGCGTAAAACATCCGCAGAAGATGATATTCATTTACTAAATGCGAATTACACTTTTGTTTTAATTGACTGACCATGTTTAGAAAGTAGAAATAAATATGTATATGTATATGGTTTACCGAATATGACATACATATTATGGCAATGAAATTGGGTTATATTTTTGTCTATAATCCTGTCCAATTCCTATGATCAGCAATATGTTAGTAGAGGTATATTAACCAATTGTAGTTTTAATTAGAGGGGAAATACGCTGCTTCATTTATTTATTATTTAGTTATGTTTGCTTCTATGCAGTAACAAGCATTTATATCACAGTGAGAATACAATTCTGTTTATCTGTTGTTTTAAAGTGCTGCCTTGCTATGTATTTAATGAATACCATTCAAGCTTTAATTTACACTCCCTGAAAATCTTCTCACACTACACATTCTACATTTCGCTAACCTGGGCGCTCATCAATTTTCTCCTTAGCATTTAACCCTTTCAAAGGCGTGAATTCACTCACTCTAACTCTTTCTCTTTTAGCCAATACAATCGAGAGCGTAAGCATATATTTCGTTTCTACGCCATTTTTTAACCTTTGTTGTTGTTGTTGTTGGTCCAACTATTTAGCAGAAGGTGCGACGCGCCCTTGCACCGTGGTCTAAGGCAACCAACGAAATGGCCATGGCTTCGCAAGGCCACGTACAACAATAAATAATGTGACGTAGACGCGAGGTGCAGTGAGATTTTCTTTGGCGCTCTGTGTACAATGTATTTAAATTTAGAAGTTGGCAACCTTGATAACACTCGTCACTTACTTTCGATGGATACTTCAGAAATGTTTTCACCCTGTAAGGGATGCATGTAAATAGGTTCAACATTCAGATTTTTATTTCATTAAGCTTTGTTTTCGTCTTTGTAGACGATAGTGCTTAGAAGAGAAGGAACATCTTACGCCTGCCAGTCATCTGCACGTGTTTTCTGCCCGATACCATTTCGTAACAGTTCCATACATTATTAATATTGTCATGACTGGCTCTGGACTAGCGGACGGTACATTAATAATAATGATGTAAACGCGAACACAACTCTCTCGCAATAACTGATTATTCACAATACAAAAAATACACCGTAACATTGAACTGAACTACTGGTTCGCGAGGACTGGCCAGACAGGCTTTGTTTCACGTATCCAATGGTCGTTTATTACGTAATCAACCCTCAGGGTAGCGATGAACATTGCGAATGAAAACTATTGGATTATGCGACAAACGCCTATTATCGGATTCGTAGCTTCCGTCAGCATTCGACGTGGTGCTCTACAGCATTGCACTTCAAAAATCTACTTCTTTCGTTCACCGTATTGAAGCCGTTCGTGGTGCGACACTTTTGAAGCTGTATCCTTTTCTTCAAATTGTTATGCTGCTACGAGGGCAGTCTCAGAAATACCCGAGCTGACATATATATAGCGGTTGTTGTTTCAAACAAATGACTATGGTAGAATGTACCACGCGTATAAAGCTTAAGTTTGAAGTTTGACAATGCTAAGTTGTTTAGTAATTGTTTGACAGCCATTATTAGTGAACGCTCTCAGCAAATTTGTAAACATGTATCAAACTGGTCATCGTTATGTGATGCAATACTTTCATTTGAAAGGTCTTAGTCCAACTAATATTAAAGCTGAGCTAGATTCTACTCTGGGGGAGTCTGCTCCTTCGTTTACAACAGCAAAATATTGGGCGGCAGATTTTAAGCGAGGCCGTACGAGCTGCCAAGACAAATATCGCAGTGGTCGACCAAATGATGTAACCACGCCAGAAATTGTGAAAAAAATCCACAAAATGGTGCTGGATGATGGTCGACGGAAAATGCGTGAGCTAGCAGACATCGTAGGCATTTCAATTAGTGCTGTATGTCACATACTGACTGAAAATTTAGACCTGAGAAAGCTGTGCGCAGGATGGGTGCCGCGTTTACTTACAATGGAACAAAAGCAGCATCATGAGGATGTTTCAGTCAAGTGTTTGGCGATATTTCGCCGTAATAAAGCAAAGTTTTTTCGTCGATTCATAACCATGGATGAAACATGGTTCCATCGCTTCACACCTGAGACGAAGCAACAGTCAAAACAATGGATTGAAAGGGAAGAATCGGCTCCAAAAAAGGCGAAGAGTTCCGTCTGCAGGCAAGGTCATGGCGTCAGTTTTTTTCGGGATGCCCGTGCGATAATTTTCTTTAATTATCTTCAAAAAGGAAAATGGGGAGTATTGTGCAAACTTATTGCAGCGTTTGAATGATGAAATCAAGCAAAAGGGCCGCGTTTAGTGAAAAAGACAGTTCTGTTTCATCAAGACAATGCACCAATTCACACGTCCATTTTCGCTGTGGCCAAAATCAATTGGTTAAAGTTTGAATTGCTTCCTCATGCACCCTATTCGCCAGATTTAGCCCCCCTTTGATTATTTTCTGTGTACAAAGTTGAAAAAATAGCTTGGTGGCAAAAAATTTGCCAGCAATGAAGAGGTGGAATTTGCAGTTGATAAGTATTTTGCAGAACTCAACGGTTCTCACTATAAGCAGGGTATCGAAGCGATTGAATATCCCTGGAAACGTGTACAGAAATGAACGGAGACTACGTAGAGAAATAAATTTTTTTCCCCAACATTTTTGTGTCTTCTTCGTTAGATCGGATGCTTCTGGGACGGCTCTCGTATCTCGAAGTTGCATCCATAAGATAAGGTTTAATGTTACGTGCTTCTTTGACGATTTCTACTATACCCGTCGGCTGCTTCAGTAGTGTAGCTATAGGTTATTTGTCTCAGGTTATGCGTGAGTGTAATGTGAAAGGATAACACCAGCTTAGTTAACTGATAAACTTTAATGTTGGCTAAAATGTTCTGTTTGAAGAGATTCGCCGACTGTTGAATTAAGAAGTTAATTATTTACAGGATAATAATTATGCGAAGCGTCAGTTGCCGTAAGTCGCAGAAATTCCACTCGGAAAGATCCCTCGCAATAGCCGCTAAATCTAACTAAAGCGCCTCCCTAGGCGCTACACAACTTAAATTAAAACTAAATGCCACACGAGTTACTCACATGATTAAGTAAAAAGTAAGCCTGATTTAGAATGCACGCACATTTCCTAACTTAAGCTACCAATCGCTACCCTACCAAGGTTCCTACACATGCGGCCCAATATTAAAACTCTACGTATGCGTATATAACACTGTTTTCCTGAGATGCCTCGTTGAATTCTCGTAATTTAATTTCCTTTCTAATGTACATTATTCCTATCTGCGTGAACTTTTCAAACGCACTGAACTCGTCCTAACTGCATTCCAGGAATCTTTATGCTAATGTGTTCACTACTCGGCTCTTCTTAATGACTTTCCTTAACGTGACTAGCTAATGACCTTTTTCTCCGGCCAAATATTTTCACTCAGGTTTTATATTGATTTAACACATAGAAATTATTTATTGTAATTATTTCCCTATCTTACTACCATTTCCAAATTTAACTATTTATATCTTCCTGTCAAATTATGGCAACAGTATTGATTGCCACGAATTAAAAAAGAAGAAGAATGCATTCCCAGCTCTATGCTCGTGTCCAGCATTGTAAGAGGGGTCCACTCTTCCGGAAGAACTGATTTATGCTTATATTGCCATCTATTGCATATTACTACTTCAGTAGAACATCGCTTAACCGCACTAAAGGACAGAAAAGCCGTTTCGGTTAACGCATGTTTTCGTATAAACAATCTTTTGTAATGTTTTAAGTAGTGAAAGGAAGGAAATAATTGTATTCCAAAAGCATGTAATAATATTTAATGCACTACTACTACAAACATTATTAAAACTTTTATTATTATATTTACCAAGGCTATTTCACAAAATCAATCAGTAATCTTTAGTTTCTCCCCCACGTAGATAGTAGGTAGACAAGGTATTGCACTCCACCCAAAACCGATAAAGAGATTTCATATCATTTTTAGGCCCCCTGAATACAAATAAAGCACATGCACGCGCATGTCTTTGAACAGCATAGCTCAAAGACGAAAAGTCGGATAAATACAGAACCTGGTAGTTATGTTCAGTACCTTCTACAGCTGCAACACGAAGATTTTTAAGTAACTCCCCCCCAAACTGCCCTATACCTGGAACATTTTTCGAAATTCTTGGTTTTCTAAAAAATGGCTCTAACGCTTTCGATTAAAGTATCGTATATTAAATATATTTGCACGTCAAAATGTAGATATATCTTGAATTTTTTGGGAACAGCTTGTGAAGTCCTCATTTGGAAGGACTTTTGTGTAATCTTGTAAACGATAAGCGATAGACGAAAACGTAAACAAAAAATGTAGATCACTTTAAAACCACAATTTATTTCAAATAACGTTTTTGTGGCATTAGACATTTCCGAGATATCTGCTAATAATGGTTAAGATTGTTCAGTACTTAGCCAATATTTTAAATTATATCGATTTTCAGTTGTTGCTAGCGATGTCATGGAATTTTAAAGCCATCGTACAACTTCCGTTTCTAAAATATTTGGCAATCACTATTCTGTTTGTATCTGTAAAGAAATGTGCAAATCAGTTATTTTCAGAAAGATTTATCTTGGTTAAAATGATGTGTAAAGGAAAATAAACTTGCGTAAGAATAATTTGTAAACCCACTAATCGATATAGGTAGAGAAAGTCATGTGAATGCGACACATCAGATTTTTTCTGAAACATTTCTTCTCGCAACCCTTCCGAGCAACTATATTTTGATAAACATTATATCTGTTGGTATTTATTCACTGCTATGTTCCACAAAACTCGAGTTTTATATTATTGATAGTGCTGGATTTCAATATTTCCGTTAAGATTTGAATACGAATTGTAGTATTTTTACTTCTCATACTTTGAATCCCTTGTCCGTTGTCACTCTGTTGCTAACGGCTTCGAGTTTGTATTCAATGCTTATTACAGCATGTTTTATTTTCAGTGACTTAGACACAAATAAACCACACTGACGAACACCAACAGTAAAATAACAGTGGACTTTGCACCGAATGCGTGTCCGAGCAGTTAACGCATTTCTTGGAATACGGTGTAGGGGGTGAAGATTAACAGCATACAACGCTACTACACTTTCTTATTCAAAAGGCAGAAGCGTTTGCATATAATATCAGGTATCTGTACTGGAATTTAGGTATGGTACAAACGAACTTAACAATTGTCGCAACGGCATCGCCCGCACAAATTTGAGCATCACGTATTTTTTGTTCATTCTTTCCTACTTAATTTTCCTTTCTTTTCCCTCTTCCACCGTTTCAGTTAGCGCAGTGTAGTTAAGTTGCTAGAAATGTCCAGTAAAATCTTAGGTTAGTATTTTTAATATCTTTTTATAAAAGTGGACCTGAAGTACGAGAAAACCTAAATCTGATGAGTTTACTCGCATGTCTTTCTCTACTCTTGTACAAACTATTTTTACAAACGCTTATTCTCCATATGCTTAATGTTAATCGAGATGTTAATCTTATTGCTAATTTTCTTGTAGGTACAATGGGAATATGGTAGGTTTTAAGCGATAGTCAAATCTTTTAAGAGCTGGTTGCTGTGTGGAGCATTTCATTCTCTTTGTATGTCCAGGACATAAAAAAATAATAACGAATTCCCATTTGAGAAAAAGTATAAGTATAGGAAAATTCAAACAAACAGTAAGGAATATCTCGGAAATGGTTCACTACAGAAACAACAAATGTATATGACATAAATTGTGTGCTTTAACGAGATCTGCATTGTTTGTGTAGTAAACTATTGCCTATCTCCTACGGTTTACCAGTTATGCGAAAGTCATACAGAATTGACGCAGCCACGCTACGTCCTCCAACAATGAAGCAATATCTTTGCCTCACGATTGCTACGTTTCTGCTCCTAGTTGTTTTTTTATATGCTTTGCCACGGCTGCTCGAGCATGAGATCTTAATTAATGGGTATGCGTGGATGTGTACAGAGAAACACGAACGCTTTCTTGGAACACTTTTATTTTCACCATTTTAAATAAAACTTAAGGTTTGCCGATCACTTTTAAATGCATACGATGCTACTGTGTCTTTAACAAGAGCGAAGATTATTAACTACAGCTGATCGTTCTACCCTCTTGCATGTTCGCCGCCAATGTTCACAACTCGACGAGAATATCGTCCCGCTTTCACCGATCGCTCAGGACAGACTGAATTTCACCACCGCGCTACGAAGAGGAAAAACTCCTAACTTCTTCTCTCTCTCCTCAAAACTTAGCGTCATGAAGCCTCTAATGACCTTCACATCCAGTGCAACTGCACCCACTAATTCAAAGAGAAACTGGCTTCAGCTATTTTACCCTTTGTACCTGGGGCTGGTTCCTAATTAGCTAAACTGTGCCTGTCTGGTCTTTTTGTCGCTTTTAATAGTCAACAATTTTCCAATGCTTCTGCTTTTTATACATACACTGAAATTAAATACTTTATTATTTATTTTATATCACTATCCTTCTCAGATTATTATGATAATTATTGACTTCATAATTTCGGCTTCAGAATGAAGAGGACTTTTGGGGAGATTACCAGAAAATTCAAGACGTTCATTTCATTTGCCATGAAAATATATTAAACATATGATATTTTAATCAAAATCGTTAGCCAGTTTTGAAAAAACCAAAATTTTCGATAAATGTTTCATGTGAAGAGTAGTCCGGTGTAGGGGGATATTCTTGAAAATTTTCGTGTTGTATCCTTGGAAGATTGTAAACTTAAGTACCAAGTTTTGTATTTATCCGACTTTTCGTTTCCAAAAATGCTTTATTTGGATTCTGGGCACCTCAAAACTTGTATTTCCGGTGAAGCCTCGATATGCAATTTTTTGGGTCGAATGCAATACTTCCCCTACTTACTATACGTAGTGCAGAAAGTAATAAATAATACAATGGGCATATTTTATGGCCGCGCCATATTTAAATTGTCAAAAAGGGCCAAATTGGTCTGTAAGGGTAATGATATATCATTTTAAACCTGAACTTTTTCCTATTTTTTTATCAAATAGAATATTTTTGAAGCATCTCACCTCGTAGTGTCTTTAAGTACATTCAGTACGAGTTAGAAATATTGTGCAGTACAGACAGACAATATAAACAAAGCATTATCAGGCTAGAATGGAGAATCCACACCAGGAATAGTACCTATACAATACACAAATGCCTAACTTATCAATATGCGTCATTTGAACTTTGTTAGTTATATGAAGTGTGTTTATTATTCAGTAGCGTAGCGTGACCATTTTTTATGGGTGGACCGGGAGGCTTAAGTTACTACCACTGTGCAGTATTAATGATCGCAACACTCAACTACCAACATGTAAACCATAAAAAAGAGAGTTTAAATTTAGATACGTATCTAACTTAAAAAAAACTTTCTTCAAATTAGCTTGATTCTATCTTTATTAGCAGCAAACATATCCATAACCCACGATAAAAATTCTGATCGTCTAAAACATATTTTAAGGATATTATTTTCAAAGGTTAATGTAAAAATCTGATGTGTTACACTCGCATAGCTTTCTCTAGTCTTGTACAAAATATTTTTACAAACGCTTATTCTCCATATGCTTCATGTTAATCGAGAAATCGAGATGTTAATCTTATTGCTAATTTTCTTGTAGATGCAAGGGGAATTGGTAGGCTTTAAGCTATACTCAAATATTTTAATAGGTGGTTGCTATGTGGAATATTCCAATCTCTTTGCATTACCAGGACAAAAAGAAATGAGTAACGAATTCCCATTTGAGAAAAAGTATAATTAGTAGAAAATTTAAGGGAATAACAAGCAATATCTCGAAAATGCTTCACTCAACAAAACAAATATATATGATATAAATTGTGTTTTTAACGCAATATAACGTTTTTTGTATAACAAAATTTTGTTTATCTCTTATGGTTTACCAGTTATGCAAAAGTCGTTCACAATGAAGAATACTTTTGGAGACATTCCGAGAAAATTAGAGATAAACATTTTATTTGTCAGAAAAGCATCTTAACTATATGATATTTTAATCTAAATCGTTAGAGCCATTTTTGAGAAAATTAAATTTTCGAAAAATGTTCCATGTAAAGGATAATCTGGGGTGGGGGGATTTTCTTAAAAACTTCGTGTCGCATCTCTGAAAGATACTGAACCTAAATACCAAGTTTGGTGTTTATTCGAATGTTCGTTTCTGAGTTATGCTGTTCAAACAAATACACACACACACGGATATGTTTCCAAAAATAGTTTTTTTGGATTCAGGAGGCCTCAAAACATGTATTTTCAGTGAAATCTCGGTATCGAATTTTTGAGTGGAATGCAATACTTCCCCAGCTTGCTACACGTAGTAGAGAAAGTAAAAATGGAGCTAGTTGGGGAATTTAATGAGGTGCTGTGTTGCTATGTTGGCTCAATTGGTAAAGAGAGAAACCGAACGGGAACCGGAAGATCTGTGGTTCAAATCCCGGCTATGGCATTAAATTTTTCAGTTCGATTCCTCCTTTCCAACGTCAGTAGTGTTTAATCTTAAGTTTAATTAATAACTATTAGCATTTCTAAAGGAAGGAAAAATCGACAAATAAATATAATGAATGATTAAGAAAGACAGAAAAATATTTACTTTTATATAAGAATTTGCAAAATATGTAACAGACGCTCAAATTTGTAAAAATATTTAAAATGAATCTGGAGTACAGCAATGCCCATGCTTCAATTCGTATACATTTTCTGTGTTCATATATAATGAAGTAGGATATATAATTACATCAGAATACGGGCTCTGCTAATGACACACACTTCCTTGTATACAGGAGACGGATGCAACAGTTAACTCTTCATAAAACTAATCATGAGTTCGTCAACACAGAATGAGCGCGTAAAAGTTCAAAGTGCATCTACTCAACTTGGAGGAATTAAAGTGGGAACAGCAAATTTTGCAGAAATGTTTAATGTATGAAAAAAAAATTGTATATTGTTGATTCATTTAACGTGATTTAAATCATTCTTTCTTGCCTACCTATATGCTGATGAAATTGTCAGCATTGCTCCTCGATAAAACATCAGTCCTACTTGTTATTTATCTAGTTTTGTTTAGAAACTGAATACGTACCTTTTTTTCGATAATACAGTGAGGCAGCATTTTTAATAGTTAAATGATATCAGTCTAATTATATAATATAAAATATAATAACAGCCCGACTTAAAGCAATATGTGTATGTAATAATATGTAAAACATATGTAACAGTCATTGTATTATGTTTATTTTATTATGTACATTATAATAATATTATGTGAATGTATTACATAATATAGCAATGTAGGAGCTGTGAGAATAGAAGCCGAAAGTTGCTAACAATGAGGTAACCTTGAGGCAATAATGAATTGGAAAGTTTCATAATGCTACTAATAATTCTTGGAACAATAATGTAATATTTAAAACAGTTTATAAATAGCCAATCAACAACTAGAAAAAGCTTAAGTTAAATAAAAGTATTCTATTGCAGTTGGGTTTGCCAATCAGAGACTTGAAATAGAGAAATTTACAAATTTAAGCGGTAAACGACAGACGCTACTAGATTGCGTACCCGATCGGTACGAAACGTACTCAGTGTGAGACATAAAAGAATTCATTACGGCATGAATAATATAAAGCTTAGTGTTAAATAGTGCAAGTAACAGTAATCTCAGAGCTCTACAGTGGGATATATCAGTGAAGTGTTATTTAATCGTGTGAAAGATTAATAAAGTGAAGTTAAGTACCATTATAATTGTGTAACCCTTTATTCTTTAGCCACACCACCCCCTGCTAAGAGATACGTGTTTTTGCAATTTAATACTGACGCAGCCGAGACATACGAATATAATATTTAAATAAACATTCAAATTAGGAAGTTGATTTTTAAACTTGGAGGCAAAGGCCACCGGAAAGTGAACGTGGGGCGAAGGCCACCGGAAACTTTGTACCATACGTGGACTGCAACTACTTCAAGTTTGGCTCCCCAACAGTGGAAATGCATTGCAACAATACCCTTCTTCAACTGTTTTAATATCCAGGGGAAAAAGACACCCTTCAGTATTCATTAGATTTCGTTTTAAAGAGTAGGTAGTAGTTTTGGTGACCAGGTGAGTGTGAGTTAGTGAGATGTATATAACTGCTTAGTATACATTCAACAGGATTCCTAATGTTTGTGTTGAGGGGGCAGTTTCTGGTGTGAAACTGCTGGTGTTACTATACAATTATATATGACCTCAGCTGAAATACAGAGTAAGAATGTTTTTCAATGTTTCAATATTTTCTTCCTCCTTTAAGACAATTTGAATAAGTCCGAAACACTTTACACATTTAAAAGATACTAGTTTTCGAAGACAGCCTTTAAGTTACTCTCGAACATTCAAAGAAGCTAATAACTTCATAGTCGAAGGAGATGGCTTCAGGAATAGCAGATTCAACTTCCATGGAACTCCCATTCTGACCGTGGGTTTTTTCGTGGTTTTCCCAGGTCGGCAGAATAATTTTGGCGTGGTTACTTTTCCGGTCAATTCCTTTAATCTATTTCAGGGTTGTAGGAGCAGGCGACTGGTACATGCGGCCAGACGGTGGAATTTGGGCTGTGTAAATATTTCTCCCTGGCCCCTCCCCTGGCTAGTGCCCTTTTCTGAGGAGGTTCGTTGGGCTGATGGCCCAGGTAGGCTTGCGCCGGCGTCAGGATTGGTATCATTATGGTATGTTTAGGCAACCCGTTCTTGCTAGCGTGCATCGTCGTCCGCATGTAGTCGCCCTTCGGGATCCCTTTCCTACCAGACTTAACGTAAATCATAAATGGCCTATGGCCTATGTGCGGTGCTCTCCATTGGGTGGTGACCCCTCGTCTGGCTGATTATGATCCTAATTACTTCCTACAGCTACAGAAAGAAAGGAAGGAACTCCAACCACTTTGTTATTATTTAGTAACGACCCTATAGAGGATTCATATGAAACGTTATATTTCTATACACTATAAGCCAATGGCAATAATACCCATTAGGAAATGATTCCTCCCAGTATGCACCTACGGTAATAACTAGTCGGCCACGATATGAATGCGCGCGATGGAAAAGAAACTAAATAGTTACGGTGGACAGGTCATCGGAAGGACAGTCAGGTAAAGAAAACTTCCCCAATTCCGAGTTCCATTTATTAGCGAGCCTGAGGCCTGCAAAATATAGTACTGTTTTCGTTGTAGAAATGTACATTTCCCTACCGCCTTGCTCCTCACACTTTCTAATTCTTAGCCTTGATGACGTTATGCAGTATCAACAAATACACGAGAAAGATATTTATTAGCTCCACGTATGGAAAGCCAATTTGAAGAAAGGGTTTTCTTTTAACTTGTTTGCCCCACGCTGAAATAGGTTGTGTTGAAGGAGTTGTATTTCAACTGTTGGGGAGCCGAACTTGTAGCTGCAACCGCACGTACAGTAAACAGTTTCCGGTAGTCTTCGCTTCATATGTACTTTCAGGTGGCCTTTTCCTCAAGTTTAAAAAATATTAACTTTGTAATATAACTGCTTCTTTAAATATTATGTATTTATGTTTGCCTCGGCTGCGTCAGTATTTATTTTAGGGACATGGATGTCTTGGCAGGGTTGTGGTGCGACTTAAGAATGTAGGCTTACACAGATTATAATTTTACTTCACTCCGTTTATTAATACTTGATACGATTTAAATAACACTTCACTGATATAGAGAGCTGTGAGATTCTTTAATTAATTAGTTGCACTTTTTAACACGTAAACTATTTTTCGTCTCAGACGAATAGTATTAAATCTCTCTAGGATGTGTCTCGCGTCCGGTTAGGAACACTGTTTGCAGGCAACTAAACTGATTTCAACCGCCTAAACTTGTATATTTCTGTATTTCTATATTTCAAGTCTCTGATTGGCTATTCCTAATCCAATAGAATACCTTCATTTAACTAAAGGTTATTCTGGTTGTTAATAGGCTATTTTTATAATTCATTCTTTCATTATCTGTTTAACCGCCTCATATGTAGGAATTACACCCCCCAGGACTTACAAGCGGGTGCCTGGGTCAGAGACCCGTCGAGGAGCAGACACTCGTGGAACAGACAGAACATCCAGGATGGGGGATCAGCCGGAAGCCTGGTATTGTGAGGAAGGAAGTAGATGAAACGAAATGATAGTGAAATGGATGAAAGAAAAGGTGATGATAGAGCAGTTGGTGGAATGAATGGCGGGGGAAACCGGAGAACCCGGAGAAAACCCGCCCAGACGCCGCTTCGTCCACCACAAATCCCACATGCGGGTCCCTGGGATTGAACCCGGGTCGCCTCGGTGAGAGGTCTAACCACTCGGCCACGGCGCCGCCCGGCTATTTTTATAAACTGTCACTAAAATTACATTAATGTTTCCAAGAATCACAAGTAACATTTAAACTTTCTAATCATTATTGCCTCAAGGTTACCTCATTGTTACCTCATTGTTAGCAACTTTTGCCCTATTTCTCACAGCTCCTACATTATTAAATTACGTAATATATTTACATAACATTATTACACATAGATACAATAATATAAACATATACGTACAATGACCGTTACATACAACTTTTATATATTGTTACATACACATATTGCTTTAAGGCCGGCTTTTATTGAATTTACATATTATATAATTAGACTGAAATTTTTAAGTGTTAAAAATACTGCCTCCAACATTGGCGCCCTCCTCCAAGCACATTCATAATGCAGCCGGCTGATATAGATGTAGTTAACTACTCCGCTGTTGTTGCGTGTGCGCGCATACACGCAATGCCTTGCCTTTTTGAGAGGGAAGGTTTAGGGGGTCTCAAAATGGGTGTTACGTAGACATCACGATATTGAATTAAGCATTTTCAATAAGTAATAGGAAAATAAATTTACTCTTCAGCAGACGGACTACATCAGTTTAACGTCTCAGTAACAGAAATTAGAATTAAACCTGGTGAAAGAAGCTTCAGTTCTATAGATCACTAACGCGTTCATTACTTTTATTACAAATGCAGATAATGCACCAGTGGTTTATAGAGAAAACAGTGAATTCGTGCTAAATTGCGTTTGGTAGTTAATCTTTCTAGCCAAGTTCAGATCTTTTGTTGCGATAACAAAATGCATAGTGAGCGTTAAGCCAGGAAATATATGGTATGCCATTTGGTACAGCCAGTTTCATGTTGTTACACACATTTCTCGTGATTACTACAATTGTTCATAGAGTTTACATTGCTTGGATCAGTGTGCTTTACACCGCAGGTTTACTAGTTACACAACTGAGGTCAGAATCTGGTATATGTTTCTACGCATGTCTCATTTATTAGGTAAGTGTCTACGGTTCTAAAAAATCTGGTGTTTTGCTCTCGTATGACCTTCTTACTCATGTACAAACTATTTTTACAGGCGTTTATTCTCTTATCTACTGCTTGTTAATTGAGATGAACATTTGCAGAAATGATAGCTAATGTTCTGGTAGATATGGTGGGCTTTAAGCGATAGTCAAATCTTTAAAGAGCTGGTTGCTATGTGGGGCATTCCATTCTCTTTGCATGTCCAGGACATAAAAAAGGAATAGAGAATTCCCATTTGAGAAAAAATATAAGTATCGGAAAATTAAAACAAATAACAAGGAATATCTCGGAAATGGTTCACTCGACAAAAAAAAAATTGTGGGTCTTAATGTGATCTACATTTTTACTTTCTCTACTACGTATAGTAAGTAGGGGAAGTATTGTATTCCACACAAAAACTGGATAACGAGAATTCACCGGAAATATATATTTTGAGACCCCCTGAATCCAAAAAGAACGTTTTTAGAAACATGTCGGTGTGTGTGTCTGTCCGTGTGTGTGTGTGTGTGTGTCTGTGAACAGCATAACTCAGAAACGAACAGTCGGATAAACACCAAACTTGGTATTTAGGTTCAGTATCTTCCAGAGATGCGATACGAAGGTTTCCAAGAAAATCCCCCACCCCAGATTACCCTTTACATGGAAGATTTTTCGAAAATTTTAATTTTCTCAAAAATGGCTCTAAAGATTTTGATTAAAATATCATATGTTTAAGATATTTTTATGACAAATAAAATGTATATCTTAAATTTCCTAGGAATGCCTCCAAAAGTATTCTTCATTGTGAACGACTTTTGCATAACTGGTAAACCATAAGAGATAGACAAAATTATACTACACAAAAAATGTAGATCGCGTTAAAATACACAATTTATGTCACATAAATTTTTTTGTTGAGTAAACCATTTTCGAGATATTGCTTGTTATTCCCTTAAATTTTTCAATACTTATTTTCTCAAATGGAAATTCGTTATTCATTTTTTTTGTCTTAGATATGCAAAGAGTATTAATCTGTGGGAGAGGGAATGGAGCTGCACCTAGCAACTAGCTATTAAGAGATATGTATGTGCTTAAAGCCCAAATTGCCCTTGTAAATATATATCCCCCTTATATCTACAAGAAAATTAGCAATAAGATAGACTCTGCAAATGTTTATCACGATTAACATGAAGTAGATGGAGAATAAGCGTTTGTATAAATAGTTTGTACAAGAGTAGAGAAAGTCATGTGAGTGTAACATATCAGATTTTTTTATATCCTGGACATACAAAGAGAATGGAATGCGCCACTTAGCAACCAGATCTTAAAACATTTGACTATCGCTTAAAGCCTAGCATATTCGCCTTGCAGCTACAAGAAAATTAGCAATAAGATTAACATCTCGATTAACATGAAGCATGTGGAGAATCAGCGTTTGTAAAAATAGTTTGTACGTGAGTAGAGAAAGTCATGTGAGTGTAACACATCAGATTTTTTGTATAGTAAACCTTAGTCTATCTCTCACGGTTTACTAGTTATGCGAAATTCATGCAGAATGAAGAGAACTTTTGAGGACATTCCCAGAAAACTCAAGATGTACATTTCGTTTGTAATAAAAATATCTTAATCATATAGTATTTTAAACGAAATCGTTAGAGCCATTTTTCAGAAAATCAAAATTTTCGAAAGGCGCTCAATGGAAAAGGTAGAATAGGGTAGGGGGATTTTATTTAAAATCTTCCTGTCGTATCTTTGAAAGATACCGACTGTGAATACCAAGTTTGGTATTTATCCGACTTTTTGTTTTTGAGTTATGCTGTTCAAACAATCACACAGAACTTTTCTAAAAGTGTTTTTCTTTAGATTCAGGGGTCTCAGAACATATATTTCCGTGAAGTCTCGTTGTCCAGTTTTTAGGTGAAATGCAATACTTCTCCTACTTACTATACGTAGTAGAGAGAGTAAAAATATCGGTGAGCGTAACTTAGATTGCTATTATAGAAAATAAGTGACAACCCTGATTATACAGTGTAAGTCAATAAGTGTCGGCAAATAATTTTTTAAATTTATTATAACAATAGTATAAATTTACAATTACATTTTTCAACGTAGTACCCTTGCTTCTCAATGCACATGGTAAATCATTCGTAAGTTTTCTGATGCCCTCAGAAATAAGGTTTTTTCGTCTGAGTAGTAAGTCATGTGTGCATCGCTTCCTTCGCTTCTTGGTCTGTGGTGAAGCGACGGCGCCTTAATGCATTTACAAGTAGACCAAAAAAGATACAGTTTTGCCACTTCATCGACAGTTAATCTCCGAATCAGGATACAAACTTGCTCAATGCTGACGTTAATAGTGGATATAGATGGGCGTCCTGCTCTTTCCTCGTCCTTCACAGTTATGCGACCATATTTTAAATTTTCAATTCATTCGTACACATTGCCCCAATATTGGTGTAAAGTCTTCGATGGATTTCGTCTCCTGCTACACCTTCAGACGACAAAAAAAATATCTGTTGTGTTAGACTCACATAACTTTCTCTACTCTTGTACAAACTATTTTTACAAACGTTTATTCTCCATATGCTTCATGTTAATCGAGATGTTAATCTTATTGCTAATTTTCTTGTAGATGCAAGGGGAATATGGTAGGTTTTAAGCGATAGTCAAATATTTTAAGATTTGGTTGCTATGTGGAGTATTCCATTCTCTTTGCATTACCAGGACAAAAAAAAATGAATAACGAATTTGAGAAAAAGTATAAGTATTGCAAAATTTAAGGGAATAATAAGCAATATCTCGAAAATGGTTCACTCAACAAAAAAAATGTATATGACATAAGCTGTGTATTTTAACGCGATCTACATTTTGTGTGCAGTAAAATTTTGTCCATCTCTTAGGGTTTACTAGTTATGCAAAAGTCGATCACAATGAAGAATACTCTTGGAGACATTCCCAGAAAATTCGAGATATACATTTCATTTGTCATGAAAATATCTTAAACATATGATATTTTAATCAAAATCGTTACAGCCGTTTTTGAGAAAATTAAAATTTTGGAAAAATGTTCCGTGTAAAGGGTAATCTGTGGTGGGGGAATTTCTTGAACCTTCGTGTCGCATCTCTGGAAGATACTGAACCTAAATGCAAAGTTTGATGTTTATCCTACGGTTCGTTTCTGAGTTATGCTGTTCACAGACGCACAGACAGAACACAGACACACACGGACATGTTTCCAAAAATGCTTTTTTACACTTCAGGGGTCTCAAAACATATATTTCCGGTAAAATCTCGGTATCAAATTTTTGGGTGGAATACAATACTTACCCTACTTACTATACATAGTAGAGAAAGTAAAAAAAATCTGATGTGTTACACTCACATGACTTTCTCTACTCTTGTACAATCTATTTTTACAAACGCCTATTCTCCATATGCTTCATGTTAATCGAGATATCGAGATGTCAATCTTATTGGTAATTTACATGTAGATGCAAGGGGAATATGCTAGATTTTAAGCGATAGTCAAATATTTTAACGTTGGTTGCTATGTGGCGCATTCCATTCTCTTTGCATGTCCAGGACATAAAAAAAATGAATAACGCATTTGAGAAAAAGTATAAGTATTGGAAAATTTAAGGAAATAACAAGCAATATCTCGAAAACGGTTCACTCAACAAAAGAAATGTATATGACATAAGTCGTGTATTTTAACGCGATCTACATTTTTTGTGTAGTAAACTTTTGTCTATCTCTTATGGTTTACCAGTTATGCAAAAGTCGTTCACAATGAAGAATACTTTTGGAGACATTCCCAGAAAATTCGAGATATACATTTCATTTCTCATGACATTATCTTAAACATATGATATTTTCATCAAAATCGTTAGAGCCATTTTTGAGAAAATTAAAATTTTCGAAAAATGTTCCATGTAAAGGGTAGTCTTGGGTGGGGGGATTTTCTTGAAAACCTTCGTGTCGCATCTCTGGAAGATACTGAACCTAAATACCAAGTTTGGTGTTTATCCGACCGTTCGTTTTTGAGTTATGCTGTTCACAGACACACACACACACAGACACACACACAGACACACACACACAGACACACACACACACACAGACACACACACGGACATGTTTCCAAAAATGCTTTATTTGGATTCAGTGGGTCTCAAAACATGTATTTCCTGTGAAATCTCGGTATCGAATTTTTGGGTGGAATGCAATACTTCCCCTACTTACTATACGTAGTAGAGAAAGTAATAACTGCACGCTGTTCTTCTTTGGTGCAAACGGTGAGGGGTGCAGTAATGCATATTATGCAACAATGCAACACTCACTGGAGTGATAACGGTTGAAAGAGTGTATGCCACACACATATGTACCTATGTACATATAGACATAAATCGGTATCAAACAAGAATTGTACATAATATATTTCAGCAAGAAAGATGTTAAAATATTTAGCAGCCAAGAAGCCGATTGTAAATTAGACAAGTAAGCGACGGGCGAGCTAGCTAATTCCAGGTAAAACGTAATTCTAGCTAGAGCCCAGCATCTTTTACCAAGCTAATGAGCAAGGAACTTGAAAAAATAACAAGAAATAGAAAGAGACAGATATAGAAAGGAAAGAGACAGAGATATTAAATTTGCTTCCTGACGCGTCACTGGGATGCGTATGCAAAAAGCTTTGGAGCAGAATATTTTCATACATAATAAGGTAACGCGGTCTGAGAACCAATTAGAAATGTCGTTACATTCTAAGGTGCGAAGGAGAACGTCACTAGGTTTGGGTATAAAAGGGGGAAGAAAGCCTTAGATTTTTACTCTCTTATACACTGTGGAGAATCCTGGAAACGCCATGACATATGTCGGGAATTGAGCTAACCTTACTCAGGCATAATATTTGTATGATTATAACGTTGACTAGACTGAGACTGTGATGTTAGTCGCGAATATGTTTGCAATACGTTAATGTCAATAAATGTGTGAGAGTTAAAGTTATTGACGGTGTACTTCATTTGCTGCTATCAGCAGACAGAAGATGCTTTCCTAGACGTCAGCTAGCTGTTCCCCCACATGTTTTGGTGCCGAAACCCGGGATGGAACAAGTATGTGACTACAGCTAACTGAAATGCGCATTGTTCAAGGAATGCGGAAAGAATTAAATCACGAACACGGCAAGCGCAATTACAGAAATATAACAGGCAGGTGGAAAACTTCAGATTTATGTATATTTCACTAGCTTTCACTTACAGAGAGACATGTAAATTGTGCATACATTGTAAGCAACGCACGTGCATATTGTTCATCGCCATCTTGTCCATTTCTTTAAGTGTTGGCTACTTCGTGACTGCTGCACTCTATTGTTACTAAACAAAACACTTCTTGCACGCTCAGTTGATAATAGAGATTCCAACTAAACGAAAGGAAACTATGGACAATTCCAAAAGACAATCGGTCGGTAAAAGTGAGTATTTGCACAGATTCTGCTACATTCAGCCTCAATTCTAATTATAATAATCATTAACACCATGAATGCAGACGACGCTCTACACAATTTGCGAAGAAAGCCCACACGTGATACGAATAAGGAATAACATTACGAGATATTCCAACGCAATTAAATTCTTTAAAGATAGCACATTACTTAAGATTACGAGCACTACAAAGAACGCTTGTCACAGACTTTGGAGCACCTACTGAAACGAGCTGAAAAGATACACGACTACCTCACTGACGAAGACTATGATGCTGATGTGTCAACTTGCAAGGAATACACTGTGACGGCAAAACGAGCAATCCAAAAGGCATTACTCAGAGTACGAGATAAGGCATCCACGGTTACTCAAGAGTCGCAGGTTCAAGCTTCGACTCCCACTATGGCATTATTTCCGGTTACACCGGTCACTCACTCGGTCAAGTTACCCCCGATTAAATTGGAACCGTTTGCCGGAGAATTAGAATGCTGGACGCTTTTTTGGGAGCAGCTATTGTCCTCAGTAGACAGCTATCCCAAACTGTCGGCAGTGAATACACACGTATTTATACGAGGATATTTGGAAGGCAAGCCGAAATACCTCGTGGATGGAATTGCAGTCAGTGAAGACACTACAAGCAGACAAAACGCATACTGCAAACTAAATGTGGCGACAAGAGCTGCATAGTCCAGGAACATTTGGATTTTTAGACACCCTGAAGCCAAGTCAAGACGAAAGTACTGAGGCGCTTAACGCCACTTATGTGGAATGCAGTCGGCGAATCCAAGCACTCACAGCTTTGGGGGAAGATGTTGATGTTTAGGGACGAATGTTAGCGCCAAAATGTCTTCGCGCATTTCCTAATGAACTCTGTCACTGGATTACACACTACAAGAGAACTAACATGCCTGAGAATAGAATTTCCAAATTAATGGATTATTTAGACAATTAAGTTGAAGGAGCTCTAACAACTCAAAGGATTCAAGGGAAAACTTCTTTTGGCTGCACTGCAACCGCAGCGACATTCCTTGTCCGTTCAAAGAACAAGAAGGCTACATGAAAAACTATAATTGAACCCTTCTGTGTCTTCTGTGAACGCAACGGACTCTGGGCACAGAATTGCAGGACTGTGATCGATATAGGCGAGCGCATTCGGAAGCTGAAAGCAACTAATCGGTGTTTCCTTTCCTTTAATCGTGGTCACAACTCCCGAACATGCACCAAAAGGGGTCGAATTTCATTCTCTAATGGTAAAGCAAGCTATCAAAGTCAATTTGTGAAACCAAAGATTACTTGACAGCCAACGCATCTCGAACCACTTCTACTTTGGTTGGCAAGATTGACACAATGGCACATGGTTTTACGTATCTACAGACAGCGCGAGTATGAAAAATTGACCCAGAGGGGACAAGTAGACTCACTAGATGCATTCTTGATCCGGGCAGCCAGTCTTCCTTTGTTTCTAACTCTCTTGTAGATGACTTGCAACTGACGACATTAGACAATAGATGTCTGTCTGTAGGTTCCTTTGAATCTTCACTTCTTCAGTTCAGTACACGACGGCTAGTCCGTTTTGTTCTAAGAGGTATAGGTACAAACTTCACAACTTCCATCAATGCCCTTGAGAGCAATCACTCTTTCTTTTCACATCCTAGCATTTCCTGTGATATTCAATTGTTATGGAAAATGCACAAACTGCAAATGGCCGATCCCAAAGACGCCTCTGATGACATACCCATAGAAATTCTTATGGGTGCTGACTATAACTGGAATTTTGTTAAAGACTCTGCACTCATACGAATTTTACCATCACTAGTACTGCTACCTACACGACTGGGTTGGATGGATACTTAGCGGCAATCATCAGGTGTCACTGTAAAGACTGTGGCTGCTGTGAACTACATAGAACTTTAATCAGATAGTCTCTGTTCAAGATGATAGTTTACGAGGCTTCTGGGATCTGGAAACTTTAGGAATATCTGCAGAACAACCATGAACTTTGAGTGCTAAGGACTAATCCATAGTACGGACATTTCATGACAGTTATCATATAGAAGAGGGACGAAGAGTAGTCAGTCTTCTCAGGAAAGAAGAATTTACTCTATCAGACAACCGCCAAAACACAGAAGCAATTTCGTTCTCTAGAAAAGAGACTGCAGAAGGATGGACATCTTAGAGACATTTACTACCAGCAGATGTTGAGTTACATCCACAACGGGCATGTTGAAGCTGAGCCCTTTGAAGAGATATCTCTCAAGAAATGTATTATTTGCCTCACCATATAGTTAGAAAAGAAAAACGGGATAATTGAAAATGGCGCACTGTATTTGACGGATCTTCACGCGAAAGAAATTCGCCATCACTTAATGATGCTCTGGAAATGGGACCCAACTTACTTCCTGATGTAATGTCAGTAATACTGAGATTTCGCTTTCACCCCATGGCGATCATCGGAGATATCCACCAAGCCTTTCTGCAACTACTGTTACATAAGAAGGACAGAGATCTGACACGCTTCTTGTGGTATCACACGACACAAACAGACAACGGAAAATACTCTATAACAGCAGAGGTTGTTACATATCGATTCAGAATATTGCCGTTTGGTCTCACTTGCAGCCCATTCCTTCTATGTGCAACTCTGCGGGAGCTAACGATGTACCGAGAAGAATTTCCTAAAGCCGCTGCTCTCTTGGATAAGAACATGTACATGGATGACTTTGCAGCAGGAAATCAGATATGATTAGCGTTTACTTCCAAACAGTATCACTGATGAACACAATACGCATGTCCATGACCAAATGGGCCACCAATGCACCACAACTGAAAGACATTTGGCAGAACGAGAGCCAGGAAATTCGGCAAAAGACACAAGTGCTTGGCATCGACTGGAACACGGAGACGGATAGTTTCTACTTTGATCAACAGGATATTGCTGACAAGATATCAGACAGACCGGCTACGAAGAGAGTAATACTGCCAGCTATTGCTACCCTTTACGATCCTCTTGGTTTATTTCTCCGACCTTTATGCTTGCAAAAATGCTGTTCCAAGATACTTGGTGCCGAGGTATTGGATGGGATGAAATCCTTCCAAACGATTTAGCATTGTAGTGGCATCTTCTCTTCCATGTTTGTCGCAAGTTCATATTGCTCTTCACATTGACATTTTACATGAATGTTGCCAAATTCACGTCTTTTGTGACGCCTCCGAAAGGGCGTATGGAGCTGTGCTTTACGCCAGAATCACCGTATGCGGTACATAAAATTCATTTGATTTGTAGCAAGATCCGACTTGCCCCTAAAGAAAGTGACGCTTCCGCGATTGGAATTGCTCGCTGCACTTCTAGGTGCCAGACTATTTCACCATATTTGCAAAGAAACAGACTATGTAATAACCAACGCTATTTTATGGAGCGATTCAACTGTGACTTTGGGATGGCTACGAGGAAATCCAAGCAACTGGAAGGCTTTTGTCTGTAATAGTGAGACGGAGATCTTGAGCTACACTACGCCAAGTCAGTAGAGGCACTGCCCTGGAGAGAACAACCCTGCAGATAGCTTATCTCGAGGACTTTCTGCAGAGCAATTGTTATCATTTGCTTTATGGTGGTCTGGTCCTACATGGCTGTCGGAACCTTCCACTAACTGGCCACAGCAGACTAAATGTTTGATTCAACCGCATCCAGAAGCAAGACAGCCCAAGAAACAAGTACTGTTGATTGCCACTCATGAACCTGTTCTTCAGCTGACCAAATACAGCTCATACTGGGAGGTTCTCCATATCACTGCTTGTGGCAAGAGAGCTATTTACTTAATGAGAGAAACGCAACACCTGCAAAACACCTCATAGCACGTGAAATAAACCACACACCCATACATTGGATACGCATTGTTCAAGCGGAGTGTTCTGCAGAAGAACTGAGTTGTTTTCAGCAGGGGAATCCACTGCCCCGAAAATCAAAATTATTTTGTTTCACCCATACCTCGAGGAGGGTATCATTCGCTTGGGGGGAAGACTTCAATTTTCTACTTTGACTTCAGCTGAAAGGCTGACGGTACATATCTTCTAATTGCATACACATCAGACTCCACCATTTGGGAGTTCAAATTGTTTTGACGCATCTTAGAGAGTAGTATTGGATTCTAGGAGCCAGGCAAACCATTAAGAAAGTTCTACATGACTGCTTGCCTTGTAAAATAGCCCACAATAAATGTGCAGACAACATTGAAGCACCTCTTCCAATGGACCGAGTTCGACCACATAAGCCCTTTACGATTACAGGAATAGACTTTGCTGGACCTTTATATGTACCATCAGGAAACATCTCAAGAAAGGCATATATTGCTTTGTTTACTTATGCCGTCACGAGGGCATTACATCTAGAGCTAGCTACAGATCTGTCGACGAATAGATTTTTGGTGGATTTTCAGCAATTTGTTGGCCGAAGAGGATTACCCAGCACTGTTTATTCCGACAACGGTGGGAACTTTAAAGTAGGCAGTAAAGAACTATATGGTCTTAATTCAACGTTAAGAGACTCAAAGACACACCAGTATTTTTCTCATCACAACATCACCTTAGAACTTCATTCCGCCAAGAGCGGCTTGGTGGGGAGGATGGTAGGAAAGGATGATTGACTCTGTGAAACGCTGCATAAGGAAAACTCTGGGAAAACTACACATCAACGAGGAAGAAACTAATACATTGTTGATTAGCACTGCAGCCGCCTTAAATTCCAGACCACTTACCTCGGGAGAGGACCAGTACGTTTTGACACCATCGCATTTCATGAATGGGAATAAGTTGACAGCAATACCATCCGGTCAAGCAGCATCAGCAACAAAATATCCTCTGACTAAATTATACAGACATAAACAAAAGATTGCTGAAGACTTTGGAGACGTTGGACAAAAGAATATGTTATAGAAGTGCGAAGTTTCCACACCCTACGCAGTCCGCACGGTAAATCCACAGAATTAAAGGTGGGAGATATTGTTTTATTGCAGGAGGACCATGTTCCGCGCCATATGTGGAAACTTGTCCGCATTACCGAGCTGAAGCCAGGGAGAGATGGCAAGGTACGGATGTGCACTACCCAAGGGTCACAAATCGCCCGGCCTATCCAGCTGATCGTCCCTCTGGAGATTGGGACAGATCAGGCTGGGGTGGACGTGGACAATCCTGGAAACGCCACACCATCTGTCGGGAATTGGGCTATTGGGCTAAGCTTACTCGGACATAATATTTGTATGATTGTAACGTTGGCTAGACTGAGACAGAGAGAGAGAGAGAGTGATGTTAATCGCGAATATGTATGCAATACATTAGAGTCAATAAATGTGTAAGAGTTAAAGTTATTTATGGCGTACTTCATTTGCTGCCATCACCAGACAGAAGATCCTTTCCTAGACATCAACTGGCTCTTCTCCCACATACACTGTATCATAGAATCTCGTTGACACACAGTTATACTCACAGTGGACCTAGCGATGTTTAGGAGTGTGGAAATCTCCCGTACAGACGTCTGACACATGTGACACCAATCACCTCACCACGTTCGAAGTCCGCGAGTTCCACAGAGCGTCCCATTCTGCTGTTTCACGACGTCTAATGATTACTGAGGTCGCGTATAATGAGTACCGGCAGTAGGTGGCAGCACAATGCACCTAAGATCAAAAACGTATTTTTTTTGGGGGGGGGGGTGTCCGGATACGTTTGATCACATAATGTACCATGCATTTCAACAAATAGGCATTTATAGCTTAGAATCGCATTACGCCAATGTTCGTTATGTCACCGTGCCCCTCCGCGGCTGCCCCTCCTAAATGTGAAACGCGGCTCGCTCATATTTGATCCATTATTTTTGAGAATTGAATTAAATGTTCTGAGTTAGAGAAGATCAAATCTGTCATCCATAAAATACATATACGTCTGCACTTTTAGATCAGTTTTATATCGTTGCTTTATCTTAGAGAAATGGTAGGTACTGCGAAATTACAAAACTGGTGCGAATACTTCCAAGAAACATGCCGTAAGGCTATAATTTATAACGTTTTTATGAGATCTTGCCGGAGATTTTTCACACTCGGACCACACCATTCCACTTCACGTTGTGGGACCAGTGTGAATGATGGATGTCGTAATAAGTGGTGGTTAACCTGAGTATTGGCGAAAAATGGACGGGAGGAGGATAAAAAAGGCAGAGAAGAGGATATTGTGACCATTCCTGGGTTTTACTTTTAGAACCGAAAAAAGAAGCGAACAATAAAACGAAAACTTATATTTCCTAGGACGTTTCGCGATAATGTCAATATTATACCCATTTTTGGACATGCATAATAGTTTATTATTCTACTACGTCCCAAAAATGCAATATCCAGATTTCACCGGAAATATATATTTTCCCTGAACTAGAAGAAAATATTAAAAAAAAAATCTTTTCTACTCTTGTACGAACTACTTTTACAAACGCTTATTCTCCATGTGTTTCATGTTAATCGAGATGTTAATCTTATTTGCTAATTTTCTTGTAGATGCAAGGGGAATTGGTAGTATTTAAGCGATAGTCAAATATTTTAGGAACTGGTTGCTATGTGGAGTATTCCATTCCTATTGCATTACCAGGACAAAAAAATGAATAACGAATTGCCATTTGAGAAAAAGTATAAATACTGGAAAATTTAAGGGAATAGGAAGCAATATCTCTAAAATAGTTCACTCAACAACAAAAAATGTATGACATAAATTGCGCATTTTAACGGAATCTACATTTTTTGTGTAGTAAAATTTTGTCTATCTCTTATGGTTTACCAGTTATGCAAAAGTCCTTCACAATGAAGAATACTTTTGGAGACATTCCCAGAAAATCCGAGATATACAATTCATTTGCCATAAAAATGCCTTAAACATATGGTATTTTATTCAAAATCGTTCGAGCCATTTTTGAGAAAATTAAGATTTTCGAAAAATGTTCCATGTTAAGTAATAATCTGGGGTCGGGGGATTTTCTTGAAAACCTCCGTGTCGCATCTCTGGAAGATACTGAAACTAAATACAAAGTTTGGTGTTTATCCGACTGTTCGTTTCTGAGTTATGCTGTTTACAGACACACACACACGGACATGTTTCCAAAAATGCGTTATATGCATTCAGTGCACCTCAAAACATATATTTCCGGTGAAATCTCGGTATCGAATTTTTGGGTAGAATGCAATACTTCCCCTACCTGCTATACGTAGTAGATTGCATGACAAATGAAATGCATATCTTAAACGTTTTGGAAACAGATTTTCATACGCAAGGAACTTCGTATAACGGATAAATCACAAGGAAGCTGACAAGACTGTAGTACGTATGCAAATAATGTAGAACTCTTTTAAAGTACACAATTTATTTAAAATAACTTTCTCTGTGGCATCAGCCATGTACAAGGTATCCGTTATTGTGGATTTGAATTTTTCAATACTTTGTCATTTTCTTAAAAGTGCTGTTGCTATTTAATTTCATTTCTAACGCTGCCCGTATGACCTATGACCTTCAGGGGATACCCCATTCCACTTAGGATGACTGAACCCATTTGAGGTGGAGGCACCCAGCGGGCGGAATCCGTTGACAGGGTGATGTTGAGGATGGAGTTGGAATGAAAGGACCTATTGCTTTTACCGTGGACTCCGAACCATATTGGACTTTGGGGATACTTCACATGATTAAGTCAGAGATGAAGACTTGGATATGACTGACTTAAAATAACCACCCCAGAGCCGCGAATCTTACTACGACTCTCAGTACTAGAGCTGGAAACGAAACCACTGTGCTACCCCGGGGCAGCTATTCAATTGTTTCTCGCAATGTCGTGGAAAGAATATGGAATTTCAAGGCCGGCATATACCGATTAGCTTTTAAACATCTGATGATCTACTCGGTTTCCTTTATCAACCTGGTACTTGAGGCAATATTTTATATCATAACATACTGTGAATGGCAGAGTGATTGTAGTGTAAATTAATATTATTGTATGTACAGGATTGTAGATGTTTATTAGCCATAAGTATTGTTAGGAAATAAGCTTACACGGCCTCACTGAAACTGACAATAGAAGTGGGTAACAATAAACCGAGGGGGTGAGTTGTTTATCACTAAGAAGAGATAAACAAATGACGTCAGGGTAGCTGCCTTTTTTTTAGAAATGGAGGGAATATCTTCCCTAGAGTATATTTGTTAGTAACAGTGATTGGCTGACCAAAACAAACGCTAAAGTGGACGCAATTTGGTAACCAATAGCAGCTATATTATAATGTTTAGGCAATTCGAGGTGAGGAGTATATATTATCGAGCCATAAGCAAGTGTCGCACAGTTCTGAAGAATCTCTCACGAGGTGCACGTCACAGAGTTAGTTACAAAAATGTAAAGTAATTTGTACGCGGCAACTAAAACGACTGTAGTTACATTCGTAAATATCACAGTTTAACAGGAGTGTATAAACATTATTAATTAAGTGTGACGGCAATAAATGTCTAAATTCAAATTTTTTTATCAGTGTTATCTTTTAGTAACAACTCCTTTCCGTTTACATGCCCTGCTTAGAGACACGTGCTCGACTGAGTTATAATAGCTAGCCGGAGGACAGAGAACCTAAATTTAAAAATAATTAAACAAAAGGTGCCCAGCAAATAAGATAACACAAGATATTGAGAACTCCAACATACTTTAAGCGAAAACAATCTATTTCGATTAACATGAAATAGAAAAATTAGCTTTCTTAAGAATAGTGTAGATCCTTAAAAATTGGTGTGCATGTAACATTAGATTTTGTCAATAGTAAAGCGTGTGTGAGTCGGGGATAAGGATACGCACTGATCGATAAACTCTGTCGGTTTGCGTGCAGTATTTGTGCCTCCGTTGCGCAAAAATTTTCGCAGCGTATTATTGTCAGGTGTCTATTTAACACGATATTAAAACAGATTTTAGGATTATCTTTACTTTAGTAACGGTTGTAATGTAACATTAATATATTTTTAGACAGCATGGCCTAAAAGTAGAACTTTTAACATAAAGCACACGAACTAAAAGCTTTAATTATCGGACTAGTGCGATAAAATTTTTATATCACTCCATTGTGAGGAACTTTGGTTTCAAGTCGCATCATATGACAATTGCTCTTTGTATTTGCACATGTTAAATAATTCGACTTGGTTTGATTAGGTTTTATTTTTCATTATCCTTTTTACATGATTAATTTCTCATGGCGGTAACATTACCTGTTTACAATACAAATCGCCGTATTTCAGTTTATCGCAAAATAACTGGAGTTAAACTATAGCTTATGTTGCCAGCCACATGCTTTCTTTGATCTAAAACGTGAAGTTCGGTTAATTTTATGGTGGTGTTGTATTGTATTTCGACTGTTGGGGAGCCGAACTTGGAGTAGCTGTAACCGCACGTATGGTACCCGGTAGCCTTCGTTTCGTAGGTTTAAAAATATTAACTTTGTAATTTGAGTGTTTCTTTAAATATTATATATTTGTGTTTGCCTCGGCTGCCTCAGTATTATTGTTAGAGACATGTTTCTCTTTGCAGGGTTGTGGTGCGACTGAAGAATGCCTATACATTCATTATATTTTTACTTCACTCCTTTTATTAATCCTTGACACGATTTAAATAACGCTTCACTGATATAGAGGGCTGTGAGATTATTTTTAATTTCTTGCACTTTCTTAACACAAACTATTTATATCTCACACTGAATACGTATTACATTTCTCGAGGACACATCTCACGTCCAGTTATGAGCACTGTCTACAAGCAATTGACTTGATTTCTTGTGTCTAAATTTGTAAATTTCTGTATTTCTAGTCTCTGATTGGCTAATCCTAGTCCAATAGAATAGCTTCATTTAACTAAAGCTTTTTCTGGTTGTTGATTGGCTATTTTATAAACTGCCACAAAAATTACATTATTGCGTTACTCCAATAATGATAGTGGCATTATTAAACATTCTCTCATTATTACCTCAAGGTTATCTCATTGTTAGCAACGTTTAACCTATTATTCTCACAGCTCCTACATTATTAAATTACGTAATACATTCACATAACATTATTGAACATGCATACAATAATATAAACATATACAATGACTGTAATATACATCTTTTATATCTTGTTATATATACATATTGCTTCAAGGCGGGCTGTTATTATAATTTTTATTATATGATTTGACTGAAATCATTTAAGTGTTAAAATATTGCTTCAAACGTTATTATTTTATCTAGTGCATAAACATTAAATAGCGGCAATTCTGAATTCAGAAGACACTGAAATTGATGAGCCAGGTGAAGTTATAAAAGCAGCAAAAAGAATAACATTAGAACTACTTAACAAAAAAATCCAGAAAGCAACATGAGGTAGCATAATCTTTTCATTGCCTAATGTAAGGCAAAACACGTTGAAAATAATTTAACTTAAAATGACTGCTAGCAAATCATCAAAACGTCTGACATCCCGCTGCACATGAGAGTTGATCTCGCTTTTAACGTCGTAGGTTCTAGAGAACTTGGATGTCAGTATTGCTATGCCTGCATGCTTGTTGTGCAGCACAGTCAGAAGCCTAACTGAAATCGTAACATTCACATCCTTTTACTATTGCAGATGATTTGCTAACGCAGGACATGACTTTTTTGCGTGAATGTTTCTAGGGTATATGGATCTCCTTTGATGAATTACTCTGGATGGTCGCTGTTATATATCTTCCTCGAAATTCACTTTTGCGTCCACAATAAGAATTTTCCTGTTTGTCAACTGATATTTGATGATTATACAGTGCCACAGTTTAAAGTATGCGATTTTACGTTGTATGATTTCTTTGAACAAATCCAAAAACACTCACCAGTTTTTAAAATTTGTTTGTTCTATATATAGAAGCATCAGTATCAATAGTACTACCCTTGTCTCTTTCGAAACTTCTGCCTAAGTTTGACGCAGTAATTTGTATCACAAATTATGTAAATGTAAAGAGTGATTATAGTGTGAATATGCATTATTGTGTGACATTGATTTGAGATGTTTGATGATTGTAAGCATTGTTGAGAAGTGGGTTTATACGGCCTTACTGAAACTGACAATAATAGCGTGCAATAATGTAGCGAGGGGGTGAGCTGTTTATCATTATTAGAGACGAGCAAATGACGTAATATTGGCGCGTTTTTCTTAGGAATTTGCGGGAACATTTTCCCTAGAGCATCTGTGTTCATAATTTTCATTGGATATAAAAATAAATGCTAATATTGCCGCGTTTTATTAACCAATTGCAGCTCGGTTATAATCTTTAGGAGTATCAAAAGGGCTAAGTCTGAGGTAGATTCCTCCAGTCCGTCGGAAACATTTATACATTACACGTCGGCTCCAGTCCATCGGAAACATTTGTGCATTACACGTCGCTGAGTTCAACAGAAACAGTCATGGTGAATACATAGCATAGTTTATCGATTCGCAGGTTACGCGTAGCAAAGTTATGAAAAATCTCAAGTGTCGTAAAGTTAATTACATAAAAATTTGAAGTATGCAAATTAATAATGGGCAGTAAAGAAGTTATTATAACAGCTTCAGTTTGGCGAGTGTCACGATTAATAGAGGAAAGTGAATAATGTGTTAAGACAATAAAAAGTGTAAAACAAATTCTTTCATCAGTGTTATCTTTGGATAAAAACTCCTTTCCGTTTACACACCTGATTAAGAGATTTGCTCGACCGAGAAACAATAGCTAGCCGGAGGACAGTGAACCCAAAAATTAAACACAATAACTGGCGCTCAGTAAAAGATAACACGAAGTGACCGCGACAAATTGTCTTTCAAACGTGCGGCAAATAAACAGTAGCATTCTTTCAAACAAACACTAATACCGCCACAAATTGGCTACCACAACGTGGAGCTAACAAACTTAACAAAGACTAACCCTCACAAATTGGCTCCCAAACGTGGGACTCAATAAATAAATAAACAAAAAACCGTCATAAATTGGCACCCAGAACGTGGGGCGAATTAACCAGGAAGGAGTGAAATAACTAGGAAGGGGCGAAGGAACCAGGATGTGGAGCGAATGGAGCAGTGAACTGAACTACAAGACGCAGATTCCAGAAAGAACTACAGGAACGACAGACGACGCGGATGAGTGGACATCGTAATTCCGAGATTGAAAGGCAACAGGGGAATTCAACTACAGGACACAAAACATCGAGACGACGTAGATTTATCATAATACGACGCAGAAGCGACATATACATCTAGGAGAGAGGGGCAGGAAGCTGGACATCAAAGCAACATCATCAGAGAGCATCAGAAAGGTTAGAAAATAGTATTTTTTTATGCTAAAATATTGTAACAATCAAATGTACTTGAGGAGTGGCAGGATTAAGAGAACAATGGCTACTAATAATATTGAAGAAACAATTATGGAAGGGGATAATGTAACAGTTAGCTGCAATTCAATACAGGTTACAGAAAATAGCTCAAACAATGTAGGATTTGAGGGAGGAAATGTTAGTGAAGAAAGTCAGAATAGAATAGCAGGAAATGTTAATTTTGATGCTAGTATGATTATGGAAGTGTTGAGAAATTTTGGTGAAAAATTAGATCAGAATAATGAGAAATTAGAACAAAAATTAACTCAGAGTATGGAAAAGAATAATGAGAAATTTGAACAAAAACTAACTCAGAGTATGGAAAAGAGTCATAGGGAATTAAGGAAAGATATTGGTAAGAGCAATGAGAAATTAGAAAAGAAAATAGATCAAAACAGGGAAGATATGGAAAAGAAATTTATGGAGCTAGATAGCAGTATGACAAGAATAAGAAATGAAAATCAGAAATTGATAGCAAATGAGATAGGGGAAGTTTCAAAGAAAATGTTAGACATAAGAAGGGAAATATCTAACCAAAAAAGTGAGGTTAATAATAAAATACAACATGTTGATGTAAAATGTACAGAGTTAGGTAGCAGAATGAATATCATTTCAAGTGAGTTAAGAGGGATGATGGAGGCTACAATTGCAGATTTAATTCAGGTGCAAGTTAATTTCAGAGGGGAGATATCTGAAATACAGAAGGAGTCAGAAACACAAAGAAATAAATTGTCTGAAGAAGTTAAAGTTTTGTCTATAGATTTGAATCAAAAACTAACTTCTGAAATTAATAAGCACCAAGCTGTTCAAAATGAGAACAATAAAAAATTGGAACAGACAACAGAAAATCTTCATGGTACTGTAAATAGGTTAGAATTAAATTCAAGGGTAAATATATGTGATGTTAATGTATCTGATGTACAAAATAATGATAGAGATAGTTCCTCAGGTATGACTAATAATGTGAGTGATGCGGCGGCTCCATCCATAGCTAATGCTGAAACTCAGAGTGCACAAGTAACACTAGAGAATTTAAATATGGGAGTAGGGAATTTGCAAAATTATAATCATAACTTAAGTGATTTTCCACTTCCAAGATTTAATGAAAACTCCAGTCCAGTACAGTTTATTGCAGACTTAACAGAGTATTTTCAAATTAAAAAGATACCGGAAGCATTAAAATGATAGTTGTCAAAAGATGTTTGGACCAGAAAACTTTAGATTGGTTACAAATGGTATCAGGGGGTGAAATTTCATATGAATCCTTTAAGAGGCTATTCATGAACAGATTTTGGAATGTTTCGGTACAGCACAGAATTCGAGCAATGCTTAGTCATGGTCAATTTGATCCACGAGAGGGAATATCAATGACTGATTACTTACTGAAACATGCAAGTCAGGTTAGGAACTTGTCACCTCCAATTAATGAGGAAGATTTTGTGGGTTTGCTCACAAGGCATTATCCTTTAAGGATACAAAATTATTTATTAATTGCAAAACCACGTAATATCTATGAGATGACAGAATTAATGACAGCTTTGGAACAACAGGAAGAAGATGTATCTTGGGAGTGGGAGCATAGATTTTTAGATGTGCGAGATAGACGAAATTACCAAGGTAGTTATCACCAAAGTAGAGGACAAGACAGACGTCATGAGAATAATACCAGACAACGATATCAATCATACGTTCCAAAATTTGAAAGAACGAGGATAGATGGGAGACCAGGTCGACGGGAACAAATAAATTATGTCAGGACAGAAAGATTGCCGAAAAGAGGGCAAAATCATGGAAGGCGGTACATTAGACAAAGGGGAAATTTCACTCACTGGAGGGAACACAATAACCGGGAAAGATCTGAGGAACGGCAAGAAAATTACATGCCAAGGGGACATAATTTCAGAAATCGAGGATTTCGAACTCGAGGAAGGGGAACTCAAAACAATGGTAGCGAAAATGAGATAGATTTAGCGCCTGTTAGGAATGGCAGTCCCGTACGTGAACAGGGAAGTAACCAGGAAAACTGTTAATTGACTCCTGTGCAGTAGGTTCTCAGGACGTCTTTAATAATTCAGTATCCATTACCAATACAAACAATATGCGTACACACACACTCTGTAAGAAGATTGCAGCAACGAAAGATAAGGAGGAAAATTTCGAGTCACCTCATGTTATGATAGAAATCGCGAAGAAAGAGATAATTGCAACTGTATATTCTGGTTCATCAGCTTCAATTTGTTCGCAGAAATTTTATATAAATTTGATAAATGAAGGTAACAAAACATGACTCTTCCCACTGGTAATTTAGTTTGTCGTGTTGCAATCGGAAGAACGACACAGGTCATAAAAATACAAGCTCTACTTAACATACTTATCGGCGGAGAGAATTTTGAGGTTATGTTTCTAATTGTAAACCATCCGATTTGTGACATAATTATAGGATGTGACTTCCTACATGAATATGAAGCAAGTATCGATTTTAAACATGAAGAATTAAGAATGACAAAAGACGATAGAGAAATAAAGGTACCATTTATAAAAGAGAAAGTTTCTGTAATCGAGATGACAAAGGATGAGAAAAATCTTTGTGACCAAGAGTTTTTTGTGCAAATAACAGAAACTGATAGAAATAGTCAGATAAAGCAGGTAGTCACAGAATATGAAGGGAATACCATATTTTCAACAGCTAATAGAAATGCCAGAGAAAGTAGAGAAATTTAAAATCCAAACAAAAGACGAACATGTGAGCGAGACAGACAACAGCTGGGAAGAGAAGAGAAATGAGGAAATAATACACAAGTGTGAAGAAGCTTATAACCTTAAGAAAACGCAAAAAAAAATCCTTCATGATGTTTTGATGAACAATAGTTCAGTATTTAGTAATATCCCAGGCAGATGTAATGTATATCAGCATACATTTCAAGTAGAAGACGTACCACCATATAGGCACAAGTATGACAATTTACCTATAAGTCTTCGGGATAAAGCTAGACAACTAATAAATAGCATGTTAGTAAATGGGATTATTGAGCAAAGCAATTCTCAGTACTTAAATTCAATCTGCTGGAGTATTAAACGAGATGGTAGTTTGAGATTAACATTAGACGGTAGATATGTCAACAAGTATATGAAGCCTGATCATTTTCAAAGTGAAGGAATTGAACAATTAATTACGAAACTTTCAAGAGGGAGATTTCTGACATCCATTGACCTCACTGCATCATATTGGCAAGTGGAATTAGATCCACAAGTGCGTGATTACACTTCATTTCAGTACTCAGGGATCCAGTATCGTTTTTGTGTAAATCCTTTTGGTTTAAAAAACTCAGGAAGTAGATTTTTGAGAGCCATTCACAGTATCTTTGGAAATTCTGCAGATGACTTTTTAATAAAGTATATTGATGAATTTCCTCATCATTAGTCAAACATTTGAAGAACATATGAATAATGTATATAACGTGTTTAATAAACTGCAACAACATGGTATGACCGTAAACATACAAAAATCAAAATTTTGTGTCAAGGAAATAAATTTTCTGGGTTATGTAGTTGATGAACGAGGTATAAGACCTGACCAGAAGAGAATAGAAGCAATAATGAAAATTCCACACCAAGGAACGTAAAGCAAATTAGACGTCTCTTAGGGGTATTGAACTTTACGAGTAATTTCGTACCAAGGTATTCGGCTGAAATAGAACCACTGAGGCAGCTACTCCGAAAGAAAATTAAGTGGAGATGGACAGAGGATCATCAAAAATGTTTTGAGAGAGTAAAAGAACTCTTTGCTAAGTCCATATTGCTCGAGAGGCCCAGAGAAGATTTGAAACACGAGATTTATGTCGACGCATCAATGCAAGGATTCGCCGGAATTTTAGGACAGCGAGACATCAACAATGACTTTCACGTCATTAGTACAGCTTCTAGAGGACTTACAAACATTGAGCGGAATTCTTTAGTGACTCAGTTAGAAATTGGAGCACTATATTTTTCATTAATTCGTTTTAAGACCTATATTTATCAGCAAAAGGTGAAAGTATATTCAGATGACATCAGCCTAACTTTCATCCAACGGTGTAGATTATGTAGTGGAAAACTTGCTAGATACATTCACGCAATATCTACATTCGATATTGAGATTATACACATTCCTGGCAAAAATAATACCTTCAGTGATTTGCTATCAAGATTAAACTATAACCCACAAATTCCCGAGAATATTGAAAGGCCTAGAAATGAAGTCAAAATACTGACAATTGAAATTCCTCTAAGCAAAGAAATGATAAGGAAATTGAAAAATATGGGGAAATTCAAAATGAGGACGCAAAATGATTTGAACTAAAAGGAAATGCACCACTAATTGATGAGGCAAAGAAAGAAATTGTAGCAATTCGGAATGGGACATTATACAAGAAGCATGGAAAAGAAATGCCTAGTTGGAAGGTAATGGTTCCGCAAAGCATGGAAAAGGAACTAATTAAGAATTTTCACGAAGGGTTAGCACACTCAGGGACAACTTCTATGACTTTAGAAAATTTATACTTATCCAAATTGCGTCAGAAAGTTCGGAAATATATATCGTGCTGCAACCTGTGTCAGAAGGCAAAGCAAATAAATCCAGCATATGCATTTGAGACTAATTCGGTTATAAGGATAAGCCGAGGTGCGTAATTAGTATTGATATTCATGGTCCGATGCCTCCAAGTCAATTTGGAAACAAATATATATTTGTCTGTTATGATATATTTAGCAAATATGTAAGAATTTACCCTTTGAGAAAACCTACAAGTTTAGCATGCTTGAATGGACTACTCAAATCATATGTGATACAAGAAGGACCGATCCAATCTGTATTGAGCGATAATGCTTCGTCCTTCACAGTAAAAAATTTATGGAGGGACTGAAAGAAAATGGCATTAAACAATATTTTTCGTCAAGATAGACCGAACTCCAACCCAGTGGAGAGGGAATTTGAAGAAATTTCGAAATATTTAAGGGTGCTGTGTCATCGAAAACAAACCCAATGGTATGGTTACGTGAATTTCGTTCAGAATCTACTCAACGAAACAGTAAACAATGTGATAGGATACAAACCATGTGAACTTAATTTAGGAAAGAAGATAAATATAATATGTAAGAAAATTCCAGAAGCCATTCCAGATGAGCACTCGATACCACAAACAGAAGAAGAGATGTTCCGACAAGCATTCGAGAGGATGAAGAAAAAGGCCATAAAAAGAAAAACGAAACATGAAGAAAAGAAAAGAAAGGAATGGAGGATCAAAATAGGAGATTTATTTTTGGTTAAGACCAAGAAATTGTCGGATAAAGCAAATAAACTTGATTGGCGAATGTTTCTAAAATATCATGGACCATATGAAGTTGTTGAAGTATATGGAACAAATACATATGAATTATGTAACCCAACAACTCGAAAAGCTATTGGAAAGTTCCATATTGAGATTGCTGAAACCATACAACAATGAGGATAAAGAAGAAACAGAAAACCAAGATGTTAAAAAGTAAATTCAGGATAGTTAAAGCTGAACTGCAGAACAAAGTATTGGAATGTAAGAGGGTTAATTATGTATGTATGTTATAAGAAAGGAGAAATAAATTCTGGACATAACTAAATGTTTAAAGGGAAAAATAACATTTTCTTAGTAACTGTAACAGCATTTGAAATGAAGCATGTAATAATGAAAACTTAATGTGATATTAAAGTAAAAGTACGTAGATATAATTCCAAGAGTATTGTGAATATAAAGTACAAAACAGCAAAAATGGGCTAAAAATAATTAAAACAAATACTTATGTAGCAAACAGATAATGCGAAACAGTGTCTAGATTTAAGATATGTAAATATATTTGTGTAGAAGGTGAATATTTTGGTAAATATGTTTAATAATTAAAAAAAATTCTTGAATGCATAAATTTTTGTCAATCTAAGACAGTAAACCATTTTGTAACAGTAACTAAATAATTCAGGGTACAGTATTTGCTATTAAAAAAATTGTAATGTCAAATTAATGTCTAAACACATGGAACCAGAGCCAGTAAATAGTGGCAAGATAAAGGCAAAACATATGTCGTGTGTTAAATACGTGTGCAGTGTTAAGTGAAAGTGATAAATAGAGCGTGTTCCAAGATTCAGGAGACTAAAAACCCAATTATAAAATTTCCAAACAAGTTGTAAATATTTATAATTATGTTTCTAGTGGGGCATATGACGCAGTAATTTGTATCACAAATTATGTAAATGTAAAAAGTGATTATAGTGTGAATATGCATTATTGTGTGACATTGATTTGAGATGTTTGATGATTGTAAGCATTGTTGAGAAGTGGGTTTATACGGCCTTACTGAAACTGACAATAATAGCGTGCAATAATGTAGCGAGGGGGTGAGCTGTTTATCATTATTAGAGACGAGCAAATGACGTAATATTGGCGCGTTTTTCTTAGGAATTTGCGGGAACATTTTCCCTAGAGCATCTGTGTTCATAATTTTCATTGGATATAAAAATAAACGCTAATATTGCCGCGTTTTATTAACCAATTGCAGCTTGGTTATAATCTTTAGGAGTATCAAAAGGGCTAAGTCTGAGGTATATTCCTCCAGTCCGTCGGAAACATTTATACATTACACGTCGGCTCCAGTCCATCGGAAACATTTGTGCATTACACGTCGCTGAGTTCAACAGAAACAGTCATGGTGAATACATAGCATAGTTTATCGATTCGCAGGTTACGCGTAGCAAAGTTATGAAAAATCTCAAGTGTCGTAAAGTTAATTACATAAAAATTTGAAGTATGCGAATTAATAATGGGCAGTAAAGAAGTTATTATAACAGTTTCAGTTTGGCGAGTGTCACGATTAATAGAGGAAAGTGAATAATGTGTTAAGACAATAAAAAGTGTAAAACAAATTCTTTCATCAGTGTTATCTTTGGATAAAAACTCCTTTCCGTTTACACACCTGATTAAGAGATTTGCTCGACCGAGAAACAATAGCTAGCCGGAGGACAGTGAACCCAAAAATTAAACACAATAACAGGCGCTCAGTAAAAGATAACACGAAGTGACCGCGACAAATTGTCTTTCAAACGTGCGGCAAATAAACAGTAGCATTCTTTCAAACAAACACTAATACCGCCACAAATTGGCTACCACAACGTGGAGCTAACAAACTTAACAAAGACTAACCCTCACAAATTGGCTCCCAAACGTGGGGCTCAATAAATAAATAAACATAAAACCGTCATAAGTTCCACTACAAATAATTACATATACATACACTAAAAATGCCAGCTTACATTAAAATTGCATCTCGCGTGCTATCCTACTAGACAGTTGTATTCGAATGACCTCGTCAACGAATGAGTGAACGTTTTTCCATTCGTTTTTGTACTCCCACACTTTCAATTCCCGTGCTAGTGGAAACTTCATTGTATTCACTCCGAAATATACGCAAACCAAGATGAGGCCAAAGATAAGATACCTCTTTCAGTCCGGAATTTCCATACGCCCGAGAATAGAGGTGTAAAATAGAAAATAATTAACCCGTTTATGTTCGTATGTTCCTATCTGTTTCGAACCGTCGTATTCACCCGCGAACATGCTGGAATGATTTTTGGAAGAACATTATGGCTATATAGTATATCATTATTCGAATCAGTGACCTCTATTTTTACGTCATAACTCTAGCAGTATAAGCATTTCTTTTCAGATATTTAACCAAACACTTACTACTTTCTCTACTACGTATAGTAAGTAGGGGAAGTATTGTATTCCACCCAAAAATTCGATACCCAGATTTCACCGGAAATATGATTTGAGACCCTCTAAATCCAAAAAAATAATTTTTGGAAACATGTCCGTGTGTGTGTTTCTGTCTGTCTGTCTGGGTGTCTATCTGTGAACAGCATAACTCAGAAACGAACAGTCGGATAAACACCAAACTTGGTACTTAGTTTCAGTATCTTCCAGAGATGCGACACGAAGGCTTTCAAGAAAATCTCCCCAACCCAGATTACCCTTTACATGGAACATTTTTCGAAAATTTTAATTTTCCAAAATGGCTCTAACGATTCTTATTAAAATATGATATGTTTAAGATATTTTCATGACAAATAAAACGTATATCTTGAATTTTCTGGGAATGTCTCCAAAAGTATTCTTCATTGTGAACGACTTTGCATAACTGGTTAACCATGAGAGAGACAAAATTTTACTACACAAAATATGTAGATCGCGTTAAAATACACAATTTATGTCATATACATTTTTTTTGTTGATTGAACCAGGGCTTGTTATTCCCTTAAATTTTTCAACACTTATATTCTCAAATGGGAATTCGTTATTCATTTTTACTTTCTCTACTACGTATAGTAAGTAGGGGAAGTATTGTATTCCACCCAAAAATTTGAAACTGATTTCACCGGAAATACATGTTTTGAAACCCCCTGAATCCAAAAAAACTCTTTTGGAAACATGTCCGTGTGTGTCTGTGTGTCTGTCTGTTTGTCTGTGAACAGCATAACTCAGAAATGAACAGTCGGATAAACACCAAACTTGGTATTTAGGATCAGTATCTTCCAGAGATGCGACATGAAGGTTTTCAATAAAATCCCCCAACCCAAAATTACCCTTTACTAGGAAGATTTTTCGAAAATTTTAAGTTTCTCAAAAATGGCTCCATCGATTTTGATTAAAATATCACATGTTTAAGATACTTTCATGACAAATAAAATGTATATCTTGAATTTTCTGGGAATGTCTCCAAAAGCATTCTTCATTGTGAACGACTTTTGCATAACTGGTAAACCATAAGAGATAGACAAAATTTTACTACACAAAAAATGTAGAGCGCGTTAAAATACACAATTTATGGCATATACATTTTTTTGATAAGTGAACCATTTTCGAGATATTGCTTGTTATTCCCTTAAATTTTCCAATACTTCAACTTTTTCTCAAATGGGAATTCGTTATTCATTTTTTTGTCTTGGATATGCAAAAAGTATTAATCTGTGGGAAAGGGAATAGTGCTGCACCTAGCAACCAGCTATTAAGATATATATATATATATATATATATATATATATATATATATATATATGTGCTTAAAGGCTACTGTATTTCTATATTGCCCTTGTAAATATATAAGGAACACCTCACTATGCAATACTTACATGGTGATGTAATAATGAGCAAACAGCTGCAATGTGCGATTAGGGACATGATCGGTCTGATAGACGCGATTAGAAATGATGTGTTGAAAATTGCAAACATAATGAACGGGTTTGCGAAGAAGGGATAGCAACATCCAAAACATGACTCACAACAGATGAAGCGCGTGTCGTTGACAAGGAGAATCGATTAACATATAAACAGCAGCACTCAGCTTATATGAGACTGATCATCCACAGAAAGCTTACTTGTTGATTGATATGCAGTGACGTCACTACATGGTTGCTCTTCAGATGTTTCCGTCACATTACGCGGTAGGCATTACACATTTTCATAATCCTAGTCGGAGGTTTCACATGGGATTTTCTGAATGTCATAGTACACACTGAACTTGCTACAGAGGCTCTACTCTATAGATCTTCAGCTGAATTTCGGTTGCTCGCCTGCTCAGAGGAAATCGTTACATCGACCCATATATTTTATATAATTTACCAGAAATAAGTTCTATCAATTCCAGAAAGGTGTTTTACACAAATAAAACCATGTGCTTAAACAGTGCACCTCGCAGATGAAAGGCAGGAAATTTAAAGAAGGACTGAACTAAATATTTAAAGACTTCTAACAATAAAATATAAACAATTCTGAGCACACTGTTGAAAACTGAATCATTCTATGACCTCTTGTTTTCATCTGGAAGCATTTTTATATTTAGTGCAAGTCTTTCATATCACAAAATGCTGTCAATGTCAGAGTGATTATAGTGTAAATCAATATTATTATATATACATACTTTTAGATGTTTGTTAACTATAAGAACTTGTTAGGAAATAAGTTTGCACTGAAACTGACAATAGAAGCTTGGTAACAATAAACCGAGGGGGTGATTTGTTTGTCCCCAAGAAGAGAAAGCCGAAATAGAGGTCACAGAGTAGCGTATCTTTTTCAGAAATGGAGGGAATATCTTTCCTAGAGTATATATGTCAGTAGTAGTGATTAGCTGACCAACAGGCATTGGCGATTGTCCATCAACCCGGAGAAAAGTCACGCCATTGTCTTCACACAGCACCGCTTCCCCGCCAACTTCTCTTCATTTACCTACCTCCGACGTAGGATAGAGTGGATGAATTCACTCTCTTATTTGGGTGTTCAGTCAGATAGGCGTCTAACTTTCCGGGATCTTTCGCGTCGGAGCATGGCGACTACGGTTTCCTTGTACCCCATGCTGGGATCCGTGATGCCGATACCGCTTAAGTTGCGCCTCTTCAGAACACTTATAATCCCGTCCTATTTTACGCCTGCGAGATCTGGGGCATGGCCGCACACTCCAGTCTGCTCCGACTGCAGTGGGTGCAGAATAGTGACCTCCGGGCCATCTATTCTGTATGCCGCGCTTTCCCCGTGAGACTACTTCACGAAGCCTCGTCTCTTCCATACCTGGAGGATGAAATTAGGCGCCGGGCTAAAAAAACTATACGACCAGTTGCCATTCCATCGGAGTGCCCTCGTTCGGTCTCTAGGGGACTATAACCCCAGAGAATGCCCCTTGAGGCGTCACCGGGTTCCCCGATGGCATGCGGGCACCTCCGGTAACCAAGGAGTTACTCCAACCAGCAGCAAAAGCTGGGCTCCTTTACAGTCCTACCACGAGTTGCTTGGTAAATTCTAAATTAAACCAAAGCATTTTCGATAAAATCTTCCAACAGCGGTGCACTGACCTGCAGTCGTCGTGGAGCTCATTGCTACCTCCTTTCACCCGCACTACCTCAGTCTCTACCGCCATCCTGCAAACCCCTATCCTACCTACCAGTGGTTGACCCCTAACAAGGGTAGTACACTTTAATAACACTTCCTCGGGCTACCTTCAGCCTGCCAACATGCTTCGGGCTTCGGCTGAACAAAAGAGACGCTAAAGTTGGCGCAACTTGGTAACCAATAAGAGTTATATTAGAATGTTTAGGTAATTCGAAGTGAAGGAGTATAAAGTTCTTGAGCCATAAGGGAGTGTCGCGCAGATCTGAAGAATCTCTCACGAGGTACACGTCGCAGAGTTAGATACAAGTGTAAAGTATTCGAGTAATTGATGCGCGGCAACTAAAAGGACTGAGGTTACGTTTAGAAATGTAACAGTTTTATTCATGCATGTAGAAACATTAAATATGTCAATTATTAACTTAAACTAAGCGTGACAGCGATAAAAGTCAAGATTCAGATGTTCTACATCAGTTATCTTTTAGCAACAACTTCTTTCCGTTACACACCCTGCTTAGAGATTTGTGCTCGACTGAGAATAGCTAGTCGGAGGACAAAGAACCCAAATTTAAAATTAATTAAACAACAAGCGCCCGACAAATTAAGATAATAAAAGTCACTAAGATACTGCGACACCTTGCGGTGACGTCATGAGGCTAGGATCGCACCACGCTACTGAATGTCACTTGCATTATAATCTGTACAAAAGGAGATAGAATCTGATAACGCTGGTGAAAGTCGCTCAGCCAATAGCGCTAGAGCGAGTTTACCTAGTTCAAGTGTCGCCCGGTCTTGCTGTAGGCTACAGTTTCTACTTTTCAATTTCGCTGTTAAAAGTTGTTAAGTACTCATCATTTATAGTATGATAGCTGAGCAGGGCTAAACATTTTGAATCAGACTGTCCAAAAATCGTATTTCTACGGCAAGAAAGTGAAACTAAACTAGTTTCTGAGTATTTATACGTGGAGTTGGAGATGATGCTGAAATACAGTTCTAGTTGGGAACTGAAACTTTTAGTGCTGTAAACGGAGCTTATTTAAAATAAAGTTTGACTGATGAGGAAGGCGAATCATTCAGCTGTAAATGATGAAGATTATAAACCCAATACAGATTTAAGATAATTCATTGATTGAATGGGCACAATTATGAGTGGTGCTCTGGAGGGAAAGTGGAAATCTGAAAAGTAATGTATGCATAGCTTCAGGCATGTGTCTTTGCGGAATGACATTTAACTATTTCTTGGCGTTTTCAAATGCAATAAAACTAGTATTCTTTCTGAATCATATTTTTATAAACTTGTTATTTATTTGCTTTTTCCTTCTGTGTACAAAGGTTGGTGAAAAGAAATAGAAATTAGTTTTGCAATTGCCATGAATGATTCAAATTTGTTTATGTGGGAATGGACACTACGTCTCCCCAGGATTATCTGATAATATGTGGAATATTCTATAATTAATTTGGCAACAAATAAAATATTAGGCTTCATAAATTGTAATGAGAGGAACTGAAAGTGGTGATACTGAGAAACCTGGTTGCGAAAATATACTGACTTCCATAAAGAAAGTTGTGGCATTTTGCTAAATCGCTTATGAAAATATTCAAGGCACTAAACATTCCCGTCGAAACCCACGCTATGACTGATCAGTTGCTCCGGTAGGAGATGCCTGCTTAAAGAATGCGGACTAGCTGCATGACGTCACCAGTGCGTTGCCGGTGTGAAAAGTACCTTGCAGATCCTGAACGGTAAGTGGTACATTATTCCGGTTTTCAATATTATTAAGCACAACCCAAGATCTTGTAGAATATTAAATAAAATAGACACGTGAAGTTTTAGTTGTCCTACTTTAAGTTGGGTATAACACTTAATGGAGTTTCTCTACGCCAACAAACCTTTGCATTAGAAGAACACTACGATAACGACGCTATCTTCAACATCATGGGTCGCCGAGAGGTGACCGCAGTGCTCGGGAAAATCACTGTAGATGTTACCAGTTTATGCGTTATGTGAAAACCGTATAGCGTTTATATTATGATACGCGTGAAATATCGGGTAAGCTAGCTAGTAACCAATATTTTTGTGTGCAGAGGCATTAGATACCTGTAAACTGTTAGTAAAGAAAGTAAATATGTATCACCAACAGCTCTTCAAAATAAAAAAATGACAGTCCTTGCTTCAAAAAAATCTGATGTAATACATTCACATGACTTTCTATAACCTCTATCTTTATTAGTGGGTACACAAACTATTCTTACTAAAGCTTATTTTTTGTATCTACTACAACCTTTAATAACGAATATCTCAGAAACGGCTTATGCCACAAAAATTATTGAAGTAAATTGCATGTTTTAAAGAGATCCAAATTTTTTGTGTGATACGTTTTGGCTGTCGGTTAACGTTTACCACTTATACAAGATTATACAACATTCCTTCCGAATGAAGTGGACTTCCTAGGTTATTCCTAGAAAATTCAGGATATACATTTTATTTGTCATTTAAATATCTTTTATATATGTTATTTTAATTAAAATCGTTAGAGCCATTTTTAGAAAATGTTTTCGAAAAAGGTTCTATGTAAAGGGTAGTTGGGGGTGCGAGGATTTTCTTAAAAATCTTCGTGTCTTGTAAGATACTGAACTTCAATACCAGGTTTGGTATTTATTCGACTTTTCGTTTTTGAGTTATGCTGTTCACAGATACACACACGTGGACGTTTTTCTAAAAATGCTTCTTTTGCAATCAGGAGGCCTCAAAACATGTATTTCCGGTGAAATATCGTGTCGAATTTTTGGGTGAAATGCAATACCTTCTCTATCTGCTGCACATGAGAGAGGGGAGGCTGAACTGAAAATACTGGGAGATTTAAAAGTGCTAAGCGAATGTTATGTATATTGCTACTGATATAAAAGGCGTTGATTTTGTTGATTTAGCCAGAGCTACGTATTTCTCGTACTTGGCTTTTGTGTATTTAATGTATAGTTACTGTATAAGTTCAATCGGCTATGCCAACATCTCAAACTCGTGCTATTTTAATGACAAGTGTTAGACATTTTGAGGAGATAAAATATACGGAAAATTTCGATGCGATGACTGGCATCCTTTAAGGATAATCACTGTTATGAATTTTGATAGCGCGCATACGCAGACGCCCACAATATTCTTAAAATGCCTGATGTTTTATTACAGGATACTTAAAAATGTGTATTTCCGGGAAAACATTCATATGGAAATTTTGGATTGAACGCAGTACCTATTTCCTTTACCCTAGATAATGCGTAGAAATCTAAACAGAATAAATGGCTCTCTCATCTAATATGCTTGCATACCGTATCACTCCCACCCAAATTTAATTCTAACATAACTAAAGCATTATAAGAAAGGAAATAAAAATTCAAACATTATACCTACTTTCAGAATTGGGAATACTTTTGATCATCCGTCAGTGCATTTGTCATTTGGAAAGAAAATAAATAAATGTAAGGAATATTCTAATTTTGTTTTGGAAGTAGATATGCCCCACGTATGGGTGCCAACTTGAAGTAGTTCTGTTCTTCAACTGTTGGAGTTTATTGTTGTTGAAGTTTTACTATTGTTGTTAGCCACACGCCTGTGAAGCCAACTTGAAGTAGTTATTGCCTTGAAGTTTATTTGATCAGCTCCATGTATGAAAGTTTGCCTCGGCTGTGTCAGTATTGTTTTAGAGTCACGCATTTCTTAGACAGGGCGTGGTACGACAAGAATGTAGGCTTACACAGATATTAAGTTTAAATTCACTTCTTTTTATTAATCCTTGACACAAATTAAAAAGCACTACACTGATATTAAGAGCAGTGAGATTCTTGTTTTTAAAACTTGCACTTTGTTATCACGTATACTTAATTTTCGTTACACAAGAATACGTAATATTTCTTTAGAGAACACCTCTTCCATCCGGTCACTACCGAGACCTACAGGCAACTGAAAATATTTCAACCGTATAAACTTTTAACTTCTTGTATTTAAAGTCTCTGATTGGCTAATCCTAGTACAATAGAATACCTGAATTTTACTAAAGATTTTTCTAGCTGTTGATTGGCTAATTTTAAACTGTCACAACATATACATTATTGCTGCCCTAATCATGACTAGTAGTATTCAAATTCTCAAACTCATTATTGCCACAAGGTTACTTCATTGTTACCTCATTGTTAGCAACGTTAAATTTATTATTCTAAAATCTCTTGCTTTATTAAATAACACAATGCATTCACATAATATTATTAAACATGTTTACAATAATATTAGCATTTGCAATGACTGTTACATATTGCTTCAAAGCGGGCGGTTATTGAAATTACATATATAATTCGTGTTAAAAGTACTGCCTCAGTTTTTATGTAGTTTAGTGTTAACAGTAACTGTAAACACACATTTTAAATAAGTTTAGAAGGATAACATTAGTACACAATAAGTAATATATTCAGTTAGAACTGCACAAATGAGACAGCTCGACTTTTTGTTTACTTTATTATTTAATATGCAAGGGGGAATCGAGACACTAAGAGGTACAAAACACTTTGAGTTCACGGTAAAAGCTGTAGGTCCTCTCATTCCACCGCCATCCTCATCACTCTACCATCGGAGGAAGAAGACTCCGTCTGCTGGGTCCTCTACCTCAGAAATAGCCCCAGTGGAATGAGATAACACTGAAAGTCGCAGGCCATATGCAGGGAGCGTTAGAGACGACGACGATATTACGTTTATGTTCTGTGGGAACTAGTGCTTTAGAGACTTTTGACCTTAGTTTAGAGCGCATTATATGAAATTATTTACGGCAGTTTTTAATGCTCAGGGGCATAAAATGGGAGGCGAAAATTTGGAGTTTTTGTGTATTTTAATTTGTGTATTATTTTAATTTGTGTAGTCATTCAAACCATTAAATAATAACACATATTAGTAGTAATTACAACAAAAACTACTCTAACAATTCTAAGCACAATTTATATTTACCTATTTTCAGATAGAAGTTACGTAGTTTTAATTTTGTTCCCTCCTTCTCTCAAATTAAGCCCTATGTTACGCCAAGGTAAGCTGCTTTATGGCACTCAGAAATAAAAAAAATTACACAGGAATAGAATATATTCACGAAAGTAATTATATTTTGAAGTTTTAACCTCACGTATAGTAGATATATTTCTTGGAGTGTTCGCCCACACACGATACAAAGTTTCCGGTGGCCTTCGCCCGACGTTCACTTTCCGGTGGCCATCGCCCAACTTTTAAAAATCAACTTTGTATTTTAAAGTTTGTTTAAATATTATATATTTATGTTTGCGTCGGCTGCGTTAGTATTAATTTGCAGAAACACGTATCTCTTAGCACGGGGTGGTCCGCCTAAGGAATGAAGGCTTACACAAATTATAATTTTTACTTCTCTCCCTTTATTAATCTTTCACACGATTAAATAACACTTCACTGATGTATCCTACTGTAGAGTTCTGGGATTATTTATTAATTGCACTTTTTAACATGTAAATCTTTATATTGTTCTCGCCGTAATAAATTTTTATAACTCGCACTGAATACGTATCGAACTGCTCGGGAACGCTATCTAGTAGCGTCCGGTTGGGTATGGCCTAAATTTATACTTTTACTATATTTCATGTCTTTGATTGGCTAATTTTACTCCGATAGAATACTTTTATTTAACATAAAGTTTTTCTAGTTTTTGATTGGCTATTTATAAACTGTTTTAAATATTACATTATTGTTCCAAGAATTATTAGTAACATTATTAAACATTCCAGTTCATTATTGCCTCAAGGTTACCTCATTGTTAGCAACCTTCGGCTTCTATTCTCACAGCTCCTACATTGTTAAATTACTTAATACATTTACATAACATTATTATACATGTACATAATAATACATAGTACAGTGACTGTTACATACATTTTATATATTATTGTAGTGTACACATACTGCTTTAAGGCGGGCTTTTATTATATTTTATATTATATAATTAGACTGATATTATTAAAGTGTTAAAAATACTGCCTCAATTTACAGCATGCACTTCACCTTTACAATAACCTTTACGCCATCATTTTTGTGGATTAGTCAATTGCTTTCTGAATGTAACTGGCGGGCAATTGCTCTGGTCCTTCAATATGCATTAAGTGGTTTTTGTTACATTTGGTTCTGATTGTTTTAGATACGACCATCACTATAATGACTTAGTACATTACTGATAACAGATCCACTTCACTAGCAGAAGCACTTCTTTGTCTACTTTATTCTTTTTTCTCCCAACTTTGACCATTTCCACTATTTTCCGCACAATGATCTTTACTTAAAAACTTGGAAATACACTAGATATACATCTATGGCCAAATCTCGCCAATTTACAACTTTAATCGAAACGATTATGATTCTTTACAAGCCAGACACACTGGAACACTATAGGTATTTTATTTTCGTTGTCTGAGCAGCTGTTTCTTTCCTGGGTCTGACATACGCAATTTGCTTCCTTTATTCCAACTTGTCAAGACCAACAACGTTGCATCGAACTCTATCCATTGTTATTTTCCTAGAATTCGTAGTTAATCCGAGTGTGAACTGCTATGTAAGAAATGGCACTGTGGGGGAAATGCTCGGACTGTTTGATTACTGGAGTCCTGACTATTTCTGTTATCTACAAACTGTAAAATGCATTAGTCGATTGTTGAGACATCTAAATTTAAAATGTAACAACTAATGCGAAATTGCCACTCTAGTTATTTTCCAACTGAATCCAGTGGAATAAAAAGTTTGTTACATCCTCACGAATTTCTCTTTCGTTTATTAGTGATATATAACAACTATTCTTATGAAAACTTACTTCAGTTTAATCCAAACAAACCTTTGCAGAAATGGCTACACTATGAGATCAGAAGTATCCGGACACCCCCAAAAACATACGCTTTTCATCTAAGGTGCATTGTGCTGCCACTATTGCCTGGTAATCATTATCCGCGACCTCAGTAGTCATTACACATCGTGAAACAGCGGAACGGGACGCTCCGTGAAACTCAGACTTCGAACGTGGTCAAGTGATTGGGTGTCACTTGTGTCAGAGGTCTGTACGCGAGATTTCCACACTCCTAAACACCCCTAGGTCCACTGTTTCTGATGTGATAGTGAAGTGGAAACGTGAAGGGACATGTACAGCACGAAAGCGTACAGCCCACCTGTCTGTTGAGTTACATAGACCGCCGACATATGAAGAGGGTCGTAATGAGTAATAGACAGACATCTATCCAGACCGTCACATAGGTATTCCAAACTGCATCAGGATCGACTCCAAGTACTACGACAGTTAGGCGTGAGGTGAAAAACCTTGGATTCCATGGTCGAGCGGCTGCTCATAAGCCACGCATCACGCAGGAAAATGCTAAACGACGCCTCGCTTGGTGTAAGGAGCGTCAACATTACACGATTGAACAGTGGCAAAACGTTGTGTGGAATGACGAATCACGGTACACAATATGGCAATCCGATGGTAGCGTGTGGGTATGGCGAATGCCCGGTGAACGTCATCTGCCAGCGTGTGTTGTGCCAACAGTGAAATTCGGAGGTGGTGGTGTTATGGTGTGGTCGTGTTTTTCCTGGAGGGAGATTGTACCCGTTGTGTTTTGCGTGGCAGGATCACAGCGCAGACCTACATTCTGCTTCTTCTTGCTTCCCACTGTTGAAGAGCAGTTCGGGGATGGCGATTGCATCTTTTAACACGATTGAGCACCTGTTCATACTGCACGGGCTGTGGCAGAGTTGTTACACGACAATAACATCCCCGTGATGGACTGGCCTGCACAGAGTCCTGACTTGAATCCTATAGAACACCTTTGGGATGTTTTGGAACGCCGACTTCGTGCCAGGCCTCACCGACCTACATCGATACCTCTCCTCAGTTCCGCACTTCGTGAAGAATGGGCTGCCATTCCCCAAGAAACCTTCCAGCACCTGATTGAAAGTATGCCTGCGAGAGTGAGCGCTGTCATCACGACTAAGGGTGGGCCAACACCATATTGACTTCCAGCATTACCGATGGAGGGCGCCACGAACTTGTACGTCATTTTCAACCAGGTGTCCGGATACTTTTGATCACGTAGTGTACCTTATGTATTTCGTTATAGATACAAAGAGAACAGCGATAGTGAAATGTTTAAGAACTAGGCGCTGTAATCATACGGCACTAAAATTTCGTATGCTTTCTATACAATCCCAGAAATAACTGAATATCGACCAGACTTTAAATGAATGACAAAGCATTAACAATTCAAACCATTAATAACAGATATCTCTAAATGGCTTATACCACAAAAAGGTTATTTGAAACCAATTGTGTGTTTTAAAAGATTTTTTAATTTTTCTGTGTAGTACAGTTATGCAAAATTACACAAACTTCCTTCCGAATAGACAGGACTTCACAAGGTATTTCCAGAAACTTCAATATATGCGTTTTATTTCTCATGTACATCCCTTTAATGTATAACGTTTTAAACCAAATCGATAGCCATCTTGAACAAACTAAAACCATTTCGAAAAATGTTTCACGTAAAGGGTAGCTTGGTGTTTGGGAAATTTCGTTGAAAATCCTCTTGTCGTATCTTCGGAAGATATTGAACTTAAATACCAAGTTTGGTATTTGTCCAACTTTTCGTTTTTGAGTTATGCTGTTAACACACACACGAACCTTTCTCTAAAATGCTTTTTTTCCTCCAGAGGACTCAAAGCATGTTTTCCGTTGAAATCTCGATATCTAATGCAATACATTCTCTACTTAATGTACGTGGTAGAGAAAGTAAAAAATTGAGCCCTGTGGGAATGTGTGACCCTAGGTGGGAGGGGGGAATTCTATGGATTCAGCACTGATATCGTTGCGCAGAGGTTTGTTTCGAGTTTGAAAGGGGCCAGAATGTATGAAAGTCTGAGACAACTGCTTTAATGTAAACGTTATATTTATTCTCGCCCTAATTCCATTATATGATTCTGCTATGTCAGCAAACTAGATAAAAAGCAAACTTTAATTTATAATTTCAATAAGTTTTACTTCCTCTACCACGAATAGTAAGAGGGGAAGAATTGCATTCCACCCAAAATTTCGATACCGAGATTTGATGCCTCCTGAATCCAAAAATCTGATGTTTTACACTCACATGACTTTCTCTACTCTTGTGTAACATATTTTTACAAACGCTTATTCTGTATATGCTTCATGTTAATCGAGATGTTAATCTTAGTGCTAATTTTCTTGTAGATGCAAGGAGAATTGGTAGGCTTTAAGCGATAGTCAAATATTTTAAGTGCTGGTTGCTATGTGGATTAATCCAATCTCTTTGCATATCCAGGACATAAAAAATGAATAACGAATTCCCATTTGAGAAAAAGTGTTGGAAAACTTAAGGGAATAACAAGCAATATCTCGAAAATGGTTCACTCAAAAAAAATGTATATAACATAAATTGTTTATTTTAACGCGATCTACATTTTTGTATAGTAAAGCTTTGTCTATCTCTTATGGTTTACCAGTTATACAAAAGTCGTTCACAATGAAGAATACTTTTGGAGACATTCCCACAAAATTCAATATATACATTTTATTTGCAATATGATACCTTAATCAAAATCGTAATATCCGTTTTGGGGAAAATAAAAATGTTCGAAAAATGTTCCATGTAAAGGGTAATCTGGGGTGGAGGATTTTGCTGAAAACCATCGTGTCGCATCTCTGGAAGATACTGAACCTAAATACCAAGTTTGGTGTTTATCCGACTGTTCGTTTCTGAGTTATGCTCTTCACAGACAGCAGAATGGCAATTTCTTATTTTTTTTTGTCCTGGTAATGTAAAGAGAATGGAATACTCCACGTAGTAACCAGCTCTTAGGATATTTGACTATCGCTTAAAACCTACGATATTCCCCTTGCATCTACAAGAAAATTAGCAATAAGATTAACATCTCGATATCTCGATTAACATGAAGCATATGGAGAATAAACGTTCGTAAAAATAGTTTGCACAAGAGTAGAGAAAGTCATGTGAGTGTAACACGTAAGATTTTTATTGCTTATGCCAGCACAGTTTCGTTGCATTCAATTGAACACCTGAGCTAGCAGGAGGTGTTTGTGATGGATTACAATATTGATACAGACTCTGATATATGGATATAAATGTGACAGCTGTAACAATAAATTTGTTTATTACAGCAGGTCACCCGTAGCTCAATACTGAAGCAGACCGTTCTTAGCCAATTGAAAGTAAGAGGGAGGGGTTTGGACGTTATTATTTGCATCGGGCGCATATTTTAAATCTGTATCAATCTCCATTAACCTTAAGGACGATTGAATACTAGTTTTAGAAACTTAAAATTGAATATATTTCCAAAACGCTATGGTTATATGCTAAAAGAAACCTAATTGATAGTCAGATGTTTAAAGGCGGGGCGCTACATGCTGGCCATAAAATTCTATACTCTTTCGATAACATTGCGAGAAACATCTGAAGAGCATCAGCATTTTAAGAAACAAGGCAATTTTTACTTTCTCTACTACGTATAGTAAGTAGGGGAAGTATTGTATTCCACCCAAAATTTCGATACCGAGATTTCACCGGAAACACATGTTTTGAGTCTCACTGAATCCAAAAAAAGCATTTTTAGAAACATGTCCGTGTGTGTGTGTCTGTGAACAGCATAACTCAAAAACGAAGAGTCGGATAAACACCAAACTTGGTATTTAGGTTCAGTATCTTTCAGAGATGCGACACGAAGGTTTTCAAGAAAATCCCCCCACCTCAGACTACCCTTTACATGGAACATTTTTCGAAAATTTTAATTTTCTCAAAAACGGCTCTAACGATTTTGATTAAAATATATGTTTAAGACATTGTCATGACAAATAAAATGTATATCTCGAATTTTCTGGGAATGTCTCCAAAAGTTTTCTTCATTATGAACGACTTTTTCATAACTGGTAAACCATAAGAGATAGACAAAAGTTTACTACACGGAAAATGTAGATCGCGTTAAAATACATAATTTATGTCATATACATTTCTTTTGTTGAGTGAACCGTTTGCGAGATATTGCTTGTTATTCCCTTAAATTTTCCAATACTTATACTTTTTCTCAAATTCGTTATTCATTTTTACTTTCTCCACTACGTATAGTAAGTAGGGGAAGTATTGCATTCCACCCAAAATTTTGATACCGAGATTTCACCGGAAATACATGTTTTGAGACTCACTGAATCCAAAAAAAGCATTTTTGGAAACATGTCCGTGTGTGTGTCTGTCTGTGTGTCTGTGAACAGCATAACTCAAAAACGAAGAGTCGGATAAACACCAAACTTGGTATTTAGATTCAGTATCTTTCAGAGATGCGACACGAAGGTTTTCAAGAAAATCCCCCCACCCCAGACTACCCTTTACATGAAACATTTTTCGAAAATTTTAATTTTCTCAAAAACGGCTCTAACGATTTTAATTAAAATATCATATGTTTAAGATATTGTCATGACAAATAAAATGTATATCTCGAATTTTCTGGGAATGTCTCCAGAAGTATTCTTCATTATGAACGACTTTTTCATAACTGGTAAACCATAAGAGATAGACAAAAGTTTACTACATGAAAAATGTAGATCGCGTTAAAATACACAATTTATGTCATATACATTTCTTTTGTTGAGTGAACCGTTTGCGAGATATTGCTTGTTATTCCCTTAAATTTTCCAATACTTAATACTTTTTCTCAAATTCGTTATTCATTTTTTTTATGTCCTGGACATGCAAACAGATTGGAATGCGCCACATAGCAACCAGCGTTAAAATATTTGACTATCGCTTAAAACCTACCATATTCCCCTTGCATATACAAGAAAATTATCAATAAGATTGACATCTCGATATCTCCATTAACATGAAGCATATGGAGAATAAGCGTTTGTAAAAATAGATTGTACAAGAGTAGAGAAAGTCATGTGAGTGTAACACATCAGATTTTTTTTTCAAACAATTATGATGTGTTGCACACGCATGACTTGCTCTGCTCTTGTACAAGCTATTTCTACAAAGGCTTATTCTTCATCTACTTCATGTTAATCGATATAAACATTTGTAGAAACCATCTTATTGCTAATTTTCTTGTAGGTACAAGGGGAGTATGGTAGGCTTTAAGCGATGGTCAAATACTTTATGAGCTGGTTGCTATGTGGAGCATTTCATTGTTTTTGCATATCCAGGACATTAAAAAAAGAAATAAAGGGTAAAAAAGCGAATAACGAATTCCAATTTGAGAAGAAGTATAAGTATTGGAAAATTCAAATAAACAACAAGGAATATCTCGGACATAGTTCACTCTACAAAAAATGTATGTGACATAAATCATGTATTTCAACGAGATGTACATAGTAATGCAAAAGTTATGCAAAAGTCATTCGGAATGAAGAGAACTTTTTGGGACACTCGCATAAAATGCAAGATGTACATTTCATTTGCCACGAAAATGTCTTAAACATGTGATTGAATTGTGTTCCATGTAAAGTGTAGTCTGAGGTGGAGCAATTTTCCTGAAAATCTGGGTGTTGCATCCTTGGAAGATCTTAAACTCAGACATCCTGTTTGGTATTTATCCGACTTCTCATTTTTGAGTTATTGTTTTCAGTACGCACCCAGACACATACGGAATGTTTCCAAAAATTGATTCAGGGCACCTCAAAACATGCATTTCCATGAAATACCGGTATCAAAATTTTGGAAGGAATGCAACACTTCTCCAATTTAGTATACGAGTAGAGAAAGTAAAGATATACCAGGTGAGTCAACTGCTCCTATTTAGTTTTTAATTTATGCAACGCGCTAAGCGACATATGTGACTTGCGCCTTATTTAAATTCCTTGTAATGGCTGATTTGCATAACGAATTCTGAAGGATGGATAGATAACTCGGTGCACAAGTGTTTTACAGGACAGAATGCAATCGCTATGTATGTCGATGCAAAAAACATCCCACCCTGATACTGGTAGCTGCAGGAGCACTTTTAGCCAATTTTGCAAACTTTTATTCTTTAGCATACATTCATACACCCCTGTGTAAACCCCCTGAAGGAACAGCCTATCACATGAATCGATTGACAAACCATTTGAAAACAAAATGGTAGATCTACGCAGTGCGACTAATTGGATTTAAGTTAGACAATGTTGTACAGCCTTGTCAAAAAATGCTAAATATTAGGTAGATACTTTCTTCTCTGTCACAAACTATGGCATATTTCAGTTCATACAGTAACTGTTATGACTGATGCAGTTTCTTTATTTGAGTTAAAACTACCAAACCGAGCTTGAAACATTGTATGGAACTGCAAAAAACGTGTGAAGATTCGAGGTGGGGTACAGTTCTGCGATTACTAATTCCTATAGGAAAGTTCGCAAGGTAGCGTTAGCCGAATGGTATTATCACGGTTGCTTGAACACTGTACCACTTCCGTTGGGGTTCAAATTCTTCGAGTTAAGTTCAAACTTTTTATTACCTTTTATTGTATCTCTTTTGTCTTGTAATTTGATATTATGATACAAATAACATCTTTGATAATATAAGTGTGTATAAAATAGAATAATCGCCATGTTTTCCGCCACAAAGCCCAAATCTACTACGGACAATCATACGTGAATAATGCAGGCAGATTACACCGCGCATGTTACAGCATGCAAGAAGGTCTCTCCGGCAACGTAACACAAATGTGCATTGATGAAGGGGGTGGTCATGTTGAACATTTACTTCGTTGATGAAATCCACATTCTTTAACAATTTATTATTCTGTTTACTTACAACTCCTTTGTCAGTAGAAGTGAAACATAACGTTTAAACACGAAACAAAAACTGTTATATTTAATATCGTCGATATCCGCCCAAAAGAATGAAAGCAACTACGTAACACGGTTTACAACACCAGATACGGTGCAGATTATTTCGCCAAACACGATACACAATTATCTGCTTGTAATTGTTGTGTCTTTGACTCACAGGAGAGCAAATAACAAAATCAATAAATTGGTATACTAAAATCCAGAAAATAAACACAAGGAGAAAGAAAAAAAAGAATCAAAAAAATTTTATGCTTGGAATAGATTCGAAACTCCAAAGCTGACCTTTGCTTTACCATATTCCGGCAGTTAACCCACTCGGCTAAATCACTCTCTGCCGTTCTTTGGGAGAACACTCATCTGTCTCCTTGCAAGTATTATATCCATGAAGAGCCACCTTTTATAAACCTTTGCAGCTCCTTGATTCTCATTCAGACCTTTAAACATTAATGCTAGTTGCATATAGTACCGAATAGAAGAGCAGAGCTGCAATAACAGTTTGTTTGCTAAAAGGGTCGATGTTTTCACAATAGACTATAAACTGCGGGTTGCATAGATACGAATACCTAGGGGCAGCTGACTCATCTGGTATATCTAAAAAAAAAATAAAACAGCATACTCAAAAATGGAAGTGGAAACTATTAATGACATAGGAGCAGAGAGTTGGATATTAATTATGAATCAGAAAAACAATATCAGGATGGGATACGAGGAGCCAGAGCTTCTAGGATACGGAAGAAAAGGAGTGAAGAAGTAAGGCAATTAATGGGGATGGACGAATCAGTTAAACAGAATTGAAAGAAGTGCTCTTCAGTGGTATGGCCACTTCCGAAGAATGACAGAATAAAGACGGCCCAGGATTATTTTGGAATGAAGGAAACGTGGAAGACCACGAGCAAATTGTAGAATTGGTATGTTAAGATGAGGAGTCTCTCTGGAGGAGGAATGTTGGCGGATTCGTGAAGAATGGAGAGTGGGAATACCAACCACTGAAAAGTGAAAAAACTCTCAAAAGTAGCTAAGTAAAATGTAAAGGTAAAACTGTTGAACAATTCAGGGGGATAATAACGGATTTCTCGGAAATGGCTTACACAGAAAAAGTTGTTAAAAATAAATTGTGTTTTAAAGAGTGTAGTGTTTTTTTGTGTAGTATGTCTTTGTCAATTTCCTATGGTTTACCTGTTATACAAAACTAATTCAGAATGAAAAGGACTTCACAGGCTATTTCCCACGTAATTCAAGATATACATTGTAAATATCTTAAATATACGGTGTTTTAATCAAAATTGTTGGCATGAAAACAAGCATATCGAAAAATGTTACATAAGGGTAGTATGTGGGTGGGGATTTTCTTGAAAATGCTGTGTCGCATTCCTGGAAGATACCAAACTTAAATACCAATTTTGTATTTACCCGAGATTTAGTTTTTGAGATTACACTTTCCACACACATACACATGGAACGTTTTCTAAGAACTCCGGTTTTATTTCAGAGAGCCTCAAAACGTGCATTTCTATGAGAAGAAAAAAGCGTGTTGCTATATGATAGCTTTGAAATTCCGAGCACTTTGCATGACCACGAGAAAAAACCAGTGGCGACTTACGCATGATAAAAGCATAAGTATTTGAAAATTCAAATCAACAACAAATAATAGGTATACCTATCGGAAATGGTTAATGCTACAAAACCTTTGTCATCAGTTGTGATATAACGAGATCTGCATTTTTTTTGGTTTAGTGAGATTTTGTCTATTTCTTATGGTTTAGCAATTATACAAGTCATTCGACTTGTGAGGAATTGACAGGCTATTCCCCCAAAAATTCAGGAAATATATTTAATTTGTCATGTAAATGTCTTTTAACGTAAGGTATTTTAATAAAAATGCATTAACAGCTAAATTTTGAGAAAACAAAAATCCAAAATTTTGCGACGTAAATTTTAGTTTGGGGTGCGAAGATTTTGTTGAAAATCTTCGTGTGTCATCTTTGGAAATTTTTATTCTTGTTATTATTATTACCACAATAATAATTATAATAATAATCCCGTGACACTACAGATCATGAAGGGCCTAGATCTGCTAACCCGACTTCAGACCTTGCGTCCATTTACGCATGCAATAAGTAGGGGATCATCCAACCGATACGTGGAAGTAATGTAGGCAGCATCACGTATCCCTTAGCCAGAATCTTGGACTCTATGACTGGGATTGCTGCCTATCGTAGCTCCTCGCTTTCCTCAGTGGGCACCGATCCTATACCCAGGACTCGAAACCCACACCCCCATGGATAGTACCGAACTCGGACGCATTCCATGCTCCAGCCTACAGCTTCATGGTGCAATCTTTGAAACTACTGAACTTGTATACCAAATTCGGTATCTTCGAATATTTCCACTGCTTTGTTTGTTTGTTGGTTGGTTTTAGGTAGATAGTAATGGATCCAAGTTTCATCTACCGTGCTATAGCGCCGCAAAAGCTCTTTTGGGTTGCGTTGGAACATGTTCAAACATCCTTGTGAAATGGTCACGCGATTCCACTTGTACTTAACTGTGAGCAGTCGCTGCACCCGTCTTGCTGACGGTTTTCTCATACCCAAAAATTCGTGCAGAATGTTATACACCCGTTCGCTCGAGATGTTTACGGTCTTCGCTATCTCACAGATTTTCACTCGGTGACCTTCCAACACAATATCGCGAACTTTGTTCACTATTTCATCTGTTGTGACCTCAACCGGCCATCCTGTGCGCACGGCGTCTCTTGTACTCGAACGGCCACATCGAAATTCTGTGAACCATGCCATGTGATAGGGCAGAGCCCCCATAATACTTGTTCAGGGTTTCTTCTGCTTCCTTCACCGGCTTACCACGCAAAAAAATAGTGCGTTATCAGAATACGAAATTCACTTTTCTCCAGTTTGATGCAGTAATTTGTATCACAAATTACTTAAATGTAAATAATGATTGTAATATGAATATGCATTTTTGTGTGACATTGATTTGAGATGTTTCTTGACTGTAATTATTGTTGAGAAGTAAGTTTTTAATGCCTTACTGAAACTGTCAATAATAGCGCGCAATAATGCAGCGAGGGGGTGAGCTGTTTATCATTATTGGAAACGAGGAAGTTACGTAATGTTGGCGCGTTTTTTCCGTTGAGAACCTTCTGGAATATTTCCCTAGAGCATATGTATTCATAATTTTCATTGGATATTAAAATAGACGCTAATGTTGGCGCGTTTTATTAGCCAATAGTAACTCAGTTATAATCTTTAGGCATATCGGTGTGTATGGGTATAAAAGCAGTAGGTTGGAGGTAAAGTCAGTGCAGTTCATCAAAATTCTTAGTACACTACACGTCGCCTTCAGTCGTTCAGTTCATCGAAAATTTCAATACATTACACGTCGCCTTCAGTCGTTCAGTTCATCAAAAATATGTGTACACTACACGTCGTCTTCAGTCAGTCAGTTCGTCGAAAGTATTAGTACGGCATACATCGGATATAGATTCACAAGTTACGCGCAGCAGAATTATGAAAGATCTAAAGTATGGTAAAGTTAATTATACAAAAGATTGAAGTACGTGGATTAAAAGAATTATCAGTAAGAAGTTATTATAACAGTTTCAGTTTGGCGAGTGTTAAGATCAATGTATAAATGTGATAGTTAACGTGTTCGACAATAAATGTGTAAAACAAATTTCTTCATCAGTGTTATATTTGGATAAAAGATTCCTTTCCGTTTACACAACCCTGATCAAGAGACATGTTCGACCGAGAAATAATAGCTAGCCGGAGGACAGTGAAACAGAATTAAATAAAAAAATAAAATTAAAATTCTTTCAAACAAAAACTAATACTGCCGCAAATTGCTAACACCAGATGAAGCTACAAACTGAACAAATGAATGACGTCACAAGATGGCTTCACATGAAGTAAACATAAATACACAAACATTTGTAAGTAATACCGTTACAAATTGGCTACCACAATGTGGGGCTACAAAAATGTTAAATAAATAAACATTAATAATAAATACTACTACAAATTGGCTCCCATACGTGGGGCAGTTAAAATTATGTAACCAAACAAAACAAAAGCAGCACAATATAAGATCTTCAAGTTCTAATAATTTACGTAAAAACATATTACGTAAACATTAAACTACCGCAAATTTTTACGTAGCACACACACATGCTTATTTTAGACGCTCTCAACAATGTTCTAAGAAACAAATGACGACGAATTACTGCTAGTACACCCAGAATAGATGTAAGACTTGGGTGCAAACAAGAAACCTGTGATTAGAACGCTATCTCTCGTCAAAGTCATGGACTTATCAATCAGCCTCGTAAATGAGTAAAAATATAACACATTTGCTTCATTTTTATGTACATGGCGTTAACTTGGTAGTCCGTCACACCGGTAGATTGCAACTATGGCCTTAATTTATCGGTTGAGAGTACGTTTCATACTCATCAATTTAATGTTATAATCACAAACTTCACCTTTTTTGGAATTATATTTGTGAGTAAAATGAAGAAACACAAGCCAATATTATTTAAATATATTACAGTAAAACATAAAAGAAAATCTACTATGGAGAGTCGAACTCAAGGTACCTGCGTAGAAGTTAGGTGGCTTAATATACTCCACGCCAAGTACGGTGTGGAGGTAGCCCAAATCAGTACCTTGTGGCTTGTATTATGGAATTAGCCAAAGCGGCGCACAGAAACTGACGGTTGTAAACCGAAGAAACTGAAAAAATTTAACATTTCAAGCGACCGGACACTTTTAGTTTGACCGAGTGTACAGATTCCCTATATCTGAGATAGAAATAGATGTGAATTTCGTACAACAGCTGAACAGCTTCCTGCTTGAATTTATTGTCGGTTTTATTACATAAGTGTAATTTATTTGTCTGTTTTTACGGGTAAGAACTCATCTCTGCTTTCTGCATGAATATGAAATATATAAGTAAAACGCAGAAGTAATTTCAGTGTAGCATTGCAGCATAAGAGCACTGCTAATGAAGCATTTTTGTACGTTTCGTCTAAAAATAAAATATCTTGCGTTCGTATTTCCTCATTTAAAAATAATATGTAATGATGGATGGTTGGAGAGAAACAGATGCACATATCCAATATGAATAATTAATAAGCTTTAATCTATAAAATACGATTCCATTACATAAATATCCAAACTAGGCAAAAATAGCCGTGTATGAATGCAAAAACACACGTTAAAGATTAAATACGGCATTTTTATAGAACCAATTCATGCACTGTCTGTCCAGGGACATTTTACATGGGTAGGCGAGCCCTTCCTAGTAGGTAGGGGTTTAGTTACTGGAAGGAGGTAGTATTTACTTGATAGAAATCAAAAAGGTGCAAATATGTGCGATAGTGAAAGACTGTTGCCTGTTTCCTACTGTAGCATCACGCGCAGCAAGCGTTCAGCATAATGTATACCCCCTTTACCTACGAGATATGCTGCGCCTTCCTACTAGCTATAACGTCACTGAACATACGGTACTGGTACATATATGTATACGTATGTCGTAGAGAGAATATACAAGATGTTTGGAAAGTCACTCCACGCCCTGCATTACTAACTTTATTATTAGTTAAGTAGAGATTAAATGGCGAAAATTGCAAAAATGACTTTTTAATGTTTGTGCAGTCTTAATGGAATTTCCTCCTAAATTCGATATTTACTTTACTTGTAAACACAAATATTTTTTAAAATAATAGTGCAGCTGGCATTTTGTATTGTGTAAACTGGCACCACTTCACAAAAAAGAGAGAGAAAGGAAGAAAGAAAAACGAGAATCAAAACTCCTACACACTTTGGAGTAGAGCGGTAAACATTAACCGACTTATTGTGGGAGAGTTTTGCTCTACAAGTTGGCCTTACTGTTCCTTATGGCGGCTTCTGTCTGCTCAAGCCCTGACGACTTTGTTTTCTCCCCTTTTTTCTGTAACGGATACTTTCTGGTATAAATGAAACGTTTTCTCATACACTGTTGAAGATAGTTAAATCAAATTTTAGGATGACAAAAACAACCTCTAGGTATTGTTGTGGATCCACTTTGTTGTAAGTGAGATGGCTGTTCAAAAACAAAATTATTTCTGATACACTTTAATAAAACGATGGTTTAATACACAAAAAATCTCCTTTAATAAAGACCAGTGAACTTAAGACATTCATCTACACCATGCTAAAAAGTTTCCGAGATAATACGTTAAGGGAACAAGGTACTTTGAAATGGTCAAAAATCACATTTTTTGTTTTAAGCATTATTTCTTGTTTCAGAAATTATATACTTTTGGGGGGTTAAGACATTTAAATACTATTTAAATGCTAATCTGCATTCCTTTAAACCTGTAATGCAACGCCCCTTTTTAGAACATTTTTTTATTTTTCAACAACGAACGACTATATCATGCCCAGCGAGCAGTTCAGCAAGTAACAAAAGAGACCAGGACCAAGAGAAGGCAATCAGAAAAGCTGAAGCAATCCAGGAATGGAGGTGCAGATGATTATGATCCTGGAATGTACTGAAGTGTGTCAGAATTTTAATGTTCAAACTTTAAATTCGTTTTCTCAAAACAAAAATTTTTGGATACTTATGTGCGTTTTTCTCAGATAGTATGCGAGGTAAATAGCTGAAATTTTCAGTACATCTATACAACCCATAGGTAAAGTTTCTGAACCGCAATCATAATTTTATAATGTATATTAGTGATATTAAGAGAGCAACAACATTGCAAATTTTCCACATTTTTACTTTGCAAATAATTATTTTTCAATTCCTAGTCAACTGATATACATAACTAAATAATTGAGGTTCAGAAGATAGTTGATTATATTAAGAACAAGCATACAGAAGTGTAATTCTATATTTCAGGTAGTATCAGTGAAAAAGGTACATGCATTCACATGTTTTAAGAGTAAATTTTACTTTTTGCTGAATGAAGTAATTTTTATGGACTCAACTACATAAGCTATCAATGCAAACAACCACTTGAAATAATTATTATGATCTATGGAATAATTCATAACAATTTCAGGAAACACCATTGAGAACTTTAAGAGCAGCGACAATTTAACACACTTAAGGTGCAATTTCTTTGTATTCAGACTACCTTGGCCCCTTAAGAATTTAGCGGATTTAATATTGATGCGATGGGGTTTTTTAATCTTCCTTTAAGTGACTACCTTAAAACTTATGGGAAGATTAAATGCCCTATACTGCCCATGTTAAGTTAGCTCATTTAAATACTCGTTGTCTTAGAAACTACTGAATGTGTCACTTGAAAGCTTTACAGGATTACGTTATAATATTTATAAGGCTGGCATTATAGGTCAGTCGGTAGAGCGGCTGCCTGCTGTGCGAGAGGTCCCGGTTTCGATTCCTGGCTGTGGGGTGGGAATTTTTCTCTAACTTAGATTAGTGCCTATCCTCCCCAGAGTCTGGAAGTATGAATGAGAGTGTGAATGTGTGTATGTTATTAATAAATAAAATCTGAAGTTTACCAGAAATCAAACGACAAGCGAATACGAGTTAACACCATTGCCTATGGGCAATATGTTCCAAAGGAAAGGTCGCCGATAAAACCAATGCAGTTAAAGGCGGGGTATAAATGGAAATAATATACCAGGTGAGTCATCTGCGCCGTTTTGTTTTGCAACGTGCTAAGCGACATATGTGACTTACGCCTTTCTTGAATGCCTTCTAACGGCTGATTTGCGTAACACTTTATAGAGGAGGGATACATAACTCAGTGCATAAGTGTTTTTTGGGTCAGAATGCATCCCAACCTGACACTGAGAGCTAAAGTAGCAATTTTAGCCAATTTTACAAACTTTTATTCTTTAGCATACAACCATGCACCCCTTTGAAAACGACCCTGAAGGAACAACTTATCACATGAATCGGTTAACAAAACCATTTGAAAACATAATGGCAGATGTACGCAGTGCGAGCAATTGGATTTAAGCCGTTAGCCAATGTACAGCCTTGTCAAAAATGCTAAGTATTAGGTAGATAATTTCTCTTATTTCACAAACTATGGCGTATTTAAGATCATACGGTAATTGTAACGACAGTTTTAATTCAAACAGTTTATTTGTTTGAATTAAAACTACCAAACCGAGCTCAAAACACTGTATGACGCTGCAAAAAGCACGTAAAGATTTGAGGAGGGGGTCTAGTTCTGCGATTACTAATTCGTATAGGAATCTCAGCTCGCAAGGTAGCATTGCCGAATGGTATTATCACGGTTGCTTTAACACTGTCACTTTAATTCGGGTTCAAATACTTTGGGTGAATTTCAAACTTTTTGTTACCTTTTGTTTCATCTCTTTGAGCCTGTAATTCGATATTATGATATAAATAACATTTTTTATAACATTAAAGTGTGTACAGAATAGAATAATCGTCATGTTTTGCACCGCAAAGAAGAAGAACCACAAAGCCCAAATCACATAAGGTCACACTCATACGTGAAGAATGCAGGCAGATTACACCGGGCATGTTACAACATGCAAGAAGGTATCTCCGGTTACGTACACAAATGTGCATTGATGAAGGGGGTCGTCATTTCGAACATTTACTTCCTTGATGAAATCCACGCTCTTTAACAATTTATTATTCTATTTACCAGTGAACTTAGCACATTTACAACTCCTTTGTCAACAGAAGAAGTGAAACATAAGGTTCTGTTATATTTAATATCGTGGTAATGAGCCCAAGATAATGACAGATAACTACGTAACACGGTTTACAACACCAGGTACGGTGCAGATTATTAGGGTAAACATGATACATAATTATCTGATTGTAATTCTTATGTCTTTGGCTAACGGGAGGGCCAGTAACCAAATTAAATAAATTAGTACACTAAAATACAGAAAATAAACAACGAGAAGGAAAAAAAGAACCACAACTACTTTGTTTGTATCAGATTCGAACCTCCGAAGCCAACCCTTGCTTCACCACATTCCGGCAGATAAAACACTCGGCCACAACCCACGTAGTTTATTTCGCTCTTCGGGAAAAGATTTCTTTTATCTCCTTGCATGCATTATATTCATGAAACGCCGTCTTTTTAAGGCTTTTGTAGCTCTTTGATTCTCATTCAGGCCTTTAATCATTAATGGGGATTGCGTATAAGTAACAAATAGAAGGGCAGAGATACAATAACAGTTTTTTTGCTAAAAGGGTCAAAGTTTTCACATTAGACCTTAAGCTGCGGTTTGCGTAGATACGAATACCTAGGGGCAGCTGAGTATATAAGTAAATAAACCACGTTTATGAAGGAACGCCTATCAGAAAAAATGTTATTACTTTTCAAAATAATTTTGATTCTAAAAATTACTTTTTATGCAAACTAATTTATTACGACCACACTAATACAGATATACAGGGTGGCTTATTTAAGTTGAGACTGTACAATATCTCCAAAACTAAGCGTTGTAGAAAGAAATGTCTTGGATAAAAGTTGCTTGATGTTATGGGGGAAAGTAAATCCCATAAGTCCTGTTTTCTTTAGAGGGCGTTGTAATGGTCATTTTAGGAAAAAGTTTAATTCTTTTAAATGGAAACCAAAATTTTGTATGTTATTTTCTCATTATAAAATGGTGTATAAAAACCTGTTTTTGTGATGAATAAGGAAACAAAATAAAAAATGTTGTTTCCAAACACGAAACGTCACTTGAGCCTCAAATGTCCATCAATGGATGGTCTAAACATTCAGAATTTTCGTTATTGTTTACAATTGCAAAGTGCTTTAAATAAATGTTGTTTAGTTTTTTAGGAGCTGTAAGACAACATAAAAAGGTAGGTTCACATTTAAAAAAAATTAAATTGACTTAAAATTATTATCATAACATCCTCCAAATATAACACGACTAATGGCATCTACTTTCCCCCATAACATCAAACAACGTTTATTCAAGACATTTCTTTCTACAAATCTTAATTTTGCAGATATTGTACAGTCTCAACTTAAATGGTCCACACTGTATATGGTTCACTGTGGTTCAGTTTCACAGTTTTGTTGTTATGTTGTCAGCATGTGTTTTACATTTCATCCGTTTATCAGTTATAGTTCAGAGAAAACGGGACATACATGACAGAAAGTGTAGTTTTTCCAACAAACATAAACCTGAGAGTGTTGTAGCCCCACGTATGATGCAAAGTTTCCGGTGGCCTTCGCCCCACGTTTACTTTCCGGTGGCCTTCACCCTAACGTTTAAAAAATCAACTTTGTATTTTAATGTTTATTTAAATATTATATATGTATGCCTCGACTGCGTCAGTAGAAATTTGCAGAAACACGTATCCCTTAGCAGGAGGTGGTGCGGCTAAAGAATGAAGACTTACACAAATTATAATGATATTTAATTTCGTTTTACTAATCTTTCACACGATTATATAACACTTCACTGATATATCTTACTGCAGAGCTGTGAGATTATAGATTAATTGCACTTTTAACACGTAAACTTTATATTATTCACGCTGTAATGATTTTTTTTATGTCTCACACTGAACACGTATAAAATCGAACTGCTCGGGACGCTGCCTTCCAGCATCTGGCATCTACCGCTTAAATTTGTACATTTACTGTATTTCAAGTTTCTGATAGGCTAATTCTACTCCAATAGAGTACTTTTATTTAACTTAAAGCTTCTCTAGTTTTTTTTGGCTATTTATAAACTATTTTAAATATTACATTATTGTTCCAAGAATTATTAGCAGCATTATTAAACTTTCTATTTTATTGTTGCTTCAAGGTTACCTCATTGTTAGCAGTTTTCGGCTTCTATTCTCACAGCTCCTATATTGTTAAATTACGTAATACATTCATATAGCATTATTATATGTACATAATAATATAAACATAATACAATGACTGTTACATACATTTTATATATTATACGCATATTGCTTTTAGGCGTGTTGTTATTATATTTTATATTATTTAATTAGACTGATATCGTTTAAGTGTTAAAAATACTGCCTCAAACCATATATCAAATTGAGCAGCGGGTTTCAAATGTTAATATGACGGCGAAATCACTCAATCTCCCCTTAAACCATTAGTCACACATTATCTAATCCTGAGATATCGTTTGACTCAACTAAATTTGCATGTAAACCCCGGTATTAGCAATACATCCAGTCCGTTAGCAACTGCTGCTTTTAACGCGTCGCATCGAAGTTTCGTGAGCATAGCGTTCATTGCTGCTTTCAATTCATAAGATCCTTGCTTTCTGTTGATACTCTTCCTTACCCATTTCGGGAGAAAAAAGTCTCAGGGCATTAGGTCTGGCGTACGAGTCGGCCATCCGTGTGGACTACATCTGCTAAATAATTCATAAAATATAGGGTCTTTCAACAAGAGTGTCCTATCTTTAACATGTGATAGCTGCCGATGTTATTGAGTTACAGCAGTCATCTTTTCATATGGTTATAGTTGTTATTGACAAATAGCCATGGAACGTTACAGCATTCAGCAACGCGTAGAAATTGTGAACATTTATTATCAAAATGGATCATCTGTTCGCCAAAACTTCCGTGTATTGCGTGAAGTTTACGTGTGCATAATCGTTCCTGCGAGAGAACGATTCGGCATTTGATCCATACATTTGAGAGAAGCGGTTCTGTCAGCGATCAAAGAACGCTTGTAGGTAATCGACGTAAGCGCTCCAACGAAAATATAGGCGTTGTTCGTGAGAGTGTACGCGAAAACGGAAACAAATCAATTGCTCGTCGAGCGGAAGATTTGGGGCTTTCGCCAACCACAACTTGGCGAATTCTGAATCTGGACTTGAAGTTTCACGCTTACAAAATATTGTTAATTCAAAAACTAAAGCCCAACGACCATAGGTTGCGCCGTGTATTCGCTGAATGGGCTATGGAGCAATTGGAAGCTGACCCGGATTTTTGTCGAAAAATCATCTTCAGCGACGAAGCCCACTTTTAGATGTATGATTGTGTTAATTAACAAAATTGCGCTATTGGAGAAATCACAATCCAATGCAGATTAAAGAACGACCACTTCATCCCCAAAAGGTTAGTGCGGTGTGAATTTTGGTATGGTGGAATCATTGGTCCATATTTTTTCCAAGATGAAGTTGGAGAAGCTCTGTCAATGGAGAAAGATACCGGGCTCTTATAAGGGACTATTTTTGGCCTCAATTGGATGGTATAGATGAACCAGAAAAATCTGTTTCCAGCAAGATGGTGCCACATGTTATACTGCTCTCAAAACAATCGATCTTTTGAAGGAGAAGTTCAAAGGTTTCATCATTTCCCGTGGTGGTGATGTTAACTGGCCCCAGAGGTCATGTGATTTAATGCCGTTGGATTACTTCTTGTAGGGTTATGTTAAATCTCGAGTTCTGTCAACAAGCCAGAAACAGTAAATGATATTATGAATACCATCACACATGTTATTCGTGAAGTTGGACCTAATTTACGTTCTTCTGTCATTGAAAATTGGGTCAACTGTATACGCACAACCGCGGCGGTCACTTAACTGATGTTCTCTTCCACACGTAATGACATTAATTATGTTCCAAAATAAAAAAGAAATAAACCTTTATCATTTATATAAGTGTTTTATTTAAGTACAAAGATAGGACACACTTGTTGAAAGATCCTATACATGGCCCAAAATATTTTGGGACCTAATTGAGTCATTTATAAAACCACATGAGTCACAGAAAATGCTTTTCGGGAAAGGTGTAGACAGGGGATATAGAGCAATCACTTCTAACCGAATGTGTGACGTTACAGCGGGCGGCTCTCAAACTTGGTAGACATACGAGAGCAGAAGATATTGCTTTACGTCGTCGGGGCAGCAGCGGCGAGGGTGTCCGTCGCCTCCCCCAAAGGCTATAGCGCATCCCCCAAAAACTACCCCCTAAGTTTTCTGAGAGCTCGATTTCAACTATGTAGCCCCTGTTTTATGCCTCTGGAAAGCTTCGCAAAGAGGGGAGTATAGTAGCTATTGTGATACCGGCACACAATAAAAGCTTGAATAATCGGAAGCTTAAAACCGATAAAACATCGTAATATTTTCAGCAAAAAAATTAAAGATGGTGTAGTTTATTACTCTTATTGCACATATCTAAATAGACCAATATATTAAGTCTTATAACGCTATACGTTCTGAACAACTACATATAGCGAGTGCAAGAACTGTTCGTACAGCTTGAAGGTTCTATCAAACAGGACTGTTGACTGGAAACGGATAAGCAAAAGAAAATCGCGACACAATCAAGAACACCGGTATATATTTTATATGATCGCATATAACATAAGAAATCAAACTCGATTTGTTAAACTAAATCAAATAGTTGATGATTTTATACACAGAATCTAATCGTATAGTAGGCCGTTACTGAAATAGATTTTTAACAAAACGTTTTTAGTTCAATATTTAGTTGGGAAGCCTTAATTATTACCTCAAGTTCCCGGGGCAGTAATTCAATTGTCTGCCGTAGGTTTGGGATCAATTGACCCCATTCCTCTTGTAGATCTTGTTTCAAGCCTGCTATGGAAGAAAAACTGCTTTCTGAGCCTTTCTTCTATTACCAAGCACCAAGATGCTTCACCTGGAGTAATCATAAAGTTTGTTATCACCTCGATAAAATAAAGTTAAGTAATTAATATTTTTATTTGTTAGCAGGCACGTGCCTGCAGTCCTGGTACACATTAAAATCACCGCACTAGAGTACAGTAGTGCAGCTCATTGATAGAGTGGAGTACCCTGCGGTAATTCATTTCCTGTATTTGAAGAGGAATGACGCTGCAACAATCCATGCTGAGTTGGTAGAAGTGTACGGCAACATTGCAATTATGTGACACAGTGGGTGGAGCAAATCCTTTGTTCTAGTCAAACAAGTCTGAATGACGAAGAACGAGGAGGCAAACCATCTCTCTGAGAAGAACCGAGAATCTCAAGAGAAGTGGAGACCCTGGTGCTTAAGGACTCACTGATCAGTTTTCAACATCTTGCACGACATTTTGAACGCAATAAATTTGGCCGCACGCCGGGTCCTGCGACTGCTCACACCCATTCAGAAAGCCCGTCCAACGAGGTAACAGCGAAATGTCGCAGCTGTGTCAGCCCAAACTAGATGACTTATTTAGACACCTACTCACCATGGACGGGTGCTGGATGTATCACTTTGACCCCGAGACAAAGGAGCAAAGCAAGTATTGGAAACATGTGGATTCACCAAAGGGCGAAGACCCAAACATTATCGGGCAAGGTATTGGTGAGTGTTTTTATGAGACTGCCATGGTGTGATGCTAACATATTATGCTCCTACTGGAGCTTACTACCAAAATCTCCAGTTGAGATTACGGTAGGCTGTCAAAATGAAGCGTCGTGGGAAGCTATGTAAGAGGGCCTTTTTGCTACACGACAAAGCCCCAGCACATTATGCACTGCACAGATTCACACATGGTATTTCTTTGGGCTATCAAATTTTGCCTCATTCCCCGTATTCTCCTGACATTGCACACAGAGACTTCTTTCTTCCTCTTTCTTCGGATGAAAACCATTGCGTGACAGGCATTTCCAGAATGACGAGGTAATTTTCGAGGTAGAACCTATCCCGAACTGCCAAAATGCGAATTTCTACAACCAAGATCTCTGCCAAGTTGTCCATCCTTGGTAAAATGTGTCGTATTGAAGGTCACTGTTTTTTTTTCGAGGTGATGATTAAATCTTTGACTACCCCTCATATGGGGTTGAAGTCAGGAGATTGAGGAGGTCTGTGGAGTTGTTTTGGTGTGTTGTAGATAACCATAATCGAGTATTTATAGAGTGGTTTTAGGGTGGTTATTTATAGGTAATTATTTTCCACCCTATATTTTGAGCACTAACGTATTTTCTTTTAAAATACTCATATATTTTGTAGTCCATTTGTCCTTCGATGAAGTTTAGCTCACCTACTTCTGTACTCGTACAGTCCCAAACTAGCAATTGGCCACCTCCATGTTTCACTGCAGGCAACAGAATTCGTGGATCCAGCTCTGTATTTGTCTTCCGCCATATCATTCGTCTACCATTTGAACAAAGAAGATTAAACTTGCTTTAATCTGAAAAAATTAACCTTTTATAGAAATCCAGCCCTTTATTTTGATGCTTTCTGGCGACTTTAAAGTTTTACGCGATTTTTGTTGCTCACCCAAAACTTTCTCCATGGTACTCGCCATGATAACCTTCTTTAAAACCGTTACTCACTGTGTTGGCTGACGCTTTTAGGCCACGTCTTTCTTAGTCTGCTGCCAACTTCACTGTACTAATATTTGGGTCCTGTTTGATTTCCCTGAAAATATTAGTGTTATTTATCATTCTCCCTGCGGCAGTCACCTCCTTCGTCCGTGCTGTAGGCTTACCTTGATGCTTCTCCCGTTGGTTCCAGAAGTTCTCAGTGTGTTGGTTCTCTTCAATTTTATCCTCGGCTAGCTGAAGTAATTTTCCTTAAACTATATGGGAGCATGGACTTATCCTCGGTAAAGGAATCGTAGATCTCGGGTGGTGATATAGGAAGACATAGACGTGCTTTGTTTATAAAAAGATGACACTGCCGTTTCTTTTTATTCAATTAACACTCGTAGTATACAACACTGGTATTGCCGCCGTAAAATACTGTCCACCGCTGTTAAACTACGGCGCGGATATGACACGAAGTTTAAATATGCTTATTATCTCTTTACGAGTAGCGGATCTTAGGTGTGTTTCTAAAACTGTCTTGATTCCCTTTTTGGCGCGATATCTCACACATCCTGCAGCATCTCTCCCTGACCACACATGACAAAAACTGTCGAACAAACTGCAATGCTAAATTGACATGATAAAACTCTCTTGCTTAAACTGCCTTGACAAAACTGACGACAAAAACTGTCCCGAATTTGCTCCAAACAGATCCATTTATAGTCTCAGGCTTCTGGGGCTGCTTCCTTTCCAATTGGTCCATTTTTAGCGCCACTCGACGCGTCTAACTATTTCGAATAAACTTCCAGAGATCTCATTGGTCCAAGTTTAATATAAATCGCGGCTTTTCCTACATTTACCGTTAGGTTATCTGTCTCGCTCACTTGGTCACGGCGAATTATCAAATAAAAGGACAAAGGCGTTACACCCTCGCTGTAGGAATAATGACACTGCGACCGAAGAGATGTCATAAACTAGGTTTTCTGCCTTCGAAGGCACTATTCCTGTAGCTAAAACATTTCGTCGTGGACAGTATTTTAACATAGCGCTTAAATTATTTACATTAAACCATTTATAACTCTACTAATGTTAGTAACCTAGATAGATACATAACGTTAAATCACCCTTCTTAAAATATACAAGCATTATGAGAAAAAGATATTTACATAATTTAATTAATAAATTATCTATAATTACAGTTCTTGGGCTCGGCCTAGAGTTACCGTTTCATCCCTCAAAATCGTAGGCCTTCCTCCAGTAAAGCGAGGCCTACTAACAATTCCTGATATCTCTCTCCAACGAATTATACTGGTTGTGCAATAAAATAATTGTTTCTTTCTCTACATTATTTCTCTCCGCTTGCTCCCTATTTTGACTGTACGCGGGGTCCCGCTCTAATGACCGGCTATACAATGTCTTGTTACTACTGCACCTGGACGAACAACAACTGAAGGGCGGCAAATCCACCCTTTGAACTCATTTAGTATCATGTCTCCAGGTGTACGGTCACTTGAGACAGTATTTTTAACGCTTAAATGATTTCAGCTTAATTATATAATATAAAATAATAAGAGTCCGCCTTAAAACAACATGTGTATACTACAATATATACAAATTTATGTAACAGTCGTGTATATTATTGTGTACATGTTCAATAATGTTATGTGAATGTATTAAGTAATTTAACAATGTTGGAGCTGTGATATAGAGGCCGAAAGCTGCTAACAATTAGGTAACCTTGAGGCAATAATGAATTAGAAAGTTTAATAATGCTACAAGTAATTCTTGGAAACAATAATGTAATATTTAAGACAGTTTATAAATAACCAATCAAATACTAGGAAAGCTGAAATTTAAATAAAAGTATTCTATTGGAGTAAAATTAGCAATTCAGGGACGTGAAATAGAAACATTTACAAATTTAAGCGGTAAACGCAGGTCGCTAGAAGGTAACGTACCTGAGCAGTTCATTCGCTCGGTACGTATTCAGTGTGAGACATGTAAAATTCATTACGGCAAGAATATTATAAAGCTTGCGTGTTAAAAAGTGCGGGTAATTAATAAATAATCTCACAGTTCTCTATATTAGTGAAGTATTATTTAATCGTGTGAAGGATTAATAAAAGGAGTGAAGTAAAAATTATAATTTGTCTAAGGCTACATTCTTCAGCCGCACTACTCCCTGATAAGAGATACATGTTTCTATAAATTAATACTGACGCAGCGGTGGCAAAAATAAATATATATATATATATACTATTTAAAAGAACCTCAAAATACAAAGTTCGTTTCTAAACGTTGGGACGAAGGCCACCGGAAACTTTGTACCATACATGGGGCAGTTACTTCATAAAGTTTGGCTTTCCAACAGTGAGGCATTCAACCTTGTCACACTTTTTGTGCCCTGCCTGCATGCATGCACTATATGGGTTTATTTGTAATTCATATTATACTTGATTTATTGTTAACTCCTAAAGATATTTATATAATTCGGAATCCAGTGTTCAATTTTTGTGTATAATTAGTTGCTTAGACTCTATATTTCCCTTCGTTGGTGAATACAACGCAAAATTTCTGTATACTTCACAAGTGTGCGAACACTTTTTGCATTCACTGTACCTACCTATAACGTTATAGTTCCTTTTATACATTTGCAAAAATTATCATTTGATACGTCACGCTATACCCTACAGTATCAACTGTACTTAGTGTTACTTTTTGGGGGGCACAGCACATTTATACTAACAAGCTTACATATAAACTGAGGTAACAATTACAGTGCTAGTTTAAAAATTCTAATAAATGTCTTTACATTAGCCACTTAATTTATTTACACATTTTTGTAATTCCCAAAATTTTTAGTTCCAGCCAAAAATATTCCTGCTCTCTCCCCCGTGGGCGGCCCTGGTCCTGGGAAACTTTCGTGTAACCATTTGCGAACGTTAGGTGTAAAATTTGCATTGCACTAAGTTGTCCCACTGGGTACACAAGCAGGGCTATTCTTTTACGTTTTGTTAAAGCTCGGCGGAATTGTTCGGCGTTCCGTAACTTGTAACAAAACAAAATGTTGTTAAGAATAGAGATTGGTTGTTGAAAGCAACAAACCCTGAAGCCCTATTGTTAGCGCGTTTGTTACACAACAGATTCACATGTACCATACGTCTGGAACCATAGGCAAATTAATGAAAATCACAAAATATGTTGAATGTGTTGCCCTTGTTTTATTATGCACAACTCGAGACGCTTTCTCCAATCACACTGCTAAGGATGTTGGGAGTAATGGAAGCACAGTACTCTAAGATACGTCGTTTCAGATGATCAAGGGATCGCATTTTCACAGCAAGGGCCACAGCTTTCAGATAACTCAACAGAAAACAGGTGTCAAATCTGGACTTCTTGGGGGCCACTCCACTGACCCTCGCGACCTATTCAATGTCCGGGAAATTGGTGTCCAGCCAATTGCAAACCTGTAAACTGTAATAGGCTGGAGCAGCATCCTGTTAAAAATCAGCGAGATAATGGCTATCAGGGTTCAATAAGCTGGGAAAAGCATCCTTCTGGTGCATCCTCAGGTATGTATCTCCATTGACGGTGCCGTCAAAGAAGAATGGATCAATTATTCCGTATGCCACACCACACCATAAGGCGTTCGGTACCTTGTTTCCTTGATGCATCGAACCAGTTGGGGTTGGTATCGCGTGTTTTGCTTATTCACTTCTCCGTTAATGTAAAAACTGGCCTCGTCGCTACAGAGAACAGCGTAAGAAACTTGTCATCCCTCGCACTGCCCATTTGCTAAATTCTTGTCTTAGATCTGGATCGTCCTCTGTTAATTCCTGTTAAGAAAGTTGAATGCCTCACTTTTAGAAACCAAACTTGAAGTTGTTTATTAGAGTGTTGGCCCCACGTACGGTACACCCCAACGTTTAGGAATCAACTTTGTATTTTTGTGTTTCTTTAAATATTATATATATTTATGTTTGCCTCGACTGCGTCAGTATTAATTTGTAGAAACATGTATCTCTTTGCAGGGGGCGATGCGGCCAAACAATGTAGGCTTACATAAATTATAATTTTACTTCACTCCTTTTATTAAGCCTTCACGCGATTAAATAACACTTCACTGATATAGAGAGCGGTGAGATTATTTATTAATTACTTGCACCTTTTAACACACAAACTTTATAATATTCTCGCCGTAATGAATTTTTGTCTCACAGGTACTCGGGTACGTTGCCTTCTAGCGACTGGCGTTTCACCGCTTAAATTTGTACATTTTGCTCTTTCACGTCTCTGATTGGCTAATTTTACTCCAATAGAATACTTTTATTTAACTTTCAGCTTTTCTAGTATTTGATTGGCTATTTATAAACTTTTTAAATATTACATTGCTGTTTCCAAGAATTACTGGTAGCATTATTAAAATTTCCAATTCATTATCGCCTCAAGGTTACCTCATTGTTAGCAACTTTCGGCTTCTATTATCACAGATCCTACATTCTTAAATTACGTAATACATTCACATAACATTATTAAACATGTACACAATAATATGAACATAACATAATGACTGTTACATACATTTTATTTATATATATATATATATATATATATATATATATATATTGTAGTATCACATATTGCTTTAAGGCGGGCTGCTATTATAGTTTATAATATAAATTGAAATTTAAGTGTTAAAAATACTGCCTTACTGTAACACTTGCAGTTTCTATAGGTGCCATTTGTTGTGCAATCTGCGCTGGATGCTGCTTTTCGAGATGCCTGTGTCGGCTGACACTCTGAGGATCGATTCCTTAGGACTTTTCGTAAACGATGCTAGGACATTGCATCTCATCAGGTACTCTTCTCGATGGTGCAGCACGCGGTTTGTCTGCGACCGATCCAGTCTCAGTGAATTTTTAAAATTAATTTACCCACACAAGTGTTGTAATTGGCAACCTCCCTCTTACTACGGCTGCCAAACAAGCAGTATCAATTGAATACGCTCCTCTGTACTTAGGAACACCACTCAAGCGATCTGTGAACAAAGAACAAACATTATAAACAATTCGCCTATGGTTCCAGACTTATGGGACATCCTGTAGTTTTAATGCTGCTGTTAGAGGAAAGGCATGATAGAAATTTTACATTTTAATTATAAAATGCTTATTTATTCATTGTAGAGTAAAATATAAATGTAACGCATGAGTAGGTAATGTTCCATGTGATAACATTGGGAAATGATGCTCCAAACATAACTATTAAGAGAAAAACTTTAATAGCAAAATAAATGTTGTATATCCTCGTAGCGTAATAAAAAGGAACAGTTATTGATTTAGACTTTTAGAATCAAATAGTGGTTAATTTTGTGTTCATTTGCAGTAGTTCACGAATATACGCTACGTGATCAAAAGTATCCGGACACCTGGCGGAAAATAACGTACAAGTTCGTGGCGCCCTCCATCGGTAATGCTGGAAGTCAATATGGTGTTGGCCAACCCTTAGCCTTGATGACAGCGTTCACTCTCGCAGGCATACTTTCCATCAGGTGCTGGGAGGTTTCTTGGGGAATGGCAGCCTATTCATCACGGAGTGTGGAACTGAGGAGAGGTATCGCTGTAGGTCGGTGAGGCCTGGCACGAAGTCGGCGTTCCAAAACATCCCAAAGGTGTTCTATAGGATTCAAGTCCGGACTCTGTTCAGGCCAGTCCATTACAGGGATGTTATTGTCATGTAACCACTCCGCCACAGCCCGTGCAGTAGGAACAGGTGCTCGATCGTGTTGAAAGATACAATCGCCATCCCCGAATTGCTTTTCAACAATGGGAAGCAAGAAGGTGCTTAAAAATCAATGTAGGTTTGCGCTGTGATCGTGCCACGCAAAACAACAAGGGTTGCAAGCCCCCTCCAGGAAAAACGCGACCACACCATAACACCACCACCTCCGAATTTTACTGTTGGCACTATACACGCTGCCAGGCGACGTTCACCGGGCATTCGCCATACCCACACTCTGCCATCGGATCCCCACATTGTGTACCGTGATTTCTTCAATCCACACAACGTTTTATCACTGTTCAATCGTGTAATGTTGACGCTCCTTACACCAAGCGAGGCGTCGTTTTGCATTTTCCTCTGTGATGTGTGGCTTATGAGCAGCCGCTCAATTATGGAATCCTAGGTTTCTCACCTCTCGCCTAACTGTCATAGTACTTGGAGTGGATCCTGAGGCAGTTTGGAATTCCTGTGTGATAGTCTGGATAGGTGTCTGCCTATTACTCTTTACGACACACTTCAAATGCGGCGGTCTCTGTCAGTCAACAGACGACGTTAGCCTGTACGCTTTTGTGCTGTACATGTCCCTTCACGTTTCCACTTCACTATCACATCAGAAACAGTGGACCTAGGGATGTTTAGGAGTGTGGAAATCTGGCGTACAGACTTCTGACACAAGTGACACCCAATCTCCTGACCACGCTGGAAGTCCATGACTTCCACGGAGTGTCTCATTCTGCTGTTTCACGATGTCTAATGACTACTTAGGTCGCGGATAATGAGTACCAGGCAGTAGGTGGCAGCACAATGCACCTAAGATGAGGAATGTATGTTTGGGGGGTATCCGGATATTTTGATCACATAGTGTATTGCCTCATTTTTAGGTTAAGATTAGGAACTTAGCAAATGAGTTCTGTAAGATATTGCAGCAATACGGTTTCGTTCCCAGAATCATTTTAAGGTGATTTCCACTCTGCTTAGGGAAGTGTCTAGCAGAAAGCTATTGTCAGCTTCTCGTAACCATAGAAAATTTAATTTATGCTGATGCTGCTAGAAGAGGAAGAACATGGCAATGCACACAGTTGGCTTATAAAGAGGTAATTTATACTTAATAAATCTGGGTAAGAAAAATAATCCGTAATAAAATATTTGTAATTCCAACATTCCCCCCGATAACACAACTAGTGAAGCTATCCTTTATTTTCACAATTTCCCTCCATCTAACGAATACCTAAAATAATATGGATATTATCACACACAGTTATGGCTTTTATTCAAAGACTGTTAAGATGCAAGTACATTTCCACAGAATTTAAGTAAAGCTGAACATTGCCAAATATGAATAAAATATAAGTACCTATTTATGTTAATGGTATACGTTAAATTTTCACAAAAATCCACATGACAACTTGTATCTCTAAAAAGTGTAATAAAAAGTCAAAATTTATACAGAAAATCAAGCAATTGTTGCGAGTTGATTTGATATATATTAGTGAAACTTGCATCAAAACAATGTGAAACTGTGCTACTATTTCTTTGTCTCTCTTTCCTAACCCAAAATTAAACTCATTTTGCAGGGCCACTGTCACAGCTTTATGTTTAATTCTTTTGGTTCACAAGAAAATACAAGTCTTGCTATTCTAAACAATGGTTGCGTATTTTAAAAATCCACATATATTTTGAAGTGGTATACTTGTGTTATATTTATTTATTGAGCCCCACGTTTGGGAGCCAATTTGCGACGGTATTACTTATAATGTTTGCGTATGTGCGTTTACTCCACGTGGTGAAGCCATTTTGTGACGTGATTCTTTGTTAGGTTTGTAGCTCCATCTGGTGTTAGCAATTTGCGGTAGTATTAGTGTTTGTTTGTAAGAATGCTACTGTTATTTTATTTAACTTTTGTTTACTGTCCTCCGGCTAGCTATGATATTTTTGGTCGAGCACATCTCTTTATACAGGTTGTGTAAACGGAAAGGAGTCTATTATCCAAAGATAACACTGATGAACGAATTTGTTTTACACTTTTTATTGTCGAACACATTCACTATCACAATTTACACATTGATCTTGACACTCGCCAAACTGAAACTGTTATAATAACTTCTTACTGATCACTTTTAATTCACGTACTTCAACCTTTTGTATAATTAACTTTACAACACTTGAGAATTTTCCTAACTCTGCTACGCGTAACTTGCGAATCGATAGCCGACGTATACTTTACAAATATTTCTGACGGATTGAAGGCGACGTGTAGCATACAAATATTTTCGGTGAACTGACGGGGTCTATCTCTAACCTAGCCCTTTTTATACTCCTACACCCCGATATGCCTAAAGATTATAACTGAGCTGCAATTGGCTAATAAAACGCGCCAACATTAGCGTCTATTTTTATATCCAATAAAAATTATGAATACATATGCTCTAGGTATAATGTTCCAGCAATTTCTACAGAAAAACGCTCCAACATTACGTAACTTCCTCGTCTCTAATAATGATAAACAGCTCACCCCCTCGCTGCATTATTGCACGCTATTATTGTCAGTTTCAGTAAGGCAGTATAGACCCACTTCTCAACAATAATTACAATCAACAAACATCTCATATCAATGTCATATAAAAATGCATATTCATATTATAATCATTCTTTACATTTAAATAATTTGTGATACAAATTACTGCATCAATTTTACATTTTTCATGTGGCGTTATTACAGCACGCTTTATCTCCACCTCGGCAAGGAAAAGCAACAAAAACTGTCTGTATTAGGTATTCAGACACTGGTGGCAGTGGGAAAACAAAACGCTATCGCAGAGCAAACGAATTTTCGAATAGTCGCTCTAGTTGGCTAACAAACCGTGAGAAAACGAAATATCGCGATGAAAAACGCGTTACGAAATGCCAAATTGTTAGGAGCGGCTCTTTAAGCTTAACAACGAAGTTGCAGAATAGCTTCGAAGATCTTGGAGCAGTTCTAGATATACAGGGTTATTCAAAAGGAAGGAATAGATTTTAAATATTGATTTTTAATGAACGACGATAGATAGCGACACATACGAAACAACATTGAATAGAGTAAAGTTCTAATTTTTAAGTACCACCTATTAGTTCCATTCAGTGCCTACAGGGGTGCCGTGTTGGTTTACGAGAAAATTGCGACGCCACAGGAAAAATTCGTTTGGTGTGCTGAATTATGCAAAGAGTGAATCCACTGTTTTATTGCAGCGTGCATTTCGTTGTAAGTTCAACAACGTCATAAAAATTTGCAGTTGATACAATAAATTCGTAGAAGATGCTTGCGTATGCAAACGGAAAAGTACTGGTCGTCCTCTTATAACAAATGGTACTTATTTTGAACACACAAAATAACATTTTTAACTTTCCTCTATTCAGTGACATATTGCATTTGTCGCCTTCTATTGTCGTCCATTAGAAACAAATATTTAAAGTGTGTTCCTTCTTTTGGACTAACCCTGTATTTTGTCATTTATTGTTGTGCAGAGAAACGATGAACCAATAATAGAAGATGATGTAATCCCGTTACTTTCGGACATCCTTGCACATTTTCAACCCAAATGTGTGGATTCTCTCTGAATCAATAATAGCCGTTACGTCTGTTGACAAAATACAGATGTTAAACATAGTCTCATCTGACCATAAAACATTGTGAAAACAGTTTCGACCAAAACTATTGCAAAATAGTTGTAACTTTGGACACTTTTCGGAGACTCTTGAAGCAATGACTTTGTGTGAACTGCTGTTAAACATCTCGGCAACGGTAGCACCTTTAGCATCTGTTGTCGAGGCTGATGATCTTCCTGGTCTCTTTGCATCGCCAACATTGCTAGCCAAAGATAATTTTTGTTTTTGCATCTAACCTACATGAATATCACGTTTAACTCCATCACCTCTGTTCATGTAGTAACAGTCCCCAAATCTCATCCTGCCGTTATCTTGACTCTCTTCCACGTGTATCTTATGCGCCATAATTCAGCTGCAACATAGAAATTACATGCTAAATAGAACCTCAAGGTCTAGTAGTATAACGACGAAGTTTCAATGCAGTCACTTATTTAATAATAAACGTACAGTAATTAGAATATAAGGAGTGACTTATTAAATCAGCCTGTGTTCGGCCCTTACAAGTACTAATTGCTTCAAATATTGAATCTTGGGTCTTTTGTAGCACATCTTCTACAAGCTTTGTAGTCGTGATCTTTTCGTCATCATTGTTCACGTTTTCTTGTGAATTTGTCGTCCTTTTTCAGGTCTTTGTCTTCAGACTTGGCTTTTACGAACTATCGGAAAAACAATATCAGGTTACGGCGACGAAATGAGAAGCAAAAATACACCTACTTATCTTCTCCTCACCTTCATGCAAGAGAATATTGAAGTAACGATCACTGCTGCCATTAAAGCGCCCTTATGTCTATCAATTTATTCCACTTATGTTCGAAATATAATGTTGGTAATTTACAAAAGAATTCTTCACTTACTTGCTAATATCATATTCAGGATGCAAAGCAAACAAACCGTAATGTTAATTACAATAAAACATATTTTAAAAATGTACATTTGTTCAATATTGGGCATATATTAGTCCTAATATAGAATACTCTAAAACCTACATGAGGAAATATGTCAACCAATTTAGGTTAACAGATGTTTGAAATAAGTGAACATTTTAACATGTAAACACTTGAAATTGATATTCTATTTTGGATTTTATTGTTAACTATAAATGTTGATTTAAAAATAACATATTTGAGGAGTTTCTATTAACATTTTGACTTGCATGGCACTTCTCTTTTGATGCACTTTCCAAAACTGAACTTCACTTTCTAGCGTACTGTTCATGGCTTATAATTTGCATATTTGGCAGAGGATTCACAGGAATTTTGGTTTTTGAGTTATGCTGTTCACAGACACAATCGCCTTTTTCTAAAACTGCTTTTTTGGGGGTTCAGGGGTCTCAAAAGATACCTCCGGTGATCTATAGACATCGAAATTTTGGTGAAATACAATACTTCCTTAGCTGGCCCCGTAGCTCAGAAGGTAGAGTAACTGCCTGCTGTAGAGTGGTCCCGGGTTCGATTCCCGGCTGGGGGTGGAAACTTTTCTCTCGCCAGGATTAACCCCTATCCTCTCCAAGAGTCTGGAAGTATGAATGAAAGCGTGAATATGTGTGTGTGTGTGTGTGATCCAGTTATTAAAAGAACAAAAGGCAAGAAAGTCAAAGGGTTAAACGAGTTAATACGATTACCAATAGGCAATAAGTTCAAAGGAAAGGACGCCGATAAGACCAATGTGGATAAACCAATAAAAATCTGATGTGTTACACTCACATGACTTTCTCTACTATTGTACAAAATATTTTTCCAAATGCTTATTCTCCATATGCTTCATGTTAATCGAGACATCGAGATGTTAATCTTATTGCTAATTTTACTGTAGATGCAAGGGGAATTGGTAGGCTTTAAACGATAGTCAAATATTTTAAGAGCTGGTTGCTATATGGAGTATTTCATTCCCTTTGCATAACCAGGACAAAAAAACTGAATAACGAATTCCCATTTGAGAAAAAGTGTAAGTAAAGGGAATGACAAGCAATATCTTGAAAATGTTTCACTAAACAAAAAAAATGTATATTACATAAATTGTGCATTTCAACGCGAGATACATTTTTTGTGCAGTAAATTTTGTCTATCTCTTATGGTTTACCAGTTATGCAAAAGTCGTTCACAATGAAGAATACTTTTGAAGACATTCCCAGAAAATTCAAAATATACATTTTATTTGTCATGAAAGTATCTTAAATATATGATATTTTAATCAATATCGTTAGAGCCATTTTTGAGAAAATCAAAACGTTCGAAAAATAATCCATGTATAGGGTAATCTGGGGTGGGGGGATTTTCCTGAAAACCTTCGTGTCGCATCTCTGGAAGATACTGAACCTAAATACCAAGTTTGGTGTTTATCCGAGTGTTCGTTTCTGAGTTATGCTGTTCACAGACACACACGGACATGTTTCCAAAAATGCTTTTTTTTGGATTCAGGAGGCCTCAAAACATGTATTTCCGGTAAAAATACTTCACTACTTACTTAGTAGTAGAGAAAGTGCATGAAACTGCTAGTAATATTATCGTTAGTTAACATTATTTCATATGCAAGAAACGCCAAGATGGAAGTAGTACACCTTGCTAACCTTGGAGAGTAGGAACGAAAGCTTTACTGCCTATTTTTACGTTCCTCTTTGCGATTCGGGCCGCACGAACTTCTTACCGCAGACGATGAGCTTCGTGGGACACGAAACTTAGAAACCAGTTTGCTGCAAAGAATAACAAAGACCCTGAAGATGAGATTGGGAGACAGGCAAGGCAGAGCACAGCGAGAAAAGCAATAGGAGATTTCTGAATGGAAAAAAAGTGAACAGAGATGTCTAAAGAAGATATCACAAAATATATGTTTCTTATGAGCAAGCAGCGCAGTTTTGATGAAATGTAAATTCCTTAAAGCCTTGCATATTACAAATGAATGAAATGTTTCTATTTGTGGAGACGGTATCTGTTCTCACAGTATGATGCTGAACATTGGAGATTCTTATGTGATTCAGCATCTGGTAGATGCACTCTTATTTCGGCAGAGAATTTGGATAATAAAGAATCTCTCTTAAGTTTCCTTTTAAAAGTACCGCTGGGCAAGATGAGCGAACTACTTTATAGGGCATATTCGCGGTAGATACAAAGTGACCTGGACACTATATGCTGGTTATAAAATTCCATTTTTTCTATTATTCTTATTATTTTGTTCTTTCCTTGACAACCCGAGAAACAGTTGAAAATGACAAGAGTATTAAAAGTTTGAACAAAATATTGAACAATTTATAACGGATACATCAGAAATGGCTGAGATATCCATTAAAAAGCTTATTTTAAATACATTGTGTGTTTTAAAGAGAGCTACATTTTTTGTGTAATATGGCTTAACGTTTAGCAGTTACGCAAGATTATATATATTTACTTCCAAATGAAGAGGATTTCACAAGCTATTCACAAGAAATTCAAGATATACAGCTTATTTTTTATGTAATATATGGTGTTTTATTAAAAGTCTTTAGCCATTTTTTTTAGAAAATGAAAAAAATTCGAAAAATGTTCCATGTAAACGTTGGGTTAGAGTGTGGGGATTTACCTGAAAATCTTCGACTCGTATCTTTGGAGGATCCTAAACTTAAATACCAAGATCAGTATTTATCCGAAATTTTGTTTCTGAGTTAATCTGCGCACACACATTCACACACACTAAACTTTTTCAAAAATTCTTTTTTTTAGTTCCTTTAACTACATTGATCTTATCGGCGGTCTTTCCTTTGGAACTTGTGTAACTCTTGTCGTTGGGTTTCTTAACTTTGTTTTTTTTAAATCATTGGATCATACACACATTCATTCTCTCATTCATACTTCCAGTCTGTGGGAAGGGTAGGGATTAATCTTGGCTAGAGAAAAATTCCTACTCCCACCCGGGAATCGAACCCAGGACCCCTCGCACAGCAGACAGTTGCGCTACCGACTGGGCTACGGGGCCAGATTAAATCTATTTCCGATTAAATCTTGATATTGAATTCTTGGGTGGAATGCTACACCTTCCACTGCCTACTGTACGTAGTAGAGAAAGTAAAAATAAAATGTAGCCTAAATTGGAGCTCGAGGAACTTTTAAAGTTTTGGTTTAAATTCTGTATCTTTATCTACAATTACATTATATTCCTCTTTCTTTCTATCGATGCTATTTAACACGCAGTTAGGCAACGCGCTACAGTTTGCAAAATCCAGTTTATGCTTGAGTTGCGTACACACAGAAAGAAATCTGCATTTGTATCTCCCTGCATTGTATCTCCCTCTTCTCAGTAACCCATGATCGATGCGAGATTTAACGCATCTACTGTGCAGTCATAGTCATGCCCGTACCCAGAGGAAACTTTCGGGGAGGGTTTTCCGCTAGAGGGTCTAAACTTCACAGTACCCCACACGGTTACCATGTACCTACCCTGTAGCACAAAGAGAGCCAAAAGACTACGAACCGGTTGCGCGGTGTTTTTCCCGCCCGTGTCTTTGGCACTCGCTGCCGATCTACCGCTATCATAGAAAGGCACGGATGAAAACATACAACATTTTTAAAACCAAATTTAAAGGCTTTACTTACCAACTTTATTGTTGGTAAGTAGAAAAAAAATTGAAAATTCTTTTTCGTGTCTATAGTTGAAGCTCGTGCATACGCGAATACAATTCCCCCCCCCTGTTTTTAGAGAATTAACAGCCAGGGAGCGTGATTTTTGCCTTTTTTCAAAAGGCTCTGCAACAACTCATACGGCCAGTATTTCGATGAAAACAAATGAAAGTGCGTTTGAGGACAGAATTATTAGTAGAGATTTGTGGCAACTTCAGTCCCCCGACCTAACCCTCTGCAACTTCTATCTCTGGAGTAACTTAAAACATAAAGTGCACAAGACAAACCCCTACACCCTGGAAGAAAAAAAGCAATTTATCCTGCAGGAAATTGCCAGCAATTCTCAACGTGAACTACGGCGAGTGATGGATAGTTTCCGAAAGAGGTGCCAATCATGTATGGACAACGACGGTGGCCAGTTTCAGCATCTCCTGTCATAAAGTTGCTAAGTAAAGCCTTTAGAAGTAGTTTTAAAAATGTTGTATAGTTTCATCGCGCCTTTCTATTATAGCGGCAGATGGCAACGAGCGCCGTGGACACGGACAGGAAAAACGCCGTGCCGCCGGTTCGTAGCGTTTTGGCTCTCCCTGTGTATAGACGTTACATGGATAAGAAAATTGCTTGGAGACATTATATAGACAAGAAAAACTCACCATAATGAGGACATTCCACCTTACAGCACAAAACATGGAGACTGCTTCGATGTAAATGTGCTACTAGCAATAGACCTACTGTTATCCAACGACATTTTCCCACATTGGTTTGCTATGAATTTAAATAAAAAAAGTGTCAGAAGTTTCGGAGGGGGTTGAACCCTAAGCCCCCCTCTAAATACGGCCTTGATCATAGTGCTCTTCTGTTTAGCTGTGCGACGCCATTTTAAATGCTTATGCCAGATACTGTTCTGTTGTTTGTTTGATACAACTCGTATTATATCTTATTTATAAGGACAGGGTGAATTTTCATTTTGTATAAAGGCTGAATCACCTGAAACTTGCAGCGCAAATATTTCGGAAATGGAAAGTGCTATTGATGTGCTTTTTTCATAGCATTAATTGGCAGTCGGTACTCGTACATTTAGCCTATAAACAAATTTCAATAATACTGAAAAAGTGTATTTTTTGAGCAAACATACAATTTTTTAAATGGAACAATGCCTAGTTACATCAACAGAATAAAGGTAGGTTAAATTAGAATATAAACGGTCTTTGTTTCGGGATTCTAGTGCATTTGGTTTACCAGAAATCGTATTTTGAAGGTTTCCACCCCGACAATTGTTTGTCGCATTCAACCTGCTTAGTTGCTAGTACGATGTTGTTATCTTTGTTTGCATTGTGTTTTCTGTTCATTGATTGCATTGCGACTTTATGGTCAGTTAGTTTGTGACAGTTCCGGCAGTGAGTCGTGAGTGGAAGATGGGGTTTACTAATGCAGAAAAAGCCAACATGCTCATGGTGTATGGAGAGTGTAGGAAGAATGCAGTACGTTCCTGTGCGGTGTATGTGGAAACGTATCCCAATAGACGTCAACCATCTCGGCAATTATTTATCAACCTCTTCAACCGATTACGTGAAAGTGGTACTGTAACACCTAGAAAACGTAACAGAAACGAACAAGTGACTGGAGAAGAGGCAGAAATTAATGTTTTGGCTGCCGTTGCAGTAGATCCGGAAATTAGTTCCCGCACAATCGCACGTGGAAGTCAGGCAAGTGTACTGCGCATTCTCCATCGACATAGGTTCCATCCCTATCACATCTCTCTCCATCAAGAGCAGCATGGAAACGACTGTGAGAATCGTTAACTTTTGTACATGGGCATTAAGACATGATACTCCAGTTTCATCATGTATCTTGTTTAGTGATGAGACAACATTTACTAATCATAGCCAGGTAAACCGTAGAAACATGCACTATTGGTCTGTTAACAATCCCCGTTGGCTTCGTTAGGTGGAACGTCAGCGTCCATGGAGTTTAAACGTGTGGTGTGGGATAGTAAACCATCAGCTCATAGCCCCTTTCCTTCATAGAAGAAACAATGAACTCGCACAAGTATCGCAGCCTACTGACAGACCATCTGCCACAGATGCTAGAAGACGTTCCTTTGCAGACTAGGAGGAACCTGTGGTCCAACGTGATGGCTGTCCAGTCCATAGTGCACGAAGTACTACAGCTTGTTTTAACGGATGTTTCCAAATTGTTGGATTGGACGAAAAGGACCTGTACCTTGGTGGCTGCCCGTTCACCGGATCTGACTCCTTTAAACTTTTTTTCTGTGGGGAAGGCTGAAAGACACTGTCTAAAAGGATGTACCAGCTACGCAGATGATATGAAACAACGTATTACTGCTGCCTGCTCTGAAACTTTCGCGGAAATGCTAAAACGTGTGCAGTAGTTTTTCCATAGCAGACTGGAAGCGTGTATGTAAGCTGCCGGTGGTCATTTTGAACACCACCTTTGAAAGGCTATGTTCTCTTTACTTGTAGGAATCCACAGAAGTATTGTATTCCCTTTTGTTTTTCTTTAGTTTGTGCTAATACAGGTTGTACAAGTGTCGGTGCGGAAAGGTTTCAAAATAAGGTTTCTCGTAAACCAGTTGCACTAGACATTCTAATTTACCCTACCTTTATTCTGTTGATGTAACTAGGCATTGCTCCATTTAAAAAATTGTATGTTTGCTAAAAAATTAAGCTTTCTTAGTATTATTAAAATCTGTTTATAGGCTAAATATACGAGCCCCTGACTGCTAATTAATGCTGTGAAAACTGCACATCATTAGCAGTTTCCATTTCCGAAATATTTGCGGTGCAAATTTTAGATAATTCACCCTGTATTTTTGGTTACGATGTTCAATTTGTAACTTGCGGTGTGCTCGAAGGATTTTCGTATTCAATTTATGAATCTACAAACCCGTGTCAACTTCTTGCGTTACGCTTGCGGCTGCATTGTAAATGGTCTTAACCTCACCATTATGCTAAATTATGTTATTGTGAATGGGGTCTTGAGCATATTTTTCTCTGTAAGTGGAGTTTCTTCACTACATACCTAACCTCCGTCTTTTCACCCCCCCCACTTCCCTTTATTCATCGTCAAATATGAAATATTTATTTTTTATCTCTCGACTTCTATTCCTATCCTTTCTCTTGTCACCATTCTCTCAAGTGTCTCTAGTATTATTTTTCGAATTTTCGACTTTTTGTTTGTGCATTTCATCCGCACGATTCTTTTTCACATCTAAATTTAAATGTTTTTAATTATTTTTTCACTTCGTTGCAGCATCGAAGATTTTTGCACTGCAAAATACCACTTAAGACATTTCAGAAAACTCCTTGTTTTTTTCAATTCTTCACAGATCTTTAAGATACCCTTTGTTATGGTTATCCTCTTTTTGACTGGCTTACGGGACATTTCATGTATACGAAGGTGTCTGTTATCCTTTCTTTCAATAACCATTCTTTTGTCTTTATTGTATTTATGTTTATCCTCCTCACCATTTGTCTCACTACTGTCTTCCTTAAGACTATTCCCTCTTCTTCTAGGAGAGTGCTATCATTAGCGTAGGTTCCTCCTGCTATCACTCCTTTGTACTGAATAAATAATATATAACACAAATAAAATTAGGGATAAGGAAATACAGGATTAAAGCAACGAGAAAAGCTTTCTGAGAGTAACTAAGAAAACAACAGAAGCGCTCTAACCAGTTTATTTGCAAAGTCGTAATTTCTTATATTAAATATGTATGCAGCATACAGCTACAATTATTTTTCATTAATTTTTTTCCCAAGAGAGTATTACGGCTACCACCCCACCAGGAGGAAGGGATGAGGTGAAGGAACGATAGGAGGCTACAGGATGTATGCAGACAGGACACAGAGACAAGCAGAAGTCCCTAACATTTCCAAGCTTGTAGATACTCCCCGCTGTTTGAGCGGTCAATACAGAGCGATGAACAACCCTCCAATTAAGCAGCCCTCTGGTGTTCATGGAGTTTCTCTTTCCATTGAGTATGATCCGCCCGGCACCACTATACACCATGAAACCTAGAAGTACACTGAAAGTTGACAAGGAAACGGAATGAGAGGGAAATTATGAAAAGCAAATCGTGGTATGTGACAAACCACCTCAGCATTTGCCTACCGACCCCAGGGAAGCCAAGCAAAAACTCATGGGTCATTGAGCGTTCGCCGGAGATCGAACCCTGGACCTCGAGAATGCGAGTCACGTACGTTACTGCAGCGCCACCTCGCTCGGTTCAGAAGACAGTAATTTGGCGTTAGTGTTGGACAGAATTGTTGAGCGAACTTGCGACTTAGACAGTGCTGGAGCCTCTCATCTACTCTGCTCTCCGATGTACATCAACACTGTTTTTATCGCTTACCTTGTTCTTTTACACAAGCCGTGTTGAAAGGTAGAATCGGACTGAAACATTCAGTGCCATAAGCGTGATTTGAAAAACGGATCTCGCGTTTGAGATCTGACTGAATTTGAGATTTCCTTGTGGTATATCGGAAAAAAATTCAATATGATACACTACGTGATCAAAAGTGCCCGGGCACCTGGCTGAAAATGGCGCCCTCCATCGGTAGTGCTGGAAGTCCATATGGTGTTGGCCCACACTTAGCCATGATGTCAGCGTTCGCTCTCGCAGGCATACTTTCAATCAGGTGCTGGAAGGTTTATTGGGGAATGGCAGCCCATTCTTCACGGAGTGCGGAACTGAGGAGAGGTATCGATGTAGATCGGTGAGGCCTGGCAAGAAGGCGGTGTTCCAACATCTATAGGATTCAAGTCAGCAATCTGTGCAGGCCAGTCCATTACAGGGATGTTATTGTCGTGTAACCACTCCGGCACAGACCATGCAGTACGAACAGGTGCTCGATCGTGTTGAAAGATGCAATCGCCATCCCCGAATTGCTCTTCAACAGAGAGAAGCAAAAAGGTGCTTAAACTATCAATGTAGGTCTGCGCTATGATCGTGCCATGCAAAACAACAAGGGGTGCAAGCCACCTCCAGGACAATCACGACCACACCATAACACCAGCACCTCCTCTGAATTTCACTTTTGGCACTACACACGCTGGCAGATGACGTTCACCGGGCATTCGCCATACCCACACCTGCCATCGGATCGCCACATTGTGTACCGTGATTCGTTACTCCACACAACGTTTTGCCACTGTTCAATCGTGTAATGTTGACGCTCCTTACACCAAGCGAGGCGTCGTTTAGCATTTTCCTGCGTGATGTGTGGCTTATGAGCAGCCGCTCGACCATGGAATCCAAGGTTTCTCACCTCACGCCTAATTGTCAGAGTACTTGGAGTGGATCCTTATACAGTTCGGAATTCCTGTGTAATGGTTGGATAGATGTGTGCCTATTACTCTTTACGACCCTCTTCAAACGTCGGCAGTCTCTGTCAGTCAACAGACGAGGTCGGCCTGTACACTTTTGTGCTGTACATGTCCTTTCACGTTTCCACTTCACTATCACATCAGAAACAGTGGACCTAGGGATGTTTAGGAGTGTGGAAAACTCGCGTACAGACTTCTGACACAAGTGACACCCAATCACCTGACCACGTTCGAAGTCCATGAGTTCCACGGAGCGTCCCATTCTGCTGTTTCACGATGTCTAATGACTACTGAGGTCGCGGATGAGTACCAGACAGTAGGTCGCAGCACAATGCTCCTAAGATGAAAAACGTATGTTTGTGGGGCTCTCCGGGTACTTTTTATCATATAGTGTACATCCACATAGGTTTCTCTACCCTCTATCATTTATTAGTGGGTATACAAATTATTCCTATACAAGCTTATTTTTCTATGTGCTGCATTTTAATCCGAATAAACTTTTGCAGAAATAGCAACATTACACATTTCATTATAGTACAATGGGATCGACGACAGTCAAATGTTTAAGAACTAGGCGCTTTATGCATGGCCTAAAATTCCACAGTTTCTATGCAATCGCGAGAAACATTTGGATGTTGACAGGACTTTAAGACAACGACCAAGGAATTAACAATTCGAATCTTTAATAACGGATATCTCAAACGGCCACAAAAATTATTTTAAATAAATTGTGTGTTTTAAAGAGCTCTACATTTTTGTGTAGTAAGTTTTCATCTGTTACCCTGAGTTTATCGGTTATACAAGATTATACAAAATGTATTCCAAATGAAGTGGACTTCATAGACTATTCCCTAACAATCGAAGATATACGTTTTATTTCTCGTGTAAATATCTTTAATATATGGTATTTTAATAAAAATCGTTAGAGCCTTGTTTAGAAAATCAACATTTTCGTAAAATCTTACGTGTAAAGGGTGGTCTGGAAGGTATGGATTTCAATACCAAGTTTGGAGTTGATCCGACGTTTAGTTTTTGAGGTACGTTCACCCAAACCCACAAACATATTCACGAACTTCCATCTAAAAATGTAATTTTTTTAATTCAGGAGCCTTCTAAACATGTATTTCCGGTGAAATCTCGATATCGTACTTCTGGGTAGAACAAAACACTTTCCCTACTTACTATGCGCAATATAAAAAGTAAAAATCTGATGTGTTACACTCACATGACTTTCTCTACTCTAGTACAAACTATTTTTACAAACGCTTATTCTCCACATGCTTCATGTTAATCGAGACGTTAATCTTATTGCTAATTTTCTTGTAGATGCAAGGGGAATTGGTAGGCTTTAAGCGATAGTCAAATATTTTAAGAGCTGGTTGCTATGTCGAGTACTCCATTCTCTTTGCATTACCAGGACAAGTAAAAAATGAACAACGAATTCCCATTTGAGAAAAAGTATAAGTATTGGAAAATTTAAGGGAATAACAAGCAATATCTCGAAAATGGTTCACTCAACAAAAAAATGTATATGACATAAATTGTATATTTTAACACGATCTACATTTTATGTGTAGTAAAATTTTGTCTATCTCTTATGGTTTACCAGTTATGCAAAAGTCATCCACAATGAAGAATACTTTTGGAGACATTCCCAGAAAATTCAAAATATACATTTTATTTGTCATGAAAGTATCTTAAATATATGATATTTTAATCAATATCGTTAGAGCCATTTTTGAGAAAATCAAAACGTTCGAAAAATAATCCATGTATAGGGTAATCTGGGGTGGGGGGATTTTCCTGAAAACCTTCATGTCGCATCTCTGGAAGATACTGAACCTAAATACCAAGTTTGGTGTTTATCCGACTGTTCGTTTCTGAGTTATGCTGTTCACAGACACACACGGACATGTTTCCAAAAATGTTTTTTTTTGGATTCAGGGGTCCTCAAAACGTATATTTCCGGTAAAATCTTGGTAGTTGTCATGGCAGCTCAGTTGATTAGACCAACTTACAGAAACCGTAAGACCCGTGGTTCAAATCGCTGCTACGGCATTGAATTTTTCAGTCAGGTTCTTCCTCTCTAACCTTTGCTACGCTCGGCTTGCACGAAAGCAAATTAATTACAAACGTAAGGAAAAATCTGATTCGTTTCTAATGGTTGGAACACACCCTGATGAATAAGCTTTCATAGTCAGCAAAGGAGTAGTGAAGTGTTGTCGATTTGCCTAAACAAAGTTATAAGGAATGAAGTCATTCACAAACTCTTAAACAGTAACTTATCCTGGTAGACTGTTTCTCTGTCTGAAATGGCTGGACCTTAGAGTTTTTGAATAGCGTACTTGAAAATCCAACTTAGCAGCCTAACACATGTGTTCGCGTCAAAAGTTAACTAGTGTAACATCTACTTTTCTTCTTTTTTTAACAAACCAAGGCTTACATGTTTAATATCCCGATAATAAAATGGATAAATTTCTTATTGGAATGTGTATCAGGAATACATGAATAAGTCCTCTTCGTTAAAGGTCATTTAACTATGATAATTCACTTTTCCGTTCACTTTTCTTTCTTACATAGACACTTTCTAGGTTTAGTCATTGTCTAATAGCGTGTATACCTCTTTTTTGAGGACGAATAACATTAAAAATACAATTTGCACCTATCCTTTATGTTGGACGACATATTTACAGGATATAAATAAATATATATAACAATACTTGATGTGACGTAGATTTGAACATATTGTTATGCACTGGGATAAGGCCAAAATATTTTGCAGCTAAAATATTAAATTTAGTTACCCCAGCATAAACATTGGGGAGCATAACTTCAGTGGCAACGAGAGGACCAGGAATTTAGCTGCAGAAATTTAAAGTAGGCGTGGATATTCATACCAAAATTACACTTAATTTAACATTTAACACATTACCTTTGGTTTATTATAAATCTGTCTTGGTGCCACTCCATCATACACAAAAGATTACATGCAAACATTGGAGGGAGATGCTCCACACTCACACGAAAACACACATTCTTACATACAACCACTCTCCCTGAAGACACACACAGGTCTGACCCACGCTACCACTAGACTGACCCCACTAGACAAAGAAAGAATCTAGTCACGCTATTTGTACCCCCTTTCCTCCCTCCACCCCTTCGTCGGACGGAATTCAAACCCTAACCAAAATAATTATACACAACAATGTCATGCTACAAAGCAATAATGTGTCCGACGCGACAATGCACACACATACGCTACATCATATTGTTAATAAACCCATGTCCAGAACCATTTTGCATTTGTTTACCTGCTAGAATGTTTGAAATATAGAGAAGGCGTGTCCACAGCGTGTTTTTAGGACGTAAGTTGCCTGTTTCTCCAATCTTTGAAACCTGCTGTGGGTTGGGTGACGCCTGTTAGGGTAATGTTGTTTATAGAACCGGTACCATCTCTCTTGCATTTGTTCTGGCTTCCCCGTAAATGAGAAGCATCTTGTGGAGTCTGCTATTGGGTATAAGCCCGCCATTATTTGTCTCCGCACAAATGAATATAACAAAGTTTGAAATTACTAAACAGCATAATTCCGTAAGCATTACTATTGGTGAAAGACTGTTGTGCATCTTTAATAACTGATATAGTACCATTGGTAAACATTCTTTTAACTAATGAAGGCGATGTCTTTTGCTTATTGTGGAATTTACCCAGTTATACCAATTACGTTTTGGAGGCTTTTGCACGTAAACAAGAGTTTTTGGACATGGGCTTATAAACAAAATATAGTCACCTGGTACACCTCTATCACCGAGCCTTGTAAAATGATTTATTTTTACAGATATTTTAAAAGAATTATTTATTACACGGCGAACTGTGTATTCAGCCATCTGAATATGAATTTAACGCTGATTAAAAAAATTCTATCTCTAAAAAAGAAAGAACTGGTTTTATTAGAAAACGAATTACTTATACATTCATCTGTGAAGCGAATAGTCTTGGGAATAACAAACAAGCGTCTAACCTTTCTGATAGGAAATAAAGACCGCTTCACTGACGATATATACGAGAAAATGGCAAATTATGGGATAAAAACACCACTGCTGTGTTTAGTTGCCCTCTTCACTCTTCTGTTCATCAATGTTTTTTCGGTTTGTTTTACCCCTTAGGCTACCTACATTATTTAAACCATTTCGGTGCGTTCGCTTCAGCAAAGCACTTATTAGCGTCTCGTTTGTCCGTCTGCTTGTAGGCAAAAAGGTAGTTATAAGGAATTACACTCATATCTAAGTATATGAGCCTAAAGGAAACTTCTGGACGCTTGATAAAAAAATTAAGCTAGTTTATATGCAAAACTTATTTATGATTTTCGGGTGGAGTGGTGCTGTTGCGAAGTTCAAATTTTAGTTATGAGTTTGAGACTTGAATTCACCTTAGGATAGTTTATGTGTAGATCCTTCTAAATTTTCAGGAGTTGAGTTATTTTCCAAAATATCGACTATATATTTTGAAATACTACCGCACAGTTGCGTTAGCAAACAATATCGCCTAAAATTTAACTCTGCAGTCAAGTGTATAGAAACGCACCGAAATAAGCAGTGGTTTGTCGTTAAATAAATGTTAATACGACTTGGAGGATATAGCAATTCGCTTGTATGAGGCCAGCTACGTCTTATTGAAGTAGGTTTATTTTAGGATGTGTTGTGTTGTAGTTCAAATGTTGGGGAAACAAACTTGATGAAGTAACTACCGCACGTATGGTACAAAGTTTCCGGTGGCCTTCGCCCCAAGTTTAAAAAGTTAACTTTGTGGTTTCTTTAAATATATGTTTGTCTCGGCTGCGTCAGTATTAAATTTGTAGAAACATGTATTTCTTAACAGGGTGCCATGCGGTTAAAGATGTAGGCTTACACAAATTATAATTTTTACTTCACTCCTTTTATTAATCCTTCACACGATTAAATAACACTTCACTGATATAGAGATCTGTGAGATTATTTATTAATTACTTACACTTTTTAACACGTAAACTTTATAATATTCTCGCCGTAATGAATTTTCGTCTCACACTGAATACGTATTAAACTTTGTGAGGACGCGTCTCGCGTTCCAGTTAGGATCGCTGTCTGCTAGCAACTGACTTCTACAGCCTGAATTTGCAAATTTCATCTATTTCAAGTCTCTAATCCTACTCCAATAGAATACTTTTATTTAACTTTTAGTCTTTCTAGTTGTTGATTAGCCATTTATAAACTGTTTTAAAAATATTACATTATTGATTTCAAGAATCACTGGTAGAATTGTTAAACTTTCTAATTCATTATTGCCTCAAAGTTACCCCATTGTTACCTCATTGTTAGCAACTTTCGGCCTCTATTCTCACAGCTCCAACGTTGTTAAATTACCTAATACATTCATATAACATAATTATACATGCACACAATAATATAAACATTAATACAATCACTGTTAGATACATTTTATGTATTTTACGCATATTGCTTTAAGGTGGGCTGTTATTGAATTTATATATTATATAATTAGACTGATATTATTTAAGTGTTAAAAATACTGCAATACTGCCTAATTATGCATGTGGACTAATGAGGTCAAGATTGATAAAGGATTCAGTTTTAAATTCTCACAGACTGAGATAACTTAATCGTATGTCTTCATTTGATTATATTTTGACAAAGCCAGCTGCCGATGTCGTGACCTTCCACGCAACGTTAGCCGGCAGTTTGGTGGGAAGAGTTTCAGCTGATATAAACAATTCTAGGAACGCCTTCTAGCCGTGAGATGATCACTCTGGTTACTTCTGTTCTCGAACTTTCCAGAGCATTCAGCATGACTTTCCGAGAACCCTGCAGCCGTATATAGGCGAGCGCTCGAGTCAGTTGCGACTCGAGTGCGAAGTCAGTGGCGAGTGAGTCAGTGAGTCAGCCAGTAAGTGATTCTCCAAGCGAATTGGTGACGACTGTCGTGATGTGCAGCGAGTGCTGCTGCGGAGGGACGGGTTGTGGAGGTCTTGTGTTCGACTCCCAAGTGAGGTGAACCGTCCGGCGTGAACAGGCTGCGTCACGAATGAAGAAGTGAAAGGACGAGTATTGAACTAATTCAGCTTGGACAAAGTGACATTATTGAAGTAAATCCCCAGTGAAGGTGAACTACATAAAGGTCGAAACAGTAACAGACGAAGTCGCATATGGACTGTCGTAAATGCTTATTTTTATGTCCGCATATCTTATCCAGATGAAACTAATTAAATATTAGAGTACAAGCATAAAACGTCTGTGATACATTCACATCACTTTCTCTACTCTCTATGTTTATTAGTGGGTATACAAATTATTCTTACTAAAGCTTATTTTTCTATATACTACTTTTAATCCAAATAAGCCTTTGCAAAAATATCTACCTTACACATTTCATTGTAAATACAAGAAGAACAGCCGATAGTCAAATGTTTAAGAACTAGACACTATATGCTGGCCTTAAAATATCATACTGTTTTCATTCATTCGCGAGAAAAGAAGTGAAAATCGATGGGACTTTAAAACAATGACAAGTGTTGAACAATTTGAATCTTTATTAAGGGATATTTCAGAAACGCTTGTGCCACCATTGTTTGGTTGTTTAAAATAAATTGTTGTTTTAAAGAGATCTACGTGGTAATTTTCGTCTATGGCTTAACGTTTACAGGTTGTACAGGATTATACAAAATTCATTCGGAATGAAGGGTACTTCCTGGGCTATTTGTAGAAAATTCAAGATATATATTTTATTTGTCATGTAAGGCAGTATTTTTAACACTTAAATGATTTTAGTCAAATTATATAATAAAACATTATAATACAGCCCGCCTTAAAGCAATATGTATATATAACATTACATAAAAAGTGTATATTACAGTCATTGTATATGTTTATATTATTGTATACATGTAATAATGTTATCGGAATGTATTACGTAATTTAATAATGTAGGAGTTGTGAGAATAATAGGTTAAAAGTTGCTAACAATGAGGTAACATTGAGGCAATAATGAGTAAGAAAGTGCAATAATGCTACTAGTCATTCTTGGAGCAACAATAATGTAATGTTTGTGACAGTTTATAAAATAGCCAATCAAAAACCAGAAAAAAGCTTAAGTTAAATAAAAGTATTCTATTGGATTAGGAATAACCAATTAGAGACTTTAAATACAGAAATTTACAAATTTAGGCGGTAGAAATCAAGTCATTTGCTTGTAGGCAGTGCTCATAACTGGACGCGTTGGTTGTAGACAGTGTTCCTAACCGGACGCGAGATGTGTCCTCGACAAATTTATATTCGTATGAGACGAAAATATTTTACGTGTTAAAAAGTTCAAGTAATTAATAAAAGAATCTCACAGCTCTCTCTATATCAGTGAATTGTTATTTAAATTGTGTCAAGGATTAATAAATGTAGTAAAAGTAAACATTATATTCTGTGTAAGCCTACATTCTTCAGCTGCACTACGCCCTGCAAAGAAATCCATGTCTCTAACAATAACACTGACGCAGCCGAGGCAAACATGAATATATAATATTCAAAGAAACAGTCAATAACAAAGTTAATATTTTTTAAACTTGGGGCAAAGGCCACCGGGAAGTACATTTGGGGCGAAGGCTACCGGAAACATTCTACCATACGTGCGGTTGTTACTACTTCAAGTTCGGCTCTACAACAGTCGAAATATAATACACCATACCCAAATTGACTTTCCGTACGTACAGCTACCAAACCTTCTTCTTCACATGTAAATATCCTTCATATATGGTATTTTAATCAAAATCGTTACGGTCATTTGTTAAATCAATTTTTGATAAATGTTCCATGTAAAGGGTAGTTGGGATGGGGAATTTCTTGAAGATCTTCGTGTTGCATCCATGGAAGATACTAACCTCAAATACCAAGTTTGGTATTTATCCACCTTTTCGTTTTTGAGTTACACTGTTCAGACACACAGACGGACATGTTTCAAAAAATGCTTTATTTGGGCTCAGGACATGTCAAAACGTGTATTTCCATGAAATCTAGGTATCGAATTTTTGGGAGGAACGCAACACTTCTACATACTGTACGTAGAAAAGTAGAATGTGTATTGTCTGTTCTGGGTCTTTTGAGGCAGAGGAGAGGGAAAGGTAAAATCCGGTAGTACGCGACCAGTTTGGCTTCTTGTGGCGGGTACTGCACTGACCGCGTGAATATTTTATCTCCCCCTGTACTCTAAATAAACAATACACAAAACCAATGTCGTAATATATCGTTGCATAATAATCAGAACAAGATGTTGCTCCGGTAAATAAATGCTTTTAATATCATTTCATTTCCCTAAACCTATTTTATAATTGAATTTGGTATACGAACAATATGAAAATATTACTCATGTTTACATAGATTTTGGTGATGAAAAAAAATTAATGTTACATTTTGGGTGAAGGCCAAAAATATTACCAGAAAATGATTAATTTAAGTCACCCCAACATGCACATGAGGGCGCAACTCGTTGGCAGCAAAATGTTCGGGAACTTGGTGTGTAAATTTAAGGGGAAGGTGTGGGTTTTTATATTACATTGAAAGATTACATAACATACACTACCTGGGATTTATTTACAAAAACGTTTGGCTTCTCTACATAATTAACAAAGAAAACATGATGGGAGATGCCACAGACCGTAGAACGGCCACACACGACTGGTTCCAACGACCACTTACTCTGGAGAGACGCTATCTTGGTTCTACCTACCATGTCTAGCCAAAGACAGACAGGCTGACATCACACCAGAAGACTTCAAACAGATCTCTCTCTTTGGCTTGGTCCGGATCAAAAGGAAAGGCCGTCAAAACGAAATATAACTAATATGACTACTCTGGTAGCAACAATACAGCACAAAAGTGCTTCTGGTAATGAAAAAATTAATATGCCATAATAATAGTAATAATAATAATAGATAATTCTCAAATATCTGCCTATTTATAATCAAATTTAAATTGGGACAAGTAGCGTTTGGTCACGTCCACTACTACGCGTCTCCCATTGCTAATATCCATAGCACACAGAATAATGCACTAATTTTGAAAAAAAAGGTAATAAAACACGTGATTCCATATTTTGTCCTAAAATTATTTCTTACACTATATCAGCAGTTTCCTAACGTTTGAAACGTTGCTTAAGTTATAAATCCAATTAGCATAAATTATGGACAATTCTGTAAATATAATATCATACATTTTGCATTATTTAGTATCCTGTGCAATGGTTTCAATAAGTAAATAAACACAAGTAATACACTTCTCTTCTTCTTTGTATATTTATGGTTACTAAGAATTACAGTTAAATTGAAAAAAAATCTGATGTGTAACACTCACATACTTTCTCTACTCTTGTACAAACTATTCTTGCAAATTCTTATTCTCCATCTATTTCATATTAATCGAGATAAACGTTTGCAGAAACAATCTTTTGACATGCAAAGACAATTACATTTTACACATAGCGACCAGTTCTAAAAATATATGACTATAGCTTAAGGCGTACTATGTTCCCCTTGTTTTGTAATTGCAAGTATTGTATTCCACCCAAAAATTCGATACCGAGATTTCACCGGAAATATATGTTTTGAGGCCTCCTGAATCCAAAAAAAAGCATTTTCGGAAACATGTCCGTATGTGTGCCTGTCTGTCTGTGAACAGCATAACTCAGAAACGAACAGTCAGATAAACACCAAGCTTGTATTTAGGTTCAGTATTTTCCAGAGATGCGACACGAAGTTTTTCAAGAAAATCCCCCAACCCATATTACCCTTTACATAGAACATTTTTCGAACATTTTAATTTTCTCAAAAATGGCTCTAACGATTTTGATTAAAATATCATGCATTTAAGATACTTTTATGACAAATAAAATGTATATCTTGAATTTTCTGGGAATGTCTAAAAGTATTCTTCATTGTGAACGACTTTAGCATAACTGGTAAACCATAAGAGATAGACAAAATTTTACTGCACAAAAAATGTAGATCGCGTTAAAATACACAATCTATGACATATACATTTTTGTTGTTGGCTGAACCATTTTCGAGATATTGCTTGTTATTCCCTTAAATTTTCCAATATTTATACTTTTTCTCAAATGGGAATTCGTTATTCTATTTTGTCTTGGATATGCAAAGAGAATGGAATACTCCACATAGAAACCAGCTTTTAAAATATTTGACTATCGCTTAAAGCCTACCAATTCCCCTTGCATCTACAAGAAAATTAGCAATAAGATTAACATATCGATATCTCGATTAACGTGAAGCATATGGAGAATAAGCTTTTGTAAAAATAGTTTGTACAAGAGTAGGGAAAGTCATATGGATGTAACACATCTGATTTTTTTTCAAAACCTTGTATATTTTTACACCCTGAAAGGCTTCTCTGTTTTAATCAAACGGCTAAAATGAATTGGTGGGTTTTAGAAGCTACCACTCAGTTAACGATGTGTTTAAATACATTTTATCAATTTTAGCATTATAAACATGTGGTTACTGTGTTCTATATTGTACGTAACTAGCTCATTATAACTCATTTTGCAAACTGTGATGTATAGAAGAGTTTACCAAACTACGGCAAGGAGGCCGAGCCCGGCCCACGAGCTGGTTTTCTTTAGCCGGCTTAAAAGCTTAAACAAAATGAATAAAAAGAAACCGTGAGCCTGTATTAGTTTAATTTATTCACGAATATCGAATGATTGTATAAAGTTAAGTGTTGAGATTTTAATCGATATACAGCATAATGTTGTAATAAAGGGAAAATACAAGGAAGTTAATTGGGTGGATTTCTACAACTCTCAGCTGAATAACATTTCCTCGTTCGATGGACTTTACACGAGTGCTCACATCAACGTGAAGACGTTCTCAAAAATGAAATATGCCAAATCTAAAGGTCTGCTATGATTGATGAACAGAGTCCGTTTTGATGATAGGCAGCACAGAATTAGGACCACAAATGTCTGCAATTGCAGTATAGAAATGTCAGGTTTATCCTTCTCACTGAATATTAAGTGATATTAATGTAAAATACTTCATGTAACGTGTGTTAATACGAGGGGCGTCCAAAAAGTAAGTTTCCCTATTTTATAAGAAACAATGCACACAATTGATCATGCTGTATTAAGTTTATTTATATTGTACAATCCTTCTGTTAATGTTTTGCATAATCAACATGTTTTTCCAAGCATTTTTTGGGTCGTGACGTAAGTTTTTCAAAGCCAGCGTTGTACCAGGTCGGTCCTGTGCTCGCAACCAGCTGTTCACTGATTTGACTTCATCGTCGGTGTTAAAATGCTTACCTTTGAGTTGGAGATCCCGGTGCCTCCACCATATGTCGCAACCTTAGGGGTGAAGGTAGATAGTAGAACAAATAACTCGCAGTGTTTCCTGGTGGCCCTTTTTATTATATTAACTAGAACATGATGATGCTGGGCTTCAGTTCCCAGCTTTGGGTCTTGAAGAGACCAGTTATGTAATTAACAATGCAGTTCTGAAGGGACTTAACATTCAGACTTAAAATGACTGAAGGCTCTACACACATAACATATAATGATGTGATCTTTAGGTATTACATAAAATATGGGATCTTACCTTGGAGAATTGTCAGGTATCTTGTCGGAGATCCAGCAGTATGGACTGCTGACGAGTTCAGAATGAGAACGAGCCCCAGCAAGGGTCTGCAGCTCTTATAAAGCAAGTCACTGCCTAGGGGGTCTTGACAATCATCCATGAGCATTACCAAGCATGGTGTGCCGCCGCCCTGAAAGTGCGTGGGCTAAGGATTTCCTAAGGATCATGTGATCCATCGGGTGATGTGCAGAAAGGCAAGTATTCGTAAGGAAATTATGGCATGGTGAAATCCTTTTAGAAATGCCAAGGGAAGTGGCAGACCACGGTTTCTTGTTATAAGTTAGCTTCAACTATAACCCCAAGCAAGAAGATCGTGAAACATAAAAATGACCAATGTGTTAAAATGTAAGAGTTTGCCCAATATAGTAAAGTATCAAATCTGTGACAAATTATCTTGCTGCTTGCAACTGTATACGTGACAATACGGAGGATACGAGGAAACTTCCAAGTTGAATCTTGACCCAGGCGGAGCTCAGAAGATTCAACTGGGAAGTTTCCTGGCACCCTCCATATTCACCAGATATTTTCCCAAATTATTTTCACATGTTCCCCTGACTCAAAGGTCATCTTGGGGGTAAGCACTTTAACACCGTGACAAAGATGAATCAAAGCTCCGCCTGGGTCAAACTTCAACTTGGAAGTTTTCTCGTATCCTCCATATTCACCGGAGCTCGCCCCAAGTGATTTTCACATGTTCCTCCAACTCAAAGGTAAGCACTTTTAACACCGATGATGGTCAAATCAGTGAGCAGCTGGTTGCAAGCACAGGACCCGACCTGGTACAACACTGTCTTGGAAAAAACTTGTGTCCCATCCCCAAAAATGCTTTGAAATACATTTTGACTATGTAGAAAAGTAACAGGAGGACTTTACAATATAAATAAAATTAATTCAACATGATCAATTGTATGTAATGTTCTTATAAAATAGGGAAACTTAATTTAGACTTTAGTTCATAAAGCTCTGTGTTTGTAAACTAACGCGACCTTTGCACCTCGTGCCTTGTCAGTTATTGTTCCCAATTTAACTTACGTGGCTTCGCCTGCGATTCATTATGAAAAGTTTTGCAACCCCTGCCCTATAGCAATGATTTAATACGAGCATTGCAAGATTCCGTGGCTTATAAGAGAGAACATGAAGCTATTTTGTTGTTTCTTTCTGAGTAATGAAAATGCATAAACCTCTGTACATTATTAAATACAGAATAGTTAAGAGCTAAATATATAATTATCTACTACACTGTTCTGATAATAAGATACGTCACAGTTCGTAACATCTGATCATTTCACTTCCAGTAAGGGAGTGCATCCAAGTGGCTGTTTTGCTTATCGGTTCAACAGGCCAAGTAAAAATGAAATGAAGGGAGAGAAGCTAACGCCTCACTTAGGAATATATGAATACGCTTTCACTTATGTTAGCTATGGATGTCGAACTAGTCTATCATTTATAATGCTATGATTGCGTAAAATGTTGTGTTCCACTCGTGGATAATGTTAATATGACATCTTTGAAAACTGTTCGTGCGACATTTACTCTTGCTATAATGATCAAGGCTATACACTTGTTGCAAAAACTACTATTTCTTTTGCATTTACTATTTATTCAACGTACTTTATGATAATATTAATATTTCTATTATACTATTTATTCGTAAGGAAGCACTCAAGTAACATATATTTTGATTTATAGATGAAATAACTTGATCTTCCATTAAAGGAATTAGAGCTTATCTTACCTTCTTGAATGCAGGGGACTGATCCACATAGGGAATATTGTACCTACGCCCCACGAGGGGGCGTCCCCGGGAGGAAGGATGGGGTGAGAGGAGATACCGGGCGGCCGGATCCAGGAGAAACGGTACAACAATGACAGGATCCTTAAGTTTTCAGTAGTAGACAGCCCGGTAGACTGGGATCGCACCCCACATAGAGGGGGAGACCAAATTCCCTCGAGGGATTTCGGATACCTCAGCAGTCAGCCAAAAGTCGAGGAGAGAGGTACAGAGAGCACATTTTCTTCTGCTACGCTGCACCGAAATACCATCGCCGACATTCCAGCTTTATAAGAGACCAAAGGGATGAAGGATGAACGAAACGAAATGTAGGTAGAGGAAATTTGGGGGCTGAAAGTAACCACTCAATGGATCAGAGTGGCTGTCGCCGGGGATAGAACTTGGAATCTCTCGAAGATGTCGCTTGAGCCATCCCGCTCTGTTAATTAGAGCTTAGTTAATATTGTTTTTCTTCCCGCTTAAATATTTAGTTAATATTGCCTTAGCTTTAGCATTCTGAAGCCAGTTTTATGGTGAACTTATACCGAATATGTACAGATGCTAAACAGCATGGAACCAAAGCATGAAATACGGAGCGTTTGTAAACCATATACGTACGTTGCTTCATTGTTTGTATGTCTCTAGCGAAACATAATATTTGGCAGTATAAATATTAATGGGTCTCAATCCACAAATTTGGTTTGCAATTTCCAGCGTGCATCTTTTCGTCTCGCAGACCTGACTACTGATGCTTTGTTCTTGCAGAGGTAAATCACTGTATTTCGTGATTTGGAATGACCTTTGATTTATGGACATCTGGTTAGACCCATATATATTCTAAAACGCTAAAGAGAGATAGAGTGTATGTGAGGTCTATTGAATTCGACCTTATTTATAGCTAGTTTCCCTCCCAACGTATTTCCGTTTGAGCCCTTTGGGCGCAACAGTTTATTCTGGCCGCATGCAACATTCAACTGGATATCGTTAAGGTTAAATTTATATTCGTATAATGCGACATTCCCCCACCCCACACGTATATTTCAGTCACACTCGCAAATTTACCACTTAATTTTCGGAGAGCTTTTAACGAATAGGGTTGCTGCTCTTTAAGCAAAACTATTTCGCACGCTGAAATTTTCGTCATGCTTAGGCAAAGTACGATTTTAATACTCCTTGTTTATCTTAGCGGACTGGGCACCCTGATCCGTTCTCAATATTAGTGACATTGTGATTAGCAGGCCTAGGAATTCTTAAGCAATCAAGTTATCTACACTTAAACTATTATGTTTAAAGCTCAGAACTTGGACTAAGTGTGCACTCCGGCCAACTGGGCCTACAGGTATAAAAAACCTAACACAATGTGTATTAAAGTGACTTCGGTGGGTAGAAGAACTAAAGTTACGGAACAAGTGGGCGGGGCAACAGAAGGACAGTCGGGTAAAGAAAACATCCACAATTCCTCTGTTTTCATTATGCAACTTAACATTTCCCTATCGCCTTGCCTCTCACTTCCCTCCTGTTCCCTAGTCTTAATGACGTTACACGTTGTAAGCAAAAACAGTGGCGCCCTCCTGCAAGCGCACTCGTATAGTGGCCGACTAGTACATCTGTGGTGGTAGGAGGTGTTTGTTGACATTGAATATCGGTCGCTTAGGCACACAAAGTGCCAACTTCATAGCCATATTTATTGAATAAAAAGAATTTGAACAACGGTATTCAATCACTGACAGGCTGGCGAGTGCTGTCTGCAAACGCCAACAGACTGTAAAGCCCCTTGTACACGATGAAATTTTTTTTCAGTTCGAGTTTACAAGAAAAATTGAGAAATATTATTCAATATGTGACAAGATTGGAAAATACTTGGCAAGACTTGACAATGTCAAAGATGTGTATTTACAAGTTGTCTTTTTGCCAAACTGAAACCCTTCAGAACACAATTGATAATTTATCACGCGCAAAGCAATTTAGCATTTGCGTTACAGTATAGCAATTCGCAATGAAATGTTGCTCTTTATTGATATTATGTGGTACTTTCACGTATTATATTCAATAAAATCACATTACGATTATGGAATACAATGAAAATAACACGAATCTGATAGATTGACCACACTATATAACATTACATTAATGTATACTTGGGTCGGAAAACTGCCTGGAAATTATTTCTTCATAACCGCCTTCATCTGCTCCATCTTGTGGTAATCCACGGAGCCCTCGATGTACAGACATGGCCAGCTTATGTATAACCTAATCAGTTTGCATACGTCATACCTTGACCGGGTAGCCATTTATGTTTACTTTCAGCCATGTTGCAGATTTCGTGAAGCACTGTAAATATTCGCATTTCGTTGTCCAAAGCCATCAAATCATTGTGAAATCATTGACCGTTTAGAGCATGTCCTTATTTACTTTCAAGACTTTCAAAGACATTAAAAGTATTGAAAGCAATTCGACAAGAAAAGTTGTGAAGTTGTGACAACTCTTGAAAAGTCTTGTAAAGTATTAAATTTGCCAAAAATTTGATCGTGTACAAGCGGCTTTAGAAGGATGGTGTAGTTTGTAACCCGCGACGTCACAGCGTCCGGTAACAGTTCAACTTAATTTCCTTACGTCCTGACTTTAATACTTAGGAACTCCTATTCTAGTGATTAAATAATCTGTTTTATCCTCCAGCATTTTCTCTTTCTCTCAGTTTATAGGTCGAACCCCCTGGGGCCATGACAGTTTCTAACAGTTATTTCCTACTTGGGTTACTTGATGTTAACTTGTCATCCTTTGCCAATATAAATGTACACGCCGCTGCTACCTGTTGGCAGACGTTTACATAACAGTTTACCTTTTCTGTTATTTTCAATCAGAACGTCATTCGAATTGAGTGAAAGGCTTAGAACCTCTTTTAGAAAAAGGATTCCTCGAGCTTGCGGCGTCCCAGGGGACTACATACGCGACTTGTACAAAGAGTATCAAAGAAAATATCACTGCAGTTCGCAACTACATCACATTATTTATCGTTGTACGTAGCTTTGCGAAGCCATGACCATTTCATTGGTTGCTTAGGCCACGGTGCAACGGTGTGCCACTCCTTCTGCTAAATATTTGCCAATAACCACAACAAAGGTTACAAAATGGCGTAGAAACGAAATTTGTCATACAGACCTCTTATTGCGATTGGTAGCCCATACCTTATCGCCTTTGTAAGGGTTAAAACCTAAGGGAATGAGCGCCCAGGTTAGCAGAATGTAGAATGTGCAGTGTGAGAAGATTTTCAAATTCAAGCTTGAATGGTATTCATTAAATACTAGCAACACTTTATAACAAAAATAAACAGAACTGCATTCTCACAGTGATATCAATGCTTGTTGCAGCATAGAAGCAAACATAACTAAATAATAAATAAATACAACAGCATGTTTTCCATCTAATTCAAACTACAACTGGTTAATATACCTTTACTAACACATTGCTGATCATAGGAATACAACAGGATTATAGACAAAAATATAACCCAATTTTATTGCCATAATTTTATGTAATATTCGGTAAACCATATGCATATACATATTTATCTCTAGTGTCTAAACACGATCAGTCGATTATAACAAAAGAGTAATTTTCATTTAGTAAACGGATATCATCATCTACGGAAGTTTTACGGAGAATGCAGAGTTTCTGACGAGTATGTAGACCGTTTTCCCCACTTTCCTGGAATATTTTATCCAGTAATTTACTATAAAAACACTTATGCACTCCGTTGCAATTGCTGTAACAGTGCGATCAGCCTCACACATACCCACGATATGTCCACGATTAATTTCACTAGTATACGGCATGACTGGTTCTGAGACAATAAACATGTTTTGGTTTCACTGACACCAGTAAAAGCAAAAACATCAACCTCCCCTCATTTCCCCCTTATTGTTGTGTTATGAGGCTGGGATAGGTAAGGTGAAGGGCACGCCTCAAAATACCTCAAAAAAGGATACAAAATCCACCGGAGATTTTTTTTGCTGCTGTTTGTACGAATTGCAGAAACTGAGTCTCTACACCGTTTATATCCGCTTTTGGTGTTGTGTTATTTGTCACATTCTGCTTAAGTATAGTCTTAAAACCGCTCCGTATTTTGAAATAGTTTTGGGAATTCATTAATAATTTCGCTTTTTTTCTTTTCGTTTAAAACAGCATTCCCTATTGTCCTGAAAGACCTACTTTCTGCTGCCTGTTTCTGGCTTTGTATTGTGTTATCAGTGTCTATGTTATACAGTCATAATCATAGGAATAAACGTGGTGCTGTGTAACCTCACTATTCTCCTCTCTTTCTCTCTCTCTCCCTCCTTCTCCCTCTTTCTTGTTCAGGTCTGTTTCAGAAATGAATGCTCGAAAAAACGGGTTAACTGTCACTTTATCAAAACAGAGAAAAGTCAACCTTTGCAAATGCCAATAAGACAAATCACCCATAGATTCTATGCATAGGAATAAAATTGCAGTACGTCCTTCTTACACAGTTAACGTCAACTGCACGTCCTTCTGTCTGAAGTGCCAAGGTAGTCTAATTTGGGTATAACAAAAATAAAATGGCTTGTTTTCAATAAACTGTCACTAAATTAAAAGCTTTGTCTCATCACGTAGATTTCCGTAAGGTTAGCCGAACTCAGAGAAGAAGTATTGCAGGCGATCGAAATATGCAATTTATTGTTTTAAAAATTTATGGTTTGCATATGTTTGTGAGCGCCTATTCTAGTCCAATTGTTATCGCACGTTAATTTTGACATTTGCTGTGTTGGTTTCATTAATTTCCTGCACTATTTTAGACCAGACATGATCCTTTCATATTATTCATTTATAGTGGTAAACTTAGTTTGTGCCACACTTTGGATCTTTCTGTCAATCTTGGTCAGTACTTGTTTACGTAATGAACAACCGAGACAATTACTAACAGAGGATCTTCTTACTATTCGACTTCAAAATGTAATTTCTTAAAACGTAAAACTCCTTTAATCTAGACGAAAGTGTTAGCGGAATTTGCTCAAAATATGCAGTATTGATTTGAACTACGTATCTTATATCGGTATAAATCTATAATTGCGCCTGCTGGATGTAATGGTATTCCTTTATTTTCCAAAATTGCCAACAAGTTGCTCTAGTCACTTTGTCAAAAGCCTTTCTACAGTCTGTAAAGAAGAGATTTTTTCTAAGTTGAAACTCCGAGCTTTTATACTATTTTGATACGTGAATGCTCTTCTAATGTTTCTGCAGAAATGTTTAAGCATTTACCGATTGTTTTAACATAACTCTTTTGTACAAATCCAGTAGAGCAATATATTAGTCTATAGCTTTTAGGTTTTGTTCCTTCCACTATCCCATTGATATTAATACCTTGGATGATAATATTTATCTTCCAGCATTGTTACACAATGCTAACCAATTTGAACTGCTGCAGGGATGGGTGTCATTACTCCAGCTATGGCATTGGATTTTTCAGTGTGGTTCTACATTTCCAGCTTTGTCCTATATACAAAGTGAGAATGAACAATTAAATAACTAATTAGTTATAGTTTGTAAATTTACTTAAGACATGTAATAGTGCTGCTATTTCTAACTCGTCTACTTCTATGTTAGGTTCTATTATTTATACTCTTTTATCCCTCCAAACATTCTTATATGAAGGCAATCCAGGAAGTAATCGGGCTTCCGTCTAAGATCCAATGGTTTCCTCGTCTTTCCTCAGTGTTGTGTTTGAATACAATTGAAAAAGTTATTGTGCATTCTGTGATTGTTCAAAATGAACTATGTGATATAAAGTCTGTGGTGACTGTGAGTTAAGAGGTGTTATTTGATTTTCGAATGCTGGGAAGTTTAAAGCATGTTCAACCATGGACAAACAAATGTACAAGACGAAACTCCAACTGAACGTCCGTTACTTATCGCAAATAATTTGAAGAACAACAAAACCGCGCAGCACAGATGCATAATCCTACATGGTTTACATTTTTCTAGCTTTACTTGGTGAAATTGTGTCCGAACATCTTGGCTTAATAGACTGGCTGCAGTTGACTACAACTCGAGAATTCTAAAGCTCTTAGATACAATGACAAATGCTTTAATGCCAGAGCTGATTATTGGAGAAATAAGGCAGGCTTAAATTCTATAACATGTTTGTTTTAATAAATTTGTTTTTTTTTGTAATTAAAATCCAAACCGTTGTTTCTTCGTGGATGCTATTTAATTTGTAACGTTTAAATTGGCTTTATTGGTTGCTTCGGAGCCGATACGGTTTTATAAGTATGTCGATATTATTTTGATGTGTTGATGAGTCGACGAGATAAATTTTAATAATGTCGCTAGAGTTTAGCTGTTTTGCGAGCCTTAATTGTTATTGTTCTTAGTAGCGACAGTCAAAGATAACCTATAATGAGAAAACGTGCAGCAACCTATACTCAATTTACTTCTTTGCAGTATAATTACTTCCTACTTGGATTAAAGAAATGCAAAGAAAGTGTTTAAAGAAATGACATGCATATGCGTGCGTGCGTGCGTGTGTGTGTGTGTGTGTTACTTTCTCCAGTACTTACCTATAATAAGCAGCAGAAGGGTTGCATTCCCCAAAAATTCGATACTATAATTTCATCAGACATACACGTTTTAAGGTCCCTGAACCTCGAAGAAAGGCATTTTTAGAATGGAAGAAGCAATTGGATAGCCTACACAAGGTATAATACCAGCGTCTACTAGAAAGACGAGCGACAACTCTCAGAGACCAAGCAAACGTGAGCTCGCTAAAGTGAATCCGCGACAATGGCGCCAGCATAGCGGAAAATGGAAACATAGAAATAGCACAGACGCCACTCTCAAGAAGGACATGACTTATTACCAGAAGCAAGCGTGCCGAATCGACACAGTATCTAAGTTTTAGTGTATGTAGTTGAAAATGTAGAATTTAACATTAGGGTTTTATGTGCAGTTAATATAAAGCACAATTTTATGTACTTAATTCCTTTAGTTGTTTCTTCTAATGTATTCTAACGAAAAGCTATTCATAGGTTAATAACATTGGATAAATTTGCTGATACCATCTGAGAACCGGTTCTGCTAATTGCCAGAGAAATCGGATTAACGTTCGATGGAAAGAAGTTTTGTACAAATTGATAAATAAAATTAAAAACAAGGTATACGGATGAAGTGGAGGATTAAATGCGGGAACGGCAGTAGACTGCAGGTCCCAGCAGACACGCTGAAGTCCCTAATAGTTCCTTACTCGACTCGTATTACCACGACCCGGACGGTAACGGATGACCTGTCCAACCAAGCAGTACTCTTTGTGTCCACGCATCCGCGCGACCTTCCGGCACCGCCATACGCCACAAAACCTAGAACCATGTCTGAAACATAAGAATGAAATGGAATTAAAGGGAAATGATGAACGAGAAATCTGGTACATGAGATACCACCCCAGCATTTGCTTACGGACCAGGGAAAACCACGAAATACTCAAGTTCAGTGTGGGCGGTCTTTGAAAATCAAACCCGGACCTTGCCAATGCGAGCCTCACACTTTACCCCGGAGTCATCTCGCTCGGTGAAATTAACTTACATAATTTCGAAATTAAATGTGTGTATAATTCCCATACGATATATCAATTTCTGTTGAACATGTTATTAAGTTTTTATAATTACAGTTTTAAAATCTAGAGGTTACAAACTTCAGTAATAAGTCATTTTAAGCAGTCTCTGGTTGAGCAATAAGGTCAGAGATTTATAATATATTCACAGCTTTAAAGCGACGAAGGTTCTTATCCGCGTGTCCTGTTAGCTAGAAAGCTCTGTACTGCGTGTTGTCGTACTTCTCCTGCAGGGGGAGACACCTGCATTGTATTAAATTTTTAAAATGCGGAAGAGTATCATGATGGAAGTGGCGTTGTGGTATGACTTATGTCATTTACTTTGTTGACATGTTTTTGTTCCGGTGGTGACATGACGGCGGATGTGGGGGTAGAGCCTGTCAGAGTCGATTAAGTCGAGTTAAAGTTCGTGCAGAGGTAGGTAGGGAAGAGGAAAGAACGAAGTAAGGAAGAAGGGAAGGAAATACTGCTAGATATACTTTATAAACACTATAAATACTTTGTCTTCAACGTCACAAAAATATAGGAATGAGCCATTTCAGTTATATTAGCATGTAGTTCTTAAGTAAGGATTTGTTAATTATGGAGGAACCAGTGTGAATGAGGGAGCGTGTTTATTTACATACATACATACCTTTCTATCGATCGCACTGTTCCACACACCGTACATGCCTTTATAATATACAGAATATAAGCAAGATTAATAATAAGAAGAAGAAACTACAACAAATAGAAGAAACCCAGAAGAAAAAGTACCACTACAAGAAAGCACTATTGCCCGAAAAAAAAGTAGAACACATTTAAATACATCTTAAATATCTACAATCCCAAAACCGCGGTAAACATATTCCGGTGCATTATTGTACTCTATTATAGTAAGCAAAGGACAGTTAAGTGTATGTATACGCACTAACAAGTGCAAAAGACATATAAAGTAAAGTACCAACACCAACGAGGAGATATTCTTACACCCCCGCTTCCCTTCTATCAGCCTTTTCAGATCTCAGCTGTCTTGCCTTAATTAGAAATTTACCTATCCCCCTCCATGTCCTCCCTGCATGCCAGTAGCGTCCAACATGTCCTTAACTCTCCATTCGAGATGGTAAAGGATCGCGATAAATATTTTCCCCTCCATTCTTCCGTAGCCCTAAAACTTGCCATGACACTTCCTTCTTGCAAATGAGCCAAATTCTCCTGCCACTTTCATAAGTAATTTTTATCATCCGCCATGCTCCCAATCTAAGAGGGACCAGTAATAAACCGACCTCAGTGATGATGCAGAAAACTGTTTATCTTGCACACAAATGATTCTACCTGTTTTATGGTTAAATTAGTATTATTTTGTTACAATGCTTACCATAATACCTAAAATTGTTGCATTAATTGCATAATGGTCGTATATTGACCAATTACATTGTCAGAAATCGAAATTAGCACAAATATCGCCTGTAAATAATGTTTCAAAAACAGTGCATCTTAAATAAATTATAACTTGGGTATCTATTTCAGTTAATACAAATTTCCAGCCAGAGTTTGAATCTATAATGGAAGGTTCAGTAACATAATTCTGCCTCATTGCCTTAACTCCTAGCAGGGTAAATAAATAACACTTTGGGGACTTGCTATGGCGCACGTTTCCAAGTAAGCAACATCTCTGTAGTTTAAACTTATCCAGTGCTAAGCTATACAGTTCTCTTGTATTGTTTTGCATATTAGTAGAACAAAGGAATTATTAAATAAAGTTTTCCCCTGTTACGGCAATGACAATGTGAGTGTGCAAACATTTTAGCTATGGTTGATGAACAAGCTTGAAATTAAATGAAACTATTATACGAGGTCTGATCAACAAAGACTGAGACTGATTTTTTTCACAGATGTTTATTACTCCACTTCAATGTTTACATGATATTTTTCAAAGTAGTTCACTCCTACTTCAATACACTTTTTATAGAGTCTGCTAGTCCTTGAATACGTGCTGCAGACCATTCTTTATCAGGTCCTTGAGAATCGCCTCACTTTTCTAGAGCACTGCTTCAGAGTTCTTAAATCGAATACCCCTAATCTTTGCCTTTAGTGATGGGAATAAAAAAACTTCACATGATGCAAGATCGGGGCTATAAGGTGGATGTGGTGCACAGGTATTGTTAAATCGAGCCAGAAACTGCACGACTTGATTTGCGACATGAGGCCGTGCATTGTCATGATGAAGTCTCCACTCAGTCCGAGAAAGCTCTGGTTGTTTCTTTGCAATGTGCTTCCTCAGTGTAGCCAATACTGACGTGTAGTATGCTGCTGTAACAGTAGTGTGAGGGGGGACTGCATGCTGGCAAATCATTCCATTACAGTCAAAAAATGTGATCACCATCACTTTCGCTGCAGATGGAACAACTTTTGCCTTTTTTGGTGTTGGAGAAGCTGGCGATTTCCACACTCTGCTGGCTTGTTTTCCTTCAGGATCATAATGATGCAGCCATGACTCATCACTGGTGATAATAGATTTAAAAAATGCATCACCTCCATTGTCTGGTATGCGAAATGCACGTAGGGTCTACAAAATAGAGCATTACTACCAACCTACCAATACGAGAGTGCTGCCGCCTACCAACATTAGACATAAAAACCCGTTCTTTTCAAATATTTATGTTACAGATACGAAACTATCACGGAAGCTACAGGAAAAAATCAGTCTGTCTTTGTTGATAGCCCTCGTATGTAAGAATTTTTTCGACAGTAGAGTACCTATGTGTATTAAAACTCCTACAAAAAGTTAATCAACTTTCAGTACTAACCCCTCTATTAAATATTTGTATCTATGTTGTGTTGTAATAAAAAGTAGGAAGGTAATTTATAAAACCTGGAATTTCCAGAATATTAGATTAGGAGACTTATGAAATGTCTTGTCCATACATTAGAAGACTATAGCAGTCCGGTTACAGTAATGTAAATGGGTCGTTTTCTTGTTCCCAATGGCAAGATGTAAAATCCGGGACTTAAAATACGCACCCCCATAAGTGGGATGGAACCTGGCGCATGCTCTAGCCCACAGCGTAACGGCGCAGGACCTGCAATCAGATTACTTTAGCATAAAAAAGCCATACCCCAGGCAAGCAATTTAAAACAAGAGTATTAATTATTAAGGGACGGACCAGAGTGACAGAGTTTTTATGAGTTTAACTTACCTTGTACATTATTTTATGTTGAAGGGAGAGGTGGGTCCAGATGTAAACAACGGACGCGTGCTTGCAGTGCTTGCACTGGTTGCATTAAATGAATGTGTATAGTATGCTGTACATACGACTGTTAATGCTTTAATTCTGTTATAGAACACCGCATTTTACATATATGTAAAGTAAATATTATAAAGTCTATGAATTACAACGGACGATAATGTACACGTGAGCACTGTCGAAAGCGAAACTTCTCCGTCTGTCACTTAAACAGAAGCTGTATCGTGAGAAACTCCTTTTGACAGCGCAAAGGTAATAGGTGCATAGTATAATACCTACACTACGTGATCAAAAGTATCCGGACACGTGGCTGAAAATGACGTACAAGTTCGTGGCGCCCTCCATCGATAATGCAGTTGGCCACCTTGATGACAACAGGCATACTTTCAATCAAGTTTTGGAGGGTTTCTTGGGGAATGGCAGACCATTCTTCACGGAGTACGGAACTGAGGAGAGGTATCGATGTAGGTCGGTGAGGCCTGGCACGAAGTCGGCGTTCCAAAACATTCCAAAGGTGTTCTATAGGATTAAAGTCAGGACTCTGTGCAGGCCAGTCTATTACAGCGATGTTATTGTCGTGCAACCACTCCGCCACAGCCCGTGCAGTATGAGCAGATGCTCGATCGTATTGAAAGATGTAATCGCCATCTCCAAATAGATCTTCAACAGTGGGAAGCAAGAAGGTGCTTAAAATATCAATGTAGGTCTGCGCTGTGATCGTGCCACGCAAAACAACAAGGGGTGCAAGCCTCCTCCAGGAAAAACTACACCATAACACCACCACCTCCGAATTTCACTGTCGGCACTACACACGCTGGCAGATGACGTTCACCGGGCATTCGCCATACCCACACCCTGCCATCGTATCGCCACATTGTGTACTGTGATTCGGTACTCCTCACAACATTTTGCCACTGTTCAATCGTGTAGTTGACGCTCCTTGCACAAAGCGAGGCGTCGTTTGGTATTTTCCTGCGTGATGAGCAGCCGCTCGACCATGGATCCAAGGTTTGTTACCTCATGCCTGTCATAGTACTTGGAGTGGATCCTGATGCAGTTTGGGATTCCTGTGCGATGGTCTGGATAGATGTCTGCCTATTACTCTTTACAAACCTCTTCAAATGTCGGCGATCTCTGTCAGTCAACAGATGAGGTCGGCTTGTACGCTTTTGTGCTGTACATGTCCCTTCACGTATCCACTTCACTATCACATCGGAAACAGTGGACCTAGGGATGTTTAGGGGTGTGGAAATCTCACGTACAGACTTCTGACACAAGTGACCTGACCACGTTCGAAGTCCGTGAGTTCCACGGAGCGTCCCATTCTGCTGTTTCACGATGTCTAATGACTACTGAGGTTGCGGATAATGAGTACCAGGCAGTACGTGGCAGCACAATGCACCTAAGATGAAAAACGTATGTTTGTGGGGGTGTCCGGATACCTTTCATCACACAGTGTATATCACTACTGCCTACTACGGCATATTTCTTTACCCACCATCTGCACCCAGGGGACACGTGCCAAGACATTATGCTCTCTACATCGGTAACTTGAAATCACAAAATAGGTCACCCTGATGTGATTCTGACTAATTCTATGAATTCTTAGAAAAACATTAGTTCTTTAAACGTGGGTAGTTAACCGAAATAATTAAAAGATGCAGACATTTTACTTGAACACGTCTAATAACAAAGGTACATATTGTCTGTCGCAATAGTAGATTGGGCGGCGCCCCAACAGGCGCACGGGCGACTGCCGGAGCCAGAACGATGAAAGGGATCAGTTATCTAAGCTACGTCTATAGTATAATGTCTACGTCTATACTACATAGTCTCACGATTGTCTACGGAACCCCGTGACATTATGGCGTTGTCCGTACAAAATACGGTAAACCAACGCACAGTTTAAGACTTTAAACGTAAAGTGGAGAATGACATGAATTTAAAATTCCATATAAGTCGTCATAGGAAGAGGTAAACAAAAACATCCTTTAGGAATGTCCCGATATGAGAGAGTTAAGTAAACTATAAAATACCAAAGCCAAAGGTGTTTAACGTTTAATAAAGTCAAATAAGCATTAAAGTTCGGCGTAAATTATCACCTCTCTCAAAATCAAGTGTGACAATATTTCAACTGAAATCCGTACATAAATGAATATCCTGTCTTGCATAGAAAACAGCTTTAATGTCTGTTTATATAATATAAAGCATAATGCTTTGTTCAAATGTTTGTAGCGTCTTTTAAGTTACTAAACACTTGGTGATAAAGTCATATAACAATCCTGAGATTTATTCGGCCTTTACCCAGTCGGTTTAAGTGAATGACGTCATTATTTGTTCATCGAGCCCCTTGGAAGGTGTGGAACTGAACCTCGGAGTTCATGCGTTTCTGACTTCGCAAACAAGTTGGATACTGCGGCGTTGCAGAACTATTTTTCACTAGGACTTTTGTGCGTTCTTTGTATACGAGATGGAACTGACCACCGATCACAGGATTTTCATGGTCGAGTGCTAAGTCGAGGCACACTACGCTACAAAGAGCGTCTAAATATTTTATTGCCTATCAGTACACATGCTGAAACTGTAAGTTCACGAGACGTAAGCGAAAGAAGTTCCAAATGTAAATACTGGAAAGGTGCGATACAAGTCCCATTTCACTAAGGTGACCTCGAAACTGTTGACATCTTTTGCCAATACTCTGCCAGAGTTATTGACATCATGTGTAGACAACCGACTGACAGCAACGGCCAGTAAATCTGAAGACCCCATATACTTCTAATGATAAGTCAAGCTTAACCATCAGCAATTCCTTTGCTATCTGAGGTGGAAAGATATACTGACTCAACCATATTATGACGCGGCGGCTATGGCCCAAAGTTATCGGGAGGTCAGCGCCGAGCGGTCGGAGTAAACAGATAATGGCTGCTTTCTAGCATAAAAACCGGGCGCATTATCGGGAGATACCCAAGAGCTTATTTTCTCCCTCTCCTCAAAAAAGTGTGTTGAAATAGCTATAAAGCGCTCGAAAACGTTTTTGGGAAATTCCACTGCGTATATAAGTGAGCGTTCTCGCGCAGACCAGTCAGTGCGAGGCAATCGAGTTGAGGAGAGTCGACTGAGATGCGTATGTCGAGCCAGTGTGGGTATTGAGTTGAGTTAGCCAGCGATTGAGTTTATGAAACTGCGACCTCGAGCGATTCTCCGAGCGAGGTACGATGACTGTTGTGACGTGCAGCGAGAGCTACTGCGGAGCGGCGGGTTCTAAGGTCTTGTGTTCGACTCCCGATGAAGTGAAGTGGCCTGAAGAGGTTACGTCTGAAGGAAGTGAACTGATGGAGAATTGAACTAGTTCAACTTAATGAAGTGTCCGAAGTGGACACTCGGTGAAGATCAACTACAGAAAAGCGAAACAGCGAGAGTGAGAACTGAGAGAAGTTAGTTGAAAAATTGGACGAGGTCACAATATCTTCTCTCAGAAAGTGCAATAGAGATATCCAACATATAGTGTCTTATACATATACAGGTGAATCGCCTAAAACTTGCACCGTAAATATTTCGGAAATGGAAAGTGCTATTGATGTGCAGTTTTCACAGCATTAATTGGTAGTCACGGGCTCGTAAATTTAGTCTAGAGACAGATTTTAATAATACTGAGAAAGTGTGTTTTTTGCGCAAACATACAACTTTTCAATTGAACAATGCCTAGTTGCATTAACAGAATAAAGGTAGAGTAAACTAGAATGTCAATGGTCTTTGTTGCAGAATTCTAGTGCAAGCGGTTTACGAGAAATCGTATTTTGTCCCATTTCAACTACTTAGTTGCTAGGTACGATGTTATGCTTGTTTGCATTGTGTTTTCTGTTCATTGATTGCAATGCGAATTTCTGGTCAGTTAGTTTGTGACAGTTCAAGCAGTAAGTCGTGAGTGGAAGATGGGGTTTACCCAATGCAGCAAAATCCGACATGCTCATAGTGTATGGAGTGTGTAGGATGAATGCAGTTCGTTCCTGTACGGTGTATCTGGAAACGTATCCCAATAGACGTCAACCATATTGGCAATTATTTATCAACCTCTTCAACCAATTACGTGAAAGTGGTACTGTAACACCTAGAAAACGTAATAGAAACAAATAAGTGACTGGAGAAGAGGCACAAGTTAATGTTTTGGCTTTCGTTGCAGTAGATCCGCAAATTAGTTCCCGCACAGTCGCACGTGGAAGTGGCATAAGTCAGGCAAGTGTGCTGCGCATTCTCCATCGACATAGGTTCAACCCCTATCACATTTCTCTCCATCAAGAGCTGCATGAAAACGATTTTGAGAATTTGTACATGGGCATTAAGACAGATACTTCAGATTTATGATGTATCTTGTTTAGTGATGAGGCAACATTTACTAATCATGGCGAGGTAAACCGCAGAAAAATGCACTATTGGTCTGTTGACAATCCCCGTTGGCTTCATCAGGTGGAACATCAGTGTCCATGGAGTTTAAACGTGTGGTGTGGGATAATCAACCATCAGCTCATAGGCCCTTTGTTCATAGAAGGAACAATGAACTCGCACAAGTATCGCAGCCTTCGGACAGACCATCTGCCACAGATGCTAGAAGACGTTTCTTTGCAGACCAGGAGGAAACTGTGGTACCAACTGATGGCGGTCCAATCCATAGTGCACGAAGTACTACAGCTTGTCTTAACGAATTGTTTCGAAATCGTTGAACTGGACGAAGAGGGCCTGCACCTAGGCCGGACCGTTCACCGGATCTGACCCCTTTATACTTTTTTCTGTGGGGAAGGATGAAAGACACTGTCTACAAGGATGTACCAACTACACCAGACGATATGAAACGACGTATTACTGCTGCCTGCTCTGAAATTTCCGCTGAAATGCTAGAACGTGTGTAGCAGTCTTTCCATAGCAGACTGGAAACGTGTATTGAAGCTGCCGATGGTAATTTTGAACACAACATTTGAAGGGCTATGTTCTCTTTACTTGTAAGGATCCACAGAAGTATTGTAATTCCCTTTTGGTTTTTCTTTAGTTTGTGCTACCACAGGTTGTACAAGTGTCGGTGCGTAAATATTTCAAAATAAGATTTCTCGGAAACCACTTGCACTAGAATCTTGCAACAAACGCCACTGACATTCTAAATTACCCTAAATTTATTTTGTTGATGTAACTAGGCATTGTTCCATCTAAAAAGTGTATGTTTGCTGAAAAAGTACACTTTCTCGGTATTATTAAAATCTGTTTATGGGCTAAATGTACGAGCCTCTGACTACCAATCAATGCTGTGAAAACTGCACATCAATAGCACTTTACATTTCCGAAATATTTTCGGTGCAAGTTTTATGGTGATTCACCCTGTATACTCTAGCGTCACGGGTGAGGCACAAAATAATTCTATTTTTTTAAAACGCAAAGGTACCACCATGAAAATAACAGTCAAACCTACTTAACAATAAAGTAATTGAAATCAGACTACTTGACAGCATACTTCCAAGATTTCAGAAAATAAACTTTCAAGTTTTTTTGTCACGTATGCGACACTCTAAAACTGTACTATGTTAAACTTCTTATGACCGTTTTGTTTTAGATGACTCGTTTACAGTCCAATAGGGAAAGAAATAGTATGGACTTAAAACTGGTAAGGTTGACTATATTTTCACAATTGTAATAAGGCAGCTGCTTGACTTTAATTTGAACTTCGTCTTCTGCTTTTGGTTGGTACACATAAAATTTATTGCAAAACGTGCTTATACAAACAACATTTTTGCTTTCTGTGCTTTTTCTAAAAAAAGGCTAATTTTTTATGGAATATCCCCTCTACAATCAATTTATAAATCCCTACAGTATCGTAACCCAGTGTTCTACTTAAGGAAGAACAGTCAGCTTTAACCAACGTGGGCCAGGTTCGATCCCAGGGATCAGCATGTGGAATTTGTGGTGGACAAAGCGGCGTCTGGGCAAGTATTCTCCGGCTTCTCCGGGTTTCCCCTCCATTCATTCTGTCAAATGCTCCATCACATTATCTTTCATCTATTTCACCATCATTTCATATCGTCCACTTCCTCGCTCTCAATGGTCCTTGTTATAGATTTAAACTTAAGCGGAAGAGCTTTTTCATTATTAAGCAATGCAAGAGATTAAAGCTTAGCTTAACCCTTGGAATTGTATCATAGAATATTTTTGCTTTATCTTCAAAAATTTTAATGATTTGGATACCATAATGTGTTACCATTTTAAAAGTTTACTACAATTTCCCTTATTTGAAGACGCTTTCATCCTGGCCTCGGAAGTCAAGACACCAGAAAGCAGCCATTTATTATTAATGATAAATGAGGAACCTCCTCTGTTTAAATATTTCACCGTTCTTACGCCTCTTCATTTTATATAACTTCTTAATGAACATTTAGTACATTTTTTGTTTATAAATGTTTGAGCAAACACCAAGATCAAATGAACTTACACTAATTTCCTGCTATGTAAATATTATATTGCTTATAATAACCGTGAATGTGCCAAAGGAGCAAACAAAGCCAGAAAATAATATTTAAGCAACAGATGTGGGGAATTTAATAGTAAATACTCCTGTTTAAATGCCAGATAAGATTTAATATTTTTTCTTCCAACTAATTGTACCGTTTAGAACCATTCTTAAGTTCTCCTCAAGCGAATGAACCATAGAAGCATTAAGTCGTTTTTTTTCCAAGGAGCATTTACATTCACTAAGCGATATACCTATCAGTCGTGGTTTTGCCAACTTTTGCCACTACTGTCAAGTTATTCCTGCTTTCTTACTGGAATGCGAGTTGCCAAGTTATGCCAAGGCTCATCTACGTTGCAGTTTACTTCCAAATACCCGCACACACTCGTAAAAATTTTACACTATAAAATTAGATTACGAGTAGATTAGACGTAGCATAACACTGTTTTTAAGCGCAATGACAATGTGAAGAGAACAACGAAAAACAAATGCGGGAAGTGTAGACGAGAATTCACATCCCAACTCGTCATAGTGCTGCCCAGGCTCACAAGGGACGAACATGTGCTGAAGAAAACAATTTGTTGCGCACCACTCGGAGGGCGTTTGGGGTGGCCTTAATGGCTGTGAGCGCCACATTCCCCTGCTTTGATTTGAGCCTGAGCAATCCATCCTTTTGTAATCTGCTAGTGACAAAGACAGCCAGAAAAGAATGGAATGTTTAAGGGAAGCGGCGTTTTCACAGCTTCCATGGACCCTATGCCCGTTTTAGGAAGACATCCAATAACCTCAAAGAGTGCGGTTATCGAACTGTAGATCCCTGATGATTCTACTTACAAAAGAGATGTTTCTATTTAGGTCTTTTCATTGTAAAGATTTTTGTGTACATTTGGGGTTGCTGGGTCTGATTTTGAGGTCATAACATTAACAAATATGGATTCTGTATGCAAACCAGCAACGAAACGGCGTATGCGGCCACACGGTGCTCGGGTGTCTAAAATGTAGAATTCGGCAGCTGTAAAATTTATCACATTACTTGAGAGACTATCTTGGTAATGCCAAATTGTCAATTCCTTCCCCAACCATATCGTCAATCCTTTCTTCTACATCATTTTTAAAAAAAATTACACAACATAATTACATTAATTTATTTTATATATCCTGTTTTAAAATGTTTTTATTATTATTTATTTTACAGAAAATACATCCTACTTTGTTTCTTGACATCCTCATATAATAATAAGGAAATAATTTCCTTTCTTCTGTACAAACTCACCTTGTTTTATAATCACTAACAAAAGTGAGATTCCAACATGCGCAGGACACCATAGGACTCGCTGCAAATCAGACCGTGTCAACTACTGCAATCTGCTAGATTCAGGAGCGCTGTCGAAGGCAGGTTGCGCAGTAGCGCTGCTGAGTTAGATGACCTGCCAGTGCATAGTGAACAAGCACCAAAGAGACAGTGCGCACGCGTACACGTACACACACACAGTCTCTCTCTCTCTCCCTCCCCGCGCAATGTCTTCTCCCACCCGTTCTCGTGTGTGCTCCCGACTATAGCAGAATAGTAACCTATGCAAGAGTTCCTCAAGATATTACATTTTGAAAACGAACTAGACATCCGAAAGAATCGGTTGTTACCACTGTAATCAGAGCCAAAAATTAGCCAAATAAGAGGAAAAATCGGGTTCTGTGAATTCCTATAATGTAGTGGTTTCTAAGAATATTGATATGTGAATTCCTATAGACAGATTTTTACCTCCCGCTTATCACAGACTTGGAACTGATCAACCTTAATGCAGGTTCGCGTGTCAAAAAAGAATCGCCTTGTGGTTTACCAAAAAAATGTGAGTCAGTTGGGGAATTTTATATCGTACCGGCATTTTGCCACCGTACCTCAAATGGTTAGAGCAACCGGACGGAAACCTGGAGATCCGTGGTTCAAGTCCCGGCTATGGCATTGAATGTTTCACTCGTCTACCTTTCTAACCTTGTCCTGCACATGGCTTGTGTGGAAGTACAATTAATTACCAAATGTTATATTTGTTCATTGTTTAAAATCATATCAAACAGCTAGGTATTAAGCCCTTAGTTAAAACATTGTTTAAAATAAAGGATTAACTTTTTGATATTTTATTCCTGTAGACACTTGTTTATCGTAATCAAAATATGTTGTTGGAAGGCACTTTCTTTGCTTATATATGCATTAACAATATAATAAAAAAAATAATTTATTCTTTTTTTATCCGGAGCCTTGACACACATTGTCATACTTCCATGATGAAGATGGCTGACTTTTGATTTAGAGAATTAATCACCCAAATAGCGTTGTGTTAAATTTGGAAAATATCCAAAAAAGTGCTATCCATATAGCTTACGCCACTTGGCCGTTAGGAGCCGTTAGCCTCCAAAGAACGAAGTCGCCTCGCTGGTTCTTACTCGTAGATGTGCACTGTCCTGCCTTATCGTTCCGAGAGACCAGCAGCCAGGCCGCCGACCGTTGGCGCTGCTATCGCCGTCGTCTTCTAAGCAGCCAATCAAGTGTCTTGGAGCATGATAGCGTTATCCAAGAGTTCACCAATAGTCTGGACATTAAAGGAAGACGTAGACAAGCATGTTATCACCACTGGCGCTGCTATTACCAGGCTGGAACATGTTATCTCGTAGGCGATGTAGAGGAGGGGTTACCATACACTGTGATCAGTGTGCAGCGAGGAACTTTAGTGTGTAAGCAGTTTGTTCCTGGTGAAAGTGAAACAGGAAACTGGTTGATACACTTGTATAGATTGTCATTTATTGATGAAGACATTGTTGAAAACTGTAACTTGACATGTTTGCTTTAAACGTTTTTGATCAAGTTTTAATGCCTGTTTGGCAATGTTATAATTTTAAACAAAGAACAAAGATAACATTTTAACCACATCAATTTACATTATTGTTTCTCAGAATGGTTTATCAATCTAGAAAATTGTAGAAGCTATCATGTTCCATTTTTCTGATATACGAATTCATGTATCCACATTTCTACCTGCTATAAATTTGTAGGAATTCACAGTGACCCAGCAAAATGTTATAAAATCCTCGTTAACGGTGGGGATAGAGTATCCTTATGGTTGCTATCTCTCTAAATCTCTTTCTCACTTTCTGTAACCGTAAAGTTTTAGCTTACATTCTAGTTTTATCATTAATGTGCAGTTTTAAAAAACTACATTTATTTATGCACTTATTTTTCTTTAGTTAATCTCCTTCACTTTCATTTATGCTTCAAGGGACCACCGCTCATCACACAATGCCCTTTTCTACTGGATTATTTTCCCGCGCAGAGAAATGCAATGATTTTGGTGTTCAGTTATGAGAAATGACCTTGTCCTGGGGGCGATTTGGCTAACTATATTATGAAATTAATATATTAGAATACATTCTTACCATTCCAAATATAAGTAAGATTTCAGATAATGGTACTCCTCTGTCCAAGATTATCATTCGATAGGAAGAGAAATGTTGGCAAGGCAAGGCACTAGCAACAGGGGAGAAAAAAGTAATATTTTATAAACAAAATATATTCCATAAATGTAGGAAATTTTACTTTCTGGTGTTTTCTCTATTTAAATGTGTTAAATTCAAAGTTATTGGTATTTAGCTCATATCAAACATTAAATAACTTTAATTAAGTTGGCAAACTGTTTGTTGGGTTATTTCATTAACATCTGCGCTGCATGGGTTGAACAATGTATTGCAGTTTTTTTTTCTCAGAGTAAGGTGCTGATTTTTTCCACAGTCTTCCTTTTTCTCAGTCCAGGGTTTTCTGTGTTTTCCTGGTTTCTATTTCAAATTCTCTCTCTCTCTCTCTCTCTCTCTCTCTCTCTCTCTCTCTCTGGAGTGATTTTTCAAACGGTTTCTGTGCTGTAACAACATTTTGCATGATGTATGTTCACTATATTAGTATTTACTCCTAATTTTTTTATAATGCGGACTGTTTGAACCGTATACGGCATTTATGGCTTGTGCTATTGAGCTCACAGAAGTGTCTTCCTGTATCTTACCCTCTGTGATCCCAAAGAAACCGTTGTTTCATAAAGCTTGAGATGCAAATTGCTATAAACTTATTTGGATTTAAATTCTAGTTGCCTTCTCCTACAAGAACATACTTTGGAGAATAAGGAATAAGAAATATGGCAAAATGTGGAAAATGGTGCATTTATAAAATACTACTTGCGTATTTGTGTCAGAGTAAAGTCTTCGATAAACGCTCGAAATGCTTGCAATCAGCGATAATTTTATGCGTAAATGGATATATGCTGAACCCAATTGTATAGCGCTACAAATTTTATTCACTTCTCGCTCATGATATCATTGGAAATTGATATTCCTGCACTCTATGCGTTTTGCATTTTACTGCAGACGTTAGTAATATGTATTCAATCCTCCAACTATTCATATGTATATTTATTGTTTCCTTTGTATTTGATAGTTGAAGTTTACTATTTAAATATTACTATCTTTACTTCCGTTTATTTGTTATTTACTTAGTATTTCACTCATGCAACATTTAAGTATAACTCTTTCGGTGCAAGCATCCATCCCACCTTCAGTTATTCACTGTGTTAGTCAATACCTTCAGGCGAGACTAATCGATCATCAGTTTGCAGAGGCCAGCACAATCGGCCTTAACCTTCAGTCTGCTATGTGGGGTCCAACTGGACTCCAATGTTAAACCTTTAAGATTGTACGAGTGAAATATCTAATTTAGAATTTTGAAATGTTTGTAATATGTAACAAATTTAATCAGTTGTAATACCATAAAAATAGTGTTGTAAAATCTTCAAAAAATAAAACACAGCTCGGGTCCACTTGGATCCCTCATAGTAGTTCATGTCATATAAAAGTTTCTGCATTTTGAGAGCTTTATGTTGGCTGCCTTGTGGTTTTTAGTTATTCTAGCATACGTTGTTCGTTTGAAACTGTGTAGCAACAGTTCAATACTCTGCTAGTGCACATTGTAAGGTGTATTCATGTCGAAACGGAGAGGTGAAACTTTTAAAAGGCCGATGTCAGTTATGTCCAAGAAAAAATGATAGAAAAACTAGAACAAAGCGTGAGAGTTGCAAGAAATTAATTAGCGATACCCACTGTAAGAAAATGCGGAGAGTAGTGTGTCTTGGATGTTCACTTTATGAACATAAAACTTAAACTGTACTGTTATTCAATTATAAAAATATTAAAATAGAGTTGTGAAACCCAGTGAAAAATAACGTAAAATAAAGTGAAAAATATAAAACAAAAAACATTTATTTCACCTAATGCGATAGTGCTGGAGAATAAAAATAATTTTGTGATTTGTAAATCGGTTGTTTGTTTAACAATCCTAATTTTGAAGTAAATTGTTGGTAAACAAGATTGGGAGATCAGAATTGTTGTTTTAAAATGATTGTATTTGTTCTAAGTAGAACACCAGATAAATATATTATGTTAATTCGAGTTTTCTGTCTGAGGTACACTTGGATCCCTCTCAGTGGTTTTAGTAGGTACAAAAGCATATCAGTCTGAAGCTTAATACTGCTTTTGTACAGCTGACAGTAATTAATTTTATTTTTTCATAAATATTTCTATATTAGTGTGCAATACATATGCGTCAAGTGCTTTGCGGAAACTCGGAAGTGAAAATACGGGGCTTTGTCTCGTTTTCAAAGTTCTTTCTCTTTCTGCACATGTATTGCATTATATTGTTCCACATAAAACGGCGACGGTGATGATATTGATTATAACAAATCGGAAATAGTTCTATATATTTCATAGATAACATTTACACAAGCATGCCCTGCATATTGTACCAGAAAATTAGCTCCGTAAAACGCTTTGTAAAAGAGCACAGGGATATTATTTCTGTTTCCTACTATGCGTGTTCTCTAGAAATTTCAGTGTTCTCGTTGAGCGGCATATTGGCCCGAGAATGCACGCCTTTGCCGTCTTTGCGACGAAGGGCGGAAAAACCGTTCGTTATTGTCTTTATTTAAAATTAGAATTCTTTGGGCGCGCCCCATTTCAGCGTGCAATACAGAAGGCAGGCGGTTCCGCGTGTTATTGCTCAAATTTGTATTCTCCACGGCGCAGACCCACCGGAGATTTATCTTCAGAATAATTTTGTTCTATAAATCAAGTCCGGTCCGCTATGGGGACAGAATTAAAAGGTGGACTCCCTGGAAATGTAATTTCCAAGATTAACAACGGTGACATCGCGTAATCCTTATTGCAGTCCGCACTTGGTCTAATAAAGTTATATCGGTAACATAAAAATCTGACGTGTTAAACTCACATGACTTTCTCTACTCTTGTACAAACTATTTTTAGAAACGCCTATTCTCCGTATGCTTAATGTTAATCCAGATGTTAATCTTATTGGTAATTTTCATGTAGGTGCAAGGGGAATATGGTAGGCGTTAAACGATAGTCAAATCTTGTTTAAGAGCTGGATACTATGTGGCGCATTCCATTCTCTTTGCAGATCCAGGACGTAAAAGAAATGAATAATGAAATCCCATTTGAGAAAAGGTAAAAGTATTGGAAAGTTTCCGGGACTAGCAAGCAATATCTCGAAAATGATTCACTCAACAAAAAAAATGTATATGACATAAATTGTGTATTTTAACGCGATTTACATTTTTTGTACAGTCAAATTTTGTCTCTCTTATGGTTTACCAGTTATGCAAAAGTCGTTCGCAATGAAGAATACTTTTGGAAACATTCCTAAAAAGTTCAAGATACACATTTTATTTGTTTTGAAAGTATCTTAAATATATAACATTTTAAACAATATCGTTAGAACCATTTTTGAGAAAATTAAAATTTTCGAAAAATGTTCCATGTAAAGGGTAATCTGGGGTGGGGGGATTTTCTTGAAAACTTCGTGTCGCATCTCTGGAAGATACTGAACCTAAATACCAAATTTGGTGTTTATCCGACTGTTCGTTTCTGAGTTAAGCTGTTCACAGACACACACGGACATGTTTCCAAAAATGCTATTTTTTGGATTCAGGGAGCTTCAAAACATATATTTCCGGTGAAATCTCGGTATCGAATTTTTGGGTGAAATACAATACCTCCCCTGCTTACTATACGTAGTAGAGAAAGTAAAAATTAGAGTAAATGCTGGTGTGAACTGGGTCGCGGCCTTGCGTGAAGGGACTTGACTGATATGATCGACTTCATTGGAACAGCGGACCGCCCACTTATCCTACTGAAGGGTTGTGCACTATTTATTATCCCTCATATCTTTTAACAACTCTTCTTTTGAGCTTCTTTTGAGCTTCTTGCATTGCAGCAACAGCACTCTACATCTATTTGTTGTATTTTATGCTAAAACTCAAGAATATATTATATTTTATACACAATCTTGCGAATTGAAAAACTACAGATGAACGTTTACAATATGCTGGAGGCTGCACTGTCTGGTGCGCTTTTACTGCTATTAATTTTACACCTCAATGTGGAGGTAAGCCTTACGAGGAAGCGGGTAGACTCACTAGAGAGTAGGGGAATACCCTCCTCCAAATGGTTTCTTCCATTAAAACACCAAAATCGAATAGAACACATTTTAATAAGAATAACATTTCAAAGCTGGGCTTCGAACAAAATTCAAGGCTTAATTCTTCACAAAGTGTTCAAGATGAAGGAGACACTAGTACTCTTGAGGTAAAACAAAGACTCGTAAATAGTTTAAATACAGGTTTCCCCGACACATTCGAACATGTCTGCCGAGTGAACTATCGCCACATTTTCATTTAGTGCAGGAAAACTGATTAGGCTATAAAGAAATACAAGAAAAAAATCTCCATGCTTAACATTAAGCATTGTATCTTTGAGGGCTGTGGTTGGGGTTATACAACGGAGTGGGACACCTTGCAGACCGCAACCTACTACATCCACCCCTTCAAGGAAGTATTCGTCTGCACTTTAAAAAATTCTAGCAGTAATTTACTAGAGGGAAAAATCTACATTGTTGGACATAAAGATCAAATGGCAATACGGCTTAAGTGCTTTGGCGGCTTTTCAGATCGTTCATTGTATCAGTTTTATATTTTTAAATATGTAAAGAATTGCAACTGTACGTGGTGTTTTTCAAAATTATCTTTCGTGTATTGGTAGAGCATTTTTTGTGCATACCTCCACACACTTTGTCATGTGACTTGAATTGGTAAAGAAATAAATTCGGTAAGACATATAAAGTGAGCCGAAATTAAGAAATTAATGCCAAAACGTTGAAAATTCCCAACTTTGGCATTTTATTCCTCCGTCAAATAAAATCGTATTACATTCTCTACTACGTATAGTAAGTAGAGGAATTATTGTATTCCACCCAAAAATTCGATACCGAGATTTCACCAGAAATATGTTTTCAGCCCCCCTGAATCCAAAAAAAGCATTTTTGGAAACATGTCAGTGTGTGTGTGTGTGTGTGTGTGTGTGTGTGTGTCTGTAAACAGAATAACTCAGAAACGAACAGTCGGATAAACACCAAACTTGATATTTGGGTTCAGTATGTTCCAGAGATGCGACACGAAGGTTTCCAAGAAACTCCCCTCACCCCAGACTACCCTTTACATGGAACATTTTTGAAAATTTTAATTTTCTCAAAAATGGCACCAACAATTTTGATTAAAATACCATATGTTTAAGATATTTTCATGACAAATGAAATGTACATCTCGAATTTTCTGGGAATGTCTCCAAAAGCGTTTTACATTGTGAACGACTTTTGCATGACTGGTAAACCATGAGATAGACAAAATTTTACTACACAAAAAATGTAGATCGCGTTACAATACACAATTTATGTCATATACATCCTTTTGCTGAGTGAACCATTTTTGAGATATTGCTTGTTATTCCCTTAAATTTTCCAATACTATACTTTTTCTCAAATTCGTTATTAATTTTTTTGTCCTGGTAATGTAAAGAGAATGGAATACTCCACATAGCAACCAGCTCTTAAAATATTTGACTATCGTTTAAAGCCTACCAATTCCCCTTGCAACCACATGAAAATTAGCAATAAGATTAACATCTCGATTAACATGAAGCATATGGAGAATAAGCGTTTGTAAAAATATTATGTACAAGAGTAGAGAAAGTCATGCGAGTGTAACACATTTGATTTTTTTACCGTAAAATCAAGTAATATACAAAAAAATTGCTCTACGCGCTGCATGAAAGATAATTTTGAAAGCACCACGTACAAAAGCGTTTCAATTTTGGCACACTTTTCAAAAATTTATAAAGCTGATAAAGTAAACGATCTGAAAAACCGCCAAAACACACAAACTGCATTACCATTTGATTTTTGTCAAAAAAAAAAGAGAATTAAATTTCTCTCTCCATTAATTACCTGCCAATTTTTTTTTAAAATGCAGACAAATTCTTTCTTCAGGAAATGTAGATCCATTGGGACAACCATCCTGTCCTCCGTGGACTGGTGGTACCGTGTTAGCCTCTAGTTCCGAAGGTCGCGGGTTCAAACCGGGAGTTTCGGGAATAAAAAAACCCTTAGCATGGCTTCCTTCCGAAGGAAATTGTCGCCGATTTACGGCACGTAAAAGAACCTCAAGCCTGATAAAGAGGTCTGTGAGCAAAATCTCTGGTCCTTCTGGTCAATATAGAATGGGACACTAAGGACCATAGTAGTTAAAGAGCGTCCATAAATAAAACTCAATTTAATTTACAACCATCCTCCAGTAGGAAGGGATGAAGTGAAGAAACCACAGGAGACTATAAGCCACAGACACGCGCGGAAGTCCCTAATACTTCCAGGCTCGAAAACCCATTCCCCATTGGAGCTGCGATGAACCATCCGTTAACCAAGCAGCCCTCTGGTGGCCGTGGAGAGAACTCTTTCCTTTGAGTAAGCAACCGCCATCTTTCAACGCCGCCATACACCACGAAACCTGGAAGTATACCTTAAAGATGAAAAGGAAGCGGAATAAAAGGGAAATAATGGAGAGGTAGTCATGGTAGATAAACCACCCCAGCATTCGCTTAGTGACCAGGGAAAACCCAAGGTCAGAGTAGGCGGTCGACGGGAATCAAACCGGGGACCTCCCGAGTAAGAGCTTCCCACGTTGCCATTTTATTTGTAGTATCTATTCTTTTCTTCCCTTTTATGTGCAAAGCTCCGTCTCTCTCCCTCCTGGCGGCTACAGTTTTCGGTAGTTGCAACATATTTAGCCAAGTATTCCAAAAATTGAAATCCCGTCGACAACGAGGTCTTTTAAACTACTCCTCATGCGCGCAGCAATGGATCATTTTGTATGGAGTAGCTGTAGCAGTACAAGCTGGTTTATAAAGTAGAAGCAAATGAGAAATTGGAGTGCGAAATATACTCCAACTGGCGAGTAGTTCTTCAATCTCAATATCTCTTGGAGAAGCTATTGTATCTAGAAGAAAAATTGTTGTATTGGAAGCCTATTGGTCTGTTCTGTCTTCAAAGCTTTTCTACGATTTCCACCCATCATAATCTTATTCCTGCAACATTTCTTCCCTATTTAAGCATTTTTTAATATGTGTTTAGGCAACCTACTGTATTTCATTCTTGTTAAGTTTGTACCAATAATTATTGAAGTATATGTATTGCTGCACGTATGGGAGCCAATCTGAAGTTGATCAATGCCTCACTGTTGGAAAGCCAAACTTGAATTAGTTGCAACCACGTACGATACAAACCTTCTGGTGGCATTCGCCCCACGTTCACTTTCCGGTGGCCTTCACCCCCACGTTTAAAAATCAACTTTGCATTTTTAATGTTTATTTAAATATAATATATGTATGTATGTTTGCCTCGGCTGCGTCAGTAGTAATTTGCAGAAACATGTATCTCTTAGCAGGGGTGGTGTGGCTAAAGAATAAGGCTTATGTAAATTACAAGTGTTTACTTCACTCTTTTATTAATCCTTTACACGATTAAATAAAGTTTCACAGATAAATCCTACTGTAGAGCTGTGAGATTATTGTTTAATTGTACTTTCCAACACGTAAACTTTATATTATTCACGCCATAATGAATTATCATGTCTCACACTAAATACGTATCGAGCGAACTGCTCTGGAACGCTGTCTAGTAGCATCTGGTTGGGAACGCTGTTTTGTAGCGTCTGCCTTAAATTTACACTTTTTCCCTATTTTAAGTTTCTGATTGGCTAAGCCTACTTGAATAGAATACTTTTATTTAACTTAAGCTTTTTATAGTTGTTGATTGACTATTTATAAACTGTTTTAAATATTACATTATTGTTCCAAAAATTACTAATGCCATTATTAAACTTTCCAATTCATTACTGCCTCAAGGTTACCTCTTTGTTAGCAACTTTCGGCTTCTATTCTCACAGCTGCTATATTGTTAAATTACGTAATACATTCACATAACATTATTGTACATGTACATAATAATATAAACATAATACAATGACTGTTACATACATTTTATATATTATTATATACACATATTACTTTAAGGCGGGCTGTTATGAAATTTAATATTATATAATTAGACTGATATCATTTAAGTGTTAAAAATACTGCCTCATTTTTAGTTCATTAATTCTATCTGTAAGGTTGCAAATATCCAATTCTTCTGGAATCTACTCATTTTTGGGTGGCCAATAGCGTATAACCTGCAATACTTTGATAACCTTCATTTTAATTCCTTACTCTGTGTCTCAGATGTTTCTTGTTCCACATGTTCATTAAGAATATGCAAATTTTCTTTTGAAGTAAAGTTACAGGCAATCCGTGCAGCTAAAATGAGCGCAATTTATATTACTATCAAGATACAAAAGTAATAACGGACTGAACATTAATTCCAGGAAGAGGCTGTATTTGCAATTATGAATTTTTGTCTCTGATAAGCGCCCAAAAATACTAATAAAAGAATTCTGATGTTACATTCACATGACTTTCTCAACTCTTGTACAAACTATTTTTACTAACGCTTATTCTCCATATGCTTCATGTTAATCGAGATATCGAGATGTTAATCTTATTGCTAATTTTCTTGTAGATGCAAGGGGAATTGGTAGGCTTTAAGCGATAGTCAAATATTTTAAGAGCTGGTTGCTACGTGGAGTATTCCATTCTCTTTGCATTACCAGGGCAAAAAAATGAATAACGAATACCCGTTTGAGAAAAAGTATAAGTATTGGAAAATTTAAGGGAATAACAAGTAATATCTCGAAAATGGTTCACTCAAAAAAAATGTCTATGACATAAATTGTGTATTTTAACGCGATCTACATTTTTGTGTAGTAAAACTTTGTCTATCCCTTTATGGTTTACCAGTTATGCAAAAGTCGTCCACAATGAAGAATACTTTTGGGGAAATTTCCAGAAAATTCAAGATATACATTGCATTTGTCATGAAAGCATCTTAAATATATGATATTTTAATCAAAATTGTTAGAGCCATTTTTGAGAATATTAAAATGTTCCATGTAAAGGGTAATCTGGGGTGGGGGACTTTCTTGAAAACCTTCGTGCCGCATCTTTGGAAGATAATGAACCTAAATACTAAGTTTGGTGTTTATCCGACTGTTCGTTTCTGAGTTATGCTGTTCAGACACACACACGGACATGTTTCCAAAAAGCTTTTTTTGGATTCAGGGGGTCTCAAAACATGTATTTCCGGTGAAATCTTGGTATCGAATGTTTAGGTGGAATACAATACTTCCCCTACATAGTATACGTATTAGAGAAAGTAAAGAGAGACCTATAAGCGGAATAGTAGCATTCGATATGACAGCTTAACCTCAACTGTGAGAATGAGAAGAAAACAGACTAATAAACTAAAAAGTAAGAAAGGAACCGGGTATAAACGAAAGAACAAGAAACTTCGGAAATGAGTGGCAACATAATTTAGCATGTCGGATGGCAATTAAGGAGAAGTGTTAGATTACAAACCACGAAAGCCAAACAAAAGACACTGACCAGTTTGAAATCGCAAGGGGCCAATAAGCTCCATGCTGGCAGTAGAAGACACACAACGGAGAGAATTCTATAACGATATACTATAATATAATATACAGAGTGAATCGCCTAAAACTTGCACCGTATATATTTCGGAAATGGAAAGTGCTATTAATGTGCAGTTTTCACAGCATTGATTGGCAGTCAGGGGCTCGTGCATCTAGCCTATAAACAGATTTTAATAACACTAATAAAGTGTATTTTTTGAGCAAACATACAAATTTTTAAATGGACCAATGCCTAGTTACATAAACAGAATAAAAGTAGGGTAAATTAGCATGGTCTTTGTTGCAGGATTCTGGTGCAAGTGGTTTACGAGAAATCGTATTTTGAAAAGCTTCCACGCTGACAATTGTTTGTCCCATTCAACCTGCTTAGTTGCTAAGTACGATGTTGTTATGTTTGTTTGCATTATGTTTTCTGGTCAGTTAGATTGTGAAAGTTCAAACAGTACGTCGTGAGTGGAAGATGGGGTTTGCTAACGCAGAAAAAGCGACATGCTCATGGTGTACGGAGAGTGTAGGAAGATTGCAATTCGTTCCTGTACGGTGTATTCGGAAACGTATCCCAATAGACGTCAACCATCTCGGCAATTATTTATCAATCTCTTCAACTAATTTCGCGAAAGTGGTACTGTAATAACTAAAAAACATAACAGAAACAAACAAGTGACTGGAGAAGATGCAGAAATTAATGTTTTAGCTTCCGTTGCAGTAGACCCGCAAATTAGTTGCCGCACAGTCGCACGTGGAAGTGGCATAAGTCAGGCAAGTGTACTGCGCAATCTCCATCGACATAGGCTCCATCTCCATCCCCATCCCCATCTCATCTCTCTCCATCAAGAGCTGCATGGAAATGGTTTTGAGTATTTTAACTTTTGTACATGGGCATTAACACATGGTACTCCAGATTCATCATGTATCTTGATTAGTGATGAGGCAACATTTACTAATCATGGCCAGGTAAACCGCAGAAACATGCACTATTGGTCTCTTGACAATCCCCGTTGGCTTCGTCAGGTGGAACGTCAGAGTCCATGGAGTTTAAACGTGTGGTGTGGGATAGTAAACCATCAACTAATAGGCTTTGTTCAAGTATCGCAGCCTCCAGACAGACCATCTGCCACAGATGCTAGAAGACGTTCCTTTGCAGACTACGAGGAACCTGTGGTACCAACATTATGACTGTACAGTCCATAGTGCACGAAGTACTACAGCCTGTCTTAACGGATTGTTTCCAAATCGTTGGATTGGACAAAGAGGACCTGTACCTTGTCCGACCCGTTCAACCCCCTTTAGACTTTTCTCTGTGTGGAAGGCCGAAAGAAACTGTCTACAAGGATGTACCAACTACACCAGACGATATGAAACGACGTATTACTGCTGCCTGCTCTGAAATTTCCGCTGAAATGCTAGAACGTGTGCAGCAGTCTCCATAGCAAACTGGAAGCGTGGGTTGAATCTGCTGGTGGTCCGTTTGTACACAACCTTTGAAGGGCTATGTTCACTTTACTTGTAAGAATCCACAGAAGTATTATAATTCCCTTTTGTTTTTCTTTAGTTTGCGCTACCACAGGTTGTACAAGTGTCGGTGCGTAAAAGTTTCAAAATAAGATTTCTCGTAAACCACTTGCACTAGAAGCTTCCAACAAACGTCTCTGAAATTATAATTTATGCTACCTTTATTTTGTTGATGTAAGTAGGCATTGTTCCATTTATAAATTGTATGTTTGCTCAAAAAGTACACTTTGTTACAATTATTAAAATCTATTTATGTGCTAAATGTAAGAGCCCGTGACTACTAATCAATACTGTGAAAACTTCCCATTAATAGCACTTTTCATTTCCGAAATATTTTCGGTGCAAGTTTTAGGTGATTCACCATGTATAATATATAATATATTGCGCTTTAAATATATCAATAAATAAAACTAAATCCAGGAGTTCCACTATCCTAATCCGCAAGCTGTAGGCTCGTAGTAAACAACAGGATGCTTTTAAGACGTTTGATAACATACTTAAAATGCTGTAAAAATTTTTTTATTTCTAAAATACAAAGCAAAAAACTAGTATTGTAATGGAAAACAAGATATGGGCAAACGGTGTGTTAAACGTTTATGTAATAATGTCAGTTCAAAGAGCAATACACTAAATATACTAGTGTAGATGGTTATGTACCACCTTACCATATTTCATGATAGCTCATTATGCTATCAAGAGCGATCCTTAGAGTTTACGCTTATCGTATCATAGAACCATGTGATTAACTAACTAGGCGTTCTTAGAATTAGAAGCCTGATCTGGAGTTAAAGCTAAACTACAAACATTAGAGGAGATAATTCATGATAACCTATATATAAAATAAACGATAATGGATAGAGAAATTCAGCTTTCTGGAGTACATATCAGGTACATGTTTTATAAAAGCTATTCATAGAAAGTAGCTATTCAACCAGTTTTAAACGCAATAGCAGTCACTTTAGCCTATAACTTTCTTGATTCCTTCAATAGTTTTGGGATGGTAAACATTGTTATCTGCAATACAGATTTTCACGGGCTAGGCAGCTAAATATGAAGTCATTTCTTCTTATACCTAGTTTTCCTTTGGCTCTATAATTCAAGGCTTTATTTGAAATCGTTTCTCTTTCTGTTCGGCTTAAACGTGAGCGTCCTTCACTTGTAGGTAGTTCTTAATAATATTTTTAAAATTTGAATTCGGCTTCTTTTAATACAGCCCTTAGTCGATATTATGTATGTTATGTGGCGCACTGCGACAATTTTTATTTATTATGGCTGCACACCCGGAAGGCAGGGGTAAGGGAAGGAGTCCTAGGAGATCCCAGGTCCACAGCAGACAGGCACACAGAGACGCACAAAAGTCCCTAGCATTTCCAGTTTGAACACCTGGGAACCATTCGGTGAAGAATACCAAGAGGGCAACGCAGTGTCACTGACGGGACTGCTGACTCTGGCGTTCATGGGAAGAAAGCTTTTCCAACGCGCATACATCCGCGCCATCTGTCCGATACCGCCAGTACTGCAGGACTTGAAATCACATCTGAACGTGAAATGGAGATGAAGTGAGAGAACGGAGGAATCGTGGTAGAATACACCACCCCGGCATTCTCCTTGGCGAACAGGGGAAAATCACGAAAGAAACCATTGTCAGAGTAGTCGTTCACTGAGAATCGAACTCGGGACCTCCCGAATTCGAACCTCTCACGTTACCGCGGAGCGATTTTGCTTGGTTTCTGCTAACTAAAATCTGTACATATCTTCCTTTCTTGTCCACTTTTCATTGTTTCAAAAGCATAAGAATGACCATTACATTATAATATTTTAACTGTTGCTTTTGTTTAATAATGCATTCATATTTGGACTGAAACATAATGCTTTTCTGTTGAATATCTATAATTTTGATATGTTATTGCAATTCAAGGGGTTTAAAATGTAGGTATGGCTAATGTGAGATGCATCTATGGAAGTTATCATTTAGTCCTGATGTACACTTTTTTCAAAACATGAGGGCCTGACCCCATACCCTCAACCGAGCCCGCTCTGCCACCATTAGCAAACAAAAGGCGACCCTCATTGGGAGGTTGAGAAATAATGTAGTCAAATGTTTATGTTTTATGTATATCCTTCACCTTTGTCAGCACTTAGTCTAGTTTCGTGTCTGATGTTTAAGTTTGCAAACCGGTGGGTTAGTACAAAATGTTCCTTTTCCGAACCTGGATATCACCTGAATCTGATAATATGAATCAACATCAGCAAACGTCTTCACCATAGACTCCGTGAAAAATAAAAATAGCTCCATCACGTGCTAGATTACGTAAACAAATATTTTCATGTGTGCCACCCGAGAATCGCGCTCACAGTTTAAAAATCACTAAAGACATGGCAAGTGTGAGGTTTGATTTAAACCGCAAATCTTGTAAAACCAACCCTTAAAGCTCTGCCGACTTGGGTAGGGGTGGTAGATGAGGCCGCCATGCTTTGAAAGATCTATAACATTTTCATGGTTTTTGTTTTGGATGACTTTCGGTCTGTTTATCGAAGCAAATTTATTGATTAAGAGGAGGAGTAGAAAAAAGATTCACGTACTAGTCGCTTGTAGCTTTCGCGAAGTAAAGATTTTGCAGTTAAAATGATTACGCTGAGAAAAACGCCTTTTCTGACCATCTTTATATTTCTCCAAGCCTTATTTCATTCCTTCTTGTATCGCTTTACAGTTACTCGTGGTAACGCAATTCTGAATCTGGGACAGATTGAAGCGAAACAGAGACAAAATGAAGAGGCTGTAACTTAATTATACTCCCTGTATAATTTATTCTAGGCGTGCGGCGTTTTGCCCTCGGAACAAGCAGTTCTTAAGTGAAATGCCTTATCTTGCTTCCCAAGTCTCTGTGACAATAGAACATCGTATTTAAGTTTCTTAATAAAAGGATGTTAAATATACCAAGTGCAGCCATTCTCAAGTCTGTCTAAACGTTTCTAATGAGCTCACTCGAATAAAATTTAAGACCACGTCCTTATGGCTTAAGGAGCATGAAGGGTTTATTTTAACAAGGGCGTAACCGCCACTTGTTTCATTAAGGTGATGCGTAAAAGCCACACAATGCTCTCTACCTTAACACTTCACTGAAAGTACACATAGCATTACTCGTACAAGAGGACTCTGAAGGTTTTACATTCACATAGAAATGTTTTCAGCTATGTAATATCCGAAATCTTATAAAAACAAGGTGGAAACAATATCGAAAGTAAGTTCGCTTTGACACTAAGGAGTTAGTAACTAGTCTGCATTTTCAAACTCTTTGTCTGATGATTTCTTAAAAGTAGGTGTTCTTGAATGAAATTCTTATGCTGATTCCAGAAGTAACTTCCGTTTTTTCTATCACGTCAGGTTTTCACAAAACAAGTAATCTTTTAACAATTTTACTAATGAACGTAAAAGAAGTATTCAAATACCATATCACACAAGGTAGGTTTTTATTCAAGAAACATTTTAAGAATATTCTCAAGAACTCGCCTAATTTATTTCATGTCTACATTTTAACAAAACAAGAAGCCAAAGTGTTTCATTTAATTTTTCTCAAACTTTCTCTTCTTTGACTTCCTTGCAGATCCTTGAAGATGACTGTCCCTCCTCAACATCCAACAGTAGTCGGCCATCATAGTTTCATTCCATCTCCCCTGGTACCTCCTCTCCATTTCCTTAATATCTTGGTGAAAACGTTCACCCTGCTCTTCACTATAATGCCCATATTTTCTGGAAAGTAGTAGATATGTGAATGCAGAAAATGCACCTTTACACTCATGTTAAAACCCATCTTCTTGAAATTTTGCAACATTATGTTCGACAATGGCCTTGTAATTAGGATCTTTGTTATTGCCTAATAAGTTTTCAGTAACCGATCGGAAGGCGGTGCATGCTTCTATTTTTCTCTCATTCACTGTCTTCTCAAAATCTTCCTCCTTCATCATCTTGCGTAAGCCCCGTTATGCATGTATCAACAACGCAAAGTGTGGTGGCTTTCAGGTAGCCCACATCTCCTCTGAGCTTCGATCTGGACAAATTCGGGAGAAACTCAATCACTTTCCAATCAGGCTACCATATCAAATCCTGGGCCTGCCTATTAGTGGTTTGCTAAGTCTATATTTCAAGATGAGCCCTCGCCCTAAGCTAGGTATATCATACTTGAAAGTTCTAGTCGGCACACCGCAAAAAGGCTCAGGTCCAATAAAATCAAGCCCCGTTGCCCTGTTTGCAAGAGTGTCTGCCATCAAATATTCGCTAATACCAGCGTGTCCAGGGACCCAAAGATGTTTAACTGGACATAAGACACCAGGGAACTCAGGGAGGAGGACGTCATCCGAGTGACTCTCTCTCCCCCGAGAGATTTTCCTGTGAGCCGACACCTGAAAATTTTAATCTCCCCCCTATTATAGGGTGTAAGTGGATACGCCACTTACGCACGTCGCCTCCAAAAGGGAAAGACTATGAAAAAGCTCGAGGGGTCCAACAGCAAACTAGCAGACTGTCTACCGGCTGTACAGGGCGGTTGCGGAGGACCTTGAGGGGAACCGCACAGACGTACCGAACCTTCTATGGGTATCGGAGACCACTTCCCCGCCGAGTCCAACCCAATCCAAACGTCACCCTTACTGGTGGGGCTCGGACGTTTAGCCCAGCGTACTTCTAGTAACGTTAGCAGCATAACTGTAGGCAGTATAACTCAGAAACGAACAGTTGGATAAATACCAAACTTGGTATTAAGGTTCAGTATCTTCCAGAGATGCCACACGAAGGTTTTCAAGAAAATACCCCAGCCCAGATTACCCTTAACATGGAAAAGTTTTCGAACATTTTTATTTTCTCAAAAATGGCTCTAACGACTTTGACTAAAATACCATATATTTAAGATACTTTCATGACACATAAAATGCATATCACGAATTTTCTGGGAATGTCTCCAAAAGTATTCTTCATTGTGAATGACTTTTGCATAATAGGTAAACCATAAGAGATACACAAAATTTTACTACACACAATATGTAGATCGCGTTAAAATACACAATTTATGTCATATACTTTTTTTTGTCCAGTGAACCATTTTCGAGATATTGTTTATTATTCCTTTAAATTTTCCAATACTTATACGTTTTCTCAAATGGGAATTCGTTATTCATTTTTTTTGTCCTGATAATACAAAGAGAATGGAATACTCCACATAGCAACCAGCTCTTAAAATATTTGACTATCACTTAAAGCCTACCAATTCCCCTTGCAACTACAAGAAAATTAGCAATAACATTAACATCTCGATATCTCGGTTAACATGAAGCATATGGAGAATAAGCGTTTGTAAAAATAGTTTGTACAAGAGTAGAGAAAGTCATGTGAGTTCTACACATCAGATTTTTTGTTTCAGGGGGCCTCAATACATGTATTTCCGGTGAATTCTCATCATCGAATTTTTGAGTGGAATGTAATACTTCCCCTACTTACTATACGTAGTAGAGAAAGTAATATTATAATATAATAATAATAATAATAATAATAATAATAATAATAATAATAATAATAATAATAATAATAATTCGTGTACGTTACTTTATGCCAACTTACGTCATTTAGAGCAAAGAAGAGATGCAGTTACACTAGGGATTCCCCGAACGTCAATGGAGACAATCTTGTAGTTCAGTAAATTAAATCCATTTAAGTTTCACTTACGGTAACATTACAACGGTATTACAGTATTACAACAAGATCCACTCTTCATCACGCTGGTAACGCGGAGCGACTTAGGTTACTTAGCAGATGAATTCACCGTCAACACACACAATTTTCGTTATCGAGCTCCAGCGAAACTCCATTGACTTCGAGCGCAGCACATGCAGATCTAATGGGACGTTAACGTGTGGCGTGATGCATCATTCGGCCTATTTTATAGACCTTAGAATTAATGGTCGACGTTATTTGGAGTTGCTACAGACTGACTTGACTCCCTTTAACCACAGACATTCTCAGGTCGAGGTTATTTGCGAGCCTCTATCCAACGGCAAAATTATGGCTGTAAGCTGGGAAGAATCGCCACTCAGATGTTTCTACCGCTTACTTCAGGCGCAAATTAAATAGCTGCCTAATGAACTGAAGGAGGATTTTAGTACGTTTTAGTATTTTATAGGTAGGTATAACTCCTGCAATCTTAATTATGTTTTTATTACGAGATCAATGTACATATTGTAAAACTTTTTTGTAAACTGACTTTGAGGCAGTATTTTGATCACTTAAATGATATCCGTCTAATTATGTAATATAAAATATAATAACAACCCGCCTTAAAGCAATATGTGTATAAATAATATATAAAATGTATTTAACAGTCATTGTATTATGTTTATATTATTATGTACATGTATAATAATGTTATGTGAAAGTATTGCGTAGTTTAACAATGTAGGAGCTGTGAGAATAGAAGCCAAAAGTTGCTAATAATGAGGTAACAATAAATTAGAAAGTTTGATAAAGGCTACTAGTAATTCATTCATTCATTCATTCATTATCTGTTTACCCTCCTCTTATGTAGGACTTACACCCCCCAGGACTTACAAGCGGGTGCCTGGGGTCAGAGGCCCGTCGAGGAGCAGACACTCATGGATCGGACAGAGCATCCAGGATGGGTGATCAGCCCGATGCCTGGTATGGGATGAAGGAAGTAGATGAAACGAAATGTCGGTGAAATGTATGAAAGGAAAGATGATGATGGAGCAGTTGGTGGAATGAATGGCGGGGGAAACCGGAGAACCCGGAGAAAACCCGCCCAGACGCCGCTTCGTCCACCACAAATCCCACATGCAATCCCTGGGATTGAACCCGGGTCGCCTCGGTGGGAGGCGAGCGGTCGAACCACTCGGCCACGGCGCCGCCCCTACTAGTAATTCTTGGAACAATAATGTAATATTTAAAACAGTTTAAAATAGCCATTCAAAAACAAGAAAAAGCTTTAAGTTAAATAAAATAAAAGTATTCTATTGGAGTAAAATTAGCCAATCAAAGTCTTGAAATATAGTAAAAGTATAAACTTAAGCGTTAGAAGCCAGACGCTAGAAGACAGCGTTCCCGAGAAGTTCGATACGATTTCAATGTGAGACAAGAAAATTCATTACTGCGAGAATAAAATAATGTTTATGCGTTTAAAAGTGCAATTAATAAAACAATATCACAGCTGTAATGTAGGATATATCAGTGAAGTGCTACTTAATCGTGTGATGGATTAATAAAAAGAGTGAAGTAAAAACAAATTATAATTTACGTAAGCCTTATTCTTTAGCCGCACCAAGCCCTGCTAAGAGATACATGTTTCTGCAAAGTAATACTGACGCAGCCGAGGCATACACATATAATATTTAAATAAACATTAAAATACAAAGTTGGTTTTTAAACGTTGGGGAGGCCACCGGAAAGTTTGTATCATATGTGGTTGCAACTACTGCAAGTTTTGGCTCCCCAACAGTGGAAGTACAATACACCTTTCTTCAACTTTCACTATTTCTTAGTTTTAACAAATTCAGCTCTTTTCTTATTCTGCTCTTCCTTTTCCTGTTTCAGGTGTGGATTTCGAAATAGTGACCATTGATTACATGTCGATTAAGAAATTTATTTGTTATTAAGAATAAAATCAGTACCAATTTACTTCCTTTTTACTTTTCTTAACAGGTGCATTTTTACAGAAGGTATTGTATTCCAACCGAAAGTCCAATACCCAAATTTCGTATGTTTTGTGACCCTCTGAATCCAAAATATTTATAAGATTTAAGATAGCATTTTCAGGAAAATCTGCCCATCCATAACTACCCTTTACAGGAAACATTTTTCGAAATTTTTGAGTTTCTAAAAAATTACTAACGATTTTAGTTAAAATAGCATATATTAATGATATTTGCATAACAAATAAAATGTATATCATGAAATTCTCTTCATTCAGAAAGAATTTTGTATAAACTTACTACACAAGAGATGTGATCTCTTTAAAAGACACAGCTTATTCAAATTGACTTTCTTGTGGTATTAGCTATTTCAGAGATATCCATTACTGATGGTTCGAATTGTTCATTGCTCATTCTCTTTGTCCTTTTCAAAATTCAGCTGTTTCTCGGGATTGTTTGGAAACAGTATAGAATTTTAAGACCTACATATAGCGTCCAGCTCTTAAAAGCTGTCGCTATTCACTTTGTATCTGTAACAAAATATGTAATGTACCTATTTCTGCAAAGATATATTTGGATTAAAATGAAATAGATAGAAAAAGAAGCTTTAGCAATGAGGGTTTGTATCTCACTAATAACGATATAGGATATAGAATGTCATGTGAATTTAACATATCCCATTATTTGCTTCGTTGCCATTATTGTTAGGGAATATATATCTCTATAATAATTTAAATTATTTAGTTTTTTCCTACACTTTCTTTTTACTTTCTCTTCTACGTATAGTAAGTAGGGGAAGTATTATATTCCACCCAAAAATTCGATAGCGAGATTTCACCGGAAATATATGTTTTTTGAGACCCCCTGAATCCAAAAGAAGCATTTTTGGAAAAATGTCCTTGTGTGTGTCTGTGTGTGTGTATGTCTGTCAGTCTGTGAACAGCATAGCTTGGAAACGAACAGTCGGATAAACACCAAACTTGGTATTTAGGTTCAGTATTTTCCAGAGATGCGACACGAAGGTTTTCAAGAAAATCCCCCACCCCAGATTACCCTTTACATGGAATATTTTTCGAAAACTTTATTTTTCTCAAAAATAGCTATAACGATTTTCATTAAAATATCATATATTCAAGATATTTTCATAATAAATGAAATGTATATCTCGATTTTTGTTGGGAATATCTCCAAAAGTATTCTTCATTGTGAACGACTTTTGTATAACTGGTAAGCCATAAGAGATAGACAAAGTTTTACTACACAAAAAATATAGGTCGCGTTAAAATACACAATTTGTCATATTCATTTTTTGTTGTTGTTGTTGAGTGAACCATTTTCAAGATATTACTTGTTATTCCCTTAAATTTCCCAATACTTATACTTTTTCTCAAATGGAAATTCGTTATTCATTTTTTTGTCCTGGTAATGCAAAGAGAATGGAATACTCCACATAGCAACCAGCTCTTAAAATATTTGACTATCGCTTAAAGCCCACCAATTCCCCTTGCATCTACAAGAAAATTAGCAATAAGATTAACATCTCGATATCTCGATTAACATGAAGCATATGGAGAATAAGCGTTTGAAAAAATAGTTTGTACAAGAGTAGAGAAAGTCATGTGAGTGCAACACATCAGATTTTTAAAAATGTTAACATCTTCAAGTCTACTTAGACTTTTCTTCTCTTCCTCTTATTTCCATTTTAAATCTGGAACCCTTTCATTTTTCACTTCATCAATTTTGTCTTTTTCTTCTTTCTTTCTTTTTTTATTAATGTTTATCTTTGCTTTTCTTCAATCTTTTTCGGTTCTCTCACCCCTTCTTCTTCCCCTCTTACTTCAGTTTCAGGCTTCCTTATTCTTCTCCTGAAATAAAAAAAAATCCTTTTTAATCCTTTTGTTTAGATATAACTGAAGAACCACTGAATGAATATAGGCAGTTAATAGGATTCATTTAACGATCTAAAGATTTTGGAAACGAAGTAAATAATCGAAATACCGAGTTTTGTGAAAAATATTACTTAATAAAACTTAAACAATGCAATATTTCTGACGAGTTTGGTCATTTACGACTTTTCAGTGACACTGAAGGTTATGAAGTTAACGTTGAACACAGGACATCACTAGATTTTGCGCTTTCACATTTTATTTTTAATGTTAAACAATTACGGAGTAATCGTGTCATTGATTAAAGGTTAAAAACTCTGGGTGGTGTATTTAAAGAAACAAAATTGTCCGTTAAAAAGCTTCATTCTCCCAACATCTTCTGCGTTTTGTAAAATAAAGTTTTTTCTTACTTTGTTACTAACGTTAACTAAATATTAAATATAACGAATTATTTATGTTTTAATTCTTAGGGGGCGTGTTTTTAAAGTAAGTACCATGCGTGATCACTTCCTCCATTCGTTAGGTAGGCAGACGCAGCTGTGGGCGATTTTTAATTTTGTGTTTTCCTGTTGTTAGAGCGTTGCGAAATGTTCAGAACAATCGACGACCCACTGACTCTGAAGTAGATCGGTGATTGGTTTTTTGAACGAGAGAAATGTTACGCAAGCAAACATTCATTGCTCATTGTATGAGGGTTATAGGAAAACAATAATGAGCGACAATGCCCGGCCACACACAGCTTAACAATCTGATCGCATTTGGTTGGGAACATTCGACCACCCTCCCTACAGTCCGGATTTAGCACCAAGGGATTTTAATTTGTTTCTTCATCTGAAGAAATACCTTGGTAGAAAACGTTTTAACGCTGATGATGTGAAACAAGAAGTGTAGACTTGGCTCTCATCACAGGCGGCATCATTCTTTAACGAAGGCATACAAAAACTGGTTTCCCGTAACGAGAAGTGCCTGAAAACGGAAGTGTATGTGGAGAAGTGGTGTAAGTTAATGGATGATGATAAAGCATTTGGAAAATGATGTTCTGTATTTTTTAAAAATTATCGGTACTTATTTTAAAAAATACGCCTCGTACAAGAACCCTAGAAATATGATTTTACTTTCGAATTTTGGACACCTAAGGTGAGAAACTGAGGAAGAAGCACCTATAGCAACCACGCTGCGAGTGCTGCTATTACTTACGTCAGAGGTTAAACCCTGCAAAGACGAATCAGAAATCCAAACTGGAAATTCAAGTATCGTTAGAATCGTACATCCATTATAAGGCGAAGTAAACTGTGCAGATTCCATCATTTGACATTTATAAATTAAACAATAAAATGGTGAGCGAGAAAGTACTGCACGTAACTATCTTCTTATTAAAGGAAATATAACGGATCTTTAGATTTATTCGGTCTTTGGCGCCAGTCGGTTTAAATGATTGACGTCATTATTAGTTCAGTGAGGCCTTTATCTTCCAACTTCATAAACAGGTTGATGTACTACGGCGGTGCAGAATTTTTTCCTTATAACATTTTGTGCGTACTTTGCACAAAAAAACAAAACGTTGGTTTTATTAACAAAAAAGCATAAACATCTAAAAATCACAACGCTATAAATCCAATTATTTGAGTTACCTATCAGCATAATGCTGAGATTACGAGACGCAAGCGAAAGAAGTTCCAAATGTAAATACTGGAAAGGTAGGATACAAGTCGCCGTTCTGTATGACGACCTAGAAACTGTTGACATCCACCCCTTACATTCATCTTTCTCTAGTCTTCTGCCAGTGGCACTATACCCTTTTCACTATACGCTGAAAGGAGAAGTAAACAAAACTTAAATGTATCACTCTGTCGAGCACATGGAGCATCACGTGGAGGATGACAGGAACTAAGGCCCGTGAGAGGAAATTGCTTCAGACAGAATGCGAATACAGTATATTGCGCAGCTTGGGGAACATTAGCTTTTAAACATTGTATGTCTTATACCTATATTCTCCTTACATCCTAAACTTCTAACACATCTGTGATAAGATACTGGATTAAACTTTTCTTAACTTCTGGCTTTAGAAATCATTCATTTAATGACTAATATCAATATACCATTTTTGCTTTAACCTTTTATGAGTCAAGAAGTTAAAAAAACGATTAGCACTATAGGTTAAAACATAACAGAAAACAAACGTGACCAAGCTATCCGAGTAATAATTCTGCATCACTAACAAAGAAGTTGAATTATTGCTAAACAATGTTCAACCATATTCATTGTCGATTAAAGGTTGGTATTATTTAATTCCTTAAAAACATTTAACACAATTTTATTGTCTTCTTTCCATTTCCTGTGTTTGTTTTCCACAGTGGCAGAGGCTTCTGAAACGGAAACGAACTGCAGCACCTGCACATAGCCTCTTAAACTCTCTGCTGTAACGGTGCATTTAGTTATAGGCGAATCTGAACAAACACATTTAGTTTCATAAATTGAACTGTTACAATAATGAGATTTTTATATTTCTCTACACGAGAATAACCACGACATGAACCGAACTGTTTTTTTGTAGAGGAGGATACGACATGCTAAGTGGAAAAGGTTGTAGTTTGCCCACCAGCCAATGAGGTGCTCTCTTGTCACGTGGTTTTGTTTACTTCTCCTTTCGGCTTATAGTGAAAAAGACAGTGATAAACTCGCTTCAAATTATTGACGTCATACACAGACAAACGAGTGGTGGCAAACGCCAAATACTCTGAAGAACCCACTAATATTTTACTGCATAAATTACTATCTAATATTGACTTAAACTTCTACACTTGTGCACTTGAAGAGCTGGTTATACCTCAAAGCCGTTTACTGTACTTTAGCTGTAGAATTTGAGATAAACTAGAAAATGAGGAAGTGTATTAGTGACCTTTGGTGATGAAAGCTGCCAGAGCAAGCCGCGGATAAATCTTGGTCAGGTGCAATTTCCAACCGGAAATAAACCTCGGGTGAAGCGCGGCGGTTTCTGGTCAAGCCAGTGGCAATACCTTCATGTCAATGTTAGCACATAGTGTCAGGATTTTGAAATACTGGTGGTTACATTTAGAGGGAAGTGAAACTCCAATAACCACACAAAATACTTACTGTTAATTATAGGGCGAGGTTGCAACTAAAAATACAAATGGAAAGGTACAGGTTGAGCCAAAAGACTTCGAACGGCCTGCGCGGTGTTTTTCCTTCCACGTTCTCGGCGCTCGTTGCCGTCTGCTGCTATCATAGAAAGGCGCGGATGAAACCATAAAACATTTTTAAAGCTACTTTTAAAGGCTTTACTTACCAACTTTATGAAAGGAGATGCTGAAACTGGCCACTCTCATCGTCCATACATTTTTGGCACCTCTTTAGGAAACTATCCATCATGACAGATGTTGTCTAATGTTTCCTCGGTAAGAACCGAACGTCGTCTTTTAGATTTCTTAGCCCGAACACTTCCTGTGGCCTGAAATTTACTGTAAAGTTCATGGATTGTTGTACGGCCTGGAACGTTTACACCTGGAAATCTTTCTGCAAATCGTACTTTCACTTGGCGAGCTCACCGAGTTAACACATACGAATCATAAATAAATACACGCTGTGCAGTAGAAAGCACATAATATACTTTGTGACTAATTACAAGACAAAATAATAAATACTCGTAATAACTGAACTACATCACATCACCGTCAACTCATACTGCACTTCACACTGCACAGCAGCGTGACTTTGTTTATAGCAGCAGTGCGTTTTCATGTTTTTATCATATTTCCACACGTCCAGTGGAAAAAACCGCGCAGCCGGTAATATTGTTGATAAAATACCCCTCCGGGGTAACTTAAAACATAAAGTGTACAAGACAAATCCACACACCCTGGAAGAATTAAAACAAAATAACCGCCAGGAAATTTCTGAACGTGAACTACGACGATAGTTTCCTAAAGAGGTGCCAGAAATGTATGGACAACGACGGTGGCCAATTTCAGCATCTCCTTTCGTAATGTTGGTAAGTAAAGCCTTTAAAAGTAGTTATAAAAATGTATGGTTTCATTCGCGCCTTTCTACGATAGCGGCAGACAGCAACGAGCGCTGAGGATGCGGACACGAAAAACACCGCTCAGGTGGTTCGGAGTCTTTTGGCTCACTCTGAGGAATCAAACCGAAAATTTCAGTGCCACAGCCGGGATTTCAACCACGGACCTTCTGCTTTCCATGTCGTCCTAACCAACTAAACAACCATGATAACGTGGTGGTACGACATTAAACACCGCAACTGAATTGCATTTTTTCTGGTAAACTATAAGGCGTTTTCAAATTAATTTTGAGATAGCATACCCCAATCCGACTTACAATCTCGTAAGTCCTTTAGTCCCGGTCGTCATAGTGAACCACTAATAGGTAAATCAATAATAATTAATTGTTCAGTTGGATAGAGCAACGACACGAAAAGCTGAAAATTCGTAGTTCAAATCCCAGCTGTGGCATTGAATTTTTCAGTCATGTGTGAAATTACAATTATCGTAAATACTGAAATGCTATTCACATAACTCAATAACTGCGGATAGGCACTCTTAAACCCCATTGTTTTCAGAAAACAGTATATCTTTGGACTCTAAGATACTTCGTCAAATTCTCCCTATCATTTCTGTGTAACTTTTCAAAGGGAGCAAGAGGAATACATGCTTTAATCTGTTAGGTCAAACAGGACGATGGAGGAATGTGTCCGAGGTCCATATGGCTTAGTTACTCGACGTTGGTCTTCTTAGGTGTCTTATCAAAGCAACTCCTCAAGATTCGAATGGACGCTCAGGATTATAAGGCAGACCCTACACGACAGAGATGTGCCACACAAGTTTGTAGCCCTTTGACACATAACTGTGTAGTCTCCAGCGCAACCACGTATGATCTTGCCACTAAGGAATGAAAACGCAGACAAAAATCGCATCAAAAATCTAATAACTCCCGAGTTACAGTCAATACATTTTAAAGTTTAAGGTGTCCATCCTTTTCTATCCTATGAGCTCACGGCTGGATATACCTGCTGCTTTTCTTGACTCTTATTTAAACTCCTTTCTACTAATAAATCGATGGCATCCAATTCGACCAATTGGAGAACAGCCGTTTTCCAATTCGACTGTATATGAAATACCACAATGTTCACGATTAGTTTATGATAGTCTGTGTTTTAAATCACTCGTAGCCAGATAAGATGTCTTGACTTCCAGTCTCTCTTGATTCTATAGTTGAAAATAATGGATTTTGAAAGTGTTGTTGCCCCACGTATGGGCGCCAATTTGATGTAGTTGCAGCCCCACGTACGATACAAAATTTCCGGTGGCCTTCGCCCCCACGTTTAAAAATCAACTTTGTAATTTAATGTTTATTTAAATATTATATATGTATGCCTCGGCTGCGTCAGTAGTAATTTGCAGAACCATGTATCTCTTAGTAGGGGTTGGTGCGGCTAAAGAATGAACGCTTACACAAATTATTATTTTTACTTCACTTCATTTTTATTAATCTTTCCCACGATTAAATAACACTTCACTGATATATCATACTGTTGAACTCTTAGATTATTTATTAATTGCACTTTCTAACATGTAAACTTTATATTATTCACGCCGTAATCAATTTTATGTCTCTCACTGAATATGTATCGAACTTCTCGGGAACGCTGCTTTTCTTCGTCTGGGCTTGAAGTTTCAAGCTTACAAAATGGTGTTAACTCAAGAACTAAAGCCCAACGGCCATAGGTTGCGCCGTGTATTCGCTGACTGGGCTATGGAGCAATTGGAAGCTGACCCGAATTTTTGTCGAAAAATTATCTTCAGCGACAAAGCCCACTTTTGGGTGGATGGTTGTGTTAACAAACAAAATTGACGCTATTGGAGCAATCACAATCCAATGCAAATTCAAGAACGACCACTTCATCCCCAAAACGTCACTGTGTGGTGTGGATTTTGGTATGTTGGAATCATTGGTCCATTTTTTTCAAGATGAAGATGGAGAAGCTCTGTCAATGTAGAAAGATACCGGGCTCTTATAAGGGCCTATTTTTGACCTCATTTGGATGGTATGGATCTCAGAAATATGTGGTTCCAGCAAGATGGTGCCACATGTCATACTGCTCTCGAAACAATCGATCTTTTGAAGGAGAAGTTCAGAGGTTTGATCATTTCCCGTGGAGGTGATGTTAACTGCCCCCCCCAGGTTATGTAATTTAACGCCGTTGGATTACTTCTTGTGGGGTTATGTTAAATCTGGAGTTTATGTCAACAAGCGAGAAACGGTAAATGATCCTATGAATAACATCACGCGTGTTATTCGTGAAGTTGGACCTAATTTACGTTCTTCTATCATTGAAAATTGGGTCAACCGTATACGCACAACCCAACGAAGTCGCGGCGGTCACTTATCTGATGTTCTCTTCCACACGTAATGACATTAACTATGTTCCAAAATAAAAAAAAGAAATAAACTTCTATCATTTATAGAACGTGTTTCATTTAAGTTCAAAGATAAGACACTCTTGTTGAAAGACCGTATATATGCATTGCCACGCAGAGTTTCAGCACCTCACGACTTTGGTAAAAACCCGAGCGCCCGCTCTAGAGTCGAAACAGCTAACACGCTGACCTACTGCGTGGGGGTTTTCTCGGTGGAAGAGCACTTAACCAGAGCCTTCTATATTTCCCGTGCCATACACAGCTGTAAGTGACGTCACGGTCGTGGGCAATGCTCCCAGCTTAACAGTATAACACGCACTGATAAGCAGTGCAAATAAGCACAAAAATACTGACCTTTTGGGCTCTAAAGGGAGCGTAGTACATGTTACATGCTTAAATAGACTGCCAGTTGGTGCGGTAAAATTTCTCTTCTCTCATTCTCGGGGTATCACTTTACAAGCTGAACATTGCAGAACCTAGAATACACAAATTCTGATATCGGGTTTATACTAACAAAAGACTTTTGGAATTTGAAATGCCAGAAATGTGCAAACTGAACACCCACATTTTGCCCGCTACATAAACGATATAATCATGTTATAACGAGAGTCCATTAATTAATAAAATATTACGTTGTAAGAATGAATTATATATCAATCGAGTTTTCATGAAAGCACATGGAAACTAACGTATGCCGCATTCTTAGCAAATACCTTAAAGCACTTTATCAGGAAATTGCAGATATTCTGTGCTTTGATAGTTATATTTATAACTTTGGACATTTAAGTATTGTACCATTTCGGCTCCCTCTCTACGAAAGCATACCATGGATTAATCTACCAGACCACTACAGGCCGAGAGAGGTGGCATCTCCACCTGTAGTCTGGTCATGTGGTAGTAACTGCCGCGCTTCTCCATCTTTAGCTATGACCTAACAGGCTGCCCTGGCGGCGAAAACTGCAAGCTGCGTTTAGATCGACTCCCGGCGTGGCCAGTGGTGAATGAACTATAAAGGCTTCGAGGCTGACAGGTCGCAACAGGGGAGACGAACGTATAGGGTATGGCATTGAATCAAACTTTAAAAATTCCTATCGGCTCTAAATTCGTTATCTACATATGCTTTCGGTAAGTATTAAACTAAAGTCCCTTGGAATTAATTGTACCTATTTAAATTTATCCAGAGTCAGGCGTTTTTAGAGAGATCCGTTCAAGAGTTAAAAAAATAAAAAAAAGTAAGAATAATTTTGCCAGAATGTATTTTCTAATCTATGCAAATTCTTAAAGTAATCAAGAAAAGGGAACCGTTAATGGTTCCGTAAGCGTTAGAATTTGATGTAATGATGTTATTTAGGAAAACAAATAAGTTTTATCTCATGTTACAATTTTTAAGCTTTACCTTTGTTAAAATGTTCAAAGTTTAGATTAACAATTAATTGAGCATTATCTAAGTAGTATACTTGTAAAATGGAGTGAAAATATAAAACACACATGTTGAAATGACACACATATCTTGGGTACGTTTGTTGCGAGGAAGCCCAAGTATTCTCAGACTTTACTGCGAACATTGTCAAGCCAATGAATTAAGTTTGGTGCATTTAAGCGTTTACTCAGAGACAATTTAGCTAGCCAACAAGAATTATATCATGTTAAAAAATATGTACTTTGACAATTGAAACCAAATTATCGAATCTTGAAAAAAGTGCTGTTCGAATTTCCTTGCCTTCCTATCATAAACGCTAATCTTTCCGAGTTTGGTTCCATCCACGGACTATAACTTTTGCATGTTGTGTGGGAAGTGATTAAGTACTAATAGAGCACAGTGCAGTATTTACAAGTAATTAACTATCTGGCTGGTCTTATGCATTTCTATAAGCTAAGAACAAATCTTTAAGTTAATTTAATTACATATATATATATATATATATATTAACTTATTCATTTCATTTGTAAACAGATAAGGAGTCTCGTACGCATTGTAATTACACCTAAGAACACTATGATCTTAGGGCAATTTGTTATTACAGACAATAGCTCTACCCTTAGGAACATCATACAATACGCTTTAAACGGGACTTGTTTTTGTCGGGAATGTTTCCTTAAAAATATAGTGTTAACAGCTATCAACCACCTATGCTCGTGAAGTCACCAGCAAGCATGATGTTCCTGTTTCTGCCCGCTAAACAATAGTAGCTCTGCTTTAACCTCTGATTACACTAATCTGCATGATATCGGATGACTGAAAACTAATAAGTGATTCTGACTCACTGTTTTATGCTGATTTCAGAACTGCTTTTAGTTTTTTTCTATCGCATACAGTTTTTTTCACAATTTCACTTCAAAAATATAGAGATATAAAGATATTCCTTCCGCTACTACACATAAAATTGGGCTTGATGAAGCAATTTTTAAGGGCTCTACCACAGGATGGACAATACTCCAAGTACCTTTCCAACAAATTTCCCTTCATTACGCAAGACAAATTAAAGGTTGGAATTTTTGTTGTTCCTCAAATAAAGAAGTTGAAGGATGAATATTTTGAGAAGACAATGAATGAGAGAGAAATAGAAGCATGGACCGCCTTCCGATCAGTTACTGAAAACTTCTTAGGCAATAACAAGGATCCTAATTACTAGACCATTGTCGAAACAATGTTGGAAAATTTCAAGAAGATGGGTTGTAACAGAGTGTTAAGGTGCATTTTCTGCATTCACATATCGACTAATTTCAGAAAATCTGGGACATTGCAGTGAAGAGCAGGGTGAACGTTTTCACCAAGATATTAAAGAAATGGAAAGGAGGTACCAGGGGAGATGGAATGAAACTATGATGGCCAACTACTGTTGGATGTTGAGCAGGGACAGTCATCTTCAAGGATCTGCAAGGAAGTCAAAGAAGAGAAATTTTGTAAAAAATTAAACACTTATGCTTCTTGTTTTGTTAAAATATAGTCATAAAATAATTTAGGGGAGTTCTTGAGAGTATTCTTAAAATGTTTCTTGAATAAAAACTTACCTTGTGTGAAATGGTATTTGAATACTTTCCTACGCTCATTAGTAAAATTGTTAAAACATTACTCCTTATTTTGTGTAAAAACCTGACGTGTTAGAAAAAAACCGAAGTTATTTCTGCAATCAGCATAAAACCTTGTTTCAAGAACACCGACTTTTTAGAAATCATCTGACAAAAGGTTTGATTATGCAGACTAGTGTAATAATTTAGAAATACTTCGTGGCATTATAATAACTATTAATACATGAAGAAAATACTATGATACTTTTGGTATTCACAAGGAAATTGCGGGGTTATTTTGTGTTATCAATTTTGCGGCTGCCCTTTGCATAATCTGACTCCACATATGCTCGACTCATTACTATTCATTTTTTGATTATGGAGCCGGCAGATGAGTTCGTGACTTCTTATATATAACTGCATCGATGTTTTCTTTATTGTTACTGGGCCTTGGCTGCTGTTGGTACCTGTTGAACTATTTTGCATGAAACTGAGTTTTTGGAGATCTCGAAAGGCGTGGAATCATAAGAAAATGTGTTGAAGAAACCAAGTAAAATTATGTAAAGTATTTAATTATGAAGATACGGGTGAATAATGATCGTTACATTTGCATTTATTACTTATGTCGCATTTCCACTTTTTTTCTATTTATCATAGTTGAATAATTTACCTATGACTGTTATGCAACGCTGAACGTACTTTAATAACACTTTCAGTCGACTTTATATCTTCTTCGCGCACACGATAACATTTTCTGTTTTATTCCATTTTTCATTTAGAGCAAAACCTTATTGCAAAGTGAAGCAGGTTTGTCACACGACTGAGTTTACTGTTCTTACATCAGCTTCTTAGTGGTTCGAGTTTTATTGTGAATTTTCCTATTGCTGGATAAGGAGAGCGTGTTGCAAGTTTAACAAAATTTGGAGGGTGATTAGGGTTTGCTGATTGGTCCGCTCAGTCACTTGAGATTAGTTAGGGATTCCTTGAGAGACAGTTGTATACTTCCTTCTAGCACCGAGCATTCATAAAATACTTCTCTTCGGTGTTTAATTACTTTCTCTACTACGTATACCGAGATTTCACGGGAAATATATGTTTTGAGACCCCCTGAATCCAAAAAAAGCATTTTTGGAAACATTTTCGTGTGTGTGTGTCTGTGAACAGCATAACTCAGAAACGAACAGTCGGATAAACACCAAACTTGGTATTTAGGTTCAGTATCCTCTAGAGATGCGACACGAAGGTTTTCAAGAAAATCTCCCCACACCAGATTACACTTTACATGGAACATTTTTCGAAAATTTTAATTTTTTCAAAAATAACTAACGATTTTGATTAAAATATCATATGTTTAAAATATTTTCATGACAAATGAAATGTATATCTCGAATTTTCTGGGAAGGTCTCCAAAAGTATTCTTCATTGTGAACGACTTTTGCATAACTGGTAAACCATAAGATATAGACAAAATTTTACTACACAAACAATGTAGATCGCGTTAAAATATACAATTTATGTCAAAATAATTTTTTTTGTTGAGTGAACCATTTTCGAGATATTGCTTGTTATTCCCTTAAATTTTCCAATACTTTTTCTCAAATGGGAATTCGTTATTTATTTTTTTATGTCCTGGACATACAAAGAGAATGGAATGCTCCACATAGCAATCAGTCCTTAAAAGATTTGACTATCGCTTAAAGGCTACCTTATCCCCTTGCACCTACAAGAAAATTAGCAATAAGATTAACATCTCGATTAACATGAAGCATATGGAGAATAAGCGTTGGTAAAAATAGCTTGTACAAGTGTAGAGAAAGCCATGTGAGTGTAACACAGCAGATTTTTTTCTGTCGGTATTGTGTTACTTCGCTAGCTTGTGTCGAAAATTGTGTGGAAATCTTATGCGTATTACATGAGTAATATATATATATATATATATATATATATATATATATAACAAAATATTGAATAAAATATGTAGTTTGTTGATACGGTAAAATGGTTATACAGGGTTGCGCAGAAAGGATAGTCTAATTTGAACTGCGTGGCACTGAGGCATTGTATGCGCCTACGCGGTGTGTGTATGTGGAATGAAGTAGGAAAGGTCTGCCATTTGCAATTATAGTTGCGTGGACTGTAGAGCACCACTTCGTTGCTGTGGAAACTTACTTAACAAACAATAACTTTACCAGTACAGTTCAACGAATCTTACGTCGCCATTTCAGGCTGGGACGTTAACGATGAAGTTACTGATGACCAAACAATCGTAAGGTGGACGAACGAATTTCGTACCGCTGCATCTAGCCTTATGATGAAAAGGACGCCCAAGGTGACAACAAAGCTCGCTCAACTCCCATCCGCAGTCCTTAACGTTCCGCTGACAGACGTCCTTTAACGCTAGCAATGTTGTGTCGCTCTCTGCAGCTCATCATCCATGGTTTACACCCCTACAAGATGCAGGTTCTGCAACAACTGAACGAACGTGACAAAGTTTCCCGAAGGAGGTTTGGAGTGGATTTCCTCGGTCGCTTAGCAGCCGAACCGCAGTTCTTGAGCAGCTTAGTGATGTTTTATGAAGCCCATTTTAAACTTAGTTGGGGTGTGAGCAAGCAAAGTTTCCGGTACTATGCACAGGTAACCCACGTGTGCTACAGGAGAAATCGCTCCATAGCAAACGTGTGACAGTGTGGTGTGTCGTTACTACATTTGGTATCATAAGCCCTTGTATCTTCGAGGACCATAAATGGCCGTGCTGTGGATATGGTTAACACCGCTCTTCTTCCAGCACTGGCAACACCTACCTAGATATGGTACCAACAAGACGGGGGCAACAGCTCATACAGCTCGACGACCCATGAATATCTTGCGGCCTACATTTCGAGGCCAATTAAGTTCCAGATTTGGAGATGTCCACTGGCCAGCACGGTCACCATATTAATTGACCTTCCCTGACTTCTAGTGGGACTATTTGAAAAGTGAAGTCTATGCTACATGTCCTCAGATCTTAAATACCGAATACGAGACGTCGTGCAGGATATCTCCGTGGACATGCTACTCGTGTGATGAAGGATTTCGTTCGTCGCTTGGAAGAATATGTAAAATATAATGGTCATTTACCCAGTGTCATACTCGAGAAACAATAACTGTTGTCTCTAATGCCTAAATGTCACACCTTTACCTATGTTTTCATGATATGTTCAAATAAATTGCTGTACCATTTACAATATGTTGGTCCGTTATCGTCTATCGTTTAACGTTGTCGCGGTATCGTTCGTGTTATTCTTATTTGCCGAGCGCCTGTTATTGCTTTACTATTTTTGAATTTTTGGGTTCTTTGTCCTCCGGCTAGCTATTTTTACTCAGTCGAGAAAATCTCTTGAACAGGGTGTGTAAACGGAAAGGAGTTATTACTAAAAGATAACACTGATAAAAGAAATTATTTTTACACTTTTATTGCCGTCACACTTCATTAATTTCACATATTTACTGTTGATACACGCCCGACTGAAACTGTTATATTTTCGAATGTAACTATAATCACTTATTTGCCGCACATTATTAAATCGCGTATTTCACATCTTTTAACTAACTTTACGACGAGAGAGATTCGGTAGAACTTCGCGACGTGTAACCGGTGAATGATTCTGTTGAACTGCGCGACGTTTGCCTTGTGAATGATTCTGTAGAACTGCGCGTTACCCGTCTTTGGCTCGGAATTTATACTCCCTCACCCCGATATGCCTAAAGATTATAATCGAGCTGCTATTGGTTAATAAAGCGCGCCAACATTAGCGTCTATTTTTATATCCAATCAAAATTACGAACACACATGCTCTAGGGAAGATATTCCCTCCATTTCTAAAGAAAAGCGCGCTAATCTGACGTCATTTGTTTGTCTCTTCTAATTGATAAACAACTCACCCCCTCGCTCATTGTTATCCGCTCCTATTGTCAGTTTCAGTGAGGGCGTGTAAACTTATTTCCTAACAATGCTTATAATTAACAAACATTTCAAATCATTGTCATACAATAATGTTAATTTACACTACAATCACTCTGGCATTCACAGTGTTGTGATATAAAATACTGCCTCAACGTTTACCAATTATACACGTTTATACAAAACTCATTCCCACAAAATTCAAGATATGCATTTCTTTTGTTATATAAATATCATTAATATGAGTTTTAATCAAAATACATGGGATTTTTTTTATAAAATAAAAAAACTTTGCAAAAATGTTCCATGTAAAGGATAGTTAGGTGTTTGGGATTTTATAGAAAACCTTCCTATCGCATCTTCAGAAGATACTAAACCTAAATAATAATACGGTATTTACACGACTTTTTACTTTCTCTACTACGTATAGTAAGTAGGGGAAGTATTGTATTCCACTCAAAAATTCGATACCGAGATTTGACCGGAAATATATGTTTTGAGACCCGCTGAATCCTGAAAAAGCATTTGGAAACATGTCCGTGTGTGTGTCTGTGAACAGCATAACTCAGAAACGAACAGTCGGATAAACACCAAACTTAGTATTTAGGTTCAGTATCTTCCAGAGATACAACATGAAGGTTTCGAAGAAAATCCCCCACCTCAGGACATTTTTCGAAAATTTTAATTTTCTCAAAAACGGCTCTAACGATTTTGATTAAAATAACATATGTTTAAGATATTTTCATGAGAAATGAAATGCATATCTCGAATTTTCTGGAATGTCTCCAAAGGTATTCTTCACTGTGAACGACTTTTGCTAAAATACACAATTTATGTCATATACATTTTTTTTTTGAGTGAACCATTTTCGAGATATTGCTTGTTATTCCCGTAAATTTTCAATACTTCTACTTTTTCTCAAATTTGTTATTCATTTTTTTATATCCTGGACATGCAAAGAGAATGGCATGCGCCGCATAGCAAGCAGCTCTTAAAATATTTGACTATCGCTTAAAACCTACCATATTCCCCTTGCCTCTACAAGAAAATTACCAATAAGATTAACATCTCGATTAACATGAAGCAAATGCAAAATAAACGTTTGTAAAAATAGTTTGTACAAAAGTAGAGAAAGTCATGTGAGTGTAACACATCAGATTTTTTTAAGTTACGCTGTTCACACACATACACACACGGGCGTTTTTATACTTTTTGGGGGGTTCAGAAGGCCTCCCGAGAAATATCGCCATCAAATATGCCTGCAATACTTCCCCTACTTACTTCTATATGTAGTATAGGAAGTAAAAATATAGCTGCTTAACTGCGTTGTAATGCAATAACGACAGAGAAATAAATAACAAAGTGATACATTTCGACGTGTTTATGGAATAATACCAAACATATAAAGACAAGCTCGCAGAGAAACAAAAGTTGACATTACAAGACCATTAGTGCTCGTGGTATGATTCAGAATGTTACTTTATTTTATCACAAAGTATTGAATGTGGAGTATTATTCTAGTGCTATGAATTACTTACTTAGACAACACTTGTCATCAGATTGTGAGGTAAATCTCGAACCTTGAATAAATCGCGCTAGCTGCACGTTCTGTCCCTGTTAGCAAACATGGCTGACATCTGCTACATAAGGGCGGCTTAAAATCTTCGAGTACAAAGACGAATTTTAAAACTCCTGCTAGACAGGGATTTGTGTAAGCCCAACTTTGCGAGGGAAAACTTTTGTTTTAGTTTTCCTCTGAACAATGTGCACACAAAACATTTCTCACATGGGATCTCAGCACTAAGTTTCCATGCCCCGGACATAAGCCAAACGCTTGCCATTACTGGTTTTATGTGAAAAATATAAGAGGCGATATGAGGTTTAATAGCATTCTGTAAAGAGATATTGCGAACAAAAAACAGATTCGACCTAGAACATCTTTACTTACGGGACAGTTCACGAAGGGGAGTGGGGGCGGTCAGTACAAACCTGCCAGGTTTATTCCCTTATGTTTCCCTTTTGTGTTTACATTTATGAGAAAACTAATTTAAAAAGCTTTTGCTTACTATTACCGCTAATCAACTATAAACATGCATCGTGGTGCTATAGTTAGAGCGTGGAACTCTGATTCCAATCTACAGATTCCACCCTTGCGGGTGCGGGTTTAGTCCCGATTCACACTCAGCATTGAGGAAAGTGAGTAGCTGCGATAGGCAGCGGTCCTGGCCTTGTGAGCTAACTTTCCGGATGGGCGATGCGTGATGATAGCCACATCATCTCCTCGTATCGGTTTGATGATCGTTCACCTCTATCGTGCATATGTGGGCGTTTCGATAGCAATGGGATTGAGAGCCCAAGCACTTAGCGAACTGCGGCGCCAGAGGATTCAGTTTACTCAAGTATAAACTTAGCCAGATTTCTATGAAGAGTGTGAGAAATATCAAATTTATTAGAAATATTGATTATTCGTACAATTGAGTATGGTTATCCAGACTCCCGTTTGTTGAGAAAAGTATTTATTGAAAAATGTATTAAAATTAATGTACAAACCCATTTGAACTGTACTTCTTTATTTATTTGAAGTATATTAGGAAAAGACATTCTTTTATTATGGTGTTTCTAGGCAACGTCTTAGATACGGAGAACTTCCTATCAGATCAATCATGTTATTGAAAAGTAAGTTAATAGTATCTTAACCTTCAAACTAACTAAATTCATTATTTGTTACTGGCAACAAATGGACGCTATTGCTAAACCTTATATAAAGCGGTATTGTCAATACTGCGGTTCGCTTGGCTACTCGTATCAGAGTTGTCCCCTTTGTGGTTCTAACTGCAAATGATGATTATCGGGATTTGCTAGCGTCTACGAGTGTAAGCATTTTTCATCAGTGTAACCATGTGGGTCCATTGCTTATTATCAGATTCTTTTACTCTCTTCTGTTATAAGTTTAGGTCATTTCATCCAATAATGAAGTATATGGTTTGGAATTTTTAAGCTTCTCTTCATCCTCTATACGACTTCGTCCGCTATTTCTCTAGTCGCTCCTTAGTTTACCTGCGTAGTATTTCAATTAAAGGCACGCTCAGCCTCTTCTCCTCTCTCTCTCTCTCTCTCAACACTCCTTATTAACTTGTCGAACTCAGGACTTGCCTTCTCTCCCCAAGAATTTTCTGAGGAAACAGCAGAACAAAACTGAATCAAAACCACAATAGCCAGGCTGGGCCGGCGATTAGACTTCCTTTATGCTCGAATAGCATCTTTGAAAAGCTTCATGAATGTCCAAGGGGCACCAGTTCTAAAAACTGCTACCTACGTCCCGATAAGAGTTCCGGAGAGTTCAAAAGCTGAGAGGCCCTCTTACTCTCTCCAACCAACCATACGCTAGCTGCGCTGAAACCAAGTCCTGCTCCCAAGGTGGGGCATGCCCACAGAGGCGGTATTGAGGTCATGCGTCTGTCGCATGTGTCGTGCAAAGTGAAAAACCATGTGACGCGTTTTTGAGGTCGTACGATATAGTATATCGCATCGCGTATTTTACGTCGTAAACAACCGGAAAAGAATTTTACCACAATAACTTGAACAATACAACTGATAAGAGAAAAACCTGATGCATTACGTTAACACGACTTCCTAACACACAAATTTTGTTTTGGACTGTCTTCGATAATTATAAGTTACTTCTTTGTTTAAGGACCGTGCTCATTAGTATCAGAGTATGTCAATAGAGCTGCTCATTTTATTATATTTCCTCACATTTCCTTATCATTTGCAGGCTGTTTCAAATTAATATATACATTAACTAACCGAGCAAGGTGGAGCGGTGATAACGCTTGCGATTCGCATTCAGGAGGTTACAGGTTCGATTCCTGGCGATATCTACTCTGACCCATGGGTTTTATCAGGGGTTTTCCTGTATCGTCAGGCGAATGTTGGGGTGGTTTCCTTCAGGGCCCAATTTCCTGTAGTCCTCTTTCGTTCCATCCGTCTTACACCGTTAGGTCTGTTTCGGGATTGGAGGTGTCGGGTATGGTTTTTTGGTGTGGCAGGAAAATGGATTCTTTCTGTAGAATTCTCTCCGTCCCTCGGCTTTCGGCTGATGATAGGGTAAATAGACTCTCGGGACCCTCTGTTGGGTCGGGGTCCCAGTCTGGCTGGAAACTGTAGGCAATCCGTCATTGCTGTGCTGCTCTGCATAAGCAATTCTTGCTGAAGGAGTTGGGTAAACAGTTCATCCTGTACCAGCTTCTCTTTCCAGTCCTGGTCCCGGCTGCCCGGTGTCTCTTCTCACTTCCTCCTCCTCCCTCACTGGAGCAGTGCTGAGTCCCCACCGATCATCAGAGAAAAAGAACAAGTATAAGCATTTTATAGGTAAATTAAGCCACTATGGTAAATAATAACTTGTTTTTGCATACATTGTATACCTGAGATAGCCAGATATAATATCTAATATAATGTGGATTAATTTATAACACTTGTGCAAAACGTTTTGCTTTCGCTATCGCGCATGTATACCAAGTAGAGAAAGTATTATATTCTAGCCAAAATTCCATTGCGATATTTCAATAGAAATACATACATTAAGACCCTCCGAACACAAAATTATAGAAGAAGATCAATGACAGAACGGATATATAAAAAAAGAACATAAATGCCAAATTAGATGTTAAGTTCAGAAACTTCCAGAAAGCCGCAGGATTTTTAAGATAGTCCCCCACGCAAAACAACACTTTAGATGGTAAAAAGGTCGCCATTTTTACCTCAAAATATCTTTAAACCTTTTAATTAAACTTCCGAAAATTTTAAGATGTTTGCATGACGAATAACAACTACATAGCTAATTTTTTTTGGGAATAGCCCTTGAAGTCCACTTCAATCTGAATGAATTTTGTATATTGTAGTATAACTGGTAGACCATAAAATGTCTCATGTCATATACATCCTTTTTGGGCCATTAACCATTTCCAAAATATTCTTTGTTACTGCTTTGAATTTACACGTTTTTCAAGTGATAAGTGGCTATTCATTTTTACTTTCTCTATTACGTATAATAAGTAGGGGAAGTATTGCATTTCACCCAAAAATTTGATACCGGGATTTCACCGGAAATACATGTTTTGAGGCCTCCTGAATAAAAAAAAGTATTTTTGGAAACATGTCCGTGTGTGTGTGTGTGTGTGTGTGTCTGTCTGTCTGTGAACAGCATAACTCGGAAAACGAACACTCGGATAAGCACCAAACTTGGTATTTAGGTTCAGTATCTTTCAGAGATGCTACACGGTGGTTTTCAAGAAAATCCTCCCACCCCAGATTACCCTTTACATGGAACATTTTTCGAAATGTTAATTTTCTCAAAAATGGTTCTAACGATTTAGATTAAAAGATCATAAATTTAAGATACTTTCATGACAGATAAAATGTGTATCTTGAATTTTCTGGGAATGTCTCCAAAAGTATTCTTCATTGTGAACGACTTTTGCATAACTGGTAAGCCATAAGAGATAGACAGAATTTTACTACACAAAAACTGTAGATCGCGTTAAAGTACACAATTTATGTCATATATATTTTTGTTAATGATTGAACAATTTTCAAGATATTGCTTGTTATTCCCTTAAATCTTTGAATACATATACTTTCTCTCAAATGGGAATTCGTTATTTATTTTTTGTCCTTGTAATGAAAAGAGAATGGAATACTGCACATAGCAACCAGCTCTTAAAATATTTGACTATCGCTTAAAGCCTAACAATTCCCCTTGCACCTACAAGAAAATTAGCAATAAGATTAACATCTCGATATCTCGATTAACATGAAGCATATGGAGAATAAGTACAAGAGTAGAGAAAGTCATGTGAGTAAGACATCAGATATTTTATGGTGATAATGCAAGAAATGGAACTTCTAAGCCCTAATCTTTCAAAACGTTTTTAAGGTCTATCGCTTCGTCTAGAAGGTACAATTAATGTGTAATAGAAGCAAGTGTGCAAATGATTATATCGATTAACAAGAACTAGAAGGTAGAATAAGCGGTTTATAAAAAGGTGCACTGTAGAGTGGGTAGTTGTCATCTGCATATAATGAACCGATTATTTGGAGATGCTTATAAATTCGTATGAATATTTTACTGTAGGGAATCGGAGCTAGAGCTGTCCATTGAACGAGTTTTGGTGACTAATTTGTATCATTCATGCCTTCAAACACAAATGAGCTCCTGAATATGGGCGGGTTGGGTGTACTGGATTTCTTGCGAGGGCCCTGTCTTGGACCATTCGGTTTGGTATACCGAATGGATGTGTGCGTCATTTCCTGTTCAAACGCCCGGAGTGACCAGACCCAAGGGAAAGGCTCAATCTTACTTCGTTAGCGTTGTTACCTTCCTTAAGCGTAGCCTAAGTTCACGTGATGGAGTTGAATGATAAAAATGAAACGCAAGCGCAATGTATGCACTAACATTGAATTGCTAATAATAATTTTTGTTGGCTGTTTTACAATTAGTTTATCATTCGGCTATTGTGTATGTAGATTATGAGGCAATTTCTTGCTTTGAAGCCATGACAAAATTTCAGCTTTCCTAAAATTTGTATTGGGCATAGACTAATAGCTCGTATTGTCCATTACTATCATATTCCCTTCCAGTCTCTGAAGGAGATCGGTAAACCATTTCTTACACACTGCATTATTCATCTCACCACCACTTTTTGAGTATAATACTGAATCTGCCCCTTCTATGAAACCATATTTGGCTTATCTGGCATGACAGATTATTAGACATGATCCTTTACTTAATGGAATCGTTAGACTACCGTTCTCTTTATTATTGTCCCAGTCTAGCATGGTTTTGGGAATTGAGTTTTATTTATGGATGCTCTTTAACTACTATGGTTCTTGGCGTTCCATTCTATTGGGCATGGAATACCAGGAATTTTGTTCGGAGGCCTCTATATCAGGCTTGAGGTTCTTTTACATACCGTAACTCTACAACACGGGACCACCGGTTTTCTTCTCTTCCGAAGGAAATCATTCTAAGGATTTTTACAACCGAAAAAGTTATCGCCCTCCACCGGGTTTGAACACTTGCCTCGAACGACAGGCTAGAATGGTACCTCTAAGCATGAGTTGGTTTACCCAATTTAAATAACAATGATTATTTTATTTGTAATAATTATAATTTGTAATGTTTAAGTAAATATTTACACCGATGACTGACTTGTTTATTTTCTCTCACCGAAATTCCGAATGAAATTATATGTGAAACCGTTATGATTTTTATTTTGGAACATATTTTCTTACATATTTTGCTTAAGTTTAATGGTAAAACAAAACATGAAAATGGAATTTGTCATGATAATGTAGTAAAATAAATCTTAACTGTAATAGTTGGTACAAACTCTGCCGGTAAGTTTATGTAATTCATTAAAATAAGAATATTACCTTACAATTACACAGTACACATGGAGCTGCTTGGCCCATTCAACCAACACGCTTGAAATATTCGTTTAAGTTATAGGTGTGGATTGATGTAGGAACTAGTTTTAAAATATTCACACAAATATAATAACTGTTAACGTAGACAAACTTCTTATCTTTAAATTCTTGTGAGTTTAAAAGAAACTCAATTGCTTAACATTTAGCAATCTTAAGTTTAATATGTTTCAGGTACAACGATTGTCGTGTTTTCTTTTTCCTCTTTTGTTACAATGTTCAGTCTGTTTTACAATAATTCCGATTCGTTACAAGTATTTTATTTTTTAAGCTGCAAGTGTAATATGAATACAAAATCACGTAATAGAGCAACTGTTGAATTGCTTACCGAAGACACATAATAGAGTTCTGAAATGGGCGAAACATTACTCGTGGTAAAATTCCGCCAAAATGTCGCTGAAGTCAAAAGCAGAGCTAGGTGGTCTGCTCGCTCCGTCTCTCGTGGATGAGTGCCGACTGTTCCTACCCGGGAACTTCACGTTCCTTCACGGGTCTAGGAGATTGCTGCGATCCTTGATGCGGACAAGCCAGTCAACAGTAGCCGCGGAGACGTCATGTCGTTCTATCACAGCTACATCAGGAATGACCTACCAGAATGTTCCTGGGTGTTCGAATGCCCAGGTGGGAGGGGGTCAAAGGGGCACAAAAAATTGAAAACGCAGTAACATGCATAGGCTACTGTCATTCCTCTGCCCTAAAACACTAAAGCAATACGCATGACAACACCGTTATCATGTGAACACTCGAACGAGCGAATACTCGCATGAGAAATACCCATTTCCTACGAGAGGGCATGTAACCCAGAAGCTCGACTGTAGTTCAGCATATTCATTACTGCTTTTCGAAAAAGTTGGACTGGAAGGAACGAGCGAGTCTCATTATGTACCCTAAGAAACGAACGATAAAACCATGTCCTTCACAAATCTATTATGGGTCAAAGAAGCAGCTAAGGTTACAGTATTTCAAAACCTGTTTATTGCGAGGTGATCTTTATTAACGAAAAGAAGCAAAAACTTTATAGTAATAGTATATTACTAGAGTTTGAAAATGCGAAACTAAGTCGACATCTGCTGAACATGAAGGTTCCAATAGTAAGTCACTAACGATAGTTTTAGTGGTTCGATTATCTACGCCTGGTTGTTGACCTTAAAAAAAATCAATCACTTGCAGTTCATACTTAACTGCTACATGAATTAAATCGTAAGTAAATATTAGCAAATAAAAAGGAATTCAAGTCCTAGTGGAAAAATTCAACTATCAATAGTTGTATGGTTAGGCCACGGAACGCTTATATATAAACTACATGATCAAAAATATCCGGACACCTAGCTGAAAATGAAGTACAAGTTCGTGGGGACCTCCATCGGTAATGCTGGAAGTCAATATGGCAATGGCCCACCCTTAACCTTGATGGCAGCGTTCACTCACGCAGGCATACTTTCAATCAGGTGCTGGAAGGTTTCTTGGGGAATGGAAACACATTCTTCACGGAGTGCGGAACTGAGGAGAGGTACCGATATAAGTCGGTGAGGCCTGGCACGAAGTCGGCGTTCGAAAACATCCAAAAGGTGTTCTATAGGATTCAAGTCAGGACTCTGTGCAGGCCAGTCCATTACAGGGATGTTACTGTCGTGTAACCACTCCGCTACAGCCTCCGCCGTACAGTATGAACAGGTGCTCGATCGTGTTGAAAGATGCAATCGCCATCCCCGAAGTGCTCTTCAACAGTGGGAAGCAAGAAGGTGCTTAAAATATCAATGTAGGTCTGCGCTGTAATCGTGCCACGCAAAACAACAAGGGTTGCATGCTCCCTCCAGGAAAAACACGACCACACCATAACACCACCAGCTCTGAATTTCACTTTTGGCACTACACACGCTGGCAGATGACGTTCACCGGGCATTCACCATACCCACGCCCTGCCATCGGATCGCCACATTGTGTACCGTGATTCGTCACTCCACACAACATTTCGCCACTGTTCAATCGTGTAATGTTCACGCTCCTTACACCAAGCGAGGCGTCGTTTGGCATTGATTTACGTGATGTGTGGCTTATGAGCAGCCGCTCGACCATGGAAGCCAAGGTTTCTCACCTCACACCTAACTGTCATAGTACTTGGAGTGGATCCTGATGCAGTTTGGAATTCCTGTGTGATGGTCTGGATAGATGTCTGCCTATTACTCTTTATGACCCTCTTCAAATGTATGCGGTCTATGTCAGTCAACAGACGAGGTCGCCCTGTACGCTTTTGTGCTGTACATGTCCCTTCACGTTTCCACTTCACTATCACATCAGAAACAGTGGACCTAGGGTTGTTTAGGAGTGTAGAAATCTCGCGTACAGACTTCTGACACAAGTGACACCCAATCAGCTGACCACGTTCGAAGTCCGTGAGTTCCACGCAGCGTCCCATTCTGCCGTTTCACGATGTCTTAACGACTATTGAGGTCGCGGATGAGTACCAGGCAGTAGGTGGCAGCATAATATACCTAAGATGAAAAACGTATGTTTATGGGGGGTCCAGATACTTTTGATCACATATTACAGATCAGTTACGTCACATGTAATCAGTGTATTATGGCGTAGTCGACTAAAAGGACTTGTTGAAGTCTTTTATTTATCATATTTTGTTAAAAGTAAATAAGCTTAACTCTAACCCTCTTAAGATATTCTGGTTCGCGTTTTTTCAATTTCGATAAAAGCCATTAGATTTACAGCGTGTGGAGAATATTTTCATAGTTAATGAACTGAATTATGTTAATGTGTATGATTTGTGGACTTAGGCTTTTTTCATTAACGCATTTTCGTCTACTTCGGTTAAATCAGGATGCATTTAAGCTCTACACGAGAATACAAACTACGCTATGAAGCATCCACTTTAAAGATAGCGGGTATTAGTTTATCGCCAGCAAAAATATGCAAATAAATTGGATAGAATTTGTAGCAAGCTGATGGATTTGCAGAAAACAAAAAGTTGGTTTCTGGAAAGCCCGCCCATTGTTTGCGAGTGTAGCGTGTCCAGGCAAGATAATCCCATTATATGGAGAGGATTGGCGGTTTATCGTGGTAACTGGCAGGAGGATCCGTTCATTGACAATTTTATCCACAGCATTCGTTTTTATTGCGGGAAATCGCTGCTGATCCAGTGACGTCATTTATTACAGCATTGGGGCACGGTAGATCTTGAAAAATGTGAGTTTAAATCTCGTTTTCCACATATGGATTTTGGTTTAATGAGCTGTAAAACGCTCCAAGCTTGACCCTTGGCATTTGTTCACGATTCCAGCCTTTCTGAGGTGTTCGTAGTTCCATGTCCCAGGTAACAGCACATTTTGTAATCCTCGGTGCTTCATCAATTCTTTACGTTCATTAATTTATGATACTTAAGAAAAAAAAAACTCCGGTAAATAATAGTCGCACTATTTTTCTACCCACGACTGTTTTTATGCTAAAATAATTCATATAAAACGCTCTTTTTCTCTCCACTTCATGCCAGTAATATTAAATACCAACCAGAAATGTAATTCTACCATACTAGTATATACTAGACATTTTATACAAGAGACAAGTCGGCTTTGGAGTAATAAATTACACAATGCAACCAATGTGCGCTTAGGACAAATACCCAAAATTACAAACAACACTAGACGCACAACAATATGTATATCGGAGATGGCTAATGCTACGAAGAGCGTTACTTGACACCAGATTTCCTTTTAGCCATTTAATTATAAGACAGTTATATCTTTGTTATAATACGTTTCTGTCTATCATTTCATGGGTTCGTGAAGTTAACGAACAAACATTTTATAATAGTGAATATAGTTAGAGAATGTAGGGAATATTTTTGAAAGTTCAAAAAATTGTTTTATAACGTCGGTATACCTTATTTGATATTTGAGTCAAAATTGTTGGATCTATTGAGGAAAGGTGCTTGTGAATAAATTTAAAAATATACAATTTTCATTTTAGTGATTTAACATAGCAAGCATTTTCTTCGGAGATATTTATTTTTTTGTTTTTATGCAAGAAGTTCATTTAGTATGTAAATTACAATGCCCAAGTCTCAAATGATCAGTTAAATCTAGACAAAATTTTATATTTTAACAAATTATCGTATGATAAACCACAATAAATTTAATTTTTTAAATTATAATAAAAGTATTTCAGAAAGAAGTATAATCCATTTCACATTTATTGATTTTTTTCCAGCTTGGAAATATAAAACTGCGAAAATACTTTCAAAAACGGGAATGTGAAACTTTTTTAGTAAACGTTCCTGAAAAATACAAATTAATTCGTCAAAACTTAGAGCATGTGGAACATTTAAAGTAATAGTAAATGCTGAGCATAAGGTTTTGAGAAAAAAACTATATTTAAAATTGGAATTTGTATTACATAACATTATTCATTAGTATTTAAATGACCACAAAGAACATTGAAGTTGCCGAAATAAAAAACTAAATAAATAAATAGCGCCAATGCAATTATGCGACATAAACTTAATCAAGAGTAAAACTAGTAGGAGGTCAAAGTAGGGTTTATTTTCCGAGTAGGAATGTTTGCTAAACTAAGCTTATGGGCTTCGTTTTGCAATCCAGTTGAGCAAAATACCATTTTTAACAAACGTGGCATACACTATTATTAGACAGCGCTCAAATTTGTAAAATATAAATAATACTACATTGATTAATGAAACTAACTTAGATCACGTTTAGAACACGGTTCTTGAAACAAGAGAAATGACTTTAAAAAATCTGATGTGTTACACTCACATGACTTTCTCTACTCATGTACAAACTGTTTTTACAAACGCTTATTCTCTATATGCTTCATATTAATCGAGATGTCAATTTTATTTGCTAATTTTCTTGTAGATGCAAGGGGAATGTGGTAGGCTTTAAGCGATAGTCAAATATTTTAAGAGCTGGTTGCTATGTGGAGTATTCCATTCTCTTTGTATTACCAGCACAAAAAATGAATAACTAATTCCCTTTTGAGAAAACGTATAAGTATTGGAAAATTTAAGGGAGTAACAAGCAATATCTCGAAAATGGTTCACTCAACAAAAATATGTATATGCCATAAATTGTGTATTTTAACGCGATCTACATTTTTGTATAGTAAAATTTTGTCTATCTCTTTTGTTTTACCAGTTATGCAATAGTCGTTCACAATGAAGAATACTTTTGGAGACATTTCCAGAAAATTCGATATATACATTTCATTTGTCATGAAAATGTCTTAATCTTTGGAGCCATTTTTGAGAAAATTAAAATTTTCGAAAAATGTTCCATGTAAAGGGTAGTCTTGGGTGGGGGGATTTTCTTGAAAACCTTCGTGTCGCATCTCTGAAAGATACTGAACCTAAATACCAAGTTTGGTGTTTATCCGACTGTTCGTTTCTGAGTTATGCTGTTCACACACACACACACACACACACACACACGGACATATTTCCAAAAATACTTTTTTTGGATTCAGGAGGCCTCAAAACATGTATTTCCGGCGAAATCTCGGGATCGAATTTTAGGGTAGAATACAATACTTCCCCTACTTACTATAGGTAGTAGAGAAAGTAAAAAACGAGATGTCAGATGTTTTTATGTTTTGTTGATTTCTAGCAGTAGTTTTCCCTACACCAGCCAGTGTAGTGATTAAGGCTTTTTGGACTTTAAGAGTAAGTACTTCTAGTGTTATTCTTTCTGCTGTCTGTAATTTCACATGGATCTTCCATTTCAGTTCCTTCTGAATTCATAATTTATGTAGGTTAGACTGATAAAATGATAACGATCAAAGAATGTATAAGGCTGCAAGGATAAGGTGACTCTAAACGAATTGCAACAAATTAAACTATGACTATTTGTGTTGTGAATCAATAACGTGAGTGCTATGTAAAAAGACATAATCAAAAGCAAAACTTATTAATCTGAGTCCAATTATTAATCATGTACAAATACAACACGCGTTTGCACTAGTGAAATAATCGTAAAGCTCGCGTGCACTGTGTTAAAAGTTCTACTCTTAGGCAACGCAGTATTTTCCATGTTTTAAGGGGTTTTATCCACTTTTGACGGTTATACTGCCTTAGAAATACGTTTTTATTTGTAAAGACGGTTTAGAGTTGAATTCCAACATTAAAAGAGTTCTAGATTTTAAGGTTGGAATTTATCCGACTTTACTTATTTTCTGTTATGTTGAAAGCACACACATGGAGGTCCGAGGTTCAAATTCCAACAAGATTGTCCTCCCAGATTGAGGTTTTTTCCAGGTTGCGTCAGTCCCAATAACGACAAATGTGAGCGAGATATCCATGAACTTCGTTTCCCGATATCACCTCACGTATATTGGCGTGCATCAAGTGTGGCCTTTCCTTTTTCGAGCACAGTTCTGGTCACCGGATTGTCAGAGTACTTTACCTCCCCCAAAGTATTGCCGAACTGCCGAAGGTTAATATTACAACCTACAGCTTACGTTTTCATGCTACGTTGAAGTTTTCTTAAGGCCGTTTAGTTGCGGCAACAACTTAACCTTCGTCTCTGATGAAAGTTCGGGAATATGTAAATGCGTATCTGTCCTTCAGTTTAGCTACATATCCAGAAGGACGAATTATGTCGTAATTGGTTCAGCCTTTCCTTGTGTACCAATCGTAGCAAAACTCTTTATTCCACATAGATTATAAACATCGTTCTTTGGTTAGTTTTCTGCCCCGGAATTGTTTTTCAGAAAAATAAAAGGAAGGAGTAAAAGTAAATTAAAAAACGAATACAAAATATTTCATATAAATGGTAGTTTTAGTTTGGATATTACATTGAAACTCTTCCTGTCGATGCCTTGAACTTAAAATACCAAGTTGGCGTTTAGCTGAATTTTTGTTTTTTTAATCACTGTGTTGACGGGTACACGTACGGCAAGTCACACGCATACTGACATTTTAGAAAAATCTGATGCGATACATTAACATGAATTTCTCTACCCTTTATCTTTATTAGTGGGTATACAAACTATTCTTACTAAAGCTTATTTTTCCTTCTGCTAAATTCTAATTCAAAAAAAACTTTGCAAAAATAGCCACATTACACATTTCATTATAGATACAAAGAGAATAGCAATAGTCAAATGTTTAGGAGCTGGAGGCTGTATGTCGGTCTTAAAATTCCACATTGTTTCTATGCAATCGCGAGAAACAACTGAAAATCGATGGGACTGGAAATGAATGCCAAGTATTGAACCATTCGGATATCTCAGAAACAGCTTATTCCACAAAAACCTTTTACTTTCTGTACTACGTACAGTAAGTAGTGAAAGTATTACATTCCACCCAAAAATGCGATACCGAGATTTCACAGCTAATACATGTTTTAAGATGCAATTGAATGCATATAAAGCATTTTTGGAAACGTGTCCGTGTGTGTCGTCTGTGTGTGTGTGTGTGTGTGTGAGAGAGAGAGAGAGAGAGAGAGAGAGAGAGAGAGAGAACAGCATAACTTAGAAACGAACAGTCGGATAAACACTAAACTTGGTATTTAGGTTCAATATCTTCCAGAGATGCGACACGAAGGTTTTCAAGAAAATCCCTCCACCCCAGATTACCCTTTACATTGAACATTTTTCGAAATTTTTAATTTTCCCAAAAATGGCTCTAACGATTTTGATTAAAATATCATATATTTAAGATACTTTCATGAGAAATAAAGTGTATATATCTTGAATTTTCTGGGTATGTCTCCAAAAGTATTCTTCATTATGAACGATTTTTGCATAACTGGTAAACCATAAGAGATAGACAAAATTTTACTACACAAAAAATGTAGATTGTCGGATGTACCAACTACCACCGAGAGTTTCAACTTTTTAAAATGTAGGGAGTTTGCCCTTGGCTCTGCCGTACCTCCTGATCCGGTTACCATCTGATTCCTCTCATATCACTCCTCCCGCCGGGGGCACCCCGGGCATAAAGGACTCCTTAGGTTCAGATGTTAAGTCTTTCTCCGCTCCTGGTCACACGTCATACTACAGTTAAGTAGTAGAGAAAGTAAAAATATAATATACTTGAAAATCCAAACTAATAACCAACAATCGCAATTGGTAGATACTACACAATTATTAGATGTATATTGTATGATTTAAGTTCTACATTTTGTGTACTAATATTTGTTTAGTTTACAAGTTAGAGAGTATTCATTTAGAATGAAGAGGGCTTCACAGGCTATTGCAAGATAATTCAAGGTTTACAGGATGTAACAAGAATGTAAGGCACAAATTGCAGCACACATTCCTCACACGTAGACGAAGAAGTTGTGTTATATGAACAAGGGTCTGGAAACGTTTTGTTACCGTGTTTCAACTCATTTTCTCCAACTCATTAATTATGGGAAACACACAAGAATAGAACGTACAGCATAACACATGCAACCCTTTCTCACGGAGATGTTCAATATGCCCTCCGTGAGCATTGATACATGCATCAACCCGCTGTTGTAGTGAATCCTGGATGCGCTGATGTACCCCTGGAGTATTGTGTATGGTGTTTCAGCCTTCCATAATACGGGCACGGGGACTCTGAACATCTGGTACTGGTGTTCGATACACAAGGGCTTTCAAATGCCTCCATTAATAAACGTCCAGTGGGTTTAGTTCCGGGGAGCGTGAAGGCAGGCAATTGGTTCACCCCTACCTATCCATCTGTCACCAAATCTGTTATTTAGAAGCCGACGGACATTAGCACTAAAATGAGGAGGTGCTCCATCGTGCATGCAGTACATGTTTTTCACACAGATAAAGACACATCTGCTAACAGATCAGGTGGAGCATTCTCTATGAAATTATGGTAATTTTGTCCGTTGAGTCTGGTTGGAAGAACGTGAGGTCCTACCAAACGGTTTCCAACAATGCCGGCCCAAACATTGACAGAAAATCTTTGTTAATGACTTGATTCAACAGTTGCGTGGGGATTGATGTTAGCCCATACATACCAATTGTGATAATTTACAATCTGATCTCGTTGAAACGACGCCTCATCTGTGAACAGCACAGTTGCACAAAAATTAGGGTTGACGCTTAGTTGCATAAACCATTCGCAGAAACGTACCCGTGCAGGAAAATCAGCTGTTGATAGTGTCTGCACACGCAGTAAATGGTATGGATACAGCCGAACCTCATGTAACACTCCCCAGACAGTCATGTGGTCAACATTCATTGTTGCAACTACTTGTCTTGTACTGACACTAGGGTTGTCGTCAACTGCCTAAAGAATTGCCGCCTCCCGTTGCGGTGTCCTCGTCCATCTAGGCCTCTCCCGGTCGCGAGTATCAGCGTGAAATGCACCATATTCCCTAAGATGACGATCAATGGCTTCAAACGTTTTCTTGTCAGGGCACCTGCGTCCTGGAAATCTCTCCCGGTACAGTACAAACGTTGAGTGCAAGCGCTGTTAATCTATACATCAAATGGGCATCTGCCATCTCTGCATTTGTGTACATTGTCATTGAATGAGCAAAGTCAGTGATCAACTCTACTAGTATGTAGTAACCCGTATGCATGCCAAGGTCGTACTGTTTACTGGAACAGTTGATGTTACCTGTACACAAGACACTGGAGGTGCATCTACGATAATGACTAAGTAACCAGACGTAACCAAGAGTGCATGTTCCCATGATTCTAACGTTTCATGTGTGTGTTTCCCATGATTAATGAGTTGGAGAAAATGAGCTGTAACATGGAAACAAAGCGTTTCCATTCCCATGTTCATGTAACATAATTTCTTCGTCTACGTGTGAGGAATGTATCCTGCAATTTGTGCCGCACATTTTTGTTACATCCTGTATAGTTTATTCGTCATGTAAATAACTTTAACACGTGGTATTTCAGACAAAAGCATTAGAGCCGTTTTGGAGTAAATCATACGTAACGGAAATTTATTCCTTGTTAAGGATATCTGTGTGGTATTTGTGTCCGATCCCTATATTGAAAGTTTGATATTTATCCCACATTTTGTTTTTGAGTTATGTGTTCACAAATACGCGTGCGGACGTTTTTATATTTAGGTTAAATAAGAACTGTGTCGAGTTCCAGTGAAATTTCTATACACTACATGTGTCGCCAAGACCTGGAAAGGAACAATTGCCTTTAATCAAATACTAGAAAAATAGTTTCAAGGGCTTATAGTGCCTAAATACAAATTTACTATTTTTACATGGTTTATATTATAAAGGGAAAATCATGGAAACAACACAAGAATAAAACGTACCAGCATACCACAAGCAACACTTTCTCACAGGAGACGTTCAATATGTCCTCCGTGAGCACTGATACATGCATCAACCCGCCGTCGTAGTGAACCCGGATGCGCTGATGTATCCCTGGAGTATTGCGTATGTTTTCGCAGCCTTCCACAATACGGGCACGGCGACTCTGGACATCTGGTACTGGAATTCGAAACACAAGAGCTTTCAAATGCCTCCATGAATAAAGGTCCAGTGGGTTTAAGTCCGGGGAGCGTGGAGGCAGGCAATTGGTCCACCTCTACCTATCCATCTGTCACCGAATCTGTTATTTAGAAGCCGACGGACATTAACACTAAAATAAACAGGTGCTCCATCGTGCATGAAGTACATGTTTTGTTGCACAGCTAAAGGCACATCTGCTAACAGATCATGTAGAGCATTCTATACGAAATTATGGTAAGTTTTTCCGTTGAGTCTGGGTGGAAGAACGTGAGGCCATACCAAACAGTCTCAACAATGCCGACCCAAACATTGACAGAAAATCGTTGTTGATTACTTGCTTCATCAGTTGCGTGTGGATTGACGTCAGACCATACACGCCGATTGTGATAAATTACAATCTGATCTCTTAGAAACGACACTTCATCTGTGGACAGCACCATTGCTTAAACCATTCGCAGAAGCGTACCCGTGCAGGAGGGTCAGCTGCTGATAGTGTCTGCACACGCCGTAAATGGTATGGATACCATATGTATATATATATGTTTTGAGAGACCCTGAATCCAAAAAAAATCATTTTTGGAAACATGTTCGTGTGTGTGTCTGTTAACAGCATAACTCAGAAACGAACACTCGGATAAACACCAAACTTGGTATTTAGGTACAGCATCTTCCAGAGATGCGACACGAAGGTTTTCAAGAAAATCCCCTAAATCCAGATAACCCTTTACATGGGACGGGACATTTTTCGAAAATTTTAATTCCCTCAAAAATGGCTTCAACGATTTTGATTAAAATATCATATGTTTAAGATATTTTCATGACAAATGAAATGTATATCTCGAATTTTCTGGGAATGTCTTCAAAAGTATTCTTCATTGTGAACGACTTTTGCATAAATGGTAAACCATAAGAGATAGACAAAATTTTACTATACAAAAAATGTACATCGCGTTAAAATATACAATTTATGTCATATACGTTTGTTTTGTTGGGTGAACCATTTTCGAGATATTGCTTGTTATTCCCTTAAATTTCCCAATAATTATACTTTTTCTCAAATGGGCAGTCGTTATTCATTTTTTTTGTCCTGGTAATACAAAGAGAATGGAATACTCCACATAGCAACCAGCTCTTAAAATATTTTGACTATTGCTTAAAGCCTACCAATTCCCCTTGCATCTACAAGAAATTAGCAATAAGATTAACATCTGGATTAACATGCAGCATATGGAGAATAAGCGTTTGTAAAAATAGTTTGTATAAGAGTAGAGAAAGTCATGTGAGTGTAACACATCAGATGTTTTTTCTACGTGTTGCTTTTACCTTGCTTCTCTTAGGTCTTTCCGAATTCGAAACCTAAAATTAATAAACCATACAGAATCGTTCTGCTGCTAGCACATCACATATTTCATGAAGTTTACAGCCGAACAGAACTTAAATAGGTACCCTAACCTGTGTATTGAAGTATCTCGTTTTACTTTTTTCATCCTCTTTCTATAAGAGAAATTACATCCAACACCACACGCGTATTGACCAATATATTGGTATGAAAATTATATTACTAATAAACTGACTATTTCAACATTCCGCATCACAAAAGCTTATTCTTTTGTGCACATTCAACCCATACCTGATCATAGTGACAAACTATGGCGCCTGCGCGCAATGTCGGCTTCACCAGCTGCAATGTAGGGATAGGGCATTGCCAATCTATATCTGTGTATCGAAGAAGACTTTCAAAAATTTGTAGCTGCTAGAGAAAAGTAAGACAAAGCGCTGTGTGAAAACTATCTTTGTGAATAAATTGATTTAAATAACAATAGTAATAACAAAACGGAACCAATTGATACTATTGATGGAATTTACCAACATGACTCTTTTACCTCCGATTATGAAATTTCGTTAGGCTTGGGCATTACACTTATGACAATATAACAGATAATTATGTAAGTAAGTAATTTTATTATAAACCCAATTAGTTGTGCAAATTTACAACAAACTTTACAAATTTATTCTTAACCCACTTACTAAAATAACAATGAAATAAAATAAAACTAACCCCTTAACTACTGGTATCCAGCAGTATGGAATACTGGTAGCCAGAATCCCTCCTAATGTAAAAGTACAATTATCAATTTATTTAATCTCCCATACTAACTCTAACTGTACCTTGAGTTGCTTTACCTTGGACCCCAACAAAATCAAACCTTGAGGTTGTTAAGTTGTTGGGTCCTACTTGCCACATACCAAATAAAACTACTATAATTTAATACTCATTTTCCTAATTTATTTTGCTCTTACTCTGCATAAAAAGTTTCCTAATTCTCTTTTATTTTTCCTAGATTTTACATTTACTAACCTTTTAGCTTGAATTTCTATTGGTAAATTTAACCATTCTCTCTTCTCTATCCTCTTTCTAAGCAACTTCGTTTCTTCACACTCTAAAACTATATGCCACTCTTTAACTTTCCGGTGGCATAGTGGGCATTTCTCCTAATCGATCTCTTTTCTCAAACCTTTCAAATTCACCACCCCTGTCCTAGCCCATGCAAATCCTGCTCTTGTTGTTTTATCGCATATATCCACATACTGTTCCCTGTTTCATACTACTTTCATTTCTCTATAAAATCTCAGTGAGCTCTTAGAAGTAAAACTTGCTAATAAATCTTGTTTTTCCGTAACCTCTATTCTTGTCCTAATTTCATTCCAGAAACCTATTTGCAATAGTTCTCCAAACCTCCCCAAAACCTATCTTCACCAAGGTTTCCTTTATCTTATCTATTCAGGACTCTTTATGATTAAGTCTTCCCTGTACTATCAAACATTGATGTAACATAGTCTGATCATCAAGATTTCTAATTCTAATCCAATATTTTAGCACTCTTTCCACAATTTTTCCTTTAATTCCCATTCTTCCTAATTCGGCTTGAGCTACTCCATTGGGTGATGATCTTGGTAAGCCCAATATTTGTTTACAAAAACTCCTATGGGTCATGTCTATATTTAACCACCCTTCCTCCAGGCCCCAAATCTCTGTTCCATATAACATTTTTGCTTCTAGTACAGTAGTATAAATTCTCTCTATCCATTTTAATTGCATTTCTGGTAATTTATCTATGCAAAGCTTTGATAGCTTTAATTGCCATTTTTCCTTTAGCTAATGCTATTTTCTTTTGTTCGCTCCACCCACCATTGCTACTTAGCCGTATCCCTAAGTAATCAAATTTTTGGACCACATCAATTTCTCTTCCATGCACATACCATTTCTCATCTATACGTAATTTATTGCTCTTTTTAAATATTATAAGTTTTGTTTTACTTACATTAATTCTTACACTTCATTTTTGGCCAAATTTGTCTATTACTTCAATTGTTCTCACCAATCCCACATTACTTATAGATCACGCGAATAAATCATATGCAAATAACAAAGCAGGTATTTCCTTATTATTAATTATTAGCACATGTCTATTTTCTACTCTAATTGATTCCAAAATGTCATCTATGAATAGATGAATAGATTAAATAATATGTATTTACTTTAGTGTCAATGTAACTCTAATATACTAACACCTCTCTACGATCTAACGACCCAAAATGACATTTGATGCTGCGAATTTATGGAAAATAGAGCGGAAGACAAATTAAGGTTACGTCATTTAGAGTCGAGCGTTCTCAGCAAAACCCGCCCAAAACATTTGGAAATGGAATACTTAGTAAGAAATGGCATGCATTAATATAATTTAATTACCTCTCGTTTTCCAGGTATTTTGTCATGAAAGCATTTAGCATTCTGGGAGACCGAAAGAGCTGTGTGACTGCATAAGGGATGGGAAACTGCCCTTAAATATATCCTTTTCTCCTTATGCAATCCAGAAATCTATGCTGTTGTAGGTAGGTACTTATTCTAATTAGCCGAGCTTTGGACATTTCATTAACTTGCAGCCCTATTAATTACCATGCTCTTGCAGGAAAGATGTCTTTTATACTGAATTGTGATGAAATAGGACTGGGAATATTACCACGACCAATTAAAGCAGGTAGAAAAGTACAAAGCAAAAACGACTTGAGAATCCGCTTGATGAATAAGCATCTATATAGCAGGAATCGCTCAAAAGAAACTGCTCCACTACTCTTTACCGACTCAAAAAGCCAATGAAAGAGCCTTAATGAAAATTTTCGAAGCGTTCGCATCTTAAGTAAAGAACAGTTGTTAGGGAATCTGTTGGTATCCATGGGCACACTTCAAATGGTTTAATTAGCGATTCGTATAGGCTTTCGTATTCATAACGACTTATATCACTTAGTCTTGTTAGCGTGTTTTAGGCCTTCTATCCTGTTCCTTCCCCAAATTAACCTTTATAATTTCTTAGTAGAACATGAATGAATGATTGAATGAATGAATTCATAGTAGAATAACAAAATTGGTTGCCACATTTCCTTAATCTGCCTATACTTCTTCGACCTCTTGGTGTACTGGACTACTTTTAAGGTATTATATATTCAATCAGTTTTACTTTCTCTGCATGTACATATTAGGTTGAAAGGGGATATAACACACACACACACACACACACTTATATACTGCCGTTTGTGAAAATTCCAACACCAAGAAAGAATTTCCCGAATAACTCCGAAATTAGTGAAAGTGTAGAAGAGTGTGCAAGCAATAAGTGATTAGGTTTGCAGAGAGATGGGGTACACGTAGGCCGAGAAGAGCCCTCTCGTGTCGGTCCAACAAGGTCAGTGTTGCGCCCAGTGTAGTCAGTGCAGAGCTGTCAAACAAGGAAGTAGATTTGTCATATCGTGACATTTCGGCTCGTACAGGGCATGCTGTTACGACAGTGATGCGTGTTTGGAAGCAGTGGATAGATGAAGGTCGTACGCAGCGAAGAGCGCGTACTGGACCACGGAACATATCCACAGCACGGGATGACAGTCATCTTGTCCGCATCGCCATAACGGACCGTACAGCTTCATCCACAGTGTTGGCTCGACGCTGCACCACTGCGACAGGTGTGAACTTGTCCGCATCAACGGTTCGTCACCGTCTGCTGCAGGTTAGACTGGTTGCATGCATGCCATTACGTCGGCTTCCATTGTCCAGAAACCACAAGCTCCTCCGACTGCAATGGGCACGTGAACACCATCACTGGGATGCTGTGTGGCAAAATGTAGTCTTTTCGGACGAGTCCCGCTTCAACGTGTCCTACAATGATGGCCCCATACGTGTCCGGCGGTATCGTGGTAAGCGCAACCTGGAGTGCTGCATTGCTGAGCGGCATAGTGGACAAACACCAGTTGTGATGGTAACCAACAGCCATTGGTTACAACAACCGATCTCGTCTCCTATGAATTGAGGGCACTTTGAACAGCAACTGGTACCTAACGTTGGTTGTAGAGCCCTAAGTACTCCCCCTGCTTCAGGCATCTCCACAGGCCACATTTCAACAGGACAATGCCCGGCCACATATTGCACCTAGTGCATTAAGGTCCTCCAGTAACCAGTCACGGATTTGTGGGCTCGAATATAAACTGTGTGGAGGGAAATCGCTCCAGAACTTATTTAGGGCCTTTTTGATTCAATGCCATGGCGTATAGCACCTCTAATTGCAGTGCATGGAGGCCACACCAAATGCTGAATATAAGCGCTCAAAGGTCATGTATAGATTTGAAAAGTTTATCATTTGTTACTTGTCATGTACCTAACCTGTGGTGTTAAATTCATTGAATTCATGCGTTTCCTTCTTGGTGTTGCAATTTTCACAAACGGCAGTGTGACTATCAAACAAGAATATAATTCAGCAAGAAATATGTTAGAATATTTAGCATCCAATAGATGTATAAACCAAATTGTAACTTAGATAAGTAAGGAACGGCCGAGCTAGCTAATTCCAGGTAAAAGTAATCATAGGTAGAAGTATACCTCCTTTCATCAAGCTAATGAGCACGGAACTTGAAGCAATAACAAGAAATAGAACGAGACAGATATAGAAAGGAGAGAGATGGAGATATTGAATTTGCTTTTGGACGTGTCACTGGGACGGTGTGCGAAAAGTTATGCTGCAGAATATTTTCATACATAATAACGTAACGCAGTCTGAGGACCAATTATAAATGTCGTTACCTTTTAAAGCGCGAAGGTAAGCGTCACTAGGTTTCAGTATAAAAGGGGTAAGCAGGTCCCAGACTTTAACTCTCTTATAGACTCTCTTCTACACTCAGTGATTCTCTATGGACGACGGAGCACGTGTGTCCATATGGTTGGTGAAGCGTCCTAGTTTATTATTATGGTGGGAATTGTTACAGATAGGGAAAGCTAGCTTCCCATAAGTATTTTATTGATATAAACAACATTTTAAGGAAAATGCAGTGTATTGTAATTCGCCTCACCTACGAAAACAGTGAGATCCGTGAAATTAGTTAGATAAGTAATTTATTAAGAATGGATAAGTCATCAGCCGCTGGCAGAGGTAACCGGAGACCAGAACACTGTAGCAGAGGGCATCGACCAAAAGGACCAACAATTTCCCGCTACAAACGTCGCCCATCGTTTTCCCGCTACAAGGTACAAAACGTATTTAATATCACCCAAAAATTAAATACCCAGATTTCACAAAAAAATACATGTTTTTAGGTCCCTGAATCTATAAACAGCATTTTAAGAAAACGTCCACGTGTGTCTGTGAAGAGCATAACTCAAAAACGAAAAATTGGATAATGTATAACTACCAAATTTAGTAGTTACTCAATATCTTCCAAGGATTCGACACAAGGCTTTTCAAGAAAATCTGCCCATCACAACTACAAGATTTTTGTTGAAATATTAAAGATATTTATAGGGCAAATAAAATGTATTTGAGCTTTCTGCGAATAACCTGTAAAGTTCTCTTCATTCGGAGGAAGTTCTGTATAGTCTTGTATAACTGGTAAACGTTAAGCGATAGACGAAAACGTACTACACAAAAATGTACATCTGTTTAAAACACGCGATTTATTTCAAATACGTATTTTGTGGCATAAACCCCTTCTGAGTTATGCGTTATTAATGGTTCGAATTGTTCATTACTTGGTCATTCTGTTAAAGCCCTGTCAATATTCGGTTGCTTCTCACGATTGCGTGGAAACAGTATGACATTTTAAAGCCAGTGTAGAGCATCCATTTCTTAAATGCTCCTGTAGAGTATCTTGGAGTAATGCTGGACACCAAAATGCCCATATCGATCGCCTCATTTCATCCACTGTTTCACAAACACACACCTCTTGGTCTTGAATACTCCCTTCTACTTTAGAAATCTCTTGTTCGACCTATCCGCACATATGCTTCACAGGTCTGGGGAAATGCTAGAAAATTCACCTCCGCCATTTACAAGTGCTCCAAAGCATATTCCTGAGGATCCTACCAATGCTCCTTGGTTTCTCAGGAAGCAGCAGCTACCTCAGGAATTCGGTCTCCTTTTTGTTTAAGTTATACGCAAGTCCGCCTCTCGCTTCTCCTCACACTTCCAGATGTTCCAGGATCTGTGACGTATAACATCGGCGTACGCACCCACCAGCCCACACACCTGAAGAGACGACTACCACAGCAACTCCGATGGTCTTGAATACTCCCTTCTACTTTACAAATCTCTTGTTCGACCCATCCTCACATGTTACCAGATCTGGTGCACTGCTAGAATCACTCACCCCCGCCGCTTACAGGTGCTCCAAAACAAATTCCTGAGAATCGCTACCAATGCTCCTTGGTTTGTCAGGAACCAGCAGCTGCATCAAGAACTCGGTCTCCTTCCTGTACCCAAATTATACATAAGATCGCCTCTCGTTTAGTCTCACAATTACCACAGAATCTCCTACTCACTAACGCCGATGACTAACTAGCTACACGAATTTTCTTTTTGAGTATCACTTTCAATCTCTACGTAATATTTTATCCATATTCCATAGTTAAAAAGAGCCACTTTAGCCTTCGTTAAGTGCTAATAAGCAGCTTTAGTGAGAATAGTTTGTACACCCACTAATAAACTATAGAGGGTGGAGAAAGACATACCAAGGTATCACATCGGATTTTTAATACATAATATTTCCATTTATTTTTATATTCGTCTATATTATCTTAAGTAACACGGTATGTTTATATTTCAGTTGTACTTTCTTCGTTCTTTCTATGATCTAGGAGTGAATATATTGCTAGTAGTAAAGGTCTTTCAACAAGAGTGTCCTATCTAACATGTGATAGCTGCCGTTGTTATTGAGTTACAGCAGTGATTTTTTTCATGTGGTGACAGTTGTTATTGACAAATAGCCATGGAGCGTTACAGCATTCAGAAACACGTAGACATTGTGAAAACTCATTATCTAAATGGATCATCTGTTCGCCAAACCTTCCGTGTATTGCGTGAAGTTTACGGTGTGCATAATCGTCCCTGCGAGAGAACGGTTTAGCGTTTGATCGATAAATCAGCGATCAAAGAACCCTGTACGTAAGCGCTCCAACGAAATAATAGGCCAACCACAACTTGGCGAATTCTGCATCTGGACTTGAAGTTTCACGCTTACAAAATGGTGTTAACTCAAGAACTAAAGCCCAACGACCATAGGTTGCGCCGTGTATTTGCTGACTGGGCTATGGAGCAATTGGAAGCTGACCCGGATTTTTGTCGAAAAATCATCTTCAGCGACGATTTTTGGCTGGATGGTTGTGTTAACAAACAAAATTGCTGCTATTGGAGCAATTGCAATCCAATGCAGATTCAAGAACGACCACTTCATTCCCAAAAGGTTACTAAGTGGTGTGGATTTTGGTATGGTGGAATCATTGGTCCATATTTTTTCCAAGATGAAGATGGAGAAGCTCTAAGTGTCAATGGAGAAAGTTATCGGGCTCTTATAAGGGCCTATTTTTGGCCTCAATTGGCTGGCATGGATCTCGGAAATATGTGGTTCCAGCAAGATGGTGCCACATGTCATACTGCTCTCGAAACAATCGATCTTTTGAGGGAGAAGTTCAGCGGTTTCATTATTTCCCGTGGTGGTGATGTTAATTGGGCCCCGAGGTCATGTGATTTAACGCAGTTGGATTACTTCTTGTAGGGTTATGTTAAATCGCGAGTTTATGTCAACAAGCCAGAAACGGTAAATGATTTTGTGAATAACATCACGCCTGTTATTCGTGAAGTTGGACCTAATTTACGTTCTTCTATCATTGAAAATTGGGTAAACCGTATACGCGCAACCCAACGAAGTAGCGGCGGTAACTTAGCTGATGTTCTCTTCCACACGTAATGACATTAATTATGTTCCAAAATAAAAAAAAGAAACAAACCTCTACCATTTATAGAACATGTTTTATGTAAGTTCAAAGATAGGACACTCTTGTTGAAGGACCCTATATTAATAATTTAATTTCTGCAGCTTCTATTCTCCGTTTTTGCTGAGCTGTCATTGTACATACTTTCAGCATTATTATACGGGTCAGAAGTGCCATTATTTTGTAACATTTTAGAACATTCTCCTGTTCGACTCTTCTCAGACTAGTCTTCATTGCACCTAAGCTTCGATTCATTGCCTTTAGTTTTCTGGTAAGACAAATTGCAACCAAAGGATATAAATTCAGTAAAGTTCCAATATTCCATTAATAACCATTAGGGTTAAAACAGATCTAATCTATGGATAACGAGAAATTTTATTTTATGAGATGATATTTTAAGAATATTTTGAATAAGATTATGAAATGCCGAAATGCGGTTTAAAATTTCATCCTGCCAGAGAGCGTAATTTAAGGGCTATCTATCTCTGCAAAATGGCTAACTGTCGATGTTTGGAATGTGGCATTCGTGTACCGAGTGTATGAAATAAAACAAGAACACGCGTGTACCATATGGGGAAGACATGTTATCTAAAATTGGGTGTAAAGTATTACGGATATAGGTTTTAGATTCATATACAAACTCGACAGGGCTTTCTAAACGAATGAACACATCGCCAAGTTCAGAGATGTATGTGCCAACAGGAATCGATAGGGTGAAACAACGCTACTGAACTAAACATTAGCTAGCCGTCACACCAGTAAACTAAATGTAGGTCCAATAAAATCACTACGCATGAATATGCTTTACATTTTCCTGCCGAGAAGGAATAACGATGGCAAGGAGAACGACAGGAACTCATTAATGTACTTTATCCATTACTGCCATATATGAGGTGTGTTCAAATACTAAGATATCCGATTTTTTACCTTCTCTACTACGTATAGTAAGTAAGGGAAGTATTGCATTCCACCCAAACATTCGATACCGCAATTTCACCGGAAATACATGTTTTGAGACACCCTGAATCCAAAAAAAGCATTTTTGGAAACATGTTCGTGTCTGTGTCTGTTGTCTGTGTGTGTGTGTGTGTGTCTGTGAACGGCATAACTCAGAAACGAACAGTCGGATAAACGTCAAAATTGGTATCTATGTTCAGTACCTTCCAGAGGTTCAACACGAAGGTTTTCAAGAAAATCCCCCCCACCCCAGATTACACTTAAATGGAATATTTTTCGAAGATTTTAATTTTCTCAAAAATGGCTCTAACAATTTTGATTAAAATATCATATGCTTAAGAAATTTTTTATGACAAATGAAACGTTTATCTTGAATGTTCCGGGAATGTCTCCAAAAGTATTCTTTATTGTGAACGACTTTTGCATAAGTGGTAAACCTAAGAGATAGACAAAATTTTACCAGACAAAAAATGTAGATCGCGTTAAAATACAAAATTTATGTCATATACATTTTTTTTGTTGGGTGAACCATTTTCGAGATATTGCTTGTTATTCCCTAAAATTTTCCAATACTTTCTCTCAAATGAGAATTCGTTATTCACTTGTTTTATGTCCTGGACATACAAAGAGAATGGAATACTTCACATAGCAACCAGCTCGTATAATATTTGACTATCGCTTAAAGCCTACCAATTCCCCTTGCACCTACAAGAAAATTAGCAATAAGATTAACATCTCGATTAACATGAAGCATATAGAGAAAAAGCGCTTGTAAAAATAGTTCGTAGAAGAGTAGAGAAAGTCATGTGAGTGTAACACATCAGATTTTTTTCTTCAGGACACAGAGCAGGTTTCGTTTAAAATACGCTGACACTGTGAATGCGTGACAGAGACGGTATTACCATACGGTGCACAGGACTCTAGTGATTGCAGCAAGAGTGATATGTGGTTTTTATACTTAAAATGGGGACGTTCTCATTACAAAGACAGCAAAAAAAAAAAAAAAAGTTTTGTTACTTGCGTGCTGTGACACGTATTGAAATTCATCGCTAGTTAGTGAAAATGTGGTGATGGTGTCATGAATGTGAAAAATGTGCGTTCGTGGGTGTGACAGTTCAAAGAAGGCCGAACGTCGTATGAAAACATCCTCGGCCTAGCACCAGCAGGTCAAACATCATGGTTGCGCGAGTAGTAAAATGTAGTTTGGAAGATCGTCAATTTAAGTGTGGAAGAAATTTCTACTACGCACCAGTATTGGAAAAAATGACGGTTGCCATGATGTGTGATGTAGGTTCCTGTATACCGACTTGATACCGTCTCTGTCACGCATTTACAAAGATTGTGAACGTATTTTAAACCAAAACACATGTTTCTACGTGCTCCCAGTCCTGGGGAAAAAATCTCTTGTGTTGCGGTCACATGACTTTCCCTATTTTTCTACAAACTATTTTTACAAATCTTATTCTGCATCTACTTCATGTTAAGCGAGATAAATCTTTGCAGAAACTATCATATTGATAATTTTCCTACAGGTGCAAGGGGACTATAGCAGGCTTTAAGCGATAGTCAAATCTTTTAAGAGTTGGTTGCTATATAGAGCATTTCATTCTCTTTGCATGTACCGGACAATAATAATAAAAAAAACGAATAAGGAATTCCCATTTGAGAAAAGTATAAATATTGGAAAATTAATCGAATAACAAGGAATATCTCGGAAATGGTTCATTCCACACAAAAACTGTGTATGACATAATTTGTGTGTTTTAACGAGCTCTACATTTTTTGTGTAGAACAATTTCTCTATCTCTTAGGATTTGCCAGTTATACAAAAGCCAAATGAAGACTTTTGGAGACATTCCCAGGAAATTCAAGATATACATTTCATTTCCCATGAAAATATCTTAAACATATGATATTTTAATCAAAATCATTACAGCTATTTTTGAGAAAATGAAACATTTCGTCCATGTAAAGGTTAGTTCGGATGGAGGATTTTCTTTAACTTCTTTGTCGCATCCTTGGAAGGTACTAAACTCCTAAGTGTATGTATCAGACTTCTCGTTTTTGAGTTATGCTGTTCACAGACTGACAGACACACATATGGACATGTTTCCAAAAATGCTTTATTTAGTTTCAGGGCACCTCAAATCATGTATTTCCAGTGAGATCTCGGTATCAATTTTTGGGTGGAATATAATACCTCTCCTACTTAGTGTACGTAGTAGACAAAGTAAAAAATCAAAGATCAGAGAACTTGAACGCACCTCGTAAACTGTTATTTGTTTCGTCATTCCTAGCAACCTAAATACTGGTTTTAATCAAGTAGTGAATAAAAAGGTTGTAATCGATTGCTACAATCTTTATATTTTATTTCTGCAAGTATACTTCGAGTAATATTAATTAACAGAAATAAATTCTCTAAAATTACATAATGATTCATACCCACAAAGTTCTTTTACATAGAATAACATGACCACAATGACAATGGTTTGCAATTATATATACAGAGTGGTCGCTTTGTGACCCGGCTATGAATCGCGTGTAGGCGTGGTTCGCTTGCACTGCAGTGACCTCGGTATTGTTCCGCTAGCTAAATTGTTGCTCTAACCACTGAGCTACCATGGCAACATGCCGCCACGACATTAAATTTTTCAACTGATACGCATTCTTCTATTATAAGTGTTGCTGTTCTTTTCTTGTTATTAGTGCACTGAAATGCCTACCGAAGCATTCACGCTTAAACAAAAGAATTTTTATGTACTAGTAATGTAGATAGGCATACAGACATTTTCAGGACACATTTCCAGTTTTTCCTGTTCCAAACAGAGATACTGTCAGATGTCTGGTTAATGAGTTTAAGACACAGGGTTCGCTAGATGCTGCACCTAAAGGCGAAAAACACATGTTCTAACGATGGAAAAAAATTGACGAAATTGGTGCATCATTCGAACGCTCTCTAAAATACGTTGCACAGAAAGTGGATTTTTAAAAAACCTGTGTTTATAGAGCTCTGAACTTCTAAAATTAAAACCCTACTGGCTGCTATTGTTCATGAATTAAACCTCGTTACGATGAAAAATGTGTCCATTTCTGTATCTGGATATTACAAAATATCGTTGACGGTACTGTTGGCCCGCATCTAATAATCTTCTCAGATGGCGGGATGGTTTCATTTAAATGGTCATGTTACCTCACAAAACAATAGGCATTGGAGCACAGAGAATCCTCGTTTAATCCACGAAGTTCCGTTATATGTTATAAAATCTGATGTGTTACACTCACATGACCTTCTCTACTCTTGTACAAACTATTTTACAAACGCTTATTCTCCATCTACTTCATGTTAATCGAGATCAACAAATACAGACTGTATCTTATTGCTAAGTTTCTTGTAGATGTAAGGGGAATATATATTTACAAGGGCAATATAGAAATACAGTAGCCTTTAAGCATATACATATCTCTTAATAGCTGGTTGCTAGGTGCAACACCTTTCCCTTTGCCACAGATTAATACTCTTTGCATATTCAAGACAAAAACGAATAACGAATTCCCATTTGAGAAAATAAGTATTGAAAAATTTAAGGAAATAACAAGCAATATCTCGAAAATGGTTCACTAAACAAAAAAATGTATATGACATAAATTGTGTATTTTAACGCGAGCTACATTTTTTGTGTAGTAAAATTTTGTCTATCTCCTATGGTTTACCAGTTATGCAAAAGTCGTTCACAATAAAGAACACTTTTGGAGACATTCCCAGAAAATTCGGGATATACATTTCATTTCTCATGACAATATCTTAAACATATGATATTTTAATGAAAATCGTTACAGGCTGTTTTGAGAAAATTAAAATTTTCGAAAAATGTTCCATGTAAAGGGTAGTCTGGGGTGGGGGATTTTCTTGAAAACCTTCGTGTCGCATACTTGGAAGATACTGAACCTAAAAACCAAGTTTGTTGTTTATCCGATTGTTCGTTTCTGAGTTATGCTGCTCACAGACACACAGACACACAGACACACGCACGGACATGTTTCCAAAAATGCTTTTTTTGGAGTCAGGGAGTCTCAAAACATATATTTCCTGTGAAATCTCGGTATCGAATTTTTGGGTGGAATACAATACTTCCCCTACTTACTATACGTAGTACAGAAAGTAAAAATTGGTGTAGGTTGTAATGTGACACAAAATAGATAATGCGGCTCATATTTTTCAGCGATACCGCAGATAGATATACTAACTTATCGAATGCAGTCATATGAAGAGAGAGAAAATTCAACAGGACAATTGATATTTTCAACAGCAACTCCTTGGAAATGTGGTGGTTAATAACAGGATCATTTCTAAACTGTTATGGTCGCCCGTCCCCGGATCTTACTCTTATGTTTATATTTGTGGAGAACCCTAGAAAACAAAGTTTATAAGAGCAATTCACACACAATTAGACGAACTTAAAGACTATATTAAAATATAAATAAGGAAAATCACACAAGAAGTACTTTGGTGTGTGAATGGAAATTTCATTCAAAGATGCCAGGAATGTCCCACTGCAGCGGACATCACTTATAACAACATTAGTATTCATTATAGTACATGTTACTATTCTTAAGAGTAACTAACGCGGGAGTTTTAAAATGATAAATGGCACAGTGTAGTAGGCAGCGCGGAGTACACATACACCGATCTGCGGCCTGGCCTTAAAACGACCGCTCTGTATTTTCTGAAACATAGGTTACAATTTGCGAGAAAATTACAATTTCCGAAAATGTTCCATGTAAAGGATAATATGGGGTGGGGATATTTTCTTGAAAACGTTTGTGTTGCTTCTCTGGAAGATACTGAACCTAAATACCAAGTTTGATGTTTATCCGACTGTTCGTTTCTGAGTTATGCTGCTCACAGACAGAGACAAAGACGGACACACAGACACACACACGGACATGTTTCCAAAAATGCTTTATATGCATTCAGTGCACCTCAAAACATGTATTTACTGTGAAATCTCGGTATCGAATTTTTGGGTGGAATGCAATCCTCCCCCTGCTTACTAGACGTAGTAGAGAAAGTAGAAAGTCAAAGGAATCAGAAAAAGACTGACTTTTGGATTCACATAGATGTATTACATTAAGCGTTTCAGATAACGCATAAGAGATGATCTGTGCTTCAGTTTGGACCTGGCGGCGCCTTCAACACTTGTGAATACGATTAAAACAACTTGATGAGGTAACCCAATGTGAAAACCGTCCACAGCATAGGTACCTTAGGTAAAATCGAATGTTATGTTTATTTACCGTGCGAGATGGTTCCGCTTTAAGACGTGAAGCTCGCATTTCAATTATCCTAGGTTTGATTCCCGTAGACCTGGCCATCCTGACGATGTTTTTTGTTTCCCCGTGCTGTAGGTGAATACTGGTGTGATTGATTTATCGTCTACTATAAATTTCCTCTGCAACAAAACCTGTCCTTATCATTTCCTATCGTCTGTTTTAGGGTTGAAGGATCACGCGACGGCGTTCGGTATTTTACAGCGGGGCGGTGAAGGTGCGCTTTGGAAAGGTTTCTACCTGGCGTAGGTTTGACTGCTGACGGACCCGCCTTCTGGAGCGGCATCCAAGGCTGTAGGAGCCCCCGGAGGTTTCGTGCTTGTGGCCAGGGTGACGGCGTCGAATGCGTTCTATTTGGAATCAATGATCTCTCCATGCTTGCGCATTTGGTCGTCCGGTTTTGGTCATCCTTCGTGTCTCCTCCTCATCCCTCCCTTTCTCCCTCCCGGTTTCGGGGGCCCCTACTTAATATTTACTCCTACTCCATTTCCATATTGGACTAAGCCCGAAATTGTATTTCTTAATTGCATAACGAAAGCGTGTGTATTTATTAATTTTTTAATGTAGGTTCCATTAGAAATATGCTTGTTAGTGTATTTCTCTTTGAAATGAAATACAGATTGTTTATGATATGGTAATGCACATAATGCACACGTCTGAAGCCGTTCGTGGATGCAGCATTTGAAGCTATATCCTTCAAATGTTGATGCTGCTATCTCGAAGTTGAATCCATTTAATATTACCTGCTTTGTTGTTGAGTTCTACGATGTCGGCATCTAACTCGTTCTGCTTTGTCTGGTCCGCCAGCTGCTACAGCGATGTAGCTACGAGTTTGTTTCAGTGAATACGTGAGTGTTGTGGGAAAGGTAACACTAGTTTAGTTAGCTGACAAATTTTAATGTTGATTAAAATCTTTCTAATACTGGCGCGTTCACAGGCGCTACACAACTTAAAATGAAACAAGAGTAATCACCGAAATCGGCACCCGAGTGAGTCACAGATTTAAGTAGATAAGTAAGTGAGATTAAGTAGAAATTTCTGACTTAAAATGCATGCACTTTTCTTAACTTAAGCTCCACTTATCTATCGCTACTCCTACAAGCGTTCCTACTTTTGCGGCCCAGTCTTAAACCCTATGTATAAGGTTACTTGCTCGAATCTCAGAATTTTATTACCTTTGTAATTTACAAAATTCCTGTCTATGTGACTTTGCAAACTTGCTGAAATCAACTGTAACTGCATTTCAGGAATATTTATGCTAATGAGTTTGCTTCTCGGCTGTTAATAATGACGTTCTTTACCATAACCCGCTAATGATCTTTTTCTTTCTGGACAAACCTTTCAACTCAAGCGTATTACCATATACATTACGAGAAATTATTTATTGCAATTAATTCCCTATCTAATGTTTTTCCTTATTTAATTATTTATACCTTTCTGTCAATAACTACGGTATCATATCACAACATACCCTCTTATGTGGCCAATAACCCGATCGTTTTCAACGCAGGACTGGTAAACTTTTGATGTTCTCTCGGCATGTCTAGCCATGGAAGAAGGGATGGGATGAGTTTGTCCTATCCGTCATTAAGTTTCCTAGTCTGCTGTAATCTGGCAACTATTTCAGACTTTAATGTAAAGCTAATGGATAAAAAGAGAGCTAACGTAGTGAACTATATCTCCTATCTGTAAACTCGTGAACCAAGGTTTTATAATGCTATGCTACTAAGAAGACCTTACATTACACTTTTGTTTTCTTTACCTCCTGAACAAAGCCCAGCAATCATATCAAAGCAAAATAAGCCCTAGCTTTTTTATTCTCTCTATCACGTTAAGACAAAACGAAATTATGACACACTGAAGCATATACTCGAAGTCCAAATCATTTCCGTGGCCGGTTCACAATAGTGTCTCGGGAGTGCGCAACTTTTCATATTGAGTATACCCCGCCGTTGAATATTTGCACTTGACAGTTCGTGTGGCTTCGAGTAAGGTTGGCTATATTGTAGTTGCGACGTTGCCAGAGTAGTTAGTAAACAACAGCAGTTGGTTATTTTCCTGTCTATCGTGTCTAAGCCGCATACAAAAAGTGTGCGTAAGTATCGAACATCATTAAATAATAACTATTTCGTATCATTATTATTAATTGAAAATAACTCGGCATGAACATTGCAACGTACACTACGCCATCAAAAGTATCCGGACACATGACTGAAAATTACGTACAAGTTCGTGGCGCCCTCCATCGGTAATGCCGGAAGTCAATATGGTGTTGGTGCACCCTTAGGCTTGACGACAGCGTTCACTCTCGCAGGAATACTTTCAATCAGGTGCTGGAAGGTTTCTAGGGGAATGGCAACCCATTCTTCACGGAGTGCGGAACTGAGGAGAGGTATCGATGTGGGTCGGTGAGGCCTGGCACGAAGTCGGCGTTCCAAAACATCCCAAAGGTGTTCTGTAGGATTCAAGTCAAGATTCTGTGCAGGTCAGTCCATTACAGGGATGTTATTGTCGTGTAACCACTCCGCCACACCCCGTGCAGTATGAGCAGGTGCTCGATCGTGTTGAAAGATACAATCGCCATCCCGGGATTGCTCTTCAACAGTGGGAAGGAAGAAGGTGCTTAAAATATCAATGTAGGTCTGCGCTGTGGTCGTGCCACGCAAAACAACAAGGGGTGCAAGCCTCCTCCAGGAAAAACACGACGACATCGTAACACCCCACCTCCGAATTTCACTTTTGGCACTGCACACGCAGGCAGATGACGTTCACCGGGCATTCGCCATACCCACAACCTGCCATCGGATCGCCACAATGTGTACTGTGATTCGTCTCTCCACCCAACATTCTGCCACCGTTTAATCAATCGTGTAATGTTGACGCTCATTACACCAAGCGAGGCGTCGTTCGGCATTTTTTACATGTGTTGCTTGTGAGCAGCCGCTCGACCATGGAATCCAAGGTTTCTCACCTCACGCCTAACTATCATAGTACTTGGAGTGGATCCTGATGCAGTTTGGAATTCCTGTATGATGGTCTGGATAGATGACTGCCTATTACTCTTTACGACCCTCTTCAAATGTCGGCGGTCTCTGTCAGTCAACAGACGAGGTCGGCCTGTACGCTTTTGTACTGTACATGTCCCTTCACGTTTCCACTTCACTATCACATCAGAAACAGTGGACCTATGATGTTTAGGAGTGTGGAAATCTCGCGTACAGTCTTCTGACACAAGTGACACCCAAAATCCTGACCACGTTCAAAGTTCCATTCTGATGTTTCGCGATGTCTAATGACTACTGAGGTCACGGATAATGAGTACCAGGCAGTAGGTGGCAGCACAGTGCACCTAAGATAAAAAAACGTGTGTTTGTGGGGGTTTCCGGATACTTTTGATCACATGGTGTATCTAGAATAAATTAGCACTTTTGACAATATAGAAACAAAATAATGATAACTGGCCTGCTACAATGAGGAATAATTATAAGCTGCGAAAGCAGTTATTTTCACTCACGGTGATGATTCAGGTACTTGGAGTTTCACTCCCTTGTAAAAAAGAGTTCTTGTGATTAGTTTAAGAGTTGCTGTAGTTCGTTGTACGACTTTATCAGCAGGAATAGAGGGATACCCATGAACCTGCACGTACTCCTTCTGTTCAAAGAATTCCCGGGCTCCTCTTAACAGTTCCAATGCCTAACTATTACGTGGCACATCTCGACGCAAAAGGATTTTCACTTCGTGAATCAACACTCGGTGATCGGCGTTGTTTTTGAGACATTGTCGTACTTCAAACCTTTTATAAATAATTTGAATAAAATATGTATAAACGAACACCAACAATAACCAGCAATATAAATAACGATGAACAATATTAGCTTGCAAAGAACTCCACGCACGTGCTAGAGATTCACAAACTGAAACACGTGGTTGGAAATGACTAAATCCGGCAACAGAGCCACTTCCTGTTCCGCTTTGTCATAGACCACCCGAAATGCTGCCTTGTGGTTCGCTTAGGAAGCTAAACGGTTAAAGCTTTTCGACTGGTTTTTTGCGAGTGTACCATCTTAATGCTAGCTGTCAAGTGCAACGTTTCAACGGCGGGGGTTATAGCAAGTACTTGAATACGCGCTGACAGCCGAGCGGTTATAGGCATGTACACAGCAAAGATTCCTACCAAGGTACGTATCTCCAGCATCTTTTTTGCAGAAAGACGCAATGTTTGTTGCGCATATTATAATATAATTTCCAATTGCTAAGATTTATTTGATTTCAAAGCTTTTTAGTGGCTATGTAAAAGACTGAAATATTGTTGAACATTTTCAATATGCATTCTTTTCTCGCACATAAAAACAGAAGCACTCTCCTTCCACTTTTCAAACTAAATATGAAATACATAAATATTACATTTCTAAATAAAAAACAAATAAACATAGAAATTAACTTAATATTGGGTGTGTAAACCCTTTGCTTTAATTACTACCCCCCATTCTACAGACTATGGATGATATCAAATGCCTAGTCAAATTTTCACGAGGAGATACTCTCTTCTATGCAGCCTGTATTTGATCCCCAAAACCTCTCTTGTCTTGCATTGTCTTGTAGGCTAATTTAACTACAAAACCTTCTTCAACTATGCCCAAACATTTTCAATATGATTCAAAACAGGTTAGCAAGGAGACAAATTAATCATCTTGCCTTTGCGAGAACCAGTTTGAAACCTGCTGACTTGTGTGGGCAGGGTGGCTATCATGTTAGAATTCAATCATTCTGTCGGATATCTATTCCTTACAGAAGGAACCATTGTATTATCGGGGATGTGTCTATACTGCTGGCTATTTAATGTGCCATCAAGCTGCCACAGCACACCTAGACCATCTCTTGACTTCCAACCCCCACACGACACAGACATGTTTTACGTCGTAACGATTTACTCTGAGATGGTAGATAATTACTTTCTTTCATTTTAGATGAAAATGTCACCTCGTCTGTGTTTAGAGCCCTAATAAGGTTAAGGTTGACATTTTCTTCTATAAATGTGGGGCAATATAATCTGTGATGGTCTGTAAGACGTGCTTCATAACTGCCGATCGAACAAAGAGCTAAGCTGTAGTGAAACAACGCAAGGGGAAATTGGAATTGTTGTCTACACTCTTCTAAAAGTGCAGTATCATGCCGAGGAGTGGACAAGCGTTTTAGAAACGAACCAGGTTTGCACCTGTAGCGGTAGATATAAGGACTTCAAGTGTTCTTGCAACCTGAGACACAGGGTATCCAGAAACGTTCACTAATGTGAGGAGGGATCTCCTTTTACCAAAAGTCAGTATGATTGCTAATATATCATGCAAAACTCCAAGGCTTATGAGGTACGCTCCCATGATATCGCCAGCGCCATTCGTAACAGAAGAAATGGGACAGTGGGTTTGCACATCTAATATTAAGTCATTTAAATATTCGGTATAGTTCTTCACTTTAGAATTGTTACTAATATTGTTACATACTCGAGTGAGGCCAAAAGGTTTACAGCTAGATATTAAATTTTACTTAACCCAGCATGCAAACTGGGAGGCATAGCTGTACAGTCAGCAAGAGGATGGGTGATTTATTTAGTATAAGCACGGTTCCCCTATATCACACACAAAAGATGAAGTAAGAAATTGAAGGCAGATGCCACACACAAGAGGTTACATTCACACAACTTCACATACAAACATTCAGACTCAACACTCGAACAAAAGTACGCTCAGTACACAACACAAAATGAAGTAAAGCCCACTTCCCCCACTCTCTTCACCTCTGGCTAGGATCGCCAGGCATGTGGCGAGTCGCCACGCCAGACGAACTTCAAACCCAAAGCCGAAAGAATTACCCCAACAATACTGTCACCAACGACACAATAATGTGTCTGGCGTGAGAATACACAGATATACACGCCACATTATGGCATTTATTTTGAAAACTAAAAGAGTAATTTGTATTTTATGCAGAGAAAACATACAGCATTGCCATATATTTAACAAATTAAAATTTAAATAATAAAGGAAGCATACACCAAGATTTCGAACCGAGGTTTTACCAATTGCGAGATATATTCGTTTCACCGCTCTGCTACCATAAATACAATTAAACTAAAAGACATCTTCCCACTTACTGCATAGCCCTGTAGTGAACGCAGGGTCAGTAAATGGTTACGATGTTTTCCAAATCGAACTCCCTCTCTGGCTGTTGCTCATTTATATTGTCTTAGGCTGTATATAGCAGGTATAAGTACACAGAAGGTATGGCATTCTACCTAAAAATTCAATAGCGATGTTTCACCAGAAATACATGTTTCGAGGCCCCTTGAATCCAAAAAATTCATTTTTAGAAATCAGTGTGTTTGTGTGTATGTGACTTTCTTTGAACAACATATCACTAAAACGAAAAGTTCGATAATACCAACCTTGGTAATTAGATGCAGTACCTTCTAAATAATGGGACACAAATGTTTCTAATTAAATCCTCCCATCACAAACTGCCCTTAACATAGAACGTCTTTCGAATTTTTTATTTTCTAAAAAAGTGACTTCAGCGATTTTCATTAAAATACCATATATTAAAACTATTTACATAATAAATAAAATGCATATCTTGAATTTTCTGGGTACAGCTTAGGAAGTCCTATTCATTCGGAAGGAATTTTGCATAATCTTGTGTAACTGGCAAGCGTTAAGGGATAAACAAAAACGTACTTTACAAAAAATGTAAATCTTCTTCTGTGGCATCAGCTATTTCAGAGTTATCCGTTATCAAAGGTAGAAATTGTTCAGTATTTAGGCATTCTTTTAAAGTGCTGTCGATGTCATGGAAAGAATGTGGAATTTTAAGGCCAGCGTATACGTCCAGTTCTAAAATATTTGACTATCGCTATTTCCTTTGCATCTGTAACGAAAAGTGCAGCTATTTTTCCGGAAAGGTTAACCTTGATTAATATGAAGTAAATAGGAAAAAAAACTGTAAGAATAATTTGTGTACCCACTAAAAAATGATAGAGGGTAGAGTAAGTCATGTAAATATAACACATCAGGGTTTTAATAGCTCTAAAATTGTTCTTTTGCTTTTATTCAAAATAAAACATGCGTTTTTTACATTCTCTACTACGTATTTACAGCAAATAGAAGTATTACATTGCACCCAAAAATCTGATACCCAGATTGCAACGGAAATAGAAGCTACTGTTGACATTTTTTTCATTTTTGCAAAATTGGCTCTTAAAAAGTTTGTGTAAAGTGAAACTTTTTAAGATATTTGAATGACAAATAAAATCTCTATCTTAATTTTGTAGGAATAGCTTGTAAAGTCCTGTTCATTGTGGATGACTGTTGTATAACTGGTAGACCATAATAGACCAGCAAAATCTTAGTACATAAACGTTTGTGAAATAAAATTTTGTAGCGTTAACTATGTCGGATATTCTTTGATATTGGTGTGAATTTTTAAATAAACATTTTTTAACGTGGTAAGTTTCTATTCGTTTTTTTTTTCTCGTGGTTATGCTTATAGCATAGAACTTCAGAGCATGAAACTATCTCGATGAACAAGAAGTAGATAAAAGAATAGACTTTAGCTTTTCTAGTTTGTAGAACAGTGAATATAGAAAGTCATATATTGCAACACATCCGGTTGTTTTCTTAAGTCATAGGACCTGCGATGTTGCGGCTGTACAGACGTCATCCCTCTTTTGTTTTGTTAGACACGATCTTTGTATTGTAAAGGGGTAAGTGCAGCTTTGTGGCAAAGAAAGCAACATCAGGAGTGTGTCTGGCAGGAGCGGAGAAAAGGTGAATATTGCTATTTTGGACGCAACAGGATGACTATGCGGGAACCTATGGCAGCATCTGTCAACCCTTGGGAGCGCCTGGACCACGCCCCCTACAGTTCAGTGACCTCCTCTTCTTCCAAGATACGAAAGAGCTAGATTAGGTACAATAGTTCTGTGCGGTGACCTACTTTACTAGCGCACTGAAGAGAGTCTATGCCTAACGCCAGCTACTCTCCCACAGGCAGCTTCTGTCTGCTGGAAGACGTGGGACTTCGCCAAAACGACATAAACACACAACACTACTGTATGACTGATTTATTGTCACTATGTTCAGATTCACTATTCATTCTTTTATATTTACACATTATACACAAACCTTGTCACGCGAATGCATTGTCTTAAATTAGCAGGGGCTGCAAGGCTTTCCCTTTCATCTGCTTCAGACATTTCCCTTTCATCGTCTTCACTCTTCTTCTCCTTCGCTGTCACTATATTCCCTACCTTGGATTACAAAAATGTCTATGACATTTTCAAACACGCTTTTTTGTTCTTCTTCAATATATTTGCCTTCCTACTTAATAACGCGCTGACAGGCATTTTCCCACTCATCCACGCTAATGTCGTCAACATTTTGTTAGTAAGCTTACATCATTTAATTTAAAAGGGTGTTCTACGAAGCTACCCATTGTTTTCTATCACTCAGATGAGTTCTACTCGATTAAGGGCTGATGAATAGGGCGGTAATGGGAGAACATTGTGTGCATGGCCTACAATCAACGTAAATTTTCGGAACAGGCTTTGACCCTTACTTCTTAGGTTGTAAAGCTCTAAACTCAGCATCCTTTCATGGAATGGGGTAAGTCCTGCATCCTATTTTGGTATGAGACGTTAGGGCCTTTTCCAACTGCACGGTGCTTTATCGATCACCAAAACAGATCTGGGAAGCAAGTTAGGAATTAGTTCTTCCATTAGCCATTTTTTGTATTTTTACCCATCATTTTGTGGTGTATTAACCTTTTTTATTTACATGAAAATTCGCAGAAGGCAAGAACCTCCAATAAACACGCCAAAATACACAATATATGCAATCGAAGTTTAATTACAGAAACACAGGGGCGTCATTTAGAGGGACAGGGGCTCAATTGCGCCTCAAGTTACAAGAAATAATTAGGTTACATTATTGCTCCAACAAAAGAAAAATTACGACACCTGTAATTTTAATACAAATATTTCACATTTATGAAATAAAAGATTATTTTCTTTTACACCAAATATATTCTTAAATTCCACATGAAAATTTGTGAAACTGCTCCAAGGAATCTTGCTCACCCTCCATGCAGATACTGAAATGACGCCCCCACAGAAACATACAATAACTAATTTATAAACACAAAGTTCAAAGCAGCATAAAGTCATAAACAGACGACTGGCAAGAGAGATGTTACTCGGACTACTGCTGCCGCTAGACTGAACTGATTGCACTCACTGCGCATGCCCGAGAATTGGGGCTCGCTCACTGTCCAGATAATCACTGCGCATCCAGGTTTCACCGGCACAGAACTATCGTCCCTATTGTATATTTCACCACCGATGTGAACATTGAAGTACCGAAGTGATTGGTCTGGGCATAAAACACAAAGACATCAGTTAGAAGAAGCACATCTGAAGTTAAGTAGAGATCGCTGTACTCGCCTAGGTTTCTCACATTAAACAGCTCCCATACATTTCTAGCATGATCGTAGTCAGCATCACTAATTTCTTCTTCATTTAACCTATTGTAGAAGGAGTCTTTGGGAGGCAAACAGTTCTAGTTATTGAAGCTTTTGAAAAGGTGGGGTGAATGCAGAAAAATAGAGCATTACTGACTGTTCTTTTCTACATAAGTTTTTAACGTTTACGAATTGAGATTCTTTCAGATAGTGGTCTCGGATAGTTTGTTTCCACTATCCCTAATATACAATGTTTTTAAATTCGCTTTAACTTCTTGAACATATCCTGACAATTATTGTAGATTTCTGAGTTCACCTGAGTTAGCTTCATACTAATTCATTTTTCTTCGGTAAAGGGTAGTTTAGGATACAGAGACTTCCATGAAATACTTCGCTTAGCATTCTTAAATTGTGACTGACCCTCCCCCATGTCTCTCGCCTCTTTATAAAAATCCTGTTTTCTGATTGAAACGACCTAAAAAACTGTATTATTAGTGAAATTTCTATCGAAGTTTTACGTTAATTACAGCACTTCCTTTAGCTTAAGCATTAACTAGTAGAAAAAGAAAATAAATATAAAACAAACTGTGAACAGGTTTACGACCCTAAATTAAGGATACATTGATGTACATTTATGAAAGTTCCCATTATCTATCTATCGTATCTTATGTCAAAGTCAAAGCTAAGAAAAACTACGGCTATACAACTAGACAAATAATAGCTTTGGTCAGAGACATGCCGAAATCCAATATGGACGTTGTACTTAAGTAGCTCTTAGTATATCACTAAAATATTACACAGGTCTAAAGTAAGCATCGTACTAAGTAGTTCAAGGGAGCCAACTTTATCTGCTCCGCTCCTGTTAGTCTGTCACAAGCAAAGCCGTGCAGCAGGTCGGTTTGTAAACTCAGTGGCGTTTCCTGTAACTGCACGGGAGTAACTTTGCGATACAAGTTGATTTTGAGTGTTATAATCATATTGTTTTACGGAAATATATTGCTCCTACATTATTATTGTTATTATTATTATTATTATTATTATTATTATTGGTGATGGTGAATAATGCAATTAGCACTGTTGAATATGGCGAGATATGATTGATTTGTTCATTGCACCATAGGGGCGAGTATACAATTAAACATGATAATTCATATATTTAAAAGGAAAGATGAACAATTTGTGAGTCTGACCAGCATAAAAATTCAGGAATAGCAATAAATTACAGTAATAAAATTCCTAGACTTACATCCACAGATGTACATTTTGGTTGTTCCAATAAAGCTGATATTTCTTCCCCTTTGTATTTTTCATACTGATTCTCATAACAATATGAATAATGACGCTGCAGATTAAACTTTTTATATGGTTTGACATCTTATTACAAAAACATTTCCACCATTATATTGTGCTGTAATAAAATGTGTTTGCTCGCAAGCAGTGTTAAACCTCGTTGTTATTGACCTACGCTTTGACGTACTGTCCTATATGGTAAATGAAAACAACCTGACAGAACCGCCGCTGCGCTGAGGTAGGGTATGAATGAGGTCACATTTTCCCCATTGCTCCTCTTTCAGTTGTTCCCATTACGTTTATTTACAGAGCAGGTAAGCTCCCAACAGATCTGATCTTGACGACAGCTAGTCTAAAGTACCTCGTTACCGAGCGTGATAGCTCAGCGGTATCTTGTGAGACTCGCATTTGGGGACTGCCGCGTTACAATTTTCGTCCGGCCGACCACTCTGACTTGAGTTTTTGTTTGTGGTTTTCCCGGGGTGGTTCCTCTTCTACCACGGATTTCCTTTCATCAGTTTTATCTGCGTATGTTTCACGGCGACGGTGATTGGTGTGTTGCGAGGGGCGGTGGATTTAGCGCCGTGTAAAGATTTCTCCCTGGCGCTTGGATGGCCGACTTGTGCACCCTGATGAGGGGGCGGATCGTTCGTTCTGGGACCATCAGGTTGAAGATGGCCCAGGCAGGCGCGTCCGGCGTGAGAATTGGTGTAATTCTGGAATCGTTAGGAACGCCGTCTTTGTTTGCACTCATCGTCGACTGGATCTAGGCGCTCTTTCGGTCTTTCCTTCATTCCTTCCTTCCAGGGATCGCGTAAGTCAAGGGCTTACAACGGCCAATATGCAGTGTTGAGTTCCAGTACCTGGGTGATCCCTGCGCTGACTAAACCTAACTCTAAGTACCTTGTTCTCTTAAGCAACTTTCTGACTTGAGTTCGGTCTTGGTTTATTTAAAAACAGCCTTTTAATGGTCTACTAAAAATACTTTAAATACGATCTTGATGCAGTTTCACATGTTCCTAAAGTAAGAAATAATCTGCTGTGAACTGTATACTTGACATACTCACTCAGCTGCATGCAGTTGTGATGTTTCATCCTCCGTGGTGTAGTAGTTGCCATGCTAGCCTCTAGTTCCAGAGGTCGCGGATTCAAACCTGCAGAGGGGATGAATTTTTTCGGGCGTAAAACTCCTTAGCATGGCTTCCTTCGGGGGGAAGTAAAGCCGGTGATCCCGTGTCATAGACTTACGCAACGTAAAAGAATCTCGAGGCTCATAAAGGGGTCTGTGAGTAAAATTATCGGTCTTTTAAGCCCAATATAGAATGGGACGCTATGGACCACAGCAGCTAAAGAACGTCCATAAATTAAAAAAAAATTCAGATGTGTTACCCTCACATGACTTTCTCTACTCTTGTACAAACTATTTTTACAAACGCTTTTTCTCCATATGCTTCATGTTAATCGAGATATCGAGATGTTAATCTTATTGCTAATTTTCTTGTAGTTGCAAGGGGGAACATGGTGGACTTTAAGCGATAGTCAAATATTTTAAGAGCTGCTTGCTATGTGGAGCACTCGATTCTCCTTGCATGTTCAGGACATAAAAAATGAATACCAAATTCCCACTTGAGAAAAAGTTCAAGTATTGGAAAATTCAAACAAATAACAAGGAATATCTCGGAAATGGTTGACTCGACAAAAAAAATGTATATGACATAAATTGTGTGCTTTAACGAGATCTACAGTTTTTGTATAGTAAAATTACGTCTATCTTTTACGGTTTACTAGTTACGTAAAAGTTATTCAGAATGAAAAGGACTTTTACGGACATTCCAAGAAAATTCAAGGTATACGTTTCATTTGCTATGAAAGTGTCTTAAACATAGGATATTTTAATCAAACTCGCTGGAGCCATTTCTGAGCTAATCAAAATATTCGAAGAGTCTTCCATGTAAAGCGTAGCCTGAAACGGGAGAAATTTCTTGGAAATCTTCGTGTCGCATCGTTGAGAGATGCTGATCCTAAAAACAGAGTTTAGTATTTATCTCACTTTTTGTTTTTGAGTTATGCTATTCATAAGAATGCTTTTTTGGGTTAAGAGGCCTCAAAACATGTATTTACAGTGAAATCTCGGTATCGAATTTTTGCATGGAATGCAATACTTCCCCTACTTACTATATGCAGTAGAGAAAGTAAAAAGAAGGGGAAAAACAGTTGTAATGCAGTTGAACCGGAGGGATTATATATTTTTTTAAAAAAATGTTTAAATACGTCTAATTTATTGTTGATTACTTTCTCTTTTATGAACAATTCAGTACTTTTTTAATATCATATTCATACACTTTTACTCCCAAAATAAAGTATTTATACTCTCGGAAATAGCTAAACTGGAGTAATTGTCTCTATTCCTATTCTTTTGCTTCATTAACTTATTGAACATAATACTTGAGAGGAGCTTGCTATGGCTTATTTAATACTTATAATGGTGCAGTAGAATATGTGTAATGGGTTCACAAAATTCTGCAACTGTACTAAGAAGCCTATTAATTTCCATTTCAAGTATCAATTAGCAAGGAGGGGAAAAAAACCTAAAACTGAAACCTCAGAGGGAGTAAAGTTGAAAAGTCCATTGCTAGATGAATTTTCAAATTACTTTTTAATGCCATAAAGAAGTGTGGGATTTCATCTGGATTAATTTCATTAGATGGCAGAAAGAGACAGTATACATAACGGTCATTTGCGGTAACGGAACATTTTTTTTTTTTTTTTTGCTTGTGCAGGTAAATTTACTATAGCCGGAAACCCGACGGGAAAATATCCCATTTGGTAGCAGCGAAGCCGTGCCTGTTACAGTTTCAGTTAATTACTGCGCCGGATTGAGTGCAAAAAACAAGTCATCGAGAAAACAGGAAATGGAAATGCCGCTGAAAAATATTAGAAATTCTCCCACGGAATGATTTCGGGATTGCTCTATCTACCATAACACCAAGAGAGATTCTCTTGCAATCTCCGCTAATGGAAAAGTGTGTCTGTGAAAGTTTTATTTTAGTATATCCTAGAGTGAAGCTAATTTTGGAAATGTTAAGATATAGAAGTATGTTGTATAATTTGCAATACGTGGAATGTTCTGTCTACTAGGTTAAAATTTATGCAATGCCCCCAAAACTGAACAGATTATGTAAATCATTCTCTAAAACATGGGATAGTTTCTTATACATATGCATGCCCAATATGAAGGCAATTATATTGCTTAGACATATGTTACAAATTAAGTGAAAATGCCTAGATTAGAATGCATGGATCGTGTGGATATAATGCGCAGTTGGTAAGAAAATACCAATCTCCTTTGCCACGCCTAATCCTTACCCATTACCTAGCTCTAGTACTCCACTTATAGTTTGTCTTATTCTTACTTTTCCTTCGCTGCTGAGCCTGGAATAAAGCCTGTGTTTATAGGTTAACTATGGTGTGATCTGTCGTTACGAAGTAGACTCTCCAAACACTCAGGAGAAATGTTTCCATACACACCCCTTTAGCCGCTCACCTAGGCCTGAGTTTTATTCACAGACTAATGCGCGTATGTCGGACTTGAATTCAAACCAGTAAGACATTGCCTCACTCAGAGTTGGTGTGGAACACAGATGATAAGTTTCTGCCAACATTAAATAAAGGTAAACATTATAGAAAACCAAAAGTATAGGCACGTTTCTATAATATAAACAGTTGTAATGTTGATCTTATAATTTCTGATCACTGTTATCGGCATACCAGCATAGCAATTTGATGAATTAAACGTTAATTTTACAAATAAAGTTAGTTATAATCTTGCAATGTACTGCGATATTTTAATGCAGCTTGGAAATTATGGATAAAGTGAAGTGAACAGTGCCTGAAGTTATACTTCAGCTTTAATACATAATTCCTTTTAAAGAGTATGTGTAACTCACTAAGATTTTTTTATATCGCTTATTTTTCTCATATCTTCTTAAGTGGGTACCCAGTTTTGATACAAGTATATGGAATCACCATACAACAAAATCTTACTATCCACTTATATATGAATCGCTATTTGTTAAATGTGCGGAGGTCCAAAAATGCATATTTTACAGGAGAAGCGAAAAGCTGTTTTTCAGCAATACTATGTACATTGGACCTTTATTTTTGGACTGAACTTGTTTTGGAGAAGACTTTATATTGTAGGCTGCTTTAAAGTGCAACATTAATTTAGGTAACAAATGTGATCTTAATTTACCTTGGGACTGGTGCGCTTTTAACAAATAATGGGGTTTGATATAAATATGTTTGCTTTAAAAGTTACGTAAACCACATTTTATTTATAAAAACATGATAAAATATAAAAAACGTGTTACTGAATGCAAACGCAAACAATAATTACTAGGTAATTTGAAAATTAACATTTTATTTTCCGTAAGAAAATGATCACACACACAATTTTGTGAACCTTTACAGAAAACACATTGTGCAATCAATATTAATCAATATTAATATGTATAAAAAATGCAAGCTTTTATGTTCACAACTTCAGAATGTTAATTTATTATTTCTTCATAAATGTATCTATAAATGTCTCAATGTACGGAATAACTTTTTTCAAGTCGTTGACTTTTTCCTCCTTCAATGGTAGTTTCTGTTCGGGGTGTGCCACTGAATTTGAGAGCTGAATGTTGATGTGAGAATTGTGGCGATGGATGAATGTGTTTTCAGTTAACCCATTTGTGAAATGTCTTAACTGTCGCTGGATGCTGATTATTAAGCCCTGGATTTTTAGGTTCTAAATAGTTAAAATTAGGTTCTATGTATCCGTGTATTAGGATTTTATATATATATATATATATATATATATATATATATATATATATATATATATATTCATGCAAATCACTGGGCACTTTGTTTAAAACACTAACTTTAAACTGTAAAGAGTTAAAGTAACTTTAGTATGTATTTGAAAGTACCCAATTCAAAAATGTCGTGCTAGAAACTCCCTATAACGGAAGAAGCAATAATGCACACTACTCAACAGCGCTATTAAAATGTTTGCCTCTAGTTTTCACCTATTGTTGCGGCATGTAAACATCACACGTTTCAGAAATGCCGCGTGCCACTGACCACCTCTTTCGACTATAGCTAGAAAATGATAACTGAAGGCGGCGAACGTTTTAATTACTTTATTATTGTGGCGGACAGTTTAATTAAAGTTTATTATTGTAAGGTACTGCGGAAGATTTCATAATCTAATTATTTAATAGTTTCCTTATTCGAACCGTCTCGCTTCGTTTTAAAAATACTTTTATATTCATAAATCTACTTTTATTTGCTTAAATAACCGAATTAGGCACTTTTAGGTTCTATCACGAAAAATGGGTTTTATTAGGTTCTAACGTAAAATTAGGTCAATTTAGGCTGTATAAAATTTAAGTATATTACTCGTTGGTAACTGAAACATTAATATAAGCCGAAGTTTGGAGTGTAGGTCAGGAATAAAATAGGTCAGAACCTAAGAATCCGGGGCTTACTGATTGTCGTAAACAAAATGGTAAAAGTTACTAATTCCGAAGCATACTTTTCTATCTCGATCCATTTTAGAAGTTTCAACAGATGTAGGATTTTCCCTATAATATTGCTGCCACGAACTCTTGAAATTGTATATTATAGGATTGGCTGCACCAACTTCGACTACTGTGAATTTCAGAGAGGCAATACTTCGAATTATTAGTTCAGTGAATTGATGAATTGTGTAAATTCGGCCACGTTTTCGGAGGCTTTCAGTGTAATAACTTCCCAGCATTATTATGTTCTTTACCCATTAATCTAGGCTTTTTAATTATATTTCGTTTATATTCACTATTATTAGCTCTTCGTATTCCAATAAACTCATTATCTTTATCTTCAGAACCACTCATCTTGAACAACTGTTATCTGGGAGAATGTGTTATGTGAACAAATCAAAAATGAACGGTATTGCATTATTGTGCAGCATTTACTCACTTTGTTTTAGCAGGTTAACCAACTTTGAATCAGAAATGATATATTTTTTGTTAAAAGGCCAGAAGTCCAGTACATCTCCCTTTTAACATAAACCATTAAATTTTAGAGACCAGTTTAACCATTTGTATTGAGATTCTTAAAGCCATTTTAAGATCAAACGACGTGTCTATGGTAGGAGAACATATATTTAAACAAAAATGGATTTTGAAAAAAAACGTGAACTCCGCCCTTTTAAGAAATAGCGGATGGATAAGGCGGTTACGTCTGTGGCCCATATTCGGAAGTTCTAGGATGGATCCCCGTCGTCCGCCCACTCTGGCCTATGGGTGTTTCGTGGTTTCCTCGGGTCGCCAGCCGAATGCTGTGGTAGTTCCTCTCATTTCCTGTACCCATCATATTCTTTGTCATTGTTTCAGGGTTATAGGACCAGACGACGGTGTTCGGGGTGTTGCGGCTGGGCGGTGACTTGCGCTCCGCAAAGATTTCTTCCCTGGCGTCGCTGCGGTACCGCTCAGTTAGGTCCCTCCTCACGTGGGACTCCGCTCCGGGGGACCTTGGAGGTTGGTGGTAGGAACCGTGCAGCGACGGATGCGTTATATCTGGAAACGTTAAGGACCCCGTCCATGCTTGCGCCCGTCCATCCGGATCTGGTTTCTCCACTGGGTCTTTCCCCTCATCCTTCCCTCCCAGGGGTCTGGTTGGAAGCATAATGGGTCGACTGGCTACGTGCGGTGCCCCGGTTCCGTGATATATTGGTTTTAAACCTTATTTGATTCGGGTTTTGAAGTTACTGTAATGATTCACATCGTGTTAAAACTGGGAGGTATTCTAAGCTACTTGATGTTTCTTATGCAATTTATAACTTCACAAAACGATAAGTTTATTCTGTACAAATGCTATTCCACATGTACAACTACAATTGAAATCCGAATCTTGTTACCAGAACTCGGGTCCTGTGCTCGTAGCCAGCTGTTCACTTCTGATTGATCTTCGTCATGTTAAAGTGTTTACCTCCATGATGACCTTTGAGTCAGGGGAACATGTGAAAATCACTTGGGAAAAGATCTGGTGAATATGGAGAATCTTCTGAGCTCCGCCTGGGTCAAGATTCAACTTGGAAGTTTTCTCGTATCCTCCGTATTCACCAGAGCTTGCCCCAAGTGATTTTCACATGTTCCACCAACTCAAACGTAAGCACTTTTAACACCGATGATGAAGTCAAATCAGTGAACAGCTGGTTGCGAGCACAAGACCCCACCTGGTGCAACACTGGCTTGGAAAAAACTTGTGTCACGTCCCCAAAAATGCTTGGAAAAGCTTGCTGACTACGTAGAAAAGTAACACAAGGATTGTACAATATAAATAAAATTAATTCAACATGATAAATTGTAATTTTTTTATAAAATAGGGAACTTTACTTATTGGGCGACCCTCGTATTTTTACTTGCTGATATTTTCGAATTCTATGTGAAACTATTAATCTGAAGAGCTCATATGTGAACATAATTACATTTCCGTGCATGTTCCCAGTTCGTTTAAGTGCACGGTTTGCAACCAGCGGCTTATGAACCTATCTTGTAAATATTCAGTTTTGGCGTCGCAACACATGAAGGCATTAGTGCAGTATATTGCTACTGTAATCATATTGTATCTATCCTTTCATAACTTTCGGTAGGCACACACGCACATATACACACAGTGTCCATAAACGCCGATGCCGTCTGGGTTTTCCAGATACGAAACCTAAGTTGTAAAATCGTAAGGTATGAATAATGCTGCTTTAGTATCTTAACTGTTGAATACTTGTTAAAGTCATAACTGAGAGTATAATTTGGTGAAAGCAATTTTAGTGTAACAACTACATGGTTTTTATGAAGGAAATTCAATATATTTTTACTTTCTCTACTACGTATAGTAAGTAGGGGAAGTATTGCATTCTACCCAAAAATTCGATACCAAGATTTCACCGGAAATACATGTTTTGAGGCCTCCTGAATCCAAAGAGATATTTCTGGAAACATGTCTGTGTGTGTGTCTGTGTGTCTGTGAACAGCATAACTCAGAAACGAACAATCTGATAACAAAACTTGGTATTTAGGTTCAGTATCTTCCAGAGATGCGACACGAAGGTTTTCAAGAAAATCCTCCCACTCCAGACTATCCGTTACATGGAACATTTTTCGAAAATTTTAATTTTCTCAAAAATAGCTCATTTTTATTTAAGTATCATATATTTAAGACACTTTCATGACAAAATGTAAAATCTTGATTCTTCTGGGAATGTGTCTAAAAGTATTCATTGTGAATGACTTTTGCATAACTGATAAACCATAAGAGATAGAAAAAATTTTACTACACAAAAAATGTAGATTGCGTTAATATACACAATTTATGTCATATACCTTGTTTTTGTTGAGTGAACCATTTACCAGATATTGCTTGTTATTCCCTTAAATTTTCCAATACTTAGGCTTTTTCTCAAATGGGAATTCGTTATTCATTTTTTTGTCCTGGTATTACAGAGAGAATGGAATACTCGACATAGCAACCAGCTCTTAAAATATTTGACTATCGCTTAAAGCCTAGCAATTCCCCTTACATATACAAGAAAATTAGCAATAAGGTTAACATCTCGATATCTCGATTAACATGAATCATATGGAGAATAAGCGTTTGTAAAAATAGTTTGCACAAGAGTAGAGAAAGTCATTTGAGTGTAACACATCAGATTTTTCTTTTATGTTTTAGACAGTACAAAATTACGAATGTAATACTAAGATGTACTGCAAAATTTCAAATGGATTCTTTTAATGTTGAAGTCCAAATTGCAACAAAATATGTTTCTTTCCAAAACTATTCCTTACTCGCTTCTTATTTTCTATTAAGTAGTTTGAATTTTGGCATTGGATATTTTTTGTCTTGTATCTCGTGCCTTTCATTTTCGATGCTCCTATATTTTATAAATACATGTACTCTCTTTGTTGCAGGTGAGTAACGATGTGATAAGATTTTGTTCACATTGCCACGTGCACATGGGACAGTTAATGTTCATAGTGCTGCCCAGTCTTTGTGTAAGTAGTTGTGAAATAAGAATTTTGTTTTAATATGTAAATTTATGAAGTACATTTGTTGACGTAATACCTCATAAACCCGTTTAAGTATTGATATGTGCTTGCAGATGTCACCTGGTTGTCTTAACAGAGTGCACATATAAGGAGGCCAAGTTTATTATTTTTAATTTGTAATTCCGCTTTCGACCAGAAGCCAGCAACCTTCTGCCCGTAAAAGCATTAAAGAGTCCGCCAGTTAACCTCTCGCGAAAAGACAATTTTCTTATGCTAAACGGAGTTATGAGTTATTACTAGGGTCCGGAATTTTGGCTTCATAACAATGCTAACCTTGAGATTTCTCTAATTCTGTGCATGCAGCGTTCCTTCCCGATAAAAATGAGGGGTCACGTGACTTCTTGTGACCATGCAGTGACGAGGTAGACGCTCTGAAGTGAACGTGTTTTGCAGGTGCTGCGATTATTCCGCGTAGCAAAAATGTCAGATTACGAAGAATAAAGAACGAACTTTGCTTTAAACTCGGTAAAACTGCAACAGAAACCTATGAAATGTTAAGAACAGCTTATGGGGCGGACGTTATGTGCAAAACTCAAGCACTTCAGTGGTTCTCGAAATTTAAAGGTTGTGTGCCTTCAGTTAAAGGTGCAAATCGTTCGGGGCGACCCTGTTCCAGCAAAACTGATGAAAATATCAATCAGGTGAGGGAAATGGTCTTAAATAATAGGCACATTACAATAAGAGAACTTTCTGACTTATTAGGACTCTCCTTTGGAAGTATTCAAAGCATTTTGAAAGACAATTTGAACATGAGAATAAATGCCGCCAAGTTCGTAGCCACGTGCTTTCAAATGACCAAAAGGAAAGTCGTGTGATTGCCTGCACAGATCTTAAAGAACAGCTACAAAATGACCCACAGTTTATGGAGAAAATTATTACTGGTGATGAAACATGGAGTTAGGGCTACGATCCAGAAACGAAGTAACAATCTTCACAATGGAAGAAAAAGCCAGGCAAGTTCTATCCAAAGTGGAGTCAATGATGATTGTGTTTTTTGACATTAAAGGCATTTTACATAAGGAATTTGTGCCACTGGGTCAAACAGTGAATCAATTGTTCTACAAACAAGTACTATAAAGATTAAGGGAGAATGTGTGACGCAAACAGCGGTGAATGGTTCTTGCATCATGACAATGCGCCCGCGCACAAAGCCCTTTCTGTTCACCAATTTTTGGATAAAAATAGGATGAATACTGTTTTGCATCCCGCCTATTCGCCAGCGGACGTTTTTCCGGAAACGTTTTGATTACATCTCGTATACTGGTTCCACACTTCCTGGAGCAGAGTATGCTAATTTCATTACACCTAAAAAAACCTAAATAGCTGTTTTTCCTTTTTCGAAATGAAGAATGTTATTTTCGGATTTAAAGTCATTGTAAAGCTATTTCCACCACTTATAGCCAGTAGATAGTTCAAGTTACTGCCATTAAACGCAGCACACCTGGACGTAACACCTGGATGCAGATGATAGAAGGTCAATTTGGTTGTCTGCTGTCATTTACTATGCCGAGCACTTAAAAGACGTTAAAAATGTCGTCAATAAATTGGAGGAAACGGAAGCTTCCTGCATTGCCAAGGCTAAGAAATCACTCGAGTGCCCCACTCTTGCCGCTTCCCTTGACATATATTAAGACACATTTTTGTTGTATACCAGAAGCTACTCTCCGGTTGGAAACCTTGCCACTGAAAGATGCTCTAGATACCATTGGCAATGTTACCAGTAAAGAAATACCTGGACCAGTGGGAGTTACATGTTCTTCGAAGTTGCAGAAGATTCTTCGACGAAATCCTGTTTTTGAAGATATGAAAATCAATTCAGTATTATAGCGAGAAAAGTATACAGGAAAAATAACTCTAGAAATACTGCACTGGCATCCATGCTCTACCTCCAATGACGTCATACAAGAATGTGTTACGTGATAATAGGAAGTCGTTTGCGGCAGAAAATTTGAGAATGCATGTAGTTCCTTATCAATATATAGTGACCTTTTTGTTTGCATTCTTATGGACTAGATATAGGCAGACGCGATTACGATCACCATCCGCTAGCGCAGAACTTATACAGGTGAAGAGGAGTGGTGATCTCTGAACGCATTATTTTAGGAGAAGAAAGACTTGCAAACATTTCACGGCATTCTAATTCAATTGCGGAAGATGGAAGGCAAATTTTATTAAAGTATATAAGTGAATAGAAGCTGATTTACATTTTCCGTTACCTTCAATTTATTCATTAAACGTCTAATTTCGCCACAATCAAGCGAAAAGCAATTTTTGTCACTGTTTAGAAGGGGTAACTTCTAGGTGACAGTAGGTAATTATTGTTTATTTTACATATGTTTATACAACATTCTGTAAATTAATACATAAAATGCCCATTTTGCTTGGTTTGTTGTCATTGCTCAAGAAAACCCTATAAATTTGTATTTTTATATATATTACAGCTAAAAACTAGTGTACCAATTTAATTTCTGCTGTAAGTTCATGTAAGCAAATGTGGGACAGGTGTCATGTTATAGTCGAGCACGAAATGCTTAAACCTCTCGCAAGGAAAAGTGCTCGGTTGCCAAATATCTCCTCTACTAAGCGTTATTCTCAAATATATGAAACTTAGAAGCAAAGTTGTTCAAAGCACTCCACTCACTCAATTGTTTAAAGGAGAACATCTATACACCTTTTACTAATAGATCCGCGAATTAGTCAAGGAGCTACATAGCCATGTCTGCTACAGCACACTTATTGCGGTCATCTCTCACTTCTTCCCATTTCTGTAAAGGTTAAGTTAATACATTTAAGGTGCTGAAGTGCTTCTTTTTCATGTTATGAACGTTATTTTTCCCTAAATAAGCGAACACCAATCTGCTGAAGAATACAGGAATATCCACATTAGTGATACATCCCTAATTACCCGAGCTACCCTTCTACATGAATATTTTCCAAAAAGAAAGAAAAAAAGAAAAAATCTGATGTGTTACACTCGCATGCTTTCTCTACTCTTGTACAAACTATTTTTACAAACGCTTATTCTCCATATGCTTCATGTTAATCGAGATGTTAATCTTATTGCTAATTTTCTAGTAGATGCAAGGGGAATTGCTAGGCTTTAAGCGATAGTCAAATATTTTAAGAGCTGGTTGCTATGTCGAGTATTCCATTCTCTTTGCATTACCAGAACAAAAAAATGAATAACGAATTCACATTTGAGAAAAAGTATAGTATTGCAAAATTTAAGGGAATAACAAGCTATATATCGAAAATGGCTCACTCAACAAAAACAATGTATATGACATAAATTGTGCATTTTAACGCGATCTACATTTTTTGTGTAGTAAAATTTTGTCTATCTCTTATGGTATACCAGTTATGCAAAAATCGTTCACAATGAAGAATACTTTTGGAGACATTACCAGAAAATTCAAGATATACATTTTATTTGTCTAGAAAGTATCATAAATATATGATCTTTTAATCAAAATCGTTAGTCATTTTTTGAGAAAATTAAAATTTTCGAAAAATGTTCCATGTAAAGGGTAATCTGGGGAGGGGGATTTTCTTGAAAACATTCGTGTCGCATCTCTGGAAGATACTTAACCTAAATACCAAGTTTGGTGTTTATCCGGCTGTTCGTTTCTGAGTTATGCTGTTCACAGACACACAGACACACACGGACATGTTTCCAAAAAATTTTTTTTTGGATTCAGGGGGCCTCAAAATATATATTTCCGGTGAAATCTCGGTACCGAATTTTTGGATGGAATACAATACTTCCCCTACTTGCTATACGTAGTAGAGAAAGTAAAAAAATCTGATGTGTTACACTCACATGACTTTCTCTACTCTTGTACAATCTATTTTTACAAACGCCTATTCTCCATATGCTTCATGTTAAACGAGATATCGAGATGCCAATCTTATTGGTAATTTTCTTGTAGATGCAAGGGGAATATGCATAGGGGTGAAGGTTGTATTGGAGAAGTGGAAACCAAGGGCACTAACTCCCCACATGAACACGGTGTGTCACTAGTTGTACTTTTGCGGGAAAGGCGAATTTTCTGATTGGCTGTTTCATCGTAACGAACTAAATAGCAGGCACAGAACACCAGAGTAGGCTTTGGTGTAGGTAAAGAAGGGACCATTGTTCTGTGGGGACCATCTTGTATTTTTATTCTGGAAGTTTTCGTCCGAAGTTTTTTCAACAGGAACAAAGCAGAGACGGTAATCATACATTTACGCTATTTCTGATTGAATGTATATTTGTTGTAATATTGGTATTTTCTATTAACTTCAGTGATATTCGTAGAATGAGGTAGAAAACTTTGATAGTTTATTGTGTGTTACACATTTTTATATAAAATTAATAATTACACATATTTATATAAAACATGTGTGTTCTATTTAATTCTAGGATATACACAATGGAAAGTTGGAGTTAAGTTGTGGCTATTTGTGTCCAGTGATGGTGCTTCGTCAGAGCACAGAGAGTGACAATGACATTAATAGTGTTAAGTGGTATGGTGAAACTTGCTAATGACATTTATTGCACTGCTAAGAGCGATTTAGTGAATGACAAACAATAGCTACACTATTGCATATAATGTGTGCAGAAGTTTCTTTGTAGGAAATGGAGTTAAGTTATTCATGTCAAATTGTATTGCGCTATCTAAGAGTAGAATAAAATAACAAGTGTCAAACATGTGTTATTCTTCCAATTTTCCTGTCAAATTCCACATCCTACTGTTGGTTGGAAGTTCAAACAAACCATGGAGGCAGTTTAAGTGCAAAAGATTTTACTATGAAGCATGCAGAAGAAATTATTGCAAGGTGCTTGATCTCATTCACTCTCAAAAATTTAAACGTGACCATTATGTATTATGAAATAGAAACATTCAGCAACCACTATTAACCTCAATAATATTATATAAAAAGCAATGTATGTGCCGACTATGGGATAATTTAAATAAGTTACACAGGAATAAACAGTTGTGTTTTTCATACTAGCCTAGCTGTGAGGTGTTCAGCTGATCATAATTGTGTTCTAATATTGTATTGCTACAGACAACAGTGACAAGTTATTTTATGTGAGCTTTAATCGACTTCTTTAAAAAGAAATTTGAATAACTCAAAGCGTAATCACGATTATTGAAGCTCACGTAATTAACTTTGTACCTCATCAGTAGCGATACAGTATTAGAACATATGATCAGCTGAGTAGACAGCTAGGCGGGTATGAAAAATACAGCTGCAGTAGCTACGAGTGACGTCATCATCCAAGAGCACGATTTTTCATAGTTTAGTTCAATCCCCGATCACTACTCACGCTGCGATCGCCTTCGTGTTTCCACCAATTTAACACTAGGGTAGCACTTCTTATACTTTGGTGTTCTGTGGGAATATGGTAGCTTTTAAGCGATAGTCAAATATTTTAACGCTGGTTGCTATGTGGCGCATTCCATTCTCTTTGCATGTCCAGCACATAAAAAAATGAATAACAAATTTGAGAAAAAGTATAAGTATTGGAAAATTTAAGGAAATAACAAGCAATATCTCGAAAACGGGTCACTCAACAAAAGAAATGTATATGACATAAGTTGTGTATTTTAACGCGATCTACATTTTTTGTGTAGTAAAATTTTGTCTATCTCTTATGGTTTTCCAGTTATGCAAAAGTCGTTCACAATGAAGAATACTTTTGGAGACATTCCCAGAAAATTCGAGATATACATTTCATTTCTCATGACATTATCTTAAACATATATTATTTTAATCAAAATCGTTAGAGCCATTTTTGAGAAAATTAAAATTTTCGAAAAATGTTCCATGTAAAGGGTAGTCTGGGGTGGGGGGATTTTCTTGAAAACCTTCGTGTCGCATATCTGGAAGATACTGAACCTAAATACCAAGTTTGGTGTTTATCCGATTGTTCGTTTTTGAGTTATGCTGTTCACAGACACACACACACACACAAACACACACACACACACACACACAGACACACACACGGACATGTTTCCAAAAATGCTTTTTTTGGATTCAGGAGGTCTCAAAACATGTATTTCTGGTGAAATCTCGGTATCGAATTTTTGGGTGGAATGCAATACTTCCCCTACTTACTATACGTAGTAGAGAAAGTAAAAACTGATGTCACACTTACCTGACTTTCTCCAGTCTCTATCACTGATTAATAGGTATACAAATTATTCTTAGGAAAGTTCATTTGCCTATTTACTTCATTTTAACCGAGATAAATCTTTCCGAAAATAGCTGCACTGCACACTTTGTTACAGATACAAAGGGAATAGTGATAGTCGGACGTTTTAAAACTGGAAGCTATATGCTGGCCTTAAAATTCCATACTCTTCCCATAACATCACGAGAAACAACTGAAATTTGACGGAACTTTAGAAGAATAACCAATTCGAGGCATTAGTAGCTGATATTTCGAAAATGGCTGATGGCACAAAAAGGTTATTTTAAATAAATTTTGTGTTTTAAAGAGATCTCATTTTATTGCAGTACGTTTTCGTCTAAGGCTTAAAATTTACCAGTTACACAAGAGCATATAAAATTCTTCTGAATGAAGACTTCACAGGCTATGCCCAAAAAATTCAACATATACATTTGTCTTGCAAATTTTCTTAATATATGGTATTTTAATCAAAATTGTTAGATCAATTTTTGAGAAAATAAAAAATTTCGAAAAATGTTCCATGTAAATATAGTTTAAGGTGAGTAAATTTTTTTTAAAATCTGTCGTTTCTTTGGAAGAAACCAAACTTGTATACAAAGCTTGGTATTTAGACGTCTTTTCATTTTTTCGAGTTAATGCTGTTCGCACACACACGCACACACATACACACGGACCTTTTTGTAAAAATGCTTTTTTTATTCAGCAATCTCAAAACGTGTATTTTGGCAAATAATACAGATAAGCAGTAGAGAAAGTAAAAATGTGTTGTATTTGCTGAAAGTGATAGATTGCTCGCTTTACGATGGATTTTTCACAGCAATAGTTCTAGGACATAGTTCTTAATATAGCAATCATATGCTAGATGAAGGGTGGAACTTGTATTTTCTTGACAGGGATTTCTCTCAGGCCGCAGTAAAACTCCTTTGTTAAGTTATTAAATGATACAGAGATAGTAACTTCAGAAATTCAGGATGAATAGGTGTCTTTGATTTTCATATATTCATCATTTTAGTAATATATTTCGATCATAATCATATTATTTGAATGCTTGAACTTGCAGTTTAAATCTCCAAGATTTAAGTGCGAATGATATTATCTTTGACAGCTTTCTTTATTTCTAAATAACTGCATATCATGCAAAATCTCTTATCCGAACTTTCATGGAAAAAGAGAAATCTCAAAAACTGTTAAGTTTATCAAAATGGTCCATTTAATTTTATCTATACAGGGTGGACCATTTAAGTTAAGGCCGCACAATATTTCCACTATTTAAGAAAGAAATGCCTTAAATAAAAGTTGTTTGACATTATGGGGGAATGTAAATGCTATTAGTCGTGTTTAATACGGAAGACGTTGTGATAGTCATTTTACGATCAATTTAGTATTTTTAAGTGGGAACCTACCTTTTTGTGTTGTTTTCTCACTCCTCATAAAAACTAAACAACATTTGTTTAAAGAACTTTGCAATTGTTCTTACATCAACGTAAACTACAACGAAAATTCTGAATTACTGTGTAGGAGGAGCGAAATGAATGGTTCGACCATCCATGGATGGTCAATTGAGGGCTACGTTTCGTAATTGGGAACCAACATTTTTTAGTTTGTTTCCTTATTCTTCATCAGAAAATAAACGGCCTTTTATAAATCATTTAGTAATGAGAAGACAACATACAAAATGTAGGTTCCTTTAAAGAAATCTGATGTATTACACTCGCATGACTTTCTCTACTCTTGTACAAACTGTTTTTACAAACACTTATTCTCCATATGCTTCATGTTAATCGAGATATCGAGATGTCAATCTTATTGCTAATTTTCTTGTAGATGCAAGGGGAATTGGTAGGCTTTAAGCGATAGTCAAATATCTTAAGAGCTGGTTGCTATGTGTAGTATTCCATTCTCTTTGCATTACCAGGACAAAAAAAATGAATAACGAATTTCCATTTGAGAAAAAGTATAAGTTTTGAAAAATTTAAGGGAATAACAAGCAATATCTCAAAAATGGTTCACTGAACAAAATAAAATATATATGACATAAATTGTGTATTTTAACGCTATCTACATTTTTTGTAACATTTTGTCTATCTCTTAAGAAAATTCGATATATACATATCATTTGTCATGAAAATATCTTAAACATATGATATTTAACCAAAATCGTTAGCCATTTTTGAGAAAATTAAAATTTTCGAAAGCTGTTCCATGTAAAGGGTAGTCTGGGGTGGGGGTATTTGCTTGAAAACCTTCGTGTCGCATCTCTGGAAGATACTGAACCTAATACCAAGTTTGGTGTTTATCCGACAGTTCGTTTCTGAGTTATGCACACGGATATGTTTCCAAAAATGCTTTTATTGGATTCAGGGGGCCTCAAAAGATATATTTCCGGTAAAATCTCATTATCGAATTTTTGGGTGGAATACAATACTTCCCCTACTTACTATACGTAGTAGAAAAAGCAAAAAGTTAAATTGACCCTAAATGACCATCCTAATGTCCTCCAAATAAAACACGACTAATGGCATTTACTTTCCCCAATAATATCAAGCAGCTTTTATCCAAGACGTTTCTTTCTACAAGGCTGAGTTTCGGAGATATTGTACAGTCTCAACTTCAGTGGCCCATATCGTATAATAACCCCTGCGGGTGAAAAGAGCCATTATTTAGTTTAAGATAAATACAACTTGAGAAATTCCAGCATAACGCTTTTATGACTAGAACATGGCAGTGTGATCAGCGTTAGGCCTCCTTCAGAGTACTTAAGATCTTAACTAATGCTAGTCCATGTGTGTTTCATGGTAGTTCATAAGACTGTCGGCAAGGGTAAGTCGAAGCTCCGTGGTTCAAGTCTCAGCCATAGAAGTGAATTTTTCAAATTTACTTTCTAACTTCAGCCTACCAGTGTGAAAGACTAATTATTATCGGAGCAACAGAAATTAACACTAACGGTATAGCTAACTTGAAAGTCTGCTTTAAGATATATTGTCTTTCTTTGGGGTTAAGTATACGTACACATGAATCAGATAGGACATTTAATCTACGTTCAGTATCTGGCCATGATAGTTCAGAGGTGACCTGACCTGGTAAGCCGAAGATTTGTACCTCAAATCTCCGGTCTTGGTGTTGTATGTTTTCTGATGTGATTAAGCATTCCAACTTTAGTCTGCACATGTCCAGTGTGAAAGAACAATTGTCAAAAAACTTTAAATGTGAATTGTCGCTCACGTCACCAAACAAAACCACTAAATACTTGCGAAATAATCGAGAAATAATTTTGTCCATACATGAAGAAGCCGCAGCTCCTTATTCTGTTTATAACTCGCATTCTAGCCCTTTAGCCTCAAAGTTTGCCTGCAACTGTGTCGCAGTTCTCAAGACTTGTGTTATCTTATTTGCGGGGCGCCTCTTGCTTTATTATTTTAAATTTGGATTCTTTGTCCTCCGGCTAGCTATTATCATTCAGTCGAGCAAGTAGCTCTAAGCAGGGCGTGTAAACGGAAAGGAGTTGTTATTAAAAGGTAACACTGATAAAAAATGTGTTTCTACACTATTATTGCCGTCACACTTAATGAATAATTGATATGTTTAATCTTTATACACGCCTGACTGAAACTGTGGTATTTCTGAATGTAACCACAGTCGTTTTAGTTGCCGTGCACCAATTACTTCGCGTACTTTACATTTTTGTAACTAACTCTGCGACGTGTACCTCGAGAAAGACTCTTCAAGACTGCGCAGAATTTGCTTATGGCTTGAGAATATATACTCCCTCACCTCCAATTGCCTAAACATTATGATATAGCTCCTATTGGTAACCAAATTGCGCCTACTTTAGTGTCTGTTATATGATAATTATATATTCTTGGAGCTTGTTATCAGGTAGAGAAACCAGAGAAGGAAGATGGAATATAACAGCGTCCTCTTCATCACAGTCTGTTCAAAGTGAGGAGAAAAAGCGTATAGTTACAGAAAAGTTGACTTTATTACAGTTGATACAACCTGGAAATTTACACATCCTCCTCCCTCTCAACAAGAAAACACATCGTACGAGTACTTTATGATGTACTGAACAAAAGAATGAGGCAGTATTTTAACACTTAAATGATTTGTCTAATTGTATATATATAAAATATTAACAGCCCGCCTTAAAGCAATATGTGTATGCAACAATATATAAAAAGTGTATATTACAGTCATTGTATACGTTTATATTATTGTATCCATGTTTAATAATGACCATATTACATAATTTAATAATGTAGGAGTTGTGAGAATAATAGGTTAAAGGTTGCTAACAATGAGGTAACAATGAGGTAACCTTGAGGCAATAATGGGTTTGAGAGTTTAAATGTTACCTGTGATTTTTGGAAGCAATAATGTAATTTTAGTGACAGTTCATAAAAAATAGTCAATCAACAACCAGAAAAAGCTTTGGTTAAATTAAGGTATTCTATTGGAGTAGGATTAGCCAATCAGAAACTGAAAAGGAGGAAATCTTACAAATTTAGAGTTCAGTTGCCTGCAAACAGTGTTCCTAACCGGACGCGAGACACATCCTCGAGAGATTTAATACGTATTCGTGGGAGACGAAAACTAGTTTACGTGTTAAAAAGTGCAAGTAATTCATAAAAGAATCTCACAGCTCTCTATCAGTGAAGTGTTATTTAAATCGTGTCAAGCATTAATAAAAAGGAGTGAAGTAAAATTATAATCTGTGTAAGCCTACATTCTGAAGTCGCACCACAACCCTACTAAGAGAAACATGTCTCTAACAATAATACTGACGAGGGAAACATAACATAAGTAATATAAATATATAATATTTAAACAAACAGTAAAAGTACATTTGGGGCGAGTGTTACCGGAAACCTTTCACCATACGTACGGTTGCAACTATTTCAAGTTCGGCTCCCCAACAGTCAAAATACAATATAACTCCTCCTAAAATACTCCTTTCTCAAGAATTGTTTTGTACTTTGCAAGAACAATCCAATTTTTATGATCACCAAAGAGAGGGAATTGTTTTAAACACATCTCCTACTGAGTTGATGAAAATATTAAATATGCCTTCCGTTAGGATGTATTGGGTAAAAGAAACACGTTTTGCGCCTGTGGTAGATAACATGAGCAGGAATAGGTTTGAGTAGTTGAGACGATACCTGCATCTGATGAATAATGATGATCAAAAACCAGTCGGTCATCCAGAGTACGATAAATTGTTTAAGGCAAGGCCGATGCTAGATACATTGTTTTCAAAAATGCACAAGACGCCTCCAAAAGGCCATTGTGTAGACAAGCAGATAATTCGTTCAAAGGTAGAATTGTATTAAGCAATGTATAAAAAACAAACCGTATAAATGGGGATTCAGGGTTTTTAGGAGAGCGAGCCAGTCCGGAATAAGGTATGATTTTGAGTTGTATTCAGGTAAAGGGACTTGTGAAGATCTAGGACAAGGATTTTCAGGAGATATTGTTGTTGCATTGACTAATAAACGTCCCGAATATAAAAGCTTTAGGGCCGGTTTTACCAACAGATACTAAATTTTAACACAATGTTAAATTTGTTTAACACTGACGTTAACATAAATTCTGTTTCATCAAGCAATGTTAACCTTAACAATGTGTTAAAGTCGGTATTAAGTTAACATCGCCATACCACTGTATTAATGCGTTTAATAAATGTTAGAATATAGAAAATGGCTGCCGCAAAACAAGCTGTTGATGCGAATTTGCTACAGTGGCAGTTTTGAATGCCGTTTCTAATAGAAGAGCAGTCGTAAGTGTAAATAAAGTTGAAGCCCTGGAAAAGCAGAAATTTTTAAAGCGACACAGACTGTCAAAGGGGACATGGGCATGGTTTTATGGGAAATACTAGATCTTAGAATACTATCAACAGAAGCATGCGTCCTTCTCCTATGATACAAGTGTTAATTAGGTACTTACATTTTATGCCACTAACATTTTTTATTTAATTGGTGTATGGTAATGTTGGTATTTCAAAAGCTACAAGCAATTGCTTCAAGAAGCAAACAGTATTTGTCTCCGGTCAGTTTGATTAATCAGCGATAACACATTTTCGTCAACCACCAGTTTTAATCCGCCTTACACGCTCTTCGCATTTAACGTTTCTGGTGCTGCACCTTTAGTTTAGTAAAATATAACCGCAGTTGCTTACTGGACTTTGGAGAAACGCGTTCAATCCAATTAAATTACTTGCAGGTTCTGTCCCAGGCTGTAATCGTATCCTTTAATGTAAGACCGTCGGTTTCTGCACTTAATAATACACTATGTGATCAAAAGTAACCAGACATCACCATAAACATACGTTTTTCATCTTAGGTGCATTGTGCTGCCACCTACTGCCTGGTACTCATTATACGCGACCTCAGTGGTCATTAGACATCGTGAAACAGCAGACTGGGACGCTCCGTGGAACTCACGGACTTCGAACGTGGTCAGGTGATTGGGTGTCACTTCTGTCAGAAGTCTGTACGCGAGATTTCCACACTCCTAAACATCCCTAGGTCCACTGTTTCTGATGTGATAGTGAAGTGGAAACGTGAAGGGACATGTACAGCACAAAAGCGTACCGGCCGACCTCGTCTGTTGACCGACAGAGACCACCGACATTTGAAGAGGTTCCTAAAGAGTAATAGGCAGACATCTATCCAGAACTATCACACAGGAATTCCAAACTGCATCAGGATCCACTACAAGTACTATGACAGTTCGGCGTGAGGTGAGAAACCTTGGATTCCATAGTCGAGCGGCTGCTCATAAGCCACACACTACGCAGGAAAATGCCAAACGACGCCTCGCTTGGTGTAAGGAGCGTGAACATTACACGATTGAACATTGGCAAAACGTGTGCAGTGACGAATCACAGTACACAGCGTGGCGATCCGATGGCAGGGTGTGGGTATGGCGAATGCCCGGTGAACGTCATCTGCCAGTGTGTTTAGTGCCAACAGTGAAATTCGGAGGTGGTGTTGGTGTTATGGTGTGGTCGTGTTTTTCCTGGAGGGGGCTTGTACCGCTTGTTGTTTTGCGTGGCACGATCACAGCGCAGACCTACATTGATATTTTAAGCACCTTCTTTCTTCCCACTGTTGAAGAGCAATTCGGGGATGGCGATTGCATCTTTCAACACGATCGAGCACTGTTCATACTGCACGGGCTGTGGCAGAGTGATTACACGACAATAACATCCCTGTAATGGACTGGCCTGCACAGAGTCCTGACTTGAATCCTATAGAACACCTTTGGGATGTTTTGGAACGCCGACTTCGTACCAGGCCTCACCGACCTACATCGTTACCTCTCCTCAGTTTCGCACTTCGTGAGGAATAGGCTGCCAGTCCCCAAGAAACCCTTTCAGCACCTGATTGAAAGTATGCATGCGAGAGTGAACACTGTCATCAAGGCTAAGGGTAGGCCAACACCATATTGACTTCCAGCATTACCGATGGAGGGCGCCAAGAACTTGTACGTCATTTTCAGCCAGGTGTCCGGATACTTTTGATCACTTTTGATCAATCTTGGTATCAAATTTTTCGATGAAATGCAGTACTTCCCCTCGCTGCTATACGCAGGAGGGAAATTAAAAATGTGACTAATTAATGAGAAAACGTATGATTGAGCTAAATATTAATGGATGAAGTTCGGTAACTAAAAAGGTTTAGAGTATATTTTCGAAAAATACAGAAGTAAATAACGTGGAAGTGAGGTCAACTGTACGTCTATGCAGTTTTCTTTTGTAAACTCAAATTCAACATAAATAAAAATTTACGAAACTAATTATACAGCTGGTGCACACAAAATTGACACGAAGCAACAAGCTGTATCTACTTCAGGAGCGAAAGCACATGTAAGGGAGAAGCAAAGCACCACGCTCTGCGTGCGGTAGTACATGGAAGTTAAGACAAGTGAAGAACGATAGCTGCAGATTTCCTTCTTGTCCGACGCGGCTGTCAGTAACTGCTGCAGATTCCAACATCAACATCCGTTACTCCGTTATGTAAATGTGCGCACGCCAACCAAATTTCCTCCTCGTAAAATTTGACGTCATGAACAAGGTCTCAAGTTTACTCTCGCTCAAAAGAAGAAATACCGCATTGAATTAAGAATGTGAGGTTTACGAAATTTTTGCTTTAAATTTGATATTTAAATTGCATTGCACATTCAAAGCTATCCTTCTGCTAGAGGGGAGAGTTCATCTAACAACTTTCTATGCCATTCAATATTACGGAGCATCTGCTGGCATCGTTAGAAGCAACTCCTGTAGGTGGAATGTTACACGAGTTTGAAGCAAACTGACGGCGCATATATTGTTATTACTTTCTCTACTACGTATAGTAAGTAGGGGAAGTATTGTATTCCATCCAAAAATTCCATATCGCAATTTCACCGGAAATACATGTTTTGAGACCCCCTGAATCCAAAAAAAGCATTTTTGGAAACATGTCCGTGAGTGTGTGGCTGTGTGTGTGTGTGTGTGTGTGTGTGTGTGTGTGTGTGTGTGTGTGTATGTGTCTGTGAACAGCATAACTCAGAAACGAACAGTCGGATAAACACAAAACTTGGTATTTCGGTTCAGTATCTTCCAGAGATGCGACACGAAGGTTTTCAAGAAAATCCCCCACCCCAGATTACCCTTTACATGGAACATTTTTTGAATGTTTAATTTTTTAAAAAATGGCTGTAACAATTTTGATTAAAATATCATATATTTAAGATACTTTCATGACAAATAAAATGTATATCTTGAATTTTCTGGGAATGTCTCCAAAAATATTCTTCATTGTGAACGACTTTTGCATAACTGCTAAACCATAAGAGATAAACAAAAATTTACTGCACAAAAAATGTAGATCGCGCTAAAATACGCAATTTTTGTCATATACATATTTTGTTGAGTGCACCATTTTCAAGATACCTATTGCTTGTTATTCCGTTAAATTTTCCAATACTTATACTTTTTCTCAAATGGGAATCCTTTATTCATTTGTTTTTGTCCTGGTAATTTAAAGAGAATGGAATACTCCACATACCAACCAACTCTTTAAAATATTTGACTATTGCTTAAAGCCTACCAATTCCACAATAAGATTAACATCTCGATATCTCGATCAACATGAAGCATATGGAGAATAAGCGTTTGTAAAAAGAGTTTGTACAAGAGTAGAGAAGGTCATGTGTTGTAACATATCAGATTTTTTCATATCCTAAATGTATCATCTCAGTTTAAATGATTGAAAAAACGTATTGGATGCATTGATGTTATTATTCCTTTAACGCAGAAGCGTTCCTCAAGAACTGAACGCCAGTACACATGCAAGGACTGGACGTTAACTTTGCTTTAATCTACGTTTAGGAGTGCAAATTGCATCTACATTCAGTGCGTCCACGTTTCCGCCTTGGTTTAAGTTCTTTTAAGAAGCATACTAATGTAAAGGAGTACCTATCGTTTTAAACTCTTCTGAAACTTATTTTTAATACGATGTAAAACTCAATGATGAATCGTACACCGGTTCAAACGTATAACTTGGAAGAGGTGCCCTAATAAATAGAAACTATGGTGATGTTTTATGTAGAATTGTTTTTCCGAAGAGGTAACCTGCACCCCGACAACTTTCTTTAAACAAGTGGGAGCGCTTAAGGCGGTAACGTCTGTACCACTCATTCGGGAGGTACCGGCTTCAAATCCCTTGGGCTGACCAATCTAACTGGTTGTTTTTCGTGATTTCCCTTAGTCGCCAAGGTTAACACTGAATTATGCATTTAATACGCTATCCAGAACAATAGAAAAAATGAAAATAATTGGCGATAGCGGATACTCTGCCATCTATAAACAAATATTAAAAGCAGGTAGACTGGACGGCAGCTTAATGCCATGTTAGAAGTAGAGCTGGATCACGTTTTGCTGTATCAATTGTTACTACTGTTAAGTATAGAAGCTTCTGTGAGCTCAAGTCATGTACTTTCTTTCTCCCCAAATGTTTGCCAGTTTGCTTTCTACGTTTTTTCTTTAAACAATTTTGGGATTTTCTGGTATAAGTGATCCATTTTCTAAGAAACAATTAAAGATATCTAAATTAAATTTTAAGATGAAGCAAAACTTAAGTGCTGTTATAGATTTACTCTGGTGTTAAAAAATAGCTTAATTGTTACAATCAAAACACGATGTAATTAAGAAAACAGTTCTATCTTCTTTAATAAACAGGTAACAGGATTATGATGAGGGATAATTTTATTTATTGTATCAAAAGTTTTCTTTTTCGTCTAATTTGTTTGAAACCTTTAGCACAGCAGTATCTCTCCAGCAATTGAACTTGTTCGTAATGATCACCTAGCAGTAGAAGCGATTTTATTGTCAGTTTCAGACTTCTGTTGCAAAACAAGCAATTGCATGGGGCTCATGGTCGTACACGCTTGTCCTGCCCCTGCAATTTTACAGTAAAAGTATAATACTAAATATGTGCATTTAGTTACTGCTTGTTAACATAATAGGAAAAAAATGTAACTTTAAGTATACACAGTGCTCTGATCCTTAAGAATAATAGAACTTTCACTCTTACGTACCCTCCAAACCTCTTCCATTCTTTATGACAATTAACCATCTTTGCCTAATCTTAGCCAAAAATGACCCCAGTATGTGACACCTAGTGTCCGACATTACATCCAAGCAAGGCTTTATTCCCCTACTGGAATTCAGAAACTTTGGTAAATAAAAATGCTAAAATTATTCTTAAGTATAAATAAAAATTAAATAAATCATTCTTATAAGTTAATGAAAAAACTCAATAATTTAAGAGTTCATATCCCATTTATAGAGTATACACACTTTTCTAATGCCCAACAATTCGATAAAAATCTGCTTTTTAATAACAATACTTTATTAAGATTTTAAGTTAAATTAAACTAATATCCTTCAAAGTTATAAATAAAGTAAATTCATACCTTAATGGTTCTACATATCTGCACTTTGTCAGAATATGACTCCATATTTCCCCTTTAACACAATGAGCATATTCTCATCCAAGCATCGTCTATTAATTTGTTGCTTTTATACGCAGCCAATCTTACAAGGGGTCGTTTTCACATTGATGTTGCAGATCGAGCTGGGATTTTTGTTTTCTGAAAGTAGAACGAAAATATAAATTGCTGTATCTCGTTTTTCTCCCCCAAGTATTGACAAGAAATAATTTACAAATTAGAATGACTCTCTAATAATATATAATTCCTTGAATGTGTTGGTGTTTACAAAGTATTGAACAAGAGAACCAACAAAAGTGTGCAATTTTTATTTCTTCATTTGTTTTTAATTGGAAGCGCTCAAAACTGGGGGAAAATGAAATGTAACTGCGACCAATTTACTATTCCCTACATAAAATCTTAGCTGGAAGTTATCTTTAGTGCGATGTTGCACGCAAATACTTGTAACCTCGGTGCAGGGCAAGGTTCATTATCCCGTCCCTCTGCGGTTGTGTTGACACATTGACGAAGGAATACAGTATTTTCTTTCCCTTAGTTCTATTACTTCATACGCTACTATACCAACACATTACTGGGTCTATGTGAACTGGTGAGGGACCCAGTACTAGTGTGGAGGGGTAGCAATCTTTACACGGTCAGCATAATAAGCCCTAGACTGCAGTGCAACCGGAGCTTTTGCAGATGGGCCCAGGTCCTAAAAAAGAGAAGGAAAGACAGGTCTCCATGCAACGCGGTGTGTGCTAGTTCTCCCTAAGCCTTAATTGGATAATAAATGTATTAATTATGAGCAATACAACTGCTGGAATGTCTAGTGTATGTATGTATGTTTACGTCAATTCAACAATAGTCTTTTTCTTTATAGGGACGTATTATAAATATATCTGGACTTGTTTTTTATAAACTATATTTGAAATAATTTTTTAAACCTTTCATCAATATGAAAAGCATTTGTAATACGTTTCATATGTTCAATTGAGCCTACGTTTTCATATGGAAACTGTTTAAATATGCATAATAATATTGTTTTTTAATTCATCTGTGTTACGCATTTCATTTGTCAGTTACGAATTCAGAATACCGAATTTTGAGAATACGCCCTTCATTTCCCTTGTGGCAACATTGCATAAATTTACTGCAGCGCCCGACATAGTAGCAGGCAGCTGATCGTTGAGCGAAAGACAGATCTAAAGTCAGTTGTTCCAACTTAGGCCTTTATTATTTTCTCCTGACGAATAGCGACTCCATGGGAGATAAAGCCATACTTTTTAATTAATTGATTTATTTTTGCTTCAACCATAAAGTCATATCGCGACTTATTCAGAATACACAACAGGATTACAATGAAAAGTACAATATTTTAAACAGCAATAGTACATACATACAACATTAAATTCTCTTAATAAGTGTCCTAAAAATTGTTATACAGTTTTGTCGTTTCATATATTTAAAGTTCTTTATTGTTGAATTTAGGGCGTCTGGTAGGCTGTTGGGGATGTCACATATTTCTCTGCGTTGTATATAGTGACGGCAGACTGTAACGAGATGATAAACTGTGAGGTTGGATCTACAGAGGTCGCACACAGGAGGAAGGTCACTGTTGAGGAGATGTTTGTACGTTATAGAAGTATGTCCAATACGTAGTCGAGTTAATACAACTTGGTCACTGCGGTTAAAATGATAGTTTTGAAGTTTGGATTCGGAAATGTAGACATCGTGTAACTTGCTTCTAGATGCGGCTTTCCATGTTTGTTTCCATTGATTAATGCAAGTCTTTTTGATGAAGTTGATGAAGCCCTGAGGGGCATGTTTGGTGCTTTCTTTGGCTGCCTGATCAGATGATTCATTTCCCAGAAATCCGACGTGAGACGGAATCCAGGCGAATGAACTGATTTACCAGAGATTAGTATTTAGTTTTACAGTTTCTGAAGTTTTTTAACAATATTTTGGAGGTTTGGGGTTTGTTGAAGGGCTGTTAAAGCACTAAACGAGTCTGAATACATTATGTACGAGTAATTATGTAGGTTATCTTTTTACGTATATATTCCAATGAAAGTTGAATTGCGAACAATTCACAAGAATAGACAGAAAGACCATATTATATGGTTGGCTTGGGAAGACCATATTATATGGTTTAATCAGAGGATACCGGTGCACATCCATTATGATCAAGTCTGAATCCATCAGTGAAGATTTGAGTGTGTGTTGAATAAATGGCACACAATTCGTTAAACAAACAAATACTATTTGTTGAAGATTTTCCTTGTCTAGTCAGTGATGTGTCAATAAAGGGGTATGTGAGTCTCATGGTATATAATCTGGGTCTATGAAACAAGGGAACACATTCAGGCGTAGTAATGCTAAATTACTTGAGGTAAGCAGAGAGACGAGATGGAAAATCTGAAGGTTGTGTTGATACCGAGACATTTCTTATATTGTTGGTGGGAAATATGTAACAGTGGACTAAAGAGGATGGTCTTGTTGTAGTGCACGCTGCATATGATAAACTTGAGATTTTCCTTCTAATTTGTAGCGGAGGTAGTTAGCTTCAATTTGTAGGCTCTCTATGGGATGATGTGAAAAGCTGTATTTTTGGTTCGATGTATTTTCACTATAAAAATGGCAGTTCAATCTGCTACATCCTTGTTAGCCACACTAAACCGCTTCTTAGTTCTCTTTTACAGTCATCTAAGTAGCCCTCCCTCCTCTAGCCAGCGCTATTTAACGCTGTGTCATAAATATAATTTTAAAAAGAATGCGTATGTGGAGTACGTGAATGCATTGTCATAATATTTTCACTCATTTATGATGAATTTTAGTATGTCTTTAGAGACATTGTTATCACAGTGTGATTCCGCACATTTTGGTTGCCGCGACTCAAAGTTACTATTAAGTTCATTATAGCATAGTTCTTGAGATTACTCCTTCTATGGAAAACTTCCCCCCCCCCCCAGTGAGATCACATTTTGCTGTGTTTGCGTACACAGTGTCAGATGTTCTGGGCATACTGCGCTTGCTTCAGGATTTGTTCTAGCTATTATAAAATCTCGGACATTAAATTACATGGTCGACCACTTGTGATTACGAAAACAACAGCACGGTATTCTCAAACATTCATTGCTTATTTCCTTGCGTGCACGCAGTTCCTTGACGTTAACAAGCAGTGGAAATAAAACCGTCGTCGCAACGTTTTGCACTGTGTTGTGAATCTCGGCAACGAATGATATGGGCTTTACGTGGATAATACTGTTGTTTTGCTTTCTGGTTTTAGTTTTATTTAGGGAAGCCGTTTAACGCCGTGGCCCTTAGCGTCCCATTCTATGTTGGCGTGAAAGACCGGTAATTTTGCTCAGGGGCTCTTTATCAGGCTTGAGGTTCTTTTACTTGCCGTAAATCTATGACACGGGACACCGGCTTTACTTCCCTTTCAAATGAAGCCATACTAAGGATTTTTACACCCGAAAAAATCCATCGCCCCCCGCCGGGTTTGAGCCCAAGATCTTGTTTTGCTTTATCGAAGCACTTTGTTAATTTGATAATTCTATTATACATACAGAATGTGTCATAATTAATAGCGCAAACTGAAACGAAAGTATACGATAATAGAAGCAAATGAGCTCCAGTAAACATGCGTCCACAAACAAGTCGTGTGCCAGATTTATTACTGAAAATGTGCGGTTATGAGCCGCCACTGATGTGTATTGCTAAGGGATGTTCTTGAACAACGCTGGAGTATGTGGTACATGCATGATGGAGCACCAGTACATTTTGCTGCTACTGTAAGAAGACATCTAAAATGGAGGTTTGGTCCAAGATGGATAGGTCGAGGTGGATCTGTACCTTGGTTTCTACGATCACCTGATTTCAATACTTTGTATTTTTCTGTATGAGGTCACCTCAGAGTGTAGTATACAGCACTCCCGTTGATACCGTTGAAGTACTGGAGCAGAGAATTGTAAATGTTTGTCAAGAATTCCGAGATGATCTGGGGTGTTTGAAAGAATTCGAAACTCACTCCAGAGACATGTACGGAAGTATGGTACTAAAGTAGAATTGTATTCTTTGTTAAGTTAAGCTATGAGTGAATTTTGAGGCAACGTAGAATGGCAGTTATGAAACGAAAAGTCTACTTTTCAAGTTCATTTGTACTAATTAGATGTTGCTTAATGGAGTGATTTGTAATCACACATTTGCAATTATCTCGCACATGGCTCGTTTGTAGCTCCATGTTACTGGAACGTTTTTGCTTCTACTATCGTATAATTTAAACCGTTTCTGTTTGCACTATTATGATACACTCTGTATATGCATAACCTCTAAGTTGATTGATCTGGTTTTATACAATACGTTATGTCATTTTATTGACAACGAAGTACATGCACAACTTATAAGTCGTTTTTATCATCCTAAAATTTAATTTATCTATCTTCAATAGTTTTGGAGACAACGGGTCATTTATTCGAGAAAATTTCATTCACAAAAAAAGCTGTTCAAAGCAAAAATTAAGAAAACAAACTCGTATATATCTGCTTAAATATATAGAAGCTGCCATACGTAACAAATTTGTAGAGATAAACTGAACCTAAAAGATGGACTAAAATTTACCTCTCTACTCCAAAATGTGTAGGAATTATGATGTTTTTTTCAGTAATGTGATGCAGAATTCACAGTATGAAATTGCATATGCAGTAGCGCTTTCAACAGTATGTTTAAAATATAAGTATTGTAACTACAATGACAAAATATGTGATAAATTAAAGAAGATATTCCGGTTAATAATACTGCACCAGAAACTTAGAGCGACAAAATTAGCACAAAGAAAAATTGTAGTTACAGTAGTACCAAGATTTCAACGGAAATAAAATTCTCGAGGTTCCCTGAATCCATAAAATAAGGCCTTTTCGGGAAAAGGTCTGTGTGTATCGGTCAAAAGCATAACTCAAAAACGCAAATCGTTTAAATACCAAAATTGGTATTAAAGTTCAGCATCTCCAAGGATGTGAAACAAAGATTTTAAGGAATACCCCCCCTATTCCCCCATTCCCAAGTACGCTTTACAAGAAAAGTTTTTCGAAATGCTTTATTTGTACAAAAATGGCTCTCTTTTGATTATTATACTATATGTTTAAGATAATTACTTGACAACGTTAGTGATGGAGAAAGTCGTGTTACACAAAAAATATACATCATGTTTCAAGCACACATTTATGTTAAATAAAAATTGTATGGAGTTAATAATTTCTAAGATATTCTTTGTTATCAGCTTGAATTTTCAAATAATTATACTTTTTCAACTGCAAAATTTGTTGCTTTTTTTATTTTCTCTACAACATACACAGAATGTAGAGAAGGTATTGCATTCCACCCAAAAATTTGATATCGGGATTTCACCGGAAACGGAATTAAACAAAAAGCATTTTTAGAAAAAGATCCGTCTCTCTCTCTCTCTCTCTCTCTCTGTCTGTGAACAACATAACTCAAAAACGAATAGTAGGATAAACACCAAACTTGGTATTTCAGGTTCAGTGTCGCACCTTCAGAAGGTGCGACAAGAAGATTTTCAAGAAAATTTCCCCACCCCCAAACTGCACTTTACATGGAATATTTTTCTAAGTTTTTCATTTTCTAAAAAATGCCTCTAATAATTTTAATTAAAATACCATATATCTCATTTAGGAGATATTTACATGACAAATAAAATGTGTATGTTGAATTTTCTGGGAATAGCCTTTGAAATCCTCTTCATTTGGAAGGAGTTATGTATAATGTTATTTGTATAGTTTTGCATACTAGTAAATGTTAAGTGATAAGACAAAAACGTAATTGACAAAAAATATAGATCCCTTTAAAGCACACAGTTTATTCCAAATAACTTTTTATGTGCCATAAGCTATTTCCGAGATATCCATTATTAAAAGTTCGGATTGTTCATTACTTGGTCATTCTTTAAACTCCTTTCAGCATTCAGTTGTTTCTCGGGCTTACATGGAAACAGTATGGAATTTTAAGGGCAGCATATAGCGTCCAGTTCTTAAATATTTGACTATCGCTGTTTCCTTTGTATCTATAGCGTAGTGTGTAATGCAGCTATTTGTGCAAAAGTTTATTTGGAATAAAATAAAGTAGACAGAAAAGTAAGCTTTAGTAAGAAGGGTTTGTACATTCAGTAATAAAAATAGAGGGTAGAGAAAGTCATGTGAATGTAACACATCCGACTTTTGCTTTCTCTACCATGTGCATAGTAGGTAGAGAGGGTATTGTACTCCACCTGAAAGTCGATACCAAACTTTCACCAGAGTACATGTGTTGAAACCCCTGAATAAAAAGAAAAAGTATTTTTAGAAAAAGCTCCTTGTGTGTGTGAACAGTATAACTCAAAAAAGTGGATAAACAGCAAACTGTGTATTTAAGTTCATAAACTTCCAAAGACGTGACATGATTTTCAAAAAAATCCCCCATTCCCAGCTATTCCTTACATGGAACATTTTCGATATTTTTTTTTTCTAAAAAATGGCTAACGACTTTTATTTAAATATCACATATGGGTGATATTTACATGATGAATAAAATTTAAGTATATCTAATGTTTTTGGAATGCCTGCGAAGTTCTCGTCATTTCGAAGAAAATATTATAGCTGGTAAATATTAAGCGACAGGCGAAAATGCACTGCACAAAAATTAGGTATCTTTAAAGCACACAATTTATGTCGTAATATTTCTGAAATATCCGTTATTAAAGGTTTAAATTACTAAATAGTTTGTCAATCTTTAAATCTTCTGTCGATTTTCAGCTGTTTCTTCATGATTGCATGGAAAGAGTATGAAATTTTAAGGACAGCATTTATCATCCAGCTCTAAAACTTTTGACTATCACATTTCCTTTTGTATCTATAACGAAATGTATAATGTAGTTATTTCTGCAAAGTTTTGCCTGGATTAAAATGAAGTGGAAAGAAAAAAAATCTGATATGTTACACTCGCATGGATTTCTCTACTCTTGTACAAACTATTTTTACAAACGTCTTATTCTCCATATGCTTCATGTTAATCGAGATGTTAATCTTATTGCTAATTTTCTTGTGGATGCAAGGGGAATTGGTAGGCTTTAAGCGATAGTCAAATATTTTAAGAGCTGCTTGCTATGTTCTAGTATTCCATTCTCTTTGCATTACCAGGAAAAAAATTAATAACGAATACCCATTTGAGAAAAAGTATAAGTATTGGAAAATTTAAGGGAATAACAAGCAATATCTCGAAAATGGTTCAGTCTCTTATCGTTTACCAGTTATGCAAAAGTCGTTCACAATGAAGAATACTTTTGTAGACATTCCCAGAAAAGTCAAGATATACATTTTATTTGTCATGAAAGTATCTTAAATATGTGATATTTTAATCAAAATCGTTAGAGCCACTTTTAGAAAATTAAAATTTTCGATGGATGTTCCATGCAAAGGATAATCTGGAAGATACTGAACCTAAATACCAAGTTTGGTGTTTATCCGACTGTTAGTTTCTGAGTTATGCTGTTCACAGACAGACAGACACACACACACGGACATGTTTCCAAAAATGTTTTATTTTTGGATTCAGAGGGCTTCGAAACATATATTTCCGGTGAAATCTCGGTATCGAATTTTTGGGTGGAATACATGTGAATGTAACAACCAGGGTGTTTCAGCAGTGGTGCACTGACATGGAAAATCGAACATACGTGATCGTATTCCTTGTTTTGGAATTTGAATTTTCAGATCTGATTCAACTATCCTACGTTAGTTTACGTACGACCAGATTGATATTATTAGACTCAGATGAGGCTGTAGGAAGAAAATGTGTGACCAGTAAGGTGCATAGCTCCCTCTAATGCTACATTTATCGCAACGTAAGACATAGAGGCCACGTTAACGTTATTTAGAGTGCAGTTTGCTGTGCTCTGGGAAACCAAAATGGTTTGCCAGAAATTGAGGATCCTACCGTTTGGGTTGACATACCACATTTTAGGAAGATTAAAGACTCTTGGAACCTTTGACTCTCCCTAGAGGTTTTTCTTCGTCTCGCCAAAGTTCAACTTACGAGCTTCCAATAGAATTACTCTCTCTGAAATATACCATTATTGTACGATTGCTTGCCGATTCCTTATATAGATTACTAGGTTTGGTGCCAGCCTACTTACTGCAGAGAATTTTTATGGAGCACAGTCAAGTTGGCATCACTGCTGTAGATCGATGCGACAGAATAGGGGATGGGAAAACACGAGGGTAACTGGGTTCAGTTGACTAAGGGGAAGAGAAAAGGCTTGTGCTACGTCATGGAGATGTACATTGTTTCCTTGTCTGGGAAATATGATATCCACAGAAACACAATCGACATGTTAAAACAATGATCGACATTCTCTGACGCTCCAGGTTCACCAGTATAAAAGAGCCAAAGAAAAGTGTGTCATTGGTGTGCATGTTTGCCAGTTTTACTTGAGGAAACTAGCTGCTCGTGAAATTTTGATTCCATCGTTCTTTCGAATGTACCCTAAGCTTAAAACGTTTTTTATTAATATTTCGACCTTTATATAATTTTCTCCTATCCTACTAAGCTTGTACTAGTATAAGAATTCCTGTTATAAATGCACTAAAAGTTTATTCAACTGTTACCGAACCCACCATTTCTCCTGTTTAGTGTTTTATTCGGCTTATTTGAAACAAAAATACCTGATTTGCTACGTACACATTGTTTTCTCTACCCACTCTTCTTCAAAATAATCTTAAAAAATTGTTCTTCTTTATGATTCGTGATAATAAACCATATAAAATAGCCTTTATTATACCTCTCGTTGCAGGTACAAACAGCACCAAAGGATTTTGTATCCTTTTCTGGGGTCCTTTGAGGCGTATCCTTCACCTTACCTATCGCAGAGCGTTGTGGCTTGATAACACAGCAATAAGGAGTAAAAGAGGGGAGGTTGATGCCTTTGCGTTTGCAGGTGTTACTGAAACCAAAACATGTTTATTGTCTCAGAACCAGTCATGCCGTATATTAGCAAAATTACTCGTGGACGTATCGTGGTATGTGGAAGGCAGGTCGCACTGTTACAGTAATTGCAACGGCAGTACATAAAAGTGTTTTATAGTAAATTACTGGATAACATATTCCAGGAAAGTGGGGAAGACGTCTACATACTGGTCAGAAAGCGGTCACTCCCCGTAAAACATCCACAGATGATGATATTCGTTTACTAAGCACAAATTACTCTTTTGCTATAATTGACTGATCATGTTTAGAAACTAGAGATAAATAAGTATATGGTTTACCGAACATGACATATATATATTATTGCAATAGAATTTGAAGTAATTTTTATTTTTATGTTGTTTGCACCACACTTTGGGAGCCAATTTTGTCCCAAGTTTAAAAATATTAACTTTGTAATTTTGACTGTTTCTTTAAATATTATATATTTAAGTTTGCCTCGGCTGCGTCAGTATTTATATTTTTTTAGAGACATGAATGTCTTATCAGGGAGTGATGCGACTGAAGAATGTAGGCTTACACAGATTATAATTTTATTTCACTGCTTTTATTAATGCTTGACATGATTTAAATAACACCCCACTGTCATAGAGAGGGAGCTGTGAGATTGTTTTATTAATTACTTGCACTTTTTAACACGTAAACTATTTTTGTCTCACACAAAATACGTATTAATCTTTCGAGGTCGAACTTCGCGTCTGGTTGGTAACGCTGTCTACAAGCAACGCGTCCAGTTATGAGCGCTGTCTACAAGCAACTGACTTCTGAATTTGTAAATTTTGCTCCATTTTAGTTTCTGATTGGCCAATCCTTGTCCAATACATTACCTTCGTTTAACTAAAGCTTTTTCTGGTTGTTGATTGGCTATTTTATAAGCTGTCACAAAAATTACATTATTGCATTATTAAAGTTTCAAATTCATTATTGCCTCAAGGTTACCTCATTGTTACCACATTGTTGGAAACTTTTAACCTATTATTCTCACAGCTCCTACATTATTAAATTATGTAATACATTCACATAACATAATTAAACATGTATACAATAATATAACATATACAATGATTGTAATATACACTTTTTATATCTTGTTACATACACATATTGCATTAAGGCGGGTAGTTATTGAGTTTATATATTATATAATTAGACTGAAATCATTTAGGTGTTAAAAATACTGCCTCAAATTGGTTTATATTTTTGTCTATAATCCTGTTGTATTCCTATGATCAGCAATATGTTAGTAAAGGTATATTAACGAATTTTAGTTTGAATTAGGGGGAAAACATGCAGCTTTATTTATTATTTAGTTATGTTTGCTTCTATGCAGCAACAATCATTGATGCCACTGTGAGAATACAGTTCTGTTTATTTTTTGTTCTAAAGTATTGCTAAGTATTTAATGAATCCAGTCAAGCTTTAATTTGAAAGTCTTCTCACACTGCACATTCTACATTTCACTAACCTAGGCGCTCATCATGTTTTCGCCTTAGCTTTTAACCGTTTCAAAGACGTGTCCTACACTAGCTGATAAGGTATGGGCTACCAATCACGATAAGAGGTCTATGTGACAAACTGAATGCACTCACTCTACCTCTTTCTCCTTTAGCCAATACGATCGAGAGCATAAACATATATTTCGTTTCTACGCCGTTTATTGTAATTATTGGTGCAACTATTTAGCAGAAGGATTGGCGCATCCTTGCACCGTGGCCTAAAACGAACAATGAAATGGCCATGGCTTCGCAAGGCCACGTACAACAATAAATAATGTGCCGTAGACGCGAGGTGCAGTAAGATTTTCTTTGGCGCTCTTTATACAAGGGAACACAGTAAGTTAAAGCGATCCATCGCTGTGTGTTGCTTTGAAGTTCCGCTCTCCTTACATGGTCGTCAGAAAAAGAAAACAATACCGGCTTAGCACTATAGGTAATAATTTAAAAATTCAAACCAATAAAAAAGAATATTTCGAAAATAATAAACGTCACAAATGGTGTGCTTTAGAGATACATTTTTGTGTAATAAGATTTTATCTATCTCTTATGATTTCGTAATTATATTAAAGTCATACAGGATGAAATCATTAGAGCCAGTTTTAAGAAAATAAAGAAAAAGAACGGTTTTTTTCCACATAAGGGGTAGTTTGTGGTGGAGAATTTTCCAAAATCTTAGTGTCGCATTCTTGGAAGGTGCAGAACTTAAATACGAAATTGTTATTAACAGACTTTTCGTTTTCGAGTTATATTGTTCTCTCACTCTCTCACATACACACACACAGGAAGCCTGCGGAATGCAATACTTCCCCTATTTATAGGTAAGTAGTACAGAGAAATTCTGATGTAATATACATTCACATGGCTTTCTCTATCCTCTTATCATTTATTAGTGCGTATATAAACTGCTCTTACTAAAGCTTGTTCTTCTATTCTACTTCACTTTAATCCAAATAAATATTTCAGAAATAGCTACATTACTGCTCTCGTTATAGATACAAAGGGAATAACAATTGTAAAATGTTTTAGATTTCGACGCCATGTTGTGACCTTAAAGTTCCACATAGTGTCCATGAAATCACGAGAAACTGCATGTTGACAGTACTTTAGAAGAATGATCAAGTAATGGACAATTCTAACCATCACTTATAGTCGATATCTTGGTAATAGCTTATGTCACACAAAAATTATTTGGAATAAATTGTATTATAAAGAGATCTACATTTTATTATAGTAAGTTTGTTTTTCCTTAACTTTTACCAGTTATAGAAGACTATACAAAATTCCTTCCGAATGAAGACTTAGCAGGATATTCCTACAAAAATCAAAATATAAGTTTTGCTTGTCATGTAAATATCTTCATTAGGTTGTATTTTAATCACTCGTAATAATTTTCTAGAAAAAAATCGAAAAAGTTTGCATATACAGGATAGTTGGTGTGGGAGGATTTTCATAAATTTTAGTGCTGCATCTCTGAAAGATACTAAACTTAAATACCAAGTTTGGTATTTATCAGACTATTCGGCTTTGAGTTACGCTGTTTTCACAGACACACAAACACACACGGAACTTTTTCTAAAACTCCTTTTTTTGAGTTCAGGGAGTCTCAAAGCATATTTCCGATGAAAAATGACATCGAATGTTTTGGTGAAATACAATACTCCCTATTTACTATATGTAGTAGAAAAGGTAAAAAGCTGCACATAAACACATTTAACATTTTAATGAAGCAAATATAAACACATACATACCATGCAAAGGAAGCATTTCAACAGTCCAATCAAAGTTTGTAATAAGTCCTCGAAAGCGTACTGTAAGAAGGAGGGAAACAATACAAAAATGTAACACTGTACGCTGAGTGTAATTAAACACGCTCGAAAGTATTGAATATCCTTGCATCATTCTAAAACGAAAATGGAATTAATGGCTTGAAAAGTACTAGCTTTGAACGCATGAATAGAACAGCAGTAAAACCGATAGAAAAAATTATCAGTGTAAGTAATATCACTAACTAAAGAAACACGCTTCAGTGAGGGGGGAGCTGGCTACGTTAGTAAACTTAAAGGAAGATTAAAAGCCTTCTTCCGTCAATATTAAATTTAACTTCACGGATAGTAGATAAGTAGGCGGAGTTGGGTTAAAAAAGAGCGTGCATTATACATCAGATTTAATTATTTAAACTTACTTATTAAATTATGTGACTTACTCGTGTGACGGCGCTTGTGATTACGCTTGTTTCATTTCAAGTTGTGTAGCGCCCAGTGACGCGCTTCAGTTGGAAAGATTTAGCGGTTATTGCGAGGGGTCTTCCCGATTAACATTTCTGCGACTTACGGCAACTGACATCGCTGCATTACTATTGTAGAAATAATTTATTTCTTTAATTCAACAGTCGTGGACTTTTTCAAACAGAATATTTGATATAACACTCACGTATGCCCAGACAACTCATAGCTATACCACTGAAGCAGCTGTGACCAAACAACGCAAAACGAGCTAGGAGCTGACAATAGAACTCAACAATAAAACGGGTAACATTAATCGTTATCCAGATAGATGCAACTTCAACATAGGAGCATGCGGGTGTTTTATGTTATATTTATTTATTGAGCCCCACGTTTGGGAGCGAATTTGAAGTGGTTATTATTACTTTTGTGTTTATTTAACATTATTGTATATGTTTGTGTATGTGTGTTTACTTCACGTGGTGATGCCATTTTGTGACGTAATTCTTTGTTAGGTTTGTAGCTCCATCTGGTGTTAGCAATTTGCGGCAGTATTAGTTTTTGTTTGAAAGAATGCTACTGTTATTTTATTTAATTTTGGTTCTCTGTCCTCCGGCTTGCTATTATCTTTTGGTCAAGCACTTCTCTTTATACAGGTTGTGTAAACGGAAAGGAATCTTTTATCCAAAGATAACACTGATGAAGGAATTTGTTTTACACTTTTATTGTCGAACACATTTACTATCACATTTACACATTGATCTTGACACTCGCCAAACTGAAACTGTTATAATAACTTCTTACTGATCACTTTTAATCCACGTACTTCAACCTTTCGTATAATTAACTTTACCGTACTTGAGATTTTTCATAACTCTTATACGCGTAACTAACGAATCGATAGCCGACGTGTAATATTTCTGCTGGACTGAAGGCGACGTGTATCATACAAAATACTTTCGACGAACTGACGGGAATGCGACGTGTAGTATACAAAGAATTTTGATGAACTGGGGGCGATCTACCTCTAACTTGGCTCTTTTATACACAAACACCCCGATATGCCTAAAGATTATAACTGAACTGCTATTGGCTAATAAAACGCGCCAACATTAGCGTCTATTTTTATATCCAATGAAAATTATGAATACATATGCTCTAGGGAAATGTTCCAGCAAATTCTAAAAGAAAAACGCGCCAATATTACGTAACTTCCTCGTCTCCAATAATGATAAACAGCTCACCCCCTCGCTGCATTATTGCACGCTATTATTGTCAGTTTCAGTAAGGCAGTATAAACTTACTTCCCAACAATAATTACAATCAACAAACATTTCAAATCAATGTCACATAATAATGCATATTCATACTATAATCACTCTTTACATTTAAATAATTTGTGATACAAATTACTGCATCAAGCATCAACATTTGAAACAAAGGTTACCAATTCAAAATTGTCGCACCGCGGACGACTTCAAAATATAACCAATTAACACCAAAGTAGATAAGTACATAACAGAACTGTGATATTACTTTTTATCATATAAAATTTTTATATAGCTATATTGAATACTTCCTGAGAAAATTGGTAATTTATATCAGAAAATGTCGGTCAGACAAACTGTTCCAAGTAAATATAGAGAAAAAAACTCATATCTTTTCACTGAAGGTAACATCATTGCTTGGACGTATAGAAACGTACCAAATTTGTGCACTTCTAAATATAAGAGGTATATATTTGTAGAGCAAATCTTTCTCTAAAAGATGAAATAAAATTTACTTCTCTCCTCCGAAGAGTATAGGAGTTATGATTTTTTTCTGGGAAGTGTTGCAGACATCAAATTACAAAATGACAGATATAGCGCCATTTTTAAAATGAATTCAATGTGTTACAATAACATTACTTTCTCTACCCTCTAATTATTCTTGCCAAATATTTTTCTATCTACTTCATTTTAATGGAGATAAACATTTGCAGAAATACCTAAAACTGCATGTTTCGTTATAGACGTAAAGGAAACCGCGAACGCTATATGCTGGCCTTAAAATTCCATACTGTTTCCATGCAATTGCGAGAAATAACTGAATATCGACAGGACTTTATAGAATAAAAAAGTATCGAGCAATGCCAGCCATTAATAACGGATATCTCGGAAATACCTTATGACGCAAAAACGTTATTTGAAATAAATTGTGTGTTTTAAAGAAATCTAAACTTTTTTGTGGTACGTTTTCGTCTATCGCTCAACGTTTACCAGTTATACAAAATTGGCCTTGTAATTAGGATCTTTGTTATTGCCTAAGAAGTTTTCAGTAACTGATCGGAAGGCGGTCCATGCTTCTATTTCTCTTTCATTCATTGTCTTCTCAAAATCTTCATCCTTCATCAATTTCTTTATTTGAGAACCAACAAAAATTCCAGCCTTTAATTTGTCTTGTGTAATGAAGGGAAATTTCTCGGAAAGGTACTTGAAACAGGGTCCATCCTGTGGTAGAGCCCTTACAAATTGCTTCATCAAGCCCAATTTTATGTGTAGTGGCGGAAGCAATATGTTTATATCTCTATATTTTTGAAGTGAAATTGTGAAAAAACTATACGTGATAGAAAAAAATTAAACAGTTCTGAAATCAGCATAAAAACGTGAGTCCGAATCACTTATTAGTTTTCAGTCATCCTATATCATGCAGACTAGTGTTATGATTGGTGATTATTTTTCGTCAGAATCGAATTTGTTACGCGCACATATGTGAAACAGAAATGTGACGCAAATACATCTGGTAGTTCTGTTGACAGTATCTCGGAGTAATACGAGACAACTGGTGGCAAGTGATGGTGTGTGGCAGGCAGACGAAGTGGCGAGGGCAAACAGAACACATACAAACCCCTGAACTCAATTAGAACCCTACGGTTTACTGAACCAGACAAACTAACCAAAGTTCAAATAGTGCGATGGCCGCTCGCTGTGCGACAAAGAAGGTGAAATCAATCAAAGTAACGTAAATGAATTTCGGTTAAATCAGCCAAGCGTGGCTCGCTCTTCCGTCCTCTCGCACACAGAGGAAGTGACGGAGGATCGTAAAATTAGCGCTAGAGCGCGCATCTCTTTACAAACGTGAAATGAGACCACAAATTAGTTTCTGTGTCATTTTCTACCTACATAAAAGTTGTTGAAACTTCCGACTGAGAGTTATGGACACAATGTTTATTTAAGTGTTTTTGTTAAATTTCCCTATTTTGTTCCAAAGTCTATTGGAAGTAAAAACGGTACAGAAAATGTAAATTTACACTTAAGTAGATGTTTTTCACGCTGCAGATTTACTAGCATGCACACAAGCATTATATTAGATTATAGCGGTCTAATACTGCACACAAATATACAATTACAAATTACGGATAAATACTACGTCACATCTCAGCACTTTATTGATTCATTTGTTAATTTTAAAGCATTGGACAATAAATAAATTTACAATAGATATTACTTCAGCGTATTTAATACAGTTCCAAAAGCCTTCTAAACTGAACTTAAACTTTTTTTTAATTTTTTATCAACATTTTCAAAATATTGTAACCCAGAGGCTGTGACTCAAAAGTTATCGGAATGTCGCGCCAGAAAGTCGGAGATAAGCAAGGATAAGTCGCGCTCTCGCCCGGCGTAAATACCAGAAGCGCTATCGGTAGATAATCAGAATCTTCTGGAACTTTCTCCGCACCCCGTCTGCAGAACGTGTGTCCAGATAGTTTTAGAATGCTTTGTGGAATATTGCATTGGAATATAAGCGAGTTGTGAGCAGGTTTCTGCTACGTCAAGTACGGTTCTCCGAGCGAGTGCTGCGGCGGAGCGAGAGATTGTAGAAATCTTGTGTTCGACTCCGCAGCGAGTGAATCGTCCAGAAGAAGTTAACGTTACGAAGAAAGACAAGTAGCGGGTAAATTGAACTAGTTCATATTAATGAAATGATAGTGTGAACTAAGTGAAGTTCTAGTGAAGGTTTAATCAGATCAAAACAGTGACAGTAAGAACAGAGAAGTGACAGTTTTAAAACTGGACAAAGTCACAACGCATTAAACTCTTTAATCCGGATGGTATAATTTCTATGTAGTGTGGAACAAGTATATAACGATACAAGTGTTGTAAGTGGAGAAGAAGGAAGAATTTTGAAAATGCGAGACGAAGTCGAGTACGGAGAAGGGAATTGTGGTGTTTCCACAATAGTGAATAACAGAAATAGAGCTTAAACGAAAATAAATTAATAATTTACTAACAACTGCTGCAAGTGATGATTGCAGTAGCAAGGTCACCAACTTACGGCTTATACGTAGCTGCTGCATGAATTAAATCATAAGCAAATATTAGTAAATAAAACGCAAGCAAACACGAAGGTAAAATACAGCCATCAAGTATGATTATTCAGCGTGTGCAACAACAAATCTATCAAAAGTTAAAGGATTTAATAAACACTGCCGTTTGTGAAAATTGCAACACCTGCAATGGGCACGTGAACACCGTCACTGGGGTGCTGAGTGGCAAAATGTAGTGTTTTCGGACTAGTCCTGCTTCAACGTGTCCTATAGTGATGGCCGCATACGTGTCCGACGGTACCGTGGTGAGTGCAACCTGGAGGGCTACATTGTTGAGTGGTATAGCCGACAAACACCAGGTGTGATGGTTTGGGGGACATTGGTTACAACAACCGATCTCCCCTCCTACGAATTCAGGGCACTTTGAGGCAGTATTTTCAACACTTAAATGATTTCAGTCTAATTATATAATACCTAAATTCAATAACAGCCCGCCTTAAAGCAATATGTGTATGTAACAATATATAAAAAGTGTATATTACAATCATTGTACATGTTTATATTATTGTATCCATGTGTAATAATGTTATATGAATGTATTACGTAATTTAATAATGTAGGAACTGAGAGAAATAGGTCAAAAGCTGATAACAATTAGGTAACAATGAGGTAACCTTGAGGCAATAATGAGTTTGAGAGTTTAATAATGTTACTTGCGATTCTTGGAAGCAATAATGTAAATTATGAGACAGTTTAAAAATAGCCAATCAACAACCAGAAAAAAGCTTTAGTTAAATGAAGGTATCTATTGGATTAAGAATAGCCAATCGGAGACTTGAAATACAGAAATTTACAAGTTTAGGCGGTTGAAATCAGTTCAGTTGGTTGCAGACAGCGTTACTAATCAGACGCAAAAACTGTCGTCAAGATATTTAATACGTATTCGTGTGAGACGAAAATAGTTTTACGTGTTAAAAAGTGTAAGTAATTAATTAAAGAATCTCGCAGCTCCCTATATCAGAGAAGTGTTATTTAAGTCGTATCAAGTATTAATAAAAGGAGTGAAGTAAAATTATAATCTGTGTAAGCCTACATTCTTAGTCGCACCACAACCCTGCCAAGACATCCATGTCTCTAACAATAATACTGACGCAGCCGAGGCAAACATAAATATATAATGTTTAAAGAAACAGTCAAATTACAAAGTTAATATTTTTTATAAACTTGAGGTAAATGCCAGCTGAAAGTACACTTGGGGCTAAGGCTACCGGAAACCGGGTACCATACGTGCGGTTGCAAACAAACTTCAAGTTCGGCTCCCAACAGTTGAAATATAATACAACTCCTTCAATACAAACTACTTCTAATTGACGCCCAAAGCGTGATGCAAATAACGTAACAAACCACCTACTTCAACTTTGAACAGTAACCGGTACCTGACGGTGGTTGTAGAGCCTGAGGTACTCCTGCTTCAGGCATCTCCACAGGCCACATTTCAATAGGACAATGCGCGGCCACATATTGCGAGGAATGTTCAAGCCGCCTTCGAAGAGCGATGGGTACCATTGCTTCCCTGGCCTGCATGTTCGCCTGACATGTCGCCCAACAAACATGTCTGGGATATGGTTGGTCGGCACCAGGTGCGTCACGGTCCTCCAGTAACCAGTGTCACGGATTTGTGGGCTGGAATACAAACTGGGTGGAGGGAAATCCCTTAGGAACTTATTTAGAACCTTTTTGATTCAATGGCAGGGCGTAAAACAGTTCTAATTGCAGCGTTTGGATGCCACACCAAATACTGAATATTAGGGCTCAAAGGTCATGTATAGATTTTAAAATTTTATCATTTGTTAACCTGTGGTATTAAATTCATTGAATTCATGCGTTTCCTTCTTGGTGTTACAATTTTCACAAACGGCAGTGTAGTTCATGTAAATTAGGCAAAACAAGCAAGTATTAAGGTTACCAACGTGGACTGCAGGAAATGCAACTTTCCACAATGGAACCATGAACGAGAAGTGGATAAACAAAGCTATTGCAAAAAAATTCATATTACACAATTGCTAATAAATTGCGATTTTCTTATTCTTATCGCAATTCCTACCTCTGCTGCGGCTAAATCGAAACTATCTCATTCATAAGATAATGCATCAAGATTCTAGCGAAGCTATTAGAAGTGTAATGTGGAGCAATTAGTCTTTTCCGTGTGGTCTTCGCACGACCTAAATGTGTAGATTTGATGACAAAAAAATATCTTTAAAATATTTGCTTGAAAACGCGTCTCTTGTTTAATAATAAGCAAATTTGTGGGGAACATTCCTCTCTGCAGGCTTCACTCCACTTAGTTCAGCGAGATGATTTATAAGCAAAGAATACAAACCATTAAAGGCGTAGTTTTAAGTTTTCTAGTAACACGATAGCTACTAATTTAAGCCTCAGCTTTTCCTGTATTTTCCTTCCTCGTTTACTTACCAAATAAACCCTGCTGCAGTGTTTTCTGTTTGTATTTCAGGTTATCGTATCAGACTGTTTGGCTGTAAATTTGGATTATTTTTGATTTACAGCAAACCAGTCAAGAGGCTTAGTCCGAGCTGTTAACCTTCATAGTGAAAAGGAAATGCTGAGATATTGCCGCAGTATTTGGTTCCACCCTAACACAGACAAAGGTCTGAGTACTTCCTGATCTGCAAAAATCTTTCACTTAGAAGAGATCACAAGCAAGACAGATAGAATACGCTGGGTTCCTCCTAGTATAAAGGCTAAGGTGTTTGCTATGTAATCCGGAGAGCTAGAGTTCCAATTCATTTAGAGTTAACTACAACTTGTAAAGAAGTTATAAAGAATGACATTAAGTTTTGGACCGTGGGATCAAGTGAATGCTCACCAATCGTCGCTTCCATCATCGTCTGTGTGTGTTTGGGATGCTATAACAGTGGAGAGGGAAACAGTATGCAGGGATATGATTTGAATACCTATGTAGTGGTTACGGTGGTTTCATGTTGTTAAGGTTTTATTAGTGTTCGTTTCTTTAACGCAAATGTCATACAACAAAACCTGTATTACACTCACATGACTTTCTCTACTCTTCTAGAAACTATTTTTCAAACGCTTATTCTCCATATGCCTCATGTTAATGGAGATGTTAATCTTATTGCTAATTTTCTTGTAGATGCAAGGGGAATTAGTAGGCTTTAAGCGATAGTCAAATATTTTAAGAGCTGTTTCCTATGTGTAGTATTCCACTCTCTTTGCATGTCCAGGACATAAAAAAATGAATAACGAATTCCCACTTAAGAAAACGTATAAGTATTGGCAAATTTAAAGGGAATAACAAGCAATATCTCGAAAATGGTTCACTCAATAAAAAAATGTATATGACATAAATTGTGTATTTTAACGCGATCTACATTTTTGTGTAGTAAAAGCTTGTCTATCTCTTATGGTTTACCAGTTATGCAAAAGTCGTTCACAATGAAGAATACTTTTGGAGACATTCCCAGAAAATTCAAGATATACATTTTATTTGTCATGAAAGTATCTTAAATATGTGATATTTTAATCAAAATCGTTAGAGCCAGTTTCTGAGAAAATTAAAATTTTGGAAAAAAAATGTTCCATGTAAAGGGTAATCTGGGGTGGGGGATTTTCTTGAAAACCTTCGTGTCGCATCTCTGGAAGATACTGAACCTAAATAACAAAATTGGTGTTTATCCGACTGTTTGTTTCCGAGTTATGCTGTTCACAGACACAAACACGGACATGTTTCCAAAAATGATTTTTTTGGATTCAGGGGATCTCAAAACATACTTTTCCGGTGAAATCTTGGTATCGAATTTTTGGGTGGAATACAATACTTCTACTTACTATACGTAGTATAGAAAGTAAAAATTATGAAGTTTAAGCTCTCCTGCTGAAATGCATTATTTTATACCAAATTGGTGTTGAAATCGTTTAAATATCATATCGCTTGGAGAAGCAATTTTCATTGGAAATGACACGATTAACTTTCAGTTAGACGTTTCCTATGCTGCTTGAAATAAGTGAATTTGGCTTTGCACTTAATCACAAGGTTTCAAATAAAAATAAGAGTTGGGTTAAATATTTTTATATGGCAAATGATTCCTACCAGGAAAGGAACCAGGTTCATCAAATGAAGTCGATAGAAGTAGATTATATATATGTATAAGTAGTGGGTAACCTCTGTTTTTATGACATGGATATGGTACCAAGATGGTGGACACAGATCATAAATGCAATGAAATGATATTTGAGAAAGGAATGTTGGGAAGAAAACGTCCAGGTCTAAATACATATACGGTAATTTTCTGCCAGTTATGAGGACTGAAGAAGACCTGGAAGAAACCTCAGTAAGGGAAGTCGGTCGTGGCGGTGGAATCGTATATACAAACATGTTTTCCTCACGTGGTGATAATCGATGAACAATGGGAAAACTACAATGTGCATGCCATTATGAATAAAATATTAATGTCGGAAGAAATGGAGACAGACTGATATTTAAAGAAACTAAACATTACGATAGTGTGTATCTTAATGTAAAGGAAGATAAAATTCGTACAAAAGGTTTTAGTTGTCGTAGTTGTTATCGCTTCTCAGATTAAGCATTAAGCCCTTTTCTGTTTATCAAATTTTCGTTCAGCGTTTCCTGGGAACAGCATATCGGCGTGCTAGTATTTTGCAACTCTTATCAACTATTTCTTGACCATTATAATTGAACCGGCTACCTTTGTTGTCTGTATATTGTTATGTATGTTACCTTATTCGTTTTATCGCAACCCATTACCCATCTTGGAATGTTCTTCCTGATGCCCGAATTTTCTTAATTTTCTTTAGCGTATGAATCTGTCATTCGCTTTCATAAACAAACTGGAATTGGCGTTACTCTGTAAAATCTTAATTTTTATAATACTTTTTGTATGATACTGTTCCATGGCTCACATACTACTTCGAATTTATTTGTTTTTTTGTTCCTTCTCTGATTATATAGGAGTTTAAACTTTTAAAACAGAATACCTGTTCTGAAACATACTCGTAAAATAGCTTGTTTTTATTCTAGCAGGAATTATGCTTCTCTCTATTGGTGTTTTAAACCATAAACACTACATGTCTAGTTAAGCTATCTTCGTTTCTCTAGTAAAAATACGTACCTACGAATGAAGGACTGTCAAGTGGAATCACTCGCATATTAAAATTTAAAGTTCATCTGCAAAAAAATTTAGCATAGTGATTGAAATACTACACTTTTTACTTTCCCTACTACGTATAGTAAAACTTCGATACCGAGATTTCACCGGAAATACACGTTTTGAGATCCCCTGAACCCAAAAAAGCATTTTTGGAAACATGTCCGTGTGTATGTGTGTGTGTCTGTGTGTCTCTGTGTCTGTGAACAGCATAACTCAGAAACGAACAGCCGGATAAACACCTAACTTGGTATTTAGGTTCAGTATCTTCTAGAGATGCGACATGTAGGTTCTCAAGAAAATCCCCCACCCCTTTATATGGAACATTTTTCGAAAATTTTAATTTTCTCAAAAATGGCTAACGGCTTTGATTAAAATATATGTTTAAGATACTTTCATAACAAATAAAATGTATATCTTGAATTTTCTGGGAATGTCTCCAAAAGTATTCTTCATTGTGAGCGACTTTTGCATAACTTGTAAACCATAAGGGATAGACAAAATTTTACTACACAAAAAATATAGATCGCGTTAAAATACACAATTTATACCCTACACATTTTTTTGTTGAGTGAACCATTTTCGAGATATTGTTTGTTATTCTCTTAAATTTTCCAATACTTATACTTTTTCTCAAATGGAAATGCGTTATTCATTTTTTTTGTCCTGCTAATGCAAAGAGAATGGAATGCGCCACATAGCAACCAGCTCTTAAAATATTTGACTATCGCTTAAAGCCTACCAATTCCCCTTGCATCTACAAGAAAATTAGCAATAAGATTAACATCTCAATATATCGATTAACATGAAGCAAATGGAGAATAAGTGTTTGTAAAAATAGTTTGTACAAGAGTAGAGAAAGTCATGTGAGTGTAACACATCAGATTTTTTAGATTACGATTTATTAGAAAACTTCTAATTTTTTATATCCATCAGTACCCCTATCTGACGAAAAGATGGTTGAGATCATAGAGCTTATGAATAATATTTGGCATATCCTGGTTCGAAACGCGTGAACCTTCTTTGTTGGTATTTTCAGCGCTTTGGCTCCATGCATAGCCTTGGTGCTAAAATAGAAATGGTGTAAATGTTTTGTGTAAATGTTCTCCTTGGGGCCTTTGGTGCATTAAGCTGAAGAAAAAATTTACGGTTGTCGGAACTAACACCCCTTATGGTGCGGGGTCGCCATGATGCAAGCCCCCATTGCAACGGGTTTCGATTTCGAACCGCTCGAGACCGCGGTCGTCTTCAGTGCCTAGTTCCTGTCTCAGCAAGCTTGCAGTATAGTAGCCCCAAAAGATAAAAGGGGAATTCCTACACAGGTGGAAATCTGTGAGGACTGGGAGTATGCGAATTCTTATAATATCGGGGAAATGGGATATGTTACAATTTCGTAGGTTGGAAGGCAGAAGCATTCAAAGCAACCTTGGCGTGGTTGAAAATGATATATTTGTTTCTTATTTAAAATTATAACATTGCCAAATACATGGGCATTAATACTTGGTTAAGCAAGTTTAAAATAAATATGTACGATTACAATTTTCAATAACATCTTCTTCAAGAAAGGGCAATCCAAAGAAGAAGGTCTAACCCATTCCTATTTCGCTCTCACCAGCAACAAACTGCTTAGAGGTTCAAAATGCTGCATTCTGATTATTGCACTCAGTCACCCGTTCACTCTTCATCACGATTGAAGTATGATTGATGTCTGTCAAACCTCAGGATCAAATGCTAGATGAATTTTATGATAATATTGTTGACACATATGCAAGCGAAGACTTTACTTTCCCAATGGATAAGTCCACTTCTTTTTCTACACACTGTGCTAAGCGGAAGGAATAATTTTGTTTTTGTAGGAAATCGCATATCAAATAATAGGAATTTTCAGAACCCGTTTTGGCCGAGGGCGGATCGAAAAGTAGCCTACAATAATTTTTTTGTACCTTGGTATTGCAAATGGAAGGTTGCAATTTCACACAGATATAGTTTGAAGTTTTCACTACAGAGGTTATTTTTTGTTTCATGTGCAGTTCTAGCGAGAGAAGCGTGAACTACACAACAAAGAGGGCGTGCATGTTACTGTCGTTCACGTCTGAAGAGCAGAGAGGTGTGGTTCGATATTTTTGGGCCAAAGGACATAAACCGAGTGATATTCACAGGGACATGCATGGTGTGTATGGGGATGATTCTATGGACCGTAGGTGTGCATTCTGCCTAGAGGGCCGTGTGCTTTGCCACACATGTCAGAGGCATTGACGCGGCAACTTTGAACGACCGGCGTGTGCAACTGCGAATCTTATCGCAACAGTTCAACGTTTCCTATGGTGCAGTGTACGACATTAGTCATGACACGTTGAAATTTCGTAAAGTTAGTGCTCGCTGGGCGCCTAAGAGCCTGACAGACAATCACAAGGGCCAGCGAATGATGACGAGCTTGGATCACCTAACGCGGTACATCGCAGAAGGGCATGACTTTCTGAAAGGAATCGTCACTGGTGATGAGTCGTGGGCATACTACTAAACGCCCGAATCCTAGCAAGCAAGTATGGAGTGGAAACATGCTGGTTCCCTAGAGAAGAAGAAATTCAAAGTGACTCAATCTGCTAGGAAAGTGCTTGTGATGTTCTGGAATAGCCATGGAGTTGTATTGGTGGACTTTGCTGAACACGGGACCACTGTGAATGCTGCAGCGTTCATGAAAAATTTGGTGAAGTTACGTCGTGCCCTTCGTGACAAACGCCACAACCTTAATACTGACGATGTCGAAATTCATGACAATGCCCGCCCTCATGTTGCTGCTGTTCGTCAGAAAATCACCAAATTTTGTTGGGAGGTGCTCCAGCATTCACCATATAGTCCGGAACTTGCACCATCGCACTTTCATCTATTTGCTCCCATTAAGAAATTCCTGGCCGGCCTACGCTTTGCGACAGATGCGGAAGTGAAATCGGCAGTCCGTAGATGGCTATACTCCAAGGAAACTGACTTCTACGAACAGGGTATATTGAAACTGGTATCACGATGGGAGAAATTTGTTGAGAAACTTGGTGGCTCTGTCGAAAAGTAGGTAAAAGGTGTAAGTTGATTTGTGATAATTTATTTATTTTTTTGTTTTAACTATTAAAATTTTTTGTAAGAAAATAATTTCCCCCTCTATTCTTTCTTATTTGATCAGAACTGGTTGTTAAATTTCGACGCTGAGCGAAATAGACAAGTCATAAGTATTGAACCCCACATTTCACCGCGTTACCTCTTAAAGTCAATGTAGCTTCTTTTCTTCACTCTACCGTGAGAAACAGGCACAGCAAGGTCACCTGTGTTCGCGAGACCGCATACTCTGTTGCACCTTAACTGTGCTCCTATTTACTCAGTAATGATATTCATTAAATGTAATGAACATCTTTATAGGGAAATCTATGTGTTTTGGATGTTCAGTAGTTCGTTGTTTAACTTAGATGAAAACTTTCAACAGAACGTATCGTTAAAACTAAATGCTCCTATGTTAAATCCTAAACAATGAGAACCGTAATGTTTGATACTCTACATTGTGCAGGTGAACTCAAAGGCTGTACTACTCTGCCTGGAAAGGATTTCCAAATCTGTGTAACCTTTAAGTGCAAACGTTTAAATATTTAATGTGGAATAGATTTCCCCTCGCTGCGGCTTGGGGTTCTCTGTTTCCCAAGCGGAGTTTCTTAGAGCTACAAGATTTAGTTAGCGCCTCCAGACAAGAGACGTGAGAAATACTTTCCTTTCAGGAGAAATTCATTATTATAGTTAGAGGACTTAAAGCCTCGTTCCGTAGCCTTTACTGGGTAAGGGATTACCCGAGAGCTAGTTAAGGGGAGCAACCTCCTTGGAGAACCCATGTTTACACCCCTTCAGTACATTTGTTTCCTGCTGCAGAGTAAATTATTCCCGTAGTCTCTGCAAAACCTCCAAACCATGCTGATTAAACGAAAACGGCTGTACAGCAGCGCGCTGAAGGATTACGCTCCAAACGACAATGATGGACTATTTAAAAGTAATGAGGGCCTTGAACACTTGCCGATCAGTCTGTGATCAGACTGCAATATTCATAATGATATTATGATTTCATAATATCATTATGAAAGGAGCAAAGTCGCTCCTTTCATAATGATATACTAAGTAAAGCTTACTATATTTGGATAATATTTAAGCGAAGTATAAAGGCGATCTCCATAACGTAAGCTGTGAATTAATACAGAGGGCCAGAGTTCGAATCATCTGCATAAGGTTTCTTTGTACCATTCCATGATTGTGATATGAAAAATCCGAGTTAAGACGTCTTGGTTATTTCTGTTATATACTATTTCATATACGCCATTCACAAATATCCTATCGTCGGATCGTTTTGAGCCACAGAGTTTTCCTTTATCCTTCAAAAATACAGCTCAGATCACTATCAACACTTTGGATCACGGGAGTAGGTTAGTGATTACTAATTAGCCAGCTTAAATCCTCTTGTAAATGTATACTATATTAATATTATTTTAAAAAAATCACAAAAATATTTAGTGAACATACTTATGTAAACTGTGTTAACATTTATTTGAATTACTATTATTAAATTAAATTAATTGCTATAATTAGTTAATTTATCATATAAGACGGGAGTTTTCTTAATTTTTGTTTACCATATTTAAAATCAACGTCCATAAAGGGTAGAAATTGAAGACAGTCTTAGCTTGGATCTCTACGTATCAGCTCATATCCTCTGAATATAGTGTCTTATTTTTACTTTCTCTTCCACCGATACCGATATTTCAGAAATACATATTTTGAGGCCCCTGAAACAAAAAAAAAACATTTTACGGCACGAAGATTTTCAAGAAGCCCTCCCCCACACCAGACTACCCTTTACATAGAATATTTTTCGAAAATTTTGATTTTCTCAAAAAGCGATATTTATTAAAAAATCATATGTTCAAGATATTTTCATGACAAGTGAAATGTGTGTCTTGAATTCTTTGGGAATGTGCACAAAAGTCCTCTTCATTTTGAATGGGTTATGCATAACTGGTAAACCGTAAGAGATAGACAAAATATTTCTACACAAAAAATGTAGATCTCATTAAAACACACAATTTATGTCGTATACGCATTTTCCATGATGGATAGTTTCCTAAAGAGGTACCAAAGATGTACGGCCAACGACGGTGGCCAGTTTCAGCATTTCCTTTCATAAAGTTGGTAAGTAAAGCCTTTAAAATTAGTTTCATCCGCGCCTTTCTCCGATAGCAGCAGACGGCAACGAGCGCCGAGGACACGCAGGTGGTTCGGAATGTTTTGGCTCACCCTGTATATAGTAACACAATGCTTTCTTATAAAAGGCATATAAATACTTAAAGTATAATTATGTAAAGGTATTTCAATAAATTGTGTAATAACGCTATTTGCTTCGGGAACACTTGTTCATTCTTTAACACTTTCACTTATCCCTAGTCATTTAAATAATATCAGCATAATCGATATGTAGGTAGTTTCACTACATAAAACAAAAGTGCGCCTTGCATTTTCCAACAAGCCTGTCTAAATGAGTGGGTGTTCTACAGTTAAATTGTGTGATAGGGTGCTTTGTAAATCTGTGAAATTTTTCAATAATTTTAGTTAAATGGTAGACTTTGTATTGTTTTAATGTGCTGCTGGCATATCTAATATTTTAAAGTTTGATACATACCGGTGTATTTCCGCGTTGGTATCCTTGCACGCTATCAGAAGCTGCACCTTACTCGAGGATGTAATCCTTTTCAATGAAGACTGAAGTAAGGGTGTGAAAATGATTGCTTGGTTCGCCACTATACAAGATTTCTTCCTTAATTTTAGTCAGCGCAAATGTCTCGAGCAGTATTTCCCAGGGCATGCAGATAGAGCTATGATGTTTTAAAACGTTTTAATTTATGGCATTAAATTAAAACACACAATTAAGTATCAGTTGAGTGCAGAAAATTAAAAATATGTTTAAAGTTGATAAACTAGATTACAATTCAAATATTGTGTGTGGAATCGATTTACGATCTCCGGCGTGATTAGTCAGAACCCAAACATTACACCACACAGCAACTGAGCAATGGGGATTTATAAATACATTAACAGCGTCTCGGCCCTGCCCTGGGTTTCGTTGTGGTTATATTTCGTTTCTAATGGCGATAAAAATAAATACAAGAATAACAATAATAAACCGTACTTACTTCCTTACCCTAGTTTAGTCAATTACGTATAAATTTCATAACAATACTTCTTTTGGCTAGCAAAGTCTCAAAGGCTTAGCGTGGTTTTGGAAATATTCCTGTTCAGCTTTGGTTCGAATGTTTATTTAAATCACCTCAACTCCATACTTATATACAAGTTTTATATATATAATAAGATAATAAGAGTTCATGCGTACGGTTGGACAGGCCAGACGGACACAAATAGGTGCTCAGTTATAGCGTACAAAAACAGTTAGGATGTATTACATTCACGTGACTTTCTGTGCCCTCTATCGTTTACTGGAGGTATAAAACTATTCTTTACGAAAGTTTATTTTTCTATCTACTTAATTTTAATTGAGAACAGACCTTTGCAGAGGTAGCTACAACACATTTCGTTATAGATACTAAGGGAATAGCGATAATAACATTTTAACAATTTATGCTGGCCTTAACATTTCATATTCTTTCCATACTGTCACGAGAAACAACTGAAAATCGACAGGACTTCAAAAGAATGACATTGAAAAATTCATACCATTGATAACGAATATCTCAAAAATGGCTTATGCCACAAAAATACTTACTAGTAATAATTAGTGTGTTTTAAAGACAACTACATTTTTTGTGTCTATCACGTAACGTTTACCAGTTATACAATATTATACAAAATTCCTTCTGAACAAAGAGTACTTCGCAGGCTATTCTCAAAAAAATCCAAATACAATTTACTTATCATGTAAATATCTTTAATATATGGCATTTTAATCAAAATCGCTAAACCTATTTTTAGAAACGCAAACATTTCGAAAAAGTTTTCATGTAAAGAGTAGTTTGCGGTGAGGTATTTGTTTTGAAAATTTGTGTGTCGCATCTTTGGAAGACACTGAACTTAAATACCAAGTTTGGTATTTATCCGACTTTCCGTTCTTGAGTTAAGTTATTCACACATGCACCTTTTTCTATTATTTTGGGCGAGAGGGTAGTTTCATGGACCTCAAATCATTTATTTCCGATATTCCGGTGATATTCTCCATATCGAATTTTTGGGTGGAATGCAATACTTTTCTACCTACTACGAGTATGCATACCGACATGCGTAGGAACGCAGCTGATTATGTTGGTAATGACAAATCTAGCCCAACCCTCTGCCAGCGGCAGCTTTTCTGTTCCTCGAGCGTAATTTCTAGCCGCTGGATTGGCAGGGTACACCCAAAAATATGGCCAAACTGGCGAGAGATAGCGTTACACGCTGCATGTTCCCTGTCGGAGTACCATTAATGCAATGGTTAATTTAGGCGAAGTAATTTTATATTATAAAATACAATATAATAAACACGAGAAACTTTGTCTTCGTCTCCATGTTGTTCATGAAAGCTCTCACATAAATATCGCAGCTGCCCTTCGTTTTAACGCCACAACCCTGCATCTAGAAGGTCCAATTATGTCGTATTGGTCTGTTTCCTTTTGTGTCAATCGTAACGAAATTCTTTCATAGAGGTATCCCAAGCACCCCTTCATTTCACATCGACTAGAATATAGTTCACTGGTTCGATTTTGTGTCTCAGGACTTTTTTTTCTCAGCCCAGTCACATAAAGAACTGATACTGGCTAGGTGGAGTCAAAGGCTGGTTATTTGAAAGTGCAAATCTTACGGAGAGAACAATACTATGATCTAGGCTAATGAATAGCTTTTCATTTACACTAGTGTATGTAGTAGAGAAAGTAGTTCGCATAACCCTTTGAATTTTGGTCATATTATGGCTTTGTTAATAAACTTATCAAAAGCAATGCTCATAAATTACTTAAGTGTAGCATTTATCTGGAAGTTAAATAGTGTACGAGATATTTAGAGTTTTTGACACGGTACTCCATTATAACTATCCCTTTGGAGGTAGCGTAACAAGGCTATTTACGGTACCTTCATAAAGTAATATGTATCAGCAATCGTTTGGCCTTTTGAGTGAAAAGTTCAGCACACAAACATAAGAAACGATCTAAAAATGAAACCTTTACTTCAGTATAGCACATTATACAGGGTGATTTATGAAGAACTGATACATTTCTTTCTTTAATTATTCTGTTCGAAATACACTAAATGCCGTAATTTTAGCACCAGAAGAAAATTCTGAAATTTTGATTGCCTGTCACTATATGCGCAGATGTACATGTTTTATTCGTAATTGTTAATTTTATTGTCGGCAACATTTTTTGAGATTTTGTTCTAATCAACGTGAAAATGGCGTACACATTAAATGAACTAATCTTCCTTTTAAAGCAGTACTGGATTACGAGTTCAATTACTTCTACTCAAAGGGCAAACCAGAGAGAATTTGGTGTTCAGAATCCTACTCAAAGAAACACAATATTGGGACCGGTAAGCAAATTTGAAACAACTGGATTTCTGGTGAGTCAAAAAGGCAAAACTCGTTCATCTAGGCTTCCCACGGTTGTTGACGTAAGAGAACGACTGGATCAGTCACTCAAAAAATCATTAAGACGTTTGTCGCAGGAGACAGGGTACAGCTACTCAATGTGTCAGAGAGCTGTGAAAAGTGCAGGCCTAAAGCCGTATAGGATTGCGGTTGTCCACCAGTGACAGGAACCAGATAAGAATAGACGAGTGAATTATTGTCGTTAGTTTCAGGCGTTCATTGTGCAAAATGCTGCCATATTGTCCATCACGTGGTTCACAGATGAAGCATGGTTCCATTTATACGGCTATGTGAACTCAAATAACTCACGCTATTGAGCAAGCGAAAATCTGCATGTTATTCATGAAGCACCTATGCACCCGGTTAAAATCGGAGTTTGATGCACAATATCCGCACAGAGAATAGTGGGATCAATATTTTTAAACAATGTGAACACTGCAGAGTACTGACGGATTTTCATGGAGTTTGCTCAGCAACTAGACGATGAAGAGCTGAGTCAAGGACGGCGCTACATGTCATACATTAAATGAATCCATGCACTAATTGCAAGTTTCTTGACGACCGGATAATTTCCAAGAACCTGTGGCCACCTAGATCTCCGGATTTGACATCGTCGGATTTGTTTCTATGGGGTTACTTAAAAGACAGGGTTTATGCCACACGTCCCCAGACATTGGATGATCTGAAGCACAACATTACACAGGAGATTCAAGGTATTGACAACAGAGTCCTCCAACGAGTGGCCAGTAACATGTAACGACGTGTTGAGTTGTGCCTTATACAGGATGGAGGACATTTTCAACATTTGCTATATAAGTAAATAATCTCCCAAAATTCCTCTGCATTTCAGGTATAATAGGTTGTCGCTAGCATAACTCGTTTAGAAACAACTAAAGAAATAAGTGTGTCAGTTCTTCATAAATCACCCTGTACATGCTAACATCGACTATTCTTGTCAGATTTTAAACTAGTAGAAAGGATGCGGATTTATTATGATAGGTAGACAACCAGATTAGTCCGAGTTTCTGTAAGAGATAGATTTTTCTCTATATACCTACAGTAATTACTAGTTGCCATTGTATAAGGAAAATAAGCTGGACTTATATAGATTAAGATCCATGACAATGTCTCAATTTTAGGACTATGGATCACTAGATTGGAGGTAGATTGAAGCTATCTTGTGCTAATTGCTGCGGTTTAAAGCATAACGTTACTGGCTTTAAGTAAGAGAACCTCGTCTTTAATGCTCGTTAGCATAATATCCATGCAAGATTAATAGTAGGTGTGGAGTACCTACACGAGAAGGCCATTACTATTACAGGTAATTAGTGTTTAGCGTGTGTCCTGGTCAACCGTAGGGACCGTGCCCCTTCACGTTAAATCAGATCATACAAACAAACAGTTTCCCGATTTCCGCCTCACCTGGCTAACCCTCTTCTCCTAACAGAATAAATTTACATCGTTTTGCTGAAAACATTATTCACTTGTTGCGGTTTAGTGTTCTCTCACCCCGCGTAAAACAGTCAAGCTTCCCTCTTCCAAAAAGAGAAGAACTAAGAACGTCTACCACCAGCGCAGCTGTAATTAGCTCTTTGTGAAGATCTAAATTGTATTTACCCTATTTCTATAATGATTAAACAAAAAGAAAATATTATATTATATTGTGTTTATATTTCTGAGCACAGTGTAATTTAAAGACGAAAAGTCCCTCAAATACCGAATTACGTAGCGACTTCCCAAATGAGAAAGGTGTATTTGAAAATTCAAAGCAATAACAAGGAATATCTCGGAAATGGTTAACTCTAAAATATAGATTTTATAAATTGTGTGCTTTAGCAAGACGTGCATGTTTTGTGTAGTAAGATTTTGTCTATTAACTTTGATCAGTTATACAAAAGTCATTCAGAATAAATAGGACTTCAGAGGTTATTCCCATAAAATTCAAACTATATGTTTCATTTGTGATACAAATATTTTAAATACCAATGTGACATTTCAAGGAAAACTACGCTATCTTTGAGAAAATAAAAAATTATGAAATTTGTTTCCTTGTTAACGGTACTTTGGGTTAAGGATCTTTCTTAAGCAACTTAGTGTTGCGTCCTTAGAAGATGCTCAACATAAATAAATACGAAGTTTGTTATCTTAATGACTCTTTACTCTCTCTACTACGTATAGTAAGTAGGGGAAGTATTGTATTCTACCAAAAATACGAAACCGAGATTTCACAGGAAATATGTTTTGAGGACCCCTGAATCCAAAAAAAAATCATTTTTGGAAATATGTCCGTGTGCGTGTCTTGTGTGTTTGTGAATAGCATAACAGTCGAATAAACACCAAACTTGGTATTTAGGTTCAGTAACTTCCAGAGATGCGACACGAAGGTATTCAAGAAAATCCCCCCACCTCAGATTACCCTTTACATGGAACATTTTTCGAAAATTTTAATTTTCTCAAAAATGGCTGTAACGATTTTGATTAAAATATCATATGTTTAAGAAATTTTCATGACAAATGAAATATATATCTCGAATTTTCTAGGAATGTCTCCAAAAGTATTTATTGTGAACGACTTTTGGATAACTGGTAAACCATAAGAGATAGACAAAATTTTACTACACAAAAAATGTAGATCGCGTTAAAATACACAATTTATGTCATATACACTTTTTTGTTGAGTGAACCATTTTCGAGATATTGCTTGTTATTCCCTTAAATTTTCCAATACTTATACTTTTTCTCAAATTCGTTATTCATTGTTTTTGTACTGATAATGCAAAGAGAATGGAATACTCCACATAACAACCACCTCTTAAAATGTTTGACTATCCCTTAAAGCCTACCAATTCCCCTTGCATCTACAAGAAAATTAGCAATAAGATTAATATATCAATATCTCGATTAACATGAAGCGTATGGAAAATAAGCGATTGTAAAAATAATTTGTACAAGAGTAGAGAAAGTCATGTCAGTTTAACACATCAGATTTTTGTTTCTGAGTTGGGCTGTCACAAAAACGCTTTGTTTTATTCGGGGAGTCTCGAATTCCAGGTGAAATCCTGATGTAGAATTTTTGTGTGGAATGTAATATTTCCTATATTTATTATAGCTAAGTAGTAGAAAGAGTGAAAAGGAAGCACGATTGGTTAAAGATTTGGAAGCTGTCATACAAAGGATTTACAAAAAATACTATACAAATGCCCAGTTTTAACCCTGATGTTTAAAGCTAGTATTATTAAGATGGCTGTGTAAAGCACAAGAATTTGTTTTAAAAATCTTGATCTGTCACATTTACGTAACTTTCTCGACCTGTTTCTTTTAATAGAGAGTATACAAAACTATATTACGAAAGTTTTTTTGTATATTTCATTTTAATGAGATAAACCTTTGCAGAAATAGTTACACTTCACATTTTACTATCGTTACAAAGGCAATAGCGATGGCCAAAAATGTAAGAACTGGACGCTATACGCTGGCCTTAAAATTCCGTATTGTTTCTTTGCTTTTACGAGAAACAACTGCATATCGAAACGACTTCATGAGAATGAGAAAATATAGAATAATTCGTTCATTAATAACGGATATCTCGGAATTGGTTTATACACAACAGACGTTTTTTGGAATAAATCTTTTGTTTTAAAGAGATCTACATTTTTTGTGGAATGAGTTTTCGTCTATTGCTTAACGCTTACCAGTAGTGCAATGTTATAACAGATACCTTTAGAATGAAGAGGAATTTACAGTCTAATCCTGGAAAATCCAAAACACGGATATAACCGTGTTATTGGCGTGTTTACATCTTTAATACATGGTATTTTAATAAAAATCGTGCTGTTTTTGAGAAAGTCAAAAATTTGGAAAAATATTTCGTGTAGAGGGTAGTTTGGAGTTCGGTGATTTTCTTGAAAATCTTGGTGTCGCAATTTGAAAGATAGCTACTGAAATTAGATGCCAAGTTTAGTATTTAATGGATTCATCATTTTTGACTTATACTGGTCTCTCTCTCTCTCTTTTTCTCGCACAAAAATACACACCACTCCTGTGGGCCTTTTTCTAAAAATGCTTTTATATTTTTCTATTCATACAGGTGTCCCAAAACGTGTATTTCCGGTGAAATCAATTTTTTGGTTGGAGTACAATACCTACTCTACCTTACTATACAGGGTGAATCACTTAAACCTTGCACCGAAGATATTTTGGAAATGGAAAGTGCTATTGATGTGCTGTTTTCACAGCATTGATCGGTAGTCAGGGGCTCGTACATTTAGCCTATAAACAGATTTTAATAATACTGAGAAAGTGTGTTTTTTAAGAAAACATACAATTTTTAAATGGAACAATGCCTAGTTACATCAACAGAATAAAGGTAGGATAAATTAGAATGCCAATGGTCTTTGTTGCTGGATTCTAGTGCAAGTGGTTTACGAGAAATCGTATTTTGAAAAGTTTCCACCTCGAAAATTGTTGGTCCCATTCAACCTGCTTAGTTGCTAGGTACAATACTGTTATACTTATATGCATCGTGTTTCTATTCATTGATTGCATTGCGACTTTCTGGTCAGTTCAAGCAGTAAGTCGTGAGTGGAAGATGGGGTGTACTAATGCAGAAAAGCCGACATGGTGTATGGAGAGTGTAGGAAGAATTCGTTCCAGAACGGCGTATGCGAAATCGTATCCCAATAGACGTCAACCATCTCGGCAATTATTTATCAACCTCTTCAACCAATTACGTGAAAGTGGTACTGTAGCACATACAGAACATAACAGAAACAAACAAGTGACTGGAGAAGAGGCAGAAATTAATATTTTGCCTACCGATGCACTAGATCCGCAAATTAGTTCCCGCACAATTGCACGTGGAAGTGGCATAAGTCAGGCAAGTGTACTGCGCATTCTCCATCGACATAGGTTCCATCCCTATCACATCTCTCTCCATCAAGAGCTGCATGGAAACGATTTTGAGAATCGTGTTAACTTTTGTACACGGACATTAAGACATGATACTCCAGATTCACCATGTATCTTGTTTAGTGATGAGGCAGCATTTACTAATCATGGCCAGGTAAACCGCAGAAACATGCACTATTGGTCTGTTGACAATCCCGTTGGCTTTGTCATGTGGAACATCAGCGTCCATGGAGTTTAAACGTGTGGTGTGGGATAATGAACCATCAGCTCATAGGTCCTTTGTTCATAGAAGGAGCAATGAACTCGTACAAGTATCGAAGCCTCCTGACAGACCATCGGCCACAGATGCTAGAAGACGTTTCTTTGCAAACTAGGAGGAACCTGAAGTACCAACATGATGGCTGTCCAGTCCATAGTGCACGAAGTACTACAGCTTGTCTTAACGGATTGTCTCGAAATCGTAGGATTGGATGAAGAGGACCTGTACCTTGGCCGGCCCGTTCACCGGATCTGACCCCTTTAGAATTATTTCTGTGGGGAAGGCTGAAAGACACTGTGTACAAGGATGTACCACTACACCAGAAGATATGAAACGACGTATTACTGCTGCCTGCTCTGAAAGTTCCGCTGAAATGCTAGAACGTGTGCAGTAGTCTTTCCATAGCACACTGGAAGCGTGTATCGAAGCTGCCGGTGGTCATTTTGAACACAACCTTTGAAGGGCTATGTTCTCTTTACTTGTAAGAATCCACGGAAGTATTGTAATTCCCTTTTGTTTTTCTTCAGTTTGTGCTAACACAGGTTGTACAAGTGTCGGTGCAGAAAAGTTTCAAAATAAGATTTCTCGTAAACAGTTGCACTCGAATCTTGCAACAAACGCCACTGACATTCTAATTTACCCTATCTTTATTTTATTGAGGTAACTAGGCATTGTTATATTTAAAAAATTGTATTTTTGCTCAAAAAGTACACTTTCTCAGTATTATTAAAATATGTTTATAGGCTAAATGTACTAGCCCCTGACTACCAATCAGTGCTGTGAAAACTGCACATCAATAGCACTTTTAATTTCCGAAATATTTGCGGTACAAGTTTTAGGTGATTCACCCTGTAGATAAGGAGTAGGTAAAGTAAAAATCGTGTTTCTTTTGCAATGGATGAGTTCAAGTGGAATAGGCCGTGTTTTAGCTTTTGCTGGTCTTCAGTAATACATCACAAAGTCAGGCGTGCAAAAATCACTTTTTTTACAAAATCAGTGATGTGCTAAAAGGAGTATTACAATTGAAGAAGTTTTGAAGAGTGATCAAATCACAATAAATAAGCATCTCGTAGGACTGTGTATCGCGTTTTAACAAAAAAGTAGGCATGTGGAAGGCTTGCGCAAGAGGAATTATGTCGATTTCGATTCCAAAACAAAATAAAAATATCGAGTTCCAGAAGAAGATTAATATTCTTTTAATATATTTTTACTCCTATAATTTGAATATACTGCAGAATATAAAATATTTAAATCCAGGGCTCAATGTAGTTTATACCTTCGAGGATTTTAAAGCTTGTCTGAAAGTTTCCCATAATCTCTAAAGTATACATCTAGACATTTTACCAGTTTTAAAGCTTTTATCTCAAGTTTCGTTCTATATATTATAAATTTTAGTTATTCCTATACAAACACTTATTATACAGAACTTTTATTATAATTATAGGTAGTAAATACGTGTAAGTTGTTCCTCATACATATATTTGGTATTCAAATATGCTGTTTAGATATTGCTTGCTCGTGCGTAGAAAAATTGCAGCACATGTAATAATTTCTTTAAAGCATTGTTCGAAATTTGTGATATATTTCAAATGCACAATACAGAACTATGAAAGCCATAAAAAGAAAGGTAAGAGAACATAATGTCACTTTTTAAATTAAGGTTTCAAAAGGATCTGGAAAAAAGGTTAGGAAATTGCTCCACAACTTGATCATTGTACCAGGTGTTAACAAAAGTGTTACATACTTCCAGAGATTACAGTGTGAACCACAACAAGAAAATCATATCCAATAAACATGAGTTATAAATGCATACCTTAAGAGCTATGAGCACTTGTTCGAATTCGCTACTGTGCTGCAAGCTCTTTGCTATTACGTACGACCTACAGCAGGCAGTAGACATTTGTTGATGTTGTTGCTGTAAACCGTATTTACAGTTCTGGGTAAGTGCAACGCATATTCTTATTAGTTCTAATGTAATCAGCTTGTGTGTTTTGATAGGTTTGTGAAATGCTTTTACGCTGTAGCTTTATCTTGAAATCCCATTGTATGCAACCCCATAAATGATGTGCAAATACTACAGGATGGCGTCATCAATGCCTGCCACTATATCCGTGACCAACCTGGTGTCTTTCGGAGAGTGTGTGATTATCCAAGATATCGGACACAAGCATGCTTTAGTATGAATGGACACGATTTGAATACCTCCTTTAGCGATGTTTCACAAGTTCAAGTGGTATTATAAGCTATGCTGTTTCGCAGTAACACATAATGTGTCCTCATTTATTTATTGCATTCTGTTGGCCATACGTAATAGCAAAGAGCTTGCAGTATAAGAGATGTTTCACAGTAGCGAAGATGAACAAGTGCTTGTAGCTTTTACGATATGCATTTTAGAGCCCATGTTTACTGGACTTGTTTCTTGTTTCCGTCCACAGCACTCAAATATGTAGTACTTTTTTAACACACTGTGTAATATCGATAAATTCAGTGTAACGTAAATTCAAAGTGTGAGAACGGTGGACTATAATAACCCATAAACCCATATTAGTTTTCGAGATGTATGTCCTAAAATTGTTAGCACAGTATTAGCGTTTTTGAATAATCAATGGAAAAGGATGAGGTATTTTATTGCTGAAAAGTTATTTTTATAAGCAAGTTTTTGAAATAATACCTTATAATTTTTCTCCCTTATGAAAACATAACTGCTTCATCTATCTATATTTCGGTCAATTATGCCACCATTGTTTAAATTATATTAATGCTTTATCATCTCAAAATAGAGACAATAGAAAGGATAATGTTGAAGAGAATTAGGCTAAAACAAGTATGTTTTCCGCAAAATTAAATAGACTTGAAGACAGAAGACAAACTAGGATAGACTTCTAAAAGTAATAGAGTATTCATAAGGAATTAGTTCTACTATTGAATGATACAACGCAATAAAAGGAAAGGAACCATAATTCAAATAATGGGAAATTAACAAGGAAACGCTCCTGATCTCCATTTCGCGATATCATTAGAGCTTTTTGACTTTTGATTCTCATTGGCACAGTAAGAGACCCTTGTAGTTATATATTATAAAACAAAATTATAAAGAATGAGCAGCTATTAAATAACTGGGTTAAGGACACGGCACGGACTCGTGAACGAGAGTTCTGCGGTTCAAATCTCGCCAGGAACGTCCTGCTTGACTGAGGGTTTTTCCTTAGCTCTCGTAACTGGCACATGACAGGGAGGTATCCCAAACTTATGCCTGTAACGTTTCTTTCCCAATTATCATTTCATTGCATTTATCACTAGTATCTCCGCCTGTGGTGTTGTATGTAGTAATGACGAGCGTTAAACAGAACTAAAAAAATCTGATGTGTTACACTCACATGACTTTCTCTACTCTTGTACAAACGATTTTCACAAACGCTTATTCTCCATATGCTTCATGTTAATCGAAATGTTAATCTTATTGCTAATTTTCTTGTAGATGCAAGGGGAATATGGTAGACTTTAAGCCATAGTCAAATCTTTTAAGAGCTGCTTGCTATGTGGAGCATTGCATTCGCTTTGCATGTCTAGGACATAAAAAAATGTTTTTAACACACTGCCTAAATTCCTCGGTGTGATCCCTTGTAATCCAAAATTATTTGTCACTGCACTGCAGATTACTTTTACATCATCAATTACAATATCCTACAGCCAAACCTCATCAGCGCATAAGTAAGGCGGATATGGCATAAAACCATCATAATTTGAAATCGATTATAAGTACTTGTGCACTGTGTTTTTAACCTCACCAAATATGTCGTTATTTTGGCTCAAGGTGCCAGCAATCACATAGGCTGCTTTCACGGAAAACAACTTCTTAATATTAAAATTAAGACTGGTTCGTTTCTTACTAGGCATTATGAAAAGTCTTAAAACGTAAATCAGTAAACAAAGAACAGAAACACCTGAAAATGGTACTATAACAAATAATATATGAATGAATAAAATGAAACAGCCCTTAAACCGTGGAAACAAAAAATATAAACTAAAATAGAAACATTTAAATTCTACTATAACGAACAATAAGAAATAAATTAATAAAATGAAAACGAAATTGGTTCAAATCAGCATTCCTTTGAAGCAAAATCCGATAGAAGATTCACAAAATCACAGCAGGTCGTTTATTTCTCAGTATAAAAAACACTTGACTATCGCTTAAGGCCTACTATGTTCCACTTGTTTTGTATTTTCAAGGACAATATAGAAATTCAGTAGCCTTTAAGTATAGACATATCTCTTAATAGCTGGTTGCTATGTGCAGCACCATTCTCTTTGCCACAGATTAATACTCTTTGCATATGCAAGACAAAAAAATGAATAAAACGAATTCACATTTGAGAGCAAGTAAGTATTGGAAAATTTAAGGGAATAACAAGCAATACCTCGAAAATGGTTCACTGAACAAAAAAATGTAAATGACATAAATTATGTATTTTAACGCGATCTACATTTTATGTGTAGTAAAATTTTGTCTATCTCTTATGGTTTACCAGTTATGCAAAAGTGGTTCACAATGAAGAATACTTTTGGAGACATTCCCAGAAAATTCGAGATATACATTTCATTTGTCATGAAAATAGCTTAATCGTATGATACTTTAAACAAAATCGTTAGAGCCATTTTTGAGAAAATTAAAGTTTTCGAAAATGTTCCATGTAAAGCGTAATCTGGGGTGGGGGATTTTCTTGAAAACCTTCGTGTCGTATCTCTGGAAGATACTGAACACACTGTTCGTTTCTGAGTTATGCTGTTCACAGACAGACACACGGACATGTTTTCAAAAATGCTTTACTTTGGATTCAGGGGGCCTCAAAACATATATTTTTGGTGAAATCTCGGTATCGAATTTTTGGGTGGAATACAATACTTCCCTAGTTACTATACGTAGTAGAAAAAGTGAAAATATTAACTAAGTTAACAAATACATTATCAAATACTATGGGCGGCTGGTCTTTCTTCCACGAATTATTCTGTTTTCATCTCCATTCTCAATTTATCTTATTGCAGACATTATGCAAGTATTCTTCGGAACTATTCTGCTATTTCATTCGACCCCTCTCATTCAGAAAATCTAGTATGTAATCCCATGGTTCTTGGTCGCCAATAAACGGCAGTCTGTGGGTCATCGATTTGTAATTCTACGCAAGGTATAAGCCCTAATGACGGCCAAGATTAAATGTGAAATAGGAAGAGCATGTAAGTGCAGGTATATTATTATTTTTTGCAGATGCCCATAAATATCTTCACAGACGGTATAAGTTCTGCCCGTATTAAACTAGAGCTGTTAATTAGTGTGGAACTCGGGCTTAAAATTAAGACCCATTATATCCATGAAATATAAGGCCGATGTAACAATTATCCTAACATCAACACGTAACGGACAAGTTCAACTTTATATATCAAGTTTCAGTTAGAAGGGGTTTTTTACATTACAATTTTATGATAAAATGCATTTCAAATAAAATCTTGCGGCACAGTAATAAATTACAAATGTCGAACCAAAAGAAAATTTATCCTCTAAATTTAAACATAAATTGTTATGCAATCTCATATCAGTTATAAATCCTTGTAATTTATCCAGAAAATTCTTTTTACCAAGGAAATCGAACGTAACATGTGAATTGCCCTCTTTAACAATAAACTCAATGGTCTGCCATTTTTACATGTAAGCCAATTCTTTACGAACCGGTTGCGCGGTGTTTTTCCTGTCCGCGTCCTCTGTGCTCGCTGCCGTCTGCTGCTATCATAGAAAGGTGCGGATGAAGCCATACAACATTTTTAAAACTACTTATAAAGGCTTTACTTACCAACTTTATGAAAGGAGATGCTGAAACTGGCCACCGTCGTTTTCCATACATTTTTGGCACTTCTTTAGGAAACTATTCATCACTCGCCGTAGTTCACGTTGATAAATGATGGCAATTTCCTAGCGGATTTTTTTTTTAATTCTTCCAGATTGTGTGGGTTTGTCTTTTACACTTTGTTTTAAGTTACCCCAGAGATAGAAATCGCAGGAGGTTAGGTCGGAGGATCGAGGGGGCCACAAATTTATATTAATAATTCTGTCTTCAGAAACACTTTCATAAAGTTGTTAAGTAAAGCCTTTAAAATTAGTTTTAAAAATGTTGTATGGCTTCATCCGCGCCTTTCTATGATAGCGGCAGATGGCAACGAGCGCCGAGTCCGCGGACAGTAAAACAGCGGTTCGTAATCTTTTGGCTCCACCTGTACAAGGTTAAGTAGTAAGTATCCGCATATTATTTTTAATTTTTTGTAGGTTGGCTGTATCAGTTTGTGCGCGCACTCGTCGACATGTTTTTTGTCTCCGTTTGTGGAACGTTTAACCGTTATTTCTCCAGTGAGTGCCGCATTGTCACATAATAAGCATGGCTGCACCCCTCCGTTTGCACCAAACAACAGCTTCAGCGTGCGCTTATCCGCTTTTCGTCGTCTGAAGGTGTACCAGGAACCAAAAACCATCGAAAACTTTTCGTACATATTAAGCACAATGCTTACTCCGGCGAAATTTTTACGAATGGATTAAAACGTTAAAAAATGGTCGGACAACTGTGAAGGACGAAGAAAGCGCAGGACGCCCATCCTATCCATTATTGACGCCAACAATGAGCAAGTCCATATCCTGATTCAGAGAGCCGAATATTGATATCGAGGAAGTAGCAAATAATATATTTTTTGGTCCACTTAAAAATACCTTAAGGGGCCGTCGCTTCACCACAGACCAAGAACTGAAGGACGCGGTGCGTACGTGGTTTGCTGCTCAACTGAAAAACTTTTTTTCTAAGGGTATCAGAAAGCTTGTGCAACAATGGCCATGTGCTTTGAAAGTCGTCCTCCGTGGTGTTGTGGTTACCATGCTAGCCTCTGGTTCTCGAGGTCGCAGTTTCAAACCCGGCGGAGGGCGATGGATGTTTTCGGGTGTAAAATCCCTTAGCATAGCTTCTTCGGAAGGGAAGCCAAGCCAGTGGTCCCGTATCATAGATTTACGGCACGTAAAAGAACCTGAAGCCTGATAACGAGGTCTCTGAGCAAAATTACCGGTCTTTCACGCCCAATATAGAATTGGACACTAAGGACCATAGCAGTTAAAGAGCGTCCATAACTAAAAACCAGTTTAATTGAAATTATGTTCATTACGAAATAACGGGACTACGTTAAAAAAACTGATCTGTTACACTCACATGACTTTCTCTACTCTTGTACAAACTATTTTTACAAACGCTTATTCTCCATATGCTTCATGTTAATCCAGATATCGAGACGTTAATCCTATTCCTAATTTTCTTGTAGATGTAAGGGGAATTGGCAGGCTTTAAGCGATAGTCAAATATTTTAAGAGCTGGTTGCTATGTGTAGTATTCCATTTTCTTTGCGTTACCAGGACTAAAAAAAAAATTAAAAAGGAATTCGCATATGGGGAAAAAGTATAAGTATTGGAAAATTTAAGGGAATAACAAGCAATACCACGAAAATGGTTTACTCTACAAAAAACAATGTATATGGCATAAATTGTGTATTTTATCGTGATCTACATTTTTTGTGTAGTAAAATTTTGTCTATCTCTTATGCTTTACCAGTTATGCAAAAGTCGTTCACAATGATGCTTTTGGAGACATTTCCAGAAAGTTCAAGATATACATTTTATTTGTCATAAAAATTTTCGAAAAATGTTCCATGTAAAGGGTAATCTGGGGTGCGGGCATTTTCTTGAAAGCCTTCGTGTCGCATCTCTGGAAGATACTGAACCCAAATACAAAGCTTGGTGTTTATCCGGCTGTTCGTTTCTGAGTTATGCTGTTCATAGACACACACACAGACATGGTTCCAAAAATCCTTTTTTTTATTCAGGAGGCCTCAAAACATGTATTTCTTGCGAAATCTCGGTATCGAATTTTTGGGTGGAATACAATACTTTCCCTTCTTACTACACGTAGTAGAGAAAGTAAAAATGAGGTATTTGTAAGTTTCTATTATTGTTAAAATAATTTTAAAATTTCATAAAAAATAAAATAAAATTTTTAAATTTGACTTCCCCTGTATTTAAACTAACCGCTCATAAAAATTGATCTTTCATATACTACAGAAATAAGTTCCTTAAGGAACTCTAATGCTGCAAAAATTAGATAAACCAGTTAATTAAGGCCTGGAGTATTGAAAATGTTGTTTAAAAAACCGAACGAGTCGGAATGCCTTATTTTCGAAAGATACATTTCGAGAAGGAGTCGGGTTTCCAATTTCCATCAAACTTTGCCTCTGAGGACGAGTGGTGAGCGTTTTGGCTTCGTAACCCTAAGGTCTCGGGTTTGATTCCCGTTGGGCGGGAATTTTTCTTTAACCAGAATCATTCCCTATTCTCCGCAGAGTCTGGAAATGTGAATGTGAGTTACTAGTAGGATGGGATAGGACTAGAAGCGGAGCGGGACTTAGCTGCTCGGCCTTTGTGCCTAAGCCTCTGAATGGCCCCCCCGGGAGGGGGGATGAGATGTGATGAGAGGAGACAGAGGGCGGCCGGATCAGGAGGTACGAAGGCAAGGTCCCTACTATTTGCAGAATTGAACTACCCGGGTGCTGGTATGCACAGCCGGCCCCCTTATACAACTCTTGGGGAGAGATTGCTCGCAGTCCGGAGGACGAAGGTTTATTCAGACCATCCTTATCCTCTGCCATGCACACGCTGAGACCTCCCATAGACACTGACGACCCTGAAAAAACCAAGCAGATGAAAGGTGAAGTGAAATGAGATTGAAATGGAGGGACAGGAAATTGGGGATGTAATGATTCTTCCTAGCATTCGCCTGGCGACCCCCAAAAAAAAACCCATCGGAATGGATGGTCGGGCACGGGAATCGAAACCACAACCTCCCGAATACGGTCGCAGAGCTTACCGTCTCAGCCATACCGCTTGATGTGAATGTGAGTTTGTTTAATGTTAAAAAATTATAAAACCATCGTTAAGAAGTTCTACGGTTCAGTAAATAATACCATCAGTTGTTACTTAAGTCCAAGCCTCGGATATGACACCAAAGACATTTAAGGGGACAAGGTAGTCTGAACACATGGAAGTTACACCTTAAGTGTGTTAAATTACCACGGCTCTTAAAGTTCTCAATAGTTTTGCCTGTAATTTTTATGAATTATTCTATAAATCATGAAAATTATTTCAAGTAGTGGTTTGCATTGATAGCTTTTGTAGTTGAGTCCGTAAGAATTATTTCATTAAGCAGAAGAATAATAAAATTTACTCTTAAAACATGTGAATTCATGTAGCTTTTCCTCTGATACTACTTGCAATACAGAATCATGCTTGTTCTTAGTATAATCAGCTATCTTCTGAACCTCAGTTATTTAGGTATGTATATCAGTTCACTAGAAATTGAAACAATTATTTGCAAAGTCAAAAAAGTAAAAATGTGGAATATTTGCCATGTTATTGCTTTCTTAATATAACTAATATGCATTGTGAAGTTTTGATTGGGTTCAGAAAGCTTAACTACGTATTGTATACATGTACTGAAAAGTTAAACTTCAGTATATTCCAGGGTCATAATCATCTGCACCTTTATTCTTGGATTACTTTACTTTTTCTGATTGACTTCTTTTGGTTCTGGCTCGCTGAGCATGATATAGCCGTTTGTTGTTGAAAGATACCAAAATTTTCTAAAAAGGACCGTTGCGTGACAGCTTTAAAGGAACGGAGACTAGCATTTAAATTGTATTTAAATATCTTAGGAACCTCTTAACCCCCCAAAAAGCATATATTTTCTGAAACTGGAAATAATAGGTTTTATTGGTGCCTAAATCAAAATCCCTTTTACATTACCTTGTCCTCGTTTAGATTGTGCAATATCTCCAAATCTAAGTGTTTAGATAGAAGTGTATTCAATAAAAGTTGAGTGATATTATGGGAGATAGATCAATTCAATTTTTTTTAAATGCAAACCTACATTTTGTATGTTTTCTAATTAGAAAATGATCTATAAAAGGCTGTTTATCTTGTGATGAGGAATAAGGAAACAAAATAAAACATGTTGGTTCCCAATTACGAAACGTAACTTGACCCCTGGATGGTCCAACCATCATTGCGCTCTTCGTACACAGCCATTCAGAATTTTTGTTATTATTTACGTTGGTGTAAGAACAATTGCAATGTTTTATACAAATGTTGTTTAGTTTTTTTTATGAGGAGTGATAAAGTAACACGGTGGCGCCGTGGGCGAGTGGTTAGACCGCTCGCCTTCCACCGAGGCGGCCAGGGTTCAATCCCAGGGACCTGCATGTGGGATTTGTGGTGGACGAAGCGGCGTCTGGGCGGGTTTTCTCCGGGTTCTCCGGTTTCCCCCACCATTCATTCCACCAACTGCTCCATCATCACCTTTCCTTTCATCCATTTCACCATCATTTCGTTTCATCTACTTCCTTCATCCCATACCAGGCATCGGGCTGATCACTCATCCTGGATGCTCTGTCTGATGCATGAGTGTCTGCTCCTCGGACCCCAGGCACCCGCTTGTAAGTCCTGCGGGGTGTAAGTCCTACATAAGAGGAGGGTAAACAGATAATGAATGAATGAATAAAGTAACACAAACAAGGTAGCTTCCCATTTAGAAACATTAAATTTACCCTAAAATGGCCATCATAATTCCTCAAAATAAAACACAACTAATGGCATTTACTTTCTCCCATAATATCAATCCACTTTTATTCCAGATTTGTTTCCGCAAGGCTTACTTTTGGAGATATTTGAGGTAGTATTTTTATCACTTAAATAATATCAGTCTAATTATAGAATATAAAATATAATAACAGCCCGCCTTAAAGCAATGTGTGTATGTAATAATATATATAATAGTCATTGTTTCAATGTTTATATTATGTACATGTATAATAATGTTATGTGAATGTATTACGTAATTTAACAATGTAGGAGCTTTGAGAATACAAGCCGAAAGTTGCTAAAAATGATGTAACTTTGAGGCAATAACCAATTGGAAAGTTTAGTAATGCTACTAATAATTCTTGGAACATTAATGTAATATTTAAAAAGTTTATAAATAGCCAATAAAAAACTATAAAAAGCTTAAGTTAGATAAAAGTATTCTATTGGAGTAAAATTAGCCAATCAGAGACTTGAAATATAGTGAAAGTATAAATTTACGCGGTAGAATCCAGACGTTAGAAGACAGCGTACACCGCCAGATGCTACTAGGCAGCGTTCCTGAACAGTTCGATACGCTTTCAGTGTGAGACATATAAAATTCATTACAGCGTGAATAATATAAAGTTGACGTGTTAAAAAGTACAAGTAATAAATAATCTCACAGCTCTACAGTAGGATATATCAGTGAAGTGTTATTTAATCGCGTGAAAGATTATTAAAACTAAGTTAAAAAAATTATAATTTGTGTAAGCCTTCATTCTTTAGCCGCACCATCCCTTGCCAAGAAATGCGTGTTTCTGCAAATTAATACTGACGCAGCCGAGGCAAACGTAAATATATAATATTTAAAGAAGCATTAAAATACATAGTTGATCTTTTAAAAGTGGGGCGAAGGCCACCAAAAACTTAGTATCATACGTGGCGTTACAACCAACTTATATTGTACAGTCTCAACTTAAATGGTCCACTCTGTATAAATAAAAAATTTGATGTGTTACACTCACATGACTTTCTCTACTCTTGTATAAACTATTTTTACAAACGCTTATTCTCCATCTACTTCATGTTAATCGAGATAAACATTTGCAGACTCTATCTTATTGCTAATTTTCTTGTAGATGTAAGGGAAATATATATTTACAAGGGCGCTATAGAAATACAGTAAGCTTTAAACACATACATATCTCTTAATAGCTGGTTGCTAGGTGCAGCACCATTCCCTTTGCCACAGATTAATACTCTTTACATATCCAAGACAAAAGAATGAATAACGAATTCCCATTTGAGAAAATAAGTATTGAAAAATTTAAGGAAATAACAAGCAATATCTCGAAAATGGTTCACTCAACAAAAAAAGTGTATATGACATAAATTGTGTAGTAAAATTTTGTCTATCTCTTATGGTTTAGCAGTTATGCGAAAGTCGTGCACAATGAAGAATACTTTCGGATACATTCCCAGAAAATTCAAGATATACATTTTATTTGTCATGAAAATATCTGAAACATTCATTCATTATCTGTTTACCCTCCTCTTATGTAGGTCTTACACCCCCAGGACTTACAAGCGGGTGCCTGGGGTCAGAGGCCCGTCGAGGAGCAGACACTCATGGATCAGACAGAACATCCAGGATGGGTGATCAGCCCGATGCCTGGTATGGGATGAAGGAAGTAGATGAAGCGAAATGTTGGTGAAATGAATGAAAGGAAAGGTGATGATGGAGCAGTTGGTGGAATGAATGGCGGGGGAAACCGGAGAACCCGGAGAAAACCCGCCCAGAAGCCGCTTCGTCCACCACAAATCCCACATGCAGGTCCCTGGGATATGCTAATCAAAATCGTTAGAGCCATTTTTGAGAAGATTAAAATTTTCGAAAAATCTTCCATGTAAAGGGTAATCTGGGGTGGGGGGATTTTCTTGTAAACCGTCGTGTCGCATCTCTGGAAGATACTGAACCTAAATACCAAGTTTGGTGTTTATCCGACTGTTCGTTTCTGAGTTATGCTGTTCACAGACAGACAGACGGACACACACGGACATGTTTCCAAAAATGCTTTTTTTGGATTCAATGGGTCTCAAAAAATGTATTTCCGATGAAATCTCGGTATCGAATTTTTGGGTGGAATACAATACTTCCCCTACTTACTATACGTAGTAGAGAAAGTAAAAATTGAAAAACGACTCTCCAGCAGCAACACCACAGACTACTGTCTGTCCAAGAAGACTATAGGACATATATGCTTTTATTGCATCATGTAGGGTGTAAGCTTACCAATATATTTGCAAATCTAAGCAAAACTGCCACTCTGAGAAACCACAAATATTACAGACAACGTGGGTGTTGCTATAATGCCTCGAAACATCGTTGGACAGGAAGATTAGTCGAAGAGATGACCACATTGGAAGAAATTCCATCTAAATATCTGATCTGTTACATTTACATTACTTCCTCTATCCAGTATCGTTTATTCTTATTACCCTTCTGCAATATATTATTACAAAAGTTTTACTTTTCTGTCTAATTTAGGCTAATTGATCTTAACGTTTGCAGAAATGGTTTAATTGCACATTTCGTTTGAGGCACAAAGACGATACAGGAGTACCGATACTCGTTTGTTTTACATAATGCCTTAACCTTAAAAATCCATACCCTTTCCATGATATTCCGAGATACAAGTGCATAGAAACAGCACTTCAGAAAGTGACAAAGCACTGAACAATTCAATGGTGGTGGTAGTGGTTAATAAAGCAAAAAATATTATTTGAAATCAGTGGTATGTTAAAAGGAGATCTACATTTTGGTGTTTATCCGACTCTTCGTTTCTGAGTTATGCTCTTCACAGACAGACACACGCACATGTTTCCAAAAATACTCTTTTTGGATTCAGGAGGCCTCAAAACATGTATTTCTTGTGAAATCTCGGTATCGAATTTTTGGGTGGAATGCAATACTTCCCTTACTTACGATACGTAGTAGAGAAAGTAAAAAATATATTTACAACACGTTTACGCTGCAAATATTTCCAAGTGCGATTCTTACTTATAACTGTGTTTGAAACGATAGTTTTGAGAAAGACTGCTTGTTCAAGCTATAAATGTAACAGCTTTGACGTAAGGTTATATGATCACTATTTCAAAATTAAAGAACTAAACTTGGAAACGATTTCACTTGCGCTCCACGTACTAGATTATATTTTGAGAATATGGCATAATGGAATGCGTATCTGCGCAGTCGTTGCCTTGGGCAGCCGAGGGGACGCCGTGTGTTTGCTTCAAAGCGACGGCTGGCTCCTATCCCATTGCAGAATCTCCTTAAGGACGTGGAGCAGGGGGAGGAAGTGATGAAAGGGTTGGCTCAAGGTTTTGCCAAGACCCGAGAGCGAGGAATTAAGTTCCGTTTTATACTGGAGCAGGATGCATTGCTGCCTAGCCCCAAATATGTATATACCGCCCTTGTCCTCCACTCCAGGCCTCCTTTGCTCGGCACGTTTTATTTATTAAATTTATTTCACATCTGAAGGGACCTCGTAAACCTAGGTATTACCTTGCTGCCAAGATTTCATTGCCAACTTGAGCAATAAAAAATGTACGAGCACTATATTATGTTTTAACAAAGCTTACTACTAATATATCTGCAAGAGCGATGGTTCTAAAACCTACAATATTTGCACCAGGGATGGGAGAAAGGGACAGAGCGAGAGGAGGAGGAAGGGGAAGGATGGAATAGAGAGAGAGAGAGAGAAGACAGGAGCTTAAGATCTAGTCATTGCAATTCTTTCATAAACTTGAGTTTCCATTATCCAAAAATACATTATTGATAATACCCCTAGCTATACGTGCATTATCAATTTCTGATAAAACTCCTTACTTCTGTACCACCATGTACCGCGTAGATAGAGCAAGTATTATGCTCCAAACAACAATTTGATAAGGGTGTTTAACCGGAAGTATGCTTTCAGGTCCCCAGAATCCAAAACAAAATTTATTTTTTAAGAAAGTGTGCTTGCGTAAACAGCATATTCAAAAACTAAATCTCGATAAATGATAAGCTTCATATCTAAGTTAAGTGTAAAAAGGTTTTCAAGAAAATTCTCCCATCCCACATTACCTTTTACATTGAAACGTTTCGTTGCTTTTGATTTTCTAGAAAAATGACTTGCGATTTTAATTGAAATAACATATTTACATGCAAATTAAAAACAGATCCTGAAATTTCTGGGAATAGCATGAGAAGTGCTCTTCATTCAGAAGGAATTTTATATAATTTTGAATAACTGATAAACCATAAGAAATATACAAAAACTTCTCTCATTGAAATCCACAATCAATAACTCTTTTTGTGACATCTACCAATTTTGAAATAAACATTTGTTATTGGTTTGAAGGTTTCAATACTTTGTCACTATTTCAAGTGCTGTTACCATCCAGTTTTTCTCGCCATGTTGTGGAAAGATTACACTAGTCTGCATGATATCGGATGACCGAAAACTAATAAGGGATTCTGACTCCCTGTTTTATGCTGATTTCAGAACTGCTTTTAGTTTTTTTTCTATCACGTACAGTTTTTTTTTCACAATTTCCCTTCAAAAATATGGAGATATAAAGATATTGCTTCGCCACTACACATAAAATTGGGCTTGATGAAGCAATTTGTAAGGGCTCTACCACAGGATGGACCCTGCTTCAAGTACCTTTCCAAGAAATTTCCCTTCATTACACAAAACAAATTAAAGGTTGGAATTTTTGTTGGTCCTCAAATAAAGAAATTGATGAAGGATGAAGGTTTTGAGAAGACAACGAATGAGAGAGAAATAGAAGCATGGACCTCCTTCCAATCAGTTACTGAAAACTTGTTAAGGAATAACAAAGATCCTAATTACAAGGCCACTGTCGAAACAATGTTGGAAAATTTCAAAAAAATAGGTTGTAACATGAGTGTAAAGGTGCATTTTCCGCATTCACATATCGACTACGTTCCAGAAAATCTGGGACAGTATAGTTAAGAGCAGATATTAAGGAAATGGAGAGGAGGTACCATGGGAGATGGAATGAAACTATAATGTTGGATGTTGAGGAGGGACAGTCATCTTCAAGGCTCTGCAGAGAAGTCAAAGAAGAGAAAGTTTGAAAAAAATTAAATGAAACACTTTGGCTTCTTGTTTTGTTAAAATGTAGTCATGAAATAAATTAGGGGAGTTCTTGAGAGTATTCTTGAAATGATTCTTGAATAAAAACTTACCTTGTGTGAAATGGTATTTGAATACTTTTCTACGCTCATTAGTAAAATGGTCAAAACATTTATTATTTTGTGTAAAAATCTGACGTGATAAAAAAAGGGAATTTATTTCTGGAATCAGCATAAAAACTTTATTCAAGAACACCTAATTTTAAGAAATCATCTGACAAAGAGTTTGAAAATGCAGACTAGTGTTTTGGAATTTCAAGGCTAGCATATAGAGACCAAATTTTAAACATTCGACTATCGATATGGTTTCCTGTAACCCCCTTGTATTTACAAGTGTGAAATTAAACTATTTCTGCAAACATTTATCTTGGTTAATATGAAATAGATCATAAACATAAGTTTTTGTAGGAAAGTTTATAAAAATAAAGAATACTGGGTAGAGAAATTCATGTAAATGCAACATGTCAGACTTTCAGCGTTTTTAATTTCTCTGTTACGTATATAGGTAGTAAGTAGGGGAAGTATTGCATTCCACCCAAAAATTCGATACCGAGATTTCACCTGAAATACATGTTTTGAGGTGCCCTGAATCCCAAAAGTTATGATTTTCAAGAACATTCCCCAACACAACATTTTTCGAAAATTTTGATTTTCTAAAAAATGACTAATATTTCGATTAAAGTACTATAAATTAAAGATATTTGCATGTCAAACTATAACAGGTAAACGATATAGCGACACACGAAAACGTACTACACAACAAATGTAGATCTCTATAAAACACAATTTATTTCAAATAGCTTTTTCGTGGCATCATCCATTTCTGAGATATCCGTTATTAATGGTTTGAATTTTTATTTCTTGGTCATGTCCTTTCAACATTCAGTTGTTTCTCGCAATTGTATGGAAACACTATGGAATATTAAGGTCAGTTCTTAAACATGTGACTATCGCTGTTGTCTTTCTGTCTATAACGAAACGTGTAATGTAGCTATTTCTGCAAAGGTTTATTTGGATAAAAATGTAGTCGATAAAAAATAAGCTTCAATAAGAATAGTTTGTATACCCACTAATAAACGAGAAAGTCTGTGAATGTATCACTTTATTTATGCATACCGTCTGCGAAAATCGTGTATCAAAAGTCTTACTGTTTCTAAGGTAGAATAAAAATGAAAAGTCCTGCGCCGTGGTGCCATGGACTAGAGCATGGTGCTCTGGTTCCCGGCCACAGAATGCTCCCTGTCTACTCAGCACCGTGAGGAAAGTGAGGAGGTGCGATAGGAAGCGATTCTGGCTGAGGGATGCGTGATGCTGGCCACATCACCTCCATTATCGGTTGGATGATCGCCAACCTCTGCCGTGGCAGGTCTAGGCCCGTTATATGCTGTGAGATTATTATTATTAGTATTATTATTATTGTTATTATAAAAATGTAATTTATTAAGTATATAATGGGATATTCTTCTATGTTGAATCGGCTATTATCTGCAATTTTTATTTCTTTCTTCCATAAACTTTGTTTCATCCTCAGGTCCACTGTTCCTGATTTTATCAAGTCTTATATTGCGTTTTACTGATTTTAGGAAGTTCATTTCCGCTGATTGCAGTAGTTTAAATGTTTTTGTCATAGTCAATGTTTCTGAGCTGTGCAATAAAAACAACTCTTCTATTACATTGCAAAAGTTCACCTCTGTTTCTTTCTTTAAATCACTCTCTACAGCTCCATGCAATGTTCCATAAATATGCTTACACCGTTTTGTTTTATTTCCTCTTTAAGATTTTGGTGCAATTATACAAAATTTGTTGCCTGCTCCATTGGAGTATCGTCAACAAAAATAGCTTAGAGGTACTGGGCATTCATCTCTCAGGCTAAAGGAAAACTCCGGGAAAAAATTATCCAGTTACTTCATCCTAACCGAGATTCGAACCAGGGACCATTTGAAAGCGACGAATAGTCTTCTTGTGTACCTTTATACGTTAATTCTCCCTTCTTATTTATCGATTATTTCGCGTGCAATTTTTGCGAGCCCCGTAGTAAGTCAACTTGAACTTTCTAATGCTATAGCATGGTATATAATGAACTACCAACGGGGATCCAATTGGACACACAGACAACATTTTTAAAAATATTTAACATTTATTGAACGTGAAGTAATAAACAATACAAATAATCTTAAGCTCTACTCCCATTGTTTCATACAAAACTAACCAAATTGTGTGTTGTGCGAAGTGATACTTTTGGTGGCCGAGTTGACCAGATTGTACAAAGAGCGCCAAAGGAAATCTCACTGCACCTCTTGTCTATGTCTCGTCATTTATCGTTATAAGTGGCCTTGCGAAACCAAGATCATTTCATTGGTTGCTTTAGACCACGGTGCCACTCCTTCTGCTAAATAGCTGCACCAATAAACAAAACAAAGGTTACAAAATGGCGTAGAAACGAAATATATGTTTACGTCTCGATCATATTGGCTAAAAGAGAAAGAGGTAGCGTGAGTGCCTTCAGTTTGTCATACAGACCCATACCTTATCGGCTAGTGCAGGACACACCTTTAAAAGGATTAAAAGCAAGGGGAAAACTTGATGAGCAGGTTAGCTAAATGTAGAATGTGTAGTGTGAGAAGATGTTCAGGGGGTACAAATTAAAGCAAGAATGGTATTCATTAAATACATAATAAAGCAGCATTTTATAACAAAAAATTAACAGAACTGTATTCCCGCAGTGATTGTTGCTGCATAGAAGCAAACATAACTAAATAATAAATAAGTAAAGCAGCATGTTTCCCTCTAATGCAAACTGATATATTAATTAAATCATCTACGGAAGTTTTACGGAAGTTTTACGGAAGTGCCCACTTTCTGACGAGTATGTAGACAGTCTTCCCAACTTTATCGGAATATTTTTATCCAGTAATTTACTATAAAACACTTTTATGCATGTGTTGTAATTGCTGTAACAGTGCGAAGAGCCTCCCACATATCCACGATACGTCCACGAGTAATTTCGCTAGTATACAGCATTACTGGTTCTGAGACAATAAGCATCTCTTCGTTTCAATAACACCAGAAAAAGCAAAGACATCAACCTCCCTTCTTTTCCCCCTTATTGCTTCGTTTTCAAGCCACCACGTTCTGTGACAGGTAAGGTGAAGAACACGCCTCAAAAGACCCCAGAAAATTATATAAAATCCGCAGAAGGTTTTCTTTGGCTCTCGGTGTACCATTCTTAGCAATAAAATTATGATTATCATTATTGCATATCCCATTACTATTACCATTTTCTGAGTCTCATTCTTGTTCATCTGTAACATCATCTGTAACATTCTAAAGCATTTTCATCTTCGGATACATCTGAGAAAACGTTACTCAACTTCACTGCCGCTGTATTGTATCAAACGCAAAACATTCTCTAAATCATCCTTATTCAAACCGTATATTGGGCGAGCATACGTAGATTTAGGTTGGTAGGTCTGATATGAGTCGATCCTCCCAGAATGGGTTAGTAGGCCGGAAGGATCAGCTCGACGTTGGCAGCATCGTTCTTGTTCTTAAGAGCTAGAAAGATCCAACATATTCGAGTATCTTGAGATGACATATTGACCTGAAGTTTAGTGGAGATAATTATAAAGTAAGTGAGTTATGTTGGTTCGCTCCCTTTAGTTATAGGACTTTAGTAGTGTAAAGTGCTCCGGGCATCTGCCTCGGGGCGAAGGGTTGTTGGGTTGAGGATGTCTTTGTAAAGTATGTTATTTGTAAAGTAAGAGACCCTGTGTTTTTGAAATTGTTAAAACTGAAATAACTATTTCTCCATAATAATCCTAGTAATCCTCTAAGTTATAATCCTTAGTTTTGCATGCCAAGCGAGTATGCCCCGCCCCGTTTGCCGTGATCTGAAATAAGGAAAATTCAGTAAAGTAGATGGTGACAAGTTTACACGGGACATACAACGTTGCGCACGGCTAGGTGTCGCTGCAATCATGTGTACGTGTAGCGGCTGGTAAGCCATCACTTATAACACGCGTAGTTCCTCCTTTGACAACGGATAAACAAACGCAAAGCTATCTCTTCCTCCCATTGACATTTTAGTGAACGCCAGTACAAATGTGCAACAATTTGAAGACAAGCAATAAAACTGAAAGCCCTCCCCCCAAAGACTGAAAGCAAACCTTGAACTGAACAATGAAAAATAAAAAATATATACGAAATATTGTATTGGAAATGTTTGATAACAATGAGTATATGATAATTCAGCATAGTGCAATTATTTATTAGCAATTTAGAAAAATGGTTGTGTATTACCAAAGGCTATGAGGGGTCTAGGTAGACTCCAACACCTATATTAGTATTTAATGATGTGATCGCCCGTATATTTTGAAAGATTGCTTAATAATAGCGACATGCAATACATTTAAGACAGACTAAAATGGAAGCACCCCTAAACACATTTTTCCAAAATATTTAATTAAAAAATAAAGCTTGCGGTCCAGATGGATCCCACTTGGCATTAGGAAGGTTAAAATATTTATATTTCTTCAAGGAAGACTTTGCTATATTTTTTGTAGGAAAATCTGGATGCTGGCATAGGCTTCATGATCTTTCCACATTGCTAAGTAATCTTCAGTCTTTATTGTCTTATTTAGCGATATTTAACCAAGTTAATCTGGTACCTCAAATTACACCATCCGTTAATTGAACTTGGAACATATACACTACGTTATCAAAAGTATCCAGCAACCTGACTGAAAATGACGTACAAGTTCGTGGCGCCCTCCATCGGTAATGCTGGTAGTCAATATGGTGTTGGCCCACCCTTAACCTTGATGCCAGCGTTCGCGCTTGTAGGCATACTTTCAATCAGGTGCTGGAAGGTTTCTTGGGGAATGGCAGCCCATTCTTCACGGAGAGCGGAACTGAGGAGAGGAATCGATGTAGGTCGGTGAGGACTGGCACGAAGTCGGAGTTCCAAGACATCCCAAAGGTGTTCTATAGGATTCAAGTCAGGACTCTGTGCAGGCCAGTCCTTTACACGGATGTTATTGTCGTGTAACCACTCCGCCACAGCCCGTGCAGTATGAACAAGTGCTCGATCGTGTTGAAAGATGCAATCGCCATCCCCGAATTGCCCTTCAAAAATGGGAAGCAAGACGGTACTTAAAATATCAATGTAGGTCTGCGCTGTGATCGTGCCACGCAAAACAACAAGGGGGACAAACCCCCTCCAGGAAAAACACAATCACACCATAACGCTACACACGCTGGCAGATGATGTTCACCGGACATTCGCCATACCCACACCCTGCCATCGGATCACCACATTGTGTACCGTGATTCATCACTCCACACAACGCTTTGTCACTGTTCAATCGTGTAATGTTGACGCTCCTTACACCAAGCGAGGCGTCGTTTGGCATTTTCCTGCGTTATGTGTGGCTTATGAGCAACCGTTCGACCATGTTCTCCAAGGTTTCTCACCTCACACCTAACTGTCATAGTATTTGGAATGGATCCTCATGCAGTTTGGAATTCTTGTGTGATGATCTGGATAGATGTTTGCCTATTACTCTTTACGACCCTCTTCAAATGTCGGCTGTGTCTGTCAATCAACAGACGAGATTAGCATGTACGCTCTTGTGCTGTACATGTCCCTTCACGTTTCCACTTCACTATCACATCAGAAACAGTGGACCTAGGGATGTTTAGGAGTGTGGAAATCTCGCGTACAAGTGACGCCCAATCACCTGACCACGTTCGAAGACCTTGAGTTCCACGGAACGTCTCATTCTGCTGTTTCGCGATGTCTAATGACTACTGAAGTCGCAGATAATGAGTTCCAGGCAGTAGGTGGCAGCACAATGCACCTAAGGTGAACAACATATGTGTCCGAAGGGGGGTGTCCGAATATTTTTTATTACATAGTGTAACTGCTCGTTTTTATGATTCCTAACCAGAGTCTGTACTCTGTAGCACAATTCTGGCCTAAGTTACGTTTCTTAGACATATTACGGTTGTCATGCCCAGGACTAGGAGCGGAGGGGGACTAGGCGCCTCGACCTACGAAGACCTCTGTTTCTAGGCTCCTGACGGGGTTAAGTAAGAGGAGACAGAGGGCTGCAGGACCAGAAGGCACGACAGGATTCCTACCTTTTCCAGATTGCAACTCCCCGGATGGCAGCTGGTGCAACCGGCTCCCTTCCTGCAGGCTTGCGCATCCCATTGGATAGCTCCGACTCGGAGACCGCCCTTTTCTGGGGACGAAGAGTTACATAGATCATTCTTTCCGCTGCCATGCAACACCGAGACTCCCACCGACACTTGCAACCCTGTGCAGTGAAATGAAATTAAAATGGAGGTGAAATGGAGGGACAGGAAGTTCTGGAGATGTAATGAACCTTTCCAGCATTCCCTAGCGGCCCGGGGAAACCCTTCCTGGGTCAGGAAATTCGGCCGTGAAAATCGAACCCACGACCTCCCAAATGCCGGCCGCAAACATTGCCACCTGAGCCACGGTTGCTATATCCACTTAATAGATAAGTGAAACAGAAACTGATTGGTTATCATCAGTTAGAAAGTGAAATTTATAAGCACCTGCCCTATTGCATTATTATAATTATTCATCTGTATTGTAATCTTGAACTATTTCTATAACAAGTTGTCTCTTACCAAGTGTGACATTGAATATTATTTATGGGTCTGGAAGAAACTATCAGCAATCCGTGTGACACCATACCACTATGATATTATGGTCAATTTGCCTTATTTTTGCGTTTACAAGCATTCAATCCGTTACAAATATACATAAAATGACCAAAGAAATGGCTCTATCTACATGTTCAAATACACTTATACATGAATAACTGACAGCAGATGTAAAATTATTATAAATTGTGGATGCAGTTTTAATTACTAATAATATAGTATAGGTATACATATTTATTAGTTTTGTTATGCTTGACTTTCTTGAAAAAATATTCTGATTGCTATGTTCATCTGGTAATTTAGGTTATATAGAACTATTCTGCTTCTATACTAAGAGATGCATTTGTGGATATGTTTCAGAAATGTATTCAAATAATTAGGGAAGCCTGTTCTATACGTAATCTCCCAAAACGTTTCTCTTACTTACACAATCATAAGTGGCTAGCGTGTGACAAAGTCAATTAAAGCAATCTCACCAAAGCCTCTCTCATGAGCTCCAGCTTGCATAGTTCTGTTCGAAGGATTCCGTACATACAGTCACGTGCGAAAGCCTCAAAGGAAATTACATTCGGAGAGCGGGCCTATTCTCCAGAGGATAATATGGAGACCCATTTCCGGGGTAACAGGCAAAAGTTCTTAACCGTCTATTGATTGTTGGACATTTGGCGGTAGCAAAAATGATTGTTATCGTGCTAGGCCACGAGCCAGCATCCCTGTCTCCATCTTGTAATGCGTCCGGAGAAAATTTTTCGTATTACTCAAAAGCTCCAGTTTTCCAAGATGTCGACAGAGTGGGTCATCGGAAGTTTAAATAGTAGCCCAAAACTTACGAGATTATCTCGAGAACCGGGAAATCTTCAATTTTGGCTAATAAAGACAGTAGATGCCTTTCAAAACCCCTTTTAAGGATACATGAGGTACTAAAACAAATTTGGGATTCGAAGGTAATCCTTCCGAAGAACAAGATCACGAACAAGCTATGTATGATAAGGTGCCGCATGTTCTGTGAGTTTTTAAACCGTAGTTTTAAACATTTCTCTATTAGGTATAATAACTAAGCGAAATATTGTATTCCATCCAAAAACTTTATGTCGTGATTCCACCGGAAACATATGCTTTGAAGCAATCCGAATCCTTAAAAAAACATTTTTTGAAAAAAAAGTGTCTATACGTGTGTGTGTAACAGTATAAATCAAAAACAAAGACTAGGATAAATATTCCCCTTGACAGTAAAGTTTAATACTTTCCAAAGCTGCAACCCAAGATTTTCAAAAACATTGCTCCACTCCCATCTATTCTTTATGAAGATGTTTAAAAATTTTCGATTTCATAGAAATCAGTCTAACATTTTTATTAAAATGCCATATAATAAAGATATGTATTTACGTGACAAATAAAGCGCATATCTTGAATTTTCTGATAATAACCTGTGAAGACCTCACTCATTCTGAAGGAATTGCATATAATCTTATTTTACTGGTAAATGTTAAGTGATAGACGAAAATGTATTACATGGGACATGTTGACTATTAAACGAATAATTTATTTAAAGTAAACTTTTGTGGAAAAGTCATTCTCTAGATATAGTTATTAATGGTTCGAATTGTTCAATACCTCATTTTTACTTTCTCTACTACGTATAGTAAGTAGGGGAAGTATTGTCTTCCACCCAAAAAGTCGATACCGAGATTTCACCGGAAATACATGTTTTGAGACCCCCTTAATCCAAAAAAAGCATGTTTGGAAACATGTCCGTGTGTTTGTCTGTGTGTGTGTGTGTCTGTGTGTGTGTCTGTGAACAGCATAACTCAGAAACGAACAGTCAGATAAACATCAAACTTGGTATTTAGGTTCAGTATCTTCCAGAGATGCGACACGAAGGTTTTCAAGAAAATTCCCCCACCCCAGAGTACCCTTTACATGGAAGATTTTTAGAAAAGTTTAATTTTCTCAAAAATGGCTCTAACGATTTTGATTAAAATATCATATGTTTAAGATATTTGTATGACAAATAAAATGTATATCTTGAATTTTCTGGGAATGTCTCCAAAAGTATTCTTCATTGTGAACGACTTTTGCATAACTGGTAAACCATAAGAGATAGACAAAATTTTACTACACAAACAATGTAGATCGCGTTAAAACACACAATTTATGTCATATACATTTTTTTTGTTGAGTGGACCATTTTCGAGATATTGCTTGTTATTCCCTTAAATTTTTCAATACTTATTTTCTCAAATGGGAATTTTTTGTCTTGGATATGCAAAGAGTATTAATCTGTGGAAAAAGGAGTGGTGCTGCACCTAGCAACCAGCTATTAAGAGATATGTATGTGCTTAAAGGCTACTGTAATTCCAAATTGCCCTTGTAAATATATATTCCCCTTACACCTACAAGAAAATTAGCAATAAGATAGAGTCTGCAAATGTTGATCTCGATTAACATGAAGTAGATGGAGAATAAGCGTTTGTATAAATAGTTTGTACAAGAGTAGAGAAAGTCATGTGAGTGTAACACATCAGATTTTTTAACGTTTTGTTGACATGCGATTGTTTCTCGCGATTGTATTGAAATAATATGAAATTTTAAGGCCACCATACAGCGACCAATTCTTTAACATTTGCTGTCACTGTTCCCTTTGTGCCCTAACGAAATGTATAATGTATCTATTTATTCATAAGTTTATCTCGATCAAAGTGAAGCAGATAGAAACATAGGGTTCCATAAGAATAACTTGTATACACACTAATAATAATAATAAAAGGTAAAGAAAGTCACGTGAATGTAACGCATTGTTTCCTTCTCCCTCTACCTCGCTTTCGCTACGTGGTCATATCACGACGGATCTGCTAGGATACCTCTTAGTTCGGTGTGTGGCGGAAATTTAGCCTTCTAGGTCTCACTTCTCTACTATACCATTTTGCTTCGTCACTGTCCACAGAGGCCTTGGTGCTAAGCAACTGTGCAGATGACAACTTCGAAACTTTCCATGGAGAAACTGCATCATTGCTTCTATACGTGCCAGTAGATGGCATTAGAATGCTGTCTAGTTTCCCTGCTTTCATATCTATGGATATATGGCAAAGCATTCGCTATTACCATCTATTTTCATTCTTACTATTGTTTTAGACTTAAGATGAAACTTTGAGGAGCGGCGATATTAAACATTCAGTTCGGTAATTATGTTGGCGACTGAGGGGAACTACGAAATAACCACAGTCAAGTCAGATTGGAGGGTCAAAGACATTTGAACCCACGACCTCCCAAATGCAGTCCACAAAGTTTCTTCCTGAGTTATCACGCTCGATTAATCCTTTTTATACCACCATGAAATGTGTAAACTAGCAGTGAAAGTTTATCTCTATACAAGAAGTCGATAGAAGAACAAGCTTTTGTAACAATAGTTTGTAGAAGAGTGATTAGGGAAAGTCATTTGAATCAAACGCAACGGAAATTTTTACTTTGTCTACTACGTATAGTAAGTATGTGAAGTATTGCATTCCACCCAAAAATTCGATACCGAGATTTCACCGGAAATATATGATTTGAGTCCTCCTGAATAAAAAAAAAACATTTTTGGAAACATGTCCGTGTATGTCTGTGAACAGCACAACTAAGAAACGAACAGTCGGGTAACACCAAACTTGGTATTTAGGTTCAATATCTTCCAGAGATGCGACACGAAGGTTTTTGAAGAAAATTCCCCCACACCAGATTACCCTTTACATGGAACATTTATCGAAAATTTTAATTTTCTCAAAAATGGCTCTAACTATTTTCATTAAAATATCATATGTTTAAGATATTTTCATGATAAATAAAATGTATATCTCGAATTTTCTGGGAATGTCTCCAAAAGTATTCTTCATTGTGAACGACTTTTGCATAACTGGTAAACCATAAGAGATAGACAAAATTTTACTACACAAAAAATGTAGATCGCGTTAAAATACACAGTTTATGTCATATACCATTTTTTTCGGTTGAGTAAACCATTTTCGAGATATTGCTTGTTATTCCCTTCAATTTTCCAATACTTTTTCTCAAATGGGAATTCGTTGTTCATTTTTTTTATGTCCTGGACATACAAAGAGAATGGAATGCGCCACATAGCAACTAGTCCTTAAAATATTTGACTATCGCTTAAAGCCTACCGTATTCCCCTTGCATCTACCAGAAAATTAGCAATAAGATTAACATCTCGATTAAAATGAAGCATATGGAGAATAAGCGTTTGTAAAAATAGTTTGTACAAGAGTAGAGAAAGTCATGTGAGTGTAATACATCAGATTTTTCCCTTAATATCAGTCGCCAAATGCAGGATGATTTAGTTTATAAAACAATTGGTGCCTGATAGGACTATAGCCTGTAAACTACTACTATTGGACAAGAGAGCATGTTGTACCACTCTGAACCCTGTCCCTGGCGTTGATCACGCCACCAGCAGACGAAATTCGAGGAATGTGCTAGAACCATGTCGTTATTCCTGATGTGAGTGTGGTAGAACGACGTAATCGTCGTCCACGTTTGCCATGGCTGGGCTGACTACGTCAGCGATTACAGCGCTCTACTAGGCAAGAAGAACGTGTGTCTCCCGGGCAAGCGCAGCCATCAATGCATTTGGCTCGAGCATTTTGGCATATCATTATCAAGGGTAATTTTCTGCACATAACAAATCTGAATTAATGCGTTTGCGGTAGTAAGCACTTGCAAATTTTAGTTCATTACGCTTCTTCCGAATTCTTTAAGCTCGCGGGAGAAACATACCTTTTCATTTTGTAATTTGTATTTATAAAGCTCTTTGTAAGTTATCAGAAATTATTGTAAAGCAAACTAATTATCAGAAAGAAAGGTGGAAGAGAAATGCAAGAACCATGATGTACTTGAAACATGTTAACTTTTCTGTCTTTGTGTATGTTAAAAATGACAGAATTAATGAAAACATATGCATTGTTAACGTTATATAAAACTTTCGGTTATAATAGTTTACTGGTATGAATATTTCAAAACCTAAGCTCTCTTAACAATCCATACCTCTGAGGCAAACAAACATACCATTAAGAATGAATTGGGCAGCAGCTTCATCGCATATGTGTAACGAGAGCTTCAAAGACAATGACATAATAATTATTACAGCACGACACAAGCTAGAAGAAAAGCAGTGTCCATCACCCACCGTATTGCTGTTGCAGGCTCAGCCAAACCAAAACTAGGAAATGAAGCATTATTTCATTAAAAATTCTAGTTCAATTCTTTTTCTGTCTTATAGCATAATTTTAATAGTTCTCCCTCATTTGGGTTCTTAAAATGTTCTTATGGGCCGCAATGTAAGAAACGATTTCCATGCAAAATGTTTTCTAGCAATTAGTAATTGATTAAAAGCAGTCAAATTTCAAATGTTATAGTTTTATACTTGATAAGCTTGTCACAGTTTCTACAACGATTTATACAAAATTATATTTTGTTAAATAATTTTCCATCATCTTACATGGTTTAAGCCACTTGGCTTGTTCTGGTCTCGTCATTTAAACTGTTCCGTCCATCTTATTTTAGGTCTGCCGATATTTCTTTGGCCTTTTGGTGTACATCTTAAAACCAACTTCGTATAACCGTTATCATCCATCCTCTCCACATGTTTCGATTTTCTTTAATTTCTTCTAGTAATTGAAAAATTGGCCACTGTCCAACATTCGGATCCATACGTTAACACTGGAACAGCCATCACTTTGTAATAATAATTTTCCATTCCTTGAGTAAATGAGAAATTTTAAAAATGGTAAATTTAATTTTCATGTTTATTTTGAATAAATGGCTCTAAAATAAACATAACATACAAATCCTTATGAATCTACAATATTAATAGCACAAATGCTATAGCTAAACTAGAAAAACAATTGCAGAAGTTATCTAATTTGACATTACATTGTGGGCACAAAAACGATACAGGAGCCGCCAGAGTTAGTGTTTTAAAATGCGTCGCTATATTTTGGGATTAAAAACCCTGTTTCCATGGCATTCCTAGAAAGAACCGCATAGGAACAGCAGATTAAAAAATCTGATGTGCTACACTCGCTTGACTTTCTCTACTCTTGTATAAGCTATTTTTACAAACGTTTATTCTTCATATTTTTCATGTTAATCGAGATATCGAGATGTCAATCTTATTGCTAATTTTCTTGTAGATGCAATAGGAATATGGTAGGTTATAAGCGATAGTCAGATATTTTAAGCGCTGGTTGCTATGTGGCGCATTCCAATGAATAACGAATTTGAGAAAAAGTATAAGTATTGGAAAATTTAAGGGAATAACAAGCAATATCTCGAAAACGGTTCACTCTACAAAAAAACTGTATACGACATAAATTGTGTATTTTAACACGATCTTCATTTTTTGTGCAGTAAATTTTTGTCTATCTGTTATGGTTTACCAGTTATGCAAAAGGTAATCACAATGAAGAATACTTTTGGATACATTCCCAGAAAATTCGAGATATGCATTTCATTTGTCATGAAAATATCTTAAACATTTGATATTTTAATTAAAATCATTAGAGCCATTTTTTAAAAATTCAAATTGTAAAGGGTAGTCTGGGGCGGGGGAGATTTTCCAGAAAACCTTAGTGTCGCATCTCTGGAAGATACTGAACCTAAATACCAAGTTTGGTGTTTATCCGACTGTTAGTTTCTGAGTTATGCTGTTCACAGACAGACACACAGACACACACACACACACACAGACACACACACGGACATGTTTCCAAAAATGCTTTTTTGGATTCAGGGGTCTCAAAACATGCATTTCCGGTGAAATCTCGGTATGGAATTTTTGGGTGGAATACAATACTTCCCCTACTTACTATATGTAGTAGAGAAAGTAAAAAGTACAAAGCACTGAAAAATTCAAACCACAGAAAATATGTCGAAAATGGATGACGCAGAAAAACATTTATTTGAAATAAATTGAATGGGTGAAAGAGATGCACGTTTTTGCGGAGTAAGTTAAGTCTCTTATGTTTTACCTGTTATACAAAATTATGAAAAATTCCTTCCAAAAAGAGGACTTCATAGGTAATTTTACGAAAACTCCAGATATTCATTTTATTTCTGATGTAAATATTGCGCTTTCATTGTGAAAAAAAAGTAAATGCATAAGATACAGAAACGAACATTCTTTTTCGAAACGCAATATGTTTTGAGGAATACCTGTAGATAAACGAATATTAAGGACTCCACATGCAGGTACTTTGTATAGGGAGATATATATTCGAACAGCCGGAGATAAAAATTGCCAAGGGGGAGTGTGAATCATCCTGGAAACTTCGGCACATCTGCCCTCAAATTTCAAGGGGATGTTGCGTATAGCAAAGTCCTAAATCTTATTTAGACTGCCTCTGTGATCGAGTAGTCGGCATCCTGACTACTCAACCTAGAGAGCCGAGGTTCGATTCCTTAGAATTTTTTATCCAGAATCATTTCCTTTCCTCCTCAGATTCTGGTGGCATAAAAGCGGAAATAAATGTCAGTGTGTTCAGTGTAAAAGGTAATAAAGCCAACGTTAAAGAAACCCACAGTTCAGACAGTCAGAAGTTGTTTCTCAAGAGAACTACACCAAAATATCTGATATGTTACACTCACATGACTTTCTCTACTCTTGTACAAAATATTTTTACAAACGCTTATTCTCCATATGCTTCATGTTAATCGAGATATCGAGATGTTAATCTTATTGCCACTTTTCTTGTAGATGTAGGGGAGTATGGTAGGCTTTAAACGATAGTTAAATCTTTTAAGAACTGGTTGCTATGTGGAGCATTCCATTCTCTTTGTATGTACAGGACATAAAAAAATGAATAACGAATTCCCAATTGAGAAAAAGTATAAGTATTGGAAAATTTAAGGGAATAATAATAAATATCTTGAAAATGGTTCACTCAATAAAAAAATGAATATAACATAAGTTGTGTATTTTAATGCTATCTACTTTTTTGTGTAGTAAACTTTTGTGTATCTCTTATGGTTTACCAGTTATGCAAAGGTCGTTCACAATGAAGAATACTTTTGAAGATATTCCCAGAGAATTCAAGATATACATTTTATTTGTCATGAAAATATCTTAAACGTGTGATATTTTTATAAAAATCGTTAGAGCCGTTCTTGAGAAAATTAAAATTTTTGAAAAATGTTCCATGTAAAGGGTAATCTGGGGTGGGGGGTTTCTTGAAAAATGTTCGTGTCGCATCTCTGGAAGATACTGAACTTAAATATCAAGTTTGGTGTTTATCCAACTATTCCTTTCTGAGTTATGCTGTTCACAGACAGATACGCAGACACACACGGACATGTTTCCAAACCTAATGTAATACACTCGCATGACTTCTTCTACTCTTGTACTATTTTTACAAACACTGATTCTCCATATGCTTCATGTTAATCGAGGCGTTAATCTTATTGGTAATTTTCTTGTAGGTGCAGGACATAACAAAAATGTATAACGAATTCACATTTGAGAAAAAGTCTTGGAAAGTTTAAGGGAATAACAAGTAATATCTCGAAAATGTTTCACTCAAAAAGAAATGTGTATGATATAAATTGTGTATTTAAACGCGATCTACATTTTTTGTGTAGTAAAATTTTGTCTATACCTTATGGTTTACCAGTTATGCAAAAGTCGTTCACAATGAAGAATACCTTTGGAGACATTCCCAGAAAATTCGAGGTATACATTTCATTTGTCATTAAAATATCTTAAATATGATATTTTAATCAAAATCGTTAGAGCCTTTTTTGAGAATATTAAAATTTGCGAAAATATTCCATGTAAAGGGTAATTTGGGTTGGGGGATTTTCTTGAAAAACTTCGTGTCGCATTTCTGGAAGATACTGAAGCTAAATACCAAGTTTGGTGTTTATCCGACTGTTCGTTTCTGAGTTATGCTGTTCAGTCACACACACACACGGACATGTTTCCAAAAATACTCTTTTTGGATTCAGGGGGCCTCAAAACATATGTTTCCGGTGAAATCTCGGTATCGAATTTTTGGGTGGAATACAATACTTCCGCTACTTACTATACGTAGTAGGGAAAGTAAAACTTTAAACCATGAATCACAGTAGTAAAGATTACCCAGCTTTATGAAATGAAATGAGGAGTGTAAGAACTAATAGTATTTTCTTTGAAGAAGCTCTCTATGATCACGAGAGAGAGAGAGAGAGAGAGAGATAGAGAGAGAGAGCGCGCTCTATTAGGTTCCATGCGCAGTGTGAACTCTTTAATTTCTTCAGATAACACTTTCGTGTTGCCACACGCATTGCATTGTCATGTGCTGGTGCAGGAACAACTAAATCGGATTTTATTTGATAGGCAGCTTAGCATCTCAAAGACATACTACAACTACCAGCTAATCTCCTAGAGAGCACGATTTACTCGGAGAAACAGTATAAAGGGTTTGGACTATTTCGAACCTAGAGGGAAGCACTCCTACAACGTTTGAATGCTTGTAGGAAACTGGCAATTTGCGGGAATGTTCAGGTAAAACTTACGCTATCCATTCCTTCTTTAACTGAATACCCTCCTCTTTTGTAGGATTTATACCCCCAAAGACTTTGCAGCCAATGCCTTGGGCCAGCAGTCTGACCAGGAGCAAGTTACCCTGGATCATAGCATATCCAGATTGGGTGATACCCCAATGCCTGGTATAACGGTGAAGAAGAAGCAAATGAAACGTGGTGATGAAAGGTATGATATGAAAATTCGCGCAACAAATTATGCAATTCAGCATTCGCCTAGCGAAAAAAAAGCGAAAAATATTTCTGTGATGTTGGTCGGCCACAGGGTTGGAACCCGGGACGTCCCTAAAGGGGATCAGACATTACCGCCTGAGACATCTAACTCGATAATCTATAATTTCGCTTGCGACATTCACATGTTTTCACAAGTTTGAAATTACTATTGAAAAAGTGCCACTGTTTGCACTAAGCTAGCATTCTAACTTGGCGTTCTCACCCTAAGAAGGAAAGGGTGTGGGAGGGAGTAACAAAAGTACTGGTGAATGGAAGGCAACACTGAAAATGAAGAAGCAAACGTTTACCCAGTTAGAGCAATACCAAGCAAGTCCCAGACAGCAACCCTATGGCCTCCCTGTCGCCTTGTAGTGGTGAATGAGATGCAGCACTGAAAATTATGAAGCAAACGTTTATCTAGTTAGAACAATACCAGGCAGGTCCCAGACAGCAACCCTGTGGCCTCCCTCTCGCCTTGTAGTGGTGAATGGGAGGCAGCACTGAAAATTATGAAGCAAACGTTTATCTAGTTAGAACAATACCAGGCAGGTCTCAGACAGCAACCCTGTAGCCTCCCTCTCACCTTGTAGTGGTGAATGGGAGGCATCACTGAAAATTATGAAGCAAACGTTTATCTAGTATGAGCAATACCAAGCAGGTCCCAGACAGCAACCCTGTGGCCTCCCTGTCGCCTTATAGTGGTGAATGAGAGGCGGCACTGAAAATGATAAAGCAAACGTTTATCTAGTATGAGCAATACCAAGCAGGTCCCAGACAGCAACCCTGTGGGCTCCCTGTCGCCTTATAGTGGTGAATGAGAGGCAGCACTGAAAATGATAAAGCAAACGTTTATCTAGTATGAGCAATACCAGGCAGGTACCAGACAGCAAACCTGTCACCTCCCTGTCGCCTTGTAGTGGTGAATGGGCGGCAGCACTGAAAATGACGAAGCAAACGTTTATCTAGTTAGGCGATACCAGGCAGGTCCCAGACAGCAACCACTGTTGCCGCTGAGCCAGTGACATAGAAACACTTGCACATGTCCTTGGATCCTGTCCTCATGGAGACAAATTAAGAATGATATACTATAAAGAGCGCACAATTGTTGCCGAAGCCTTCAAGCTCTAGAAATACTAAGTTCATAAGGAGGTCTATGGTAATGCAGAGAATGAATTACAAAGAAGGTTCAAGATCATAGCAATTAAGCACGCTTATGTATGTGAACCATCAAGATCCTACCGTGAGATGGGAAATAGACGAAAACCAGCCAGCAGAAGTTTACAGATAATTGTGTACCGTTTACAAACCAAGAATATCACTTCTGCTATACACATAATCTTACTTCAAATCATTGTTGGCTTCCTATTTGTACTCAGGATCACTATCCCACGTTATTTTGTAACATGTTGCATAAAATCTGAGTTAAGCAATTGATTTATTAAAGCAGTAGGCTTCTCTGTTATTAAAGGAACACTAGTTACATTGAAATTTATTTTAATTTATATAAACCGATTTCTTAATTTATACAATTTCCATATGAATTTCTGCTGATTATTCCTTTTAAAGATAGTGTTCTATAGGATTGCAACTTTGCTAACAGTTATTTGTAACTCAAAAGCTGCTTCCAGTGTAGCCGTGCCGATGTTTCGCTCCAACTTATGTCGAGGTATTCTATGCGCTACTGTCGCTGCACATGACGTGGCCTGCAGTGGAAACACAAGAAGTTTTTGCAAACCACAATGACAATGGAAGCCTGCATACCCAGTTAATTGAATTGTTTATCATTTCAATTATGTATTTATACCCTTTTGTTGTTTGATATGATTGGTTTATGACAGCCTCCAATTGTGAAAGCTAAACCCCTTAATACATTATACAGGGTTAGGCAGAAAGAATACTAGGATATAAACACAGCAACATATTTTAAGTGGCAAAGTAATTTATTTGAACATATCATGAAAGCATAGGTAAAGGTGTGCCATGTATTCATTAGAGACAACAGTTACTGTTTCTTGAATATGACACCGAGTAAATCACCACCTATACATGTTACACACTCCTCCAAGCGACAAACGAAAGCCCGCATCACACGATGTAGCATGTCCATGGGAATATCCTGCACGGCGTCTCGGTCTTTAAGGTCTGCGAGTAGCATAGACTTCACTCTTCAGATACCCCCATAATAATCAGTCGGAGCAATCAAATTGGGACCGTGCTGGCCAGTGAACGTCTCCAAATCCGGAAATTAATCGGCCTCGAAACGCAACCCGTAAAACATCCATGGATTGTCGAGCTGTATGAGCTGTTGCCCCGTCTTATTGGAACCATGTCTGAGGTAGGTTGTGGTTGGCCAGTGCTGGAAGAAGAGTGGCGTTAACCATATCCACATAGTGAATACTAGCAACTGTAACAGCACTGCCATTGTGGTCCTCAAATAAGAGCCTATGATGCCAAATGAAGTAACGGCACACCATATTGTCACACGTTCGCTATGGAACGGTTTCTCATGTAGCACACGTTTATTACCTGATGCATAGTACCGGAAATTTTGCTTGTTCACTCCTCCGCTAAGTTCCAGGCTAAGTTGCTCAAGATCTGCGGTTCGGAGACCAAATAAGTACACTGCAAGAAGCTTCGGGTAACTTTGTCGCATTTGTTCAGTTGTTGCGGAATCTGCATCTTGTAGGGGTGGAAGTGGAGATCACCATGGATGATACGCTGCAGGGAACGACACAACATTCCTAGCGCTAAAGCATGCCCGGCAGCGGAACCCCGAAGACTGCGGATGAGAACTTGGCAGACTTCCTCTACTCGCGCAGGAGTTCTTTGTGGCCCTGGGCGTCCTCGACTTTTCATCTTAAGGCTAGATGCAGCGGTCCTTATGATTGTTCGGTGATCAGTAATTGCATCGTGATGTCTCAGCCTGAAATGGCGACGAGAGATTCGTTGAACAGTAATGGAAGAGTTATTATTTGTTGAGTAAGTTTCCACGGCAAAAGAGCGGCGCTTTGCAGTCCACGTAGCCATAATTGCAAATGGTGGAGCTTTCCCACTTCATTCTACATACACACACCGCGCAGGCGCATATGCCTCCGTACTACGAGACTCAAATCAGGCTACTCTTTCTGCGCAATCCTGTATATACTAGTCGAGACAACTGAAGAGTGAAGTATACTGTGCATCGAGTAGGATGGAGTGAGGTGGCGCATTGGGTGTTGTTTCGCGTACAATCCGGTTCGTGACTAGAGGAACACTCGCTACCATTTATGCCGTCACCGCAGCTACAGGTGGCATTCACTGCCCTTCACAGGTGGAGTATGTATAACAAGGAAGAGGTGTGTACATCTGTTTACTTTATCGCGCATACAGTGGTGTTCTATTTTATGTGCACAATTCTAGATTATTCGCATATTATGAATCTTAAACTTTAAGCAATGTATGAGCCCCAAAATCCCTGTTTTACACAATATCTCCTCGAACAAAATATATTTAATGGCAACATAGTATAAACTGAATGCATTGTACTTTTTACTCTCAAAAGGGCACATTTTGTAGACATTATTGGAATCATCTGTCCAATTCAGATATACAACTAAATAAAACAGTTGTTGCAGAATTTATCCAATCTGTGTGGTGCGGGGGTAGCGTCTGACTCACATGCAAGAGGTCCCGAGTTCGAATCTCGATTAGGTGAGTTACGCGGATAAAGACTTTTCCGGGTTTTTTCCTTATCCTGAAAAGACGAATGTTGGGTAACCTTATGCTCGGTGGACCCCGGGCTCATATCACTCATCGTCCGGAATGACCTAAACGCTTAACATAAATATTCTATGAAGTAGTATTGTTAATAAGATTAATTATAGTAAAGAACTGATGTTAGTTATCATTTTTACTCTCAAAGAGAGCAGCTTTACTAGACATTATTAAAATAATATGTCCATGCTGATGCTGCATGGAACTACCTCAGCAATGTAATAAAATGGCAAATTGGCATCCCACATACCCACAATAATTCTTCCGGGATACTCCTCCGAAATATTTGCATACATCGCGTAAGCTGCAGTTAACACACACCACTGCTGTTTAGAGCAGCAAATAAGGCAGCGCATTGGCATCTTTGTTTACATCAGCAGTACTGTGTTTATCGAAATTTATAGTAAGCTTGCACAAACATTTGTTGCTAAATTGTCTGCTTAGCCTAGTAGTAATGGGAAGTATGGCCTGAGAATAGCTCTACTTGACAATGGTTTATACATGTATTTCCTAAAGTAATGAATCCTACAGTTGCATTTATTCTGCATCAACTCGTGAGATAACTGTTCTTCCACACGTGTTTAGCCAAAAGGCCGAATCAACCTTGAAAAATCTGTTGCATTCGCATGACTTTCGCCTGGTTTCTTCTACCAAATATTCGATGAACTCTTGGTCGAGAAACAATTCGAACATTTCAATTACTGACATATGTTCATATCTTTAATAATCTGGAGTTAGGAATTTAGTAGGTTCATCTATGTTAAAATCAGCTCCTTTCTCCCATTGTTTTTTCAGTTGTTTCCCTCTCAGCCGCCCATTTGATAACATTTTCCGATATCGGGGCAGATACAACTTCAGGTGCAGCTGCTTCTAGTGTGGGTGGCTATACCGATGGGTTGTACTCTTTTTGATCAACACCTATTCTTTCGTTGTTTGGTAATCCTACTTCAGTGTTAGCCAGTAATTGACGAGATGTCAGATTGTCAAATAATCCGCCTCCATCCTCATTTCAAGAATCCTCATCTGTGTCTACGTTTGGTAGTGGTGGCTCAATAAAAACATCACCATCAATATCATCACTGTAAATTATCTCCAGTGCTTCAGAAAGTGAAAACCCTTTCCTGAAACAGCATAACGAAATATACGTCTTACTGAGTATATCCGCCTAGCGTTGCCATAATTTCACCTGTTTTTCTCTGAAACGCATTGTAACTCCCAGAGAATATATATTGCACTATACAAACAAATATACTACGAATAAATATTCCACATCATAATGCTAAGCATATAAGAATCTGATGTGCTACACTCGCATGACTTTCTCTATTCTTGTATAAACTATTTTTACAAAAGCTTATTTTCCATATCTTCATGTTAATCGAGATGTTAATCTTATTGCTAATTTTCTTGTAGATGCAAGGAGAATTGGTAGGCTTTAAGCGATAGTCAAATATTTTAAGAGCTGGTTACTATGCGGAGTATTGCATTCTCTTTGCATTACCAGGACAAAAAACAAACAAATAAGAGATATAGATTTTAACTGTGCAGTAAATACACCGTAGTGTTAGCACTGCAAAAATGTTTTTAACCAACTGCCTAAATCTCTCGGTATGATCTCCTGTAATGCACAATTGTTTGTCACAAACCTCACCAGCGCACAAGTAAGGCGGATATGGCATAACACCATAATTTGAAATTGATTTTAAGTGCAAATCATTGTCTAAATAAAGAATTTTATCAATTACTTCAGAACTCCAAGCATCAATATTTATTACAGTTGAAAAACATAACGCCAACACCGAGTTGCTTGTGCACTGTATGTTTTTAACTCGCCAAATATGTCGTTATTTTAGCTCAAGCTACCAGCAATGACTTTGGCTACTTTCACGAAAACAACTTCTTAGCATTAAAATTAAAAGTCTTAAAACGTATACCAGTAAACAAAGAACAGAAACCAAACAGAAACACCTGAAAATGGTACTATAACAAATAATATATGAATGAATAAAATAAAACAGCCGTTAAACCATGGAAGCAAAAAATATAAACTGAAATAGGAACATTTAAAATGGTACTGTAATGAACAATAAGACATTAATTAATAAAATGAAACGATTTTACAAAATTGCATTCCTTTGAAGCAAAATCCGATAGAAGATTCACAAAATCATAGAAGTTCGTTTATTTCTTAGTATAAAAAATATTTGACTATCGCTATAATGTTCCCATTGTTTTGTATTTGCAAGGGCAATATAGAAATACAGTAGCCTTTAAGCTATGCATATCTCTTAATAGCAGGTTGCTAGGTGCAGCACCATTCTCTTTGCCACAGATTAATACTCTTTGCATATTCAAGACAAAAAAATGAATAACGAATTCCCATTTGAGAAAATAAATATTGAAAAATTTAAGGGAATAAATAGCAGTATCTCGAAAATGGTTCAATCAACAAAATAATGTATATGACATAAACTGTGTATTTTAAGGCGATCTACATTTTTTGTGTAGTAAAAGTTTGTCTATCTCTTATGGTTTACGAGTTATGCAAAAGTCGTTCAAAATGAAGAATACTTTTGGAGACATTCCCAGAAAACTCGAGATATACATTTCATTTGTCATGAAAATATCTTAAACATATGATATTTTAATCAAAATCGTTAGTCATTTTTGAGAAAATTAAAATTTTCGAAAAATGTCCCATGTAAAGGGTAATCTGGGGTGGTGGATTTTCTGGTAAACCTTTGTGTCGCATCTCTAAAAGCTACTGAACCCGAATACCAAGTTTGGTTTTTATCCGACTGTCCGTTTCTGAGTTATGCTGTTCACAAACACACACACGGACATGTTTCCAAAAATGCTTTTTTGAATTCAGGGGGTCTCAAAACATATTTCCTGTGAAATCTCCGTATCGAATTTTTGGGTGGAATACAATACTTCCGCTACTTATACGTAGTAGAGAAATTAAAAATATACTTACTCGAAACGGATGTCCATTTCTGCTCCACATTCAGCGATAGTATTTTCAAACAATCTGTACGTTATTATTGTAACAAACACGACAATGAATACTACATTGTCGTAAACGCGGTTCCTTTACAGAGCAATTAGCAGTGGTACCAAAGCTCAAGCGGAATTGTTGAAACCACAGTAAGAACTTTAAGAATGTGTTACGTGCGTTACCATACGGCAACGCTTAGGAAAATGTTCCATGTAAACGGTAGTCTGGGGTAGTTTCGTGAAAACCTTTGAGGCATCCCTGAAAAATACTAAACTTAAATACCAAGTTTAGTATTTATCCGATATTTTGTTTTTGAGTTATGCAGTCACAGACAGACACACACGGTCAAGTTTCCAAAAATGATTTATTTGGATTCAGGACACCTCAAAACATTTATTTCCGGTGAAGTCTTAGTACCAAAATTTTGGGTGGAGTGTAATATTTCCCCTACTTACTATGCGTAGAAGAGAGAGTAAAAATGTAATGTTAGTTGTTAGAGTCCCGGCCGTGTGACTGATCCAGCTATCCATGATGGAAATAAGAAAACACGTGAGTAGCACCATTCCTTACACATGTGAGGGTGGATGGAGTGACAACAGCACATTTTAAACCGTTAATCGGAGTAAAGCCGGTTGGATGTTAGTTATTCTGTAAGTTTTCTAACACGAAGTGGTGAGGATTTCGACAAAAGCTGAAAGCAACACGGATTCGCAATATTTTTTTGCTGTAATTTCGTTAACTAGTGAACCGACCAGTGGAGCAATAAAATTAGTGGCTGAACGCTTTTAGTTTAATGAGAATTCCTAGCAGTCTTATCCTCAACTATTCCGCAATGACCGCACTACAGACTGGTTGCAAAAAATGGAACTTAGACATTTATTTAGGAAAGATACAACCTGCAATCCACAATACTGATATGCCATGTTGGATGACCTTTTTAGGCGTCACAATTTATCTCGTCAAGCAATTAAAGCACATATCCAAACGCCAAATATTATAAAGTTTTACTCACCCCATAAATATTCAGTTGCATTTCTAATTCGAAAAGCTGGGACTATAACTCCTAAACGCGCTTGGTAATTGTTCACCTCCTTGTTCTTCTATTCCCGCTCTTGGTGTAGCGGCGGAAAGGGTAATGGCGCTCACTTAAGGAAAAATCTGATGTGTTACGCTCACATGACTTTCTCTACTCTTGTACAAACTATTTTTTACAAACGCTTATTCTCCATATGCTTCATGTAAATCGAGATATCGAGATGTTAATCTTATTGCTAATTTTCTTGTAGACGCAAAAGGAATTGGTAGGCTTTAAGCGATAGTCAAATATTTTAAGAGCTGGTTGCTATGTGGAGTATTCCATTCTCTTTGCATTACCAGGACAAAGAAAATGAATAACGAATTCCCATTTGAGAAAAAGTATAAGTATTGGAAAATTTAAGGGAATAACAAGCAATATCTCGAAAATGGTTTACTCAACAAAAACAATGTCTGTCATAAATTGTGTATTTTAACGCGATCTACATTTTTTGTTTAGTAAAACTCTGTCTATCTCTTATGCTTTAACAATTATGCAAAAGTCGTTTACAATGAAGAATACTTTTGGAGACTTTCCCCGAAAATTCGATATATACATTTCATTTGTCATGAAAGTGTCTTAAATATATGATATTTTAATCAAAATCGTTAGAGCCATTTTTGAGAAAATTAAAATTTTCGAAAAATGTCCCATGTAAAGGATAATCTAGGGTGGGGGATTTACTTGAAAACCTTCCTGTCGCATCTCTGGAAGATACTGAACCTAAATACTGAGTTTAGTGTTCATCCGACTGTTTGTTTCTGAGTTATGCTGTTCACAGACATACAGAAACACACACGGAGATGTTTCCAAAAATGCCTTTTTTGTGTTCGGGGAGCCCAAAACATGTATTTGCGGTGAAATCTCGGTATCTAATCTTTGAGTGATATGCAATACTTCCCCTAATTCTATACGTAGTAGAGAAAGTAATAAATAACAAAACTATGCAATGAGCGGGATTGCCCGATACTTGGGGGTAATTGTGCTCAGTGTGATCAGATCGATGAATGCACAAATCACATTTATAATTTTGTGGTTTTTCATCACCACTACAATGTTATGGGTCCAGTTTGCACAAATGGTACACAGGAACCAGATTTCACCGTTGCGACCAAACTCTCCACCCACCGCAGACATCTTCATTTTCATTCTGTTCACAATCAACAAATGTGTTTGGCATGATAATCTAGTTCATCGTTATCAAATAACTCTTCTTCATCCATATCCTCTTCTGAAGAACTTTCAAACAACTGCCGTTTTGCTCTTTTGGTTTTCTTTACCCTACCATTGGATGAAGTGGTCATTGATCACCTGAGTGTCATTGCCCTCCATAGCCCTGTTGGAATTCTTTACCTATAGTGTAGAAGTTACGCAGTTTAAGATGCTGTTTAATATATTAATGAGAAGCTGTATGCATCCCCTAAATCAACATAACTGTCAAGAGCAGAAAATAATAGATAATCACATACCTTTAGTTTCCTCACGTAGCTTTCTATAAAAAACTCCCCCTGAAAATATTTTACACTTTACAACAAATCCTCTCCCTCCGGATCCACTATTAAACTGCTACGAAGTTATAAAGACTGCCACACAAGTTCAACACCTCTTGGGCAAGTTAAACTCTCACCCAAACCGAAATACTTGCATGAGCGCCATTGCCCGCTGAGCGGGAAAGAACTCCATTCCCCTAGCAGTTCAGTTACAAAAGTCCTGCCATCGGTTCCTTAGGTTGCCCTTGTGGTTAATTATTTACTGACTTCCATTATCGTTAATTATTAATTTCTCTACATGTACATCAGAGGTGGGCAGAAGTCAGTTTTGCGCAGACAACATAACACAACGCAACCCTCACAATAAACGCCCAACTAAAGCATTGCTACGAGGGAAGGGCAGAGCTGCGGTTGTAGAACTCTTCCAGTAGTGGTTGCTAGCAGTTAGTACAATATTGTATTGCTTTTAAGTTGACTTTCTGCAGGGGAAGTATTGCATTCCACCCAAAATACTGAGGTTTCACAAGTTTTGAGGTGCCCTTTTTGAGGAGCATTTTTGGAGAGATGTCCGTGTGTGTGTCTGAACAGCATAACTCAAAAACGAAAAGTGAGATAAATACCAAAGTTGGTATTTTAGTTTAGTGTTTTCCAAGGACGTGGCACAACGATTTTCAAGAAAATCCCCCACCCCTACTACGCTTTACATGGACAATTTTTCAAAAATGGCCCTTAAATATTTTGATTAAAATATCATATGTTTAAGATATTTTCATCGCAAATTAAATGTATATCTAGAATTTTCTGGGAATAGTCCTCTTCATTCTGAATGACTTTCGCATAACTGGTAAACCGTAAGTTATAGACTTCGCAAAATAACAGATGAATGTTCTCGTGTGACGTCAAATAGAACATTAAGATCAATGATTTTGTCAAGACTCGCATCACACCTTATTTCGTACTTGGTTTAACAGCAATAATTGGACAATCGTATTCATGCGACTTGCAAAGAGGCATTTGTTTATCTAGCGACTTTCCTATACACTTTCCCAGAATAAACACGTTTTGCAGCAAGGAAGCCAAGCTATGTTTTCAGTTTCTTTTGAGTAGCAATGAAAAATCTGGGTGATTCGTATCATTAATAACCTATTGTGTAGGTTACGATTGGAATTAAGACAATAGTCGTCATTTTGTATTAAGCTCAATCCAAGTTGTTGAGTGCTAGAAGATCTACCCACAGTTTCTTTGTACAATACTGTCAGTCAAAATGTATTCATTAAAAAATTGACTTTTAGCGTGATTAAAGGGCAACTTCTCATATTAAAAATTGTTTATACGATATTTCGTCTCTCAAGGTTTTAAACAATGTAGCGAGTAACTTTAGATCTGCTATTTATGAATTATATTATATACCTTAAATAACTATATAACAACTTTATATCGTGTATATATTGTGATTTTTCCAGTTATTCAACTGTTACTTCTCTCAGTTCTGACTGTCACTGTTTTGTTCTTGTTCAATATTCACCGAAACTTCACTTAATTCCAGGCTACTTCATTAATGTGAACTAACTAAATTTCCCCGTCACTCCAACTTCTTTGTGACGAAGCCTCTTCTTCCGGACGTTTCATTCGCTGGGTAGTGGAACACAAGTCTGCTATAGTCTCTCGCTCCGCAATAGCACTTGAAAAACATGCCCAATGTTTTGGTTTCTGTAGTGTTTTTCTTTATTTGATGTTGGGAGAATCCCCTTATCAATTGTGTTCCACGCCTATCCGTATGTGCTTATCACTTATTGGTTTGAACACAGTGACAGGCAAAGGTGTGGGAAACTGAAGTAATTATACTAAATGGCTTCAAGGTCTTTGCGAGACACTCGCCAAATCTGTCCGTCTCTTATTAGTTTGATGTAAAAAGTCTGGCAGTAAAACCCTAAACAATGAACGGGGGTTGATTTCCGGCTCAGAAGCGAAGGAATGCGGGTGGAGGGGATATGACAAACATTATGTGATATATATTTTTTTTTATTTTCCAGGGCTTACAAGCCATAAGTTGAGGCATACAAAATTACAACTTAAAATTAAGTGCATGCAAATCATAACGGCAAACTTTGATGTGGTTGGATGAAATCGGCTTGTAAACATTGTCCTCCTTATGATATGCCATTTGAAAGGAACAAAGGATATGGACAACAAATCGAAAATTGTTGCCCTTGATGAGTAAGGTTGTACACAACAAAGGCTGCGGAGTTATGCAGTCTCTCCAAGAACAGCGTCGAACTTGTCGAAGAAATACCACTAATGTAGTTACTGGACACGCAAACCAGGTGACGTATTTAATTATAAATGTATAATGCAGTCCGCATGGTACCAAAAACATCACAGGGGGTATAAAGCAAAATTAAAGGACATGCGAAGATGACAGTTTAATCTATAGAGTTTTCAGGAGAGGTAAAGTATTTTACCTTCATACTCATTTAATAGGTTAAGCCATTAATTGGTCAGTATATTATTATTGCCATTATTTTTAACTTCTACCAATAATACTTGTTTGTAAAGCAACAGACATACTTATTTTTAATTATAAAATATCATAAACAAACATTGGTAAGGAACTGGTTATACAAAATGAACCACGTAAGACGAAAAGCCATTACAAAAAAGTCGCAAAGCGTAGTATTTTTGCATTACTTGAAAATGGTTAACAAGCTCCTCTTTTTTACAAACCTTTGATAATAAAATTTATTTAAGGTAATAATAATTCCAAATTAAATTTAGAAGGGCAGAATCATAATAAAAACTGTGCTATAGTCGGGATTCAAATCACTGATCTTCAGCTTCCCATACCGCTGCGCCGCCGTCGATATGATAGCACGTCATGAAATTCTCTATGTAACTCCAATTTTCCCGATAAAACACAAGACATCCTTAACTTCTCTTGAGATAACTTATCCCAATGTCGACTTAAATAGTTTTTCATTCTGTTTCTACGTTTCCAACCTACAGAAGCACAACTAACAAAACAATTGATTAAGTAGTTTCAACGAATGTAAAACTGCCTTGAATCCTATTCACTGGTGCACACCCGCCATCGCGAAAAAGGCTGTGCAAAAAGCGCCAATTAACTTCGATTACTAGAATTACGTAAGGGGTGGGGTGAAGCCATGAATCTCTAATCCTATGGTTACTTAAAACGCACTTCGTTGTGTACTAAGAGATAAGGTATTTATATAAATTTTCTTTAAATATATGTGGTACTTGAACACTTGTGTGTGTGCGTGAGTGTGTATTTGTGTGTGTGTGATTCAGATTATTTTTCATTTTATATGTACGTATATAGTGTGGTGATTATAAAATATTATTTTTTTTCTGGTCGATTCTGCAAGTCACGTATACAGACCAGTATTTTTCTATAGCATGTACGGTCTTACGACACATGCAACTGTGTTGTGAAATTAATGTAATACTAAGTACTTAATAAATACTACTACTACTACTACTACTACTACTACTACTACTACTAATAATAATAATAATAATAATAATATCCGCAGTTTTTTCCCCACCCAAGTGTACGTCACAGCACTTGTCACCAACTCGATCGCAGAAGCACACTTGATATCGCAGCAGAAACACGCTCACCAACCGACTCAGCTAACTTTTCTCGCGAGAACGCTCGCTTATATAGCCAACTGAATTTTCCACAGAACATTCTAAAATTAAGTGGATAGGATAACTATGATACTGCTTCCGATGTTCACGGGACGAGCGCGACTTATCTTTATCTCTGATTGCCTGGCCGCAACCTCCCGATGGGCTTGGCCCATAGCTGCTGCATTACTATATTACCAGTCATCACTTATTTTAATGTTTTTCACACCCATATTTGTGTGCAGCATTCTTCAGTTGAAGAAAGCAGAGTTTTTCAATAAAACCTTTCATCTATATACGAGTTTAATAACGAGAAAAATGGAAAATAAGTTCTATATATCAATCATTTGGATGAAAAAGATCTTAAACAAAACATATATAAATGTTAGTACCGTACAACACATTCTTAAAAACCGAACAAGGAAATATACATAATTAAACTGTTTGTAAAATAATAGTTGAAGCAGTATTTTTAACACTTAAATGATTTCAGTCAAGTTATATAATATAATATATAATAACAGCCCGCCTTAAAGCCACATATGTATAATATAATATATAAAGTGTATGTAACAGTCATTGTATTATGTTCATATTATCATGTACATGTTTAGTAATGTTATGTGAATGTATTACGTAATTTAATAATGTGGAGCTGTGAGAATAAAGGCCGAAAGTTGCTAACAATGAAGTAACCTTGAGGCAATAATGAATTGGAAAGTTTAATAATGCTACTAGTAATTCTTGGAACAATAATGTAACATTTAAAAACAGTTTATAAATAGCCAATCAACAACTAAGAAAGCTAAAAGTTAAATAAAAGTATTCTATTGGGGTAAAATTAGCCAATCAGAGACCTGGAGTAGTGTTAAAAAGTGCAAGTAATTAATAAAAAAAACTCGCAGCTCTCTATCTCAGTGAAGTGTTATTTAATCGTGTGAAGGATTAATAAAAGGAATGAAGTAAAAATTATAATTTGTGTAAGCCTACATTCTTCAGCGGCACTGCCCCCTGATAAGAGATACATGTTTCTACAAATTAATACTGACGCAGCCGAGGCAAACAAATACATATATATACAATTTTTAAAGAAACATTAAATTACAAAGTTGATTCCTAAAAATTGGGGCGAAGTCCACCGGAAAGTGAACGTTGGGGCAAAGGCCATCGGAGACTTTTTACCATACGTGGGGCAGTTACTTCATCAAGTTTGGCTCCCCAACAGTGGAACTATAATACAACTTCTTCAAATTGGCTTTCCATACGTGGGGCTACAACCATCTCATGGTGATACATGTTTAACCTCGGTATCTGAGAGCTGGGTCTTGAACAGAAGTGAGAAAAGAATATTGCAAACGGATGAAATGACATACCTGAGATATTGGCTAGTTGTATATTACAATAGGGTTGATGCAATAAGGGAAAAGATGGATTCTTTTTGTCATCAAAATACAAGAAAACAAACAAAACTGAATGAGGTACTTTTTACAAATGTCAGAAGAAAGAGTAATAATGTAGGCATTTATTAGAAAGTTTATTACAGAAACTTTAATTTTAGAAGAAAACAAAAGGTTCTACTTAACAGGTTGTACATCGATCACTTTAACCTCAGCCATAGTTTCCCGATGAACCGAACCATGTTCGGTTCAACCGAAGATCCATGTTCGAAATGTTTAGCCTAAGAAGTATCAACATCTCTCCTTATCCTCGAGTGTCCTGCTTTACTGAACGTAAAAGGAACTTAAACCACAGGAGTGACATTTATTCCTTATTTAATACCACTGATGGATGCAAGAAAGTTAGAGATATCACAACTGTTGTCTGTTATATAGTGTTGTTTTATACGTTAATGCCAGGTATTATTATTACTGCTACAATTGTTTATCAATGTACAAACAGCACCAAAGAAAATCTTCGTTAGATGTATCGTTTTCTGGGGTCTTTTGAGGCTGGCCTTCATCTTGCCTATCGTAGAGCATGGTGGCTTGATAACACAGAGGGAGGTTGATGCCTTTGCTTTTTCTGGTGTTATTGAAACCAAAACATGTGTATTGTCTCAGAACCAGTCATGCCGTATACTATGCAATTACTCGTGTACGTATCATGGGTATGTTGGAGGCTGGTCGCATTGTTACGGCTATTGCAGCGGCAGTGAATAAAAGTGTTTTTATAGTAAATTACAGGGTAAAAATATTCCAGGAAAGTGGGGAAGACGGTCTACATACGTGCCAGAAAGCGGGCACTCCCCGTAAAACTTCCGTAGATAATGATGTTCGTTTACTAAGTGCAAATTAATGTTTTGTTATAATGGGCTGATCAGGTTTAGAAACTAGAGATAAATATGTATATGTGTGTGGTTTACCGAATATGATATACATATAATGGCAATGAAATTGACTTATAATTCTGTTGTACCATTCAAGCTTTAATTTACACCCCCTGAAAAATCTTCTCACACTACATGTTCTACATTTCGCTAACTTGGGCGCTCATCAAGTTTTCCCCTTAACTTTTAAACCCTTCAAAGCGTGTCCAGCACTAGTCGATAGTTATAGGCTAACAATCACGATAAGAGGTCTGTATGATAAACTGAATGCACTCACTCTACCTCTTTCTCTTTCAGCCAATACGATCGAGAGCGTAAACATATATTTCGTTTCTACGCCATTTTATAACCTTTGTTGTGGTTAATGGTACAACTATTTAGCAGCAGGAGTGGCGCACACTTGCATCATGACCTAAAGGAACCAATGTAATGGCCATGTCTTTGCAAGGCCACGTACATTGATAAATAATGTGACATAGATGGGAGGTGCAGTGAGATTTTCTTTGGCGCTCTTTGTACATATACTATGTTCTACGTTTATGTGCACAGTTCTAATACATGTGTTATACATTTTGTACATGCATAGCCTAAATAAATAAATAAGCAGTTTTATTTATGAACCCTCTTTAACTGCTGTGGTCCTTAGCGTCCCATTCTATACTGGGCGTGAAAGACCTGTAATTTTGCTCAGAGGCCTCTTTATCAGGCTTGAGATTCTTTTACGTGCTGTAAATCTATGACACGGGAGCATCCATCACCCTCCAGGTTTGAACTCTGGAACTAGAAGCAAGCATGATTACTACCCACGGAGGACGATGCACACTTAGCCTTTGTTATATAACAATACTACTGCGGTCGCTGATGACCATCGGTGTTGTAAAACGACATTAAACAAGCAAAAGAGAAACAAAACAAAATAATATCAGTCGAGTGGAAGGCTCTAGCTTCACAGATAACATTTCTGAGACAGGGTTCTTGGCCTATCTTAATAACTGATATTAATGTACATTAATGCAATCTGCATCTACACAAAATATAATCTCCTCAAGAGCAAAACCTTCACTATAAATCCTGTGTCCTCTATTATTCTCTCTTTTATTATTCTCCAAAAAATGAAAAATATATTGTCAATCTTTCTGCTTTTCTTCCTGCCCTGAACATTTGTCTCGTCCTCCATTCGTTCTGGTGTATCTCAAGCAAGCAATTTCTTCTTAGGGCTATCATCACTGAATTTAACCCGTTTTGGAATGGTTCTTCCTTAGTCTACTCTTTCTAACATGGTTTAGGGTTACTTCTTTTATTCATTGCTCAATCTCCGTTCTAATTCATATTTCTCACAGTGCCGCGCTGACAAAGTTTTCGTGTTGTACAGCTGCATACTCTATATCACTTCAATTCCTTCCTTTTTCTTTTTTTCTTTCCTCTAAAGCCCACGGAGGAGTTACTTTTTTCTCCTAAAGCTTACTTAGTCGTTCCTATCCTGTACCTTAACTTCTTGACAGATCAAGATACTATTTACGATACATATTAACAAGTAATACTATATTCGTTTGAAACTGGTATTAGTTAGTTTTAAACAGATAGCACAATGAGATAATTTGCTCATCAGAAACTGATACACTTCAGCCCAAAATATTTAATGTCGTTTTCGAGCGTTTGTCCTTGAGTTTGGAGCATGGAATCTTCAACATGTTAGCTATCTCTCGTGTTCATTTTGCTGGCCTCTTCTTCTTTTGTGTCTTTAGGTGCTACGCAAAACGCCGACAGCTCAAAACTTCAGCGCTCGAAAATAGTCCCAAATACCACTCCAAGACAAACAGTTTTGATTTCTGAGAGGCATAACGTATCAGCCAGTTAACCTAATGAAATTCCAGGTTCGAATGAGCGGAGTCGCTTGACAAACTGCTAGATAGCTCCAGTACTCTGCCTTGAAATCACAACTATGTACAAATTTATTGTTTTGTAAGCAACACTGGTCTTTGTCTTTTCTTATTCTCATCCCGGATTTTTCCTCTATCATCATAAATCTACATTAGGAGGTTCCTTTGTTCGCTTCCCCTCTACTAGGACTGTCATATGCTCAGCAAATGTTAATGTCATTTCTCCAGCCTCTACTCCTCACTTTGAGCATTTCCTCGCTAAAGCATCCAAAGTAGAGTGAAATGGTAATGGCTAACATAATAATGCAAGGACTATTTCATATGCTTATAATAAGCCAACGTTAAGAGTCCTCAAAGTGTTAAAAATATACTTTTTGACATCTCTTCCTACACTTACCGCTTCTTTTTTACATTATTCAAATTGTGAAAAAAATCTATTGTATCAACCACAAAATAATTGTGTTTTCCCCTTTATACTTATTTAGAAATACCGGTATTTTAAAGTTTTCCTGTAGTTGAATTTCTAGGAATAACTAGAATATTTTAAAGTCTAAAAATGTGAGCGTTTGATGTTAATAATCATTATATTCGTTAAAGCAACATGTGAACCAAAACTGAACAAAATTCAAACTATATAACTAAATAGCCACAATTTTCTAACTAAATTGCGGAAACTTGATGTATGCTAATTAATAATTATAATAAGAGGGTAGTTTACACATAAAATAAAGCCTTTTCGTCGTAAAAATGCTGAATCAATACTCCCCGAATTTTTATTACTTCCTCACCTCGTCTTGGTATTGAAAGTACTAAATGTTTAACTTGGTCCAGCGAAATCTCTAAACCACACCCTATGGATCTTTCACCAGGTCTGTCTAAATTCTCGATTTTTTCTCTGCTACAGCATCGCCAATCATTTTCCAGCAGTTCTCAAAGAATTTGAAACCTAGGTTATTCCCTGAACATGTGATGGTGGAAATTCATTGATCTTCAAGAAAACATCTAACCTGTTATCAAATTGTAACCTTATGAATGTAACATGAATTTGGTAAAAGAATAGCAATGTTTGAGCAAGGTACTCGCTTTTTGACCTACGAAATGGTGTTGCGTCATCCTGGAAAGTGCAATTTTCTGCTGATACAAACTGCTCTACGACTGTTGTCATTAAACTTTCTATTTAAATCATTATGTGTGCATCTGCATTTACTCCTCTCTGAACGAAATCTTATGCATCCAATCCTTTGCTGGAAATACATCAAACTTTCTGGAAACTTCAATGTTGAGTCCAAACATTCTGGCAGAACTTATTCACTGCTACGACGATGGATAAATATTTTTCCATCGTTTGCTCTGACAAGCTTTGGTTCATCTGAGAAGATGACTTTGCTTCACATCTCTTCAGTCCAATGGGCATGTTCCATAGTCCCTGCTAGTCTAGCGTTCTTTAACTGTCAAAAGTGGCTTCTTCAGGTATACCCATTTCTGTAACTACGCATCTTTCTGCTGCATTGCATACCATCACAATAGAAGCTTCTTCCCGCTCTCTCTTCAACTACATCGATGTCATACGCCAATTTTTCAGACAGATCCGATTAAAATTACGGTCATTAGCAGCAATAGATGTAATTACTTTCTCTACTACTTATAGTAAGTAGGGGAAGTACTGTATTCCACCTAAAATTCGATACCGAGATTTCACCGGAAATACATGTTTTGAGGCCTCCTGAATCCAAAAGAAGTATTTTTGGAAACATGTCCGTGTGTGTGCCTGTGAACAGCATAACTCAGAAACGAACAGTCGGATAAACACCATACTTGGTATTTAGGTTCAGTATCTTCCAGAGATGCGGCACATCGGTTTTCAAGAAAATTCCCCCAAACCAGATTACCCTTTACATGGAACAGTTTTCGAAAATTTTAATTTTCCCAAAAATGGCTCTAACGATTTTGATTAAAATATCATATATTTGAGACAGTTTCATGACGGATAAAATGTATATCTTGAATTTTCTGGTAATGTCTTCAAAAGTATTCTTCATTGTGAACTTTGCATAACTGGTAAACCATAAGAGATAGACAAAATGTTACTACACAAAAAATGTAGATCGCGTTAAAATACACAATTTATGTGATGTGCATTTTTTTTGACTGAACAATTTTCCAGATATTGCTTGTTATTCCCTTAAATTTTCCAATACTTATACTTTTTCTTAAATGGGAATTCGTTATTTTTTTTTTGGTCCTGGTAATCCAAAGAGAATGAAATACTCCACATAGCAAACAGCTCTTAAAATATTTCACTATCGCTTAAAGCCTACCAATTCCCCTTGCACCTACAAGAAAATTAGCAATAAGATTAACATCTCGATTAAAATGAAGCATATGGAGAATAAGCGTTTGTAAAAATAGTTTGTACATGAGTAGAGAAAGTCATGTGAGTGTAACACATCAGATTTTTTGTAGATGCAAGGGCAATTGGTAGGCTTTAAGCAATAGTCAAATATTTTAAGTGCTGTTTGCTATGTGGAGTATTCCATTCTGTATTTCCGGTGAAATCTCGGTATAAATTTTTGGGTGAAATGCAATACTTCCCCTACTTACTATGCGTAGTAGAGAAAGTAAGAAATTAGCAATAACATTAACATATCGATTAACATGAAGCATATGGAGAATAAGCGTTCGTAAAAATAGTTTGTACAAGAGTAGAGAAAGTCATGTGAGTGTAACAATCAGATTTGTTCTACTATACCTTTAATTCTTTCCAAAATTCCCGTTTTCTTGTATTTAACCAGCAGTCTTAACACAGTGGAATGGTTTAATCATATTTTTGATGCAATAGTAGAAAATACCTAAGAAGCTAATGCGACTATTACATTCTTTTTCTGAGGAGTTAATTCAATTCCTTTGCCCATCTTGTGCAGCTATTATGAAAACACATCACTAGTACTGCATTAAAGCAAACAATAGAGGCAGCAGTATCACAACGCTGGAAAATGTTTTCAAGTTCTGATGAAAACAACAATGCATAATCATTTGTAGACAAATCAGAACTGAGATAGTGCATCCATTGTTGGCATTAAGATAAGAGGAAAAACACACAAAATCTATAGGTGACGCAGTTTTTTTGGTGCAGTAGTGTACTTCTAATGCCGAGCGAGGTGGTTCCGAGGTAACGTGTGAAGGTTGCATTCGGGAGGTCTCGGGTGGGTTTTTGATGGTTTTCCCTGGTCGTAGGTGAATGATGGAGTTTTTTCTTATCTATCACGGTTTTCTTTCCATCGCTTCCCTTTCAGGTGTGTTTCTAGGTTTCGTGGCGTATGACGAGGTGGTGCGGATGGAAAGAGCATTCGCCTGTACACCAAAGAGCTGTTTGATCGGCGGGTCGTTCATAGCCCCCTCTAGGCACTCCAGGAGTGGGACAGGTCTTCGAGCTAGAAACTGTTAGTACTTCCGCGCGTCATTGTGGCCTGTCTGTATGCGGCCTATAGCCTCCTGTGGTTCTTTCACTTCATCCCTTCCTCCGGAGGTGGTAGCCACAACACGTCTATGTAGGTCGCAGAGCTCGAGGTATCCCTCTCCGATGTTTAACCTATACCCATATACCTCCAATTAATCTGTAATATCCCGATTGCGGAATTCGTTAAATTTTATACAAGGTTCTCATGTACACGACCTTTGTTTATTCATTTTATATATTACTTTGTCCAAAGTTTCTGATTTCCGCAATCATTCTGGTACTGTCATAACTTCATTCAATTTAAAATTCGTTTATCCTCTGCTAGAGTAGTGTTCCACAGTATGGGCCAAAAACTACGAACCGGCTGCGCGGTGTTTTTCCTGTCGGCATCCTCGGCGCTCGTTGCCGTCAGCCGCTATTATAGAAAGGCGCGGATGAAACCATACAACATTTTTAAACTACTTTTAAAGACTTTACTTAAAACTTTATAAAAGTGTGTTTGAGGGCAGAATTATTAGTAGAGATTTGTGGCCCCCTCGTTCGCCCTACCTAACCCTCTGTGATTTGTATCTCTGGGGTAACTTAAAACAAAGTGTACAAGACAAACCCACACATCCTAAAGGAATTAATATAAAATATCCGCCAGGAAATTGTCAGCACTTCTCAACGTGAACTACGACGAGTGATGGATAGTTTTCAAAAATGTATGGACAACGACGGTGGCCAGTTTCGGCATCTCCTTTCATAAAATTGGTCAGTAAAGCCTTTAACAGTAGTTTTAAAAATGTTGTATGGTTTCATCCGCACCTTTCTATGATAGCGGCAAACGGCAACGAGCGCTGAGGACGCGGACAGGAGAAACACTGCGTAGCCGGTTCGTAGTTTTTTGGCTCACTCTGTACTTAGGAGTAAACTACCTTGGAGATGATCTATTTAAAACGACTCACTTACTATACAACTTCGGCTTCTACTGCAATTTTAAATCTCGCTTCTGTTTTACGGATTGATATCCTGAAAGTTTTACGTAAATCGAGATATGTAACTTATTGTTAATATTAAGACAAATTTATATATATTTCCGTAGCTGCAATAATCCCTGGTTAAACTTTTCATCCGCTAATGATTTTATTCGTGTGCAAATTAAAATGAGTGGGTGACAGACTACACCCTTTTAGGTTGATATTCATCGGAAAAAAGTACTGTGTGTCATAGTTAAGAGATCCTTGGGTTGTATTTTTGCGTCTGTTTGTCGTACACGTGTCACCAAACGCTTGTTCCTGGGCAACTGTGTGCATTCTGACAAGTACAGTGGTAATTGAAAGCGTCGGATTGAAACAACAAGCGCACTTCTCAGGAAGCTTCATAATGGCGGCTCAAGTGTGGTTTCTTCTTCTTCTTGCTGCCACGAGTAGCCAACCAGCAGCAGCAAAGAAAAGAATCCCAACGGGAGCGGGCACGTACGAAATCGATCTTACCGCGGCTTGCTGGACAAAAGGATGAGGGAAGCGAAGGGGAAGGTAGGGAAATAGCAATTTCCACACAGAATGGCAAAAGGTAAAGGTACCTTGTGTGGTGGAAAGAAGAAAACAGCTGTGGCTTTATTTTCTGTCAGAAACACAGTCAGAACTATAAATGTAGATCTTTATACCCGGATAAGGCCTCCTTAAGGTGTGTGAAGAACTTCGTCAAAGGTGTCTTATTGCGTGTCAGATATCGTCTTATTCATTACAGTCACCACAAGCCATTCACCGCTACTCGATGTCTTTAAAAGCGGACTACGATGAACTTAACGTGACGGGACGTAACGTTGAGGCAATATTTTATATCATAACATGCTGTGAATGCCAGAGTGAGTATAGTGTAAATTAATATTATTGGATATACATGATTTTAGATGTTTGTTTGCCATAAGGATTGTTAGGAAATAAGTTTGCACGGCCTAACTGAAACTGGGTAACAATAAACCGAGGGGGTGAGTTGTTTGTCACTAAGAAGAGAAAGCCGAAATTGACGTCAGGGCAGCGTACCTTTTTTAAAATGGAGATAATATCTTCCCTAGAGCATAAATGTCCGGAGTAGTAATTGTCGGACCAAAGCAGACGCTAATGATGGCGCAATTTGGTAACCAATAGCAGCTATATTACAATGTTTAGGCAATTCGAGGAGAAGGAGTATATATTCTCGAGCCATAAGGAAGTGTCGCACAGTTCTGAAGAATCTCTCACGAGGTGCACGTCGCAGAGCTAGTTACAAAAATATAAAGTACGCGAAGTAATTGGTGCGCGGCAACTAAAACGACTGTAGCTACATTCAGAAATATCAGAGTTTCAGTCAGGCGTGTATAAAGATTAAATATGTCAGTTATTAATTAAGTGTGACGGCAATAAAACTCTAGATTCAGATTTTTTTTATCAGTGTTATCTTTCGCAACAACTCCTTTCCGTTTACACAACCTGCTTAGAGATACGTGCTCGACTGAGTTATAATAGCTATCGGAGGACAAAGGACCCAAATTTAAAAAAAATAATAAAACAATAAGCGCCCAATAAATAAGATAACAGAAGTCATCTGAGAACTGCGACAACGTGAAGTTAAATAATGCTATTAAACTAAACATTACTGAGCGAGATGACTCCTGGGTAACATAGGGGCTCGTATTCGATTCTCGTCGACCCATTCTCACTTTAGGTTTTTCGTGGTTTTACCTGATCGGGAGGCGAATGCTAGGGTGGTTTCTAATCTAGCACGTTTCCATTCATTCCGTTTCCTACTTATGTGTCAGGTATTAACTGAGTTATATTTATGGACGCTCTTTAACTGCTGTGGTCCTTAGCGTCCCATTCTATATTGGGTTTGAAAGTCCATAAATTTTATCAGAGGCCTCCTTATCAGGCTTGAGGTTCTTTTATCCGTAAATGTACCACACGAGACCACTGGCTTTACTTCCCTTCCGAAGGAAGGCATGCTAAGCACTTTTACGCCCGAAAAGCTCCATCGCCCTCCGTCGCGATGGAACCCCCGACCTCGGGAACCAGTTAGTAGGTTCAAACCCGACGAGGGCGACGGATGTGTCAGGTGTGCTGCTAGGTTTCGTGGTGTGTGGCAGTGCGGACAGTTGGCGCGTATTTTCCTCAAAGGAAAGAGTATTCCCTGTGGATAAAGGAGTGCTTGGTTGAGGGGTGTTTATCGTCCTCTCCCTCTCAATCGTGGGACGGGACTTCCGCGCGTCTCAGTGGTCTGTCTGCCTGTGATTCCTTCGGTTCATCCCTTCCTTCTGGAGAATTTCCACTCCATTGTATACCCTATACATCTAAAATAAATGTCTGATTAGAATGAACTTAACGTAGCGGAATGACTTTGATTGTTAAACTTTATTACTTCGTCGTGCGTGTTTACGCCGGTTGATTCTAATTAGCACGTGACTTCAAACGTGACGGGAAGGAAAATTTTGACATTGCCAAAATCTTAAGTTAGGTCGCGTTAAGTTAACCCTAAATAGCTCCATCATGTGTTAGACTTTCAAGATTACTTCGCGTTAAGCCACGTTTCGTTAAGTTCATCATAACCCCAACTTGATGAATGGACTCGCAAGTTGAATATACCCAGTAACCAGGCCTCCTAGCACTCGTGTCCTCTTGCACCGAAGGCAGCAATATTATCTCAACGCTATGCAAAAGCAAAATAACAACAGTCAAAGCAAGAAATAGTTCTACAAATAAGATTACGCGCAGTACATATTCCCGTATAGAAGTTCAAATATAACTGTAACAGTATAAAGCAGAAATAAGGAATTATTATTATTATTATTATTATTATTATTATTATTATTCCTACCACTTATCACGCTAAAAATAAAACTAAACGGATCGTAATGATAGCCTGGTTTGGCTAGTCAATTATTCAGAGAGAAATGCGAGTTTAAAGGTGACCAAGAGACGTGTCTCGTTTCTGATATAATGTGTGATATTTTACAGCTTGAATTTATTTACTGCATATTAGTACTTTGTCGATTTGTCGCTCTCCGAAAGATGAACATATTTCTCTACAACGATAGAAGTAAGGAAATTGAAATTTTTCTGTAGTACACTCGTGCAGACATTTTATTAGAAGTGTAAGACATTTTTTACTTTCTCTACTACGTATAGTAAGAAGGGGAAGTATTGTATTCCACCCAAAAATTCGATACCGAGATTTCACGGGAAATATATGTTTTGAGACCCCCTGAATCCAAATAAAGCATTTTTGGAAACATGTCCATGTGTGTGTCTGAACAGCATAACTCAGAAATGAACAGTCGGATAAACACCAAACTTGGTATTTAGGTTCAGTAGCTTCTAGAGATGCGACACGAAAGTTTTCAAGAAAATCCCCTACCCCAGATTACCTTTTACATGGAACATTTCTTTGAAAATTTTAATTTTCTCAAAAATGACTCTAACGATTTTGTGTAAAATATCGTATTATTAAGATATTTTCATGACAAATGAAATATATATCTCGAATTTTCTGGGAATGTTTCCAAAAGTATTCTTCATTGTGAACGACTCTTGTATAACTGGTAAACCATAAGAGATAGACAAAATTTTACTACACAAAAATGTAGACCGCGTTAAAATAGACAATTTATGTCATATACATTGTTTTTGTTGAGTGAACCATTTTCGAGATATTGCATGTTATTCCCTTAAATTTTCCAATACTTATACTTTTTTCTCAAATAGGAATTCGTTATTGATTTTTTTATGTACTGGACATGCAAAGAGAATGGAATGCGCCACATAGCAACCAGCTCTTAGAATATTTGACTATCGCTTAAAACCTACCATATTCCCCTTATATCTACAAGAAAATTAACAAAAGATTAACATCTCTATTAACATAAAGCATATGGAAAATAAGCGTTTGTAAAAATAGTTTATACTAGAGTAGAGAAAGTCATGTGAGAGTAACACATCAGATTTCTTTCATTTCAGTAAGTATTGTTTATCAACTCCAGCAGGTAAAGCAAGAGCATGTATTGTTTATTTCAACTAGGATTTAAAGCCATGTTTGTTCATTTAACTAGTCAACTACATATGTAGCAACATGAAGTTATATTTAATATTTGGGACATATTGAACATGGCTTGCCGCTTTAAAAGTTTAGCTTGCACTCCACGCTACATTGAACGAACCTCGGAGAAAAATGTTCTCTACATGCTGTAGTTGCGTTTCTGCAGCCCCAAGTGAATGTGCGCACAGCTGCGTTCATAATATGGCTCTGTAAGAAGCTTAATATACCAGGTGGCCCAGCCGCGCCGTATTTGATGTGTTTAGATAACCCTTGGTGCGTTAAAAGAGTTGCAGAATACAATGGGGTAATTCCAAGTAAACACAGCTCAGTGGGGAACTGATGCATTAGCGCCCTAAAACCTACAACCACCACCACACCACCACCACCACCACCACCACCACCACCACCACCACCACCACCACCACCACCACCACCACCACCACCACCACAGCGCTTCTTAGAAATGTGCATATACACGGAGACGGTTGTAACATCGTATCAATCAGCAGGGGCAAAATTTCGAACACTTATTCAATGAGCGATGTCAGTATGATGATAATAGCAACAGCAGCATTTATAATAGCAAGCGAAAAAATGGCAATCAAATACTGGTTCTCTTAAGTTTGTTGCTTATAGCCCATAATATTACACAAGAACAGTGTAAATACAATTAAAATACAGATAAGTAAAATAAACACATCTTAATTATGTCAATCCAAAGGCAAGTTTATTCCGTCGAAAATAAAACCGGTGTAACTTAAGTGGAAAATGTTCTAAGACTTTCTTTTCGGTCTATTTTTGTCTATCATCACGGATTGCACACTCTACTGCAAGTCTCTCAATGAGCGCGATCCGTTCATCGTCTTTGCTTATAAGTAAGAGGACTAGAGCAAATTTCGGATTTTAGTGCACCTGCTTGCTGTGCGAGGGATCCCGGGTTCGATTGCCGGGTGGGGGTGGGAATTTTTTTCTAGACAAGATTATCCCTAGGGTTTGTAAGTATGAATGAGTGTGTGATCTAATGATGAAAGTCCAAAGTTTACTAGAAACCCGAAGACAAGCGAATACGAGTTAACACCATTACCTACAGGTAATAATATGTTCTAAAGGAAATGCCATAGAAGAGATCATTGCAGTTAAAGGCGCGCTTTGAATGGAACTAAAAGAAAAATGATAAAAAAAGAAGCTCGCTCACGCTAATACGTCAGTTCCCCACTAACCTGTGAGTTATGAAAGTCTTTTAACCTACAAAGGGATATCTACACACTTGAAATACGGCTGGTATAATCAATAGCTTTATAAAAAGTTCGAAACTTCACCGAGAGTTACTTTTTCCTAAGTTAACTCGCCATGTTAATGGGTATATTTACTTTATCAATGTGGAAGTCTTAAGTAAACAATTATTTTGCTTATACGAGGTCCGTCCAGAAAGTAACCTCCGTTTTGAAATAAACATGAAACCGGTATACATACGAAAGCTTTATTATATACATCTGAAAACTACCGCTTTTCTCTATTTTTCTACATATCTCCAAACAGATTCAAGCACATGGCATACCTTTTCACAGCCTTTGAAATACCCTCTGCATAAAATTCTGTCTCCTGTGAACTAAGTCAACCTGTCACGGCGTTTTGAAGCTCTTCGTCTTGTCAAAGCGCCGAGCTGCAAGCCACTTTTATATGTACGGGAACACATGGAAGTCGCTAGGGACCAGGTCCGGCCTGTACGGGAAATGGTCAAAAACGTCTCATTTGAACTTGACCAAAAGCTCATTTGTGTAGTGGCGAGCGTTGTCATACAAAAACACAACATCATATATCGGAAGACCACGACGCTTGTTTTGGATTGCTCTTCTTAGCCATTTCATACTTCACACACACTTTGGGGGGGGAATTGTTATTTCGGCGCTAATTTTGTTACGTTATAACTAGCAAATACGCGACAGTACGATGCTCCACCTTGCACAGCTAGAAGCGTACTGAGCCACTACGCCGGCTGATGTCAAATGGCAGAGCTGCCCCCACTACTTCTTGGGCTATGCATGAACGGAGGTTACTTTCTGGATAGCCCTCGTATAAAACATGTTTAGATTTATTTTGTTTAGTCACCAATTCAATCAATTAATTTCTCTGTTCAACTCTGGGCAGGTCCTCATTGAGGAATTAAACAATTAAAACTTATAAAACAAACGTTCTCAAAACATAGATTTTAAGCACGAAGAAAATCATGATTGAAACTACGCAACGTGCTAGGACATGTATGTGCATTAATATTTCACGTATAAGTTAATAATAGAGCTCTCTCAGTGTGTAAGCTTTTGTAATATAGGAAGAAATTAATGTATCAAATTACTCTGTTAATAACTACGTCTTAATTCTACTTAACTTAATCCCAAGCCTTTAATCAAACATTTGAAGGAATATTTTATGCAGATTGCTGAAAATCATGTAACAGCGAGCTTTGTGACTAACTGTAACAACCTGAAACTGATTATAAGTTAATATTACTGAACTGTGTGAATGCAGTAATCACAGAAAGCATTTGTATCTTGCACTATCATGATAAGGTATTATAATACTGAGGCAGTATTTTAACACTTAAATAATATCAGTCTGATTATATAATATATAAATTCAATGACAACCCGCCTTAAAGCAATATGTGTATACTACAATATATAAAACGTGTATGTTACAGTCATTGTATAATGTTTATACTATTATGTGCATGTATATTAATGTAAAGTGAATGTATTACGTAATTTAACAATGTAGGAGCTGTGAGAATAGAAGCCAAAAGTTGCTAACAATGAGGTAACCGAGTCAATAATGAATCAAAAAGTTTAATAAAGGCTACTAGTAATTCTTGGAACAATAATGCAATATTTAAAAAGTTTATAAATAGCCAATCAACAACTAGAAAAAACTTAAGTTAAATAAAAGTATTCTATTGGAGTAGAATTAGTCAATCAGAGACCTCAAATAAAGACATTTACAAATTTAAGACGTAGAAGCCCGACACTAGAAAGCAGCGTTCCCAGGCAGGAGCTTTTAGATTGCGTACCCGATCGGTACGATACATATTCAGTTCGACATAATAAATAATAATAATATAAAGTGTGTGAATAATATAAAGTTTACGTGCCAGAAAGTACAAGTAACAATAATCTCACAGCTCTACAGTAGGATATATCTGTGAAGTGTTATTTAATCGTGTGAAACATTAATAAAAGGAGTGAAGTAAAAAAAAAAATAATTGGTGTAAGCCTTCATTCTTTAGCCACACCACCCCCTGCTAAGAAATACATGTTTCCACAAATTACTACTGACGCAGCTGAGGCATACATATACAATATTTAAATAAACATAAAAATACAGCGTTTATTTTTAAACTTGGGGCGAAGGCCACCGGAAAAGTGAACTTGGGGCGAAGGCCACTGGAAAGTTTGTATCGTACGTGGATGCAAGTACTTCAAGTTGTGGCGCCCCAACAGTGGAACTACAATACACCTTCAATACCCAGATACATTGATTATTATAGAGACGGTGAACAATTGTTTCAAGGTAATTTATAGGTTTACAAATCTGTCGCGCTCCATTTTATTTTCATAGGCAACACAAATGAAATAATAACGCTAATGCTTTTCCATTACGTTAAGTACGATTACTTGCTTCTGTATAATCCTTCAGTACTACCAACACTGCCACCACATATAAAACATGTAAATGCTTTCATTATTTGGTGTCCTAACATTTGAGCTTCAAACAAACCACGTCTGTTTTTTCCACTTTCTATAATACTTTAATTCTATTAGTGCGATATTGATGAAACATATAAAAATACTAAATAATACTAATAATAATAATCAAAATGTGTTTTGTAGTGAAGCATGGACATTAAGACGTATGGAAGAAAGCAGAATAACAACAAATGAAATGCGTTTTATGAGAACTACAGCAGGATATACGAAATGAAGTTACAATGCAATAAGTTGATCTGGGGCCTGTTCTTTATTTTATACACACTATCAGAACAACTGGATGAGTTCATATTAAATGAATGAGATCCCATAGAGTCCCTAAAGCTATCCTCCATTACCAAACCCATGGGAAGAGATCTCTGGGACGTCCCAAGAAGGGATGGAAAGAAACTTCCTGTTTTATAAGATCGTAACGGGCCATATGTGTGGACGATGATGATAACCTCCTTCTACACTTCATGGATTAGGCACTTTGCCGGTTCTGACTTCACAGTAATTGTCTTCAGCGTGTCACACTACCACAACAACTGGATGAGTCATTCTAGATAAAAGAGATTCCACATACCTAAATATCCTTCATAACAACCCTATGGGAAGAGATCTCTGGGACATCTCGAGAAGAGGTGGAAAGAAAATTCCTGTTTTATAAGATCGTAACAGGCCATATGTTTGGACGATGATAATAACCTTCTTCACTTCATGGATAGGCACTTTGCTCGTTCTGACTTCACAGTAATTGTCTTCAGCGTATCCTGGGTCGTCCTCGATCTCTTCTTCCCCTCGGCATGTAATCCAACGCTGCCTTGGGAAATCTGGTGTTTCCCATTCTTAGTAAATGTTCTGTCCAATCTTGTCTATTATCTAATATTTCCTGTATACCGAATTCATATTAGTTTTTCCCTAACATCTTCATTTTTATTCTATTTATCCTTTTACACTCCTTAGGAATTTCATTTCTGCCAATTGGAATTTGCTAGTTGGTTTTTATTTTGTATCATAAAGCAATGTGTGTAAAGCCATTACATTATGAAATTTCATTGTAGTTTTCCTTCTAACTTAGTTTTTAAAGGTTCTTTGGATGGTCCCACATACTGATTGATACCACTAATTTATTTTCAATGGCCCTGTCATTAAAAAACTTATGTCACAGCCAAGATCTTTGAAATTTGATACTTGTTCTAAAATGTTTTCTAGTGCAATCTTTGATCTAACTGGATCCTTTCCTTTATTAGCCATTATTTTCGTTTTCTTAATTGCAACTTTAAAATTATAAGATTTACTTAAATTGTTCAAAAGATACCTGGATTCTGTAGCTATGCATCACTTTCTTGAATCGTTATCGATTGAACGTCTGCAAATAAAAGAGTATTTAAATAAACATTATACAATAATTTTAGTCCTGGATCTACCAGAAGTTTCCATTTATTTAAAATGTCTTCAATACAATACATACTTAGACAGGATGTTTAAAAAACAGAGTGCATAAATTCTTATATATATTCGTTCCCCATATATAGTATACTGAGCTGTAATGGTATTTAAGTACTTCCAATACAACATTCAAAATTTAAAATCCCTCCCAGACCCCAGCTAAAGTTTGAGCATATGTGAAAGGGAAGCAAGGAAAATCGAATACAACACTCTTTTATCACAGATTTGATAACATAGTTTTAATTGTCAAAGTAAACTTGATGCTTTTCTTTACCCTAGGATTAAGACAAAATTCAATTTCTTTCTTTAACATAATATAGTGTTTGTTTGCCTCAAAATTGTCTCTTGATAAGCAGTTAAATGCATCGCACGTTAATTCGTTGCCCTGACAATATTCATTGTAACGACTAAGACTGCTTGGGTTTCCACATAATAAACGTACCCAAAGATGTGTGTGTCCATTTCACTATGTCTCATTTATCTCTACTCCATTTAACAACAGGTATATAAACTTTAATTTATCTTCAATCAATTTAACCTTAATTAAAACTTTGAAAATTGTAGCAGCAAATAAACCTTAAGTGTTTTCCAAAGACACATTGATACATACAATTGAAAACTTACATAACCTTTAACGGTTGCCTTTCTTCCTTTACTTTAAGAATTTACAAAAGTGAGACAACACTTTCTGCCAAATGAAATCACTCGTATATTTTGAAATTCCTTAACGAATCTCTCTGAAAATGCATCACTCTGGCTGAAATAGAACGTAGATAGCAAACTTAGAGCCGAAAAGGAATTTTGAAGTGTTGACACATTCTCATACCCTACACCTTCCTCTTGTTGCGACCTGTCAGCTTCGACGCACTTTTTCCTTTCTTGTCCATATCACTCGGTACGCCGGGAGTCGACCTGAAGCATCTTGCTCTTTTCGCCGCTACGGCAGCATGTTACGTCATAGGCTACAGTATCAATGGCAATTACTACCAAATGACCAGGTTCTTTCGACATATAGCGATCTGCTAGATTATTCCAAGATAACTTTTCGAAGTGAGGGAGCCGAAATGGTACAGTAGACAATAAGAAAGTCCATTACAGCAATTGTAAGGAAATGCTTGACTTGAGTTATTAACCTTAAAAACAGCGATATTCATCGGAACGTTTCTCTTCCCGCAGGTAGTTGCCGTGACAGAAGATATTAACAGGACTTTCTGACAGTTCGTTCCGAGGCGAAGGGTACATTGAGTGTGTATTTGGCGTTCGATTGAGCGACATGTACTCATATCAGTAGCTGGCAGAAATACACTTATGTACGGTAAGATGGTCAACAATGCTCGTCGTTTGTACACCAAGAGAGCTAACCACAATGTTACAAGTGAATGTTGCTCGTACGACTGTCTGGAGACTGTTGCCAGAGCAACAGTTGTAGTCTTATCATTTGCAACGTGTACAGGTCCCGACACCAGCAGATTACCCTACTCGATGAAGTTCCGCCAGTGGTTCGTGCAGCAGTGTGCTACAAATCCGAAATGTCCTTATTTACAGATGCACAGTTCACACGAAATGACATTACAAATTTCCACAATCAGCATGTATGGGCATATGAAAACCCACATGCAATTGTTCCATCTCATTACCAACGCAGCTCACTCTCAACATGTGAGCCGGTATCATTGGTGATAGGTTAGTTGAACCCCATATACTTGTAAAACAGACTTACGGGGCAGGCGTGCACAAACTTCCTGGAAAACAGCACGTTTATGAAGACACTCCACTGAGCATTTGTTAGCAAGTTCACTTCCTGCTTCATGGCGCTCCTGTAAACTTCAGTCGTACCTCAGTCGTACCTCTCGCCGGTATTTGGATTGAATGTTTCCTGATCGATGGATACATAGAGGTGGCCCAGTTGCCTGGCCACCACGCTCACCGGATTTGAACCCTGTCGATTTCTACTTGTGGGGCCATTTAAAAGCGTTCAGAATCGAATTGTGACAGGATAATAATCCTAGGATATAGAGTCGTGTTCACATGGCTATGGGACGTCGATGTGAGGCCTGTATTCAAGCAGGAGGTGGACACTTTGAACATTTTGTGTAAAGAAAACTACCTGCGGTAAGAAATACGTTCCGGTGAATATAACTCTTTTGAAGACCATAACTCAGAAACCAAGTATTTCGGACACAAGCTTTAATGGACTTTTTTATTGTCTATATATGGGAAATGCATACTTGAAATCATGCAATCTATTGTTTAAACATCCTGTTTAACTCGTGTAACCTGACATCCTAGCTACTTCATTAGCTTCACGTTTCATTGTGTAATAATCTCAAGTATCTCATTTCCTAGATACTTAGAAATTATGGCCTGCTCAATCTCCCTCCCCTCGAGTTCCAACTTGCATCTCAACGAGAATTTACATATGGCCATGGATTTAGTTTTAGTAGCTGATATTCTCATATTTCATAGCTGAGATGGAATTTATATAGTAGTACTTGTGCCGTTTTCGGCTCCCCATGGTCATGGCTTAGGAAAACAGCACGTCACAATGCTACAGAGATGATGACGTCATTCATCGACAGTGAAAGTAACATTTAAAGTCAAACAACATATCGCCATGAGTGACGTAATGCATCACTTTACTATGTAAAGCATCATTGGCTGGTTTGCGACAGGCCACTGACGCCAGCACAATCATGCTCGTTGCTATTTCCAGCAACTCCTGGGCAGGCAGGCTCCAGCAGTCGCTCTTGGTACAGGGACCGAGCCGGGAACAACTAGATATCGTGACAGCGAGATTTTCGGCATAATTAACCGAGAGTCATTCTTTCGGCCTTTCCAAATTATCTTTAAACTTTGTTCGGCAGGGTTTTTGAAATTCAAGCTTTAACTCTTAGTGCTTTTTTAAGTTCTTGTACCGAAGAAGCATTTATATTTTGCATCTCACGTAACTTTATTATATTCGTTGTTCTTCTATAAAATCTTTAAATTCAGATGGCAAAAATGGTAAAGCAAGCTGACTAAAGCATTGTTAATCGATGTACACTTAAAAATAAAATTGTTAATTTATGTATTGGCGAATGTTTGCAATTCCCTAGCTCCTACGCAATAGTCCCTTTTCACGGTAACTTTCCCCTGTGGGAAAACAAACCAGTGGTACATCTTCATCTGCCATCATAAGCATAACCGACATTATGCTTACTTTTACTTCATTATTCCCCATTATATATTCATTTTGTATTAACATATTTTATTATCCCATTAATTGTTACATTAAACAATAATGGGCTTAAAGATCCCCACTGTTGGACGCCTTATGTAATCGTTACGGTATCAAAATGTATATCCTCCTTTAATTTGGCAGGTATTAAAATTCCCATGCTGTGTTCCTTAGATATATCTTTCCTGAACATGTTTCACTCCGTAAAGTTATTTAACTCTGTAAAGAACAGCATTAACACTTATTGGAGATGCATAAAAATATAGTTTTGAGATAATTGGCTTTAAAGTTTTACGTAACATGTATTTTATAAACCATTTTATATACTGGCCCTGCTTTTGTAAATATGAACCAGAGAAATCTTTGTGATGAGCATTTACAATTTTAAGACTTGTATTGTTTCATCTAGTTTCAGCACGTAGCAAGCTCTCTTCTTATGTTTACTAACATTTGTGTTCATAGCTATAATATTTTTGTTGCTTCTGGTAATGACGTAACCTAACTGAATAATCTATCCACTAAACAATAATTACTATTTAAAAACTATAATAAAATAAAGTACACAACGCCTACAGTACTTATTCACAGAAAAAGAAGTAATCAGAAGCAAACTAAATACCAAGACATCACTTTCACAAAACCTCCACAAAAGTGAATGAAAATCAAACAAAGCCTATAAAACACGTGCTCACGGTGATTTGCAGAACCATCTGTTCAACTAAATTACGATGCTATGATAGCATTGCTTAACTGTAATATTCTTTATTTTGAATGTAGATAAAAATAAGGCTTGTACACACCGAGTACCCATGCCACGCCCATTCAACGAATATAAATGACAACGGATTGCAGCAGCTATTTGAAATGCCTTGAAGCATCACTTAGAATTAAGATATAGACGTGAAACTTTAACTAAATGGTTTATTTTGAAACCATAGATTTTTTTTGGTGGGGAAAACTTGAGTTCGAAAAACAATTGATAAAAATGATCAAAATTCAGTAATGGTTCCTCTTAACTTACATGTCATCGCACCAACTTTATATTTCTGTGGTACAGTTTGCTTTAGATTTGTTTTCAGAGTTCAGTAATATTACGAAAATGTGAAATGTTTTACAATGCAGATTATTTCTATGTGCTTGTGTTACTTTATAGGGAATATTGGCTTCTATTCGCTGTTATTGGTATTTCTTGCACTCTACTATGTTGTGTTTGACAGTTATAATAACGTTGCAACTGCTGCAGACAGAAAGTGATGTTTTGCTGAGAGAATAGCTTTAGGTAAAGTTAGTATTTATTCCCTTGATTAATTCATGATCTTTACTTAAGCAAGAAACATTTCAGGTACTACTTTTTGGTTTATTCTGTATTCCGAAACCTTTCCTGCATTTTCTCCTCCTGTGATCGCCATCACGATTTATCCAATCAGCTGTTCATATGCTAAACCTTATGAATGATAACGTTTTTGTTGTTATAGGTTACCAACCTCTGCCTATATCTCTACACTTGGATAGCAAGGAGCTGCTATTTTGGAGTGTACACTCGTCGAACTAAAAGTGGCCGTCTCTTGAGCAGTTAAATATTTTTTTCTAAGTTTATTCGAATGAGCGCGAGGTTCACAACCGTCAATTTCTGAGCACCGCTTTGGCTAACTCTATAATAACGGGTCTTTCAACAACAGCGTCCTATCTTTGAACTTAAATAAAACACGTTCTATAAATTATAGAGGTTTATTTCTGTTTTTATTTTGGAACATAATTAATGTCATTACGTGTGGAAGAGAACACCAGTTAAGGGACCGCCGCGATTTCGCTGGGTTGTGCGTATACGGTTGACACAAAATTTAAATGACAGAAGAACGTAAATTAGGTCCAACTTCACGAATAACACTCCTGATGTTATTCATAAGATCATTTACTGTTTCTGGCTTGTTGACATAAACTCGAGATTTAACATAACCCCACAAGAGGTAATCCAACGGCGTTAAATCACATGACCTCGGGGCCAGTTAACATCACCACCACGGGAAATGATAAAACCTCTGAACTTCTGCTCTAAAAGATGGATTATTTCGAGAGCAGTATGACATGTGACACCATCTTGCTGGAACCAGATGTTTCTGAGATCAATACCAATTGCGGCCTAAAATAGTCGCTTATAAGAGCCCGGTATCTTTCTCCATTAACAGAGATTCTCCATCTTCATCTTGGAAATAATATGGACCAATGATTCCACCATACCAAAAGCCACACAGTAACCTTTTGGGGATGAAGTGGTCGTTCTTGAATCTGCATTGGATTGTGATTGCTCCAATAGTGGCAATTTTGTTTGTTAACACAACCATCCATTCAAAAGTGGAATTCGTCGCTGAAGATGATTTTTCGACAAAAATCCGGGTCAGCTTCCAATTGCTCCATAGCCCAGTCAGCGAATACAAGCCGCAACCTATGGTCGTTGGGCTTTAGTTCTTGAGTTAACACCATTTTGTAAGCGTGAAACTTCAATTCCAGATGCAGAATTCACCAAGTTGTGGTCGGCGAAAGCCCCAATTCTTGGGCTCGACGAGCAATTGGTTTGTTTCCGTTCTCGCGTACACTCTCACGAACGGCGCCTATGTTTTCGTTGGAGCGATTACATCGATTACGTACAGGCGTTCTTTGATCGCTGACAGAACCACTTCTTTAAAATTTATCGATCAAACGCCGAAACGTTCGCTCGCAGGGACGATTATGCACACCGTAAACTTCACGCAATACACGGAAGGTTTGACGAAAAGATGATCCATTTTGATAATACATTTTCACAATTTCTACGCGTTGCTGAATGCTGTAACGTTCCATGGCTATTTGTCAATGACAACTGTAACCACATGAAACAAATGACTGCTGTAACTCAATAACAACGGCAGCTATCACATGTTAAAGATAGGACACTCTTGTTGAAAGACCCTATACAAGCCTCAAGACACCTTCACGCCGTGCAACTTCTACGCAAACAGCTCCAGTTGAATTCTCAGTAGTGGATAGTTTATTATAGTTTTTACAACTCGTTTTACTGTAATGTACTTAAATAACATTGGTTGTGTTATTTCATTTTACTTATAAATATAATTGCACAGTGATATACATGGAGGGTTATGAGTATTTTCGAAAACACGGAGCGAAAAAGAAAATGAAAGACAGGGTACCAGGGGAATACAAGTGTTTATTAGAAGGGACAGGAACTTAGAACAAAGCAAATAAAGGGTATAGGATTAGAGAGAGTTAGAAAGGACATTAGATAATATAGAACTGTCAATTAATGAAAGGAGGAAGAATTAAATTAAATTAAGGATGGAATAAAATTAGTTAATTTGCATAAGTAAACAGGATTCTTACACACCAATAACCAGAGTTGTTTGTTTGTTCCAAAGGAACAAACAAACAACTCTTAAGAATAGAAATTAGTTGGTGACTAACAAAAAACAAATTCTGATGTCTTACACTCACATGACTTTCTCTACTCTTGTACAAACTATTTTTACAAACGCTTATTCTCCATATGCTTCATGTTAATCGACAGTTTAATCGTATAGCTAATTTTCTTGTAGATGCAAGGGGAATATTGTAGGATTTAAGCAACAGTCAAATGTTTTAAGGACTGGTTGCTATGTAGCGCATTCCACTCTCTTTGCATGTCCTGGACATAAAAAAAAAGAATAACGAATTCCCATTTGAGAAAAAGTATAAGTATTGGAAAATTTAAGGGAATAACAAGCAATATCTCGAAAATGGTTCACTAAACCAAAAAAAGTGTATGACATAAATTGTGTATTTTAACGCGATCTACAGTTTTTGTGTAGTAACATTTTGTCTGTTTTATGGTTTACCAGTTATGCAAAAGTCGTTCATAATGAAGAATACTTTTAGAGACATTTCCAGAAAATTCGAAATATATTTCATTTGCCATGAAAATATCTTAAACATATGATATTTTAATCAAAATCGTTAGAGCCATTTTTGAGAAAATTAAAATTTTCGAAAAATGTTCCATGTGAAGGGTAATCTGGGATGGGGGGATTTTCTTGAAAACCTTCGTGTCGCACCTCTGGAAGATACTGAACCTAAATACCAAGTTTGGTGTTTATCCGAGTGTTCGTTTCTGAGTTATGCTGTTCAGACACACACACAGACACGCACGTGGACGTTTCCAAAAATGCTTTTTTTGGATTCGGGTGGTCTCAAAGCATATATTTCCGGTGAAATATCGGTATCGAATTTTTGGGTGGAATACAATACTTCCCCTACTTACTATACGTAGTAGAGAAAGTAAAAATTAAAGTGACTTGAGTATGAATCCTCTTTCCGAGCGATAAATTAAGTCATGGCTGCATCTACCAGTATGACGGACTACTAAATACCAGATACATAGAAAACCTGATACTCCTTTACTCGTGTATTTAAAATGAAAGGTGCAACATTTGAGTAGCTCCATGATATTTGAAATTGCAACCTGAGGAACAGTAAGTTAGCTCTCTACCGATGAGCTAGGAGTGCTGCAGTAACATTGGCATTGCAACGAGCTTTAGTCATACTCCACTTGAGAACCATAAATCCATAAAATGTGTTTTATTTACAAATATTCAGTGTTGAAGCATCCGTCTGTCTGTCTGTCTGTCTGTCTGTCTGAAATCTCGTATATTAATTATTTCCTCGGAGTATTTTTGTGACACAGTTGTGTTCCCCAATATATCTACTATAAGTATGTACACAATCTTGTGAACAAAACCTGGCTGTCCCGAGCGCTCACGGAATTACCCGATTCGAGTTCCTCTCAGACACCGGCCAGTTTTAAATTGACGGAGAGTACGTTCTCTGTAGAAGCTATCTTTTCAACGGCTAATACGCCTTCTTCACCCGTTGTGGGTTAATACTAACTTACTCTCTCATATTCCCATCCAACAATTACTAAACTAATTTCCTTATAATAAGCGTCTTTACTGGATACCGAGTCTTATACCATAATGTAGGCTCACAGTAGTGATCATCAAGTAACACATTTCTGTACTTTTCGTAAACTAAACAGGCTATTTAAAATAACTTCAGATTACAATATGACACTGTTAATAGAATTATCGCATTAACAATTCTTTTTATCCCACGTCACTGATTTTAATATAGACACATGTGTTTTGACTGGTTTACTGACGAAGGGTACATATGGCAGGCGAGGATGCAGGTGTATACAGATGTTGTTTACATAAACCTATCTGGTAGATCGGGACTATATTTATTTACACAGCGCTAACATGTACAAACATACAGTAACGTGCATGGCAGTTAATGTAGCCGTTGGATCGCAATGTCAGGAAGCCGCAAGCATCTCGCTCGTTTTAGTATAGAGGTAGTTTCATTTGAATGGTCGTATGTCATTATGGACTAAATGCCAAAATTGAACATTTGAAATTATTCGTATCTTAGGGAAAAACGTTTGCACCGTTTGTGCTTGCTTAAATGAACTAGAAATAGTTGGCGTTGCTTTGTGAATCAAATTCATTATGCACATTAAATCAGAATATTGTAACAAATCAGAATACCAGTTTTTTGTATACACACTTTGTCACTTCGGTGCTCAACGTAGCACAAACGTTATACTTGAGGCACTTTTGATACACACAAAACACAACTGATCCGTCGAATCAAATCACAACTGAACTGCTGAGCCATAACTAACAACTGCACTTGGCACTGTCCAAACTCTTCGAAATCTTGACGGCACTTAACTTTGCAGCTTCTTAACTAACTCCCGGCCAAGAGCAGCTCCGTTATATAGGCCCCGCATACAAAGCGGAATGTTCTGGAAAGGGAAGCTGTTGGAAACGGCTGAAAGTAATCTTCTGGAGCGGGGAAGCTGCACATAATGGGCTATTGTTCTCAACGGACTATTGTTCTAAACGCAGGTCAAGGACCCTACCCAGGTGCAGGACCGGAAGGCCCGCACGTAGCTCCGCGAACGCGGTCACAATATACTATAACTATAGTCAGAGTATTAAATTGTTCAACGGAAGTATACATTCATTGGAGACATTCAGTAAGTATATGTAATTTCATGGAGGCGAAGCAGACCTGTAAGGCGACCCCCTAGAAGAAGAAAAAGAAATGATTCATAAGGCATAATAAGAACTTTGTCATGTAACGATATTGCGTTTTTTCCCCTGCCAAAGTAAACTAAGTACTGGACAAGTATAATTTCTCGGGATTAAAATGCAAAATTTTAAAAGCAAACTCCTCGGAATTCGAAGAGGTTGCTTAACACTTTGGCTCTCATTCTCAAAATTAAATGATTGAAGACGTCTCTGTTCAGAAAAATGAATGAAAGCAGTTCATTGCTCTCATTTTTTGAATACGTGAATAAGATGCATAATTCTGCCTCTCTCTCTCTCTCTCTCTCGCATACACACACAGCAGTCCTACAATACATTTTTGCAAAGCATAGCCTATAAATTTTAAAAATTCTAAGGATAAAATAAAGGATACCACAAGAAGCGGATTAGCAAAGCAAAAACACTAGCAAGATTGCAGAAGTTGTGTTTTAAGAGTTAAATGAAATACCGTTAAGAGGTTATTTAAATGGTTATAAAATTTAGACACAATAAGGCTAAGATCCCGGCTATGGCATTGAATTTTTCAGTCATCTGATTCTACCTTTCCAAAGGCTAAGATAGTTAAAAATTGCATACTGTTATATCACAGGAAAGTTAGGGCTACAATACCTTACAAATTACCACTATTTGCAAAACTTTCCTGAATTAAATTTAATTTCTCATCAGCTATATGCGTGGTATCAGCTGTATGCGTGATAGCAAAGTTTTGTTGAAAAAATTGTCATTCAACATATGTCAACTGCTCAAAAAATGGTGTAAGTTATTCTGTAATTCCTTGTAATTTTTTTTTAATATGGGTCCTATTATTCTGTATGCATTTACTGCACAGCAATTTCCATGTCATGCAATGAATAAAAAATCGGGATTCTCTGTCCTCCAATATCTGTTATTTTGCGACGAAAAATAGCGCATATAAATGAAACCATGTTTTGACAGAGAAGAATATTAAGCGAGGGTTAGTTCCTCTTTCATTTCGCAAAAACCAATTACAGAAATTTACCTGATTCTGGTGATCACATAAAAATAAGGTGTATGCAACAAACCAAATACATAGAAAGTGCTAAAAGAAAATATCAGGTGAAAAATTCACTGAATTTTGCATATCGAACACTTCAGTGTGAATGAAAATTTCCTGAACAGATACCAGAAATACACGGATAGAAAAGGAAAACATTTTCAACAACTTTTATAATCTATGCACTTATTATCACAGTAATCCTAACTATGAGATTGGGAGGCGGCTGCGGAGATACTATTATTGTTTCGGCGTGAATCCAAGGTGCGGCGGCCGGTGCGCGAGTAGCCGTTCGGTGGCCACAATGTGAAGGAAAAGCCCTTTAAAAGGGTAAGCCTTAGGGAGAATAGCTTGTAGAAGTGTGAGCAAACCAATTCATATGCATGCAACACTTCAGATGATTTTTCAGTATCATTTTATGCTCTGTAACAAAATTCAATAAAATATCTTTTTATCCAGATACATTTTTTTCTGAGTTTGATCAATTACGGTTGTGCTATTTCCTGTTATAAATATTAGATAGTATAGTTGATATCAATGATAGAGCCATTGAAGGTGTTAAGAAAAGAACAAAGAAAGCAACTAGTGCTTTTGTCATATTACATCCAGTCTGGAAATTGAAAGGGATATACTATACATATATAAGAATTGTACATTTGAAAGGGGATATACCATACATATATAAGAGTTGTACAGTAAGAATATAATTCACTAAGAAACATGTTAAAAAATTCAACATCCAACATTTGTACAGAGCAAACTGTAAGAAACGGGCGAGCTAGCAAAATTCCAGATAAAACATAATTCTAAGTAGAGCACACCTTTCACCAAGCCAACGAGCAGGGAACCGGTAAAGGCCAGGAAAAATAGAAAGAGACAAATAGAGAAAAGAAAGAGACGGAAATATGGAACCAGCTTCACAACGCGCCAGGGTGACGCGTAAGCGCACGCATTTGGAGTAACATATTCTCATACATGTTAAGGTAACGCGGTCTGAGGACCAATCAGAAACGTCGTTACATTTTGAAACGCAGAGGTGAGCGTCACTAGGCTCAGGTATATAAGGGCAAACAAGGCCACAGAGCCCACTCTCTCTATCTTCTAGAATTTTCGTCGGTACGAAGTGCTACGCTCTTAGCGAAAGATGCACATGTGTGTGCATATGGGTGGGAGTGCATGTGCGTGTGCGTGTGCAGATAGTTAGGCTCCTGACTTATTTAAAGTGGTGGGATTGGAAAAATGGGAAAAGGTAGCCCACCATAAATATTTAAATTGTTAATAGACTACACGTATTAAGGGAAATGAAGTATATTTTTAATTTGTCTCACCCACGATAACCCTGAGAACCAAGAGTTAGATACATACAGGAAAAAGTTAGGAATGGAAAACGCAACAGCCGACGAGCATCCATAGCCGAGGAACAACACTGCAGCAGATAGCATCAATCGCAGGATCAACGCGTTCCAGATGCAATTGACCGACGTTTCCCGCTACATAGTTTATAAGAATGATGGTGCCCTTGAAGGTGTTAAGAAAAGAACAAAGAAATCAACTAGTGCCTTTGCCATATTACATCCAGTCTGAAAATATAATGTTATATCAAGACGCACTAAAATTAAAATTGTCAACAACAACGTGAAATCAGTTTTGTTATATGACTGTGAAGCTTGGAAAACAAGTAAAATCACTTAAAGCAATTTACCAACGTTTATCAATAGATGTATAAGAATAATTATAAGAATAAGATGGCCAGATGCAATTTCAAATTTATAATTATGGAAAATAACAAATCAAAACGAAATTACAATATATATATATATATATATATATATATATATAAAAATAAAGGTGGAATGGATAGGATACACATTAAGATAGAAAAATGGAAAGAATGACTTTGTATTGGATTCCCCAGGGTGGTAGAGAACAGTTATCGTGGAAATCACTAAAGAAAGGGAAACTTGGAATAAACTAAAGTAGTTAATAAAAAATAGGGACCGATGGAGATAATTCGTGAATGCCTGTGTTGCTCATAAGGAGTTAAAGAATGGGTGGGGTCTCGTGTGTATATATATATATATATATGTATATATATATATATGAGTGTGTGTGGTAATAAAGTTTATATGTAGTAATTTGTGAGTTTTTAAATATTATGATTTTTATTTGATATTAAGCCTCGGCTGCGTCAGTTATATCTGGTAGAGCAAGTACCTCTTAACAAGGGTGGTACGTCTGTAGAATTTTCACACACTTTACACAAGTTATAGTTTAAATTCTTTATTACTTCTTGAAGGCTGTTGAATAATAGGAATCAAATAACAAATTGCTGCAGTACCGTATTTAGGTATGGAGCTGTAAGTTAATAGGTTCTATAAGCATGCTAACCAACTGCAGTTTACAGAGAATTTCTTAGATTCTTTATTCGCGTTAAGAAACTTATAAATCACAAAAAATTTATATCTCTGAGAATATATAATGAACTTTATTTTACAGTTGTAGTAACCATATTTTTAAGAGGTCAAAATTTATCTTCTCAGCACTGGACTTACAGGTACGCTACCTCTTAGCGTCCCCCGGTTAAAATTTTAAATTCAATATTTCTATTTTCTGATTGGCTAAGCCCAATCTTGGAGAACACTGTTGGTTTGACTTTTATTGGCTTTTTGCACCCACGTGACTATTTACAAACGTTTTGACGTTACATCAGTATTTTTCCATCGACTGTTGGTAGCCTTCCTTAGCTTTCTAACTTATTGTTCTGTCAAGGTTACAACTTACTGTTACGTTTCTAAACTAATAAATACATTTACAGAATGTTTTACATTTATATACAATAAAAATACATAACACGATGGATGTAATATACACTTTATAGCAATTACTGTGTGCTTATAAGCGGGCTATTATTTTTATATTATATAATTAAATTTTTAGCAGTTAAGGGATAGAAAATACTGCCTCAAGAAGAATGATTGATATTCTAAGTGAGGGTTGCTCTTAGGGTATCGTGCAACGTTAAAGTATAGCAATTGCGTTCATTGATCACTGTTTTGAAGGGCAATAGTATCCGTACCAACCATGGATCAGTATGCTACATGGAACATGGCTCTTATTCGGACTTTACTCGCTGTGGAGGGGGGTGCAAGAGCTCTCCGTCCTACTCTTGAAGCAGTTGCAGCACGTTTCTCTGATAACAATTTCACTTGCAAAGTGTATCCTATATATAGTGTTACTATGTCCACAGACCAAACTCGAGAGCAGCCATTAAGTGTATTAACTACTTCTGCATGGAACTGGAGGACCTGTGTTCTCTGGAGGTTACACAGTTGGGCAAATGTATATCCTCTAAGGACATTAGAAGAGCATTTTCCACAAAGTTAACAACTGCCATGTTTTTGCCAACGCTGCTCCTGTTAACGGGAACCTGTTGTTCTAAATTACTAGAATCTGTGGTTTCACTCGTCTTATCCCCCTAAATGACGAGGAGGATTCCCTTCGTCCTTCCATTCCTTCTTGATTTCTTCCTATTTTTACTCTCCCTACTATATGCTCATAGTAAACAAGGAAAAGTATTGTATTCCACAAAACATTTCACATGAAGATTTCACTGAAAACAGATCTCTCTGTATAAAATCATTTTTAGAAGAAGGACGTCTGTGTTTGTCTGCATAACTCAAAAATGTAAAGTAGGTTAAATATCAAAGTTAATGTTAAGTTCAGCATTTTCCAAGGGTGCGAAAAACTACACACTAAACTATTCTTTGTGTGAAAACGTTTTCGTTGTTTTTGATTTTGTTACAAAGGGCTCTAACTATTTGGATTAAAATACCATAAGTTTTACATATTTGGATGAAAAATAAATTGTAACTCAAGTTTTCTGCAAATATCCTGTGAAGTACTCTTCATTCTGAAGGAATGTTTACTTTCTCTACCACGTACATAGTAGGTAGAAAAGGTATTGCATTCCACTCAAAAATTCTATACTGAGATCTCATCGGAAATACATGAGAATCCTAAATGAATAAAAAAAAAAACATTTTAGTAAAACGTCCGTGTGTTTTGTGCATGTGTGTGTGAACAGCATAACCCAAAAACGAAGAATCGGATAAATACCAAACTCAATATTTAGCTTCAGTACCTTCCAAGAATGCGACACGAAGATTTTCCAGAAAATTCTCCCACCTTAAACTTCCTTTTACATGCAACATCTCTTAAAATAGTTCTTATTTTCTAAAAATGGCTCTTAACGTGTAGCAGTTCCTCCTTGGTAGGGCCCCACTACGTTGATGATGATAGATGTTGTGTTACGTACCTGTAGGTCTTCTTGATGCCCGTACTCTTGTGATGTATCTCGTTCTCGTAGACTGGAATCTGATGATCGTGTATCACTATCCTTCTCTATGTGTATGTTGTAATTATTATTTTATAATTGGCCACGGCTGCTGCATTTGTGTCGGAGAGCACTTTTTCTTTGTCAGGGTTAGGTATGGAGAAGGTTAAAATATTTTGCACACACGTATTCTGTTAATTATTTCACTTGTATTTTAGATAAATCACAGGTAAATATTTACAATTCACTATCACCTTTGTCATGCTAAAACATGTATAACTGGTAGACTTTAAAAACATAGTTTTAGCCTCTATTCAGAGACGAGTTTATACACTGCCTCCCTGCTCGAACACTGACAAGCTTATGTTAGCGTTTCTTCCAACCGTTTTTCTTAACGTACGTATTTGAATTATAGGCATGTATTAATGTACCTGATTGGTGGTATTATACAATAACAATTTGTTATGTGTGTGTGTTTACAGACTTCCAACGTCTTAATTATGAATCCAAAGTTCATTACATGCTTATGTAGATACACTATGTATCAAAAGTAGCCGGACACCAACACAAACATACGTTTTTCATTTTAGGTGCATTGTGCTGCCACCTACTGCCTGGTACTCATTATCCGTGAACTCATTAGTCATTAGACTTCGTGAAACAGCAGAATGGGGCACTCAGTGGAACTCACGGACTTCGAATGTGATCAGGTGATTAGGTGTCACTTGTGTCAGAAGTCTGTACGCGAGATTTCCACACTCCTAAACATCCCTAGGTCCACTGTTTCTGATGTGATAGTGAAGTGGAAACGTGAAGGGACATGTACAGCACAAAAGCGTACAGGCCGACCTCGTCTGTTGACTGACAGTCCGACGACATTTGAAAAGGGTTGCAAAGAGTAACAGGCATGCATCTATCCAGACCATCACACAGGAATTCCAAACTGCATCAGGATCCACTCCAAATACTATGACAGGCGTGAGTGAGAAACCTCGGATTCCATGTTCGAGTGGCTGCTCATAAGCCACACATCACGCAGGAAAATGCCAAACGATGCCTCGCGATGTAAGGTGCGTCAATATTGCACGATTGAACAGTGGCAAAACGTTGTGTGGAGTGACGAATCACGGTACATAATGTGACGATACGATGGCAGAGTGTGGGTATGGCCAATGCCCAGTGAACGTCATCTGCCAGTGTGTGTAGAGCCAACAGTGTAATTCGGAGGGGGTGGTGTTATGATGTGGTCGTGTTTTTCTAGGAGGGGGCTTGCATCCCTTGTTGTTTTGCGTGGCATGATCACAGCGCCAACCTACATTGATTTTTAAGCACCTTCTTGCTTCCCACTGTTGAAGAGCAATTCGGGGATGGCGATTGCATCTTTCAACACGATCGAGCACCTGTTCATACTGCACGGGCTGTGGACTGGCCTGCACAGAGTCCTAACTTGAATCCTATAAAACATCTTTGGGATATTTTAGAACGCCAGGCCTCACCGACCTATATCGATACCTCTCCTCAGTTCCGCACTCCGTGAAGAATGGGCTGCCATACCCCAAGAAACTTTCCAGCACCTGATTGAAAGTATGTCTGCGAGAGTGAACGCTGTCATCAAGGCTAAGGGTGGGCCAACACCATATTGACTTCTAGCATTACCGATGGAGGGTGCTACGAACTTGTACATCATTTTCAGCCAGGTGTCCAGATACTATCGATCACGTAGTGTAATACTGCATTTCTCGTAATTTTATATCACTGGTTATACAGTTAACAATGTCCTTTCCCCTTCATATTATATTTTATATGTTATAACCTTATATACTTGTTCTCTTCCATGTGTGCATTATGAATATATGTGTTTTTACATCCTCTTATTTATTATAGCTACAGTATTATCAAAGGAAATGCACAACACTAAAACGTAGAACAAAATATTAAAGGAAGAAATTATTATTGTGTTGACGCTGAGAAGCTGTGGACCAGGCATCTTACTGCATCAACGAGCCACTGTACTAGTCTGTCCGTGGCTAGTACTGTATGTTGCTTCAAACGATTAATATTTATAGCTCAAATAAAGTGTATGTCTTGAATTTTCTGGGAATAATCTGTAAAGTCTTCTTCATTCAGGAGGAATTTTGTTTAACTGATAAACGTAAAGCGATAGACGAAAACTTACTACACCAAAAATGTAGATCTCTTTAAAACACACAATTTATTTCAAATAAGTATCCGCTATTAACGTATGGAATTGTGCATTTCTTGGTCATTCTCTTAAAGTCCTTTCAATATTCAATTGTTTCCCGTGATTACATGGAAACAGTATGGAATTTTAAGGCTAGCATATAGCGTCCAGTTCTTAATCATTTGACTTTCACTGTATCTATAACGAATCTATCTATAGCGAAATATGTAAGGTAGCTATTTCTGTGAAGTTTTGTTTGGATTAAAATGTAGTAGACAGAAAAATAGGCTTTAGTATGAGTAGTTTGTATACTCACTAATAAACTACGTAGGGTGGAAAAACTTAACATAACATAAGATCTCAATTATAGACCCTATAGTGAGCTAGACCAGCTTAAAGAAAGCTACTCTATTCTAGGATGTAGATTACGTCACAAATACATAATTACATTGTGTACTTGTATGTAAATAAATTGCAGTTCTTATGTAGAGTACGTTAGAGCTAAAAAAATTTAAAACAACATTATTTATACTTAATGTAGTTATAAAATTTGGTAACATTTTATAGTCAGTTACTTTTTTGAATGAAAGAAATTATCCTCTGTATAGAAGGTGTGAGTGATGAGATATCTTTTTAATGCTAACTTGAATTTATTTTTATTAGCTTTCAGTTCCTTAATATGTGATGGAAGTGAATTAAATAATACTATACCATTGTAGTAAGCCCCTTTTTGGAATACTTGTAGGTTATTGCTTGGCCTGTGTAAGTCCTGCCCATTTCTGGTTGGTTTGCTGTTGTGAATGTAACACATAGATTTCTAATAACTTAACTGTAAGAGATAGACAAAAACTTAATACAAAGAAAACTGTATATCTTGTTAAAATATACAGTTTATGTCATATCAATCTATATGTATGGCATTAACCATTTCCAATATATTCTTTATTATTGGTTTGAATTTTCAAATAGTTTTTACCTTTTACAGCTGTTAAATCGCTATTCGGTTTTCTCTCTTGGTCAAACAAAGAAACCGAAATTTCAAAGCAATCGTATAGCGATCCACTTTTAAAAAGGTTTCAATATCTCTTAAGCCTGCCGTATTCCGCTTGCAGTTGCGATATGTATAACAAAACACTTTTGGAAATGTTTTATTTGATCAGCATGAAGCATATAGAAGAATAAGCTTGTAGAAGAGTGGGTAGAGGAAGTAATCTCAATATAACACATCGGATTCTCTAGGTTGCTTTCTCTCAATTAAATATTTCTGAGGCCCAAACTGTACTTCAAGCTCCCTTTTAGATGTGTTCTCTACCATGGAGGACTTTCTAGCTCCTGTTTATCCATTAGCCTGTTTAGTGAAGCAACCCAAAACGTGTTGAACGAATGGAGCTGAAACCATATACACATTAGATGTTGAATAAACTTTGCCCAGAAATTTGAAATTAGTATAGATATACAGGTTGCTCAAAAAGATGGAACAGGTTTTAAATATTGATTTATAATGAACGACAATAAATAGCAACACATACGACACATCATTGAATAGAGGAAAGTTCCAAGTTTTAAGCCTCCACCTATTAGTTCCATTCAGTGTCTACAGCGGCGCTGGTTTTGTTTAAGAGAAAATGGCGACGTCACAGAAAAGTCGTTTTGTGTGCTGCAGTATGCAAGGAGTGAATCCATTGTTTCATTGCAGCGTGTATTCCTTTGAATTTCAACAAAGAGGCACCTTGTCATAAAAAAGTTTACAATTGATACAATAAATTCGTAGAAGATGGTTGTGCATGCAAACGGATAAGTACTGGTCATCCTCGCATAACAAATGGTGCTCATTTTGAACACATAAAATAAATTTTGGAGTTTCCTCTATTCAGTGATGTATCGCATGCGTCGCCGTCTATTGGCGTTCATTAGAAATAAATATTTATAGTCTGTTCCTTCTTTTTGAATAACCCTGTAGTTTGTAAGATATTATAGGTAGTTTATTAGTTACATGTTTAAGGGTGTTCTCCAAAGTACGAATAATAATAATAATAATAATAATAATAATAATAATAATAATAATAATAATAATAATAATTAATAATAATTTTGATGAATATTGACAACCATAATCACAGGTTCCAACTTATGATTTATACATTATCTGTTACTAATGCTATGAAATTATTTTCGGCATGAAAAAAAACACTGAAACTTAATGTTGTATATATACGAGCTTATTCTTAAGTGTTGGGGTAAAAATTTAAACCTTATAATTTGGATATGCATCCATAATAATCACATGTAGAGAAATACGAAAGTTTTCGCGGAACTGGAGACCAGAATTGATAACATTCAACGCTTCTCTGTTACTGACGTGCAATCATGTGCTTGAAGTTGCTTCCCTCTTCTTGGTAATAAATTACTAAAGTTGAACTCAATGTAACATTTACATAATTTTATATAAATGTGTTGTCATTTTAAGTCAGTAAGCCTTGAGATACCACCTGTAATCTTTACGGAAATTATCTGTTTATTCCGATAATTGTTCTTGACCTAGCCGTGTGCAGAAGCACCAAGTTTAAAAGTTGAATTAGACTTTTAAAACCCAATGCCTCGGCCAGGACTCAACCATGGATCTTTGACTCCGAGTCAAAGAGTATCAGACAGAGGGCCGAAATTACGTGGTTCGAGTCCTGGGCATGGCATTGGATTTTCGAACTGATTCAGTCTGTCTTCATTATTAGATAATACAAGGTCGCATTAAAAATGTTCACAGGAAACAAAAATATTGTTGGTTCGAGAGCTATTAACAAATAAATAATATGTCAGTGTTTCTATTATGTACACTTCGTGAATAAAAAGTGACCCATTCCCTAGATCGCCATAGTGTTTTTCCCTTCGTAAGGTTTCACCTTCAGGTAAGCATTTTTTGAAGCCCCCCAGCCGGTATCACTTCTCTATGTGACTGATCTGAAAACACTACAGGGACATACAAACTACACAATGAACGACGTTTATAATCTATGTGAAATGAAGCTGCGGATACCGCCTCTATGAAAGAGCTTGGCTACAATTGGCACACATACAAAGGCAAACACAATTGGAAATAATTAGGCCATCGAGAGGAAGGGGTGAAGAATTATTTGCATGTGTTGTGAAACTGAACGACAGTTAATACATTTACGCAACGTGATCAAAAATTATCCAGACAGCTGGCTGAAAATGACGTACAAGTTCGTGTCGCCCTCCATCGGTAATGCTGGAAGTCAATATGGAATCCAAGGTTTCTCACCTCACGCCTAACTGTCATAGTACTTGGAGTGGATCCTGATGCAGTTAAGAATTCCTGTGTGATGGTCTGGATAGATGTCTGCCTATTACTCTTTACGACCCGCTTCAAATGTCGGCGGTCTCTGTCAGTCAACAGATGAGGTCGGCCTGAATGCTTTTGTGCTGTACATTATCCTTCACGTTTCCACTTCACTATCATATCACAAACAGTGGACCTAGGGATGTTTAGGAGTGTGGAAATCTCGCTTACAGACTTCTGACACAAGTGACGCCCAATCACCTGACCACGTTCGAAGTCCGTAAGTTCTACGGAGCGTCCCATTCTGCTGTTTCACGGTGTCTAATGACTACTGAGGTCGCGTATAATGAGTATCAGGCAGTAGGTGGCAGTACAATGCACCTAAGATGAAAACCGTATGCTTGTGGGGGTGTCCGGATACTTTTGATCACATAGTGTACATGTATGAGAGCTTTCATCAGCGACATGGAGATAAATGTTAAGTTACTGCTGCTACCAAACGGCAGTAAGAAAACGTAGTGTAGCATGAAAATATAAGGTTTAAGTTATGTTATCCTTCGGCAGTTCGGCTATACTTTGGGGTAGGTAAACTACCTTGTCAATCCAATGGCTAGAATTATGCTGGAAAATCAGAGGTGGTCTTGCTGATAGGGGTGGAAGTAGAATTTGTCAGTACCAAACATAAACAACTCCGTTGAATTATGAGCCACGTTTTAGACTAAGGCTAATGCGGAATGTCAACAAAACAGCAGAAAGGAAGGTAAAGTGGACCCCCGTTCATAAAATTCCAGTACTTACAAGCTACTATTTTAGAGGAAACAGGTGAAGCAATAATAAGTTTTAAACTGACAATTTTATATGTCATAAAGCCTTACAATTGTATGAAGTTTTTATGCTTTTAAGGGAAAATAAGAATTTTATGCTTTTATGTCGAGCATTTCAATTGAAAGGTAACAAGTCTTAGGGATTTTCATGTCTTATGACCCTGCTGTTGTATAAAAAAGATATGTCATGATTGTTTGATATGTTCATACATCTGATGATGATGATGATAATAATAATAATAATAATAATAATAATAATAATAATAATAATAATAATAATAATAGTTGTTGCCGGAGGAATCGCTATACTTTTAACAGATTCCTAAACACACATTTCTTCAACCTAGCTGGAGGGGGTGATCTAGTTCTTTATAAACACTTATTTTGTTTATTATTATTATTATTATTATTATTATTATTATTATTAAACTCGCACAGTGATTCAGTATTAGAACTATTTATGAACATTTTTCGTACAGCTAGGAAAGTATTGAAAGAGTTTGTGTGTTACAGAGTACTGATCGAAATTAGGACATAGAAATGATACACTGGTATTAAGGGTATGATTTAAACCTTTCTAATGGACTTGTTCCACGTTATTTTCCATGCTTAAATTTTCAATTTATGACTGAGGAATATTTGTCAAAAGGTATGATGTGTTAATTCAAATGGCCTACTTAAACCTCAATCATTTATTTTTCTCTCTCCTCAACAAACTGTTCTTAAAAACTTATTTTTCTCTCTACAACACATAAATCGAGGAAAGCGCTTACAAAAATAGTTTCATTACACATTCGTTATAGATTCAAGATGACGACAGGTGCTGAAGTGATGGTCAAATCTTTAAAAAATCTGATGTGTTACTCACATGACTTTCTCTACTCTTATACACACTATTCTTACACACTCTTATTCTCCATATCCTTCATGTTAATCGATATATCGAGATGTTAAACTTATTGCTAATTTTCTTGTAGATGCAAGGGGAATTGGTAGGCTTTAAGGCATAGTCAAATATTTTAAGGGCTGGTTGCTATGTGGAGTATTCCATTCTCTTTGCATTAGCAGGACAAAAAAATGAATAACGAATTTGAGAAAAAGCATTAATATTCGAAAATAACAAGCAATATCTCGAAAATAGTTCAGTCAACAACAAAAATGTATATAACATAAATTGCGTATTTTAACGCGATCTACATTTTTTCTGTAGTAACATTTCGTCTATTTCTTATGGTTTACCAGTTATGCAAAAGTCGTTCACAATGAAGAGTACTTTTGGAGACATTCCCAGAAAATTCAAGATATACATTTTATTTGTCATGAAAGTATCTTAAAATGTATGATATTTTAATCAAAATAGTTGGAACATTTTTCGAAAATTTTAATTTCCTCAAAAAGTCTATGTAAAGGGTAGTCTGGGCTCTGCGTCGCATCTCCGAAAGATACTGAACCTAAATACCAAGTTTGGTGTTTATCCGACTGTTTGTTTCTGAGTTATGCTGTTCATAGACACACACACACACACACTGACATGTTTCCAAAAAGGCTTTTTTTGGATTTAGGGGGTCTCAAAACATGTATTTCCGGTGAAATCTCATTATGTAATTTTTGTGTACCAATCGAAAAGAAGTTCTTTCATAGAGGTGGTATACGAATCACCCCTTCATTTCATATAGATTATAAACATCGTGCATCAGTTAGTTTGTATGTCCCTTATTGTGTTTTAGACTAGTCACATACAGGCTGGGTGGAGTCGAAAGTTAGTTACCTGAAGGTGAAATGTTATGGGGGGAAGAACCCTATGCGATATAGGGTAATGGGCCACTTTTTATACACAACAGTGTAAACATATATTATTTTTCTTTTCTTCATAGCCAATTATTATTATTGTTTATTTATTTTGTCAACCTATTTTAAGGTTATGTGACTAGGTAACTGCTGTTGCAATTTGATTATAAAAGAGCTTAAACACGGTATAGTGCTTCGTCAGGTATTATTGTAAATGCAATTAGGTATTTTGCCTGCATCACAGAATGCAGTATCATAATAGATAATGCTTTACATCGCCGGATTTGAAGACTTAAAAACGCTTTTTTAAATGGTATCAATAGAAAAATAGTAATTCAAGAACAAAGCTTGGAGAATTCTAGATTTAAATAATTTAAGTGGCAGGGCTGCCGACTCTTTCATGTTTCGAAGATCTCTTGAGATTTTATACTTTAGAGGTTATGCTCGAACGAATTTCCTACCATAAGGAAATCCCTGTCAGGATTTGCGGCACTAACCTTTCGAAGCAACATTATAGTATAATTTGTTTATGAACGCGCACGCATTTACTAGTGTTTCTCATCGTAATGTGGCGCAAGAGCAGAACATCGGTCACGTGGTTTTAGCGCTTCCGGTATTTGGTAAACTTTATTGTTTGCGAGTAGATATTCTAGTAATATTAAATGCTAACTGTGGTTTTTAGTTCCTTTGGTAAGCAATGCAAAACATGCTTCAAAATGGGCTGTTATTTTAAGTAGGTTCACTTAATAAAGATATCCAGATAATGTTAGTGGAAAAATATTAGTAGTTCTTTGGCTTTCCGGTTGGTTGGAAATGAACACAAAATTGGTGGAATTTACTGTAACAATTGTACACGTTCTGTGCAACGGTGAGGTAAACCTCGCACACTGCGACCTGCATAAATCTATTGTGGCAAACACCCCCAGGAGTCGGTCTTCCTCCATGGCGTAGTGAGTACCACGCTAGCCTCTGGTTCCCGAAGTCGCGGGTCCAAACCCGGCGGAGGGCGGTGGATTTTTTCGGGCATAAAAATCCTTAGTATGGCTCCTTTGGACGGGAAGTAAAGCCGGCACTCCCGTGTCGTAGATTTACGGCACGTAAAAGAACCTCAGGCCTGATAGAGGCCCCTGAGCAAAATTTCCGGTCTTTCACGCCCAGTTTAGAATGGGACGCTAAGGACCACAACAGTTCTAGAGCGTCCATAAATAACTCAATTTAATTTCAGGAGGAAGGGATGAAGTGAAGGAGCTATAGGAGACTACAGGTCGGAGGCAGACGCCATAGATAAGCGCGGAAATCACTAAACAGATCCAGGCTTGAAGACCCGTCCAACATCTGAGTTGCTTATAGATGTCAAGAGGTCAACATAACATTAAGCAAAATTCCGCGCCATCTTTCCGGCACTGCCATACACTACAAAACCTAGAAGCACACCTGAAAGAGGGGAAGGAAACGGAAGAAAAGGAAAATGATGGAGAGGAAATCGTGGTAGATGAAAAATCACCCAGCATTTGCCTACCGACCAGGGGAAACGCGGAAAACCCAAGTATAGAGTGAACGGTCGAACCCAGCACCTCACACGTTACCGCGGTGCCATCTCATTCGGTACATGCTCTGTAGGTTGTACTGCTCTCGATATTAAAATGCCAGAATGAACTGAACTTTGAAAGTATTCACAATCAAACTTCTTACAAATGAAAATAGCCGAGGGTTTTGAAGCAACAAAATCGTATTCACTTTTTGATCTAAAGATTTACCTTTACGCTGAAATGCCGGAATGTGAGGTTATTTCAGCATCAACGAGCTTAGGGGAACATTTGTTATCAATTTGGCCATCTTCGCGATCGTGAAGCTAACCAAAAGAATGAACAAAAGCTTATACAAGGATGTGCTGGAAATAAGGAGCAGTAAAGGCGATTAGCGAGGAATTTCGCTAAATCTAGAGCATATCTTTCCAACTTGTGTTGTACTAGATATAACTGGAATGTAGGGTGTTCTCGAACAACCTTAGAGGACGGCAAAGTGACGTCCCTTACGCGTCATTGAGCCCCACAAACTCGGAGTCAGCCATTGCCGTTTGTGTTAAAAACGTCGTTCCGAACATTTCATTAAACTTTATCGCGATCCTCGCCGTTTTACGAGCGGCTCGGCCCGTCATTCCTTGCACTCAGGCTGCCTCACGGTACGGTGAACTAAGTGGGAGTGCTTATAGGGAGGCCAGCGTGTAACTAACATTACCCTGCAGTCCAGCACAATGCACGGGGTTAAATGTGTTATACACCAAACACTGGAACCCCCTATATTTATTATTCTTTGTTCTTCCGATAGAGTTTATAATAAACATCCTTCCCAACTATCTTCACAAGAACAACTCGCCTATAAAACAATAACAGCTTCTTCTTTGAACCCTTTTGCTGTCAGGCATCGGGTGCACCTCTTTCCATGCGTTTCTTTCGTATATTTACATCCATACACAACTTAATTGAAACCATTGTTCTTCCTCGTTGTTGTGCTATCCTTTCTATTGTGGTTTCCCATTTAATTCTTGGTCTTCCTCTTCCTATTTTTCCCCCTACTCTCAACTCTATTACCGGCTTAACTTTCCTTTCCTCCATTTTTCTGTAGACATACCCAATGGTGGTTCGGAAACAACTTGGTTTGTGCAGGAATGGAAGTGGATACGCTAGTTAAGCAGGTCAAATCAGACTAACGAAGAACCTCGGCTGGGTGAGTGTCTATAATTCACCATCTCCCAGCCTCCAAGTGGTACAGAAGGACGCCGAGGCGCGTCACAAACCCTTCTGAGCATCACTGCCCCGTCGAGTCCAACCCAATCGGAGAATTCCCTTTAAGAAAGGGGCTCAGTGCCCGCAACACAACAGCTACCGCAGTCGGAGCACGTCCCCTGTGGTATTCTTAACTTAGTGTAAGCTGCAAAATCATGTTTCAAGTTAATGCAATCGTATATCTGAATGTACACTACGTGATCCAAAGAATCCGGACAACCTGGCTGAAAACGACGTACAAGTTCGTGATGCCCTCCATCGGTAATGCTGGAAGTCAATATGGTGTTGGCCCACCCTTAGCCTTAATGACAGCGTTCACTCTCGCAGGCATACCTTCAATCAGGGGCTGGAAGGTTTCTTGGGGAATGGCAACACATTCTTCACGGAGTGCGGATCTGAGGAGAGGTATCGACGTAAGTCGGTGAGGCCTGGCATGAAGTCGGCGTTCCAAAACACCCCAAACGTGTTCTATAGGATTCAAGTCAGGACTCTGTGCAGGCCAGTCCATTACAGGGATGTAATTGTCATGTAACCACTCCGCCATAGCCCGTGCAGTATGAACAGGTGCTCGATCGTGTTGAAAGATGCAATCGCCATCCCCGAATTGCTCTTCAACAGTGGGAAGCAAGAAGGTGCTTAAAATATCAGTGTAGGTCTGCGCTGCGATCGTGCCATGCAAAACAACAAGAGGTGCAAGCCCCCTCCAGGAAAAACACGACCACACCATAACACCACCACCTCCGAATTTCTCTGTTGGCACTACACACGCTGGCAGATGACGTTCACCGGATATTCGCCATACCCACACCCTGCTATCGGATCGCCAAGTTGTGTACCGTGATTCTTCACTCCACACAACGTTTTGCCACTGTTCATTCGTGTAATGCTGACTCTCCTTACACCAAGCGAGGCGTCGTTTGGCATTTTCCTGCGTGATGTGTGGCTTATGAGCGGCCGCTCGACCATGGAATCCAAGGTTTCTCACCTCACACCTAACTGCCATATTACTTGGAGTGGATCCTGATGCAGTTTGGCATTCCTGTATGATGATCTGGATAGATGTCTGCATATTACTCTTTGCGACCCTCTTCAAATGTCGGCGGTCTCTGTCAGTCACAGATGAGGGTGGCCTGTACGCTTTTGTGCTGTACATGTCCCTTCGCATTTTCACTTCACTATCACATCAGAAACAGTGGACCTAGGGATGTTTAGGAGTGTGGAAATCTGGCGTACAGACTTCTGACACAAGTGTAGCTGAATCACCTGACCACGTTCGAAGTCCGTGAGTTCCACGGAGCGTCCCATTCTGCTGTTTCACGACGTCTAATGACTACTGAGGTCGCGGATAATGAGTACCAGGCACCTAAGATGAAAAAGGTGTGTTTGTGGGGGTTCTTTGGAAATTTTCAGCATGGTAGTTCAGGACTTTTCCAATTCACGTTAAAAGAATGATAGTTACAACTGTAGATCAAAGTTGATAAAGGGCGATTGTCGTAATTTTTTAAGCCATTTACTTTACCTGCTTCGTTAATAATTCTGCTGCCGTGATCTCGTAACTCATTCTATTGCCTCGTGCGCCAGCTGCTCCAGTGGTAAACTATGGCATCTTTCTCTCAGTGTGTGCGTAGATGTTTTGTGAAGGACAACACGAGTTTAAATTGTCTGGGAAGTTCATTGTGGACTAACATTTGAGTTATTGAAGTAGTTACTGATTGTTCGAAATGAAGAAATAGACTAGCTCTGAATTGTAGCACTGGAAATTGTAATAACTGAATTATAATATCTGCTAACTTCTATCGTGTCAATTATACGATTTGAAATAACCGTTTCCGCAATAAAAGGAACTAGGATTGTAACCTGCAGTGTGTTGTTAAAATGCTTATCGGCGAGACCTCAAGCAATAGCCGCGAAATCTTATTCACTCAAATGCGTCCCTAAGCGCTTAAAATCCACACGGGCAATAAGTACCGAAGACGATACTGGAGAGATTCAATGTATGCGCGACTGTGTGCACGAAGTAAGTACCAACCGGTATCAGAGTCAAAGTAACTGTCTGATTTAACTTGCACGAAGATTTATTAGTTTTAGCTCCGCCTACTTCCATATCTCCACCAGCGTTATTTTTCGCGCGTAGCCAGTGCTTAAAATCCTAATTCTGCCTCTTAACTTTGTTACCTGGAGGCTTGGCTCAAATCTCGGAATCTTTCTATTTCCCAGAATTCTGCCTATGTGACCCTGTAAATGTACTGAGCTTGTAACCTAACTGAATTCCCAGAATCTTATTGCGTTCACTACTTTGGCTGATACTAATGACTTTCGCTAACCTGACTTCCTAATTACCTTTGTCTCTTCGGACAAAATCTTTCAACCCAAGTTTGTTACATTATAAATTTATTTCAATATGGAAATTATTTCTCTATTTTAATATTTCTTTCTTTAATTATTTATATTTGCTCGTCAATAATCACGGTATAAAATATAAATTCGTTAATAGATTTATAAAAAAATGTTTGAAATTAGGTGCACGTGTCCGAAAATGTACAGGCTGACCAATTTTTAAAACTAAAGCTTAATAGAAATTATAATCTGTGTATTTTGTATTTAACTCCTCAGTCGAGATTTCCATAATGCATAACATTTAAAAATGCCTTTTAAAAATCTTTGCCATAAATCTTTAAAAACATCGTAACTACACACTATAAGCACATTGATTCTCGGAAATTTTCGAGTGTTGGCGATTACATTGTGCTTCACTAGGTACACGGTTTGATTCAAGTTACAAACATGTACATTAAATTCAATTAGGTTTCTACGCTAGATGATGAGATGTCTCGAAGCCACAACCCTTTGATAAATGGTACGATTTTAACATAGCTTTTTCATATGACAACAATATATGTGATTTAATTTTGAGTCGACATATTATATAAAAAATCTTCACTTACATCATGATGGTCTAGAAGAATGAACGATCGTTTCGAGGCATCAATGTCCTCATCTTCAGCTGGAGCTGTTCGACTGAAATTATAAAGTCAAAAGAAAAGTATGTGAAGCCCATGAGGTCAGGTGTAAGTTTCTTGAACTGCCAAAGTGAACCAGAAAACTGCAGCAGTGCCCTCTCTTGGTAACTTGGAGACCTTGATTGGGATTAGTTCCATTTTCACCCAACTTCCTCGGTGGTTGGACCAGAAGGCGAGTGACATCATCCAACGGCGTAATTTCAAAATTCAATACTTGTTGATTGTTTTTATTTATAAATATTTTTCCGCAAGCAACCAAATGGGCTAAATTATGTACAGGGTTTAGCAATTCTATATCTTGACCAATTTCGTGCTGATTATTCCAAAAATGATAAGAAACGGCTGATTTATCAGTTTGCTTAAGTCTGATGTTTCTTAGATGTTCTTTTAATCCAATTGACAGATTACGTTTTGTTTTTCCAATATAAAACTTATCACAATGATTACATTTAATTTTATAAATACCAGAGAGGGTCTTCGTAACTTTGATGTTAGCGGTTGGCTTGTTTAACAAATTATTAAAACTGAATTTATTCTGCGAGATTACATCTTTATGTAATGAAGGCTTTTAAAGACAGCACAGCTGTATGTTATTTTCATTAATGAGATCGAAACGAAGTATTTTTTTTCAAAAAGCTTTATTTAGGGTCGTTTTAACCTTCCTAGGTTTTATCACCACCTTTCATGTACAGTTGCTTACATTATTGGATTACAATATAATACTTACACATTATGTATACATACAGGTTACAATTTGTTAAATGTATTGATATATATTAATTAATATAAGGAAAGTAATTACTTTCTGGGTGAAAGTTGCATCATTGAGTGCTGTAGAATAATTTCTGGGTATACCAACCTGACTACGTTGATTTTAAAATGTTGGACATGTTAATATAACATGTACTACTGTTAATGCTGTTTTACATGTTTCCCAAATTGTTGGAGAGCTTCTATTTAACAAATAAGAGTGTGTCAGTTTGGTATGCCCAATTCGTAGTCGGGATATTACAATTTGGTTTCCCGCTGTAGCTGTCTTATTGGATATTCTTGAGTTGAAGTTCCACGTACATCATGAAGTTCATCCAGCTGGTCAGCCATTCTTTGTGCATTTTCTTCTTAAAATGTGTGACTGCATCTTGCAGAGGTATTTTAATATCAGTATCTTGTGTTGGTAGTTCTGTAGCTTGTTTTGCTGCACTATCAGCTCTTTCATTACCGGGTATGTTTTTATGGGATGGTATCCACATGAAATTGAGCGACTTTTCTAAGTTATAAAGGATAGTAACAAGATTATGTATTTCGTTTACAATGCTATTGGTAAAGAACATGTCTTGTATTGCGTTTAAGGCTGATACAGAGTCACTGAAAATTATGTAAGAGTCACTATGTGCAGTTTCCAGAGCGTATTCTAGTGCCTTTTTAATAGCATATAATTCACAACTATATATAGAGAACAAGGACGGTAACTTATATTGGAGGACGATATCTCCACATATCACAGCACATCCGTTGCCTTTTTCAGTTTTAGAACCATCCGTATAGATGCAGAGTTTGGATGTGTGTTTTTATAGCTCTTCTTTAAATAACTGCTGGTAGATTAGTTGGTTGGCATTTATCCGATTATGCTTGCTTAATTCTGTATCATGGGAGGTATTTTCTTCTTCCAGAGTGGATGATCCGACTGCCGCTACTAAATGGCAATAAGAAGACGATAGTGTGGCATAAAAGTACGAACTTTAAATTACGTTATCTTATGACAATTCGGCCATACATTGGGGAAGCTAAAGTACCCTACCAATCCAGTACCTAGAATTACGATCGAAAAACAAATGTGGTCACGCCGGTAGGGGTGGGGCTAGATTTTGTGATTGCCTACATAAATATCTTTCATTATGAGCTATATTTTATACGTCTCTAGAATTACAATTCATCTAATACATGTTCCTGGATTTTTACGAACTTAATGTTTACTCTTTTTTTACCATCCCATCCGAGCTTATACCTTTCTATTATGTACGACATATTTTAATTCAATTAGTATTTCTAATAATCGTTAGAACGATTTTGAGAAAGAAATAAAAACTTTTCCATGTAAAGGTTTCTTTGAGGTGAGGAAACATATCTTTGAAAGACGCCCGATTTAAGGGAATATACCACTTTAAACGACATTTTATAAATTTTCGACCAATTCTTCTGAAAGCTTAATCTGACGTTTATCTTATGTAAACATTGTTTAACTTCATTTCCTATCTTCTTCTTTAGATTTAAATTTCAGCATCAAAAATGGATTTTATTGTCTATGCCAAATGTTCCAGACGATTAAATTTTAAAAATATTTCTTTTAAATAACTATTTTGTTTATTTACAGTGCTCAAAATTGTCATATAATTTTGATTCGTAGTTTTGGTTCCAAAGAGAATTAAAAACTATAATTGTAAATTTTGATAATTTTTTTTTCATTTTTTGCTTTACAAGACAGTTATTTAAAAATCCTTAAGAGCATACAAAATCAATATTGAGTTTTATTTAAATTTTTTGAATGTGCATGAAAATTTTCAGAAGAGCTGGGTAAAAACTCTTGTCTTGAACATTTTAGGTAAGAAAACTCTGAAAATCATCCAACATTTTGAATTCAAAATTCCATTTCATTTAAATTTTATTTTTTATCGTATTTCATATACGGATAAACAATCACAATATCAAAGTGAAAATATGTTTTAAAATTATAGCTACCTTCATTTATGCATTCATGAAAGTATGAAATTTACCATGTATTACAGATCTTGAGTTTTGCATTTATGCTGTTCACCTTCAAGAGGCCACCTTCATTGAAGTACGTATTTGTATATGCCGCTTGAATCATCTAAAATGAACACCATAAATGTTTCCGATATGAGAACTGCTATTGATTATTTTAATGTTTTACGGCTTACGTTACATATGAACCTTAAGATAAAAATCCAACAATTCGAGACCCTTTCAGGTAACAAGCCTCCTGAAAAAGAGGGCTGAAACACGCTTAATAATACTTCACGAAGCGTTATATTATAAAATGAGAAATGCTATTAATTGGCTGTTTTCAGAGATATGAAGTTTGTATAAGGATTCTCAGAGCAACCTAACCAAGGAGTGCAGCGATTTTCCTGATGTTATTTTATCCTTAGTAATAGCAACTGTCTTTATAGGTTATGTATTACCTCATATGAATTTCACACAGTGATGCACTTTTTTTTTCCAAATGGGACTGATATTGACTTGAGAAATGAATATATCTAGATTTATATTCGAATACCACCGGATATTTCTTGTTTTCTCTCAAGTGGCTAATGAGATGGGCGAGATATGAAGTTCTCATTTTTAGTTGTCTGCTCTACGAATATTTAGTATTTGCTATACCAGGATGGAAATGTACAAAGAACTCCAAAGAAAATCTCACTGCACCTCGCGTCTATGTCACACTATTTATCGTTGTACGTGATCATGCGAAGCCATGGCCATTTCATTGATTGCTTTAGGCCACGGTGCAAGGGTGCGCCACTCCTTCTGCTAAATAGTTCCACCAATAACCACAACAAAGGTTAAAACGGCGTAGAAACGAAATATATGTTTACGCTCTCGATCGTATTGGCTAAAAGAGAAAGAGGTAGAGTGAGTGCATTCAGTTTGCCATACAGAACTCTTATCGTGATTGGTAATCCCATACCTTATCGGCTAGTGCAGGGCACGCCTTTGAAAGGGTTAAAAGTTAAGGGTGAAACTTGATGAGCGTCCAGGCCAGCGAAGTATAGAATGTGTAGTGTGAGAAGATTTTGAGGGGGGTGCAAATTAAAGTTTGATTGGTATTCATTAACACATAGCAAGGCAGCACTTTATAACAAAACATAAACAGAACTACATTCTCACAGTGACATCAATGATTGTTGCTACATAGAAGCAATAAATAAATAAAGCAGCATGTTTTCCCTCTAATTCAGGCTATAGTTGGTTAATGTACCTAACATATTGCTGATCATAGGAATACAACAGGAGTTTAGACAAAAATATAACATAACTTTATTTCCATAATATGTATGTCATATTCAGTAAACCATATACATATATATATATACATAGTTTCTAAACATGATCAGTCAATTATAATGAAAGAGTAATTTGCATTTAGTAAATAAACAAATATCATATGTGGGTGTTTTATGGGGAGTTGACGCAGCCACGCTACGTCCTCCAACCACAGAAGCAATACCTTTGCCTCACGGTTGCTGCTTGTCTCCTCCTAGATGGTTCTTCTTTTGCCACGGCTGGTCGAGCATGAGATCTTAATCACTGGGTATGCGTGAGTGTATGTACAGAGAAACACGAACGCTTTCTTGGAACACTTTTGTTTTCACCATTTAAAATAAAACTTAAGGTTTGCCGATCACTACTAAATGCATACGAAGTTACTTTGTCTTTACCAAGACCGAAGAATATTAACTACAGCTAAGCGTTCTACCCTCTAGCATGTTCGCCAACATTCTCCACACGACGAGAATGTCATCCCGTTCTCACCAGGCACTCAGGACAGACTGACTTTCAGCACCGCTCTACAAGGAAAAGCAAGCTACTACTTCCCCTACTCTCTCCTCAAACGTTCGTCACCACTCGGCGTCCTGAAGCCTAGAATGACCTTCACCAGGCTAGGTGCAGCTGCACCCAATAATTCCAAGAGAAACTGGCTTCAGCTATGTTACCCTTTATACCTGGGGCTGGTCCCTAATTAGCTAAACTGTGCCTGTCTGGTCTTTCTGTCGATTTTAACAGTCAACAATTTTCACAATGCTTCTGCTTTTTATACATACACTGAAATTAAATATTTTATTATTTATTTTATATCACTATTCTTCTCAGATTATTATGATAATTATTGAATACATAATTCCGGCTTCAAAGTGACCACTTTCTGACGAGTATGTAGACTATCCTCCCACTTTTCTGGAATACTTTTATCCAGTAATTTACTGTAAAACACTTTTATGCGTACCGTTGCAATTGCTGAAACAGTGCGACCAGCTGCCACATACGCACTATACGTCCACGAGTAATTTCGGTAGTATAAGGCATGACTGGTTCTGAGACAATAAACATGTTTTGGTTTCAATAACACCAGCAAAAGCAAAGGCATCAACCTCCCCTTTTTTCCCCGCGTCTTACTGTTATCAAGCCACCACGCTCTGCGATTGGTAAGATGAAGGACACGCTTCAAAACACCCCAGAAAAAAACGATACAAAATCCGCCGTAGATTTTCTTAGGCACTCTGTGTGCATTAATTTTGTATATTTCCAATCTATCTGATTCTAGTAGATATCGTATTGATGTCTTCCATTCTAGTACAACTGAGATTTTATTCACAGTTGCAAGTTCACAATCAATGTGAAAGGTGGAGCGGTATTTCACAATAGAATTGGCTACATTAATCCATCAAAAGTTTAATGTAAAAAACAAACACCCATCCTCAAGTTACATCGTAATACAATAATAATTATTGTTATTATTGCTAATATTATTAATTATTATTTTTAGGTAGTGGAGATATAATTATTTTTCCTTGAAGTGTTCTTAGGAAAGAAAGAACATTTCACTGTTCAAATACCATCATATAAGCCAAACCGCTCAAAATAATGTTCAAACAACTACCACGATAGGTGAACATAAATGTAATATGAGTGATGGTTTAATGTTTGGAATATGTTAACCTACACTTTTTATCCTTTTTATTTTTTTGTCTTTCTCATTGTTTGCTTATTGAACTGTTTGTTATTATTTTCAGCTCTCGAAGATCTGCTTCTCCTTGGTTTTCATCAAATATAGGTACGTAGGTAGTATTTTATCTTTTATAGCTTAATTGCCTCTTAAGATCATGTTTTGTTAATTTAATTTACTGCGGTATCATATAAGAATCGATGCACATTAATGATGAACAGCGACATCATTACGTAAATAAACTGAAAATGTTTGCATAATTCGAAGCATTCTAAATAGAACATGAAATTCTAGGCTAGTCGTTGTAGTTAACTGTAACATAAATTAAAAAACTTTGCTGTTTCACTAAGGCTGTAAGCCTTAACACACTGTTTTTCTATAAACATCGAGAATGAAATTTAAGTTGCATTTTTAGTATAGGAATTAATAATATCTTCCTATGAAAATAATTAGCTGATGTTGCTTTTGTAAGTAATAACATGCTCTTCAGTTGTCATGTCTATGCAAGTAGCTTCTAGCTGCTATATATGTTACCAAAGTTATTAAATTAAAATTTACTATAGTGTTTTCATTTTCGCCAGTTCACTCAAGGCCATTTTGCCCCGCTTTACAACCGTCCTCCAATCCATACAGTTCCCTTCTCTCAGTAGCAATAGTATTGTTGAGGCAGTAGGGTTTTGTAACTCTGGTCTCAAGCTATAATGGGAGGGGATTGGAGGAGAAGCTGTAGAAAGAGATAGATATATAGAGCAAGAGTGGGGATTACCATGCGTGATCTTGACTGGACTGGTGAAATAAAATCACTTTAGTGGCTCAAGACACCTCACACCCTTGAACGTTCATGTGGTAACCTTCCTTTCTGCAGGTTGAAAGCGATCTCCCGGTATTTGTGTGTTATCACCACTAGGAACAGGATGTTAATGCATATGCATAATTCTTCTTTGTTATCATAAAGTATGCTCACTTATTACTACATTTCCAACAATTTAACCATGTGTTATGTCTCATAGAATGCATATGTTGCCTGTTCTATGAATAAGCATAATATTTCAGCAATTTGCAAATTATCTGCAAATTTGCTTATCCTTCATCTAGAATATTTTAAAAGTATATTTTATTACTTTAAATTCGTATCTGGTTTACAAATACGATATTTCACAGTAAATGCCACTGAGTCAGTCTTTAAACTTGGCAACACTGATGGTAGCTCATACGTAACGCAATAAATAACCTACGTCACATTTGTAAACTTTTGGGGGGGGGGGCAGCTGATGCATGTCACTTAACGTATTTGGCTAACTTAGACCTACGCAAAAATATATTACGACTAATCACTCTAATGTTAGACATTTGAACGAGCATAAAACATATTAAACGACAAACCACCCGGAATTGCTCAGGGTTTCTTTGACTAACTGGAGTGCTATGCTCGATCCCACTAACACGCATGAGAAACAAAATACCTGACGCGTGGAGGGGTTTTAGTGGGTAGAGCCAATCTGTAATAGCGAGTCCACCTCCAAGCTTCTCTGGGGTAAATATGTGAAATGTATTTCCTCTCCACAAACACACACAAATGTAATAATTTGACGCAATATCAAATTCAGCTTAAATGTTATTGTTTAGTATCTCGTAACATTTATAAAAATGCAACCTACCAATTTCACAAAGAAAATTTCCAATCATTAATAATTTTGAAATTCAATTCTGAAAACATTTCTGTAGGTTCATAATCATTCATTTCAAACTTCAGGTCATTCAGTTCAATGCTTTGGTACTTGTATATGGTGAAGTGCTTGGTTTTGTGTTATGCCAAAAGTAAAAGTGAGCGACAAAGTTAGATTACAGGGGTATACTGTAACTCTTCAATATTAAAAATATATTTTGATGAATGGAATAATTCGTATGGCTTTCAGAATAGTCTTATTCATGGAGAGATTACACCAAATTGCTTTGAAGTTTTATTTTATGTCAATGTTATGTCTTAATACTTTTTATAAGGATATATTTATGTGCATATTACAGAAGTTATGAATGAGTAAATGCATAAATTTATTAGAACAAAATTCCTGTTACTGGTTACTAGTTATTAAATTCATCCATTTATATTTTCATTTATCATCACTGTCTGATGTTCTCTTAGGAGTTACCGTGTTAAAAGCTACAAAAACAAGTCGAAGACCGGCTCATGCTGCTATTTCATACACATAAAAGCAATTCAAAAACACAGCTCGTGAATTAATTTGCTCTATCTCTTATCATTGGCTCATTCATTTATCTTCTGATAAGAGCTTTAGAGTAAAAAGAGTTACCGAAAAAAGCTTGTGTCTTATGCATAGGACAGTGGAGGAAGTGGGTCATGTAAGGATATTCTTAGTTACCCAATCAACATACTGAATGTGAAACTTTTATTTCGATTCTAAGCCCTACATATGTGATACGTATGTACTTATTGCTTTATGCATATATTGTTTATTCTATGAATTAAATTGAATAATTCAACTGAGTTATTTTATAGCTGCTAAGGATTGGTTCCATGCAAATGATTCTATGCTAAATCGGGAGAAAACTCAAATAATGATGCTAAGATTGACAAATACAGCTGATAAGATTAAAACTGTAAATCTGTTAGCATTTGAACTCGATTCCAAGCTTTCATGGAAAGCTCATATTCGTAAGTTATGCTGTAAGCTGTCCCGAGTTATTTAACTAATAAGAAATTTAAAATCTTGCATATCCCTAAAATGATTGAGAAACATATATGCTATATAATTTCAAAGTCATAGTACATTAGGGATTGTTGGATAGTATTGTTGTGCCAAAAAAAGAGGTAACGGGATTATGTTAAGAAAGAAACCAGGCCAATATTGCAAACCAATATTTCATCAATTGAGAATACTTGTTGTTTTTAATTCGATTACATTTTATGCTTTTATATATATATACAGCCCATCTATATTAGTATAATAAAACTAGATACTCATAGTGTTAATAATATATATAAACATAAGCTAAATATATCTAATTGTAGACTTTTCCTTCACCGAGGATACGTTATTTTAAAGTATAGAATTTTATAATAAATTAGACATGACATTTGGATAAATAAACATGAGTGTTTTTAAAAGAAAGTTTTTGATTGTCTATTAGAAAGGTAATTTTATTAATTAATGATTAGTATTTCCTGTGCAATCTCGGTATCGAATTTTTTAATGGAATGCAATACTTCCCCTACTAACCATACGTAGTAGAGAAAGTAAAAGGTTGATTATATTATCTCCCACTGCTAAGAATAGCAGCAAAATAAAATCACAGCAACCATAAGTTTCGTCTTAGGAGCCAGAATTATCTTATGAGCAATGTGGCTATAAAAATAAAAGGTTTGGAAATAGGCAAGTGTTAAAGATTTGTTGGTCACTAAAATATTATTTTAAACAGTTAAGACAAAATGTAATCCACGTTTTTCTAAGAATGTTAAAGGGTTCCTGAAGGTATTTTGGCAGGACATGCGTCCGGTTTTCCATGTTCATTAGGAGAGAAAGCACGTTTCTCTAAAAATGGCGTGTAAGATGTTCTGCCGTTAGCTATCAAATTATAACTAAAACGACGCTACCGGAAATACGCTTTATGTAATCGGTAACTGCAGCCATGTCAAAGGTTCTCTAGAGGTTTTAGATATTAGTCTCACGGCGAGAAATACTTTTATTCCACCTAACGGAAATTTAACTAATAAAATTCTGTATCTTTTAGTCTCAGTAGCTGCAATGCATAACGATGATAATTATATTCAGATTTAGAAGCTTTGGCCATAGACATTAATTAAAGAAATAACTTTTAGGGTTAGATGTAAACTTCGGGTAAGTACAACTGCAATCCTCTGCATTAGGTAACTAGAAGGGACTTAGTTTAGAAGTACAATGATAACATCTATGTTAACACAAATCTGGAGATACTAGTCGAGCATTTTGGGGTTGTAACGGTATGCATTAGCAACCATGGTTATGTCTACATTGAATACCAGCAAAATTATAAACTACTGTCATCACGATACACACACAGACCTTCAGCAATTTATGCCTTCATGTATGTGGTCATTCATCAAGATTGTCCTATCTTTAACATGTGATAGATGCCGTTGTTATTGAGTTACAGCAGTCATGTTTGCCATGTCGTTATAGCTGTTATTAGCAAATAGCCATGGAAAGTTACAGCATTCAGCAATGTGTAGAAATTGTGAAAATTTATTATCAAAATGGATCATCTGTTCGCTAAACCTTCTGTGTATTGCGTGAAGTTTACAGTGTGCATAATCGTCCCTGCGAGAGAATTATTCGGTGTATGATCGATAAATTTGAAAGAAGTGGTTCTGTCAACGATCAAAGAACCCCCATACGTAATCGACATAGGCGTCGTTTGTGAGAGTGTACGCGAGAACGGAAACAAGCCAATTGCTCGTCGAGCGTAAGAACTGGGGCTTTCGCCAACCACAACTTGGCGAATTCTGCATCTGGACATAAGTTTTACTCTTACAAAACTCAAGAACTAAAACCCAACGACCATAGGTTACGCCGTGTATTCGCTGACTGGGCTATGGAGCAATTGAAAGCTGACCCGGATTTTTGTCGAAATATCACTTCAGCGACGAAGCCCACTTTTGGATGGATGGTTGTGTAAACAAACAAAATTGTCGCTATTGAAGCAATCACAATCCAATGCAGATTCAAGAACGACCACTTCATCCCCAAAAGGTTACTGTGTGATGTGGATTTTTGTATGGTGGAATTGTTGGTCCATATTTTTTCCAAGATGAAGATGGAGAGGCTCTTCAAAAGGTTTCATCATTTCCCGTGGTGGTGATGTTAACTGACCTCCGAGGTCATGTGATTTAACGCCGTTGGATTACTTTTTGTGGGATTATGTTAAATCCCTAGTTTATGTCAACAAGCCAGAAACATAAATGATCTTATGAATAACATCACGCGTGTTATTCGTGAAGTTGGACCTAATTTACGTTCTTCTGTCATTGAAAATTGGGTCAACCGTATACGTGCAACCCAACGAAGACGCTGCGCTCACTTAACTGATGTTCTCTTCCACACTAATGACATTAATTATGTTCTACAATAAAAAAAGAAATAAACCTCTTATCATTTATAGAAGGTGTTTTATTTAAGTTAAAAAATAGTACACTCTTGTTGAAAGCACCTATATATAGATATTAAATGTAAAACTGTATTGCATTCCACACAAAACACATTCGTTATGAGATATGTATCCTTTGAGGTCTTCTGAGTAATAAAAGAAAAAAAGAATTAGGAAAAGATCCGTGTTAGTGTGTGTCAGTGCAATGTGAGCGGCACGATTCAAAAATGAAAAGTCAAATAAGTAGCAAACTTGGTGTTTAGGCTTGGCATCTTCCGAAGATGCGAGACTGGTATTTTCAAGGAAATTCCCCCACCCCGAACTCCCCTTCATATGGAAAAGTTATCTTATGTTTTATTTTCCCAAAAATACTATAACGATTTTGATTGAATCACCATACGTTTATATTTCCCTGATCAATTAAACGTACATTCTGAATTTTCTGCGAATAACCTATGAAGTCCTCTTTTTTTAAGAAATTTAATATAATGTTGCATTACCTAATAAACCATAGGAAGAGGTAAAATCTTACTAAACAAAACAAGCAAACTTCTTTAAAACAGTCAATTTGCCTAACCATTCTGTTGCTTCGGTATTGTCCATTTTTATTTTCTCTACTACGTATAGTAAGTAGGGGAAGTATTGTATTCCACCCAAAAATTCAATACCGAGATTTCACCGGAAATACATGTTTTGTGACCCCCTGAATCCAAAAAAAGCATTTTTGGAGACACGTGCGTGTGTTTGTCTGTTTGTCTGTGTGTGTGTGTGTCTGCGAACAGCATAACTCAAAAACGAGCAGTCGGATAAACACCAAACTTGGTATTTAGGTTCAGTATCTTCCAAGGATGCGACACGAAGGTTCTCAAGAAAATCCCCCCACCCCAGATTACCCTTTACATGGAAGATTTTTCGAAAATTTTAATTTTCTCAAAAATGGCTAAAGATTTTGATTAAAATATCATATGTTTAAGATATTTTTATGACAAATAAAATGTATATCTTGAATTTTCTGGGAATGTCTCCAAAAGTATTCTTCATTGTGAACGACTTTTGCATAACTGGTAAACCATAAGGGAGAGACAAACTTTTACTACACAACAAATGTAGATCGCGTTAAAATACACAATTTATGTCATATACATTTTATTTGTTGAGTGAACCATTTTCGAGATACTACTTGTTATTCCCTTAATTTTTTCAATACTTATTTTCTCAAATGGGAATTCGTTATTTTTTTTGTCTTGGATATGCAAAGAGTATTAATCTGTGGGAAAGGGAATGGTGCTGCACCTAGCAACCAGCTATTAAGAGATATGTATGTGCTTAAAGGCTACTGTATTTCCAAATTGCCCTTGTAAATATATATTCCCCTTACTTCTACAAGAAAATTAACAATAAGATAGAGTCTGCAAATTTTTATATTATTAACATGAAGCATATGGAGAATAAGCGTTTGTAAAAATAGTTTGTACAAGAGTAGAGAAAGTCATGCGAGTGTAACACATCAGATTTTTGTTGTTCTTGGTTTCAGTATTCCAATTCTTCACTATTCATTTGTTTATCATGTCATGCCAAGAGTATGGAATTTTCAAAGCCAGCATATAGTGACCCGTTTTTACTTTCTCTGCTGCGTATAGTAAGTAGGGAAGGTATTGTATTTCACCGAAAAATTCGATATCAAGATTTTCACCGAAATATCTTTTGAGGTCCCCTGAATCCACGCATGTCCATGTGCGTATGTGTGTGGTGTGTGTGTACGTGTGTGTGTGTCTGTCTCAGTTTGGCAGCCTGTGAAAATCATAACTTAAAAACGAAAAGTCGGATAAAAACCAAATTTGGAGCTTCAGTTTACTATCTTTTAAGAATGTGACACGAAGATTTTCAAGAAAATCACCCTATCACAGTTTACCCTTTACATGGAACATTTTTCCAAAATTTTGATTTTCTATAATTGGCTGTAACGATTTTGATTAAAATGTTATATGTTTAAGACTATTTTATGGCAAACGAAATGTATATCTTGAATTTTCTAGTAATGTCCTCAAAAGCCCTCTTCGTTCGTATAAATTTCACATAACTGGTAAACCGTAAGAGAGACAAAATATTACTAACAAAAAATGTAGACCTCGTTAAAACGCAGAAATATCGTATACATTTGATGTAGAGTGAACCATTTCCGAGATATTCTTTATTATTTGTTTGAATTTTGCAATACTTGTAACGTTTTTTCAAATTGGTGTTCGTTATTATTGCTTTCTCTACTACGTATAGCAAGTAGGGGAAGTATTGTATTCCACCCAAAAATTCGATACCGAGATTTCACCGGAAATATATGTTTTGAGGCCCCCTGAATCCAAAAAAAAACATTTTTCGAAACATGTCCGTATGTGTGTCTGTCTGTGTGTGTATGTCTGTCTGTCTGTCTGGGAACAGCATAACTCAGAAACGAACAGTCGGATAAACACCAAAGTTGGTATTTAGGTTCGTATCTTCCAGAGATGCGACACGAAGGTTTTCAAGAAAATCCCCCCACCCCAGATTACCCTTTACATGGAACACTTTTCGAAAAATTTAATTTTCTCAAAAATGCCTCTAACGATTTTGATTAAAATGTCGTATGTTTAAGATATTTTCATGACAAATAACATTATATCTTGAATTTTCTGGGAATGTCTCCAAAAGTATTCTTCATTGTGAACGACTTTTGCATAACTGGTAAACTATTAGAGATAGACAAAATTTTACTACACAAAATGTAGATCGCGTTAAAATACACAATCTAGGTCATATACATTTTTTTGTTGAATGAACTATTTTCGAGATATTGCTTGTTATTCCCTTAAATTTTTCAATACTTATTTTCTCAAATGGGACTTCGTTATTCATTTTTGGTCTTGTATATGCAAAGAGAATTAATCTGTGGCAAAGGGAATGGTGCTGCACCTAGCAACCAGCTATTAAGAGATATGTATGTGCTTAAAGGCTACTGTATTTCTATATTGCCCTTGGAAATATATATTCCCCTTACATCTACAAGAAAATTAGCAATAAGATAGAGTCTGCAAATGTTTATCTCGATTAACATGAAGTAGATGGAGAATAAGCGTTTGTAAAAACAGCTTGTACAAGAGTAGAGAAAGTCATGTGAGTGTAACACATCAGATTTTTTTTTATTTCCTGGACATGCAAAGAGAGTGCAATGCTCCACATAGCAACCAGCTCTTAAAACAGCTGGTTGCTATATGGAAGTATTCCATTCTCTTTGCATTACCAGGACAAAAAATGAATAACTAATTCCCATTTGAGAAAAGTATAGGTATTGGAAAATTTAAGGGAATAACAAGAATATCTCGAAAATGGTTCATTCAACAAAAAAAAAATGTATATGAAATAAATTGTGTATTTTGACGCGATCTAAATTTTTTGGGTAGTACAATTTTGTCTATCTCTTATGGCTTAACAATTATGCAAAAGTCGTTCACAATAAAGAATACTTTTGGAGATATTTCCAGTAAATTCAAGATATACATTTCATTTCTTATAAAAATATCTTAAACATATGATATTTTAATCAAAATCGTTAGAGCCATTTTTGAGAATATTAAAACTTTCGAAAAATGTTCCATGTAAAGGGCAATCTGGGGTAGGGTGATTTTCCTGAAAACCTTCGTGACACATCTCTGGAAGATACTGAACCTAAATACCAAGTTTGGTGTTTATCCGACTGTTCGTTTCTGAGTTATGCTGTTCACAGACACACACACGGACATGTTTCCAAAAATGCTTTTTTTGGATTCAGGTGGTCTGAAAACATGTATTTCCGGTGAAATCTCGGTATCGAATATTTGGGTAGAATACAATACTTCCCCTACTTACTATACGTAGTAGAGAAAGTAATAAACATAACAGTGGTACAGAGAGAGGCATGAATGTAACGTATCGATTAGACTAATCATTTACAGTTGCTTTCTAGCAGAATCCGGTGAAAACAACCGTGTCACGTGTAAGCTAATGAAGTTACTTACATATTTTTAATGAAAAATTAGTTGTAATATTTCGATGCTCAAATTAACATAGCTACAACAAAGCAAACGTACAGAATTTCCTTTTATGGTTAAAATATTTTAATAATTAAAAGTGATAACGCTATAAACCGCTCTGTGCAACTAATTATGTATAATTACAAACAGAAGAAAAACAACACCATTTGATATTTTGCACAGAGTAGGTACACATATAACTTCAAAATGAAATGAAAACATGCGAAACAGAACAGAAATGATAACAGAACGCAATACATAATTGCAATACATTGCCATCAGCGGAAATTAGGTTGAAAACACATTGAATTAAAATAAACAAAATAAAAAGTAGTAAACGTTGATAGTACATCAAGAAAATATATAATAGCATTGCCAAACAAGTAATCTAAGTAGTAATCAGCTTATAAGGTAATTTATGATAGTTATTGAACAAGCAGATAGAGCGCAATGTCGTCCTCCGTGGACTAGTGGTACCGTGGTAGCCTCTAGTTCCCAAGGTCGCGGGTTCAAACCCGGCGGAGGGCGATGGATTTTTTCGGGCGTAAAAATCCTTAGCATGGCTTCCTTCGGAAGGGAAGTAAAGCCGGTGGTCCGTGTCGTAGATTTACGGCACGTAAAAGAACCTCAAGCTTGATAAGGAGGCTTTTGAGTAAAATTACCGGTCTCTCACGCCCAATATGGAATGAGACGGTAAGAACCATAGTAGTTAAAGAGCGTCCATAAATAATAATCAAAAAAACTCAACTCAATAGAGCGCAATGGCTTCCGTTTACACAGTTCTCCTTTAGAAGTGTCATCAAGATTGCTATTTTATGTTGGGTACTGGAACTCTTGGCAAAGGACTCGAACCCAGGTTGTCAAAGTCGTGCAGGTTCCGGCTTTGTTACTCGTTTATCAGTGTTTTGCTCCTTCGTTTATTCGTCAACGTTTTCTCCTCCACAATGTTAATATTTGTATCTGAAGTTGCTATTACAATTGTTCAACGCCTTCTGGACAAGTGTTACAGTTGACGCTACGCTCAGCTTCTACTCAGGTCAAATAGTGGGTATTCAGATTTATTTGGCGTTTACCGCCAAATGAACGGCTCTTATCACAACACATAGTTATATAAAATAAGTACAATCAAAACAATAAACACTAATCTTAATAAAGTTATTAATAAATGGAACAGCAGAATCAGGCGAATGAAAAATTCAATACCATAGTCGGGATTTGATCTCCGGATATCCCGGTCTCCGTCCGGTTGCTCTAACCACTGAGTTACCATGGTAACATACCGGCACGACACTAAATTCTGCAACTGATTAGATTTTTCCCTGTAAACCACAAGGAGATCTCAAATTGTATTGAGATGACATACCCCAATGGCGACTTACTATGTTGTAAGTACTTTAAGTCCCGGGCTTCATAGTTTCAACCACCATTAGGTCAATTATGGAACTAATTGTTCTTCCACACAATCCGCGTGTTGTCTTTCAGTCGCCTGATTCTACCTTTCCAACCCGGTCCAACACACGGCTTGTGTGGAAGAGCAATTAATTCTATTATTAATAAATGTTAACGGTTAATAAGATTAAATATTTCTGGTTTTTATATAACTTTGGTGGTAATAATTGCTCAGTGAGTCGTTGTATCAAAAGGGTGCGAAATTAAACATCCAACTGCATGCGTTTCCGACTTCGTAATCAGGTTAATATACTGCGGTGCTGCAGAACCGTTTTCACTTGGACATTTTGTGCGTTCTTTGCCGGCCGGATGGACGTAACCTGCACTCGCAGAATTTGCATGGTTAAGTGCTAAGCGGAGACACACTACGCTACAAAAACCGTCCAGTTATTTGAGTTAGCTATCAGCATGCATGCTGAGATTGAGGGTTTACGAGACGCAAGCTAAAGAAGTTCCAAATGTAAATACTGGAAAGGTACGATACAAGTCCCATATCACTAAGATGACCTCGTGATAGTTGACATCCACCCCTTTCACTTATCTTACTCTAGTTCTCCGCTAGAGGCATTGGTGATAAACTCGCTTCATAAATATTGCGTCAAGCACAGATAACCGAGTGACGGCAACGGCCATAAACCTAAGGACCCCGTATAAATGTTTAAGTTGTGGTTAGAGTTTACAAATAGTCATAAACATAGCTGATTGTTGGTATACATCGGCAATAAATCTGGATACCAATGATTAGAATATAGCTTAATTTAGAATAGAGATTTGCCATTCTTATTTTGTTTAGTTTAGAAATTAGGAATAACTGAATACCAATTATCTTATGTTGCTAGTTACCGGTAACAGCAGTTGAATATATAATATTGATTTGAAATGTAACTATAATGATTATAATTTGGATTTAATTATTATTTTAGCTTACTTATTGTATCTGTTCTTTTTTTCTACTTTTATTCACTAGAATATAAGCAAAATCTGTACAATAATAATGTATAAATTGAAAGAAATATTTAGATAAATAACAAATTTGGAATACACGTCCTGGTGTAGGAAACAAGGTACTAGGATTGCGTATTGCATATTTTATTTTATTATACATCTGTAAAAAATGTTAACTTCTAGTGTTACTTACGCTTGGGTAACAAATTCTGTCATTGTTGAGCAATTTATCAGGAAGCTGTATATTGTGATGCTGCATGCTTAAAAGATTGCTGAAAAAAGTTAAATTGAGTTTTATTTATGGACGCTCTTTAAGTGCTATGGTTTTCTTAGTGTCCCATTCTATATTGGACGTGAAAGACCGGAAATTTTGCTCAGAGGCCTCTATCAGGCTTGAGGTTCTTTTACGTGCCGTAAATCTACGACACTAGACCACCGGCTTTACTCCCCTTCCGAAGAAAGCTATGCTAAGGATTTTTACGCCCGTAAAAATGCATCAACCTCGCCGCTTTCAACCTGCGACCTCGGAAACTAGAGGAACGAAGATTCTAAAGGATATACAGTTCCGAGTCCAAATCGAACACAAAACCTCTGTTTAAAGAACTGTAACTTTTCAAACATGGATGTTGTCTTTCTAATTTATGCTTTCTCTTTACATTTTCGTTCTTTTTCGACTCTTATCAATCACTTACGATTTTAACTTGCATAGAGGTATGCGATGATTTCAATAAAATGTTAAATATTGTCTATACAAAATACATCATTGTGTGCTCATATTTATTATGTATTTAAAACAATGTTTATTAATAAATGTGCTTTCAGACACTCATTTTAATTTATTCTAATCACAAAGGTGCTAAACATAAATGTTTGTCTGGTTAAATGTACAGAGTTACTCAAGGTTCCATAATTAAATGTCAAAGGTAGATAGACATCATTGCCCATGTAAGGAATATTTATGAATCACTCAAATGTCTGATATTCGACAACTAAGGTCACTTATCATTCGATATTTTTCTTCGCAAATACTGATTATTCTGTAATAAGACCTCAATTAGGTAGTTTGTGTGCGTTAATATCTTAATCTCGGTTCAAGTTAGGACATGTTTTCGACACTGCAACAGTTACTCTCAAACATGTAAGCCGAGTATGCTTTGATGATGAAAACGAGTGAAGAGTAGTGCATGAAATGTAGATAGTTTTGAGAGTGTATTCTATTTACTTTAAAAACTTAATGCCATGGCTAGGACTCGAACTACGATCTTAGGTTTTCCATAATATTGCTCTACCATCGCGCTAAGATGGAGATATTACGTAATTTATGTTAGATTTGTCATCTGATTTATATAACCCGATAGCTTCAAAGCGTCTAAAATACTCAGCATGATCATACATTTGCGACATGCATCTAATATATTTCTGTTTTCCTAGTTTCCAAATGTTTGCTGGGAAAGCAAGATTTGTTCTTTCTTATCGATCCAAAATTTGTATTAATTCTGCATAGCCTGAAAGCCATAGACACGAAACCGGTCATTCCAGTATATCTCTTCAGTGATGTACTAAATTAACAAGGAGGTTAAGCAGATTTCCGAGATACTTAATTCGCTTTCTGTACTAGACATACAAGAGCTAGAAGTTTGAAATTGGAAGGCAAGTGGTCAGCCTTTATTCTCGAGGGAAAAAGTATTGCGACTTTACCTGCTTTTCGCTTTGACATTGAATGTTGGCGGAGGGAAAACGATATCTGGTAGCATACCTAGTTAATAAAATTAGGCTATCACTGTGATTAGTTAATTTATGATTATTCAGGTTTATGGTGCTTTAGACATTGCGAATTCAGGGTTTTTGAGACATTCAGGGTTCTGCTGTATAACTAAAATTTGGATTTTAAACAGAGTCCTCGGGTGTTCAGTGAGGTTAGTTTTACCAGGCAAGGTTGGAAGACAAAGATATCTGCATAATTCAGAAATATTTTGAAGGATAGTATATGAAATTCATCCTATTATGGCTTCTACCTGAAGATATGTATTATTTAGATTAGTTATCTGAGGCGAAAATGAAATAATATGCATGTATGTGATTTAATGATTGCTGGCATTGTTCAGTTGCTTTACATTTCTCCAGAGTACAGCGTGGCCAAACCCGCGTGATAGTCGATCAAGCCTTTGACGCAGGCTTTGAGCGCGGGTGATTCCAGAAAGCAAAGCTGTAAGGCACAGTCAGCCCAAGCATTGGAAGAGCCTTTGACTTGTTACATTTCGAGAAAGTTCGTCGCCCTCTGCGTTTTGGTAAATTATGTAACATTGCATTAACATTTCTCCCTAGCAACAGGGGACTTAAAAAGAAATATGGTAGGAAATAAATGTGAGTTAATTGCGAGCAAGTTAGGAGCGACTTGCTAGTCAGAGCTGGAAAAAGAGGTTTATAACGCATATAGCATAATAAATAAAGTTTGTTACGAGCTAATTTGTATTCTTAGTTTCTTTACCATGTACATATTAGGTAGAGAAGTCATTCTATTCCACCTAAAAAATTCGAAATCGGGATTTCACCGGAAACACGCGTTTTGAGGTCCCTGAATCCAAAAAAGCGTTTTAGATAAAGGTTTGGGTGTGTGTGTGTGCGTGCGCGTGCGCGTGTGTGTGAACAGCGTAACCTAAAAACGAAACATGGTTAAACACCAAATTTCAACATCTTCTAATGAGACGGGAGGAAGACTTTCAAGAAAGTCCTTCCACCCTAAACTACCCTTTACATTGAAAATGTTTCGAAATTTTCTCAGAAATGCCTCTAAAGATTTTGATTAAAATACCACACATTAAAAATATTTATATGACAAAATGTATATCTTAAATTTTCTAGGAATAGTCTGAGAAGTCCCCTTCATTCGGAAGGAATGTTATACAGGGTGGACCATTTAAGCTGAGACTACATTATCTCCAAAACAAAGCGTTGTATAAAAAATGTCTTTAATAAAACTCGCTATATATTATGGGGAAAGTAAAAGCAATTACTGGTGTTTTGTTTGGAGGACGTTGTGAGGTCATTTTAGGGTCAGTTGAATTTTTTAAAATGGCAACCTACATTTGTTATGTTCCCTTATTAGAAAATGGTTTATAAGAACTGTTTATTTTGTAATGAGGAATAAGGAAAAAAGATAAATGTTTGTTCCTCATTAAGAAACGTAACTTGACCCTCAAATGACCATCCATGTTTTACCCAACCATTCATTGCGCTCTTCGTATACAGCCATTCAGAATTGTTGTTGCTATAAGATCCATTGCACTATCTGTTTGCTTTATACAAAAGCTGTTTAGTTTATTATGAGGAGTAAGGAAAAATATAAAAAATGTAGCATCCCATTTAAAAAATGTAATTTATCTTAAAATTGCCGTCGCAGCGTCCTCCAAATAAAACACGAATAACGGCTTTACTTTCGCCCATAATATCGAGCAAATTTTATTCAAGACATTTCTTTCTAAAACGCTTAGTTTTGGAGATATTGTACAGTCTCAACTTATATGGTTCAGCCTGTATAATCCTGTTAACTGGTAAACGTTAAGCGAGGGACGAAAATGTACTACACAAAAAATGTATATATCTTTAACATTTGACCATCGTTGTTCCCTTGTATCTATAATGAAACGTGTAATGTAATTATTGCTGTAGAAGGTTATCTCAATTAAAATTAAATAGTAAGGAAAATAAACTTTCGTAAGAATGTTTGCAAAAGGGTACAGAAAGTCGTGTAAATGTAAGATTTTTTTATTTGTCCCTATACACTAATAAGATAAGGTTAACAGTGGTTTTTGTAATGTCTAGCATTTACTTATAATTCCAAATGTATATTTTAATAGTTGCCTTCTTTAGAAACCCACAAATACTTGCTGAGGTACTTTAGTAAGTATTGCTTCCTCAAAGTAATCACTTAATCTGAGAATGTAGTGAAAAGAGAGAGGATAAATTTGTCTCCAGTTACGGCCAAATATTAGCGTGTGTCGTCCCTATTGGGAGATTTGTTCTAATGCTCTCTCGCGCCTTAAACTATGGCTTTGTTTGTAGCAAGGAAATTGTTTCAAACCCTATCATATTATGTTCAAATAAACATAAAATCCAACTGCAGCAACTATAGCACCAAGTACTTGTTTAATGCGATGCGCTGTATTTGGTTGGGTGCCTATGGCTTATTCTGTTTGCATTTTCTTTATTAGCTATGTATTTACATAGCTCCAAAATCATTAGTTGTAATGCTGTCAATAGTAGCCACGCTTTGGCATATTTAACCAAACATTTCGCAAACTCTGTTTAGCGTATTTATTTAACATTCGGGTCCGGTACATAACGTCCGCAATGATGATGACTTGCTTTAGGCTACAAGGTTTTAAATGTAATGGGTTTTGTTTGATGTTAATTAAAGAAAATGTAGGGTCAATTTGAACTACAAACATACTGTGTGAAAGTTTTTGCCTGGACCATGTCCGCAGTTATGCGGAAATATTACTAGTATGAAGTTGTAGGCAAAAGACCCTTCGTGTCGGTTTCACATAACTTGTACAACCGGAGAGCTGAAACGTGGATATAGATACAATTTAATAAAATATAATATACTAATATCATTTCAGGTGTTATTACTTTCTCCACGGCTTGCATATAGTAAGTAGAGAAAGTATTACATTCCACCCAAAATTTGATACCGAAGTTTCACCGGAAATGCCGTTTTGATACTTCCTGAATCTAAAAAAAGATTATCTTTCGAAAAATATATGTTTTGTGTGTGTGTCTGTGTGAGAGAGAGAGAGAGAGAGAAAGAGAGGAGCATAACCCAAACATCTTGTCTTACATTCACATGACTTTTCCACCCGCTACTGTTAATTATTTACAAATTATACCTACAAAGTTTATTTGCCTGTTTTGTTTTTCTAATCGAGATGAGCCTTTGCAGAAATAGCTGCGTTATACATTTATTCAATGTACAAAGGGAACAGCGATAGTCAAATGTTTAAAAACCGAACGCTACTGGCTTTAAAATTCCATACTGTTTCCATGCAATCGCGAGAAACAAATGTTGAAATAACTTTAAACAATGACCAACAATTCGAGTCATTAATAACGGATATCTCGGAACTGGCTTATGCCACAATAAAGTTATTTGAAACGCAAGAAATTGTGTTTTAAAAAGGTTTACACTTCTTTTGTGGTCCGTTTTCCTCGATAGTTTTAAGGTTTACTAGTAATGCAAGATTATACAAAATCCGTTCCGAATGAAGAGGACATCAAAAGCTATTCCCAGAAAGTTCAAGACATACATTTTATTTACCATATAAATGCAAATAATATATGGCATTTTAATTAAAATCGTCAGAGCCATTTTTAGAAAATCATAAATTTTGAAAAATTTTTCCATGTAAAATCTAGTTTGGGGTGAGGGATTTTCTTGAAAATCTTCGTGTCACAGCTACAAAGGATACTGAACCTAGATACCAAGTTTGGTATTTATTGACTTTTGAATTTTAACTTATTCTGTTTACAGGCAAGGCGCACATACATAGACCTTTTTCTAAAAATGCTTTGGTTTCAGGAGCCTTCAAAACATACCTCCAGTGAAATCTTGGTATAGAATTTTGGGTGGAATGCCTCTCTACCTACTAGGTACAGTCGGTGCAAAAGACGTGCCTATATGAGGAATCGCGGTTTAAGTGGGCAATCAATAATAAACACGCTTCTGCCGCGTCCTATATCCACTCCTAATTCGGTTACAGCAATGCTTGATTGTCCACTTTCCCCTATCGTTTTTTTTCGCGATGGTAGATGCCTACCAGCGGCTATGGGCTAAGGCACTTTTAGAACGAGAATATACGCCACTTTGAAATTAATTGTAGCACTGTTTCACTACATTATCAGAATTTCGTAAGATTAAAATTTGAAACATAGGTTGCCAACCCTTTTCAAGTTATGCGAAATGTTAAGTTTAGAATGTTTTTGTCTTATGTGGGCGAGTGAAGTGTATGTCTTAATCTAATTGTACATTAAACATACGAGGGCCGAAAAGTAACGCACAATGATTTTTTTACAAAAAAAAAGCTTAATAGTAAAACAAAACAAAAGATCACAATTGAACTTAAACCTTTTACCTACTTTTCGACATAGTCACCAAGTTTCTCAACACAGTTCTCCTATCGCGATGCCAGTTTCAATATGCCCTGTTTGTAGAAGTCAGTTTCCTTGGAGTATAGCCATCTGCAGACTGTTGATTTCACTTCCGCATCTGTCGCAAAGCGTTGGCCGGCCAAGAATTTCCTCATGGGGCCAAACAGATGAAAGTTCAACCGTGTAAGGTCCGGAATGTATGGTGGATGCTGGAGCACTTCCCAACCAAATTTGGTGATTTTCTGATGAACAGCAACAGCAACATGGGGGCGAGCATTGTCATGAAGGATTTTGACATCGTCAGCATTCATGTTGTGGCGTTTGTCACGAAGTGCACGACTTAACTTCACATGTTTTCATGTAGGCTGCAGCGTTCACAGTGGTCCCATGTTCAGCAAAGTCCACCAATACAACACCATTCATATCCCAGAACACCGTCACAAGGAATTTCCTAGGAGATTGAGTCACTTTGAAGTTTTTTCTTCACTAGGGAATCAGCATGTTTCCACTCCATACTTGCCTGCTTGGCTTCATCACCAGTGACGATTCCTTTCAGAAAGTCATGCCCTTTTGCGGTGTAACGGCTTAGGTGATCCATGCTGGCCCTTGCGGTTGTCTGTCAGGTTCTTAAGCACCCAGCGAGCACTAACTTTACGAAATTTCAACTTGTGAACAATATCGTACACTGCACCATAGGAAATGTTGGAACTGTTGCGATAAGATTTGCAGTTGCACAACGACAGTAGTTCAAAATTGCCGCTTCAATGCCTCTGACATTCTGCGGGATTGCAGCTGTTACCGGCCTCCCGGAGCGTGGCAGATCACTAAGGTTCACACGGTCCTCTAGGACGAATGCACACCTCCTGGAGAAACTGATACGGTCCATATAATCATCCCCATACACGCCACGCATGTTCCTGTGAATATCACTTGGTTTATGTCGTTTGGTTCACAAATATCGAACCACACCTATCTGCTCTTCACACGTGGACGACAGTAACATGCGCGCCATTTTTGCTGTGTAGTTCACGCTTCTCTCGCTAGAGCTGCACATGAAACAAAAAAAATCTCGGTAGTGAAAACTTAAAACTATGTCTGTGTGAAACAGCAAAATTCTAGCTGTAATACCAAGACAGAAAAAAATTGTTGTATAAAATATTATTAACCTTCAATATACACAAATAATGCGAATAAATTCTTTCACAAAGCATGATTGCAAAGTCGAATACCAAATAATAATAATAATAATAATAATAATAATAATAATAATAATAAACCAGAAACAAACAAACCACAAACATAATGGAATTGATTAATAGTATTTTCTATTAGTTATCCATGATTCAAGCTCGTCATACCCGTTGGTGACAGCACCCATTCTTCTTGGCAGTGAACTAATAAGATGCTCCACGTATTCCTGTGAACTTTTGAGCTCATTGCAGGTAGTTTCCACCATATCACACAGTTGCTCACTAGTATGGGATCTGCTGAATAATAGACCTGATCATCTTTTTATGCATCAGTGCCCACACATTTTCTATCACATTTATATTCGGACTCTTAGGCATCCAGGATGTAGGCTGAAAGTCTTTGTTCTTGTGGTGCAAATCACTGTTGCACACGGAGTGATGTGTGGATGCCACTGCAGTCATGTTGAAACTGAATTGGACCATCTTCAAACAATATTCGTACATTAGATAACAATGTCGTCTAATATGGAAATATATTGATCGCTATTTAAATTGTCCTCCATTCTCTATAGCACACCCCCTTCTCTGGCGGAAATCCAGTACCATACATGAGCAGATACGCGGCCGCTGTGTTCTGCTCCTGATGTGGTGTTTGAAAATACCTTTTCATTGGAAAAGGTGTTATGCCGGGGATACTCTGCGCAAAAAGCAACACCGTCCTCCACCAGCGCATCAGTCAATATTTCTCTTATCGGTGCCTTTCTGTTCAATAAATCATTTGCTTTAAGCATCCTGCACGCAGTTCAAGTACACCCAGGAAACTTAGTATTTGCTACAAACATTCTGGAGGTATTAAATGGAGACTTACTTGCAGAATTAATTAACGCCTCGTTCTGCTCCGGCGTGGCTACCAGAGGACGTCCACAACCTGTAAAATGGAGCACTGTAATATAATTTTTCGTAATTATTAGTTAGCCATTGAGTGCCATAGAGATTATATTATATTTTGATAATTAAATACACTACCTGGTTTTCTCGTTCAGTAAGCCCGTTCTTGGTATTTCTTCCACAAATTTGATGCTCTTCTTTGAGATACTCCAGATAACTCCGCAGCTCTTGCAGCGCTATAACATTGTTCAATCACAGTAGTCACTTTTGGTTTGATATCCATGCCCGTTAGTCACTTCAAATGACATGTATAGCACAAGGGACAATATTTTCAAGACAATGTCATTCAGCTATTAAATGCAATCTGGAGCAGACATATGTTCAGAGGTTAATGTTTGAATGTCTAACCAATAAGGGCCGGACTCATTCAGGGGCTACTATGGAGTCTATGGGAGACATATTGTTTCAACCCTTCAGGTGACATACATCTATGCTCCACCCCTTTTACCGCCCCAGCTAGACCTGACCTTTCTTAATAGGGTAATCGAACTTCAGCTGAAACCAATTAGAGGATGACTCGCCTAAGGCTCACGCGAAACACAAAGGATGAGGGGATTTTGCCAAGATTTAAAAATGGAAAACATTAAAATTAACCAAAAGCATTGGCACTTTTTTGCACTCGACTGTACATGGTAGAAAAAGTGAACATGCTTTTTTGGATTCAGGGAGCCTCAAAACGTATATTTTCGCTGAAATCTCGATATATAATTTTTGGGTGCAATGCAAAATCTTCTCTATATACTACCGTGAATGAAATTGGCTCATAATGGAACGGAGCTGTTTATGTTGGTATTGACAAAATCTAGCGACACCGCCTACTAGCATGACCACCTCTGTTTTATCTGTACATAATTCTAGCCACTGAGGGTACTTTACCTCCCACAAGGTATGGCCAAAATGCCGAGGGTAACATTACAACTTGAAACCTTACATTTTCATGCTACACCCGTTTTCTTAATGCTGGTTTTCTTATTGCTGGTGACAACCATCGTCTCCATGTGTGTGGTGAAAGCTCTCATATATGTAAATGGTATCTGCCGTTCAGTTTAACGACACCTTCAATAATTCCACTCTCCTTCCTCTAGAAAACCGAATTACACTGTAATAGGTTAGCCTTTCCTTGTGCAACAATCGTAGCGAAATCTATTTCATAAAATTGTTATCCGAATCACCCCTCCATATCACATAGATTATAAACATCTTAAATTAGTTATTTTGTATGTCCCTGAATTGTTTTTCAAGCCAGTTTGGTGTATAACTGATACCGGAGGGTGGAGTCAGAAGTTCATTATATGAAGATGGAAAACATACGGAGAGAAAAGCATAATGGTTACCTAGGAGAATCGACCACTTTTTATGCGCGACAGTGTACATGGTAGAGAAAGTAAAACAATACAGTCGATTAAGTACTAAACTTGATATTTTAAGTTCACTGTCTTTCATGGGTGCGACACGGAAGATTTTCAAGAACATCCCCAACACAAACTACCATTTACATGCAAAACATTTCGTTATTTTTGCTTTTCTCAAAAGTGGCCATAACGCTTTTGATTAAAATACCATATGTTTAAGACATTCGCATGGCAAATAGAATATTAGTCTTGAATTTTGTGCTAGTAGTCTCTGTAAACCTCCATTCTGAATGATAGGAATAGCCAAAAAATAAGATCTCGTCAAAGTGCACAATTTATTTAAATCTTTTTGTAGAGTCAACCATTTCCGTTATGTTCTTTGTTGTTATTTTAAATTTTCAAATACTTACATTATTTTGTTGGCAAGACACTTCGGTTTTTCTTGTGGCCATGCAGAAAACATGAAATTCTAAAGCTATCACGTATTCGCCTTTAAAACATCAATCACTTTAGTGTGCTGTATCCGTTTTACACCTATAATGAAATGTGTGAAAGTATTAATGAAAGTTTTATCTCGATTAACAAGAAGTAGAGTAGACGAGGTGGCGGCGCGATAATGCATGGGACTCGCACCAACCAGCCTGACCGATGTTTTTTCGCGGTTTTCCTCGGTCGCTAGGCGAACACGGTTTGGATAATTTGATCCGCGAATTTTCCTATCATTCCTTTCATTACTATATTTCAGGGCGAACCCGCTCCAAGGTGGGAGATGCTTCTCCAGAAACATAAACGAAAAGCGGAAAGGGACAACCTTTTAATAACATAGTCATGATATTCTTGATCAAAATTTAACTTGACCAGAAGGTGAATGCTAAATAAAGGCACATACAAAGAATCAGTCTTAAATTTTCAAGATAATGCTAGGTGTGAAACAACAATAATAATTGTAATAGATAATTTTAAAGATATTCAGTAATGCAATTATACATGATGTGTTGGCATTTACACTCCAAGTTTGTAATTCTCTATTAGTAAATGACTGTTCCGTCGGACAATACTCTAAAAATGTTTGTTTTATATGTTGTTTTCTTGCACATTAAACGCTATACGCAATAGTATTTGAAACTAGTCACCAAAGCTAGAGATCAGAGGGGAGTGAGGGGCAAGGCGAGACAATTACAGCCTCAGCCTCGCTAGTAAATCAACCCAGTATTGTGGATGTTTTCTTTACGCATGCCCCGCCCAATTGTTCCGTAACCGTTTAGCTCGTCTTCGCACCACGCGCATTCATAACGTGCCCGGCTAGTACCTGTGTTATATCACTGCCTACTTCGGCACAACAATAATAAATAGAAACATCCCAATTTCCTAAATGTTTATCTTCTCGAAAGACTGTAATATTATATATATATATATATATATACATACATATTGATGTGGCATTTGGTTATGGTAATGTTTGTTGGGTGGTTCCTGGGTTGGTAATACAGACTGGAATTAGGTCATGATAGTGGGGGGAAACCGGTTCTGCAGTAGCGTCTGACGCTAAGTCAGTCTCTTAAAAATGTGAACACAGTTGGAACATAGGGAACTCGCCGTCGGCAGCAAGACAGGTAATCTGTAATTATTCTCAATATATTTTGGCCATATTAACTTTTAGCATGTGTCTTATTTAAGTAGTGAGATCCTTCTATCCTTATGATTTAGATATATTTTTAGGCATTTTCAGGTATGTAAAAATTTAGTTCAGTTCGCCCCTGTCGGACCTCGTGTAGATTAATGTTTGATCATGCTTTCGGTACCTAGTTCTACACCCCTTGAGTGAAATAAAATGATGAGGTTACGACAATATATATATATATATATATATATATATATATATATATATATATATATATCGGTAAATTTCCTTATAGTCGGTTTTATAAATACTCGACGAGATATTTCATTTAGCCGACTCCTTGTCGTAACCACATCTGTATAAAAATTAAGATGCAGATTCTCTTCTATGTGGTAACCATCGCGTATATTGCATGAAGTTCCATTTGATCTGGGGTATTAAGTAGGTAACATTAACTATAACAAAATAAATGCATTTATCCAAATTAGAAAGGTACCATAACCAATAAGATCCGCAAATTCATTTATATAAAATAGAAAAACAAAAATGCACCTTAAAGCTATCAAAGAAACTAAAAAAATATTTCATAAAGTAATGACTGTGCCCATGTTTAAGGTTCAGAATGCTGGACACTCTGCAAACATGAAGAAAGAAAAACAGAAGTGCTACAGAAATGAAATTCCTAAGGAGTGTCGCAATGACGAGATCAGAAAGGAACTCTGCATTTTTAATTGAGACAGGTACCAATAAAATACATTTTGATAGAATGCAAGAATACCGCTTCCCAAAATGCTACTTATTATAAAGTTATAGGCAAGAGAGATATTGTGGCGTATTAGTAGCTATTGTCATGCCAGATACACTATTGCGTCGTATTGGCGACAGCATTGCTGGGGATAATTTAGTATTCTTTCGGCCTTGTGTTTTAATTCCGTCTGGTGTTGGAGAGAGTGAGAGAGGGGGGATAGTTTTAGCGTTACTTCTTTGTGTGCGTTAGCGTCAGTCGGGTTTGAGTGTGTGGTCTGGGAGTTTGTGTGTGAAAGAGTGTAAATGTAGTTCATGTGTGATGCAGCTCCCCTCAATTCTTTCTTTATCTCCTTTGTGTCATTATGTAGCGACACCATTTCTTTTATTGAATAAGCCAAAGGTAATGTGAATAAGCTGAGATTTCTGTAATTTGTTAAAAATACCCCACGCCTGCACCGGAATGTGATCAAGGTCCTGGTCCTCTCGCTGTTTCTGTAGCTACGCTTCCCTTTGGGCATGTTGGGGTGATCCAAATTTAGTATTTTTGCCGAAAACCTTTGGACCCTCACCCACTTGTAACAATATTGACAGACTAAAGAAAAGATGGACGCAGCAAACCTTTCGAGGCTTAATCCCTGGAGATGATGGTGAAAAACTCACTGGAAAACCTTTTGCTAAAGTTTTTTTTACTGTTTATTTACTGTAATTATTCAAATTTTTTTACTGAATACGACCCTGCAAAGACAAAAAAAAAGTACGTTTGCTGAGATTACCTGTTAGAACCAAGGTTTGAGAAGCAACGTTCTTTATTTGTTCGGAAATCACCGATATACAGTAGTATAAAACAAGTAAAAAAGTGACCCTTGAAATCCCTTACAGAGGCTACAAGGATTTACATTCCCGCAGAAGGATCACTTTTATATGAGAGGTAGCTGAAGCAACAGTAGACACAAGCGGATCGATGCCAGAACAACAAAATCCATGGAGTGCATTTATTGACGTGTATCTGACAGTTTTCCATTCGTTCGCTTATTTTTATACGCTGAAGACGAAGCGTGTATGTGGAAACCCATTCAACCGAAACTGATTCGATACCCTTTTCCATTCCTTTCTTCAGCCTCCGTGGACATGCAAAGCCAGCTATGATTTATATCCTGCATACGGCACTTCCAATTTTGAACTGCTCCTAACACGTAAATAATAGGCCCATGGCAGTTTCATCAAGCTGGCAACGCAGCAGAATATATTTTGTTTAATACAAGTCGAGCTACAGCGAAAGGAATTCAACAAGGAAAAATGAAATCAGATTATCTTGGGCAGTAACTGCTAAGTCAATTAATATTTCCTGACCTATAATTTTGGAGAAATTTTATAGACAGCGATGCTCATGAATTAACGTTTATACTGTATGATATAAAACAACGAGGAGAAAGAAAATTATGCTGAGTTACATTCACATAACTTCCTCTTCCCCTATCATTTATTATTGGGTATAAAACTATTATTTGAAAGGATATTTTAATCTAGATAAACAAAATAGCTACATTATATATTTCGTTATATATACAAAAGGAACAGCGATAGTTAAATGTTTAAAAATTGGATGCTATATACTCACTATAAAATTCATACTGTTTTTGTGACATCGCGAGAAACAAATTCTTAAAAAGAATGGCAAAGTGTTGAACAAATCGAAGCATTAAAATGAATATTTCGGTAAAGTTTGATGCTACAAAAAATTTATTTGGAATAAATTATGTGCTTTAAACAGATGTACATCTTTTGTGTAGCGAGTGTTCGTCTCTTTAACGTTTACCGTTATACCAGATTATACAAAGGCCTTCACATGTTATCTTCAGAAAATTTAAGATACATATTTCTATTTTTCATGTAAATATCTTTAATATATAGTATTTTAATCAAAATTGCTAGGGCGGTTGGGGTGGGAGAATTTTTTTAAATATTCGCATCGCATCTTTGGGAGAAGTTGAACTTACATACCAAGTTTGGCATTTATTAGGCTTTTCGTTTTGGAGTTATGCTGTTCAGACAGACAGACACATACACACACAGGCGCGCGTTCTTTTTTTCTAAAGATTCGCTTTTTTATTCAAGGGACCTCAAAACATGCATTTCCGGTGAAATCTCCATACCGAACTTTTGAGTGGAATGAAGCACCTTCTCTACCTACTAGACGAATACCATGCTAGTTTCTAGTTCCCGAGATGGCGGGTTCAAACCCAGCGGAGGGCGATGATTTTTTTTCGGTCGTAAAAATCCTTATCATGACTTCGTTTGGAAGGAAAGTAAAGGCGGTGATCGTAGATTTACAACACGTAAAAGAACCTCAAGCATGATAAAGAGGCCTCTGAGTAAAATTACCGGTCTTTCTTGCCAAATATAGAATGGGACAGTAAGAACCACAATAGTTGAAGAGAGTCCATAAATAAAACTCAATTTAATTTAATTTATCTACCAGTCACATGGGAGATAAGCTATAAAGAGACCAAAAACTTACTTTGACACGGCACTACATAAAGGTGTTCAACATGAAATCTGTTGTGAAACATTAAAAAACATCGTATGAATACTATATACACCTATACCAGATTATTATTATTATTATTATTATTACTATTATTATTATTATTATTATTACTAAAACAAATTTTCTGAAATTTTGTAACCTTTTGTTAATATCCCAATTACTGGAGGAACTTTTTCACCAACTTTTCTGCTTTCGCTCTTTTCGTTCACTGCATGCTACACAGATCTGCATCCAAAGAGATCTATAATTCTTACAATAGTATCATAATACAACTGGAGACATCCAGTAGACACGTTTTTTTGTTTGTTTTTTAGTTTTTAACCATTGAATACAGTGGAGTTTTAAACTTGGCCAAGCTGCTTTCCGGTTAAATCAGAATATATGCAACAATGTTTAATTTATTAAAAATTTACAATAAATCATTGAAATATTTATAGAATTGCACCTTTTAGAAACGATAGCCGGAGAAGTACAGTGGGCTATTAATGGTAGATTCTTAATTCTCATGATAAGTTTGAAGCTGTGAAAATATTTCTCTATTTTGTGGTAATAAAATAATAATCACTTATTAGTTTTGTACGCTATTGGTAAACAACACTGAAATAAAGTCAGATGTACTATTTTCATATTATCCCATAGGTTTGGTCGAGACAAAACCTCTCCCTCTGTTGTATAAAAATACAATTAATTATCCTGCTTTTGTGCATATATTTTGTTTCAATATTTTGTTTTGTTGTTCTTTGTAAATTTAACCAGACAAGTTAAATGGGTTGATGAATGAAAGTAGAAATAGAAGTGCAAAACATCTCGGAGACCTAGAGTACTTCTCGTGTGCTACTTAGGCCAGGAACGTTTCTTTTCCTAGCCATCATTTAATTTTGTGTCTCCAACGTCCACTACCTGTAATGCCGTATGGAGTAAGAGTGAGCGTTAAACATTATTTAAGAACTTTCTCGTGTAGCGACTCTTATCTTAATAGTCTGTCGCTTCTACTTGTGCGCTCTTTTTGCTTGTTCACTGAACTCGTTCCTGCAAATAGTTGGGGCAGTCAGTGAGGACTATGTAGGACTAGCGCGATGGTCTTCACTAGAGAATCTCCGAGTGAGAGGATTACAATGATGTAACAACTCATCGCTTATGGGAACATGCACGCAGACGTGCATAAAAAGTGGCCCATTCCTCCAGATTCCAATAGAGTTCTTCCCTCCTTCAGATAATAGCATTTGACTCCACCCAGGTGGTGTCTGTTTCAGTGTTGCCCAAAAAGAACATTGAATCTAGCTATAGGTTGAACAAAATTCCGCTACATTGCACTACAAATATATGCATTTTCATTACTACAAATCATAGAAAAAAATATTATAGTCTCTGCTGGGAGTTTAGGCCCATTTTAGTGGTGGTATTTGATTAAGTGAATATTTCAGTTAAAATCAATTCAATCATTGTACATTTCTTAATGTAACTAAATTAATTTAATAATTATCTAAAAATGTTTGTGCTGTCAGTGGCTTTTAGATTCCTCATGTGTTTCTGGCTTAGAAAGTGTTAAAAAGAATCACTTCTTTTTGCCCCCAAACCAACATTAGATGCTCTGCAGTTTACTTTAGCACTGTCTTGGCTAACTGGTTGTAACAATTTCGAAAAAATATATTACTTATCCTAACACACATGCTTTTACACTTTTATTTGAGCTTTGTCAATACTCTGCGATATTACCTTCTTCTTTCTTCTTAAAGGTGGATTACTCTTAATTAAATGACCGTCCATAGCCTATAAATCGACTAACTTATTCTTACTTTCTCTACTACGTATCGTAAGTAGGGGTAGTATTGTATTCCACCCAAAAATTCGATACCGAGATTTCACCGGAAATATATGTTTTAAGACCCCCTGAATCCCAAAAAAAAAAAAAATTTTGGAAACATGTCCGTGTGTGTGTCTGTGAACAGCATTACTCAGAAACGAACAGTCGGCTAAACACTAAACTTGGTATTTAGGTTCAGCATCTTCCAGGGATGCGACAAGAAGGTTTTCAAGAAAATCCTCCACCCCAGATTACCCTTAACATGGAACATTTTTTCGAAAATTTTGATTTTCTCAAAAATGGCTCTATCGATTTTGATTAAAATATCATATATTTGAGATACTTTAATGACAAATAAAATGTGTATATCTTGAATTTTCTGGAAATGTCTCCAAAAGTATTCATTATGAACTACTTTTGCATAACTGGTAAACCATAAGAGATAGGCAAAATTTTAATACACAAAGAAGTAGATCGCGTTAAAATACACAATTTATGTCATATACATTTTTTTCTTGAGTGAACCATTTTCGAGATATTGCTTGTTAATTCCTTAAATTTTCCTATACTTATACTTTTTCTCAAAAGAGAATTCGTTATTCATATTTGACTATCGCTTAAAGCCTACCAATTCCCCTTGCATCTACAAGAAAATTAGCAATAAGAATAACATTTCGATATCTCGATTAACATGAAGCGTATGGAGAATAAGCGTTTGTAAAAATAGTTTGTACAAGAGTAGAGAAAGTCATGTGAGTGTAACACATCAGATTTTTTTCCATCTACTACTTTTAATCAAAATAAACCTTTGCAGAAATAGCTGCATTACACATGTAGTTATGGATACAAACAGAAAAGTGACAGTCAAATGTTTAAGAACTGGACACTATATGCTGGCCTTAAAATCCCATACTGTTTCCACGCAATCGCGAGAAACCACTGAATATTGACAGGACTTCAAGAGAATCGTCAAGTAATGAAAAATTCGAACTATTAATAACGAATAGCTCAGAAATGCCTTATACCACAGAAGAAAGTTACTTGAAATAAACTGTGTGTTTTAGAGAGATCATTTTTTGTGTGGTACGTTTTCGTCTATTGCTTAACGTTTACCAGTTAAATAAGATTATACAAAATTCCTTCCGAAAGACTTCACAAGCTTTTCCCAGAAAATTCAAGATATACATCTTATTTTTCATATACATATCTTTAATATATGGTATTTTAATCAAAATCGTTAGAGCAATTTTTGAAAAATCCAAATTTTCGAAAAATATGGCATATAAATAAAGGTAGTTGGGATATTTACTTAGAAATCTTCGTGTCGCATTCTTGAAAGATGCTGAACTTAAATACCAAGTTTGGTACTTATCGGACTTTGTTTTTGAGTTATGCTGTTCACAGACACAGGGATGTTTCAAAAACTGCTTTCTTTGGATGCAGTGGCCTCAAAACATGTATTTCCGGTGAAATCTCTGTATTGAATTTTGGGTTGAATGAAATACCTTCTCCGCCTACTATGTACGTGGTATATAAAGTAAGGTTTCTTACCTTTTGTCTTTACTTTTAAGTTTTTATATTATATTTTATACTTGCGCCAGAATTCAATGGATCGTCATCTTAATGGTACAGAAACGACAGGAAGAAATGAACTGGGCATTCCTGGACAAAACGTATTTGTTACCGTTTCTGGCGTACCTTATGATGTCATGCCTTCATTTTTTTGGCTGCAGTTGTCACGTTGTAGCTGCTATCACGCCTTGTGCTGTGTATCGCACCAATAAGCATACCTTTGGTAGTTCTGTCAACTCGTTGACAAATTAAGAATAAGTATAAGTGAGGAATGGTGATCTCCCTCAACTACAAAAGAGAAGGAGAGGCAACTTGTGATTCATTTTAATATGGTGTAGACCAATTTTGTCGTTTTTTTGCCAGGTTAATTGCGAATATACAGAAAATGGCTGTTTGGAAATGCACTTGAGTGTGAGTAAATTCTCGAGATGTTAGCATTTTAGTCTTCAAACATTAGTTGTAGGTCCTCATATAAATTAGCTTTTCCTAGCTATTTACATGTTCTTAAACGGCAAGCTATAGCCCCTGCCTCTTTCAATGTACTAAGGGTGAACAGGCGCCAGTGGGTATCTTAAGTCACACCCTAATAACGCCCTCACAGACGATCAGAGATCCGATGTAGATTACTTCTTGATGTGAACTCCGCTAGTGAGAATGTGGATAACTAGCTTGTGATATTACCCTTCACCTATATATTGGGGAAAGTAAAGTACCGTGTCAATCCATCCAGTGTTCAAGATTATGTTGAGACATAGGACGTAACGCTGGCACAGGGTGGGGCTAGATTTACCAATATCAACATAAACAGCTTCGTTCCATTAGCCCACTTTTTATGCACGTAAAACCCGACGAATAGTGTGGAAAGCGAGAATGCTAAGTCGATCATGGTGCTAGAAGAGCTTTCGATTTAAACAGTTATTCTATAATTTACCTGTCCCCCGCATGTATACTGGCTTGCATAAAACGTGACCCATAATGGAACAGAGCTGTTTATTTTGGTACTGACAACATCTAGCAGCACCACCTATTAGAGTGATCACCTCTGTTTTTCGAGCATATTTCTAGACACTGGATTGGCAAGGTACTTAACCTCCCCCTAAGTATAGCTGGTCTGCCAAAGGGTAACGTTGTAACTTAACTTGTATTTTCATGCTACACTGCCGTTTTCTTATCGCCGTTTAGTAGTGGCAACAGCTTTAACCTTCGTCTCCATGACGCTAATGAAAGCTCTCAAATATGTAAATGGAGTAGCTGTCGCTGAGTTAACCTTATAGCCTTTCCTTGTGTACCAATCATAACGAAACGCTTCATTTCACATAGATTATAAGCATCGTTCATTGTTTAGTTTGTGTGTCCCCGCATTGTTTTCCAGGTCAGTCAGGGAGAGAACTGATACTGTCTGGGTGGATTCAAAAGTGCTTACCTCGCGGAGAGAAAAACACTATGGTGATGTAGGGGTATGGCCACCTTTTATACACGACAGTGTACACATTTTTGCTAATCAGCGAAGTCTTCATTTCTAGATACAACGCATGTAGTTTGAAGGTCATGTAGGGGGCAAAAGGAACAGCTCCAATGTGTGGACTGGAAATCACGCACACGTTACTAAGGCCACATGCACGTCACGCCCGACGCTCGTAACAAATCGCACACGCCAACACGAGGAAGGGGAAAACAGGGGAGGAAAACTCGATGCATGTGTACAATATTTCACTACTCCCTAGAGTTGAGGCAATGTTTGGCGTAACTTTGTGAAATACAACTTTTTTCACACTGTGAAGACCATGACATTCCAAATACAAACATACTTCGTCACTTGGGCCACCTTTCGTAGACATGCTGTTATCTCTCTCGCAGAGGGCCTCGGAAAAGAAGGGGGAGACAGCCTTGCTACCCTTATTGTTTGTTGTCATGACAGAGGGTAGAAAGGTTAAAACAACATCTTCCTCAGCAACAGGCATTAAACCAAAGGCTGGATTTTATTTTACCTGTTGATATGTCACAGAACTGTTCAGTTTTCTTGTATCCGACGTAATACCTTTATTCCCAAGCGATGCTTTTCAGGGTATTTGTAATATTTCCGTTTTTTCACGAATTAAGGGCATTCTATGTTTACTATTTGGTATGAAGGACTGAAATGGTAACTTAAATACACAAGAATGGGGGAAAATGCAGAGACATACACAGCAACGGTAACAGAGTTACTCCAATCATTATCATCTTCATTGTTACCCATCCCCTGATGAGCCGGTAGAGGCTAGGCAGGTTTAAATCAAACGTTTTGAGTGAGCGGGGTTAAATTTGGATGCAAATACTAACATAATTACTTTCTCCAGCACGTAGATAGTATATAGAGAAGAAATTGCATTCCACCCGAAAATTGGATACCGAGATACCACCAGAAATGTTTTGAGGCCCTAAATTCAAAAACAGTATTTTTAGATAAAGGTCCGTGTGCGCGCGCACGCGTGCGTGTATGTGTGTCCGTGAACAGCGTAACTGAAAAACAAAAAGTTAGAAAATACCAAAGTTTGCATTTAAGTTCACTAATTTCAAACGTGCGACACGATTTTCAAGAAAATTTTCCCAACCTCAATTATCCTATACATGTAACATTTTTTGGAAATTTTTATTTCCTCAAAAATGGCTAACGATTTTGATTAAAATAACATATATTAAAGATATTTACATGAAAAATATAATCTACATGTGAAGTTTTCTGGGTATAGCCTGTAAAGTCCTCTACATTCGGAAGGAATTTTGTATAATGCTATATAACTGGTAAACGTTAAGCGATAGACGAAAATGCATGAATAGAAAAAATGTAGATCTCTATAGAACGATAAAATTTATTTCAAATAACGTTTTGTGTGGCATAAGCCGTTTCCGAGATGTCCGTTATTAATAGTTCGAATTGTTCAATACTTTGTCGTTCTTTAAAAGTCCTGTCCACATTCAGCTGTTTCTCGCGATTGCACGGAAAGAGTGAGACCAGCATATAGCGCCTATTTCTGAAGCATTTGGCTATCACTATTCCCTTTGTATTTATAACGAAATGAGTAATGCATCTATTTCTAGAAAGGTTTATCTAGATTAAAATTAAGTGTGTAGGAGAATAAACTTTCGTAAGAATAATTTGTATACCCAATAATAAGCGATATAGGGTAGAAAAAGTCATGTTAATGAAGCATATATGATTTGTATATTTAATTTCATGTATAATCAATGAAGTAATGCCAGACAGTTGAAAATAAAACTATATGAATGGATATATGTTAATACTTCTAAATAGTAAGAACGCACTCCCAAAATTTACAGTAACAGTTTGCTACGAAAACGAGGAAATAATGGAAGACATTTTCTGTGAAGGACGCCTTTGGCAGAATTATATCCACCCCTTATTGACTCTATTGCAATTCAGACGACTGAAGAATTTAATGCCGTGGCCGGGATTTGAACCCGAATCTCCCAGTTTCCATCCGGTTGATCCAACCACTGAGCTAACATGGCAACATGCCAGCACATTAAATTCTCAAACTGACTGCAATTGTTACTTTCTCTACTACGTATAGTAAGTAGGGGAAGTATTGTATTCCACCCAAAAATTCGATACCGAGATTTCACCGGAAATGCATGTTTTGAGACCACCTGAATCCAAAAAAAGTATTTTTGGAAACACGTCCGTGTGTGTGTTTCTGTGTGTGTGTCTGTGAACAGCATAACTCGGAAATGTACAGTCGGATAAACACCAAACTTGGTATTTAGTTTCAGTATCTTCCAGAGATGCGACACGAAGGTTTTCAAGAAAATCTCCCCACCACAGATTAACCTCTATATGGAACATTTTTCGAAAATTTTAATTTTCTCAAAAATGGCTCTAACGACTTTGTTTAACACATCATATGTTTAAGATATTTTCATGACAAATGAAATTTTTATCCCGAATTTTCTGGCATTGTCTCCAAAAGTATTCTTCATTGTGAACGACTTTGCATAACTGGTAAACCATAAGAGATAGACAAAATTTTACTATAAAAAACGTAGATTGCGTTAAAATACACAATTTATATCATATACATTTTTGTTGTTGAGTGAACTATTTTCGAGATATTGCTTGTTTTTCCCTTAAATATTCCAATACTTATACTTTTTCTCAAATTTGTTATTCATTTTTTTTTGTCCTGGTAATGCAAAGAGAATGAATACTCCAGATAGCAACCAGCTCTTAAAAGATTTGACTATCGCTTAAAGCCTAGCAATTCCCCTTGCATCTAAAAGAAAATTAGCAATAAGATTAACATCTCGATATCTCCATTAACGTGAAGCATATGGAGAATAAGCGTTTGTAAAAATAGTTTGTACAAAAGTAGAGAATGTCATGTGAGTGTAACACATAATTTTTTTTCTTTCTTTCCGGTTTAAATCGGCTATGGCATTGAATTTTTCAGTTGTCTGAATCTACTTTTCCAACCTTGTCCACCACACGGCTTGTGTGGAAGAACAATTATTTCCGTTGTATTGCAAATCGTTGGGCGGTAAGATCTTTTAGACATGGCCTATTAATGGTCACAAGCACCAGTATTTTCATACTCCAAAGATTAATGTGTTCATTACAGTAAAACCCATTTTAAATTCTGCGGAAGATTACAATTACTTGTATTCTTTGCATCAATTCCTATATTGTTTAAACAACAAATTGTATTTTCTACACTTGCATGAATTAATGAACTTCTTTGACGTTTTTACAAATAGAAGAGTCAGTGTTAAAAGGCACTAATTTCAAAGTGTTACATAAAGGCTGAATTTTTATTTTCTCTACTACGTATAGTAAGTAGGGGAAGTATCTATTGTATTCCACCCAAAAATTCGATACCGAGATTTCACCGGAAATACATGTTTTGAGACACCCTGAATCCAAAAAAAGAATTTTTGGAAGCATGTCCGTGTGTGTGTCTGTGTGTGTGTCTGTCTGTGTGTCTGTGAACAGCATAACTCAGAAACGAACAGTCGGATAAACACCAAACTTGGTATTTAGGTTCAGTATCTTCCAGAGATGCAAACACGAAGGTTTTCAAGAAAATTCCCCCACCCCAGATTACCCTTTACATGGAAGATTTTTCGAAAATTTTAATTTTCTCAAAAATGGCTCCAACGATTTTGATTAAAATATCATATGTTTAAGATATTTTCATGACAAATAAAATGTATACGTTGAATTTTCTGGGAATGTCTCCAAAAGTATTCTTCATTGTGAACCTCTTTTGCATAACTGGTAAACCATAAGAGATAGACAAAATTTTACTAAACAAAAAATGTAGATCGCGTTAAAATACACGATTTATGTCATATTCATTTTTTTTGTTGAGTGAACCATTTTCGAGATATTGCTTGTTATTCCATTAAATTTTTCAATACTTACTTTCTCAAATGGGAATTCGTTATTCATTTTTTTTCTTGGATATGCGAAGAGCATTAATCTGTGGCAAAGGGAATGGTGCTGCACCTAGCAACCAGCTATTAAGAGATATGTATATGCTTAAAGGCTACAGTATTTCTATATTGCCCTTGTAAATATATATTCCCCTTACATCTACAAGAAAATTAGCAATAAGATAGAGTCTGCAAATGTTTATCTCGATTAACGTGAAGTAGATGGAGAATAAGCGTTTGTAAAAATAGTTTGTACAAGAGTAGAGAAAGTCATGTGAGTGTAACACATCAGATTTTTTTGTCCTGGTAATGCAAAGAGAATGGAATACTCCACATATCAACCAGCTCTTAAAACACTTGGCTATCGCGTAAAGCCTAGCAATTCCCCTTGCATCTACAAGAAAATTAGCAATAAGATTAACATCTCGATATCTCGATTAACATGAAGAATATGGAGAATAAGCGTTTGTAAAAATAGTTTGTACAAGAGTAGAGAACGTTATGTGAGTGTAACACATCAGATTTTTATCACTAAAACGCATCACTGTGGCCAACAATATTTTGTTTAGAAATGCATATTAAATAATGAATACTGCTTAAAGGTATTGTTACTTAAAATTTATGAATGATGTTTTTACTTTGTTCAAAGGTTCGTAAATAGGGCATCTTTTCAACGTTTTTGTAGCTGAAAATTTCATTTGGGCGACTTGAAGAAGAACCCGATTTTTGTCTTTCATTGCAGTTAATCCAGTTGAATGAGAAGTCGTAGTTCTGAAGCTGCAGTAACAGCGTCAGATTTTCTACACTGTAGATACCGAAAAATGATTTTGTTTCCAGAGCTTCTAAATAGAACGAGTTTTATGATGTCAGTAACCCTCGAAATTCTGCTCTGCTATGGAAAGCAAGAATAGTTGTTTTTTCCGTTTATAAAATAATGGATAAGTGATATAAAACTTGGCATTAAATCTGTCACGACATAGCATGAGAAAGCTACCCAACGAATGACCAACATCCTCCCAATTTGTTTAAGTTCAAATCCCAACATCACGACATATTCCGTCAGTTCACGTGTGTCTGTTTTCCTAGTCCATCCCTCAGTCAGAGATTGTCCTTTAAGCAGGCCGGAGAGCCGCGCGTGCTAAACCTTTGAAACTTCACCTTTGTACATTAGGCTATTCCATTTACGCCCTTTATACTAGTATTGGTCTCAGGATATTTGACAAAAAACTCTGTACAAGTTTATAAACTTATAACGCTTTCAAATCCCGCTTGTGGCACCCTTTTGTGTGACAAATTAGTAAAAATGTTGTCATTTCTGAAAAATATTTTAAATAAGATGAAGAAAATATGTTTCTATACATAAATTATTAATAAAGAATAATTAATTTAGTATATAATAATTTTCACTTTTGTAATCTGTCATCCACCCCCGAAAGTATTTAACATTCAAAATGTCCCTATTCAAATGTTTGCTCCTTCTGTAAACTTTGGTAAGCTTAGTGTAGTAGTCATGCAAATGGCAAAGCTGAAAGTTATTTCTGTAACTTAAAAAAGAATTATTTACTAGTACAATTAAATGAGGTAATAGTTGTTTTACTATATATACAGGGTGGACCATTTAAGTTGAGGCTGTACAATATCTCCAAAACTAAGCGTTGTAGAGTGCAATGCCTTGAATGTAAGTTGCTCTATGGGGAAAGTAAATGCCATTATTCGTGTTTTATTTGGACGACGTTATGATGGTCATTTTAGGATCAATTTAAATTGACTCTAATTGTAGGTTCAATTCAAAAACATTGATATGTATATATACACACACAAGGAGAGCCAAAAGACCACGAACCGCTTGCGCGGTGTTTTTCCTGTCCTCATCCTCGGTGCTCGTTGCGTCTGCTGCTATCATAGAAAGGCGCGGATGAAACCATACAACATTTTTAAAACTACTTTTAAAGGCTTTACTTACCAACTTTATGAAAGGAGATGCTGAAACTGACCACCGTCGTTGTCCATACATTTTTGACACCTCTTTAGGAAAGTATCCATCTCGCCAATTTTTTCGAGTCAACAGTTGAAGCCCGTACATATGTGAATACAATTTTGCCCCCATTTTTAGAGTCAGGGGGCGTGATTTTGCCTCTTTTCAACAAGACTCTGCAATATCTTATACGGCCAATATTTCGATGAGAAAAATTGAAAGTGTGTTTGAGAACAGAATTTTTAGTAGAGATTTGTGGGCCCCTCGGTCCCCCGACCTAACCCCTGCGATTTCCATCTCTGGGGTAACTTAAAACAAAGTGTACAAGACAAACCCACACACCCTGGAAGAATTAAAACAAAATATCCACCACGAAATTGCCATCATTTCTCAACGTGAACTACAGCGAGTGATGGATAATTTCCTAAAGAGTGCCAAAAATGTATGGAAAACAACGCGTCTTTCTGTGTTAGCGGCAGACGGCAGCGAGCGCCGAGGACGCGGATAGGAAAAATACCGCGCAGCCGGTTCGTAGTTTTATGAGTCGCCCGGTATATTGAACAATAATATACGTTTCCTATGAAATCGTGTTAAAATATCAACTCATAAATAGTTTAAGTATAATCGTCCTACATGTTACACGTTTAGGGAAATAATCATCGGGGTGATATTGAATTTCCTTCAGCATTTTGGTGAAATGTAATGCTATCTTTGGCAGAATAATTGTATTCATCTTCTTGTTGTACATGACAGAAGGCAAAACCATAACTGCTAAGCTATTGGGGACGTCTTGCGACTGCGGCTACATAGATTATTGCGGCTAGCTACCCATAGGAGGAAGGGATGAAGCGAATGAACCAAGGAGGCTACAGGCCGCAGGCAGAGAGGCCAGAGAGACCACTAAATTCCTTAACGTTCCAGACGTGTATACCGTCTCACTCTTGGAGATGTGAAGATGATAAACGACCCGTGGACCAAGTAGCCCTCGTGCAAGCATCCGAACCATCTTTCCGCCACTGCTACATGCCACGTAACCTAGAAGCACACTTGAAAGATGAGAAGGAAAGAGAAATAATGGAATGAAAATGTGGTAGTTGAAAATCCACCCAGCATTCGCATACCCACCAAAATTCAAGATCAGAGAGGGCGATCACGAGAATCAAACCCGGCACCTCCCACATGCAAGCCTCACACGTTACCGGGAGCCATCTTGTTCGCCTGAGATAAGCAGCTTTGAGTTTCAGAGTCAGCTAATATTTGATTGCATTATTTGATAATGCCAATAAATAAATTTGGGATGGATATATAGAAGTTATACAGGGATACTTGAGCTCCGGGTGTGATAAAGGAAGTGGTTGGTTGTGAGGCGGTCAGCGCCCATCGATTCTCTCATCCATCTAGTTTACCGTCACGTCACGTCACCCTTTCTTGGAACGAGCCGCAGTTAGGGAGAGATGGCCTGGATCGATAGCTACACCACTTGCATTCCTATCACTTTTCTTATTGAATCATATATTAGCATTTATATGTTGAAAATTACAAACAATGTTGTGAAAGTATTGTTTTCTCTACTACGTGCTGTAAAGTAGACGAAATATTATTCCACCCAAACATTCGATATGAATATTTCACCTGAGAGACGTGCTTTGTGTCTCCGTGAAACCCTGAAAATACTTTTTAGTAAAAGACCCATGTGTATGTCTTTAGACAGCATAAATAAAAAACGAAAGTCCGATAAATAGCAAGCTTAGCATTTAACTTCAGTTTCTTAAAAAGATGTGACGCACACATTTACAAGAAAACGTTCTACCCCAAACTACCCTTTACATGTACATTTTTTCAATGTTTCTGGCTCACTCAAAAATGGTTCTAACGATTTTGATTAAAATACCATGCATTTAAGATATTTAAAATGTATATGTTTGAAAATTTTGTGAATACATCTTCATTATATAACGTAAAATCCATAAGAAAAAGACATAAGTGTACTACACAAAACATATAGATCTCTTTTAAATCACACAGTTTATTTCAAATAACTTTTACTGTGGCAACTGCCATTTCCGAGATCTCCGTTATTATTGGTTTGAATGTTTTAACACTGTCAGTTTTTAAAGTTTATATTTGCTTCTAGCAATGTATGGAAACGTGTAGAAGTTCAAGGCCACCATATTTCGACTAGCTTTTACACAAATGATTAATTATTCGGTTTCTTTTATTTCCCTTGTACAAAAAGCGCCAAAGGAAATCTCATTGCACCTCACGTCACGCCATTTCATTGGTTGCTTTAGGCCATGGTGCCAGGGTGCGCCAATCCTTCTGCTAAATATTTACACCAATAACCCAACAAAGCTTACAAAATGGCGTAGAATCGAAATATATGCTTACGCTCTCGATCGTATTGGCTAAAAGAGAAAGAGGTAGAGTGAATGCATTCAGTTTGTCATACAGACCTCTTATCGTGATGGTAGCCCATACTTTATCTGCTAGTGCAGGAAACGCCTCTGAAAGGGTTAAAAGCTAAGGAGAAAACTTGATGAGCGCCCAAGTTAGCAAAATATACAATGTGTAGTGTGAGAAGATTTTCGGGGGGTGCAAATTAAACCTTGAATGGTGTTTACTAAATATATAGCAAGGCAGCACTTTGTAACAAAAAAATTAACGGAACCGTATTCTCACAGCGATATCAATTTTGGTTGCTGCATAGAAGCAGACAAAACTAAATAATAAATAAATCAGCATGTTTTCCCTCTAATTCAAACTATAATTGGTTAATATGCCTTTACTAAAATATTGCTGATCATAGCAATACAACAGGATTATAGACAAAAGTATAACCCAATTTTATTGCTATAATATGTATGTCATTCGGTAAACCATATACATATTTATCTCTTGTTTGTAAACATGATCAGTCAATTATAAAAAGATTAATTTGCATTTAGTAAACGAATATCATCAACTGTGGGTGTTTTACGGAAAGTGCCCACTTTCTGACGCGTATGTAGCCCGTCTTCCCCACTTTCTTCCAATATTTTTACGCAGTAATTTACTATAAACACTTATGTGCTGCCGTTGCAATTGTGTAACAGTGCGACCAGCCTCTCATATACCCACGATACGTCCCCGAGTATTTTCGCTAGTGTATGGCATGACTGGCTCTGAGGCAATAAACATGTTTGATTTCAATAACACCAGAATAAACAAAGGCATCAACCTCCCCTCATTTCCTCCTTATTACTGTGTTATCAAGTCACCACGCTCTGCGATAGGTAAGATGAAGGACATGCCTCAAAAGAGACCAGAAAACGATACAAAATCCGCCGAAAGTTTCCTTTGGCGCGTGTATACCTACAAGAAAGTATAAAATAAACCTGTTTATACAACGTTTATGTCGATTAACATGAAAAATAAGTTTTCATAAGAACAGTCAGCAGAAGCAGAACAAAAATAAAGGATAGTGGGTAGAGAAAGCCACGTTAATGTTACATAATTAGGATTTTCCCACAATTGCATATTTCGTTGTTATTGTGTGTGGTGTTACAGATATTTTACCAATTGTTTAAAACATTTAAACATTGTATACTTGACATTTTCTTAGAGACATACCGACATTTGCAGAAAACAGATTTAACGATGCCCCTGGCACTTTGTTTTGCCCAGATGTGGTTAGCAAAGCATTTGTTATTCGGGCCTACACTATGAGTTCCCTGTGTGTAAGTATAATTTATACGACCCAAATACAGAAAATAAAATAATCTACATTTCTGGGCATCTGTCCCGGAGAGTAAACCAGCAACACTGCACACTCGGCATATTGCGTTTCGAAGCCTTCTTCCTGTGTTCTCGTCCGCAGGGATTTTATGTCTGAGTGCACTTTTGATCCCCGATATCAGCCCTTATTCTGTTTTGTACACTAATCTTAGTGACGTAAGTAGGTCGAACTGGTTTTTAAATGGAGGTCAATTCTGGCTTTCTTTTTATCTTTATTACCCCTCCATATCAATCACATATTCTCTTTAATGACAAAAAATCTGATGTGTTACACTTGCATGACTTTCTCTACTCTTGTACAAAGCTATTTTTACAAACGCTTATTCTCCATATGCTTCAGGTTAATCGAGATATCGAGATGTTAATCTTATTGCTAATTTTCTTGTAGATGCAAGGGGAATTGCTAGGCTTTAAGCGAGAGTCAAATATTTTAATAGCTGGTTGTTATGTGGAGTACTCCATTCTCTTTGCATTACCAGGACAAAAAAATGAATAACGAATTCCCATTTGAGAAAGAAAGTATTGAAAAATTTAAAGGAATAACAAGCAATATCTCGAAAATGGTTCACTCAACAAAAAAACTGTATATGACATAAATTGTGTATTTTAACGCGATCTACATTTTTTGTGTAGTAAAATTTTGTCTATCTCTAATGGTTTACCAGCTATGCTAAAGTCATTCACAATGAAGAATAGTTTTGGAGACATTCCCAGAAAATTCGAGATATACATTTCATTTCTCATGACAATATCTTAAACTTATGATATTTTAATAAAAATCGTTTGAGTCATTTTTGAGAAAATTAAAATTTTAGAAAAATGTTACATGTAAAGGATAGTCTGGGGTGGGGGGATTTTCTTGAAAACCTTCGTGTCGCATCTCTGGAAGGTACTGAACCTAAATGCCAACTTTGGTGTTTATCCGACTGTTCGTTTCTGAGTTATGCTGTTCAAAGACACAGGCACACAGACACACACACACAGACACACACACACACGGACATGTTTCCAAAAATGCTTTTTTGGATTCAGGGGGTCTCAAAGCATGTATTTCCGGTGAAATCTCGGTATCGAAATTTTGGGTGGAATACAACACTTCCCCTACTTACTATACGTAGTAGACAAAGTAAAAACGACCAAAGTATCACTTTTATCTTAAATGAAGCTCCTCTTCATAGTGACACAGGTTTAAGATTTCAATTTTTGCATTGCAAACATGAAACCGCTACTATAGTACTTATTCTTTAAGCTGAAACATAGGAAGTAGAAAGAGAAAGAGAGTGCTCTGTATTCCAAACGACAGTTGGTAGTCCTTCACTGCCTAACTTCAAAACCTTTACAATTAAAACCTACTATTTTAAATCTGGGTTTGGCTGAAACGTAAAATTTAGAAAGGAACGACCAAAATCCGCATGTAGCAATACGAAAGCCAGCGAGAAAGCAAGGACCCCTGAGGATATCAGATATTTTCATATTTCACTGTCAAAAAAGGCAACTGCGACAGGTTTCTCAGCACTCGAACCCCCCCTCCCTTAGTACGGTCAGGTAGCATCAAAATAGTATGTTTCAACTTGAACCTCATGTACTATAATAGTGTGTTTCTTGCTTGTTTTTAGTTTTATTTATGACGCTTAAAGTCCTTGGCGTCGCATTCTACACTACGCGATCAAAAGTATCCCGACACCTGGCTGAAGATAACGTGCAAGTTCGTGGCGCCCTCCATCGGAAATGCTGAAAGTCCATATGGTTTTGGCCCACCCTGAGCCTTGATGATAGCGTTCACTCTCGCAGGCATACTTTCAATCAGGTGCTGGAAGGTTTCTTGGATAATAGCAGTCCATTCTTCACGGAGTGCGGAACTGAGGAGAGGTATCAATGTAGGTCGGTGAGGCCTGGCACGAAGTCGGCGTTCCAAAACATCCCAAAGCTGTTCTATAGGATTCAGGTCAGAACTCTGTGCAGGACAGTCCACTACAGGGATGTTATTGTCGTGTAACCACTCTACCACAGCCCGTGCAGTATGATCGTGTTTAAAGATGCAATCGCCATTCCCGGATTGCTGTTCAACAGTGGGAAGCAAGAAGGTGTTTAAAATATCAATGTAGGTCTGCGCTGTGATCTTGCCACGCAAAACAACAAAGGGTGCAACCCCCTCCACAAAAAACACGACACCATAACACGACAACCCCCGAATTTCACTGTTGGCACTACACACGCTGGCAGATGACGCTCACCGGGCATTCGCCATACCTACACCCTGGCATCGAAGCGCCACATTGTATACCGTGATTCGTCACTCCACACAACGTTTTACCACTGTTCAATCGTGTAATGTTGACGCTCCTTACACCAAGCGAGGCGTCGTTTGGCATTTTCCTGCATGATGTGTCGCTTATGAGCAGCCGCTCGACCATGGAATCCAATGTTTCTGACCTCATGCCTAACTGTCATAGTACTTGGAGTGGATCCTGATGCAGTTTGGAATTCCTGTGTGATTGTCTGGGTAGATGTCTGGCTATTAGTCTTTACGACCCTCTTCAAATGTCGGCGTTCTCTGTCAGTCAACAGACGAGGTCGGCCTGTAGGCTTTTGTGCTGTACATGTCCCTTCACGTTTCCACTTCACTATCACATCAGGAACAGTGGACCTAGGGAAGTTTAGGAGTGTGGAAATCTCGCATACAGACTTCTGACACAAGTGACACCCAATCACCTGACCACGTTCGAAGTCCGTGAGTACCACGGAGCGTCCCATTCTGCTGTTTCACGATGTATAATGACTACTGAGGTCGCGGATAATGAGTACCCGGCAGTAGGTGGCAGCACAATGCACTTAAGATGAAAAACGTATGCTTGTGGGGGTGTCCGGATACTTTTGATCACATAGTGTATAATTGGCGTGAAAGACTGGAAATTTTGTTCAGAGACCTCTTTTATCAGACTTGAGGTTCTTTTAAGTACCGTAAACCTACCGCACGGGACCACTGGTATTATTTCACTACCTAAGGAAGTCATGCCAAGGATTCTTACGTCTGAAGGATTCCTCCATCGTCCTTCGTCGGGTTTGAACCTGCCACCTAGGTTAGCATGGTACCACTAGGCCACGGAGGACAAAATGTTTCTTTCTTGAGAGGTTCACTGCTTGCGAGTGATGTAGCAGATGTCCGGATAGGGCCTATTCCGCTGTTATACTTCCTATACCTCTAAAACCAGTAGCTGCGGTTATTGGATTTTAAACCTTAAATGCCGGTATGTGATTATAAATATTAAGTTCGATGTTATATTCTGAATCAGATGTTTTATTCTCGTAAATATCAAACATACTTAAATTAAGCAAAACTGTCTGTGGTTTCTCTGTATTTATAAAAATAATGCAGTTGAAATAATGGAATTAATTGTTCTTCCACTCAAGCTGTGTTGACAGGGTTGGAAAGGTAGAATCAGGCGACTGAAAAATTCAATGCCGTAGTCGGAATTTTTCAACCACGGATCTCCCGGTCTGCGTCCGGTTGCTCTAGCCACTGAGCTACCATGGCAACATGCCGGCATGACATTAAATTCTCCAACTGATTCGCATTTTACCCGGTAAACCACAAGGAGATCTCAAACCGTATTGAGATGTTTGTTTCATAGATGGTGTTTGTTTATAGAAGATGTTTGTTTGCTTCATAGTTTCTACCACTATTAGGTCAACTAAAGGAATTAATTGTACTTTCACATAAGCCTTGTGTTAGACAAAGTTGGAAAGGTAGAATCAGACGACTGAAAAATTCAAGCCCGGGACTTAAAGTACTTAAAGCATTCTAAGTCGCCTTGGGGTATGTCATCTCAATAAAATTTGAGATCTCCTTGTGGTTTACCGGGAAACTGGGAAAAATGCGAATCAGTTGGAGAATTTAATGTCGTGCCGGCATGTTGCCATGGCAGATCAGTGGATAGAACAACCGGACGGAGATCGGGAAGCCCTGGTTCAAATTCCGCCTATGGCATTGGCATTTTTCAGTCTTCTGATTCTACCTTTCCAGTTAATATAAACTTTCATCTTCGAAATTAATTCTTTTTAAAGACTGTGGTAGTGGATTTAGAGCACTTAAAATGACACAACATAAATTAGTATGCATCGTTCAACGGGAAGGCTGTTGGAAATGTCGATATCAGATTAAAAATATGTTCTTTAATTATTAATATATTTACTGTGGCAGAACTAAGGCCATGCATCTCATCTTCCGCTCAACCACATAGAAAATGCTCATTACAACATCCTGAACACAATTTGACACAAGTAAGCTACAACCAAAGAGAGACAAAACATAAATAACACAAACATTAGAACAAGGAACTAAGACAAAAAAATACGGAGCACTTTGGCGTTCGATTTCATGTAGAACTGACTATATACAGTTTCTATTACTACGAACAGATATTTCTCTACAATTTTTTTTCTACTCGTGAGTTTTAGTACAACTGAGCATTTGGTGTAAAAAGTCAGTATAAGATGAGTATTTATTTCAGGTGACTTCCAAACTCGGAGCATTATGAAGTATTTATGTTAATCATGCAGATCAGATAGCCTACTATCGGGAAGAATTATGTTGCACTTTAGCTGGATTTAACTTGATGCTTAGCATCTTGGTTTCAGCCCTTAGAGGATGTGCATCATATATTACAAGAATAAGATCCTGCCTCAGGAGACAGCGTTAGTTTCCTGTTATAAATATGCCGTGATTTATGAGCACGGAATTGCTGGTCTTATCTGACATGGTTACCGGCCACGTTACACTGGCACGCATTTATTACTCGCTGCATCGGAAAACGATTCTGAGAGGGGACTCTCCATGACAACATCGTCACTTCAACACAGTTACATAGCCATTTGTTATCAATTTATTTGTTATATGCATTTATCACCTCATTTGTATTTTCTCGACTAAAAGAATGAGTTAAAAAGCAAATACAGGAAGCCTTACGCGAGTTGAATAGGTGGTTTTTAGACATCTGGCTCTAAAATTGAATATTTTGACACGATCCACTCGTACTACAAATTGAAGATCGTATTCAGTGGAATGAAATTCTTATAACACTTCTTGTGTCACTGGATGGATATTATACATATATTAACTGGAGCTTTGCATCGATTAACGTAATGGGGAGTTATTTGAATGATACAGAAATGGATTTGGCAGAAGAAGAAGCTTTTAGAAGCAGCGGAGAGGATAACGTTGGAATGATTGCCAAAGAAGTCGAGGAAACAGTACGACATTGATGCGACAGATCATGATTGTGTAAGCGATGAGTTTTTAGCACTGATGATATGAAGAATAAACAACAACAAAGGCAAAACAACAGCAGATTAGTGCGCACCATTGCGCATATCCAAATGCATAATGCTTTTTCCAAAGCAATTTGTACTCGATACTTAAATATACAGGACTATCTAAAATAGTACTGAGAACACTTTAAAAGTGAATTTATTTTGCTCGTGGAATTGTTCCACTGTGTTTTCAGCTTCGTCCCGCAAACATTCCTTCGCCATAATAAAGCTACATTTTAAACACTTGTATCTAAAATTTGTATACGAAAGTGTGTGTTTTTTAGGACGAGTAGGATGTTTATATGAAAACGAATCCTGAAAAAGCACTTTCCTGCAGCTATTACAATATTTTGTTTCATATTATATCGAAATAATTCATTCAGCATTTCATTCATCCTTCACCTCATTAGTCTGTTTCATGACTGGAAATGTCGGCTATGGGTCTCGGTGCGGCGTGGCAGAGAAGGGGATGCTCTTGTGGAATTTCGTCGTCCCCGGTCTGTCGGGACGTCTCAATCTGGAAAACGTAGGGACCCTGTCATTGCCGAGTCGCCACTCCTGGTTCCGGCCGCCCGGTGTCTATTCTCACCTCCTTTGTCCCTGGGGGCCCTAGTGAGGCATAGGTACAATATCCTCACTGGAGCACTGTCGAGTCTCCTCGGATCATCCGGAACAATCTATACTAATATTATAAAGGGAGAAAATATATTTGTGTACGTATCACTCAAACGATTTTCATAATTCTTTCACTATTGAAAATCTCTATTATTTTAGACGCACATGGGACTATAAAACGCTTTGTAATTTCAATTCATAAAGCAGTGAAAGACTAAAAAGGATTTACAGAGGCTACGTGCTAGAGTACGGGCACATTGGAGAATACACTTGCTCAAAAATATTTCATTTTCGTTTAGATTGTTATGAATTAGAAAACAATTGTTGTTACTCCACAGAAAATGCACGTGAAATAAGACAAATACATCCAATATTTTTGTTCTTCCATTTATACCCCGCCTTTTACTGAAATGGTCAAATCGACGGCATTTTTACCTTAGGAAATATTGCCTATTGGGAGTGGCGTTAACCCGTATACCGTTGTCATTGGATTTCTGGATTTAATAGGGGGTATATTTTAGATCACACACTCACATTTGGAGTTACAGACTTGGGAAGAATAGGGACTAATCTTGGCTGGAGAAAAAATTCCATCCCTGACGGAATCGAACGCGGTAATCATCGTATCACAGGCAGGTTCTCTACCACTAAGCTACGTTACCAACTCTTATATTTCATTCCAAACAACTAAAAAAAACAGAAGACGCAAGTAGTATTAGTCCCGGATGAGCCAATTGATTTAACGATAATCCTGCCGCTAGGGGCGCTGGTGTCGCTAGTGTCGGTGCGTGCGACGGCGGCGGCGGTAAGTTTGAAAAGCGCCCTGAGCGGTAGGATTATCGTTAAATCGGTTGGCTCATCCGGGACGAGTTGAAAGAATTGAGGAAGTGACGTGGAGTGTTTTGATTGGTTCGTTAATTTGGGGTGGGAGATGGAGGAAGGGAGATGGAGGAGTATGGAGGTCGCGTGATGGAGAGGAGCTGGGTGGCGAGGTGTTGTCTGTGCGGAGGTCGGTACTGAAATGGGGGAAAAGATGGGGAGCGAGGGATAAAAAGTGTAAAGGAAAGTGACGTGTGAAGTTGTGATTGGTGGGAATAAGAAGTGATTTTATTGGTGGAAAGGAACAAATGAGAGTTGTTGATTGGTAGGAATAAGAGGGATTATGATTGGTGGAAAAGAAAAAGGTGTGGGAGTGGGGTATGTTGGAGGTGATGGGAAAGGTAAGTTTTGCTAGCAGCAAGATTTGCAAAAGCCTGTCGTGAACTGATCAGCAATTTTTTTGAACGTTGGATGGTAGTTTTTTGTTGAGTGGATAGAGAGATGGGGGCGATATGAGATGCGGTGGCGAAAATGGGAACTAAACAAGGTGTTTGAGACAAGAGGTTTAAGGACGAGGAAATTTGGAGGTTAGTGGTGAACATGGCGGTCGCAAGAGGTGGGGGGTAAAGAGACGCGGTGGTGAGAATGGGAACTAAAAGAAGATGGCGGTAGCAAGAGCTTAGAAGAGTAGATTTTGAGGTTAAAATAGTGGGAACTAAAAACGGCGGAGGGTCTGCGACAAGGAGATGCGGTGGGAACTAAACAAGATGGCGGTCGCAAGAGGAGGGTAAGGAGATTTGAGGTTACAGTACCAAAACACGAAAGGATATATTCCTACGCCAAGCAGGTCCGAAAAATAATTATGCGTGTGGTACTTACCTGGTACCGGTGTGGATGCGTCACCAAAAGCGCGGCACGCGACGCGAAAAAATAAAAGCAAACTGTTTTTGAAAATGCTTAACCAGCTTTAAGATCAACCAACATCACTACGCACTGATATACCTAGGTTTTTAAAGCGGTACAGACACCCTTTGCAGAGGCGTAATTTAACTATACCAAAAACCTGGTACTGGACCATCGTGATGGTCGCTAGCGTACGTAGGAGCAGGGTTCTCATAGCCGGTCGAAAGCGGTCAAAAACGTGTACGACGTAGGTGTTCACCGTAGCTGCTGCCGAGTGAACGATCGAGGTGTGAATAAACAAGATCTGTTCTCGCCGGCAATTTGGTTCGGAGATGTGAGCAGCGGCGAGGTGTTGTCTGTGCGGAGGTCGGGACTGAAAGAGGGAAAAGATGGGGAGCGAGGGATAAAAAGTGTAACAGAAAGTGACGTGTGAAGTTGTGATTGGTGGGAATAAGAAGTGATTTTATTGGTGGAAAGGAGCAAATGAAAGTTGTTGATTGGTAAGAATAAGAGAGGTTATGATTGGTGGAAAGAAAAAGGAGTGGGGTATGTTGGAGGTGATGGGAAAGGTAAGTTTTGCTAGCAACAAGATTTGCAAAAGCCTGTCGTGAACTGATCAGCAATTTTTTGAACGTTGGATGGTAGTTTTCTTGAGTGGATAGAGAGATGGGGCGATATGAGATGCGGTGGCGAAAATGGGAACTAAACAAGGTGGTTGAGACAAGAGGTTTAAGGACGAGGAAATTTGGAGGTTAGTGGTGAACATGGCGGTCGCAAGAGGTGGGGGTAAGGAGACGCGGTGGTGAGAATGGGAACTAAAAGAAGATGGCGGTAGCAAGAGGTTAGAAGAGTAGATTTTGAGGTTAAAATAGCGGGAACTAAAAATGGCGGAGGGTCTGCGACAAGGAGATGCGGTGAGAACTAAACAAGATGGCGGACGCAAGAGGTGGGTAAGGAGGTTTGAGGTTACAGTACCAAAACACGAAAGGATATATTCCTACGCCAAGCAGGTCCGAAAAATAATTATGCGTGTGTTACTTACCTGTTACCGGTGTGGATGCGTCACCAAAAGCGCGGCACGCGAGCCGGAAAAATAAAAGCAAACTGTTTTTGAAAATGCTTAACCAGCTTTAAGATCAACCAACATCACTACGCACTGATATACCTAGGTTTTTAAAGCGGTACAGACACCCTTTGCAGAGGCGTAATTTAACTATACCAAAAACCTGGTACTGGACCATCGTGATGGTCGCTAGCGTACGTAGGAGCAGGGTTCTCATAGCCGGTCGAAAGCGGTCAAAAACGTGTACGACGTAGGTGTTGGCAGTAGCTGCTGCCGAGGCAACCGTCGAGGTGCGAATGAACGAGATCTGTTGTTGCAGGCAATCTGGTTGAGAGATGAGAGGCGCGGTGGTAAAAATGTGAACTAAATAAGATGGCGGAGGCACGAAGTTGAGGTTAAGGAGCGGCGAGGTGTTGACTGTGCGGCGGTTGGGGTCTGAAAGAGGGGGAAAGATGGCGAACGAGGGATAAAAAGTATAACAGAAAGTGACGTGTGAAGTTGTCATTGGTGGGAATAAGAAGTGATGTTATTGGTGGAAAGGAACAAATGAAAGTTGCTGATTGGCGAGAATAAGAGAGATTATGATTGGTGGAAAGAAAAAAAGGTGTGGGAGTGGGGTATGTTGGAGGTGATGGAAAAGGCAAGTTTTGCTACCAACAACATTTGCAAAAGCCTATCCAGAACTCATCAGCAATTTTAAATAACTAGTGTTTCGGGGGTTTTCTCTGGTTGGTAGACGAATGCAAGCTGTTTCTACCATACTTATATTATTCGTCTTTTTCCTTTTTTTTTTTTTAAAATGACTAGTTTTTTTTTTTTTTTGGGAGTTTTCTGCGGATGGTAAACAAATGCAAGCTCTTTCTGCTTTTTCATAGGTTTTCCCTGGTTGGTAGGCGTTTTCTGTACTGGTTGACGAAGGCGTTTCTAATTTTGGAGGTTTTCTCAGGTTTTTAGCGGTTGTCCCTGCCCGGTAGGCAAATGATGAAGTTTTACCTTGTCGGCGCATGGATACTAGGCACGTACTGGCGCACACACACACACACACACACACACACAGAGAGACAGACAGACACACAGACAGGCACACACACACGGACATGTTTCCAAAAATGCTTTTTTTTTTTTTTTTTTGATTCAGGAGGTCTCAAAACGTGTATTTCCGGTGAAATCTCGGTATCGAATTTTTGGGCGGAATGCAATACTTCCCCTACTTACTATACGTAGTAGAGAAAGTAAAAAAGTATTGAAAAATTTAAGGAAATAACAAGCAATACCTCAAAAGTGTACTATCTTGTTTTCACGGGTTTTCCAGATCGGTAAGCGTTAGAATACTCTTAGAGCTTTTTTCAGGTTTTTTAGCGGTTGTCCCTGGCCGGTAGGCAAATGATAAAGTTTTTCTATAACGTCGTCGTTTTGGCTTGTGGCGTGCGGATACTAGGCACGTACTCGCGCGCGCGCGCACACACACACACACACACACACACACTAAAATAGTAGCGTATAAAAAAAAACTGATGTGTTACACTCACATGACTTTCTCTACTCTTGTACAATCTAATTGGTAGCTTTTAAGCGATAGTCAAATATTTTAACGCTGGTTGCTATGTGGCGAATTCCATTCTGTTTGCATGTTCAGGACATAAAAAAATGAATAAACGAATTTGAGAAAAAGTATAAGTATTGGAAAATTTAAGGAAATAACAAGCAATATCTCGAAAACGGTTCACTCAACAAAAGAAACGTATATGACATAAGTTGTGTATTTTAACGCGATCTACATTTTTTGTGTAGTAAAATTTTGTCTATCTGTTATGGTTTACCAGTTATGCAAAAAAGTCGTTCACAATGAAGAATATTTTTGGAGACATTCCCAGAAAATTCGAGATATACATTTTATTTGACATGACAATATCTTAAACATATGATGTTTTAATCAAAATCGTTAGAGCCGTTTTTGAGAAAATTAAAATTTTCGAAAAATGTTCCATGTAAAGGGTAGTCTGGGGTGGGGGGATTTTCTTGAAAACCTTCGTGTCGCATCTCTGGAAGATACTGAACCTAAATACCAAGTTTGGTGTTTATCCGACTGTTCGTTTTTGAGTTATGCTGTTCACAGACACACAGACACACAGACACACAGACAGACACACACACGGACATGTTTCCAAAAATGCTTTTTTTTTTTTGGATTCAGAGATTCTCAAAACATGTATTTCCAGTGAAATCTCGGTAACGAATTTTTGGGTGGAATGCAATACTTCCCCTACTTACTATACGTAGTAGAGAAAGTAAAAATGAATAACGCATTTGAGAAAAAGTATAAGTATTGGAAAATTTAAGGAAATAACAAGCAATATCTCGAAAATGGTTCACTCAACTAAAAAAAAATGTATATGACATAAATTGTGTATTTTAACGCGATCTACATTTTTTGTGTAGTAAAATTTTGGCTATCTCTTATGGTTTACCAGTTATGCATACTGAACCTAAATACCAAGTTTGGTGTTTATCCGACTGTTCGTTTTTGAGTTACGCTGTTCACAGACACACAGACGCACAGACAGACAGACACACAGACACACAGACACACAGACAGACACACACACGGACATGTTTCCAAAAATGCTTTTTTTTTCTGGATTCAGTGATTCTCAAAACATGTATTTCCAGTGAAATCTCGGTATCGAATTTTTGGGTGGAATGCAATACTTCCCCTACTTACTATACGTAGTAGAGAAAGTAAAAATGAATAACGCATTTGAGAAAAAGTATAAGAATTGGAAAATTTAAAGGAAATAACAAGCAATATCTCGAAAAACGGTTCACTCAACAAAATAAATGTATATGGCATAAGTTGTGTATTTTAACGCGATCTACATTTTTTGTGTAGCAAACTTTTGTCTATCTCTTACGGTTTATCAGTTATGAAAAAGTCGTTCACAATGAAGAATTCTTTTGGAGACATTCCCAGAAAATTCGAGATATACATTTCATTTCTCTCGACATTATCTTAAATATATGATATTTTCATCAAAATCGTTAGAGCCATTTTTTAATACAAAGAGAACGGGATTTCACAAGTGAAACAGTACTGTGATAACGATACCACTGAAACAAAAAAAAAATCTGATGTGTAACACTCACATGACTTTCTCAACTCTTGTACAAAGTATTTTTACAAACGCTTATTCCCCATCTAGTTCATGTTAATCGAGATAAACATTTGCAAAATCTATTTTATTGCTAATTTTCTTGTATAAAAAAAAAAATCTGATGTGTAACACTCACATGACGTTCTCTACTCTTGTACAAAGTATTTTTACAAACGCTTATGCTCCATCTAGTTCATGTTAATCGAGATAAACATTTGCAAACTCTATTTTATTGCTAATTTTCTTGTAGATGTAGGGGAAAATATATTTACAAGGGGAATATAGAAAAACAGTAGCCTTTAAGCACATACATATCTCTTAATAGCTGGTTGCTATGTGCAGCACCATTGTTTTTGCCACAGATTAATACTGTTTGCATATCAAAGACAAAAAAAAATGAATAACGAAGTCCCATTTGAGAAAATAAATATTGGAAAATTAACAAACAATATCTCGAAAACGGTTCACTCAACAACAAAAATGTATATTACATAAGATGTGTATTTTAACGCGATCTACATTTTTTGTGTAGTAAAATTTTGTCTATCTCTTACGGTTTTTGAGTTATGAAAAAGACGTTCACAATGAAGAATACTTTTGGAGACATTCCCAGAAAATTCGAGATATACATTTCATTTCTCACGACATTATATTAAACATACGATATTTTTCATCAAAATCGTTAGAGCCATTTTTTTTAATACAAAGAGAACGGGATTTCACAAGTGAAACAGTACTGTGATAACGATACCAACAAAACTAATTATTATTCACCCACTGAAACACATAAAAAAAAATCTGATGTGTAACACTCACATGACTTTTCTCATCTCTTGTACAAAGTATTTTTATAAACGCTTATTCCCCATCTAGTTCATGATAATCGAGATAAACATTTGCAAACTCTATTTTATTGCTAATTTTTATTGTAGACGTAGGGAAAATATATTTACAAGGGGAATATAGAAAAACAGTAGCCTTTAAGCACATACATATCTCTTAATAGCTGGTTGCTATGTGCAGTACCATTCTTTTTGCCACATATTAATACTCTTTGCATATCAAAGACAAAAAAAAAAATGAATAACGAATTCCCATTTGAGAAAATAACTATTGGAAAATTTAAGTAAATAACAAGCAATATCTCGAAAACGGTTCACTCAACAATAAAGATGTATATGACATAAGTTGTGTATTTTAACGCGATCTACATACTTTCGTACTCACCTATAAGATATAGAGGGTAGAGGTCGTACGAACGTAGCACTTTGAGAATTTATATTCAACAGTTGGTGTTACTCCTTAGAAAGGAAGTATCTGCTGATTTTTATTTAATTCTTTACATTTTACATAACACGTATGCACTGGCACAACACAAAAGCACTACACACGATACTCAGTTTTAATATTTGCACTAATAACATCAGGAATAACTGAAGTCTGCAGACAGTCATTTCCCATGTGCAGCCTTACGTACAGAGAACGTGTGTGGCTGATCTATGTGTAAAAAGAGCCTGAGAGCGGATGTACGTCAGCGGTAAAATCTTTTAAATGCATTTTTATTGGCGATGGTAGAAATCGTGCAGTGGTGGATCGTGAAAATTCATATAAATGGATGTATCACCTCATAATAAGCCTCTATATACCAAGAATATTGAGTTTTTAAAAAGTCAGCAACTGTACCTGTGTTTCTATACGTGAACGTCAGATGGCAGCTTCGATACGTGTCCACGGAGACCTTAGTGCTAGGCAACTGTACCTCTGTTTCTATACGTGAACGGCAGATTGCAGCTTCGATACGTGTCCACGGAGACCTTAGTGCTAGGCAACTGTACCTCTGTTTCTATACGTGAACGGCAGATTGCAGCTTCGATACGTGTCCACGGAGACCTTAGTGCTAGGCAACTGCACCTCTGTTTCTATACGTGAACGGCAGATTGCAGCTTCGATACGTGTCCACGGAGACCTTAGCGCTAGGCAACTGCACCTCTGTTTCTATACGTGAACGGCAGATTGCAGCTTCGATACGTGTCCACGGAGACCTTAGTGCTAGGCAACTGTACCTCTGTTTCTATACGTGAACGGCAGATTGCAGCTTCGATACGTGTCCACGGAGACCTTAGTGCTAGGCAACTGTACCTCTGTTTCTATACGTGAACGGCAGATTGCAGCTTCGATACGTGTCCACGGAGACCTTAGTGCTAGGCAACTGCACCTCTGTTTCTATACGTGAACGGCAGATTGCAGCTTCGATACGTATCCACGGAGACCTTAGTGCTAGGCAACTGCACCTCTGTTTCTATACGTGAACGGCAGATTGCAGCTTCAATACGTGTCCACGGAGACCTTAGTGCTAGGCAACTGTACCTCTGTTTCTATACGTGAACGGGAGATTGCAGCTTCGATACGTGTCCACGGAGACCTTAGTGCTAGGCAACTGCACCTCTGTTTCTATACGTGAACGTCAGATTGCAGCTTCGATACGTGTCCACGGAGACCTTAGTGCTAGGCAACTGCACATCTGTTTCTATACGTGAACGGCAGATTGCAGCTTCGATACGTATCCACGGGGACCTTAGTGCTAGGGAACTGCACCTCTGTTTGTATACGTGAACGGCAGATTGCAGCTTCAATACGTGTCCACGGAGACCTTAGTGCTAGGCAGCTGTACCTCTGTTTCTATACGTGAACGGCAGATTGCAGCTTCGATACGTGTCCACGGAGATCTTAGTGCTAGGCAGCTATACCTGTTTCTATACGTCAACGGCAGATTGCAGCTTCGATACGTGTTCACGGAGACCTTAGTGCTAGGCAACTGTACCTGTGTTTCTATACGTGTCCACGGAGACCTTAGTGCTAGACAACTGCACCTCTGTTTCTATACGTGAACGGCAGATTGCAGCTTCAATACGTGTCCACGGAGACCTTAGTGCTAGTGCTAGGCAACTATACCTCTGTTTCTATACGTGAACGGCAGATTGCAGGTTCGATACGTGTCCACGGAGATCTTAGTGCTAGGCAACTATACCTGTTTCTATACGTGAACGGCAGATTGCAGCTTCGATACGTGTCCACGGAGACCTTAGTGCTAGGCAACTGTACCTGTGTTTCTATACGTGAACGTCAGATGGCAGCTTCGATACGTGTCCACGGAGACCTTAGTGTTAGGCAACTGTACCTCTGTTTCTATACGTGAACGGCAGATTGCAGCTTCGATACGTGTCCACGGAGACCTTTCGCTTCAGGTGACAAAATAACACTAGGCACTTGTGTGCCGTGGTGTAAGCCGCAATCACGGTATTGGTAGCGTGGATCTCCTTGGGGCTCTCCTCGGAGTTACCTCAACACCACGTACATGACCTGGTTCGTCACGGGTACGCAGGTCTGCACTACCACTTCCTCGGCGTTGAGCAGGCCCAGGAGGCGATCGTACCGGTACACCAGCTAGCACGTGGACATGTTATCGCGCTGTGGTGTTGCGTGTGCGAGGTATGGAAACTCAAGGACGCAAAACATGCACGACCGAGGGTTAAAAAGCAGAACAAGTAGTGACGTGGAGCGTTGTGATTGGTGTAAATAAGACGATCTCTGATAGGTGGACAAATTGAAATAACGTGATGTGATAGGCGAAAATAAAATCAAAGGTGATTGGATGAAAAATGACGAGAAGGAATTAGCGGTGAATTTGTGAACTAAGATGGCGAAGATTTTTTTTTTTAAAAAAAAGGATAATATAAGTACGGCAACTGTAACGGTTTACGGCAAACGCGCGCCGCGCAATGCGTCACGCCCGGGCAATAAAACAAAAATCATATTGAGCAAGATGCCCGGCGTGACGCATTGCGCGGCGTCCCGTTCTCTTTGTATTAAAAAAAATGGCTCTAACGATTTTGATGAAAAATATCGTATGTTTAATATAATGTCGTGAGAAATGAAATGTATATCTCGAATTTTCTGGGAATGTCTCCAAAAGTATTCTTCATTGTGAACGTCTTTTTCATAACTCAAAAACCGTAAGAGATAGACAAAATTTTACTACACAAAAAATGTAGATCGCGTTAAAATACACATCTTATGTAATATACATTTTTGTTGTTGAGTGAACCGTTTTCGAGATATTGTTTGTTAATTTTCCAATATTTATTTTCTCAAATGGGACTTCGTTATTCATTTTTTTTTGTCTTTGATATGCAAACAGTATTAATCTGTGGCAAAAACAATGGTGCTGCACATAGCAACCAGCTATTAAGAGATATGTATGTGCTTAAAGGCTACTGTTTTTCTATATTCCCCTTGTAAATATATTTTCCCCTACATCTACAAGAAAATTAGCAATAAAATAGAGTTTGCAAATGTTTATCTCGATTAACATGAACTAGATGGAGCATAAGCGTTTGTAAAAATACTTTGTACAAGAGTAGAGAACGTCATGTGAGTGTTACACATCAGATTTTTTTTTTTTATACAAGAAAATTAGCAATAAAATAGATTTTGCAAATGTTTATCTCGATTAACATGAACTAGATGGGGAATAAGCGTTTGTAAAAATACTTTGTACAAGAGTTGAGAAAGTCATGTGAGTGTTACACATCAGATTTTTTTTTTTGTTTCAGTGGTATCGTTATCACAGTACTGTTTCACTTGTGAAATCCCGTTCTCTTTGTATTAAAAAATGGCTCTAACGATTTTGATGAAAATATCATATATTTAAGATAATGTCGAGAGAAATGAAATGTATATCTCGAATTTTCTGGGAATGTCTCCAAAAGAATTCTTCATTGTGAACGACTTTTTCATAACTGATAAACCGTAAGAGATAGACAAAAGTTTGCTACACAAAAAATGTAGATCGCGTTAAAATACACAACTTATGCCATATACATTTATTTTGTTGAGTGAACCGTTTTTCGAGATATTGCTTGTTATTTCCTTTAAATTTTCCAATTCTTATACTTTTTCTCAAATTGCGTTATTCATTTTTACTTTCTCTACTACGTATAGTAAGTAGGGGAAGTATTGCATTCCACCCAAAAATTCGATACCGAGATTTCACTGGAAATACATGTTTTGAGAATCACTGAATCCAGAAAAAAAAAGCATTTTTGGAAACATGTCCGTGTGTGTGTCTGTCTGTGTGTCTGTGTGTCTGTGTGTCTGTCTGTCTGTGCGTCTGTGTGTCTGTGAACAGCGTAACTCAAAAACGAACAGTCGGATAAACACCAAACTTGGTATTTAGGTTCAGTATGCATAACTGGTAAACCATAAGAGATAGCCAAAATTTTACTACACAAAAAATGTAGATCGCGTTAAAATACACAATTTATGTCATATACATTTTTTTTTAGTTGAGTGAACCATTTTCGAGATATTGCTTGTTATTTCCTTAAATTTTCCAATACTTATACTTTTTCTCAAATGCGTTATTCATTTTTACTTTCTCTACTACGTATAGTAAGTAGGGGAAGTATTGCATTCCACCCAAAAATTCGTTACCGAGATTTCACTGGAAATACATGTTTTGAGAATCTCTGAATCCAAAAAAAAAAAGCATTTTTGGAAACATGTCCGTGTGTGTGTCTGTCTGTGTGTCTGTGTGTCTGTGTGTCTGTGAACAGCATAACTCAAAAACGAACAGTCGGATAAACACCAAACTTGGTATTTAGGTTCAGTATCTTCCAGAGATGCGACACGAAGGTTTTCAAGAAAATCCCCCCACCCCAGACTACCCTTTACATGGAACATTTTTCGAAAATTTTAATTTTCTCAAAAACGGCTCTAACGATTTTGATTAAAACATCATATGTTTAAGATATTGTCATGTCAAATAAAATGTATATCTCGAATTTTCTGGGAATGTCTCCAAAAATATTCTTCATTGTGAACGACTTTTTTGCATAACTGGTAAACCATAACAGATAGACAAAATTTTACTACACAAAAAATGTAGATCGCGTTAAAATACACAACTTATGTCATATACGTTTCTTTTGTTGAGTGAACCGTTTTCGAGATATTGCTTGTTATTTCCTTAAATTTTCCAATACTTATACTTTTTCTCAAATTCGTTTATTCATTTTTTTATGTCCTGAACATGCAAACAGAATGGAATTCGCCACATAGCAACCAGCGTTAAAATATTTGACTATCGCTTAAAAGCTACCAATTAGATTGTACAAGAGTAGAGAAAGTCATGTGAGTGTAACACATCAGTTTTTTTTTATACGCTACTATTTTAGTGTGTGTGTGTGTGTGTGTGTGTGTGTGTGTGCGCGCGCGCGCGAGTACGTGCCTAGTATCCGCACGCCACAAGCCAAAACGACGACGTTATAGAAAAACTTTATCATTTGCCTACCGGCCAGGGACAACCGCTAAAAAACCTGAAAAAAGCTCTAAGAGTATTCTAACGCTTACCGATCTGGAAAACCCGTGAAAACAAGATAGTACACTTTTGAGGTATTGCTTGTTATTTCCTTAAATTTTTCAATACTTTTTTACTTTCTCTACTACGTATAGTAAGTAGGGGAAGTATTGCATTCCGCCCAAAAATTCGATACCGAGATTTCACCGGAAATACACGTTTTGAGACCTCCTGAATCAAAAAAAAAAAAAAAAAAAAGCATTTTTGGAAACATGTCCGTGTGTGTGTGCCTGTCTGTGTGTCTGTCTGTCTCTCTGTGTGTGTGTGTGTGTGTGTGCGCCAGTACGTGCCTAGTATCCATGCGCCGACAAGGTAAAACTTCATCATTTGCCTACCGGGCAGGGACAACCGCTAAAAACCTGAGAAAACCTCCAAAATTAGAAACGCCTTCGTCAACCAGTACAGAAAACGCCTACCAACCAGGGAAAACCTATGAAAAAGCAGAAAGAGCTTGCATTTGTTTACCATCCGCAGAAAACTCCCAAAAAAAAAAAAAAAAAAAAACTAGTCATTTAAAAAAAAAAAAAGGAAAAAGACGAATAATATAAGTATGGTAGAAACAGCTTGCATTCGTCTACCAACCAGAGAAAACCCCCGAAACACTAGTTATTTAAAATTGCTGATGAGTTCTGGATAGGCTTTTGCAAATGTTGTTGGTAGCAAAACTTGCCTTTTCCATCACCTCCAACATACCCCACTCCCACACCTTTTTTTCTTTCCACCAATCATAATCTCTCTTATTCTCGCCAATCAGCAACTTTCATTTGTTCCTTTCCACCAATAACATCACTTCTTATTCCCACCAATGACAACTTCACACGTCACTTTCTGTTATACTTTTTATCCCTCGTTCGCCATCTTTCCCCCTCTTTCAGACCCCAACCGCCGCACAGTCAACACCTCGCCGCTCCTTAACCTCAACTTCGTGCCTCCGCCATCTTATTTAGTTCACATTTTTACCACCGCGCCTCTCATCTCTCAACCAGATTGCCTGCAACAACAGATCTCGTTCATTCGCACCTCGACGGTTACCTCGGCAGCAGCTACTGCCAACACCTACGTCGTACACGTTTTTGACCGCTTTCGACCGGCTATGAGAACCCTGCTCCTACGTACGCTAGCGACCATCACGATGGTCCAGTACCAGGTTTTTGGTATAGTTAAATTACGCCTCTGCAAAGGGTGTCTGTACCGCTTTAAAAACCTAGGTATATCAGTGCGTAGTGATGTTGGTTGATCTTAAAGCTGGTTAAGCATTTTCAAAAACAGTTTGCTTTTATTTTTCCGGCTCGCGTGCCGCGCTTTTGGTGACGCATCCACACCGGTAACAGGTAAGTAACACACGCATAATTATTTTTCGGACCTGCTTGGCGTAGGAATATATCCTTTCGTGTTTTGGTACTGTAACCTCAAACCTCCTTACCCACCTCTTGCGTCCGCCATCTTGTTTAGTTCTCACCGCATCTCCTTGTCGCAGACCCTCCGCCATTTTTAGTTCCCGCTATTTTAACCTCAAAATCTACTCTTCTAACCTCTTGCTACCGCCATCTTCTTTTAGTTCCCATTCTCACCACCGCGTCTCCTTACCCCCACCTCTTGCGACCGCCATGTTCACCACTAACCTCCAAATTTCCTCGTCCTTAAACCTCTTGTCTCAACCACCTTGTTTAGTTCCCATTTTCGCCACCGCATCTCATATCGCCCCATCTCTCTATCCACTCAAGAAAACTACCATCCAACGTTCAAAAAATTGCTGATCAGTTCACGACAGGCTTTTGCAAATCTTGTTGCTAGCAAAACTTACCTTTCCCATCACCTCCAACATACCCCACTCCTTTTTCTTTCCACCAATCATAACCTCTCTTATTCTTACCAATCAACAACTTTCATTTGCTCCTTTCCACCAATAAAATCACTTCTTATTCCCACCAATCACAACTTCACACGTCACTTTCTGTTACACTTTTTATCCCTCGCTCCCCATCTTTTCCCTCTTTCAGTCCCGACCTCCGCACAGACAACACCTCGCCGCTGCTCACATCTCCGAACCAAATTGCCGGCGAGAACAGATCTTGTTTATTCACACCTCGATCGTTCACTCGGCAGCAGCTACGGTGAACACCTACGTCGTACACGTTTTTGACCGCTTTCGACCGGCTATGAGAACCCTGCTCCTACGTACGCTAGCGACCATCACGATGGTCCAGTACCAGGTTTTTGGTATAGTTAAATTACGCCTCTGCAAAGGGTGTCTGTACCGCTTTATAACCTAGGTATATCAGTGCGTAGTGATGTTGGTTGATCTTAAAGCTGGTTAAGCATTTTCAAAAACAGTTTGCTTTTATTTTTTCGCGTCGCGTGCCGCGCTTTTGGTGACGCATCCACACCGGTACCAGGTAAGTACCACACGCATAATTATTTTTCGGACCTGCTTGGCGTAGGAATATATCCTTTCGTGTTTTGGTACTGTAACCTCAAATCTCCTTACCCTCCTCTTGCGACCGCCATCTTGTTTAGTTCCCACCGCATCTCCTTGTCGCAGACCCTCCGCCGTTTTTAGTTCCCACTATTTTAACCTCAAAATCTACTCTTCTAAGCTCTTGCTACCGCCATCTTCTTTTAGTTCCCATTCTCACCACCGCGTCTCTTTACCCCCCACCTCTTGCGACCGCCATGTTCACCACTAACCTCCAAATTTCCTCGTCCTTAAACCTCTTGTCTCAAACACCTTGTTTAGTTCCCATTTTCGCCACCGCATCTCATATCGCCCCCATCTCTCTATCCACTCAACAAAAAACTACCATCCAACGTTCAAAAAAATTGCTGATCAGTTCACGACAGGCTTTTGCAAATCTTGCTGCTAGCAAAACTTACCTTTCCCATCACCTCCAACATACCCCACTCCCACACCTTTTTCTTTTCCACCAATCATAATCCCTCTTATTCCTACCAATCAACAACTCTCATTTGTTCCTTTCCACCAATAAAATCACTTCTTATTCCCACCAATCACAACTTCACACGTCACTTTCCTTTACACTTTTTATCCCTCGCTCCCCATCTTTTCCCCCATTTCAGTACCGACCTCCGCACAGACAACACCTCGCCACCCAGCTCCTCTCCATCACGCGACCTCCATACTCCTCCATCTCCCTTCCTCCATCTCCCACCCCAAATTAACGAACCAATCAAAAACACTCCACGTCACTTCCTCAATTCTTTCAACTCGTCCCGGATGAGCCAACCGATTTAACGATAATCCTACCGCTCAGGGCGCTTTTCAAACACACCGCCGCCGCCGTCGCACGCACCGACACTAGCGACACCAGCGCCCCTAGCGGCAGGATTATCGTTAAATCAATTGGCTCATCCGGGACTAATACTACTGACGCACAAAACAAGACAGAATCGAGTCTGCTTGTAACGATACGCCGAAACACTACCAGCATGTTTTAATAACCCACTTTAACAAATTTGGTTTACTTCCGTTGTACTTCTGTCTTAATAAAGTTCGTTACCAGAGCATTCTAAATAATGTATAAAGACAGGAAACTGCAAACATTATAAATCGCCGAATATATTTTATAATTAACATCTACCAAAATTATTTTCCTGGATGCTCGTAGACTTGTCTCTTTTACAAAGAGGTTAAGGTGATGGCCTGGGAGTGGGGGAAATTTCATATTCACCAGCTTCATCTCGTTTTATATTTTAAGGATTTCTGTATTATGTAAAAACGATGTAGCCTTTATGTTATTAAATAACTGCGTGAGCAAGATAAGGTTCACAGGTTTAATATCACCCACAGTGGCACTTATCCACTAATCTGATGTGTTACACTCACATGACTTTCTCTACTCTTGTACAAACTATTTTTACAAACGCTTATTCTCCATATGCTTCATGTTAATAGAGATATTGAGATGTTAATCTTATTGCTAATTTTCTTGTAGATGCAAGGGGAATTGCTAGGTTTTAAGCGATAGTCAAATATTTTAAGAGGTGATTGCTATGTGGAGTACTCCATTCTCTTTGCATTACCGGATAAAAAAATGAATAAGGAACTCCCATTTGAGAAAGAGTATAAGTATTGGAAAATTTAAAGGAATAACAAGCAATATCTCGAAAATGGTTCACTAAACAAAAAAAATGTACACGACATAAATTGTGTATTTTAACGCGATCTACATTTTTTGTGCAGTAACATTTTGTGTATCTCTTATGGTTTACCAGTTATGCTAAAGTCGTTCACAATGAAGAATACTTTTGGAGACATTCCCAGAAAATTCGAGATATACAATTCAATTGCCATAAAAATGTCTTAAACGTATGATACTTTATTCAAAATCGTTAGAGCCATATTTGAAAAAATAAACATTTTCAAAAAATGTTGCATGTAAAGGGTAATCTGGGCTGGGGGGATTTTCTTGAAAACCTTCGTGTCGCATCTCTGGAAGATACTGAACCTAAATACCAAGTTTGGTGTTTATCCGACTGTTCGTTTCTGAGTTATGCTGTACTCAGTCAGACACACACACGGACAGTTTCCAAAAATGCTTTTTTTTATTCAGGGGGCCTTAAAATATATATTTCCGGTGAAATCTCGGTATCGAATTTTTGGGTGGAATGCAATACTTCCCCTACTTACTATACGTAGTAGAGAAAGTAAAAGGATACTAGATCATTTCGACTGATCATTGTTCCACCACCAAAGGGTACTTATAGGCTGTGCAGTATAAGACTGTAGGGGGAGGTTAAGTACGTTTTCTTGCCTGAACGTCAGGGGATTTTTCATCCGTTATTGGTAATGGCCGGAGATTTTGGAAATTATACTTATCAGGTGTAAAAGGCAGGATTATCCATAAAATTCCTCCAGATAATCCCGCCGTAATTTAATAAAGAACTTGGGGAGGTAAATGGAAATTAATTAATCCGCCACTGGAATTTAAAAAGTCAACCGTGTAAGGTCGGGTAAGCAGCTAGTTTAATGGTAAAGTCATTATAGAACAATGCTGTATCTTGTGCAAGTGCTACTTCCTATGCAGCATCCCTTCGGTTACTCCACATGAAAAGCTTGTATAGCGCACTTTGAAACAAGCTGAGCGTGTCACAATCTGCATGGAACATTGCGAATGAGGGCAGAAATTTAGTTGGAGCCAAGTCTTTGACCACAGAGACGGAGATTATTCGTAATATTCCAATATGACGTATAATGCCTTTGCTCTACAGCGTTTCTGACCCCTTCAAAATGGTTATTTCACATTCGGCGTACTGCCATCGCTTTCTCTGTAATCCATTTCGTCGCCCGGGTCCTGCATCTCATCTTCGCATAACATACCATAGCTCATTCCTTTACTTATATTGTAACTTCTCTCTCTCTCTCTCTACCTAGCTGAATATTCTGAGACTATATTCTAGAAGTTGCACATAAAAGGTGACCGATTCCCCTGGCTCATCATAGCGTTTTCCCTTCCGTAAGGCTTCCAACTTCAGGTAAACAACTTTTGACTCTACCCAGCCAGTATCAATTCTCTATGTGACTGGCCTGAAAAAAAATCAGGGATATAACAACTAATCAATGAATGATGTTTATAACCTATGCAGAATGGAGGTGTAGTTCGGAGGCCACGTGTTTCAAAGAGTGTATATAATTCGGGCTTTAAGGGAAGGGATGAAGAATTATTTGCATTTGTGGTTAAACTGAATGACTGTTACAACATTAACATATATGAGAGCTTTCCACCAGATCTCAATTGGTGTCATGTATGTGGGAATGTGTTCTTGACATTAAAACAGTAAAAAAAAGCTAATATGAACTTTGATATGAAAATCTTTTATTTCAGAGTTACAAAGTTACAAAAATTGCTTGAAATGGCTTCCTCTTGCTTCGATGCATGCAATAAGCCTGCGTTCCATCCTCTGGCGTACTCTGTTGAAAATTCCTGGTGTGTTTCGTATTTGGTCAAATCCAGTTTAAATACGTCCTCTCAAAATGTCAGAATCAGGTACAGTAGTCGCATAAACCAAGGACTTAAAATGTCTCCAGACGAAGCAACCCATTGGATTTAAATCAGGCGATCGAGCAGGCCATTGAATGGGTCCCCCTCGACCAATCCATCTTTGCGGAAATTGATCATTCAAAAAGTTACGAACTATTATACTGAAATGAGCTGGAACACCATCGAGTAAAAACCACATTCATTGGATGATGTCCAGAGGCACATTATCAGTTAAAGTGATGCAACTCATTTCTGAGAAGCTGGAGATAGGTTTGTCATTCAGACGCGGAGCGAAGAAGTAGGGACCAATAAGGTGATCAGGAATGATTCTTCTCTGAGACAGTAACTATGGTTATATATATGCCATGTATACAATAATGTGAATTGTAATGTGAAATGGTATTAATAAGAAAAATACTTGTATAAATAGGAGTTAAGGCATAAGTTTTATGTATGTGCAAGTGTAGCTGGAGCTGTGGAATTCTTGTTAAAAGCCGACAAACATATCTTTGTGTTAGAATTAGGGCCCAGGCAAAAAGGACTTGTACGGGAAGGTCATAAAAGCCAGATCTTGAGTCTTTGTGAAATAGGAAAGGCGACAAGCGAAAACAACATATGTTTATAGAGAGGCCACATGCTTGCAAAAGTAGAGCAATAGCCGGGTAAGTCTTCTGGAAGGTTCCAAGCGGAACGAAGACAGACAATGAAATTTTAAGGAAGAATATGTTTAAAATATTCAAGGGGAGAAATGTTAGTTCTAGCGTCTCCATCAGCCAGGGCGGTTGAGTATAAAGTGCTGCGATGTGAATAAGATACATATATGCTCTCAGAAGCAGGCGATATTATTTCCTTCTTATAATGTAGTAGGAACGGTGAAAGGTTATCGATTTAAAGGTCTATAGGAAGGTGTGATAAATATTACAATTATTTCTAGAGCACGTATAAAATACTTGATTGCTCAGCGACCGCAAGTTTGGCTTACGAACAAGTAGGGCTCGACCGTTCTACAGCTCCAACTAACTTAAGAACTGTGTAGATTATTAATAAGACAGTCAATGCGTGTGCCATTAAAGCATAGTGTTCTTCAATAACTTGATCTATTGTTAGAGTTGTTACTTATTACCTTCCTTCCCGTATCACACCCTGCAAAGTTATACAATCTCTACCAAAAACCTAAATAACAGCAGTCGTGGCAATAAATAAAAATAAATTTTAAGAGTAACAACTAAAACACAAGATAATTATCAGTATCACCATAGTTCATATATTAAATTATATATTAATATATCGGACATGCTGCGAGTTATGCTCTCCCTCCACGAGTATACCGCATCTCCAAACGTTGGGAGAGTTATGAGTGTTATGAAAATTGAAGATGCCGTCGCGAGTAAAACCAGCCTCCTCCATGAATAAGATACAGGCTAGGAAATTGATGAACACAGCGCACTGCTGTAACATGCGTTGATAGAAACGTCTTCTTGGCTCAAAGTCCGCCTCATTTAATCCTTGCACATGTTGAAGGTGTTACGGACACAGAAGATTTTCATGCAGAATTCTACAGATGGTCGTATGACTAACTCTTTCCCTTACAGCTTTGTGCTTTGTGATGGGTCTACATCCACAGCACGAAGAGCTCGTTCTTCAAGCTCAATGCCTCGTACCGTTCTTGGTCTCGCAACATCCCTAGTACTCCACTCAAATGCGCCATTCTCTCCCAAGCGTTGGTGAATTCGTGCGAATGTTCTTGCACACGGTAACGGCCTGTCAGGGTATCTTTCTGCATAAGGTTCACGTGCTTGTGCTGCACTGTCGTCTACACGGCCATGCGTGTAGTACATATCCGTCTGTTCACTAATGGAATACATCTTCTTTGACGTATAACAACGAAACGGTTGATTTTCAGACCCATGTGCATATGAACTTTTTAGCTATTTTCATATCAGAAACACGTCCCCCAAATATATGTCACCAATGAAGATGCAGGGTATAGCATGAAAACACGAGATTTAAGTTGCAATTTTGCCCTTCGGCAATTCGACCATACTTGGGGGAGGTAAAGACCTACCAATCCAGTGAGTAGTATTGTGCTCGAAAAACAGAGGTATTTACCCTGGGGCTAGATTTTGCCAGTATCAACATAAACAGCTCCGTTCTATTATGGGCCACATTTTATCATGTCAGTATACATTTCGACGTTACGCATAAACAATAAAAAATTGTGTCTTTTTTTACTGTAGGCATTGTAGCAAGTTGGCTCTGCGGTAACCACGCGTTCCCTTTCCCTATCATTTCCTTTAATTTGTTTCATCTTGTAATTATGTGTGTTGTAGGACCAGGTGACGGCAATTGTTGCGTTGCGACGGGACGGTAGAATTTGCCCTGTGGAGCTACTTCTCTTTGACTGGCCGGCTGCAGCTCCTTCCTGAGAGTGGCTCTTTTCATTCCGGGCTCCCAGGTTGGAGATGACTAAGGCAGAATACCGGTATCAGGACTGACCTCATATTGGAATCGTTAAAAACCCAACCTCTTGGCCCTGATCTGGTGCCCTTTATCCCTTCCTCTCAGAGATCACATTGAAACTACAAAGGACCTTCTAGGTTCAGTGACTGGAGGCCCCCCGACTGACTTGATGAAGTTATCTGCTTGCTGGCATACAAATCATATAAGACAGTTGAAGGTACATGACATATTTAACTCTAAGGTCACTAGATACCAATACTTGGACTCTAAAGAAGAAGAAAGAGTTTACTTGCTTATGCTGAAGTCGAGGATAATTTACACATTTCTATTACCCAAGGTTGCTCGAAAAGTCCTAAGAAAGTGCAGAAAATTATTTTAAAACAAACCAAAGAAAAGATATCCACCTGAAATTACTGTAAATTTACGTTTGAAGCTATTTTCTTCCGTTTTTGAAATACGCCAAAGTTATATTTTTGTGTTATTTACTTACTTACTTTTCTGCAGGTTATTAGCAGCATTACTATTAATACTTCGCGAAACTTCTGAAGAAACTTATTTGCCTTATATTAAGACGAGGAAATAACTTAAAACTGATGTCTTCATTTCAGAATGAAAATAACAACCAACACAGGCATCTGAATACTACAGGGCGTTGGACTACTTTTATGTTCTTCTTTCGCAAAGAATTTCCCTTGGCTTTTTTTTGTGGAGCTGCTATCAGACCGCAGTGAAATGGTTAAAAAAAGCATATATGGCGATTAAAATAATTTAACAAAAATACGGGAAACACTTTCTCAACGACGTACACTGCCGTGTATAAAAAGTGGCCCATTTTCCTAGACGCCGTAGTATTTTTCTCTCCGTAAGTTTTCTACCTTCAGGTAACCAAGTTTTAAACTCCTTCCAGCCGATATGAGTTCTCTATGCGACTGGCATGAAACAAAACGCAGAGACATACACTATGTGACCCAAAGTATCCGGACACCTGGCTGAAAATGGCGTACAATTTGGTGGCGCCCTCCATCGGTAATGCTGGAAGTTAATATGATGTTGGCCCACCCTTAGCCTTGACGACAGCGTTCACTCTCGCAGGCATACTTTTAATCAGGTGCTGGAAGGTTTCTTGGGGATTGGCAACATTCTTCACGGAGTGCGGAACTGAGGAGAGGTATCGATGTAGGTCGGTGCAGCCTGGCACGAAGTCAGCGTTCCAAAACATCCCAAAGGTGTTCTATAGGATTCAAGTCAGGACTCTGTGCAGGACAGTGCATTACAGGGATGTTATTGTCGTGTAACCACTCCGCCACAGCCTTCCTGAACAGGTGCTCGATCGTGTTGAAAAATGCAATCACCATCCCCGAACTGCTTTTCAACATTGGGAAGCATGAAGGTGCTTCAAATATCAATGTAGGTCTGCGCTGTGTTCGTGGCACGCAAAACAACAAGGGGTGCAAGCCCCCTCCACAAAAAACACGACGAAACCATAACACCACCACCTCCGAATTTCACTTTTGGCACTACACACGCTGGCAGATGACCGGGCATTCGCCATACGCACACCTTGGCATCGGATCGCCACATTGTGTACCGTGATTCGTCACTCCACACAACGTTTTGCCACTGTTCAATCTCGGAATGTTGACGCTCCTTACACCAAGCAAGGCGTCTTTTGGCATTTTACTGCGTGATGTGTGGCTTATGAGCAGCCGCTCGACCATGGAATCCAAGGTTTCTCACCTCACGGCTAACTGCCATAGTACTTGGAGTGGATCCTGATGCAGTTTGAATTCCTGTGCGACGATCTGGATAGATGTCTCCCTATTACTATTTACGACCCTCCTCAAATGTCGGCGGTCTCTGTCAGTCAACAGACGAGGTCGGCCTGTACGATTTTGTGATGTACATGTCCCTTCACGTTTCCACTTCACTATCACATCAGAAAATGTGGACCTAGGGATGTTTAGGAGTGTGGAAATCTCACGTACAGACTTCTGACACAAGTGACACCCAATCACCTGACCACGTTCGAAGTCCGTGAGTTCCACGGAGCGTCCCATTCTGCTGTTTCACGATGTCTAATGACTACTGAGGTCGCGGATAATGAGTACCAGGCAGTAGGTGGCAGCACAATGCACCTAAGATGAAAAACGTATGTTTGTGGGGGTGTCCGGATACTTTTGATCACATAGTGTATGTCATCTCAAAATGTGGGATCTTGTGGTTTGCCGGAAAGAGTCAGTTGGAGAATTTAATGTGGTTAGAAGAACCGGAAGATCAGTGGTTCAAATCCGGCTGTGGCAGTCTTCTGAAGTCTACCTTTTTAACAGAAACATTTTGTTAGCACCGAGAATGGAAAGGAAGAGCGTGAGGGGAACAGGCAAGAATTACTGAACGAACGAGGTTTTCAGCACCTGCAGTGAGCGAACAAAGCGGTTCACCGCAAGGTATTTTACACGTGGTTCAGCAAGAACGTCAGAAATCTGCAAGACTGCGAACCGTGTTCTATTCTTGTTCCACACCCAGAAGAAGAAGAGGAAAAGAATGCAACCAGCAAGAGAATGATGGAGGGCTTCAGTCTAGGGTCAAGCCTTTTGTCGGTAAGAGAATTAATTCTTCAGACTGAGAGGGTGCTCTTATAAAAATCATTAGCGGGAGTTGTAACAATGCATGTAGCAATTTGCAGGGGGCACCTGGCAGCGTAGGAATCCCACTACGCCCTTAGAGAGAGAGAAACTTTGTTGCGGTTGGATAAGGGTGGGGAGGAAAGCAACTTTGTGCTCTGTCTATGTACACGGGACCCGAGTAAATAGACACTAAAGGTTCCTCCTCTCTCCCTCCCTCCCTCTCCGTATTTATATCCATCTCCTACTTGTGTATGTGTCGTGCGCGCGTATTCTTCTACAAGACTATGTGTATTCGGTGCTGATCTTATCAGTGGCGTACATAATGCTAAACCCTTTGGCTTTGGGAGTGATAAAAAAATTGATGTTACTCACATGAATTTTCTACTCGCTATAATTTATATTTAAGTAGGCAATACAATCCACTCCTACGAAAACATATTTTCCCCAGGCAGTATTGCATTCCACCCAAAAATTAGATACAGGGTGCTTACCGGTAATACATGTTTTGAGGCGCCCTGAATTCAAATAAAGCAATTTTGGAAACATGTCCACATATGCGTCTGTGTATGAAGAGCATAACTAAAAAATTTATATTTTGAATTTCCTGGGAATAGCTTAGGAAGTCCTCTTCATTCGGAAGGAATTTCATATAACCTTATATAGTTTCTAAAAATTAAGCGATAGATGAAAACGTACCACACAAAAAACGTAGATCCCTTTAAAACACACAATTTACTTAAAATAAGTTTCCTATAGCATGAACCGCTTCTGAGGTATCCGTTATTAAAGGTTCGAATTGTTCAGTACTTGTCATTATTTTACAGTCCCATTGATTTTCAATTGTTTCTCGCATTGCATGGAAACAGTATGGAATTTTAAATACATTAAGAAATTACAAAGTAATTACAAATTGAAACTAATAATAACGGATATTTCGGATATGCTATTGCCACAGAGAAAGTTATCTGAAATAAAATGTGCGTTTCAAACGGAACTGCATTATTTGTATAATAAGTTTGTCTGTTTCTTAAGTTTGATCCTTATGTGAAATTATATACAATTCGTCCTGAAAGAAGAGGACTTCAGAATATATTTACAGAAAATTCAATATATACATGTTATTTGTCATGTAAATAATCCTAAATATATGGCATTTTAATCAATATCGTTATAGCAATTTTTAAGAAAATCAAAACTTTAGAAGCTTTTTCCACATAAAGGGTAATTTAGGTGTTTTTTAAACCATCGCACGTTTGGAAGATACGAGCTTAAGTACCAAGTTTGAGTTATGCTGCTCACAAACACACACAAATCTTCTCTAAAATGCTTTTCTTAGGTTCATGGGGCCTCAAAACATGCATTTCCGATGAAACTTCAACATTGATTTTTTTGATGGAATACAACACCTCTACTACTTAGTCTTAAGTACGTAGTAGAGAAACCAAAAATATCATTTATTACAAAATCAGGCAATTATATCGTTTTATATGATAATTTCTATCTACGAGGGCGATACTGAAAAAGTGTAGAACGCCATGTTTCTAAAAACTAATGAAATACATTTATATTCGATAGCTGCTTTCTAATGTTTTGCAAGCTGATCGACGTATTGTTTGTTCCATTTCCTGTAATAGTTTGTTAATTATCATAATTCAAAGATTTTATGTTCACCTCAAAATGAACTTGATAGGGACATTTCCGAGCTATCTTTTCTTTTACGATTTTATTTGTCATTAACGCCCAAAAATGTGAAGATTGGCTTAGAAATAAATTCGGTGAAGAAGCCCTATTTAACGCAACAGTTTCTAATTGGTACATCGAATTTAAAAGAAATTGGTTTCTTGTTTATGATGAATTTTGTGAAGGACGCCCAAGAACTGCTGTTACTGATGAAAATATTGCCACTGTTTGAGTTTGAAGAAGATCGATGGCTATCATATGACTTTATTTGGTCGACGTTAGGCTTGGTATGAGTCAAATTCAAAATCTTTTATATCAACAGTTAGACGTGAGAAAACTTTGTTGTCGATAGATTCCGCATAAACCGACTCCCGATCATAAACAAGAACGCATTGATTGATGCAGAAAAATTCCAAGACGGCACTTTAAATTTGGTTTGGAATATCGTTACTGGTGATGAATTTTGGATTTATTGTTATGATCCTGAAAAGAAAAGTCAATCAGCTCAATGGGTCTTTCGAATAGAACCTAAGCCTACAAAAGTCCGGCGAATTCGCAGTGCTATTAAGAAGATTGCTAATTTTTTACTCTCTCTACTACGTATTGTAAGTAGGGGAAGCATTGTATTCCACCCAAAAATTCGATACCGAGATTTCACCTGAAATATATGTTTTGAGGCCCCCTGAATCGAAAAAAAGCATTTTTGAAAACATGTCCGTGTGTGTGAACAGCACAACTCAGAAACGAACAGAAACTTGGTGTTTAGGTTCAGTAACTTCCAGAGATGCGACACAAAGGTTTTCAAGAAAATCCCCCACCCCAGATTACCCTCTACATGGAACATTTTTCGAAAATTTCAATTTTCTCAGAAATGGCTCTAACGATTTTGATTAAAATATCACATGTTTAAGATATTTTTATGACAAATGAAATGCATATCTCAAATTTTCTGGGAATGTCTCCAAAAGTATTCTTCATTGTGAACGACTTTGTATAACTGCCAAACCATAATAGATAGACAAAATGTTACAAAAAATGTAGATCGCATTAAAGTACGCAATTTAGTTCATATACAGTTTTTTTTGTTGAGTGAACCATTTTCGAGATATTGCTTGTTATTCCCTTAAATTTTCCAATACTTATACTTTTTCTGAAATGGCAATTCGTTATTCATTTTTTATGTACTGGACATGCAAAGAGAATGGAATACTCCACATAGCAACCAGCGCTTAAAATATTTGACTATCGTTTAAAGCCTACCATACTCACCTTGCATCTACAAGAAAATTAGCAATAAGATTAACATCTCGATTAACATGAAGTATATGGAGAATAAGCGTTTGTAAAAATAGTTTGTACAGGAGTAGAGAAAGTGTGAGTGTAACACACAAGCTTTTTTCTAAAACAGGCCATATTGCTACTATAGCATTAGAAGTTAGACGCATCATTACTGCCGATTGCTACAAAAATGTCTGTTTACCGCAAATTTTTTTAAAAAAAACCATTGAAAAACCCACAAAAAGAAAAATAATGTTACATCATGACAACCCATCGTCGAATACAGTAAAATAACTGATTTATTTGAATTTGTTTTCCAAAAATTAAGGATAAAATGCATGGAATCACTTCATCATCAAATGAAGCAATGAAACATTATAAAAAAACTGGTTTCTGAAGTGTCTCATAAGAGTGGCATCATTGCTTTAAGAATGAAAAAATGTATTTGTTAAAGGGGAATATTTTCAAAAAAATAAAATTATTTAAGCTTTTTAAAACTAAGGGTTGTTTGATTTTCTAAAAATATTCATTTTTGCCCTCTTATATGAGAGGTAGCACATAAACCGTGTTGTAAATACAGGGTCCATAAGTAGAATGTATATATACTTAACATATTGTATCTCCGTCCGAAGAATTGGGAGTCCCAACGAGTTATCTATGGAATAAGTAGTCTGGTCTTTTCTCAAAAGACGTTTATATCTGTGTGGTTCTTATGACTAACATATTGTTATATACCGGGGCGAGGCCGAAACGTTTGCAGCTAGATATTAAATTATAGTTACCCCAGCATATACATTGAGAGGCATAGCTGCAGACCAACAAGAGGACCAGAATCTTAAGCTACACATTCCAGAACAGGAGTGGGATAGTTATAACAACATACACAGAATTTCACATTAATAACATTACCTGTGGTTTATTCTGTATAAATACGGTACCCCTACATCGCACACAAGGATAAAAAGGAAGAAATTGAAGGGAGATGCTACACACACGAGGCTACATTTATACAATTTCAGATACGCCTTTCAGACCCAACACTCGACCTAAAGTAATGCTAACACACAACACAAAAAAGTAATGCTCACTTCCCCCACTCTCCAGCGCTAGCTAGGATCACCAACTAGACGGCGGCGAGTCGTCACACCAGACGAACTTCAAAACTCAAAGCCGAAAGAATTACCCCAACAATACTGTCGCCAACGACACAATAATGTGTCTGGCGTTACAATACACACGCATACACGCCACAATATGTCGTATGCTAATGAATTAAAATGACCTTGGCATAACTAACGTTTGTAGAACGAAAGTCCATTTTAAAGTGGTAGTTCAGGGGTTTTTAGATGTGCGCGAAGATGCGAGTTTGCAACACAATCTCCAATATGTTTGACAGTTACACGGCTTTATGATACGTTTGAGACGCAAGGTAGCATTTGCGATGTGCACAAGGGAAGTTCTGGAAGACCTCGTATACTGCAAGTCCTGCTTCGGCCATTTGCAACGTCGCTTCAGAAGTCTGCTATACGACGTCTCGTGAGACAAGGGGTTAGTAATGCGAGAGGAAGACTCATTCTGAAACCTGCAAGTGGGAAGAGTAGGTAAGTACCAAGATTATTGCTGCATTAAACGAGAACGATGCTGATCTCAGAATCCAGTTTTGTGAACACTCAGCACATATGTTAAGAATGAAGAGTTAGTGACGAAGATATAGTGGTTTGATTAGGCCAATTTCAAACTTAATGTAACACTAAATGGTCACAATTGAGTTTATTGAGCACCAAGGTATATTTTTGGCTTCTAAACCTATAGATTGTGATTCGATTCTCTGTTTAAAAAGATTGTTCTTTAGTAGGAACCGTGCTTTATATTCCAGAGATTTATATTCTATGTAAAATCAGAAATGTTAAAATGTTTATTATGACTTTAAGTGGCATTATAACACACCCGTGACAAGAACATTGTTTTGAGCATCAGTGTTAATAGAAAGCTCTTCAGTTATTACAAGTACTAACTGTTTACTCTTGTTCTTTGTTTTTGGACAAAGCAAAAATAGTGTTGCAGGCAGATTCTAAAAAAATCTGATGAGTTACACTCACATGACTTTCTCTACTCTTGTACAAACTATTTTTACAAACGCTTATTCTCCAAATTTTTCACGTTAATCGAGATATCGAGATATTAATCTTATTACTAATTTTCTTGTAGATGCAAGGGGAATTGATAGGCTTTAAGCGATAATCAAATATTTTAAGAGATGGTTGCTATGTGGAGTATTCGATTCATTTTGCATTACCAGGACAAAAAAAAAAAGAATAACGAATTCCCATTTGAGAAGAAATATAAGTATTGCAAAATTTAAGGGATAACAAGCAATATCTCGAAAATAATTCACTCAACAAACACAATGTATATGTTATAAATTATATTTTAACGGGATCTACATTTCTTCTGTAGTAAAATTTTGCCTTATGTCTTATGGTTTACCAGTTATACAAAAGTCGTACACAATGAAAAATGCTTTTGGAGACATTCCCAGAAAATTCAAGATATACATTTTATTTGTCATGAAATTATCCTAAATATGTGATATTTTAATTAAAATCGTTACAGCCATTCTTGAGAAAATTAAAATGTTCGAAAAATGCTTCATGTAAAGGGTAATTTGGGGTGGGGGGATTTTCTTGAAAACCTTTGTATCTCGTCTTTGGAAGATACTGAACCTAAATACCAAGTTTGGTGTTTACCGGACTGTTAGCTTATGAGTTATCCTGTTCCAAGACACACACACACACGGACATGTTTCCAAAAATACCTTTTTACTTTCTCTACTGCGTATAGTAAGTAGGGGAAGTATTGTATTCCACCCAAAAATTCGATACCGAGATTGCACCGGAAATATATATTTCGAGACACCCTGAATCCAAAAGAAAGCATTTTTGGAAACATGTGCTCGCGTGTGTGTCTGTGTGTGTCTATGAACAGCATAATTCAGAAATGAACAGTCGGACAAACACCAAACTTGGTATTTAGATTCAGTAACTTCGCGAGATGCGACACGAATGTTTTCAAGAATATTCCCCCACCCCAGATTACCCTTTACATTGAACAGTTTTCGAAAATTTCAGTTTTCTCAAAACTGGCTCTAACGATTTTGTTTAATATATCACAATTTTAAGATATTTTCATGACCAATGAAATGTGTATCACGAATTTTCTGTAATGTCTCCTAAAGTATTCTTCATTGTGAATGATTTTGGAATAACTGATAAACCATAGGAGACAGACAAAATTTTGCTGCACGAAAAATGTAGATCGTGTTAAAATACACAATTTATGTCATATACATTTTTTTGTTTAGTGAACCATTTTCGAAGTATTGCTTGGTATTCCCTTAAATTTTCCAATACTTATACTTTATCTCAAATGGGAATTCGTTGTTAATTTTTTTTGTCCTGGTAGCAACCAGCTCTTAAAATATTTGACTATCGCTTAAAGCCTACCAATCCCCCTTGCATCTACATGAAAATTAGCAATAGGATTAATATCTCGATATCTGGAATAACATGAAGCATATGGAGAATAAGCGTATGTAAAAATAAACAAAAAAAATTAACAACGAATTCCCATTTGAGAAAAAGTATAAGTATTGGAAAATTTAAGGGAATACCAAGCAATACTTCGAAAATGGTTCACTAAACAAAAAAATGTATATGACATAAATTGTGTATTTTAACACGATCTACATTTTTCGTGCAGCAAAATTTTGTCTGTCTCTTATGGTTTATCAGTTATTCCAAAATCATTCACAATGAAGAATACTTTAGGAGACATTACAGAAAATTCGTGATACACATTTCATTGGTCATGAAAATATCTTAAAATTGTGATATATTAAACAAAATCGTTAGAGCCAGTTTTGAGAAAACTGAAATTTTCGAAATCTGTTCAATGTAAAGGGTAATCTGGGGTGGGGGAATATTCTTGAAAACATTCGTGTCGCATCTCGCGAAGTTACTGAATCTAAATACCAAGTTTGGTGTTTGTCCGACTGTTCATTTCTGAATTATCCTGTTCATAGACACACACAGACACACACGCGCGCACATGTTTCCAAAAATGCTTTCTTTTGGATTCAGGGTGTCTCGAAATATATATTTCCGGTGCAATCTCGGTATCGAATTTTTGGGTGGAATACAATACTTCCCCTACTTACTATACGCAGTAGAGAAAGTAAAAAGGTATTTTTGGAAACATGTCCGTGTGTGTGTGTGTGTGTGTGTGTCTTGGAACAGGATAACTCATAAGCTAACAGTCCGGTAAACACCAAACTTGGTATTTAGGTTCAGTATCTTCCAAAGACGAGATACAAAGGTTTTCAAGAAAATCCCCCCACCCCAAATTACCCTTTACATGAAGCATTTTTCGAACATTTTAAGTTTCTCAAGAATGGCTGTAACGATTTTAATTAAAATATCACATATTTAGGATAATTTCATGACAAATAAAATGTATATCTTGAATTTTCTGGGAATGTCTCCAAAAGCATTTTTCATTGTGTACGACTTTTGTATAACTGGTAAACCATAAGACATAAGGCAAAATTTTACTACAGAAGAAATGTAGATCCCGTTAAAATATAATTTATAACATATACATTGTGTTTGTTGAGTGAATTATTTTCGAGATATTGCTTGTTATCCCTTAAATTTTGCAATACTTATATTTCTTCTCAAATGGGAATTCGTTATTCTTTTTTTTTGTCCTGGTAATGCAAAATGAATCGAATACTCCACATAGCAACCATCTCTTAAAATATTTGACTATCGCTTAAAGCCTACCAATCCCCCTTGCATCTACAAGAAAATTAGCAATAGGACTAATATCTCGATATCTGGAATAACATGAAGCATATGGAGAATAAGCGTATGTAAAAATAGTTTGTACAAGAGTAGGGAAGGTCATGGGAATGCAACACATGAGATTTTTTTATCTAGTACGTTTTCGCCTGTCGCTTAACGTTTACCAGATGATTATATAAAATACCTTCCAAATAAAGAGCACGCCACAGGCTATTCTCAAGAAATTCATGATTTTATTTTTATTTTTATGTAAGTGTCTTTAACATATAATATTTTACTCAAAATCTTTATCCATTTGTTTTAGAAAACAAACTTTTTCAAAATATATTGTCTATAAACGTAGGTGGGGGTGGGCGCATCCTTGGAAGGTGCTGAACATAAGTACAAAGTTTGGTATTTACCGGACTTTTCGTTTTTGAGTTATGCTGTCACACACACACACACACACACACACACACACACACACACACAAAGACCTTTATCTAAAACTTTTTTATTAAGAGAGCCTCAAAACATGTTTCAGGTAAATTCTCGGTATCTTATTTTTGGGTGGAATACAACACCTTCTCTACCTACTACGTATGCTGTGGAAAAAGCAAAAATCCATGGCGATGCACCACTGTGCTACTGTAGTGAGAGGTCCCAGTGCGCTTCAAACTTGTCTAAACACATTCCCATATCGTACGATCGATTTTCCTGCCCCCATAAAGTACAATTTTCACCTGTTACACTTCAATACAAACTCTCTTACCTAAAAGGCAGGTAATATTCATGGTTCTCAGGTAATTTAGAACAGTATCTATTTTAGCTAAACTTATATGTAATGTACACTACATGATCAAAAGTATCCGGACACCTGGCTGAAAATGACGTACAAGTTCGTGGCGCCCTCCATCGTTAATGCTGGAAGTCAATATGGTGTTGGCCCACCCTTAGTCTTGATTACTGCATTCACTCTCGCAGGCATACTTTCAATCAGCTGCTGGAAGGTTTCTTGGGGAATGGCAGGCCATTCTTCACGGAGTGCGGAACTGAGGAGAGGTATCGAAGTAGGTCGGTGAGACCTGGCACGAAGTCAGCGTTCCAAAACATCCCAAACGTGTTCTATAGGATTCAAGTCAGGACTCTGTGCAGGCCAGTCCATCTCAGGGGTGTTATTGTCGTGCAAACACTCCGCCACAGCCCATGCTCGATCGTGTTGAAAGATGCAATCGCCATCCCCGCATTGCTCTTCAACAGTGGGAAGCAAGAAGGTGCTTAAATATCAATGTAGGTCTACGTTGTGATCGTGCCACGCAAAACAACAAGGGGTGCAAGCCCCCTCCAGGAAAAACAGACCACACCATAACAACACCACCACCACCTCCGAATTTCACTGTGGGCACTACACACGCTGGCAGATGACGTTCACCGGACATTCGCCATACCCACACCCTGCCATCGGATCGCCACATTGTGTACCGTGATTCGTCACTCCACACAACGTTTTGCCACTGTTCAATCGTTTGGCATTTTCCTGCGTGATGTATGACTTATGAAGAGCCGCTCGACCATGGAATCCAAGGTTTCTCACCTCACGCCTAACTGTCATAGTACTTGGAGTGGATCCTGATGTAGTTTGGAATTCCTGTGTGATGGTCTGGGTAGATGTCTGCCTATTACTCTTTACGACCCTCTTCAAATGTCGGCGGTCTCTGTCAGTCAACAGACGAGGTCGGCCTGTAGCTTTTGTGCTGTACATGACCCTTCACGTTTCCACTTCACTATCACATCAGAAACAGTGGACCTAGGGATGTATAGGAGTGTGGAAATCTCGCGTACAGACTTCTGACACAAGGGACACCCAATCACCTGACCACGTTCGAATTCCGTGAGTTACAAGAAGCGTCCCATTCTGCTATTTCATGATGTCTAATGACTACTGAGGTCGTGGATAATGAGTACCAGGCAGTATGTGGCAGCACAATGCACCTAAGATGAAAAACGTTTGTTTGTTAGGGTGTCCGGATACTTTTGATATCATAGTGTATGTAACACTATTGTGAATAGCTTCTTAAGAACAGGAGAACGGAGAAGGACAAATGGAAGAAATCAGTTTTGGTGTGAAATTTGCTAATATACAGAATACTCTCTGTAGTTATATCTGTACTCACAGTCTCACCAGACTCTAGCTTTGAATAGCACTTAATGTCCGTTCTTACTAAATACAACACTGTAGGTAGTGACACTGGTTGATACATAAAGTTGAATGTTAATTAGGAAATGAAATTTGGGAATGTAACGTCCCAGGGTGAAGTTTAGGTTACCTCCCCGGCTTTTGTCTGTAATGAGGCTACATGTAATGGTATCAGATACCCAGAAGACGTTCAAGCTGTGCGTTACGTCACTGTCTCTACTGTTGTACCGCCTGCCTATTACATACTAAGTGTCCTTTATATGACTAGTGTTATTCTTAGTCTTTCCTAATCACCCACCCCTCTCCTTTGGTCTTTGCTAAGGCAGGACCTTTCTCTGTAAGCTACAACTATTCACAGATTCATTGCAGCATAATGCAAAATACTTGTAAGAATTAATACCGTGATAAGAATTTCTATTTCAAATTATATAGGGTGGACTATTTAAGCTGAGACTGTACAATATCTCAAACCTGAGCGTTGTAGAAAGAAAATCTTTAACAAAAGTTTCTTGAAATGGGGGATAGTAAATTAGTCGTTTTGTTTGTAGGACGTTATGGTGTCATTTTAGGGTCGGTTTAATTTTTTTAAATGGGAACCTACATTTAGGGTCAATTTAAATTAACCCTAAAATAACCATCACAACGTTCTCCAAATAAAACACGACTAATGGCATTTACTACCCCCCTATATCAAGCAACTTTTATTCCAGACATTTCTTTCATCACGCTTAGTTTTGGATATACTGTACCTCTCAACTTAAATGGTCCACCCTGTATAGCTGGTGCTTCAATCAGTGTTTTCTGCGAGTTAAAACAGATATTATTATTATTATTATTATTATTATTATTATTATTATTATTAATAATAATAATAACAAATTTTGATGACGAAAGCATTTTGGAAAATGAACTATACGCTACTGAAAAGTTTAAAAAATTTCATCATTACAAAAACTACCCAATATTTAAAATTTATTTAATTTACTAACTTTAGGGTCCAGAAATTTAAAAATTAGTTTATGTATGGGTAGGAAATAATCAAGTATGAGTAATGATATAATTTCTAAATTAATTTAAAATATACATTTGTTCCATGTTCTTGTTTGAAGAATCTTAAAAGAAAATTAAGAGAACAGTTTTTGAAGCGGGTTTTAAAGAACTGCAACATTATTATTATTTTTTTTACTGCTCAGATGCTACAAAATGCATAGTGAATGGAGAGGACTTAACAGCCTATGACAGCATAAACGTAAGGGCAATAGCAACCTTATTGTATGCACTCATTAACGCAAAAATGGGAAACCTAATCTGTCTTATCCCTAATTTGGGATATGAATTCATTATTGTAATGATACCTGTCCCTTGAAAATAACCACCCCTCCACTCGCAAGCAACCTTACCCATTAAATAGAAACCCACCCTCAAGAATGCTAGTAAAGGATGTAGGCATTTATGCTTATTTCTCAGTTGAATAGTTAAATTTATATTGCTTGTAAAGCTATTCTTATAAAATGACCATAATATAAACCTCTTTAAATATGAATGTAAATTCAAGAAAATGACCAAATAAAGACAGAAATGTGAAGAAAATGACAAAATTACATAGTAAAACAGAAAATATTGCCCCAAAATAAAAGAAAACTGTTTTGTTACCATTCACATGCCCCTGTCTACATTCTCTCGCTTATTACTTGGTGAACAAATTATTCTTACGAAGGTTTATTTTCCTATCTACTTCATTTTAATCGAGATAAAACTTTCCGGAGATAGCTGCATTACACATGTCGTTAAACATAAATAGGAAATAGCGATAGAAAAATGTTTTAGAACATGGGCTGGTCTTAAAAATACCATAATCTTTCCATGAAATCGCGAGAAACAACTGAAAATCGACAGTACTTTAAAAGAATGACCAAGTATTGAACAATTCGAATCATTAATACCCGATATCTCGGAAATGACTTATGCCACAAAAAACACCATTGAAGTAAATTGTGTGTTTTAAGGAGATCTACTCTTTGTGTGATACGTTTTCGTATATCGTTTAACGTTTACCAGTTACGTTAAAAAACTTCCTTCCGAATGAATAAGGACTTCACAGGCTATTCCCATAAAATTTGAGACATACATTTTATTTGTCCTGTAAATATCTTTAATATATCCATATTAATCAAAAAGATAGTAATTTTTTAAAAATACCAAATTTTGTTAATTTTTCATGGAAAGGATAGTTTGAGGAGGGTGGATTTTCTTGAAAATCTTCGTGTGGCATCATTGGAGGGTACTGAACCTAAATACTAAGTTCGGTATTTGTTAGAATTTTAATTTTTGGGTTATGCAGTCCATGCATACACCCAGACCGTTTTATAAATACTGCTTTCGTTTTATTATTTATTCAACAGAACTCATAAGGTGCGTTTCTGTGAAATATCGGATCGAATTTTTCGGTGGAATACAATACTTTTTCTACCTACTAGGTAGATAGATAGCTAAAAATCTGATGTGTTGCACTCACATGACTTTCTCTACTCCTGTACAAACTATTTTTACAAATGCTTATTCTCCATCTACTTCATGTTAATCCAAGATAAAAATAGCTAATTTCTTGTAGGTGCAAGGGGAATTAGTAGCCTTTACGCGATAGTCAAATATTTTAAGAGCCGGTTGCTATGTGCAGTATTTCATTCTCTTTGCATTACCAGGACATAAAAAAACGAATTCCCATTTGAGAAAAAGTATAAGTATTAGAAATACAAGCAAATAACAAGGAATATCTCGGAAGTGGTTCACTCGACCCTGAAAATGTACAGGACATAAATTGTGTGTTTTAACGAGATCTACATTTCTGTGTAGTAAACTTTGTCTATCTGTTATGCAAAAGTCGTTCACAATGAAGAATACTTTTGGAGACATTCCCAGAAAATTCAAGATATACATTTTATTTGTCATGAAAATATCTTAACATAAGATATGTTAACCAAAATTGTTGGAGCCACTTTTGCGAAAATAAATATTTTCGAAGAAAGTTCCATGTAAAGGATAGTCTAGAGTGGGGGGATTTTCTTGAAAATCTCCGTGTCGCATCTTTGACGATACTAAACTCAAATACCAATTTTGTGATTTATCGAAATTTTCGTTTTTGAGGGTGCCACAAAACTTGTATTTTCGGTGAAATTTCGATATCTAATTTTTGGGAGGAATGCAACACTTCCCTATTGAGGCGGTATTTTTAACACTTAAATGATTTCAGTCTAATTATATAATATATAAATTCAATAACAGCCCACCTTAAAGCAATATGTGTATGTAACAATATATAAAATGTGTATGTCACAGTCATTGTATATGTTTATATTATTATGTACATGTTCAATAATATTATGTGAATGTATTACGTAATTTAATAATGTAGGAGCTCTGAGAGTAATAAGTTAAAAGTTGCTAACAACGAGGTAACAATGGGGTAACCTTGAGGCAATAATGCGTAAGAAAGTTTAATAATGCTACTAGTCATTATTGGAGCAACAATAATGTAAATTTGAGTTATAAATAGCCAATCAAAAACCAGAAAAAGCTTTAGTTAAATGAAGGTATTCTATTTAGGTAAGATTAGCCAATGAGAAACTGAAATATAGCAAAATTTACAAATTCAGAAGTCAGTTGGTTGTAAACAGTGTTCCTAACCGGACTCGTGATGTGTCCTCGATAAATTTAATACGTATTTTGTGTGATACAAAAATAGTTTACGTGTTAAAAAGTGCAAGTATATAATTAATAAAAAAATCTCACAGCTCTCTCCCTCCCTCTCTATCAGTGAAGTCTTATTTAAATAGTGTCAAGCATTAATAAAAGGAGTGAAATAAAATTATAATCCGTGTAAGCCTACGTTCTTCAGTCGCACCACTCGCTGCTAAGTCATTCATGTCTCTAAAAAATATAAATACTGACGCAGCTGAGGCAAACGTAAATATAATATTTAAAGAAACAGTCAAATTACAAAGTTAATATCTTTAAACTTGGGGCGAAGGCTACCGGAAACTTTTTCCCGTACGTGCGGTTGCAACTACTTCAAGTTCGGCTCTTCACAGTTGAAATATTATACATATTATTCAAACTGGCTTTTCATACGTAGCAGCAACAAACCTTCTTCAAATTGGCTCCCAAAGCGTGGGGCTGATAACAATACCGCAAACACTTTACTTCATTATTTACTTTACGTAGTAGAGAAGGTAAAATGACGAAAAAGTGACATAATAATAGTAATAATAATAATAATACATTTTCATAATCTGGTGCCCGTTGAAAGATGACAAGTTATCAAGATCCCGGCGATGATAATGATAACAATAGATGCTCAATTTTGTAATCCGGTGTAATCAGGTGTGAATATACTTCAGTCTAATCTCATTATACTCCATACACAAGAGAGTAAAGCCCATCTTGAATCCATTAAGTGATGGTAATCTTCTTAGAGGATTCGGGAAACATGCAAACCACGTGGCTTGGCGTTATTAATTTGGAAATGTGCTCCTGAAGCTGACAAATTTCGGGCTTTCCGTGGGAGAGCAGGATTCGCTTCAAGTTTCACAAGCTCATTGTATATTTGACCGTTCATAAGACCATTTTCGTTCGAGATAACACAAAGTACGGTTGTTTGCCTGTGATAAGACAAACAACGCGGTTACTAAGGAATTTCTGTCCCAAGATAAGCAATAATAATTGCCCTTCTCTTCTTTAATATTTAAGCAAGAAACACAGAAACTGTATTATTAAATTTTGTTTTTTATAGCCGTTTAATACTCACTATAAGCAGCCATTCTTGCACTAGTGCAACATTTGTGTGCACAGAAACGTATCTTAAACTTTCATCTCAGCATCATTTCACTTTGTCCCAATTCTGGATTATGGTTCTATGTTTTCTAACGGTCACTTTTAAGGGTTACGACGTTTTGTAGTTTAGTAATGTTATCCAGTGTTTTCAGCTTTATGAAATTGGCTTATGCAAAAAGTATAATAAAATAAATTGTGTTTCCTTGTAACTTTCTGAAACTCTGAAACATATTTAATTTCCAAAATTATATTTATGGTTTATCAGGACAAGAATTACCTTTTAATTATATCCCTTGTCGAATATTGTTACATGCTGGGTAGTTAGCCTAAAGGTTCACATGAAAATTAAATTAATTTCTAATACCCAGCACGCACATTGGGGGGACGTATACTTACTTCGCTGTGAAGGACCGAAACGTGTTGTGGAGGTTAAGAGGAAAGCGTAGGTTTTTCACTGTATAAAATCCGTAACATAAATCTACTCACGCATTCCTAGATTTATTAGCCTACTATTTGTGGTTCCTACATTATTAAAAATGGAAGGTGAGAGGAGATGCCCGCCGATCCAAAGCCCGGCTTACACACGCGGTCCGTTCCTCACGGAATGCTAACTAAAACAGACGCTATATCACCCACTACTCGTCGCTAGTAAAAGCTACTAGCCAAGAGTGACGTAAACAACAATGTGTCTGGTAATGACAATGTAGAACAATAATGTAACCCCTAAATTATTAATATGCCTAAATATATTCAAAAAATTTATTTTTATTTAAGTTCTATTGTTCTGATCCTGAAGAGTCGTTTTATTGGTTTTAGCTACTTACTCCGGATGACGTATGTATCGCACTCTTAAGCAGTTATGCATTAATTTTGAGGAAGTCATGAAGTTACATTGCAACACACCCAATCATACACAAAGTTAAGCATACACTTTTAAGTTACATATCTGCCAGACAACGTTTCGAAGTAAACATCCGGAATTAAGTTTCTGTTGCGACCCCACGGCCTCGAATCCCACAGGCAAGTCTCTTCTTCCTGTCGCGAGATGTGTGTGTGTGTGTGCGTGTACGTGCGCGTGCGCGTGCGTGCGTGAGACCACGCCCACGATGCGTTCCTGTTTACACTTTTCTACAGTATTGTAGCGAACCTCGGCGTGAAAACCCTGAGGCTGCGAGCGGGAGGAGAGGTAGTAGTCTCACAGGCTATACGTACAAAGAACGCCAAAGAAAATCTCACTGCACCTCGGGTATATTTCACATTATTTACCATTGTACGTGGCCTTGCGAACCCATGGCCATTTCAGTTGAAGTTTTAAGCTACGGTGCAAGGGTGCATCGGTCCTTCTGCTAAATAGTCACACCAATAACCACAACAAAGGTTAAAAATGGCGTAGAAACGAAATATATGTTTACGCTCTCGATCGTATTGGCTAAAAGAGAAAGAGGTAGAGTGAGTGGATTCAGTTTGTCATACAGACCTCTTATCGTGATTGGTAGCCCATACCTTATGGACTAGTACAGGACGCGCCTTTTAAAGGGTTAAAAACTAAGGGAAAAACTTACTGAGCGCCCAAGTTAGCGAAACGTAGAGTGTGCAGTGTGAGAAGATTTTCAGGTGGTGCAAATTAAAGTTTGAATGGTACTCATTAAATACATAGCAAGGCAGCGCTTTATAAGAGAAAATAAACACAACTGTATTCTTACAGTGGTATCAATGCTTGTTGCTGCATAGAAGCAAACGCAACTAAATAAAAAATAAATAAAGCAGCATGTTCTCCCTCTAATTCAAACTATAATTAGTTAATATAGCATTAATAGCATATTGCAGATCATAGGAATACAACATAATTATAGAAAAAGATATCACCCAACTTTATTGCTGTAATATGTATGTCATATACGGTAAACCATATACATATATTTATCTCTAGGTTTTTAAACATGATCAATCAATTATAAAAAAAGAATAATTTGCATTCAGTGAACGAATATCATCACGGGGAGGCCCCACTTTCTGACAAGTATGTAAACCGTCTTCCCCACTTTCCTGGAATACTTTTATCCGGTAAATTGCCAAAAAATCACCTTTATGCACTGCCGTTGCAATTACTGTAACAGCGCGAACAGCTTCCCACATACCCACGATACGTTCATGAGTAATTTCGCTAGTATACGGTATGACTGGTTCTGAGACAATAAACATGTTTTTGTTTCAATAACACCAGAGGAAGCAAAGGCATTAACCTCCCCTCTTTTACCTTTTATTTCTGTGTTATCAAGCCACCACGCTCTGTGATAGGTAAGGTGAACGACACGCATCAAGAGACCCCAGAAAACGACACAAAATCCGCCGAGGATTTTCTTTGGCGCTTTTTTTATATGGCACCGGGATGAGGAAATGTAATTGAGGGAACTAGGGGGTAGCGGAAAATGACTACACCAGTTTCTATAGAAACCAGTAGCTAGGCCATTTTATTAAGTGAGTTGAGGTTTGGGACCCTCTGACGGGTCCCGTGATGCAGAAGTTTATATACACATGCCAAGGCTTACTTGAAGATAATTCTGACAGACTTAAGGCATTAGGTAAAATGAAACTAAATGGAGAGATCGCGATTCGAGACCAAGTTTAACGTAGACGCGTGTCCTATACGTGGTAGCATGACTGTTAAAGTTTGAACGAGATGATCCAAAAACGTCGTCAGTAAATACACTTCACACTGCTACATCAGCAAAGTACTGTCTCCTTTATTTGGTTTGTTTCAATGGCACCAATTTATGAATTTGGGTGAAATTTCTCGTTGTGGAATCCAATGAAGGGCCGTTACAATACTGTCACTTGCCGTCGTTCAGAGAATGGAATGTTTCAAACACTGTCTGTCAATAGCATTTTTAATTTCTGTACTACATATAGTAAGTAGGGGAAGTATTGCATTCCACCCAAAAATTCTATGCCGAGTTTTTACCGGAATACATGTTATGAGGCCCCCTGAATAAAAAAAATTGATGTGTTACACTCACATGACTTTCTCTACTCTTGTACAAACTATCTTTACAAACGCTTATTCTCCATATGCTTCATGTTAATCGAGATGTTAATCTTATTGTTAAATTTCTTGTAGGTGCAACGGGAATACGGTAGGCTTTAAGCGATAGTCAAATCTTTTAAGAGCTGGTTGCTATGTGGCGCATTCCATTCTCTTTGCACGTTCAGGACATAAACAAATGAATAACGAATTTCCATTTGAGAAAATAAGTAATGGACAATTTAAGGGAATAACAAAGCAATATCTCGGAAATGGTTCACTCAACACAAAAAATGCATATGACATAAATAGTGTATTTCATTTGTCATGAAAATATCTTAAACATACGATATTTTAATCAAACTCGTTAGAGCCATTTTCGAGAAAATTAAAATTTTCGAAAAATATTCCATGTAAAGGGTAATCTGAGGTGGGGAGATTTTCTTGAAAACCTCCGTGTGGCATCTCTAGAAGATACTGAACCTAAATACCAAGTTTGGTGTTTATCCGACTGTTCGTTTCTGAGTTATGCTGTTCACAGACACGCACACAGACACACACACGGACATGTTTCCAAAAATGCTTCTATTTGGATTCAGGGAGCCTTAAAGCATATATTGAAATCTCGGTATCGAATTTTTGGGTGGAATACAATACTTCCCCTACTTACTATACGTAGTAGAGAGAGTAAAAAACAATTTTAGAAAATGTCAAACTTGGTATTTAGGTTTCGTATCTTTCAAAGATGGGATACGAAGATTTTCATGAAAATCCTCACACCAAACTACCCTTTATATGGAACATTTTTCGAAAATACTGCTTTTATCAAAAATGGCTCTATATATTTTGATTAAAATATTACATGTTTAAGATACTTGCATGAGAAAAGTCATGTATATCTTGAATTTTCTGGGAGTAACCCAAAAAGTCCTCCTTAATGTGAATAGCTTTTGTATAATTGGTAAACCGTAAGAGATAGATAAAATCTTTGTATACAAAAAATTCAGATCTCGCCTAACACACAATGTACATGAAATACATTTTTTTGTCGAGTGAGACATTTCCGAGATAATCCTTGTTATTTGTTTGAATTTTCCAATACTTATACTTTTCTCAAATGGGAATTCGTTATTCGTTTTTTTTATGTCCTGCGCATGCAAAGAGAATGGAATGGTCCACATAGTAACCAGCTCTTAAAATATTTGACTATCGCTTAAATCCTACCAATCCCCCTTGCATCTACAAGAGAATTAGCAGTAAGACTAACATTTTAATATCTCGTTTAATATGAAGTATATGGAAAGTAAGCGTTTGTAAATAGTTTGTACAAGAGTAGAGAAAGTCATGTGAGTGCAATACATCAGATTTTTTAAAACTCATTCCACCGTTCTAATTTAGTCGTGGAGCTTGGATACATTGTTGTTTCAACCTGCTGATTGACATTAGCAGTGTCTACTTTCTGCTAAAATTTGCTAAGGTTAGTTCTAAAAGAAAATCATTAAATGTAATTCTCTTGTTACAATATTGTTACATGCTGGGGTGAGGGCCAAAAGGTTTCCAGCAAAATATTAAATTTTAATCACCCCAACATGCACATAGGGGAAACGTAGCACATACACTGCGAGAGGACCAGGAACTTGATGTTCACATTCCGATGCAGGCGTGAGGTTTGTAACAGATTACGCAAATGTCACATAATTCACATTATCTGTTGTTTATTAATAAAGTAATTTGTGGCCCTAAATTCCACACACAAAGGATTCAGGGGAGATGCCTCGCACACACACAGCCTACACCTTACTTGGCAAATTTCAGACTGACGCTCTCAAACAAAGAAAATAACGCTAACGTCTATCTCCCTCTCTCTCTCCAACTCTGTCTAGGCTCGCCAGCCAGAGGTGGAGAGTGTCATGCCAGACGGAAATTCAAACACAAGCCGAAGTAAATACTAAATTACCCCAACAAAGCCGTCGCCAATGCGACGCAATAATGTATCTGGCATGACAATACCTTCTAATACGCTACAATATTTCCCGTTTCTTAAGCTCATCGCCATTTGGTTGCAATATAATACTAATATGTTGGTTCAATGTGGAGAGAAACATCAGCGCGGATCACACGGATTATGTGCAGTTTTAAAATGTTATACTCCAATATGTTTAATATCACTAATGATTTCGAAAAGATCCCAGAAGAGTTGAGGCTGTCTATACCAAGATGCTAAAAAGATAAACTACCAGTGCCATCAAAGGTTTGCAAATAGCTGCTGAAAAACAAAGTAGAGATCATGATGATGCTTAAAGTGAAAAGAGTGGACAAAATGTAGATTTTTAGAAGACCTCTAATGCATAAATTTTAGGGAACGTGTGATTGCGAATGTATTATGTCACTTTTATTAAGGAACTGGGTAAAGCTACGAATTTCATTTGCATTTGAATTTTTTACTTACGCACCTCGCTGTTTTGGAGTTGATGGCATTTAAGCTTTTATTTAGCAGCTGAAGCGTCATTGCAAGAATAATAAGGTTATTCCTAATAATTCTGAATTTCTAAACTATCAACGTGTTCAATAGCACCTTTATTCCCAAATAGGAAATAAAAAATATGTTCCTGCACAACAAAAGTTTTACTGAACAAGTATAAAAAAAGAATTTAATTAAATCTTGAAGTAAAATAAAAAACATATTGATAATTATTTGAAAAATAACAATCCTAATACATGCAAGTCAGCAGAAAAGCAAACAGAAAGAGAGAAGAAATCAAAAAAATAGTATCAAACACAATGAACAAGTTAGGTCATACAGTTGCTCATTAGCAATATGTAATAATATATAAATTCTAGAAATGACCAGAGTATAGTAACAGTAACAATAAATATTTTTGAATATCTACTTAAACATTCCAACAATTAAAATGGCAATAAATTATTTTATATTTTATGATAAATTCAATACAAATTTAAATTTTTGTCAGACTCGCTTATAACTCCAAATAGTCACTAATAAGCAGAAATTGTTGCAGCTCATTTTAAACACGCAGATGGCTGAATTATCTTCCAAACTCCCGTCCAGTTTACGTATCAGCAAGAACAATATAATATACACAATATAAACCAGATAAATATTTTTAGTTATCAGTAACTTTTAGAATGTTAATGCTGAATTCTAAGAAACAAAACCGATTTCCATTTCAATCTGAAGGCGTGGCACTGTGGAGTTTGAACTCGCATCAACGTTAGCTAACTAGCCTTCATTATACTATTAAGCTTCCGCCATGAGTAAATCACCTTCTAATTATCATTTGCATAGGCGAAGTGTATAATTTAGAACGAGAATATCATTACTGAATGTATAGTAGTATTGCCTAGCTACACAGGGTAGACCATTTAAGTTGAGAATGTACAATATCTCCAAAAATAAGCGTTGTAGAAAGAAATGTCTTCAATAAAAGTTGCTTGATACTATGGGGGAAAGCAAATCTCATTAGTCGTGTTTTATTTGAAGGACGTTACGATGGTCATTTTAGGGGCAACTTAATTTTTACTTTCTCTACTACGTATAGTAAGTATGGGAAGTATTGTATTCCACCCAAAAATTCGATACCGAGATTTTACACAAATATATGTTTAGAGACCCCCTCAATCCAAAAAAGCATTTTTGGAAATATGTCCGTGTGTGTCTGTATGTGTGTGTGTCTGTGTGTCTGTCTGTGAACAGCATAACTCAGAAAAACCAAACTTGTTATTTAGATTCAGTATCTTCCAGAGATGCGACACGAAGGTTTTCGAGAAAATCCCCCCACCCCAGACTACCCTTTACATGGAACATTTTTCGAAAATTCTAATTTTCTCAAAAATGGCTGTAACGATTTTGATTAAAAGATCATATGTTTAAGATATTTTCATGACAAATGAAATGTATATCTCGAATTTTCTGGGAATATCTCCAAAAGTGTTCTTCATTGTGAACGACTTTTGCATAACTGGTAAACCATAAGAGATAGACAAGATGTTACTGCACAAAAAATGTAGATTGCGATAAAATACACAATTTATGTCGTATACATTTTTTGTAGAGTGAACCATTTTCGAGATATTGCTTGTTATTCCCTTAAATTTTCCAATACTTATACTTTTTCTCAAATTCGTTATTCATTTTTTATGTCCTTGACATGCAAAGAGATTGGAATGCGCCACATAGTAACCAACGCTTAAAATATTTGACTATCGCTTATAGCCTACTATATTCCCCTTGCATCTACAAGAAAATTAGCAATAAGATTGACATCTCGATTAACCTGAAGCATATGGTGAATAAACGTTTGTAAAAATGGTTTGTACTAGAGTAGAGAAAGTCATGTGAGTGTAGCACAACAGGCTTTTTTTTTAAATGGTAACCTACAATTAGGGTAAATTTAAGTTGACCATCACAAGTCCTCCAAATAAAACTCGAATAATGGAATTTACTTTCCCCCATAATATCAGACAAGTTTTATTCAAGGCATTTCTTTCTACAACTCTTAGATTCGGAGATACTGTACAGACTCAACTTAAATGGTCCGCCCTCTATTTGCGAATATGAAGTAAATAACGCTCTATCGATACGGAAAAGGCAGAATGTAGGCAGTAAACTGAATTAGATTTTCAACATGAGACACAAAAATTAAGTTACTCTAACAATCTGCCTAAATTGTAAGATAATGCAATCAGTTACAGTTTCGCAAACATGAAAGACGACGAGTAGAAGATGCGAGGGCTGTCACAGAAGTCCCAGACCTAACAAGAAAACACAAAAAGTTTGAGAGAAAATATCTTTATTTCTCTACATAGTCTCTTTTCAGCTCGATACACTTTTCTCAAAGATGTTCAATAGCTTCGATAACCTGTTTATAGTGAGAACCGTCGAGTTCTGCAAAATAGCCATCAACTGCAAACTCCACCTATTCAGTGTTACCAAATCTTTTACCACCAAGCCATTTCTTCAACTTTGGAAACAGAAAATAATCAGAGGGGGCTAAATCTGGCAAATAGGGTGCATGAGGAAGCAATCGAACTTTTAACTCATTGATTTTGGCCATGGCGATAATGGCTGTGTGAACTAGTGCATTGTCTTGATGAAACAGAACTTTCTTTTTCGCTAATTGCGGCCATTTTTGCTTGATTTCATCACTCAAACGCTGCAATAAGTGTGTATAACACTCGCCAATCGATTGCTTATACCTTGCGCACCCCAAAAAACTGACGTCATGATCTTTCCTGCAGATGGAACTGTCTTCACCTTTTTTGGATCGAATTCTCCCTTTCAATCCACTGTTTTGACTGTTCCTTCATCTCAGGTGAACACTCGACTGAAACATCCTCACGACGCTGCTTTTGTTTCATTATGACTGAACACGGCACCCATCTTGCGCACAGCCTTCTCACGTTTAAATTTTTAGTTAGTGTGCAATGTACAGCACTTTTTGAAATTCCTATGATGTCCGCTAGCTCGCGCACTTACCGTCGACGGTCATCCAATATCATTTTGTGGATTTTCTTCACAATTTCTGGCGTGGTTACATCATTTGCTCGACCACTGCGATGTTCGTCTTGGCAGCTCGTATGGCTTTGCTTAAACTCTGCCACCCAATATTTGGCCGTTGTAAACGAAGGAGCAGACTCCCCCAGAGTAGAATCTAGCTCATCTTTAATATTAGTTGTACTAAGACCTTTCAATTGAAAGTATTGTATCACATAACGATAGCCAGTTTTATCCATGTTTACAAATTCGCTGAGAGCGTTCACTAATAATGGCTGTCAAACAATTACTAAACAACGTAGCATTGTCAAACTTCAAACTTAAGCTTTATAAGCGTGGTACATTCTACCATAGTCAATTGTTTGAAACAACAACCGCTATATATGCGTCAGGTCGGGCACTTCTGGGACTGCCCTTGTATGAATAAAGGTATGTTTCCACCATAAACAATGAAAATTAACTTCAAGTAGCGATCGTTACCATAAACGACAGAGAAGGAAAACCTGTATTGTGCTACTACGTGTTCATAAAAATTGAAGCCTTGAGAAATCAAAGGAGCTAAGTGCCATTTTTGTCGAAAATTATATTTTCACATTCGTGTCAAGTACCATCGCATATCAATCGAGCCATGTGCCATGATGGGTAGATGGCGTGAGTGTAGTCCAGGGGTCTTTGAAGTTACAAAAGGAGCTTCTACCACTGGCATTTATGGGATGTCACTACATATACAAAACTGTCCAAGCCTTTTAAGTAGTTAAAATAGGAGTCGACAATGCCCATAACACTTAACAGGCAGCAGATGAAGTGTGAAACTCGAAGCACATCGAGATCACACTTAACTTGTGGCAATAAGGGCAGAAGTGAATGCCCTACAGTACTATAACGAAAACTTTCAGTGACTGGAAGCTATGCTCGCGAGAACATGAAGACTATGCAAGACATCAGCGCCATAGAAATCAAATTAAGTGTTGATGGTAGAAACCGGATGACGCAAGAGAAAAAGAAAAAAACTTAGTGACAGTAGTAGCTTATGAGCACATATTTTGTCTCACTAAAATTTATCACAAAATTTTAGACAGACAGCCCTGAAAATGTGAAATATAATCTGCTACATAATAGTTATAATGAATAAATTAATATAACTGCAGCCACTCCTAACAACAATAACATAATTGATGATAATAATAATAATGCATAAAATGTTGACGAAAGAAACGGTAGCTCTGTGGATGTTTGTTGTGTATAATAAAGTACAACGTTTTAAGGCAAGAACGAAGTAATGTGTAAATTAAATTGCAGTAGGAGGGTATGGATGATATAGAATAACAGAAAGAAGTTTCCGCTCTCGTGCACGTTACCTACTTCTGCGGTAGTGCTGCCACCTAGTAGCATATAGATATTTTATTTCACTTCGTTAGTTAAATAAATTAATTCTCATATAAGTTCTATAATACATAATTTTATCTCTACACATTACCCTTTACATATCATTTTCTCTTTCACTAAGTTGCTGCATTACTAAGGGCCCGCAAATATCTACACCATGGTTGTCGAGTTATTGGGTCCTATTTAATTTTATGATTCAACAATCTACATTTTCTTTCTATTCCCTATTTCTAAGTTTTTTCAGACATTTATTTCTCGCTACACCTAAATATTTTCCTATTTCAATTAAACTTTCCTTGGATTTAACTCTTTAATATCATTTTACCTATAATTTTATTTGGTAATATAAACCAATTGTTTCTTTGCAATTTTTTCCTCATATTCATTGTTCCTTCACATTCTAACATTAAATGCCAATAATTATTAAGTTTACCATTACATAATGTGCATTTTGAGCCAATATTTTATATCATAACATGCTGTGAATGCCAGAGTGATTGTAGTGTAAATTAATAGTATTGTATTACAGGATTTTAGATGTTTGTTAGCCATAAGTATTGTTAGGAAATAAGTTTACACGGCCTCACTGAAACTGACAATAGAAGTGGGTAACACTAAACCGAGGGGGTGAGTTGTTTATCACTAAGAATAGATAAACAAATGACGTCAGGGTAGCGTGCCTTTTTTAGAAATGGAGGGAATATCTTCCCTAGAGCATATATGTTAGTAGTAGTGATTGGCTGACAAAACAGACGCTAAAGTGGGCGCGATTTGGTAACCAATAGGAGCTATATTATAGTGTTTAGGCAATTCAAGGTGAAGGAGTATATATTCTCGAGCCATAAGCAAGTATCGCGCAGTCTTGAAGAGTCTTTCACGAGGTGCACGTCACGCAGTCCTGAAGAATCTCTCGCGAGGTACACGTCGCAGAGTTAGTTACAAAAATGTGAAGAACGCGAAGTAATTGGTGCGCGCCAACTAAAACGACTGTAGTTACATTAGTAAATATCACAGTTTCAGTCAGGCGTGTATAAAGTTTAAATACGTGAATTATTAATCAAGTGTGACGGCAAAAACGTGTAGAAACAAATTTTTTTATCAGTGTTATCTTTTAGCAACAACTTCTTTCCTTTTACACACCCTGCTTAGAGATACTTGCTCGACTGAGTTATAATAGCTAGCCGGAGGACAAAGAACCCAAATTTCAAAATAATTAAACAATAACAGATACCCAGCAAGTAAGATAACACAAGCCATTGGGAGCTGCGACAATTTGCCTTCATTTTCTCCTCCTATGCCTTTTAACCTCACCACCTCTAGTGTGCCTGACCGGAATATATTTGGCCCATAAGGTAATTACGTAAAACCAGTTGCGTATGCGCAAAAGATTCGGAAACGCGCACAAGTTAAGATGTGATACCGACCATGTTGTCACATTGCATCAGTTTACAGGAGTTACGGGATTGATTTAAACGCCGTGCATTTTAAATTACTGCACATATGTTAATTTAATAGAATTCAAAGAAAAAATAAGCAATAAACTCGCAAGGTGTCAAAAGTTAAGATGTTCACGTACACTTGTGCTCTTATACAGCAGCCACCACTGCTTACTGGCTATGGTAGATAATTTGGGAGATAAAAACCATCTGGGAGATCTTTACCGTAAAGTTTGTACCAGTTTTCTGTGCAACTTTTCCTAAGACAAACATATTTGTAACGAAATGACATGTATGTTATATCTGAAGACTTTATATTACTTTAAATATTGTTGCAAGAGATAATGCAGCCCCTTTCACAAGATCTGTTTTTAAATGTTCTTATAAAGGTATTTAGTGGTTGGTTTATGTGGTTTTCGATTATAATTTCCTGCGAACAGTTCTATATACAGAGTGAATCACCTAAAACGTGCACCGCAAATATTTCGGAAATGCAAAGGGCTATTGATGCGCAGTTTTCACAGTATAGATTGGTAGTCAGGGGCTCATACATTTAGGCTATAAACAGATTTTAATAATACTGAGAAAGTGTATTTTTTGAGCAAACATGCAGTTTTTTAAACGGAACAATACTTAGTTACATCAACAGAATAAAGGTATGGTAAATTAGAATATCAATGGTCTTTGTTGCAGGATTCTATGGCAAGTGCTTTACAAGAAATCTTATTTTGAAACTTTCACGCACCGACACTTGTACAACCTGTAGTAGCACAAACTAAAGAAAAACAAAAGGGAATTACAGCTCGTACTTCTGTGGATTCTTACAAGTAGCGAGAACATAGTCCTTTAAAGGTTGTGTACAACATACAGTGCCGAAATGTTTAAATAAAGTTTTCTCGAATAAGTGTGTTTCTTGTGTTTTACGCTTAGCCCCTTTGATATTTCAAGGCTTCAATTATTACGAAGCAATAGGCATCAAGCCTGATAGCACAAACTTGACAGCCAATTTAACCTCACTAGCCTACTTCAGGGAGCAGGTATATACACCCTAAGACCCCCCCCCAAAAAAAAAAGGAAAGGAAAAAGAAGAAGTAAGAAGCTGAGCGGACTCTCGAAGCTATATAAGTAAGTCCAAATCGTTTACGCGGCCGGTTCACAATGGTGAATCGGGACGCGTGCTTCTAGCTTCGTTCTATTGTCACCTTTCGTATCGAGTACCATTCACTAAACATGCATTGACAGCCGAGCGGTTATAAGCCGGACCATACTAATGATACCTGTTTCGTATCCGGAGCATAATTTTATTTTTTTTTTCAGAAATACGCAATGTTTATTACGTGTACTATAATATAATTTCCAATTGCTACGATTTATTTGATTTTATGCTCACACACAACAGCTGTAACACACTCGTTTTCGCTTTGAAACTAAATAAGAAATAAGTAAATATGGTAGTCGCAAATGAAAAATCTAATATGATACGTTGAAGTAGGTTTTAGCCTTTTCGTTATTAACACCACGTTTAAATCCCAATTTGAATGTTGTATTGTGCCCCACGTATGTAATTTGAAGTATTTTGCATACCTCACGTATGGTACAAAGTTTCCAGTGGCCTTCACCCCAATGTTCACTTTCCGGTGGTCTTCGCCCCAATTTTACTTTCCGGTGGCCTTCGCCCCAAACTTTGTAATTTGAATGTTTCTTTAAGTATTATATATATTTATCTTTGCCTCGGCTGCTTCAGTATTAATTTGTAGAAGCATGAATTTCTTAACAGGTTGTGATACGGCTAAAGAATATAGGCTATCACAGATTATAATTTTTACTCATTCCATTTATTAATTCTTCACACGATTATATAACAACAGAATATATGGAGCTGTGAGATTATTTATTAATTACTTGCACTTTTTAACACGTAAACTTTATAATATTCGCCGTAATGAATTTTCGTCTCACACTAATACGTATTAAACTTCTCGAGGACGCGTCTCGCGTCCAGTTAGGAACGCTGTCTATTAGCAACTGACTTCTACCGCCTGAATTTGTAAATTTTGCTCTATTTCAACTTCAGATTGGCTAACCGTACTCCAATAGAATACTTTCATTTAATTTAAGCTTTTTCTGATTGTTGATTGACTATTTATAAACTGTCTCAAAAATTACATTATTGTTGCTCCAAGAATTACTGGTAGCATTATTAAACTTTCCAATTCATTATTGACTCAAGGTTACCTCATTGTTAGCATTGACCTATATTCTCACATCTCCTACATCATTAAATTACATAATACATTTACATAACATTATTAAACATGTACATAATAATATAAACATATTCAATGACTGTAATATACACTTTTTATATATTGTTGCATACACATATTGCTTTAAAGCGGGCTACTATGATATTTTATATTATATAATTAGACAATCATTTAAATGTTAAAAATACTGCCTCAACATTCACATGACTTTCTCTACCCTCTATCTTTATTAATGGGTATACAAATTATTCTTACTAAAGCTTATTTTTCTACCAATTACATTTTAATCCAAATAAGTCTTTGCAGAAGTGGCTACGTTACACAATTTATTATAGATACAAAGGGAACAGCGATCGTCAAATATTTAAGAACTGGACGGTGTGCGCTGGCCTTAAAATTCCATACGTCTTCATGCAACTGTCGTACGACTGGAATGCACTTTACAATTCTTACTAATATGGCTTTATTTTGAGAACGAAAAGAGGAATTTGTTTGTGTTTTTAGGCATCAATGTCTTAAAATTAATAGATACGTTATGCATGGAAAGCATACGGCATTGAGATACATTTCACAAATTAAAATTTAAATAATAAAAAAAACATTTAAGCCAAGGATTCGAACCCATTTACAAGACACATGCATTTCACCTCTTGGCTACCATGCATACAACAAAAATGAAACTCATCTCCCTACTTATCGTACTTTGAAATGAACGCAGGATGGTATTAAATCGTGTGTTGTGAACGCAGAGTCAGCGAATGCTTCCGACGTTTTCCGAATCGAACATGGTTGTGGCTCATTTATTTTGCCTTCACCACACACCAGATCAAAGACCGTCCACATGGAAAAAGCAGCCAAACATAGCTAAGAGTAAATACTTCTTAAAATGTGATCTAACACTGTTTATATTATTTGAGCAAACTTTAGAAACTATCTTTAGAAAAATTAGAATTAATTGAATATTCGAAATTCGAGGTGGGTGTTTATTACCTTTATAGACTATAATAAGAAACTTCGTATAATTTTCTTCAAGATTTCTTCTGAATCGTGGAGTATCCATAACTTGCAGATATTTATGACCATTTGAATGTGCTAAAAACTAGCTTACAGGGCACAAAACACTTCTGCCATCGTCGGACAAGCTTCTGGCTTTTAACAACAAAAAAAGCTTCTGAATGAAAACTTATTGCGTGGTTCCCGTCTTATCTTAGTTGTTCAACACTCCAACCTTCAAGCATGACGATGTTATCGTACAATCATGTGGAATCCCTGTTTCATAAATAGCTAGCGTATGGACCTATGTTCCTCGGGTTACGAACTCCTGAATGCTCATAGATTTCGTAAGCACGGCGGAAAATATTGTAAGGTTAGTAGAGTAGTAGTGGTTAGCCGAATGGAAATGCTTTGGGATATTGAAAGTGAATTCCTTTGTCCCCGCTTATTTCTTACGCGACGAGCATTAAAACCAGATAAGTAAATAGATTTTATCCGTGGAAGAACACCACACAAGTTGCTTATTAAGCTTATGGCCTGGAAGGAAACTATTGTTACAATAAACAGAAATTGTTTAGACAAACTGGTAATTAAACTAAACTGTGCAATGGATAAAAGGTCTATAAATATTTTACAAATTACAGCTTTATTTAAAAATATCTTCATTTAAATTCTTAAAATACCTCATTTTAATCCAAATAAACCATCGGAGAAATACTTAAATTGTGCATTTAGTTGTAGATACAATGGGAATAACGATAATCAAATGTTTAAAATCTGGACGCTATATATATATATATATATATATATATATATATATATATGGCCTTAAAATTCCATACTCTTTCCATGCAATCTTGAGAAACAACTGAAGGTTGACAGAATGGATAAGTATTCAACAATTCGAACCAGGAATAACCGATATCTCGGAAATGGTTGATGCTACAAAAAAATGTTGTTTTAAACAAATTGAGCGTTATAAAGACATCTACATTTCTGCTGTAATGCGCCTTCGTCTATGGTTTAACCTTTAACAGTTATACAAGATTGTACAAAATTCCTTCCGAATGCAGAGGACTTCAAAGCCTATTCCCAGAAAATCCAAATATACATTTTATTTGTCATGTAAATATATTTCATAATGTTACATGTTAGGGTGAAGGCCAAAAAGGTTACTAGAAAATGATTTATTTAGGTCAGCTCAACACGCACTGGGGGCAAGCGCAACTCCGGGACCTTGGTGTGTAAATTTAAGTGGAAGGCGAGGAGTTTATATTGCATTGAAGGATTGCATAACACACATTACATGGGATTTATTCACAGAAACGTTTGGCTTCTCTACATAGTTAACAAAGGAAACAGGATGAAGGGAGATGCCATAGACCGAGACCGGCCATACACGACTGGTTCCAACGACCACTTACTCTCGAGTCACGCTTACTCTTCCGCCACAAACCATGTCCAGCCAAACTAGACAGGGTTGATCATACCAGACATTTGAAACAGATCCCTCACTTTGGCGTGGTCCGCACCGAAAGGAGAGACCGATAAGCCGAAATATAACTAAAGAGACCCAATAATGCTACGTCTGGTAGCAACAATACAACATAACAGTACGTCTGGTACGACAATGAACTTATAAATACGTCCCAATATATGGTATTTTAATAAAAATCGTTACAGCCATTTTTAGAAGATAAAACATTTCGAAGAATTTTCCATGTAAAGTGCAGTTTGGGATAAGAGATTTCCTTGAAAATATTCATGTCGCATCTTTGCAAGATATTGAACTTAAATAGTTCAGTTATACTGTTCACACACACGCACACACACGTTTTTCTAAAAATGCTTCTTTTGGATTCAGGGTGCCTCAAAACATGTATTTCTGGTAAAATCTCGGTATCGATTTTTTTGATGGAATGTAAACATTCTCTACCTTCTATGTACGTGGTAGAGAAAGTAAAACTAAATTTAAATAAAAAAGCTTTTGTTTGCAGGGTATAAAATAAATAGTAATTTACGATATTATTCAAACTTAATAACCAGACTTAGGAATTTCTAAGTATTAAAGCCAGGACGAAAGGAAATGAAGTTGAACTGTTACTAGAATAGACGCAGTGACATTGCAGCCTACAAACCACTCCCATCCCTCGTGCAGTCTGTTTGGTGTTTACAGATATTATACCAGACTGTGTTTACCTTCCCGTCAGTGACCCTAGCCGCTGTTGTTTACATTCTTTGTATTAAATAAGGGTTTAAAGCCAACCATTTTGTTTTTATTTATGGATGTTCTTTAACTCCTATGGTTCTTAGCGTCCCATTCTATATTGAGCGTGAAAGTCCGAAAATTGTGCTCAGGGGACCCTTTATGAGGCTTGAGATTCTTTTGCGTGCCGTAAATCTACTACACGTGGCCACCGGTTTTACTTTACTTCCAAAGGAAGCCATACTAGGGATTTTTACGCCCGAAAAAAATCCATCGCCATCCGCTGTTTATCATCCCGCGATCTCGGAAACTAGAGGCTAGTATGAAGAATTCCTATGCCTGGTAATAACTATTACATGAGTAAAACACTAATGTATATTTTGACAGCACTCAAACAGCCGAGGTTCCCAGGTGTTTAATTCAACCTTTTCGGTTTTCCGTGAAGAGAAAGTGTTTGCTAAAGACAAAGCATTTGTTTGTGAACACGCCACTGCAAAGGGCCAGCACATGCAGCCGGTGGAAGATTTAACTGTTCTTCTTAAGCTGCCACAGTTTCTTACTTTAATCATAAAACGGATGGAAGGCGGAATGTCTCCGAAAGTTTAAGATCCTCCGGTGCGTCTCCCTAGGCTGCAACAACTCGGGTGTCATAAAATCGCGGAGTTTCGGGGCTGTTTGCCCAACCTCCTCTTCCTCCCACCCAGCGTGTATTTCAGTTCGCCCAGCAGCGATAAACATTCACATGTACCCTCTTCAACTTTCGATACATTCTTGCTTGTTTTCTGAAAGACTTGTGCCCATTTTATCTTTATAGCACAGCGCAAAATTATGGCCCACAAAGCTAATGATCAGAGTGTTTATGGCTTTGCTGTTTGTTATGGGAGAGACAACGTGCAAAGGAGTGTTTCTCAAGGAATTCTCTACTCAAAGAAACATGTACAAGGAAACGTTTCTTTGATTTCTATTTGCTATGAAACGATAGTAACTATTTTTACATTCCCTACCATATAACTAGTAGGTAGAGAAAGCATTACATTCCAATCGAAAAATTCGATGTAGGGATTTCACATGTCTTGAGGCCCCCTAATTCCAAACAGCATTTTTAGAAGAGGTGCGTGTATGTGTCTGTGAAGAGTATATCTCAAAGTACTCAGTATTCCTCTGTGCTGCAGTGGTTACTATGTTAGCCTCTAATTCCAGGTCGCGGTTTCAAACCCGGCGGGGAGCGATGGAATTTTTCGAGCGTAAAAATTCTTGCATGGCTTCCTTCGGAAGGGAAGTAAAGCCCGTGGTCCCGTGTCGTAGATTTACGGCACGTAAAAGAACCTCAAGCCTGATAAAGAGGCCTCTTGAGAAAAATTACAGGTCTTTCACTCCCAATATAGAATGGGACGGTAAGGACCATAGCAGTTAAGAAGCATCCATAAATCAAAATAAATTATTTTTTCCCCAAATCTCATGTGATACATTCCTATGATTTTCTCTATGCTTTATCTTTATTAGTAGGTATACGAACTATTCCTACTAAAGCTTATTTTTCGATCTGCTTCATTTTAATCCAAATACACCTTTGCAAAAATACCTACAGTATACATTTCATTATAGTTACAGACTGAACAGCAATAGTGAAATATTAAATTTGACCTCAAACTTCCAAACTATTTCTATGCAATCGCAAGAAACACCAGAAAATCGATGGGACTAAAACAATGAGAAGTATAGAATAATTCGAACCTTTAATAACGGATATCTCAGAAACGGCTTAGGCCACAAAGTACTTATTATGATTGAATTGTGAGTTTTAAAGGGATGTACATTTTCTGTTTGGTACGTTTTCGTCTATCGCTTAAAGTTTACCAGTTACACAATATTATACAAATTTTCTTCCGAATGAATTAAATTTTATAGTCTATTTCCAGAAAATTCGAATTATAAATTTTATTTCCCATGTAAATATCATTCATATATGGCATTTTAAATAAAATCGATATATAAGTCATTAATTACTAAAAAATATTAACTCTTAGCATGTACTTCTTTTAGCCAGATAAGAATTTTTATTTCTTTTCATATATTTTGGACAAACGTTTTGCAAAATTACTAAGCTGCACTGTATCTTTGCTAAATGTTTATTTTAGTTTCTGTGATGACAGTGTTGCATAACCATAAATTTTTATTTCTTCATACAGTAGTCCATTTACATCAGTACAGTAATAGTTGTCTGACCATTAAGTAGCGATGAAAGAAGCACAAAAGGAAAAGTTGCAAACTCATCCCTATATACAATAACCCCGAAAACAACATCTTATTGTTGCTACTGCATTCATCTTATACAAACAATTAACGTTTAAATGTTTAAACATTTAAAAGTGGTAACTATGAATGTGTCATTGTAAAATGTACTAAGAAATGGAAAGTGAAATAATTTACAGGTTTAATCTTAATAATTTGACCATGTATGTACAGATGGAGGGTGGGGCCATCACACATACACACTCTCCATCTGTTTCTCTCCATCGTACATTTGCGATGAAATCTTGATAACGAATTTTCAAGTTAAATCCAATACTTCCTCCACTTAGCGTAGGTAAGCAGTAGAGAATGTAAATATAATAAAAAACCTGATGTGTTACACTCACATGACTTTCTCTACTCTTATACAAACTACTTTTCAAACGCTTATTCTCCATATGCTTCATGTTAATCGAGATATCGAGATGTTAATCTTATTGCTAATTTTCTTGTAGATGCAAGGGGAATTGGTAGGCTTTAAGCGATAGTCAAATATTTTAAGAGCTGGTTGCTATGTGGAGTATTCCATTCTCTTTGCATTACCAGGACAAAAAAATTAATAACGAATTCCCATTTGAGAAAAAGTATAAGTATAAAAAAATTTAAGAAAATAACAAGCAATATCTCGAAAATGGTTCACTCAAAAAAATGTATATGACATAAATTGTGTATTTTAACGCGATCTACGTTTTTATGTAGTAAAATGTTGTCTATCTCTTATGGTTTACTAGTTATGCAAAATTCGTTCACAATGTAGAATACTTTTGGAAACATTCCAAGAAAATTCGAGATATACAATTCATTTGCCATAAAAATGTCTTAAACTTGTGGTATTTTTTTCAAAATCGTTAGCCATCTTTGAGAAAATTAAAATTTTCGTAAAATGTTCCATGTAAAGGGTAATCTGCGGTGGGGGGATTTTCTTGAAAACCTTCGTGTCGCATCTCCCCTGGTACCTCCTCTCCATTTCCTTAATATCTTTGTGAAAACGTTCACCCTGCTCTTCACTATAGTGTCCCAGATTTCCTGGAAGGTAGTCGATATGTGAATCCAGAAAATGCACCTTTACACTCATATTACAACCCATCTTCTTGAAATTTTCCAACATTGTTTCGATAATGGCCTTATAATTAGGATCTTTATTATTGGCTAAGAAGTTTCCAGTAACTGATCGGAAGGCGGTCCATGCTTCATTTCTCTCTCATTCATTGTCTTTTCAAATTCTTCATCCTTCATCAATTTCTTTATTTGAGGACCAACAAAAATTCCAGCCTTTAATTTGTCTTGTGTAATAGGGAAATTTCTTGGAAAGGTACTTGAAGGAGGGTCCATCCTGTGGTAGAGCCCTTACAAATTGCTTCATCAAGCCCAATTTTATGTGTAGTGGCGGAAGCAATATCTTTATATCTCTATATTTTTGAAGTGAAATTGTGAAAAAACTTTACGTGATAGAAAAAAACTAAAAGCAGTTCTAAAATAAGCATAAAAAGTGAGTCAGAATCACTTATTAGTTTTCAGTCATCCGATAGCATGCAGACAAGTGCGATGTTGTTATCCTGGCTATTACATTGAAGTGCTCAGCAAGAAGGATGAATACTGCTTGTGGTTTATTACCCAAGTAGGAATTATATCTCAGTCGTACAGTTCGGAAACTAGGTACATGAGTACTTGGTAAGGAGCAGTCCTGACTTTATTCAGTAATATGCTTCTGGCTCTTTTCGCAACAGTATTCCTAGCTATGACATAATTATTGCAATTCTTCGTATGATACTCGTCTTGGAAACTATCGCCTTCGCTGGTATTTTCTCATTTATCCCACGGTGTCACTTTGCTGCTGTAAATACATACTTCAACTTATTCTCCCCAAAATTATAACCAATTGACACGCATGGCAAATTCTGATTCCGAGAAGTGTGGATTCCGCCTGTTACATTGTAAGTGTAGGGTCCTGAACCGGAGTGATATTATAAGGTTTGTATACAACCTATCTCTCCATTAAGTCTACCACTTAATCTACCCTTATTGGTTCCTGGTTCGTGGGCTCAAACGCGTGGCTTCCAAATGCTGTATTGTTATTGGCTGCGCATTTACGTCACATGGTACAATTTCTCATGTCAAGAGGGTGATTCGTTGATGTATCTGAATTTCGTCGCCTCCCTCGTCTACTGCGGCGTCTATTCTTGACTAACAAAAAATGAAAAAACATTTACCCTAGCTCGAGTTAGAAAAACATATATTGGTATATACTGGGGTGAGGCCAAAGGGTTTGCAGCTAGATATTAAGCTTTAGTTTCCCCAGCATATAAATTAGGAGGCATAGTTGCAGAGGTAGCAAGAGGACCAGAATATTAAACTACACATTCCAGAGCAGGCGTGGGATAGTTATAACAAAATACACCGAATTTCACATTAATCACGTTACCTGTGGTTTATTCAGTATAAGCACGGTGCACCTACGACACACACAAAAGATAAAGAGGAAGAAGTTGGGGGGAGATGCTACATTCACACGATTTCACATACAACCCTTCAGACTCAACACTCGACCAAAAGTGACGCTCACCTCACAACACAAAGGAGTAACGCTCACTTCCCCCACTCTAACCCTCGCCAGATCCGCCGGCTCGGAATGGAGAGCTGTTGCCATGCCAGACGAACTTCAAAACCCAAAGCCGAAAGAATTACCCAAACAATGCTGTCGCCAACGACACATGACAATACTCACACGTACACGCTATATAATGCTCCCCGGCCATAAAACTGGTGTACGTCTATCGAAAAAGTAACTAATTTTTTAACACGACTAAGCTACCTTACCATGAACGTCTTATACATTAACACATAATACAGAAACACATTACTATTGATTACATCCAAATAAAATACGATAATTTAAACACAAGGCCATTCAAATATGAACGCTCCGTTCCTGGTTTTGTTTAGAAAATACTGTAATTAAAACTGACCAGCTTTACATGTTATCCTTCAAAGTAGTCCCCATTGACTTCCATACATTTTTTCCAGCGTCCTGGCACCTGTTTTATTTTCCCTTTTCCCAAAAGCGTTTTGGCTGAGTGCACACCCATTCCTGAATAAATGCGATCACAACATTCTTATCCTCAAAACGCACTCCATCAAGTCACTTAAGTTTCAATGAGGCCGTATTTTACTTAATTGATTTCAGTCTAGTTATATAATATATAAATTCATTAACAGCCCGCCTTAAAGCAATATGTGTATAATATAATATATAAAATGTATGTAACAATCATTGTATTATGTTTATTATTATGTACATGTATGATAATGTTATGTGAATGTATTAAGTAATTTAATAATTTTGGAGCTGTGAGAACAGAGGCCGAAGTTTGCTAACAATGAGGTAACCTTGAGGCAATAATGAATTGGAAAGTTTAATAATGCAACCAGTAATTCTTGGAACAATAATGTAATGTTTAAAACAGTTTATACATAGGCAATCAAAAACCAGAAAAGCTGAAAGTTAAATAAACGTATTCTATTGGAGTAAAATTAGCCAATCAGAGACTTGAAATAGAGAAACTTACAAATTTATGCGGTAAACGCCAGTCGCTAGTAGACAGTGTTCCCAACCGGACGCTAGACGGCAACGTTCCTGAGCAGTTCGATACGTATTCAGTGTGAGACATAAAATTCATTATAAAGTTTACGTGTTAAAAAGTGCAAGTAATTAAATAAATAATCTCACAGCTCTCTATATAAGTGAAGTGTTATTTAATCGTGTGAAGGATTATTAAAAGCAGTGAATTAAAAATTATAATTTGTATAAGCCTACATTCTTTAGCCTCATCACCCCCTGTTAAGAGATACATGTTTCTACAAATTAATACTGACGCAGCCGAGGCAAACATAAATGTATATAATATTTAAAAGAAACATTAAAATACAAAGTTGATTCCTAAACATTGGGGCGAAGGCCCCTGGAACTTTTGTACCATACGTGAGGCAGTTACTTCATCAAGTTTGGCTCCCCAACAGTGGAAATACAATACAACTCCTCCTAAAATAATCCTCCTTCAAATTGCCGACCAAATCGTGGTGCTAATAACGTAAAGATAAATACTTCTTCAAATTGGCTTTCCATACGTGGGGTAACAATAATACAATTACTCAATCATCATTGGTGGTGCCTATGGGCTGAAGACGTTGTTCACCTTCTGCTTCAAACCGTCCCAGGAGTAGACTGGTCATCTTCATGCGTACCATATTGTTTTCACTGGTAAGTGTAGCTGGGACCCAGCGGGAGCTCACTTTTCCATAGTGCGAATGTGCTTTCACGATTGTTTCTACACTAACAACACTTATATTCAGTATTGAAGCAAGATGTTTCCCACTAATACGCCTATTATCCCATATAAGCACATTAGCACGGTTACAATTGGATGGCGATTGATGTTCGCGGCAATTTTGTGGCGTGTTCTCCACTCTCTCTCTCTCCTCCCTCCTCCCTCTCTGTTCTCCAGAGACATGCTTCTCTCCAAAGTGTTTTTCGAGCCGTTGAAGAATTTCCTATGGTTGGACCTCTTCTTCAGTAAGAAATTTGATAATGCGTTACTCCACGCTAATCGACACTTTCTGTTCACTCATCCTGCTTGTAGAGCTTAGACAAGACTGAATACGCTCAAAACTGCCTAAGCGGAAGGGGAGAAAAGCAACTTCCCCTCTCCAAGGTCAGTAACGTGCTGGGTGAGGTGTTCGCTCGTAAAAATGAGTACCGTTCATATTTGAACCACCTCTGCACAAAATGAAATATAATAAAAAGATATACATGTTAATATAAATCTGCAGTCGGTAAATAGATTAATATGGCGTTTTAATCAAAATCGTTAGAGCCGTATTTTAGAAAATGCAAATTTTCGAAAAATGTTCCGTGTAACGGGCAGTTTGGTGTCGCGGGATTTTCTCGAAAATCTTCGTGTCGCATGTTTGGAAAATACTGAACCTAAGTACCCGGTATCTGACTTTAAGTTTTGAGTTATCCTGTTCAGAAACACACACACGGATGTTTTTCTATAAATGCTTTTTTATCCAGAGAGCCTCAAAACATGTATTTCCGATGAAATTTCGGTATATAATTTTATGGATGGAATGCAATACTTCCCCTACTTATTATATGCAATAGAGAAAGTAATAAATAGGCTTGAACAATGTCTTACCACATCAGGCGGTGCGGAAAGGATTAGTTTTAAAATAAATGTATCGTTGTTAAACAATGTAATTACATAAAATTAACCTTATTGTTCCCATTAACACAGTTGTATTTTCAGGATATTGAACAAACGTATTGTGACGTATTATTAATTTGAGGGTTTCATTGTCCATTGCCATACATATTGTTATTTCGTATTGCCATTATGACATATTGTTGTTTTCGTCTCTGTCAGTTTCGGCCGCAGATACCCCTTTCTCCTGGACCGGAAAGCACTTTGAATGGAATGACGTCCCTCCTGGCTGGTACTTTTTGCTGGCCACGAGTGGTGGGGATATAGCGTCTGTCCTACTGAGTATTCCGTGAGATTCTCTCCGTAGCGTCGGTTCTCTGCTGCTGTGAGCGATGGGATCTCTTCTTAATCCCGGGTGCAAAATTGAGGAGGCCAATAATGTAACCCCGATTGATAGCTTTTACTCGTAGTTTTATTAATAAGCTTTAAAATATACGTGTACTACATACCCCAGTAAAATCAATAGTAATCGTCCAAGACTAAGTTAAACCTGGTCATTTCGTGTTCTGTTATCCTTCTCAGCTATTTATTTTCCATAGAAATGCATTTTTGCTGTTAGTAATATTAAACATATAATTCAAACTTTAGAGCATTGCTCTTAATCTTTTTGATACATTTTATGTTTATATTAGTCTATATTTTTAGCATAAAAATCAACTTTAAGTATATAATATATAATAAACAGTTGTAGGGAGGCATCTGCGAAAATTGCTAAAATCCATAGTTTTGGTCATAATGATGTGAAATTTTGTATGTATTTGTGCCAAACAGTATTTTGTAGGTATACTAAATTTCACTTTTCCATCTAAGATAGTTTTGCAAAAAACAATTATTTACTGTTTTTTGCCACAGTTTTAGTGAGTATAACAAATGCTCCATGCATAACATTATTAGTTGTAAATAAACTAAACTCTGGCTGTATGTTTCTTTTGATTATGTCTACAAAACTTGGTATTCTTGTTTAGATGTGTCAAATGGTTTTGGAGAACAAATTATTGAATATATAGATTATCTTTTTTTCCAAATAATTAATAATTTTCAAAATAAAAATTCAATAAAACTTAAACTGCTGCATATAGATAATTTAAAATACCAAGTTTTATGTATCAGTTATCTAAGAACATGTGTGCAGAATTTCAAAGAAATCCATTAAAAAATAGGCATTGCAAGGAGCATTTTTGACATTAAAAAATGTAGAAAAACAGAAAGCGAAGAAAAATGACTTTAAAGTTTTAAATGTATAACAACACATATTTACTGCTTTAGAATTCCTCTGAACCATATGAAGGTCCTTGAGGTAACTGTTTAGCTTCCTTTTCTTTAAGTTTTAATACTTTTAACTGTTTCTTTATTGATTTGAATGTATTTAATGTACTTAGTGCACTCTGCTTTAATCGTCGCTTATCCCTGACACTACTAATTCTTTTGCTGACTGGACTTACTTTACTAGATGTGACCCTTTCCTTTGCATACAGAGTAGCCTCACAACCCATATTGAATTCACTGATAGTTGAAGTCACAGCAATTTGTATTCTTTCTAGAAACAAAAACTTCTTTGGGACATTTACTCCATATTAATCTATGTAAGCTCTCATTTGCATTTTGAGTTTTTCCTTTTGTACACCATTAATAAATTAGTATTGGTTAATCTTTGTTGTACTGGCATAACTGCACTGACTACATTGGATGAAACAAATGTTCTCTTTCCTTCAGGTTTAGGGATTTCCTCACTTATAACAACAGATAATTATAAAAGTACCAAGATGATTTACCTCCAGGACATTTAAAGTGCTATGACTTCTCATCAGTTGACATGCAGTGATAGAGAGTTGCAAATATTGCAGATTTCATCTGATTTACATTTGGAAGATTGTTTTTAATTGTATATCTATAATAAATTTGAAGCTTTACAATGGTTTCGGCTTTCAAACTGTTTGGTGAAATGCATCAACCATTTTGCTATTTACATCAAAATGTGCTCATTGGTAACTTTAGGACTAGTGTATGTATCCACATAACTTTAATGATAAGAAGAGGATTGTACAGTTACTTTACTGGCAAATCCTTTTGTACCACTAAAGTTTGCTTCTAAACCTTGGAATCCACAATCTGTGCATGTTAAACTGCTAAATATTTTACTCCAAACATCACTGAGCACAAGTACATAATCTGGATTTGGTAGTTCCACATTCATTTCGTTTCATCATCCTTGAAGAAATGTCGAAATTTTTTACCACTTGAACTTGCTTCTTCAAGATCTACTGCAGGCCTAACCCTGATTGTTTCCGCCCTCAGATTTGCCATCTGGACATAATATTTTATCTTGCTGCAAGATATTTCTTTGTCTGTCTTCTCTTACTAGGCCTAACAATTTTGTAATAATGTTATACCAATTAATAACGAGAAATTTATGGAAAGTTAGTCCATCTAACATACAATTTTTTCAACCTTATAGTAGATTCTGACAGTGAAAAGAGAATTAGGTTCTTGCATGTTTACAAACAACAAATCAGATTTTCTCTTACAATAAGACACTTATTTGATATTCCCTGCCGTATTTTCTGCTATATTATACCTATTCTTATTCTAAATTCTACTTATGTATTTGTAGGTCACCATAAAAAGACTACTCTCTTGTACAGTGGGTATATCATGTCTAAATTTTTCAAAAACATGAGCACGTGTTCACTCACTGACAATAAAAAGATGAACTGAAGACATGCTTTCCCGGGGTGAATGTTTGCAGAAAATCCCAGAAGATGTCTCTGCTATCATTTACCAGCAGTGAATGTGACCGCCTGATTTAAACTTCAAAATTGTACGTGATTTTGCTGCAACGGGGTAATGAGTGCATTTCAGGAGCCACGCCCACCCGCATATGGGCATTTAAATCATGACGTAACGGCAATGCGGCGTAAACTACAATAGATTCTGAAAGTACAAATTATATACATAATTTTAAGGCAAAAAACGAAAAATTGGATTTTTCATCATTTTTGCCCGAATTTCACCCTTATTGAGTATTCCGTGAGAATCTCTGCGCTGATGATGCCTGGTAGCGTCGGTTCTCTGCAGCTGTGAGCGATGGGATCTCTTCTTAATCCCGGGTGCAATCTTGAGGAGGCGAATAATGTAACCCCGATTGATAGCTTTTACTCGTAGTTTTATTAATAAACTTTCAAATATGCGTGTACTACATACACCAGACAAATACAATATCAATCGTCCATGACGAAGCTAAACCTGGTCATTTCGTCTTCTGTTATCCTTCTCAGCTATTTATTTTCCATAGAAATGGATTTTTGCTGTTAGTAATATTAAACATATAATTCAAACATTTGAGCATTGCTCTTAATCTTTTTGATACATTTTACATTTATATTATTCTATATGTTTAGCATAAAAATCAACTTCAAGTATAAAATATATAATAAAAGGTTGTGTTTTAAATCCAAATTACGTGTAAGCGCATTAAAATATTTACTACACCGCTTTAAAACAAACGTATTAACACAATATGAACCATTATAAAAGGTTTAAAAACATTTGCTTTCAGTTAATTTCTTAAATTATCCGTTACTTTACTGCAATTAATGCCATAGGGCATAACACATTAAGTCAGTAAAAACCTGAGTTAGTGGTTCTAACTGTGCAACAAAGAAAATACAGAGTTGTTGGTTGTTCTTTGCAAAGGGCACCAGTTATACAGGACCTACGTTTGGAATCATGGCCAGGCTAACGGGAAATTCCTTGGCACTAGAAAGCATGCCGTTTGCCGGCGTAGTCGGATTAGCCCTTTAATTCTAGCGCAGATATTCCTAATGAAAATTATATCTACAATAGTCACATACTTCAGTCATAGAAGAAGCTGGAATTATGTCCTTGTGTCGCCAAACTTCTCTCGTAAGTTTAAGAAAAGTTTCATTAAAACCCATTAATTCTTCATGGCTATGTAAATAAAACTATGTTTCGTCCTTAGAAACAGTTACACGCGGATCAATAGGAGCGATATTTAACATTATCTAACATCCAAAGAAATTAATCCACTTGCTCCATATTAACGGGTGGTTACAATCCCTGAACTACGGTTATCTAATAGGGTTTCGAATCTAAATGTTTAGTGGGAATCCAATCCGAGATTTGCAATCCTGATTCCTGTATAAGCTTTCTCAGATATTTCTCTGGACTTTGAAAGGGTATATACCACACACACATATATACCTATATACATATAGATATATAAATCAATATCAAACAAGAAAGCTGTTAGAATATTTAGCGGCCAATAAATGTACAAAGCAGATTATAACTTATATATGTAAGGGACGGGCGAGCTAGCTAATTCCAGGTAAAAGGTAATTCTAGGTAGAGCCCACCACCTTTCACCAAGCTAATGAGCAAGGAACTTGTAACGCATAATTTAAGAAATAGAAAGAGACAGATATAGAAAGGAGAGAGATAGTGATATTAAATCTGTTTCCGGACGCGTCACTGGGGCGCGCGTGCGAAAAGTTTTGGAGCAGAATATTTTCATACATAATAAGGTAACGCGGTCTAAGGACCAATTAGAAATGTCGTTACATTCTAAGGCGCAAAGTTGGGCGTCACTAGGTTTGGATATAAAATGGGTAAAAAGGCCCCAGATTTTTATTCTCTTATAGAATATCTTAGAGAATCTCGCCGACACAGTGATACTCTCTAGACGACGGATGCAAAGCGTGTGCAGTTAGATTAGGCTTCTAATTTATTATTATGGTGGAAATTGTTACAGATGGGAAAAGATAGCCGTCCATAAGTATTTTGTTGATAATAAACCACATTTTAAGGGAAATGCAGTGTATTTTAATTCGCCTCACCTACGAAAGCCCTGAGATCAGTGAAATTAGTTAGATAGGTAATTTGTGAGGAATGGAGAAATCATCAGTCACTGAGCAGTGGTAGCCAGAGACCAGAACACTGCAACAGAGGGCATCAACTCAGAGGACCAACGTCTCCCGCTACAACTTCGTTCTAAATTTTGTTCGATGTCGCAGAGTTTCTCCTTTGTAAGAACACGGCGATTAAGTTTCGGTTTCTTAACGAGATTAGATCCCATTCCATAAATCCATTCACAAGATTAGAACCGCTTCTCTGTGCGGAGCACGAACAGCAGGGAATCTGTCTAGAAGTCGACGTCTCACTTCTCTATAAGAGTTTGTTCTCGCAATGGAACCATGCTTAAAGATTCTGTGTACTGACGTATACGGACTTTTTGGCATTATAATAGCTTTAAAAAGTGACAAGTTTGTTTGGTTACTACCTCCGTTTAGAGAGATTCATCTTCTCCATCTTCAGGCTTAACTGATGACTAGGAAACTTCTCTGAAATGTTGGTTCTCAACCAACTAGTCATTTGATTGGAAGCTGAAAGCATTGGAATCATCAGTCGCCAGCAAAGCTTCTGTTTCTATTATCTACCTTGCATGATAGGCAAGAGGTGTTTGTTGCATCTAAAACTATTTGGAATTATTTAATTAAATATATAGGACAGATCTGTCCTCACAAGAACTGCTACCTTGAGCGAAGTATTGGAATTTATACCATCCACTCTTCCGCTTGGAGTATATTGGCATGCCTCCTTCGGAATTCGGTATTGCTCCATTCTTCAAATGTTCCAGCTGCTGCGGTAGTTATTTAATCCTATGGTTAGTCTCTGCGTTTCAATATCTCATCACCTCTTACGTTGAAGCAATGAAATAGTTACTTAACCGCAGGAAGCGCATCCCTCAAGTTTCTAAAGACCTTTTTTCCCTTCCTGTTTAATGTTCATGTCCCTGTAGCGACTTGTTCGTTATGTATGATACATAAATAAACTTGCTCATCTTCTTGATTCGTTTCGTTCAAAAATAAGCTCTTGTGAGCTCCATGTGAACTCTAGAAGAAAACTGTTTTACTCGTTTTAGTAATCACTCGTTCGGTAGCTACTGCCATAGGGTTGTTGCCCTTCTCACGCTTCATTGCGTTAGGCACATGACAATACAATATGCCACAATGTTATTTCCTGCTTCCTATATAGCATTTCTGTCAACGTTTTAGTTATTAAATTGTGTTACACAAATTCAGACTTGTCAAATATTATTCTGTTTTAGAGCCTAAAAAAATAGATACATGTTCGGAATTAAATACAATAATAGTTTGCTATATAACGTCACTCAAAATTAAAATAAGACGAAAAATGAACTCTGGTCATGAATGTAACAACTAAAATATTTAAATCAATATTAGATATAAATATTATTCTTTAAACTCTTACATTGCATTTGTGTAAACTTCAATTGTAAATTGTGCGAAAGAAATTGATTTTACAAAAGCAAAACAAAAGTAGTCTGTTCATTTCTTTAAAACTGTGTGAATTGCCTTATGGACGTTTTTATCTTCTTTATATCTGCATAAAGACAAAGAAATATTGGACTAAGATTTTTACTTTCTCTACTACGTATAGTAAGTAGGGGAAGTATTGTATTCCACACAAAAATTCGATACCGAGATTTCACCGGAAATACATGTTTTGAGACACCCTGAATCCAAAAAAATGCATTTTTGGAAACATGTCCGTGTGTGTGTGTGTGTGTGTGAACAGCATAACTCAGAAACGAACAGTCGGATAAACACCAAACTTGGTATTTAGGTTCAGTATCTTCCAGAGATGCGACACGAAGGTTTTTAAAAAAATCCCACCACCACAGATTACCCTTTACATGGTAGATTTTTCGAAAATTTTAATTTTCTCAAAAATGGATCTAACGATTTTGATTAAAATATCATATGTTAAAGATATTTTCATGACAAATATAAAATGTATATCTTGAATTTTCTGGGAATGTCTCCAAAAGTATTCTTCATTGTGAAGGACTTTTGCATAACTGATAAACCATAAGAGATAGATAAAATTTTACTACACAAAAATGTAGATCGCGTTAAAATACACAATTTGTCATATACATATTTTTGTTGAGTGAACCATTTTCGAGATATTGCTTGTTATTCCCTTAAATTTTTCAATACTTATTTTCTAAAATGGGAATTCGTTATTCATTTTTTTGTCTTGGATATGCAAAGAGCATTAATCTGTGGCAAAGGGAATGGTGCTGCACCTAGCAACCAGCTATTAAGACATATGTATGTGCTTAAAGGCTACTGTTTTTCTATATTGTTTTTGCAGATATATATTCCCTTACATCTACAAGAAAATTAGCAATAAGATAGAGTCTGCAAATGTTTCCTCGATTAACATGAAGTAGATGGAGAATAAGCATTTGTAAAAATAGTTTGTACAAGAGTAGAGAAAGTCATGTGAGTGTAACACATTAGATTTTTTTATGTTGCTACAGAGTTTCTTTGAATATATGATGTAACCTCCCCCTTAATGTACAGAAATCTTCCCCTTCCACTCTATACTGTTATTAATACACATCATGTATTCACCTGGATACAGGTGCAATATTGGTGAGTATAACGCTACAGTTTCTTGGCAGATATACTGGGTGAGGCACTTGATCTCCAATACCAAATATCTCTGAAACAAAAATATTAATTCAAAAATACTTTAACAGGCATAAGGGCGGTGGAGCAGCTCCTTAAATTACATGATATAGGTCATTAAAAAATGAAACCCAATATGAGTTTCAGCACAAAATTGTGTTTTGAATAGAAGTCCGTACATATCAGTACCACTATGGCATCCGCTGTTCAGTTCTATTTATCAACGTATCTTCCGTCTTCATCCCTGATCCTTATATGGTGTAGTCGAGATACTTTCAAACTTCTACGTAGCCCATCCATTTCGTACCCTCAATTACTCTGACACATACACAAGGACACTCTCCATCATTGTTTTCAAGATACCTTTTTTGGTTCTTTTTGCCATTTCTATACTCTATAGAACACCATTCAAATATCTTTTTACTCTTTAAGCTTGGCTGATTCTATTGTCAATTTCCTTCTCATAGGTACCAGAACTATGAAAGGTTGTACATAAATATTGAACTGGTTGATGTTTCTAATTTATGTCATTTACAACCATTTATTCTCCCTTCCCTGCAACAACTCTCTGTGTGGTTGTTGAAGCGAAAGGAGGAGATATGGCCCAGACGAATCATAGATTGTTCTTCCAAAGAAGTAAAAATAGAGGAGGGGCTCGTTTACGCTGGTGTGAAGTGTAGCAAAAGTTATGGTTAGATTTGGATTAAAACAGTGGAACGATATATTCTGTGGTGGACAGGAATAGGAAACAATCGCTGAAAAACGGACAGTTAAATGAAGAAGAAATGGAAGTCTTGTATTAATTTTGACGCAATTAATAGCACACGGAAAAGAACATTAAGAAAGACGTTTGTTGCATCAAAGTGGGTTAATTATGACCCAAGAAATTGTAACGTGAGATTCATACTTGAGATACGCTGAAACGCGCGTTAGTTGCACATTCTGAGTTTCAACGCGTCGTCGAGTTCTTGAGAGCGAACTTCACGTCTCAGTTAATCGCGGGACGATTGACGTATTACAAGCGACAAAAGCTGTTCTGAATGCTATTTTATAATTATTGCGCTGGAAATAAAGCCGAGGTTTCCAGTAATAAAAATCTGATGTGTTGCACTCACATGGCTTTATCTACTCTTGTACAAACTATTTTTACAAACGTTTATTCTCCATATGCTTCATGTTAATCGAGATATCGAGATGTTAATCTTATTGCTAATTTTCTTGCAGATGCAAAGGGAATTGGTAGGCTTTAAGCGAAAGAAATATTTTAAGAGCTGGCTGCCATGTGGAGTATTCCATTCTCTTTGTATTACCAGGACAAAAAATGAATAACGAATTCCCATTTGAGAAAATGTATAAGTATTGAAAAAGGAATAACAAGCAATATCTCGAAAATGGTTCACTCAACGAAAAATGTATGACATAAATTGTGCATTTTAACGCGATCTACATTTTTTGTGTAGTGAAATTTTGTCTATCCTTACGGTTTACTAGTTATGCAAAAGTCGTTCACAATGAAGAATAATTTTGGAGACATTCCCAGAAAATTCGAGATATATACTTCATTTGTCATAAAAATATCTTAAACATATGGTATTTTAATCAAGATCATTAAAGCCGTTTTTGTGAAAATTAAAATTTTCCAAAAATGTTCCATGTAAAGGGTAATCTGGAGTGGGAGGATTTTCTTGAAAACCTTTGTGTCGCATCTCTGGAATATACTGAACCTAAATACCAAGTTTGGTGTTTATCTGACTGTTCGTTTTGAGTTATCCTGTACACAGACACACACACACGGACATGTTTGCAAAAATACTTTCTTTTGGATTCAGGAGACCTCAAAACAGGCATTTCCGGTGAAATCTCGGTATCGAATTTTTGAGTGGAATGCAATACATCCCCTACTTACTATAGGTAGTAGTGAAAGCAAAAAAGGAAGCTCAAGCGTTAGCTTAACGTTTCAATGTCTCGGGTTATAATTAAACAATTCTGATTCACCAAATGACATTCCTAATACTATTCAGTTTCGTTAAAAATAGTATGGGATTTTCACTTAAAAATTCATAAGGTTTGTTGAAAATCATATTCTATTTCATTTTTAATTGCCTATATCATCTATTTCAGGCTGGTCCAACTCTGATTGGCGAGTCAAGAGTACTGGCGCATACGCAACAATAGTGCTCGGAGCCCGATTAGGGGTGAGCGTGATAGCCAATGCGTCATTGGGCGAAGGTCATAGCACAGTGGAATGTACAAAGAATGCCAAAGAAAATCTCACTGAACTTCGAGTGTATGTCACATTATTTATCGTTGTACGTGGCCTTGCGAAGCCATGGCCATTTCATTGGTTGCTTTAGGCCACGGTGGAAGGGTGGGTCCTTCTTTCTGCTAAATAGTTACACCAATGACCACAACAAAGGATAAAAAGTGGCGTAGCAACGAAACATATTCTCTATCGTATTGGGTAAAGAGAAAGAGGTAGATTGAGTGCATTCAGTTTGTCATACAGAACTCTTATCGTGATTGGTAGCCCATACCTTATCGGCTAGTGCAGGACACGCCTTTGTAAGGCTTAAAATCTAAGGGGAACACATGATTAGCGCCCAGGTTACCGAAATGTAGAATGTGTAATGTGAGAAGATTTTCAAGGGGTGCAAACTAAAGCTTGAATGGTATTTACTAATTACATAGCAAGGCAGCACTTTATAACAAAAAAAAAATAAACGGAACTGTATTCTCACAGTGATATCAATGCTTGTTGCTGCATATAAGCAAGTATAACTAAATAATAAATAATTTAAACCAAACTATAATTGGTTAATATACCTTTAGTAACATATTGCTGATCATAGGAATATAGCAGGATAACCCAAATTTATACATGCATACATACATATTTATCTCTAGTTTCTAAACATGATCAGTCAATTATAACAAAAGAGTAATTTGCATTTAGTAAACGAATATTATCTCTATATAGACGAGTATGTAGACCGTCTTCCCCACTTTCCTGGAATATTTTTATCCAGTAATTTACTATAAAAGCACTTATGCACTGCCGTTGCAATTGCTGTAACAGTGCGACGAGCCTCCCACATACCCACGATATGCCCACAACTGATTTTGCTAGTGTACCGCATGACTGGTTTCCGAGATAATAAACATGTTATGGTTTCAATAACACAAGAAAAAGTAAAGGCATCAACCTCCCCTCTTTTACCCCTTATTGCTGTGTAATCAAGCCACCACTCTCTGCGATAGCGTGAGGTGAAGGACACGCCTCAAAAGACCCCTGAAAACGATAAAAAATCCGCCGAAGATTTTCTTTGGTGCTGTTTGTACACAGTCGCCATGCAACACTTCATTCAGCCGTGGCGACAGATTGCCCGCTGTGCCCAGCTATATTGCATGCTGCAGGCAGACTCCTGCGAGTCGTGAGGTTGCTTTCTGGCGCGCACCCAAGCTGGAACAGTCTGATCTACTCTAATGGGCCCTGCCGTGCCTCCATGCGTGTAAAAGTCGTTTTTCAGTTCCTGTTTTCTGTTTTAGAGATATTTTCGGTAGAAGTTTTAGGTGAGATACTGTTTAAAAAAAATTCTTGCAACTTTGTGCCTACAACATATAAGATTGCATGTGCGCGCGCCCACACATACACTGGCGAATACCATTTCAGCTTTCCATTGACGCTCTTTCAGACAACTTGGTGCCAGCTATATCCCAAATGAAAACGCTCAAACGTTTCTGTACGCAATGAAAGAATTTCTTGTTGAAATAGCTTTAAACTACGCCATTAAAATTTCAGGATGAAGAAGTTAACACAATATGAGGCACTATCTTAACACTCAAATGATATCAGTCTAATTATATAATACAAAATATAATAAAAGCCCGCCTTAAAGCAATATGTGTATGTAATAATATATAAAATGAATGTAACAGTCTTTTTATTAATGTTTATTTTTATCTGTACATGTATAATAATGCTATTTGAATGTATTACGTAATTTAAAAATGTAGGAGCTGTGAGAATAAAAGCCGAAAGTTGCCAACAATGAGGTAACCTTGAGGCAATAATGAATCAAAAAGTTAAATAAAGGCTACTAGTAATTCTTGGAACAATAATGTACTATTTAAAACAGTTTATAAATAGCCAATCAACAACTAGAAAAAGCTTAAGTTAAATAAACGTATTCTATTGGAGTAAAATTAGCCAATCAGGGACTTGAAATAAAGAAATTTACAAATTTAGGCGATAGAAGCCAGACGCTAGAAAGCGGCGTTCCCAGGCAGACGTTTTTAGATTGCGTACTCGGTACGATGCGTATTCAGTGTGAGACATAAAAAAATTAATTACGGCATGAATAATGTAAAGTTTATGTATTAAAAGTACAAGTAACAATCTCACAGTTCTGCAGTGGGATACATCAGTGGTGTTATTTAATCGTATAAAATATTAATAAAAAGGAGTGAAGTAAAAATAATAATTTGTTTAAGCGTTCATTCTTTAGCCGCACTAACCCTGCTAAGAGATACATATTTCTGCAAATTGCTACTGACGCAGCCGAGGCATACATATATAATATTTAAATAAACATTAAAAAATATACGCAGTTGATATTTAAACGTGGGGGCGAAGGCCACTGGAAAAGTGAACGTTGGGGCGAAGGCCACTGGAAAATAAAATTAGGGCGATGGCCACCAGAAAGTTTGTATCGTACTTGCGTGGTCTAAACAACTTCAAGTTTTGGCTCCCCAACAGTGGAACTGCAATACACCTTCTTCAAATATTAGCCTGTATTTAAAAAAGTTTGTGAAATCGGGTCCGATACCGTGGCGCAGTGGTTTAGGTAAACCGTACCTGTCTACTGAATTGAGTGTAATAGGTTTTCTTTTAAGCAGATGATTTTATCCCCTTCCCTCATCAAGTCAGCGCCCAGTGCATTCGAATCACCTATTTCTCGAGATACATACACTCGCATTTCCCGCTAGCAATTATCAAGCATCTACTATGCTTGGGGCAAAAAACCCGTTATGCGATCGAAAATGCAAGGCGTAATTTTAATGATGTGCGCTGAAAGAGGAAAGAAATGGTTCCATTTCCTGTAAAAAAAACCAAACAAAACAAAACTGTTGCATATCAGAAAAACTGTGCTTTTGATTACTGTTCTCATTAAATACGAGAACTTCAGCAGCAATAATGTTGTGCAATCATTATACTTGATATTCGCTTGCACCAATCATATCAATGTGTTTGTATCTGTTCGCTACTGACAACCCTTTGCGAATTCACGAATTCGAACCATCCTCTTTCACGATGAAATAAAGACCATATGATGGGAAATAAAGATTGGCATAGAATGCAATTGTAAAGTTTTTTCTATGATTCACAGCACAAAATCAGAATGTAATATGGTACATACAATTCTGAGTATGGATAAGCATTGAAAAAATCTGATGTGCTACACTCACATGACTTTCTCTTCTCTTGCACAATCTATTTTTACAAACGCTTATTCTCGTATGCTTCACGTTAATCGAGATATCGAGATGTTAATCCTATTGCAAGGGGAATTGTTAGGCTTTAAGCTATAGTCAAATATTTTAACAGCTCGTTGCTATGTGGAGTATTCCATTCTCTTTGCATTACCAGGACAAAAAACTGAATAATGAATTTGAGAAAAAGTATAAGTATTGGAAAATTTAAGCGAATAACAAGCAATATCTCGAAAATGCTTTACCCCCCAAAAAATGTATATGACATAAATTGTGTATTTTAACACGATCTACATTATTTGTGTAGTAACATTTTGTTTCTCTCTTATGGTATACCGGTTATGCAAAAGTCGTTCACAATGAAGAATACTTATGGAAACATTCCCAGAAAATTCGAGATATGCATTTCATTTGTCATGAAAATATCTTAAATATATGATATTTTAATCAAAACCGTTAGCCATTTTTGAGAAAATTAAAATTTTCGAAAAATGTTCCATATAAAGGGTAATCTGGGCTGGGGGATTTTCTTGAAAAACTTCGTGTCGCATCTCTGGAAGATACTGAACCCAAATACCAAGTTTGGTGTTTATCCGACTGTTCGTTTCTGAGTTATGCTGTTCACAGACACACACACGGACATGTTTCCAAAAATGCTTTTTTTATTCAGGGGGTCCCAAAACATGTATTTCCGGTGAAATCTCGGTATCGAATTTTTGGTTGGAACACAATACTTCCCCTACTTACTATACGTAGTAGAGAAAGTAAAAAGCACTGAAGTACTTGCGATGGCAGGTCGCTACTAAGATAAGGTCGTGCAGTGGCAGGCGTGCCGTGAGGTTGTCTGTCCGCTGTGTGTTAGTGTAACCGGCCGGCACTGGTGCGAGTTATTTGTTTGCTGTTGTGTACAGTTTTCAGTGTCTCCGAGTACACGCTTGTTTAATTGGGTATACTTTCTTTCTTGTTTTGTAAGTTCTAAACGGTAACCATGGCGGTTTATAAACGTGTGAATACTCTCAAAATTCAGTTTACGACGACGGCGATTAAACCCACTGCACTAGAAATCCACCAGTGGCTAGTGAACTTCATGGGGCTTCAAGCTGATCAGGTCGACACGCTCCAGCTTCACACCAGGGAACTAGCTATCTATGTGAAATTGTTATCGGCGGTATTGTATGATAATCTTCTCTCGCGGTTTAAAGAGGAACAAAATTTTACATACGCCTCCGGCGACATAACAAAAGTGAATATTACACCGGGTGATCAGCAAACAGTAAATGTTCGGGTGTTTAACCTGCCTTCTGAGGTGCCCTTTACGGTACTGTCACAGGAACTAAGTAAATATGGTACAGTGTATGATATCCGTAGGGAAAGATGGGGCTCGCAGTATCTTCTTTCGTCTAACAACGGAGTGCATGCTGTAAAAATGGGGCTCAAACGTCATATACCGGCTAGTTTAGTTATCGATTCGTATTTGATTGCCATCAGTTACATCGGCCAACCACAGGCTTGTCATTTGTGTCATGACACTACCCACTTAAAAGCAGCTTGTCCTCTACGTGCCACGCGGCTACCTATAACTCCAAGGAATCGACCGGTAACCTTCAGTGAGGCGGCGAGTGTTGCCACCTCTTCTGATGCAGTCGCCCAGAAGCAGGCTTCCATTATGTCACAAACGTCTGTGGTAGAACCTTTGTCGGTGAACCTTCCAGCGCACTCTTCAGATTCAGGAAGTGGTGGTCCTGCTGGGGCGGAGACACCGCTGTTGACTGCAGCAACCGAACATGCAATTGTGGACGGATCTATTACGCCCTTTGTTGATCGGAAGTCGGCATTCGAAATGCCCGAGGTACCCTCTTTTTCGCAAAATTCTCAGGATGGGGACATGGAGATCGTTTGTGATGAAGAAGTAGAGATATCGGCGAGTGAGGTAGCACTTTTAAGGCAAAAACCTTCTGCTTCTTTGTCTAGTCGAGATCCTCGGATACGGAGCCAGCATAGGCGGATGGATGTAGAAAGTGCCATGACACGACAGCACTCCCAAGATATGCAACCGTTGCCCGGTAAGTCTCCGGCTCGTTCCACAACGAAAGAGGCGGACTCAGGCAAGCGGCCGGCAGTAGATGACAGCGATGATTTTGAGGATCACCAACGTTCCCCTAAACTTACAAAGGATGACCCGCACCCGGATAGTGATGATTGAGATTGTGTTGTTTCTGCAGTGCTCACTGGTTGTTCTCCGCTTGCAACTATTGAATATACGATCCTTGCCCTTTAAATGCCGGTAGTGCTTCAAATATGGGCTTCGCTCAACGTTAACGGCCTGCGACAGGTTATTAAACAACAACTTTTAAGGGAGTTTTTGATCAGTAATGACATAGACATTTGTTTTTTACAGGAGGTGAATCTTTGTAATCTAGATTTATTGTATGGCTTCGATTACGAGACCAATCTTGGCCCCGAGGGTTCCGGTACGGCGATTGTTTACAGACAAGGCTTACGCTTACACAGTTTTGGATACCATCCTTCCGGTAGGGTTCTTTCGGCAGTGTATGATGACGTGACTTTCGTGAATATCTACGCACCTGCTGGTAGTAATAAACGCAAACAACGAGAGGAGTTTTTTCGGCAAGACCTCCTGACCCATATCCCATCGGGTGCTACCTTTGTACTTGTCGGTGGCTTTAATTGTACGTTGGCGGCCAAAGATCAACGTGGAGCCTTTAATGGATGTGTTACTTTGCAGCAGCTGGTGGAGCAAATGCGGTTAAAGGATACCTGGGAGCATACGCATGGTTCCGCGGTACAATTTACTTTCGTGAGAGGCCTATCAGCATCGCGACTGGACCGCATGTATGTGCCGGCTGAACTTTTATCACGTCTTCATCGTACAGAGATAGTGCCTGTCGCATTCAGTGATCATAATGCACTCATACATGCCTTTGAAGGTAGGGCAGCGATCTACAGTAGAGGTAGAGGTTATTGGAAATTAAACTGCTCGTTGCTTATGGATGAGGACGTGCTAAGGGATTTCCAGGATCTTTGGTCACGGTTGCGGGTATCCTTTCTGCTAGCACAGAATAAAACCTTCTGGTGGGTGTGTAAAGCCAAGCCTGCGCTTCGTTATTTCTTTCGGGCTGCAGCCTGTCGTCGAGCTCTGGCTAGGAGGGAAACCATGAACTATTACCTGCAAGTCCTTCAGGAACTACACATACGCCAACAGCAAGGTGATGATGTTCAGTCTCTTATGAGAGGCATCAAAGAACACATTAAGGCCCGAATATCTAACGAGTTACAGGGGTGTTTGTCCAAAGTACACTCGGCGGAAGTGGTGTTTGGGGAAAAGGCGAGTTTTTACCATCTGGCGAAGGAACGTAAACATGGTCGCCGGAAGCTCGTCACTCATTTGGAGGTTGATGGACAGAAAATTTCCACTACAGCCGGAATTCTTCGTGAAGTGCACTCCTTTTACGTCCAACGCTTCTCCGTCCCAGCGGAATGCTCCAGTGCTGTGGACGAGTATATGCCTGGGGTTGCTCCGGTTGTCCCGGAGGAGCTGCGGCATGATACGACGCCTGTTTCAGCAGCAGAGTTCATGGAAGTGATCCAGTCGTCAAAGTTGCATGCGTCTCCAGGACCTGATGGTCTACCATATGAATTTTACAAGCACTGTTGGCGCTATATTCGGGAAGAATTACTTCAGGTTTTCCAGGTAATGTGGACCTCAGAGCGATTGCCGCCTACTTTTGCGGATGGGATAGTGGTCCAGCTTCCGAAGTGTGCGCAGCCGAAGACTCCACAGGATTATCGGCCGATCACGTTATTGAACTGTGACTACAAGTTGTTTGTTAAAATCATTAGTGGTCGTATGCAAAAGATTCTACCCTATATACTTAGCGAGATGCAGGCTGCCGTACATAAGGGGAGGCCATTCATCATACGCTGGCGGCATTGAGAGGTGGTATATTGCACTGTGCACAGGAACACCAGTCCGCTGCAGTCATTAATTTAGATCTTGAGAAGGCCTTTGACAACGTCGTTCACGGGGCACTATGGAAACGTTTGGTTGCCTTGAAAGTGCCCGATAAGCTCCGTAATCTTATCCGAGCCCTATATGATGTTGCTTCGTCTAAGATTCTCTGCAATGGGTATCTCACAGCTGCTATACCGGTTAAACGTTCCGTCCGACAAGGTTGTCCCATGTCTATGATACTATTTGCCTTGTATGTTGATCCTTTACTTCGACGTCTTCAATCTACTCTTACCGGAATCGATGTGTATGGTCAGAGACTGGTGGTACGAGCCTACGCTGACGATATTACTGTAATGGTTACCACACCCCGCGATATTATACGCCTAAAAGATTGTTTACAGCAATATGAGGAGAATACCGGAATGACATTTAATATGAGGAAGTCCGAGATATTGCCCATTGGGTTAAAACCTCCGGATACATCAGTTTTGGGCATACCTGTTGTGCAGCGTACGAAGGTTCTGGGGATCTACTTTAGTACTGACGCAGAGGATATGCGGGAATACAACTGGACGTCTCGTATTAATATCTTACGTGGTGTGATGTATCAGCAGAAAACCAGGATGCTGAATTTGGTACAACGTATATGGTTTTGTAATAGCTTTGCGCTCAGCAGAATTTGGTTCCTTGCATCTGTTCTTCCGCCCTCAAAACGCCATTGCCAGAGAATAGAACAGATATTAGGTTATTTTATCTGGACAGGAAAGCTTTATCGCATTGCGCGTACGCAACTCCGTCTCCCTAAAGGAGAAGGTGGCTGGGGATTATTAGAGGTGGTTCGTCAGTCTCAGGCCTTGATGATTCGAATGCTCTTGCTTGCCATGAATAACCAGGGTGACCCAGTGGATATTGCGCTACAACGACAATACTCATCCTTTTTTAATCGGGGCGAGCGTGACAAGGTTCCCCAAATGTTACGTGAAGTTTATCAGGTCTTGGAGAAGTTACCACCGGAGAAAGTGGGGAATGGTGACTTTAGTACGGTGAAGAAGATTTACACCTTTCTTGTTCAAGCTACTCCTATTATCCCTCATGTCCAGCTGAAATACCCACAACTGCCCTGGAGACGCATTTGGAGATGTTTTAGCCTGCCACAGATTAACTTCGATTGGATGGCAGTAACGTATGCGGTGGTAAACGAAATCCTTCCAACGGCAGACAAACTCTATCGCCACCGGATGGCTATTTCCCACAACTGCCCACTTTGTAATGCCGCAGATTCCCTTCCTCATCGACTGATGGAATGTTCCGGTAAAACGGTGGTCTGGACTTGGGTTTTAGGATATTGTCGTACTTGGATACCTACCGGATGGATTCCTCAACCCTTTGATATTTTGCATTAGAAACTTCCTAAAGTAAGCCCCCCATTGTATAATTCCCTACTCTTGCTGATTATGGGCACCTTTACTTGGCTACAAACGTTGGACGATCCAGCTGATTGTGTACTGCCTCATCTACGACAATTTTTACGTGCTGAGAGATGGCAGATGATTCGGCAACACAGAACAGGGCCATTCCAGCCTTGGATATTCAGGTTTAAGCTCCACTAGCAAAGTAATACCCCTTTCCCTTTTTGTTAGGATCCTGTTCTTCCTTGCTTAAATAATTGTAAAATAAAAAAAACAAAATTGCTGCGATCCTACCACGGAGGAGTGCTTTTGCTCACTTAAAGGGCACACTGCTTAGGGCGCACTCTGTAATTCTCCTTTTTGAAGAACTAGACACAGGAATTATTTGTTATCAAAAAAAATATAAAAAAAAGACAATAAAATTGTATAGCAAAGTCCAAACAAAATTAGAATTACATTCCACATAAAACATTAATACATAAAATTCATCGAGACTGAAAAAAGTGATAACAAGGTAGATTTTGCTGTTTTCTTAAAATGTAAAAGCAAAACATCTTTTACATTGTTTGGTAAAATATTGAACAAGTTTAAGGACACAGTTTCAAAAAAAATTTTATTCTTGGAAAATTTATTTTTAAGCACATAAATGTTGCATCAATTTCGAGTAAAGTAGCTAGGAAGATTCGTACATAATGAATAATAATCGTTAATATTTCTCGTCACGTGAGGAAAACAGTACAAAATAAACACAAAAAAAAAAAAAAAAAGATTGTCATCGCGAGTGAGATGTCTTTGTGGTCTGTCTGGGAAACAAGTTGAGCCAATTGGGAAATTCGTTGTCACACCAGCATGTTTTCACAGTAGCTCAATGGTTAGAGCAACCGCATGGAGAGCGAGAGAACCGTGTTCAAATTCCTGCTGTGGTATTGAATTTTTCAGTTGACTATTAAAAACCGTTTTTCCTATTTATAAACAGTACGTTACCTTGGTTAGGATTTTAAACTTCAAGTGAGGAATTAAACTCGCTCAAGATAGTGAGGTTAGTTCAGTTTATTGCTAAAAATAACTGGCTTTAGAGTTAGAATATGAATGTCATATATTGCATGCACGATTTAAATCCATGCAAGAGACGCACGTAGAAAACGTAGAAATAATGCAAACCAAACATAAACAAACTCAGTAAAAAGACCTTCGAATTAGTCGATCCTTCCTGACTTCTTGTGGAAATTAGCATAACCAAATTTCAGATACTTCCACATTGTGCAGTGAAAATGCTGAACTTCGCATCAATCACACTATTATTTTGTGGTCAAAGTCAACAATTATACAGAAAAGCAACATAATGAGAGAAGAGAGAATGAAGAACTTAGTAAAATGGTTAGGCTGTTTCATTTTGAAAACTGCTTTTTAAATAATTAAGAAACAGCATTAAATGCAAAATAAACACATGTGGATTTACAAGACGTTTATTCTTTTTTCGTGAGTAGATAGACATGCTTTTGTCCTTTGTTATTTCTGTTTCTTAATTCTTCCATTCACCAATTATTATAAACGTTCAGTCGACAGGATATAGGGTAACTTTCGCCTGTATATTCTGTCAGTTGGCTGACAGAACATCAACGAACGGATCTGCGTATACACATTAGCAACATTCCTTATCTCAAAAACACGTTTCAGAGATCGTCGTTCTTAAAACTGACCTTTCAACGCTTGCTAGTACAGTTCAGTTGTACTTATTGCAATTTTTATATACAGGATGTTCACGATTCCACCACATACATTCTCAGGATGCGCAGGTGCTTTAAGGCATTTGCACGACGAATAAAATGATATCTTGAATATTCTGCAAACAGTCTGTGATTCTCTTCATTCCGGGTGAATTTTCTATTAAGTTGTATAACTGGTAAACGCTAAGAAATAGATAAACGCCATTTTTGGTGTCATTAACCATTTCCGAGATATTCATTGTTAATGGTTGGAATTTTTTAAATACTTCTTATTTTTTTCATGTGCTATTCGCTATTCATTTTTCTCGTAGTTATGCAAGGGACAGGGAATCTGTCGTCACACAGTGATCTCTTTTTAAAAGACAAATCGTTTAAGCCTACTTATGTCCCTCTTCTGCATATAAGGAAACACATAATAAAAGGATTTATGAAAACGCTTAACATGATAGAATGAAGAATATGCTTTTGTAACAATAGTTTTTAGATGAAATCCAAGTGAAGAGAAAGTTATGTGAATGTAACAATTTTTCTAGTACTAAGATGCTATTCGTGTATTTTACTTTCTCTATGGCGTACATAGCAGGTAGAGTAGGTGTTGCATTTCACCCAAACATTCGTTATCGAGATTTCACGGGAAAAAGATGTCTTGATGCTCCCTAAATACAAATAAAGAATTTTTGGAAATATGTAGGTACGCTTGTCTGAGTGTGTGTCTGTGAACAGCGTAACTCAAAAAAGAAAAGTTTGATAAATACCAAAATTGGTAGTTAAGTTAAGTATCTTCCAAGGATGCAACAGGAAGATTTTCAAGCAAGTATTCCCACCCCAACTAACCTTTACAGGAACATTTTTCGAAATTCTTGATTTTCTGAAAAATAGCTAACAATTCTGATGTTCTAAAATATAGATATAACCTTTTGAGTAAAATACCACAAATTAAAGACATTTATATGACAAATAAAATGTATATCTTGAACTTCCTTGAAATAGCCTGTAAGTCCTCTTCATTCGGAAAGAAATTTTGTATAATCTTGTATAACTGGAAACATTAAGCGATGGACGAAAACGTATATACAAAAAATGTAGATCTCTTTAAAACACATTTTATTTAAAACATAATTGTGGCACAAGTTATTTCTGAGATTACGTTTTTAATGGTTCGAATTGTTCATTTTTTGGTCATTCTTTAAAGTCCTTCCAATATTCAGTTGTTACATAAATAAATAAGAATAAACTAATAACAATAAAAATAATAAAAGAAATAAAAAAGTTTAGTAATAATAAGTTAAATACACACAACAGTACATAGTACGAGAAATAGTAACAGTAATAACTATAATAATAACATTAACAGTAAAACATAATAAATAATAATAACAAAATAATAATAGAAGGAATAAATATAACAGTAACAATTGTAGTAATAAAAATAAAAAATAATAATGCTTTAAGTAATAGGAAAATAAAGTTAATGATTGGTCACCGGTAATATGTTTGTATGGTTTATATTAAGGTTATATTTATTAAATTTTAGGTAGTGAGATGGTAAAATTTGGAAGTTTTGTGTGTTAATTAAAATAGGTTACTAAGTTAGTAGATTATAATAGATAGATGTTTTAGATTTGGAAGTTTTATTGTGTTAGTTTAAAGTTCGTAGCGAATTATTAGAATATTTTAAATTGGTGTTTTAATTTTATGTGTAGTATGTTAATTTAAATGATAGTGAATTAGTATGCGAAGTTAGTTTGAAGCTTATAAAGTGAAATCATATATTTTGAATTTATAATAAAAGTGAGTTGTAGATAGGGCAGATTGATAATTAGAACTTAGATAATTACAATTTTTTAATTTTTCTTTGTTAAAATTTGAATTGTTAGTGGTTTAGTAGACAATTAAACAGCGACTTCAGTACGTATTTAGATTAATAGCTTAGTTGAAGTTTTAAGGTTAGGTTTAATTAAGAATATTAGGTAGAAGTTAGCTGGATGCCAGCTAGCTTAATATTGGATACCAGTAATCTATTATATAGGTTAGTAGGTAGTACATTAGTTTTAGTAAATGATTGAGTTCAGTATTAATGTTTCTTTTTATTATTCCCTAACTTTTCTGTTGCACATTTAAAAAATATTCTGTTTATTCTACTTCTTAATCTTATCTACCTTTTATTTTTTTCTTTCCTGTTATTTTATTTTATTCCTATTCATATCTCCTTATTAATGTTTTATCTTACTTATATGCTTATATTTTGCTTTTATTTATATTTTTAGTATATAAGTATCTGAAAAAGAAACGAAATGTAATTAGAATGTTTTGTAATAAATGTAAGAATTTGGAAAACACGTCCCGGTTGAAGAAATTACGTACCGGGACGGAGTATTTCAGATTATTTCTTTCTTGCCATTCCATGGAAACAGTATGGAATTTTAAGGCTAGCATATAGCGTTCAGTTGTTAAACATGTTTGTTTGTATTAAAATGTAGTACACATAAGAATAAGCTTTAGTAAGAACAGTTTCTATACTCACTAATATACGTAGAAGGTAGAGAAACTCATATGAAGGTATCACTCATATTTTTTCTCGTGCTCACGCACGAGAGTGCAATTTCAAAGACCTCACATAGCGACTCGCACATTTAGGGGACCGCGTATTTCCGAATAAATCTCGAAATCGAACTTATGGTTGGAATGCAATGCTTATTCAGCCTATTGTAAGTTGGTTCTAGATAAAGCTTTAAATCTCTACAAAAAATAGCTCTTAGAAGATATATAATAAACAATAGTGGCTAGACAATAAACAATAGGATACGTGGCAAATGTAAAATATATTTTTTATTGCTTTGACACTATTCGAATTAATTTATTGTTACGATCATCGGTGCTTTAACAATGTTTATTTTCATAAATCCTCGATATTCCATATATTTAAATTGCTTCTCGTGGTACTGTTTTACGCTATTTTAGTTTACGAAAACCTTACAAGGAGTACCAAAGCACACCCAAACATTTCCAGGCATTAAATTCCGATTCGTTAAGCGTTCATTGACTTCAATGGCGAAACTGTACCGAGTATGAAAACCTTGCAATCTAAAGAAAGTGAAAAAGAATTCAAAACAGCCTCCATAATTGCAGTGTTGCACCTTTTTATGTTTTTAAATAATGCCAAAATTGATAATATTTCTGCTATTTTAATCTTAAAAAGTGTTTAATTTAAGTAGGTATACCTTAGTTTCTACTTTCTCTACTACGTAGAGTAAGTAGGAGAAGTATTGCATTACACCCAAAAATTCGATATCGAGACTTCACCGGAAACACCTGTTTTGAGGCTTTTGAATCCAAAAAAAGTATTTCTGGAAACATGTCCGTGTGTGTCTGTGTGTCTGTGAACAGCATAACTCGGAAACGAACACCGGATAAACACCAAAATTGGTATTTAGATTCAGTACCTTTCAGAGATGCTACACGAAGGTTTTCAAGGAAATCCATCTACCCCAGATTACCCTTTACATGGAAGATTTTTCGAAAATTTTAATTTTTTCAAAAATGGCTCTAAAGATTTTGGTTAAAATATCATATATTTAAGATACTTTCATGACAAATAAAATGTATATCTTGAATTTTCCGGGAATGTCTCCATAATTATTCTTCATTGTGAACGACTTTTGCATAACTGGTAAATCATAAGAGATAGACAATATTTTACTACACAAAAAGTGTAGATCGCATTAAAATACACAATTTATGTCATATACATTTTTGTTATTGAGAGAACCATTTTCGAGATATTGCTTGTTATTCCCTTAAATTTTCCAATACTTTTTCTCAAATGGGAATTCGTTATTCATTTTTTTGTCCTGGTAATGCAAAGAAAAATAGAATACTTCACATAGCAACCAGCTCTTAAAATATTAAAGCCTACCAATTCTCCTTGCTTCTATAAGAAAATTAGCAATAAGATTAGCATCTCGATTAACATGAAGCGTATGGAGAATAAACGTTTGTAAAAATAGTTTGTACAAGAGTAGAGAAAGTCATTTGAGTGTAACACATCAGATTTTTTTATGAACCACTCCAAGTTGAAGTACTGTACTCATGGTTTCGTAGTGAATGTAGCGCTGACGTTCAGAGGAGCATAGTGATGTTTTAGTCGGTTTCATTAATTATAGTCCACATTTGGTTGGCGCTCATTCGCGAGCACATAACTTACCACAATGGCTCGCGTTGAGCTTATAATGCGAGCGAGCGAGGCTGGCCTCTGAGCTATTACACAGTAGCTTATGACGACGATAATACCGCTAGAGCGAAGCGGTATATAAAACAACATTGAATGATGATAACGCGTGTTGGCATGCTAATTGTTCCCGTTTATTGCTGCTCATGAATTTTATTTGCATTTCGCTGTCATTGCCTATACGGCGGGGAATTGATTTCTCTTTTTGTTGCGTGATTTTCTGCTGTGTTAAACATTATCATTCTCTCTGCAGCAATGATGGCGAACCGCTGTGAGAAGCGTCGGAAGGCACACGCCAATGTTCGAAAACGTAAAGTTTCCTATGTTCGTCAGGAATACAAACTCTTCATACTGAATATTAAACACGAGCATGGTACACTCGCTTCCATATATGCCGTCACTGCAGCTTCAAGCGGCATTCTACTGGCCTTCGCAGGTGGAGAATGCATAGCAATGAGGAGGTGTGTGTATTTGTTTGCCCTTTCGCACATGTAGTGGTGCCTTGCTTTACGTGAACAGTTCTAGATTATTCGCATATGAATATACAGCTTTGAGCAATAGATTTATTCATATAAGTTACATATGATAACCACGTTTAAATATATAACTAAATAAAACCCTGTTTAGAACTATCTCTACGAAAAAATTAATGGAAAATAATGAAGTATTATATATTACTACAGAATACTTTATACTCTTAAATATGACATATTTACTAGACATTATTGGAATAACGTGTCCAAAGTAAATACGAGTAAAGCACAGTTTCTCCATGGAAACATTATTTTAACGACAGTATAGTGTAAAATTGAAATAAATTATACTTTTTACTCTCAAAGAGGATTGTAGCGGTTCCTCCCTGGTAGGCCCCCCACTACGTTGATGATGATAGATGCTGTATTACGTACCTATATGTCGTCTTGAGCCCCGTGCTCTCCTGACGTATCTTGAGGTTGTCATAGACTGGAATCTGATGATCGTATATCTGTATTCTTGTATGTGTGTTAGTATGTTGTAATTATTATTTAATAAGTATGCCACCGCTGCTGTATTTGTGTCGGAGAGCACTTGTGTCTTGTCAGGATTAGGTATGGAGAAGGTTAAAATATTTTGCTCAGACGCATTCCGTTAATTATTTCACTCGTAATTTAGATAAACCACATGTAAACATTCACAATTCACTATCGCCTTTGTCATGCTAAAATATGTATAACTGGTAGACTTTAAATACGTAGTTTTAGCGTCTATTTAGAGACGAGTTTATACACGGCCTTTCTGCTTGAAGACTGGACAAGCTTCTGTTAGCGTTCCCTTCAACCGTTTTCTTAACGTACGTATTTGAATTATAAGTATGTATCAGTGTATCGGGTTGGTGCTACTATCCAATAACAGCTTATGTTACGTACAGACTTCCATCGTCTTAATTATGAATCCAAGGTGCGTTACATGCTTACGTAGATACTACTGCATTTCTCGTAATTTTATATTACTATATTAGCTAAAATAACATTTAACACTTATATTTTATAGGTTATATTCTTGTTCTCTACCATGTGTATATTATGAATATATGTGTTTTTAACATTCTCTTAATTATTATACGTAGAATGTTATCAAAGAAAATGCATAACACGTAAAACATAGAACAAAAGTATTAAAGAAGGAAATTATTAATGTGTTGATGCTGAGAATTAGTTATCTTATTACATTAGGGGACCTAGGACAGATTTTTTAGTCAAAATGGCCAAAATTTACAATTTTTTGTTTTCTGCAAAAATTAACTCTTTATAATGTTAGTCAAACATATAAATGCATTTTATGCTGATAAGCACCTTTTTAAAGGGTTTGGTAGCCATTTTTAAAAACCACTGCACGGAAATTTAAATGCCTGCCACGCCCATTTTTGTTCTCGCTTGCAAAATAGTTACTTTCTTTCCAAAAAAATCATTCAAATTTCCACCATAGTCAGTGTGTATTGGTTGTTGCTTCCATCAGGTGTTCATTACTGTAACTACAACAAAACTTAATCTTCATAAGAGTTCAAAATATATCCGAATTTTTTAGGAACAAAATATACAGCCGTCTCACACCAGTAAAATATATTTTATTATAGTATTTAAATATTTTAAGAATTTATTTGTAAGATTTTATCTGTTTTATAAGTTTTAAATAATTATGTGTTATGTTTACATGCAGTTTGGTTTTGTTAGGTTATTACTGTCAGTGTCTTTCAAGTTTATTTATTGGTAATTGAAATGCATACACTAAGTGCAAGTTGGAGGAAACCCACAGGTAGGATGAGTAAAAGGAATCTAAAGGCTCTGAAAAATATTGAAAAAAGATGGAAAGGTGTTCCCAAAGAAACTATAGAATCACAACCTGGCCCATCAACATTGCCATGTGATCACAAAAGTATTTTATCTGATTCAAATAGTAGCACAGAAATTTCAGATTCTACTTCTGTTGTGCATAATACATTACCCACACATACCAGTACACATGAAATAATTTCTGCCAGTGACAAAAAGCGCAGATATTTTGAAACACCACTTACACAGCCTAACCTATATGAAAATAAATACATTTTAATTCACTCACAAGTTCTGAATGAGTTATGTAGCAATATAGTATGTGATGAGTGTGGGGAAAAGTCTTTGATTATTGAAACAGGAGAAAATAAGGGCCTAGCATGTAAGCTTACTGTAAAATGTAAGAATTGTGACAAGACATTTTCAGATGTTTACTCCAGCCCAAAAGTAAAGACTGATTCCAAAAGTAAAAAGGCTGCTTTTGAAATAAATAGAAGATGTATAGAGTCATTTAAAATTGGAGGTGGTCACAGAACAATGGAAAGATTTTGCATGAGCATGAATTTGAATATAATAGATTCTAAAACATTCACTAAGCATATGCATGCCTTAGCAGATGAATCAGAGACCATAAGAAAAAATGTTCTTTCCAATTCAAGAGAAGCAGTGCATAAAGCCCATAAGGATCTGAATGCTGCAAACATAAATAAGAAAGTAATAGATATAGCTGTGTCTTTTGATGGAACCTGGCACAAGAGAAGGTTCAGATCTCTATATGGGATAGGGATAGTAATTGATATTTTAACTGGATTAGTCATTGACTTTGAAATTTTATCAAAATATTGCCCCATGTGTGTCCTCTCTCAAAATGAACTGGGAGAAGATGCTCCAGAGTATAACATATGGCTTAGAGGACATAAAAGTATACCTGGAGAATGCTGTAAGAATTACTCTGGTTCATCTGTTGCTATGGAAGTTTCTGCAGCAGATATCTTATGGAAGAGGTCTGTAAGTGAGTGTTCCATGTGCTACACAACTCTATTATCTGACGGTGATGCCAAAACATTCCTTCACCTGACAAAGGAAGCTATATATGGATCAGATATCACAATTATAAAAGAAGAGTGTGTTAACCATATTGCCGAGAGGATGGATACAGGATTAAGGAATTTGGTACAAGAATGGAAAGCAAAAGGCACTCAACTTGGTGGGCGAGGACCAGGAACACTAAAAGAAGCTAATATTGTCAAGTTAACCAATTATTATAGGAATGCCATTGTCTCTAATTTACCTGATGTTGAGAGGATGAAATCTGCCATCTATGCCACTTTGTATCATTGCTCATCTACTGATGAAAGCCCAAAACATAGTAAATGTCCTTCTGGAAAGGATTCATGGTGCTTCTACAATAGAAGTATTGCAGAAGAAAAAAAGCCAGAAAGCCATAAGGTTATGTCTACACAGTTTTCTTCTGCTATGCTAGTAAAAATACTACCATTGTACCAAAGGCTAGCCTGTACTGAACTTTTGTCAAGATGCACCCAAGGTGGAACTCAGAATGCAAATGAAAGTTTGCATTCTTCAATTTGGAGAAAGTGTCCTAAGGAAACCTTTGTTTCCAGGAAAAGGTTAGACATAGGAGTAATTGATGCCATTTCTGAATATAATATGGGATGCATTGCTTCACAAGAAGTAAAAGTCAGTTCAACTGGAGAAGAAATTACTGGAATAGGAAGAAAAATAGCACTGAAAAGAGATTCTCGCAGAAAGTATGAAAGTCGCCGCTCCACATTACAACAGCAGAAGTCCACCAGAAAGAAGAAAAAGGTGTTGAAATTGCAAGCAGAAGAGGCTAAGAAGAAGAAGGAGGGAAAGAGCTATGGTTCTGGACAATTTTATCCCTTTACACCAGGTACATTAACCTGTATAAATGTTTTCAATATAAAATTTAAGTTTTCTCAGAACGACATTTTTCAATATGTCAAATGTCCCATGCGGGACAGTTTTCTTTAGTTTTGCATGAAACTTGGCATAATAGTTCTACTGTTCTATCTAAAGAAGTTGTAGTATCATTTTTGGGCTACTATGTAAAACTTGGACACACTGGGCTATTAATCCTAAAAAATTTTACTTTTTAGGCTGTAATATCTGCATTAATGATTATAATTAATAATTTGTTATTCAAAGCACAAAATGAAAAAAGCATACTAGGATAATTTGCAAGGAGTTCAAATATTAATGTGACAAATTGGCACTGATGAAAAATAAAATTTGTCCCGCATGGAGTATTTCATAATTTTCAAATATCGTGATATGAAAAACAGAAAATAACTCATATTTGGAAAACTACTTCATCAATTTTATTGAAATTTACACATAATGCTATTTAGAATGAGGGAAATCAACATACAAAATTTTAATAAGATTGAAAAAAAATTGTAGAAAATCATATAATCTGTCCTAGGTCCCCTTAATTAGTTATCGTATTAGGTTGTCCGTGGCTATTACTGTATGTTGCTTCAGGACATATTTTAATAGCCTGTCCATGCGGATGTTGCACGGTATTGTCCTAGCATGTCTTCAAATGACAGATTGGCTTTCTACATACCCACAATTCTGACCAGATGCACCTCGGAAATATTTGCATACATTGCTTGAAGTAGAGTTAATACACACCACGGCTGATCGATTAACAAATGCAGAACGCTCCAGACACATCCCTCCCTGCTATGTACGCGCCTGCTGAGAAGGTTGGTAAAATGTTCCTGAAGCTACGGTGACGTCATAAATGGAAGCGAGTATACATAGTTCCTATCTTCAGCTACATAAACACAAAGCCCCAGTTATAAACATACGCGCGCGTGTGTACTCCGTTTACTTCTGTGTTTGGCTTTAAATTCGCCTGGTACTTCCGCAAAGCTGCAACACTTGTGGGTCGGAGAAGTTGCCTTGAAAGCAAGGCGTTTAGTACGAAACGTGGGAATGTTTCACGTCGTCGCAGCAGTTAATATGCACGATACGTATACTACCAAAACCTATTTGTCAGTGTTTTGTTGGCCGATGTCGAAGGTCGTGAAAGCAGTAAGCAGGGTAGTTGTTATCATTCCTAGCGTAAGGGCAACATGCATTTATTCAACAGTGTGTGTTGCGACTCCCTTCTGCGAATGTAAATAAAAGCATTATCTGCATGGAATAAATGGACGTTGGTACTGTTATGAGAGATTAACATGTTTGATTGCTTATTTTATTTTGCGCTTTTGCTGTGACATTGCGAGGCACATTATTTTGTCTCTGTTTTATGACTAATGTCGATACCGTATTAATACTCTTTGGATTTAACGCCGTGGTTACAAACCTTCTGTCATCCGTGTACTGCTTTAGTCCTTCCCTTTGGAACCGACACTCGCTCAAAAATTGCCTAAACAATTATGCCATGACACTTTTAAATCATATATGTATGCTATAAAAATATATAAAATATATACGGTCTTTCACCAAGAGTGTCCTATCTTTTAACTTAAATAAAACACGTTTTATAAATGATAGAGATTATTTCTTTTTTTTTATTTTGGAACATAATGTCATTACGTGTGGAAGAGAACATCAGTTAAGTGACCGTCTAGACTTCGTTGGGTTGCGCGTATACGGTTGACCTAATTTTCAATGACAGAAGAACGTAAATTAGGTCCAAGTTCACGAATAATACGCGTGATGTTATTCATAAGATCTTTTACTGTTTCTGGCTTGTTGACATAAACTCGATATTTAACATAACCCTGCAAGAAGTAATCCAAAGGCGTTTAATCACATGACCTCGGGGGCCAGTTAACATCACCACCACGGGAAATGATGAAACCTCTGAAATTCTCCATCAAAAGATAGATTGTTTCGAGAGCAGTATGAAATGTGGCATCATCCTGCTGGAACCATCCAATTGAGGCCAAAAATAATCCCTTATAAGAGCCCGGTATCTTTCTTCATTGACAGAGCTTCTCCATCTCCATCTTGGAAAAAATATGGACCAATGATTCCACCATACCAAAATCCACACCACACAGTAACCTTTAGGTGATGAAGTGGTCATTCTTGAATCTGTATTGGATTGTTATTGCTCCAATAGCGGCAATTTTGTTTGTTAACACAACCATCCATCCAAAACTGGGCTTCGTCGCTGAAGATAATTTTTCGACTAAAATCCGGGTCAGCTTCCAATTGCTCCATAGCCCAGTCAGCGGATACACGGCGCAATCTATGGTCGTTGGGCTTTAGTTCTTGAGTTAGCACTATTTTGTAAGCGTGAATCTTCAAGTCCAGATGCAGAATTCGCCAAGTTGTGGTCGGCGAAAGCTCCAATTCTTGCGCTCGACGAGTAATTGATTTGTTTCCGTTCTCGCGTACCCTCTCACGAATAGCGCCTTTGTTTTCGTTGGAGCGCTTAGGTCGGTTACGTACAGGCGCTCTTTGATCACTGACAGAACCACTTCTTTTAAATTTATCGATCAAACGCCTAATCGTTCTTTCGCAGGGACGATTATGCACACCGTAAACTTCACGCAATACACGGAAGGTTTGGCGAACAGATGATCGATTTTGATAATAAATTTTCTCAATGTCTACGCATTGCTGAATGCTGTAACGTTCCATGGCAATTTTTCAGTAATAACTGTAACCACATGAAAAAAATGACTGCTGTAACTCAATAATAGCGGCAGCTATCAGAGGTTGAAGGTAGGACACCCTTGTTGAAAGACCCTTTACCTTCAGAAAAAAAGTTGCTCTTTTAGTTCGATTTATTTAAATATTTCTAATAAAATGATTACTGTACAATATGTAGGATGGGCTTCCTTTGAAGTGCTGTTAAATGTATACCTAAGCATCGAAGGTAGTTCATATTGGTAATTATTCCATAAGATAAAATAGCCATCTCATAATTCTGACTAAATTTCTGGGTCGGTTATAAACTTTCTGATTTAAGTGTTTGTTTTGCAATAAAGCATATCTCAATAAATAGAATTAACTAGAGTAAAGAACTGAGTAGAAGTTGTGAGAAATCCTCTTGTACCAAATCCTAATAGACTTTTAAAATACCCAACTTCTAACTTAAAATTTAGCTCGTTCCTTTTAAAACCTTTCATTTTTCATCCAAATGCAGGAATCTACGTCTGTTCCCAGGTGGCAGTGCTGTAACTTAGTGTGCTCGAAATGGTTTCCTGAAATTTCAAAAACATCCTAAATCAGTGAATCATTAATATCGAGAGCTAACTGATATTGTGGTGAGCGTGTCCTTCAGCACTAGGCGGCTATTTAGCTCTGGAGGGAGAGAGGGAGCTCTCACGACTAGCATTAATTCCAAGAGCGCCTTCGGGATGCAAGATTATATTTCTGGATATTTCCTCCCCTCTCTCGCAAATTTCTCGAAGGTCATGTAGCTATACAGGTTGTAATAAAACTGTAAGGCACAAATTGCAGAACACATTCCTCACACGTAGACGAAGAAATTATTTTATATGAACCTGGGTCTGAAAACGCCTTGTTTCCATGATACTGCTCATATTATCCAACTCATTAATCGTGGGAAACACAAATGAGCAGAACTTTAGAATCATGGGGAACATGCACTCTTGGTTATGTCTGGTTACGTTGTCATTATCGTAGGTGCACCATAAGTATTTTGTTTTACATGTCCCTGTTGCCAAGCGGCTTACGTCATTGCTTGTTTACAGGTAACATCAACTGTTCCAGTGAGCAGTCCGACCTTGGCAAGCACATGGGTTACTACATACTGGTAGAGTTGATCACAGACTTGGCTCGTGCAATGGCAGTGTATACAAATACAGAGATGGCAGACGCCCATTTGATGTATGGATTGGCAGACGGCAATGGCGCTTGCGTTCAACGCTTGTACCAGGAGAGATTTCCAGTACGAAGGTGCCCCGACAGGAAAGCGTTTGAAGCTATCGATCGTCGTCTTAGGGAACATGGGCATTTCAGCCTGGTACTCGCGATCGGGGGAGGCCTAGAAGGACGAGGACCACATGACTGTCTGGCGAGTGTTACACGAGAGCCGGCTGTATCCATAACATTTACAGCGTGTGCAGGCACTATCAGCAGCTGATGTTCCTGCATGGGCACGCTTCTGCGAATGATTTATGCAACAAAGTGTCAACCCTAACTTCAGAGCAACGGTGATGTTCACAGTTGTGGCGTCGTTTCAACGAGAACACATTGTAAATTATCACAATCGGCATGCATGGGTTGACGTCACTCCTCGCGCAACTGTTGAAATAATTCATCAACAAAGATTTTCTGTCAATGTTTGGGCCGGCATTGTTGGCGACTGTTTAGTAGGGCCTCGTGTTCTTCCACCCAGGTTCAACGGACAAAGTTACCATAATTTCGTAGAGAATGTTCTACCTAATCTGTTAGCAGTTGTGCCTTTACCTGTTAGACAAAACATATACTTGATGCCCGCTGGAGTACCTCCTCATTTTAATGTTAATGTCCGTCGGCTTCTAAATAACAGATTCGGTTACAGATAGATAGGTGGAGGTGGAACAATTGCCTGGCCTCCATGCTCCCCGGACCTAAACCCACTGGACTTTTATTTGTGGGGGCATTTGAAAGCTTTGTTTATCGAATCCCAGTGCCAGATGTTCAGAGTCTCCGTGCCTTTATTATGGAAGGCTGCGAAACCATACACAATACTCCAGGGATATCTACATCAGCGCATCCGGGATTCACTATTATGGCGGATTGATGCATGTATCAATTCTGACGGAGGGAATATTGAACAACTTCTGTGAGAAAGAGTTGCATGTGGTATTCTGGTACATTCTATTATTGTGTGTTTCCCATGATTAATGAGTTGTAAAATGGTAACAAAGCGTTTGCAGAACCATGTTCATATAACATAGTTTCTTCGTCTACGTGTGAGGAATGTGCCTGCAAAGTGTGTCGTACATTTTTGTTACACGCTGTATATCAGCGAGTGTGCTCACGAGTATCCTGCTTCTCTTGTTAATGTGACGTACATTGCAGAATGTGCAGTATGAATAGCGAGCCATAGGAGAGAGAAGAGGAGTCCTGCGTTTGACAGTTAGTGAGCGACCGGAAGAGAGAAGAGAAGTCTGCACTCGACGCACTAGCGGTGATCGCGAGAGACAGAGAAAGAGGAAGAGTGAGGGAGAGAGAGACAGAAGAGGTTTTTTTCGCAACGTTACACGCTAAGGAAAGTTAGAGTGACTAAGTCGCATTGGTTAGCATAAAGTGTAATTAATTGTTTCTGCTGAAAACCTTTAAGCTGGAACTAGAAAATTTTGAAATCCCTATTGCATTTGAAAGTTTTAATATCGAAGTTAACTTATAATTAAAATCGAAATAAAATATACTTCAATTAAAAACTATGGTGGCCTGTTAGCGTAATAAAATGTTACACAATTATTTCATATCAGGATGTCGGACACACATTCTACCCATGGAATAAAAATCATTAATAAAGTGCATTTTTTAAGCCACAGAAGACCTTTATATCAGCAACTATTAGCAGTGTAACAGTGCGATTACATTATATTTATTCATTTTGTAAGGCGCTCTTCGTGAGAATTAAAACTCTTCTCTTTTTGTTTCATAGACAAATGCTATACTCCCATTTTAATGATTAAAAGCTTAACAATTTAGTAAAAGTCTACTCTATGTACTGTTGGAGCAAATAACACTGTTACAAAGGTATGTATAGCATTATTCCACGAATCGATAAAAGCTCTGATTGGATTTTTCCTATTAATTCCTTTCATCACTGACAAAGCTTATTGTGTAAAATAGAAGATAATGCGTACGCAAATATTATTTCCAGTAATATAGAGAGGAAGCATTTCTATGTAATTCTCTTAAGTACCCAAAGCAATGTTGCAAAAGCTTAATATTTTTTCAGGAACGAAGCGGATTAAACGGAGTATACAAATGTAATCACCCAATCCCAGTTGAACATCATAAAACTGTAGAATTTAATTCTTAGTGGTAGCAGACCAGACTTATTCATACACAGCTGATGTCAATATTTCATAAAAAAAATCTGATGTGCTACATCACATGACTTTCTCTACTCTTGTACAAACTATTTTTACAAACGCTTATTCTCCATATGCTTCATGTTAATCGAGATGTTAATCTTATTGCTAATTTTCTTGTAGATGCAAGGGGAATTGGTAGGCTTTAAGCTATAGTCAAACATTTTAAGAGCTGGTTGCTATGTGGAGTATTCCATTTTCTTTGCATTACCAGGACAAAAAAAACATTGAATAACGAATTTGAGAAAAAGTATAATTATTGGAAAATTTAAGGGAATAACAAGCAATATCTCGAAAATAGTTCACTCAACAAAAAAAATGTATGTGACAAAAATTGTGTATTTTAACGTGATCTACACTTTTTGCGTAGTAAAATTTTGTCCATCTCTTATGGATTACCAGTTATGCAAAAGTCGTTCACAATGAAGAATGCTTTTGGAAACATTCCCAGAAAATTCGAGATATACATTACATTTGTCATGAAAATATCTTAAACATATGATACTTTAATCAAAATCGATAGAGCCATTTTTGAGAAAATTAAAATTTTCGAAAAATATTCCATGTAAAGGGTAATCTGGGGTGGGGGGAAGATACTGAACCTAAATACCAAGTTTGGTGTTTATCCGACTGTTCGTTTCTGAGTTATGCTGTTCACAGACACACACGGACATGTTTCCAGAAATGTTTTTTTTATTTATTCAGGGGGTCTCAAAACATGTATTTCCGGTGAAATCTCGGTATCGAATTTTTGGGTGGAATACAATACTTCCCCTAATTACTCTACGTAGTACAGTAAGTAATAATGACGGGTACACAACAATCATATTTGGATGAATAATACAGCAGATAATTTTTGCTTCACACATGGCGTGTGCTGATTTAGAGGTAGAATCACAGAGAAAAATTCAATGCCATAGCCGGAATTTGAACCATGGGTCTTCGATTTCCCGTGCTATTGGTCTAACCAACTAAGCTACCATGGCAACATCCCAGTTTGACTGACTCGCATTGTTCCTGGCAAATCACAAGGTGTTCTTAAAATTTAAGAATGTAATTGATTATAATTATTTAATAATACCGGGACTTCAACTTCTGAGTTTGTAAGTCGCCATCGGGGTATTTTATCACAAAATGAATTTGATGTATTGTAATTTGCATTTCGCTTTAAGAAGTTTGGAATAATACGCCTGAATTGAGTATTGAAACGGGCAAATAAGCTGGATTCCGTATAGCTGTAAACCAACCAGTAACAACTCCTTTGAGACCAAATTTAACGGTTTAAAATATAATAAGCGCCTATAGAAAGTCTATAACTTTCATCCGGAAAAAAATAAACCCTGGAAAAGTAGAGCTTTAAATAAACCCAGAAAGACTAACAAGGAAATCGTAAAGGCAGTCAGAATAATAACCAAACTTCTGTTACATGATTGTAATGCCCAAAGAAAATAAACCCAAAACAAGGCGTAACACTCGCCACAACACAAGGCGACCCAACCGCCTGTGAAACACTCCCCACCAGAACTCAAAATCCACCAGGAACCCAACCAACGACTACAGCACCCGCAAAAGTTCTAAAACAAAAGCGAAACGAGGTATAGCCGACACCAGACGAGAAGGAGTGAAACTAAAATATCAGAACGCGGGCGGTTAGAGGAAAATTATGCAGTTTTTCCGAGAGAAAAATAATCGGCACAATAGGTTGGTTCATAAGTGGTTGTTAGTGTGAAAGACGGCGTTCAAATCGACTAAGAGGCACTAGATTACCTATACCGATATCCTAATTTCCTTATCCTACTATGCAATATACCTAATACATGCATTATATAAAATAACTGGATGTCTTAGTTTTCCTCTTACATCTTGTAAAGAACAACTCACTTTATATCAGAAAAGAGTAACTGTACTGTAATTTAATAGAAATTACTGTGGTTTTCTCCACAATTCGTGTCTTCTATAGTAATACATTACACAAACTTACAGATCGCCAAACTCTACCAACCTTTCCTTTGAATTTTCTATGGGTAGTAGATTTATTAAAGAAACCATTAACTGTATACAGTGTTTCCTTAATTTTGTCTAATGCAATTCTCAAAATCTTCGAAAGGAAAGTGTTTGCTTTTACATCATTTTAATGATCACTGTTTCCTAAGTTTATTTTTGCAAAATAATAATTTGAAAAGTTTCAACTCTGTATAAAACACTGAAAATAAATATATTATATATACATATACAGGGTGGACCATTTAAGGTGAGACTGTGGAACATCTCCAAAACTAAGCGTTGTAGAAAGAAATGTATTTAATAAAAGCCACTTGATGATGTGGCGTATTACTAAGCATTGTCATTACCAGACGCATTATTGTGTTGCATTGTTGATAGCATTATTTGGTTCCTTTGATTACTTTTTTCGCTTAACGATCCCTCCTTTGGCACGGAACACGCCAGAGATAGGGCTTTGTTTGAAAATGGTCGGGTATGACGCCAACCCTGGATGGCTAGATACGGTTGGAGGGGAGAATATAGTTAGCATCTCTTGTGTGGCAGCAGGGGAAGCAGCAAGTCGCGTGTGTGGTCAGTCCACGACTCGGGGGCATCTTCTTCCATCCTGTTTTCCTACGTGCAGAATGAAGAGTCGACAAACATTTGTCAATAAATTCCAGGTAATGTGTGTTATGTAATGCTTTTGTATAATGTAAAACCTCACGCCTTCATCTAAATCTAAACACCAAGGTCCCGGTCCTCTTGCCGTTAGGCAGTTACGCTCCCCCATGTGCGTGTTGGTATGATCGAAATTTAATCACTTACTGGAAATCTGTTGGACGTCACCCCAGCATATAACAATATTATGGGAGAAAGTAAATGCCATTAGTCGTGTTTTGTTTGGAAGACTAATTTAACTTTTTCAAACGGAAACCTAAATTTTGTACGTTACTTTCTCATTAGAAAATGTTTTATAAAAAGCTGTTTATTATATGATGAGAAATAAGGAAACAAAATAAAAAATATTGGTACCAATTACGAAACCTAACTTGAGCCTCAAATGACCACCCATGGATGATCCAACCTGTCAGTGAGCTCTTCGTACACGATCATTCAGAATGTTCGTTGTTTACGTTGGTGTAAGAACAACTGCAAAGTGCTTTATACAAATGTTGTTTAGTGTTTTACGAGGAGTGAGAAAACAACATGAAAAGGAAGGTTCGCGTTTAAAAAAATTAAGTTGACCCTAAAATGACCATCACAACTTCCTCCAAATAAAACAGGATTAATGGCATTTACTTCCCTGTAATATCAAACAAGTCTTATTCAAGACACAGTCTCGACTTAAGTGGTTCATCCTGTCTGTGTGTGTGTGTGTGTGTGTATAAAATATGGAAATGTCCCTTAACTAAAGCATATATATTTGTATATATGGAGAAGTCTGTTCACATACCATACAAATGATTTCAGTATTAAATTTTGATCCTTCAATAACTTTAATTATAGTATTGCACAGACCGTATTATTGCAAATGCCTCGGTCATTGTTAACGCTATGCAAGGTGTGCATATGGCCTTACTATTCCTAATGAATAGAAATGTAATTCCTAGACAGCTTTTATAACCAAGAACGCAAGAACGACCCTTTGTCCTAGCGTAGACGTATTTTAGGTTGGTGGCTTCTTGCCTATATTGACTTCACGGAGGACAATACTGCACTGTGAAAGTAAAGGGAACCTGTTTGCGCTGCGTCGGAGAACCAGCTGTGATAGAGTGCTCTTATATACTAGTAAACACATGTACTCCATTCTCCAGTGCCAGTTAACCTCGCGGCGAACTGGGACAAAAAATTGCACCTAGTCATAGCTTAATATGGCTGCCTCAGGATCGAGCGTTTAGGTCTGAAGAACAATTATATTACTAATTGCCAGGCGTGCTTCATAACCGCGAATGCTCACAAACTCCCTAAGAATATTTCGGGTCAAAGACGTCTTGTTATCGTTTGCTGCAGTTTACATAATAAATAAAGGCTCTCATAACGTTCATTTTGTAAAAAAAATAGAAAATTACTTGCCGAAGAGTAATTTCAAAGCCACTATTAGTAGAATTTAGGAAAGTAATTTTAATAACAAGGATTTTGAATTGGATTTTAGGGTATAACTGTTGCTAGTACCAGTAAAGCATACAAGAGCTTCAAAATCAAGATATTAGTATGTTTTGCGTTTTCAGAACCCTGGATAGGGGTAAAATGACACTGAATCCTGTTAAAATTATCCTAAGCGTATTCTCATAGGCATAAACGTCAGTGAAAATGACACTTTAATTATCGATTCATTTTCGTATTGGGAATTGTGTTACTTTCATTGCATCCCCACAGTCGCTCTAACCATGTTTATTTAAACTCGATTGTTCGTGAAAATGTCCAAATATAACTATAATTTATGGTTTCAGATAGTTCTGTTAAGTGATTCTTACGTTTCTAACCAACATACGTTGTTGCTAAATACCAAGTTTAGTGTGTAACGTACTGATACTTTTGTAACGTTAAGAAATAAAAGGAAAGGTAACTAATACAAATCATCTAATGATCATACTGTTATAGTACTGGGCCCATTTTACAAACACTTAGAAACACGAAGTGTCCCCAGAGGTTACTAATTATTTAAGTCTCGTGACAAAGTATGAAAGGAAAGGAATTCGAGGATTCACGAAGTATCTGCTAAACTCGATAAACATTTGATTCCTTGCAGGCAAAGCATAGAACTATATTGTTTATAACACGAAATATTTGAACAATATTACATACTATGAATTAGCTACAACTCTGTTAAATTAAATTCAGTTTTATTTATGGACGCTCTTTAACTGCTATGGTACTTAGCGTACAATTCTATATGGGCGTGAAAGACCGAAAAGTTTGCTCAGAGGCCTCTATCAGGCCTCTTTTACGTGCCGTAAATCTACGACACGGGACCACCGGCTTTACTTCCCTTCAGAACGAAGGCATACTAAGGCATACAATCACCCTACACCAGCTTTGAACCCGCCACCTTGGGAAGTAGACGCTAGCATGGTAAGTAATACACCACGGAGGCTGTGTCGCTGTCAAGCTTCAATTTCTGTTGCATTATTCCTTCTCCATAAGGAAATTTACAGTTGAGATTTAACATGAAATATTCTCACTCTAACTCGACAAGTTGCCGAAAGTCGGCATGTGCACAGAATGTTTCAATTTAGAATGTTACTTATCCAAAATATTTTAGAGTAGACATTTAGACAAAGCCCAAAAAATGTGCCTGCACGACGACGCTTCCTTAGGCCCAGTCTGAATGCGATGCTTCCCCAATGGCCAACGAACTCAGACTTACTTCTCTCTCCAGGTCGTCTTCCTCGTCCCCGGGCTCGCTCAAGCCAACTCACACGTGACATGACGTCAGGAACACAGCGCCACCCAGTCCATTTGCGCTGCCATCTTTTGACTAGAGAGATGTAGTGTACCAGTAGGTAATGCAGGAAGATGGAACTTGCTGATGGTATTTACTTCCAGCCAGATGCAGATTGACGTCAAGTATGCTGGCAGCATTCTTGTAGAGGTCAACATCGATCAGCAGGGTAACTTATTTTGTGAGGAGGGAGCCAACATGGCTCAAACCAAATTTTCGTTTTTGAGTTACACCGTTCCAAGACACACGATCAAGGGACACACATACACGGACAGATTTCCTAAACATGCTTCCATTTTTGGATTCAGGAAATCTGAAACCTGTCTTTTCGGTAAAATTTCGATATAGAATTTTTCGGTGGAATGTAATACTTCCTCGACATAGGTAAGTATTAGAGAAAGTAAGAATGGACTGTCAATGAATCTGTACTTACAACTAAAGTATTATATTAATATTAGATATTCTTAAGGATTTATGTTATTTGTGCGGTTTATCAGTTGATAAATTAAATTGATCCGGAAGATGGAATGGTATTAACATTTAATTTTAAATATAATACGATGCAATGTATATAATATTAAAGGTGATACATATGCATAGTGATAAATGGTGATATATATATTGTGGCGTGTTATTAATTTTGTTGTCATGACTGTTGTGTAATGACGTAGCATTATTGTCTCCCCTTAGTTATATTTCGGCTTAATGGTCTTTCCTTTCGGTGAGGATCATGCCAAAGGAAAGGATCTGTTTGAAACCGTCTGATATGACGTTAACCTTGTCTGGCTTAGACACTGTTGGCCGGTCTACGGTTTCGTGGCATCTCCCTTCATCCTGTTTCCTTTGTACATTATGTAGAGTCGCCAAACGTTTGTGAATAAATCCCAGGTATGTGAAGCTAATGTGTGTTATGTAATCTTTCAGTGTAATATAAAACCCACGCGTTCTCTTGAATCTACACACTAAGGTCCCGGACATTTTGTTGTCAGTGAATTGCGCCCCTCCTCCCCACATGTGCGTGTTGGAGTGACCTAAATTAATCATTTTCTGGTAACCTTTTTGGTCTTCACTCCAATACGTAACAATATGTACAATGAAGCCAGTATTAATCATCATATAAATAATATTTTCAGCTTGTAAACTATTACTTTAAAGTTTTATAGGCTATGGTGGGTTTTGTTTTGTTGCTAATAAATAGCAATCGCTGTGAAATTTTGATACAATCCAATGATCCAAAATTTGAAACCAAATTAAATCTGTAATGGTTACTACACTTCTTTTTTTAAACCAATGGTTAACAATAAAACCATGTCCTGAGAATGGAATAAAATAGATTTCCGGAGCTTGCTTACAACTACCTTACAGGAGAAGAAAAAGATACTGAACGGTCTGAGGTCGGAGCAGATTATGCCTGTGTTTGAATAAGAGTTAGTTAACAATTACACTTCACTGTACTTTGACTTAGCGTTAAAAAATGCCAGCGTTTTTTTATTGAAGTAAACAAGAAACATGCTTTTGAGAAACGATTACTTTGTGTGTGAAACTTCTGTGAATTGGATTTAATTTCCTCATTGTATTTCCTTTCAAATTTTTCCATTGCATCTGTTCCAACATTAAAATTGAAATCTGCTTTGCGTCCGGCAACATTGTGTTACTATGTTGGCTCTCAATCTCTTGATTCCGAAAGCTTGTACAAATACTCCCATTCGAATACATGTCTTCAGCAAAGAAAGGAAATAGTGTTTACAACTTCATCTCTCACCAAGAAGCAAGGCCTCGATTCAGATGTTTCTCGCTTGAGAAGTTGTTTTCACGCCTAATGTTGATGGCGCTGTAGACGCCAAACGCGATCTATAACGACGCGTCTCTTCACAGTCGCGAGTTCATCGACTTCTTTTCTATCAGTGCCTTATAGAGGCACGTTGCCAGATCTCATCCCCCACCTCTTCCCCGTCTCAAGTTGGATGAAAAATCATTACGTTCATGCAAAAGTACACAGAGAGAGACAGGACCTTTTGATTGAAAAAGGGGAAAGGCTTTCTGATTGGATGCACAATCATCTCTGAGAGATACTTTTTGTGTTTTTGTTATGCTACGAAAGAAATGTCTCCGGAGGTAGAATTTTACATTCGAAGATATTAAAATACTGACTTTAAAACAATGAAACAAACATTGAATGTCATTTTTAACGACAAGATATGCAGAAAGTAATTTAATAATCATCTTATCAACTGGATTTCGGAATACGGTATGACTCGTTGCCATTACTTATAGGCAGAGAATAGAAATGAATTATCTAAAACGAAAATATTGCCAATTTAGATAACCTTATCTTTCATAAAAATTGTCTGCACCATGGTTTACTAATTTTTAAGTAGCTAAAATCTGTGTTATATGTCGGATATAAGATAACCTTGATTTGTCTAATAGTACAAAAATGTTCTCTTGTTACCTAATTGTAAGCGAGTTCTCACTTCAGAGCAAAAAAATTATATTTTATTTGAAAAGCTTTGCGGTGACCATTGTAGCAGGGAGTGGTATCTTTCTTCGCGCGTGTCCTCCCTCGTGGTCATCTTGGTGTCCGGGGTTTGATGCCCACTTGACTGCTCGTTCTTGTAGAAGCTGTGAATCAAGCCCTATCTCTATCTACCTCGGGTTTTGTGTGGGTAAAATCAAATCGCGAAATTGTGACCACGTGTTTTAATTTTAAAAGTAACGTATTTGTGACGCGCCTTTTGATTGACGGCGACAATAGTATAGGCTGAGACGTATGAAAAATAAATTGTACACTTTTTGCAAGCGTGGCGTCCCTGTGACGCTTTGGGATTTTTTTAAAATGTTCATCTCTTTCTTATTCGCTGTGTGCTGCTCTCTGTAACATGTTCTCACTTGAGCCAACTCCCTGTGTCGGAACTAACACCTCTTAGAACTGAATCTATTGCTATCTCCTTCTATTATCTACCCTCACTGTGCCTACCGCTTCCCAATTCCCTGGGTTTCAAAGCCGCTTGCTAATTGGACTGGCTGCTAGCACTCCTAACGAACGTTTATACAACGTATTTGACAAAGTTTGCTGTTTTGCACATACATTATTTACAATATTATTTACATTCTTTTTGCATTTGCCTATCCTTTCCTGTTATTTCCTTACCGTTGCATTTTATCTCCTATCTTACTTTATTAATGATTAATATAACTGCTGCCTGATTATTTATAGTCTCTGACAGATATTGTGTTTAAAAGATCCCTCACGTCATACATAACACAATTCCCTATGATTTTATTAAATGAATTATTGTTTATTCATTTAAAACCACAAAATTAAAACAAAAGTAACATTAATGACTGAACGTACTTAGTCGACTATTTATAAGATTTAATTCATTACTTACTGCATTATAATATCCAGTCATTTATTTACCACTAAAGGGCACGAACACTTATTCTACAACAAATAAGATAGAGTTATTTGAAAACAGACTCTCTGTTTGCCTTATATAAAAGTAACCGTTTGATATCTTTTTAAAATTCACTTTTATATTCTTTTCTGTGTACTAAGAAACATTTTCAATATAATTAGTATTAGAATTCATTTCCGGACTTGGATGGAAATCAGCTTTTGGTTTCAGACTCCAGCCTACGCTGATTAGTATTCATTTGAAATACAGTTCTTGCAAATATTTCAATTACATTGAAAGCATTGTATTATGAATAACTAAAAATATGACTGCCTGTGAATAAGGATGCACACACCCTATGTAATAAATTTATTTTAATTTCACAATTATGAATACTGCATGCATACCTACCTACCTAAATATAGCAACGACTTTGTAAAAAATACAAAATCTTGTATATGACAGTCATATTTTAAGATAAGGATGCAACCGAAAGACTGCAGCTCTAGTATCACGTGCATGGTCCGACTAGCCATTTCTCCACAGTTGATCTGTATAGTATTTAAGAAGCAGTATGAAGATAAATAAACTTAGCTCTAGAGATAAAGGTGTCACAAAATTTTTGTATATTGTCAGGCATTAAAACTCGCAAACATAATGCTAACACCGAGCGAATTTATACAATCGAAATATTGCAAGTTGAACCCATGGATATAGCGAATGCAAACCTCAGACGTGGGACTGCAACGATTACTTTTCAAATTTCCTATCCCAGTTGTCTTCTTATATCATGTATCAGCAGTTTCCACCGCCTGTGAATCACGCATTTAGTACGAACGGGCATTGAACACAATTAAAAAAGAAGCTGTACTCGCCTTATTGCATCCTGAGATCAATGTGTTGATCGTCTGCCGATTAAGTTGACGTGCCTTTGTCCAGTATCATCTCGCTAAGTGTTGTTCTCCGTGGTCTAAGGGTCTCGTGCTGGTCTCTAGTTCAGAGGACGCAGGTTCAAGCCCGGCATAGGGGGATGGATTTTTTTCGGGTGTAAAAATCCTTAGCATGGCTTCCTTCGGAATGAAGTAAAGCCGGTGGTCCCGTGTCGTAGATTTACGGCACATAAAAGAAGAGGCTAAGTTATCTCACTAAGTTTTCACTATCGTTTTGCTAATACGATCTGGTTAAAATTTTCACTGTCATTTCACTCTCTTTCGACATAGCCTCTTCTTTCGAACGGTTCATCCGCCGCATAGTCAAACACAGGACCTCTCTAATCTCTTACGGTAGCAGCACTCGCTGTCCAGCACTGAGAATAATGGGACAAAAACAATTCAAAGGTCCACCTTGGTTATCTTAGTCGAAAGAATACAGGTTCCAAAGCACTGAGGGCATCACAATATTTAAAATATTTATACAAGAATTTCAGAAATGTAAAAAATTTGATACGAAACAATTGCACGATTCTCTTTCCCAATTACCATTTTACGGAAGATTCCTAAGTGATTCATATGAAACATTTATGGTTTCGTTTAAGAACTAATGTATTAACGCGCATTTTGTAGGGTACAAGAGACAGGCATCAATACACAAGCCAAGAGCTCATGTAATATAAAGCTAATGGAAATTTATGGTTGAAAATTTCCTTTAACGAGCACTTCTCAATAGCAGACGCCTCTCAATAACGGATGTTTCAAAATTCCGCTGTAAAATAACTTTGGCTCAAAACTATTCAAAATAGCGGACATTCTTAATAACGGACGCGGATACTGAAACTGATCTACGAACGATAATTAAAAGTTCCAAATAACCGACAGCGTGAAAGAAAACTTTTGAAAGTTACTGGAATTCTTTTAACAATAAAAATTATCACACACTTTGAAATTTGTTGTAGCACTTTTTATTTCATGTAACCTAAGGTAAAGATCGTTAATGTGCACCTGTATGCATCTTCAAGTGAGAAAGCTGCGTATTGCTAAAATGTCAGAAAAGGACTATCGCTGAATGAACCGTTGCGGGTTGCTATTTTGAAAAACACAGATGAGTGACATTTTAAGAAACAAAAAGTATATACTGAAGCAGTGGGCTGGAAATAAAGCTTTGCAAGTTAAGTACGTTTTTGCAAACACACCTGGTTTGAAAGTAGACATTTTCATTTTTCAAAGGATCTGTCATGCTCGCAGTGCCAGTAAGTGGATCTCTCATACGCGAAAAAGGACTTAACGATTTTAAAGACCCTTTAGGCTAACTTGATAAATCTGGGAGGAGACATATCTCTTTTCGAAAAATATGTGGCGAATATCGGGCAATTCAGGTGACGAAAATATGGAACCACTTTGGCAAAAATGGATTCCATGAATTTGTGAGGGTTATGAAGAAATAAACACTTAACTGTGATGAAACCAGGCCTTTATTCAGAGCTCTCCCCAGTAAAATAATCACCTTTGTAGCGGGGATAAATAATAAAAGGTTTCTTGGCATCGGCTTTCTGACTCGGGAAGGATTTGTTTTGCCGGCTGCTCAGGTAGAGGGTTAATGGTTGGGTCTGTACTCTTATCTCAGGGAGTGTGGGTAGGAGGTGAATGACACTCGCATTTCTCCTTCAGTGGCCCGTTTATTCTAAAGATTTACACTGTATTCCTTTCACCGAATCCATTTTTGAGTGGAATACAATACTTCCCTTGCTTACTATACGTAGTAGAGAAAGTAAATATGCATGCTTACTATTTTAAACCTCTTTCCAGAATACATAATGAAATACTTTTAACAAAACTGTCATTATTGTTTGTATTGCTCAAAGTGTACAGTTGTAAGTTTAAAAGCATGGTAATATGTACAGTGTTTTTTCTTCTGCAATTACTGTAAAATAATTCAGATATTTAGCCCGAGTTTATAAATTAAGTTACCGTAGACACCTGGTTATGCAATTAGCATACAACCTTACACGTTAATACTGTAGCTTACACAGATTTTGTTAGTGCGCTATTTTACTCAAATATAAAAAGGTTCACTAATTTAGGCATTCTATACCTTTCTTTCAACCGTAACATTGTATACAGTATTTTTATTCTTTTTTAATTTTCTCTGCATGTACTTGGTAGGTAGAGAAGGTATTGCTTTCCACCCAAAAATGCAATACCAAGATTTCACTGAAAATACATGTTTTGAATCCAAAAAAAAACGATTTTTGGAAGAGTGTATGTATGTGCGTGTCTAAACAGCATCGCCCAAAAACAAAAGTAGGATAAATACTAAATTTGGCTTTTAGGTTCAGTACCTTCCAAGGATACGACACAAAGATTTTCAAATAAATCCGCTTACATCAAACTACCCTTTACGAGGAAGATTTTTCGCAGTATTTTATTCCCTAAAAATGGCTATAACGATTTTGATTAAAATGCTATATATTAAATATATTTACATGATCAATAAAATGCGTATCTTGTATTTTCTGGGAATAGCCTATGAAGTCCTCTTCTTTCGGAAGGAATTTTGTATAATCATGTACAACTGATAAACCTTAAGGATGGACGAAAGCATACTACACAAAAAATGTAGATCCCTTTAAAACACATAATTTACTTCAAATAAGCTATTTTGTGGCATAAAACGTTCATTATTATAAATGGTTCAATTTGTTCATTACTTGGTCATTCTATTAAAAGTCCTGTCAATATTCAGTTTCTCACGATTGAATGGAAGCAATATGAAATTTTAAGACCGCGTGTAAAGTCCGGTTCTTAAATATGCTCTCTTTGTATCTATAACGAAATTTGTATTGTAGTTATTTCTGCAAAAGTTTGTTTGCATTAAAATGTGTAGACAGAAATATAAGTTTTTGTAAGAATAGTTTGGAGGGTAGAGAAAGTCATGTGAATGTATCACATGGAATTTTTCTACATAGGGACATTTTTTTGTACCACAGGTGTTCCCTATTCAGAAGTTTTACTGTTTACATATTTTTTTCATCTGGAGCTCAAACTGGAACATACAGTTAAATTCTGGATAAGGTGAAACCCCGGTAAAATTCTTATTTAGTCCACTGATCCTAAAGATTGAACTCAACTCTTCGGATGTGAATGCAGATATGCTATTCCCAAGCCGCGCAGGTGGGCATGAAAAACTTGAAACGTAATACAGGCACTGTTTTCGAAATATTAGTTTTTGTGGAAAAATGTCTTTTGTTGCATTCACACTATATCTCTACTCCCTCTTTTACTAAGAATTTTTAAAAAGCTTACTCTTTATCTATTTTTGGTTAATCCGGAAAATTACATATTTACAGATTTTGTGTAAATATAAGAAGAATACAGTAAATTAAAGCGATAGTCAGATCTTTTAAAAGTGGGTCCTTATGTGATGGCTGAGAAATTCCGTTTGCTTTGGATGACCACGAAAGAAAAAGAAAAACACGAATAACGATTTGCCGTTGAAAAAATGTGATGTATTACACTCGCAAGGGTAATCTGGCATGGAGGGATTTTCTTGAAACCTTTGTGTCGCATCTCTGGAAGATACCGAACCTAAATGCCAAGCTTGGTGTTTATCCGACTGTTCTTTCCTGAGTTATGCTGCTCACAGACAGACACACACACGGACATGTTTTCAAAAATACTTTTTTTGGATTCAGGGGGTCAAAACATATATTTCCTGTGAAATTTCGGTATCGAAATTTTGGGTGGAATACAATACTTCCTCTACTTACTATACGTAGTAAAGAAAGTAAAAATCTGATGTTACATTAAGATGACCTTCCCCACCCTCTATCTTTATCAGTGGGAATACAAGCTATTCTTCCAAAGCTTATTTTTCTATCTATTTCATTTTAGCGATAGTCAAAAGTTTAAGAACTGAACGCTATACGCAACCTTAAAATTACATATTGTTTCCATGCAATCGCAAGAAGCTGAATGTTTACTAGATAATCAGGTAGTGAACAATTCGAACCATTAATGATGGATAATTCGGAAATAGCTGGTGCCACAAACAAGGTTGTTGGAAATAAATTGTGTGTTTTAAAGGGATCTACATTTCTTGTGCAGTACGTTTTCTTCTATCAGTTATACTGGGTGAGCAATGCTTGACGCAACCGCGGGACCGGCCGGCAGCGCGCAGTGCAGACTGGTAGTAAATTTCCCCTCCGCTGCGCGAGGCTTCAGTGTGAATTCAAATCTTGCGCAAGTAGCACATACAGCCAACTTATCGTTAAAAGAAATTCATGACATGTTACAAGATAGTTATCACTAACAACATATACCCCCTCATTCCCGATTAAAACATTAGCATTAAAAGATAAAGTGTACATAACAAATCTACATTCCTTAGATGAACTTAAAACTAACCTTTGTCAAGAAATTGCTGCCATTTCTCAGAGGGAGCCGAGAGTGTAATGAGCAATTTCCTAAGCAGGTGTCAGACAGAAATGCTTGAACAAAAAGTGGGGCAGTTCCGTCATCCCCTTGCTTAATATACGCGAGTAATTTACTTCTTTATTTAAGTGTTATCTTAGGTATATCAGAAATAACTTAAGCTACTATAGTTACGGCGGACTTTGTCACCCGTATCGCTGACATAGCCTCGCCGGCCTGTGTCACGCGGCGTAACTGGTTGCGTGAAGGATCGTTAACTCCGCACAAGATTATACAAAATTCCTTGTGAATGAAGAGGACTTCAAAGGCTATTAGAAAATTAAGATACACATTTTGTTACCTAAATATCATTAATATATGTAATTTTAATCATAACCTTGAGAGCCATTTTTTAGAAAATCAAAAATCCGAAAATGTTTCAGGTAAAGGATAGTTTGTGGTGGGGGATTCTTTACGTCTTCGAGTTATGCTGTTCATACACACAGACCTTTTTCTAAAACATCTAATGCGCTACACTCACATGACTTTCTCTACCCTTGTGCAAACTATTTTTACAAACCCTTATTCCCCATCTACTTCACGTCAATCGAGATAAACATTTGCAGAATCTTATCGCTAAAATAAGGTAGCCTTTAAGCGATAGTCAAATATTTTAAGAGCTGGTTGCTCTGTGAAGCATTCCATTCTCTTTGCAAGTCCAGCACTAAAAAAAAAGAACAACAATAATAAATTCCCATTTGAGAAGTATAAGTATTGAAAAATTCAAACAAATAACAAGGAATATCTCGGAAATGGTTCACTCAAGGAAAAAAATGTATGTCATACATTGTTTGCTCTAACTAGCTCTATATTTTTTGTGTAGAACAATTTTGTCTTATTTTTTTACGGTTTCCCAGTTATGCAAATCCTTTTTGAATGAAGAATTTTGGGGAAATTTCCAGAAAATTCAAGATATACATTTTATTTGTCATAAAAATATCTTAAATATATGATAGATTAATCAAAATTCGTACAACTGTTTTTGAGAAAATAAACATTTTCGAATGTGTAAAAGGTAGTCTGCGGGGGGGATTTTCTTTAAAATCTTCGTGTCGCATCTTTGAAAGGAATTTGGTATTTATCCAACGTTTCATTCTTGAGTCATGCTGTTCACATACCTGCACACGGCCTTTTTTTTCTAAAAGTGCCTTTTTGGATTCAGGGTGCTTGAAAACATGTTTCGGTGAAATCTTGGTATTGAATTTTTGGTTGGAATGCAATACCTTCTCTACCTAGTGTTAACAATTTACCACAACTAAAGTGTTTCAATAGGTTCATCTGGGTATTATTTTTTATTTAAATAAGAGTAGGTATATGAAGACTTCCTTAGTGTTAAAATTTGAGGCAGTATTTTTATCACTTAAATGATTTCAGTCTATTGTATAATATAAATTCAATAAGAGCCCGCCTTAAAGCAATATGTGTATGTAACAATATATAAAAATTGTATATTACAGTCATTGAAAATGTTTATATTTTTGTATCCGTGTTTAATAATGTTATGTGAATGCATTACGTAATTTAATAATGTAAGAGCAGTGAGAATAATAAGTTTAAAGTTGCTAACAATGAGGTAACAATGAGGTAACCTTGAGGCAATAATGAATGTGAAACTTTAAATGCTACTAGTCATTATTGGAGCAACAATGTAAATTTTAGTGACAGTTTATAAAAATAAGCAATCAACAACCAGAAAAAGCTTTAGTTAAATAGAGGTATTCTATTTGATTAGGATTAGCCAATCAGAAACTGAAAAGGAGAAACATTTACAAATTCACAAGTCAGTTGCCTGCGGACAGTGTAACTGGATGCGTGATGCGTCCTCGAGAAATATAATACATATTCGTGTGAGACGAAAAATAATTTTGTGTGTTAAAAAGTAAAAGTAATTAATAAAAGAATCTCACAGCTCTCTATATCAGTGCAGTCTTATTTAAAATCATATCAAGCATTAATAAAAGAAGTGAAGTAAAATTATAATCTGTGTAAGCCTACATTCTTGTCGCATCACAGCCCTACTAAGAGAAACCTGTCTCTTAACACTTAAAGAAACAGTCAAATTACAAAGTTAATATTTTTAAAAATTGGGGCGAAGGCTACCGGAAACTGTTTATAGCATACGTGTGGTTGCAAAGAATTTCAAGTTCGGCTCCCCAATAGTTGAAATATAATAAAACTCCTACTTCAAATCGGCTTTTCCAAACATAGCAGCAATAAACCATCTTCTCAAATTTGCTTTCCATACGTGAAGCAATAGATGAAATTTATGCAGAAACCATTTCTTCCACTTTTAGGTTTATAATGACTTTAAATGTAGGTTTTCAAAGGTCTTCTTCTTAAGTCCAACGACTTTTCTCCGTTATAAACGTGACAGTAGTATTGTATTCGCTTCATCGGATTTTGAAAGCTACGTTTAGCAAATAGCCAGAGGGTGTATTGCAAGTTTTAGGTCTTACATCCCTGAACTGCAGACGTAGCCTAGTCGAGATTATTACTGCATCTCTTGTGTTGGGAGACGCCATTTCCTCTTCTCGGCAGGCAGTGAAGTAAACAAAGGCGCCATCTATTATGTATCGCACCTGCTGAGCCAGCGAAATTCGCTTAATTTACTTCTGATGGTACGTACATTAAAATATTTATTAAACGAGAAGGAAGAGGAAGGGGTGAAGGGTACTTTTCATTAGCTATCTCGTCGTCGTAAAATAATTGATGACACTTAGAGCACCAGCACACATCTCTCTGTGGGCAACGACGCATAAAACTTCCAACGCCCTCTGCGCTGCGCGATTAACACTCCGTCACACTGCCCCTTGTTCAAATACCTCCTCCCCTTGTCACATGCTCTGCTCATTATATTTTTTATGTCGCCGAGTTAGAAATGGAAGTGGCTCAAAACGCAGATTTTTCTTTATCCCCTCTAACGGCACATTTCCACTGTCAGCTGGTGCGCATCTGTTCACAGCATGTTCCTTGTATTTCCCTGATTCAAATGCATGAGTCTACCTGAGTGCATAGACCCCTTATAATTGGAAAAAACAACATAATTTGCTAGTTTTATTCCATACGTGCACACTGACTGTATAAAAACTGGTCCATTCCCCCCTCAATCACAATAGTGTTTTTCTCTCCTTAGGTAACTTGACTTCACCTGGTATCGAGTTATTATTGCTGTATGAAAATTCTGGTACGCAAAAACGAATCGATGAACGAAGTTACAACACTAGTCTGCATGATATCGGATGACTGAAAACTAATAAGTGATTCTGACTCACTTTTTATGCTGATTTCAGAACTGTTTTAAGCTCTTTTCTATCACGTAGTTTTTTCACAATTTCACTTCAAAAATATAGAGATATTGCTTCCGCCACAAAACATAAAATTGGGCTTGATGAAGCAATTTGTAAGGGCTCTACCACAGGATGGACCCTGATTCAAGTATGGACCCAAGAAATTTCCCTTCATTACACAAGACAAATTAAAGGGTGAAAATTTCGTTGGTCCTCAAATAAAGAAATTGATGAAGAATGGAGATTTTGAGAAGGCAATGAATGAGAGAGAAATAGAAGCAAGGTCCGCCTTTCGATCAGTTACTGAAAACTTCTTAGGCAATAACAAAGACCCTAATTACAAGGCCATTGTCGAAACAATGTTGGAAAATTTCAAGAAAATGGGTTGTAACATGAGTGTAAAGGTGCATTTTCTGCTTTGACATATCTACTACTTTCCAGAAAATCTGGGACATTATAGTGAAGAGCAGGGTGAGCGTTTTCACCAAGATATTAAGGAAATGGAGAGGAGGTACCAGGGGAGATGGAATGAAACTATGATGGCCGACTACTGTTGGATGTTGAGGAGGGACAATCATCTTCAAGGATCAGCAAGGAAGTCAAAGAAGAGAAAGTTCGAAAAAAATTAAATGAAACACTTCGGCTTCTTGTTTTATTAAAATGTAGTCATGAAATAATTTAGGAGAGTTCTTGAGAGTATCTTAAAATGTTTCTTGAATAAAACCCTACATTGTGTGAAATGGTATTTGAATACTTTTCTATGCTCATTAGTAAAATTGTCAAAACATTACTTCTTATTTTGTGTAAAAATCTGACGTGATAGAAAAAACGGAAGTTATTTCTAGAATCAGCATAAAAACTTGATTCAAGAATAAGAAATCATCTGACAAGAAGTTTGAAAATGCAGACTAGTGTAATCGATATGAAATGAAGGGCTGTTTTGGAAACCAGCTCCGTGAAAGAGTTTTGCTATAATTGCTAGTCAAGGAAACGCGAAACCAATACAACATAATTCGGCCCTCTAGAGGAAGGGGTAAATATTTATATACATTTGTCGTTAAACTGGAAAACAACTACTGCATTTATATGAGATTTTTTTATCAAAGACATGGAGAACGGCAATAAGGTCGACATTGAGATTAACGTTCTCTAGCATGAAAATACAAGGATTTAGTGTATTAACAAACAAACGTTTATAACCTTCGAGTTTATTTCTAATATTAGTTTTTTTACTTTCTCTACTACGTATGGTAACTAGGGGAATTATTGTATTCCACTAAAAAATTCGATACCGAGATTTCATCCGAAATGCATGTTTTGAGGCGCCCTGAATCCAAATTAAGCATTCCGTAAACATGACCTTGTGTGTGTCTTGTTATTTAGGTTCAGTATCTTTCAATGATGCTAAAGGAAGATTTTCAAAAAAAAAAAACTCCGCCCACACCAGACTAGCCTTGACATGCAACATCTTTCGAAAATTTTGACCTTTTCAAAAATCTCTCTAACAATTTTGATTAAAATATTGTATATTTAAAATATTTTATGAGAAATAAAATGTATATTTTTAATTTTCTGGCAGTGTCCCCAAAGGTCCTTTTCTATGTAGATGGATTTTGCATAACTGGTAAACCGTAAGAGATAGACACAATTTTATACAAAAATAAAAATGTAGAGCTCGATAAAACACATAATTTATGTCCTGTACATTTTTTGTGGAGTGAACCATTTCCGAGATATTCCTTGTTACTTGATTGAATTTTCCAACACTTATACTTGTTCTCAAATGTGAATTCGTTATTCGCATTTACTTTCTCTACATGTACAGTAAGTAGGGGAAGTGTCGCATTCCACCCAAAAATTCGATATCGAGATTTTATCGTAAATACAAGTTTTGAGGGCACATGTATCCAAAAAATCATTTTTAGAAAAAGGACCGTACGTGTGCGTGTATGTCTGTGTGATTGTGCGTCTGTGAAGAGTATAATTCAAAACCGAAAAATCGAATAAATGCCGAACTTGGTATTTGGATTACCATCTTTCAAAGATGTGACACGAAGATTTTCAAAAAAATCTCCCGCCCACACTACTCTTTAAATGGAAACTGTTTTTGAAATATTTTATTTTCTCATACATGGCTCACGTTTTAATCAAAATGTCGTATATTTAAGATATTTACATGACAAATGAAATGTGTATCTGGAATATGTTGGAAATGTCTCCAAAAGTCCTCTTCAAACAGAACGGCTTTTGCATAAATGATAAATCGTAATAGATAGACAAAATGTTTCTTCAGAGAAATGTGGACCTCGTTAAATCACACAATTTATGTCATTAACATGTTTTTGTAAACTGAACCATTTCCGAGATATTCCTTTTTATTTGTTTGAATTTTCCAATACCTTATGCTTTTTCTCAAATGGAAATTCCTTGGTTTTTTGTTTTTGCTTTTTTTTTATGTTCAAGAAAATGGAATGCTCCACATAGCAACCAACTCTTAAAGGATTTGACTATCCCTTATAACCTACCATATTCCTCTTGCATCTACAAGAAAATTAGCAATAAGATCTGCAAATGTTTATCTCGATTAACATGCAGTAGATGAGGAATAAGCATTTGCAAAAACAGTTTGTCCATGGGTAGAGAAAGTCATGTGAGTGTAACACTTCAGAATTTTTGCTAGTATTAGATTTTATTCTGGCCTCCATCTTTAGGGAAGCATTGCCCTAATGGTACTTTGCTAGCGAGAAGATGGCAACTGACTTGCAACGCTACCCTTGGGCGGTTCCGCCATATTTGGTGGCAGGTGCCAATTTAGTCCCTAGAACTGTGCTCGAGGAACAATGGTGGTCACACTCACAGATGGTGGGGCTAGATTAGTCGGTGCCAACATAAAAAGCTGCGTTCCTATGTCCACCTTCTATGTACATCAGTATACATGAATTCTCAAAAAAGTGTTTAAAAACACTCTTATTCGAACTAAACCCTGTCTGTTTTTCTTAAGGAGGGATTAAAATCTCTCTACCGGCAATGTTAAATTTGCTAACTTCATTTCCCTACTATCTCAGAAACTATTTAACCTGCTAGACTGAAATTTTCGAGAGTATAGATGCATTCCTTCTTAAACAACATTTACACTTTAAAGAGTAGTATGTCTTTATACAGAAGAAAGCATATTCTCTTTAGTTACACCGTTAAACTAAATTGGAGAGAAAAAGAGTCGCATATATTCACAAAGCAAAAAAAAAAATCGCATTACTTGGACATGCGAATGCGGCTATGGTTAGAAGTGGTACCAACTTGTACAGCAAAGCTTCCCATAAAAATTAGATAAAGCGTACCTTTGTACTTCTAAAAGTATAGGAGTTTTTTCTGCGAAATGATACAGTGATACAGTAATTATTGACGGACAAATATAAATAATTAAATAAAGGAACAAGAGCAATATAGAGAAATAATTGCAATACATAATTTCCGTACATTAAAACAATGTATAATGTAACAAGTTTGAGCTGAAATGTTTGTCCGGAAAGATGAAGGTAATTAGGAACCCAGATTAGCAAAACTCATTAGTATCAGCCGAAGTAGCGAATGCATTAGCTTAAATACACGATGTGACGAAAAGTATCCGGACACTCACACGCTCCGTAGAACTCGCCGACTTCCAACGTGGTCAGGTGACTGGGTGTCATTTGTGTCAAAAGCCTGTACGCGAGCTTTCCACACTCCTAAACATACCTAGGTCCACTGTGATAGTGAATTGGAAACTTGAAGGGACATGTACAGCACAAAAGCGTACAGGCCGACGTTGTCAGTTGACTGACAGAGACCGCCAAGATTTGAAGAGGTCGTAAAGAGTAATAGGCAGACATCCATCCAGACCATCACACAGGAATTTCAAACTGCATCAGGATCCACTCCAAGTACTATGACAATTAGGCGTGGAGTGAGAAAACTTGGATTCCACGGTCGAGCGGCTACTCATAAGCCACACATCACGCAGAAAAATGCCAAACGACGCCTCGATTGGTGTAAGGAGCGTCAACATTACACGATTGAACAGTGGCAAAACGTTGTGTGGAGTGAAGAATCACGGTGCACAATGTGGCGATCCGATGGCAGGGTGTGGGTATGGCGAATGCCCGGTGAACGTCAGCTGCCAGTGTGTGTAGTGCCAACAGTGAAATTCGGAGGTGGTGGTGTTATGATGTGGTCCTGTGTTTTTCCTGGAAGGGCTTGCATCCCTTGTTGTTTTGCGTGGTACGATCACAGCGCAGACCTACATTGATATTTTAAGCACCTTCTTGCTTCCCACTGTTGAAGAGCAATTCGGGGATGGCGATTACATCTTTCAACACGATCGAGCACCTGTTCATACTGCACGGGCTGTGGCGGAGTGGTTACCAACAATAACATCCCTGTAATGGACTGGCCTGCACAGAGTCCTGTCTTGAATCCTATAGAAAACCTTTGGGATGTTTTGGACGCCGACTTCGTACCAGGCCTCACCGACCTACATGGATACCTCTCCTCAGTTCCGCACTCCGTGAAGAATGGTGTGCCATTCCCCAAGAAACCTTCCAGCACCTGATTGAATGTATGTCTGCAAGAGTGAACGCTGTCATCAAAGATAAGGGTGGACCAACACTATATTGACTTCCAGCATTACCGATGGAGGGTGCCACGAACTTGTACGTCATTTTCAGCCAGGTGTCGGATAATTTTAATCACGTAGTGTATTCTGGGAATTGAATTAGGTTATAAGCTCAGTACGTTTGCAATCACGTAGGCGATAATTCCGAAAAAGAGAATTGAAAGGAATAGTCGAGATCTTAGCCAAGCCGCATGCTAACAAAGTAGCACTGGCACACATTGGATTTTAAGTATTGGCTGCGCATGAAAAATAGCGTTTGAGGAGGTGAGAAGTAGGCGGAGTTAAAAGTAATAAAGGCGTGTAATTTTAGATCAGATTGTTACTGTGGCTCTGGTACTTACATTCCTTCGAGCACACAGTTGTGCATACATAAATTTACTGTGGTACTGATACTTACTGCTCATGTGATATTTTAAGCGCTTAGTGACGTGCTTGTGTGAGTAACATTTCGCGGCGATTGCGAGAGGCCTCGCTGTGAGTCACTGAAATGCTTATCGGCAAGTTAGGTTTCCAATTTCTTTTATTGCGGAAGCAGCAACTTTGATACACAGAAGTTAGCAGATATAATAATTCAGTTGTTACAATTTAGAGTGTTGTGGTTCATAATCAGTTTTATTCTTTGTCGTCTAAGGGTCGGCAACTAACTTCAAAAACTTAAATATTACATCACATTAAATTTCTCAGTCAATTTCTAACTAGGATTTTTTTTTAACAATACGCCCACAAACCCTGAGAGAAACATCTCATAGCTTACCTTTAGAGAAGCGGCGCTCGAGACAGCTGAATCAACAACGAAACACTAAAGTATACGACACCAAAAGTGACAACCATTATTACTGCTTCAAATTGTCGCGACGTGGCAAAGATCCTATATCAACAGAATGTAGAATACAAAATGGCAAAACTATAGGGTCTTTCAACAAGAGTGTCCTATCTTTGAACTAAAATATTTCACGTTCTATAAATAATGGAGTTCTATTTCTTGTTTATTTTGGAACATAGTTAATGTCATTATGTGTGGAAGAGAACATCAGTTAAGTGACCGCCGCGACTTCGTTGGGTTGCGCGTATAGGGTTGACCCAATTTTCAATGACAGAAGAACGTAAATTAGGTCACAACTTCACGAATAACACGCGTGACGTTATGCATTAGATCATTTACTTTTTCTGGCTTATTGATATAAATTCGAGATTTAAAATAACCCCACAAAAGTAATCCAACGGCGCTAAATCACGTCATTTCGCGGGCCAGTTAACATCACCACCACGGGAAATGATGGAACCTTTTGAAGAGCCTCTCCATCTTCATCTTGGAAAAAATATGGACCAATAATTCCACCATACCAACATCCACACCAAACAGTAACCTTTTGGGGATGAAGTGGTCGTTCTGGAATCTGCATTGGATTGTGATTGCTCCAATAGCGGGAATTGCCTATGTTAAATCACTCAACATTAAGATCGTTATCTGAAGTGTAATGTATGCTAAAATGACATTTTTATTGCACATAATTTCAAGCTATTCTTCTTTACCATAACATATTTTCTTTCCAGCAAATAATAAATAAGTTATAATCTTTACTTTCTCTACCAAGTCACAATTGGTAGAGAAGGTATTGTATTCCATCTAAAAATTGGATATCGATATTTCACTGGAAATACATGTTTTGAAGCCCCTGAATACAAAAAAGCATTTTTTTAAAAAAATATCCGCGTGCGTTTATGTATGTGTGCATACGCGCGCCTGTAAATAGCATAACTAAAAACAAAAGTGGGATAAACACCAAGCTTTGTGTTCAGGCTCAGCACCTTTCAAAGATACAACACAAAAATTTTCAAGAACATCCCCCATCCTAAACTAACCTTTATATAGAACATTTTTCAAATTTTTTATTTTTCTAAAAAATTGCTGTAACAATTTTGATTAAAATACCATATATTAACGATATTTACATGAAAAATAAAGCGTATACCTCGAATTTTCTGCGAATACCTTGAACTCCTCTTAATTCAGTAAGAATTTTGTATACTCTTATTTAACTGGCAAGTTTTAAGTGATAGACGAAAACATACTACTCAGAAAGTGTAAATCTCTTTAAAGCACACAATTTATTTCAAATTAATTTTTTGTGGCATCACCCATTTCCAAGACATCCGATATCAATAATTCGATTTGTTCAATACATTGTCATTCTTTTTAAGTCCCGTCAATTTGCAATTCTTTCTCGCGATTACATTGAAACAATATGGAATTTTAAGGCCCTCATATAACGTCCAGTTCTTGAACATTTGACTATTACTATTCCCTTTGTACTGAAACGAAATGTGTAACGTAGCTATATCTGCAGAATTTTATTTCGATTAGAACGAAGTATATAAAATAAGTAACTTTTCTAAGAATGATTTGTACACCCACTAATAAACGATAGGGGTGGAGAAAGCTATGTGAACGTAACACATCAGATTTGTGATATAGGGTGGACCATTTAAGTTGGGACTCTACAACATCTCCAAACTTAAACGTTGTAGAAAGAAATATCTTTAATCAAAGTTGATTGATATTATGGGGAAAAGTAAATGCCATTAGTCGTGTTTTGTTTGGAGGACGTTATGATGGTTATTTTAGGGTAAATTTAATTTTTTAAATGGAAACCTACAATTAGGTTAAAATTAAATTGACCCTCAAATGACTATCACAACGTCCTCCAAATAATAGACTGATGGTATTTACTTTCATAATATCAAGAATCTTTTATTCAAGACACTTCTTCCTACAACGCTTAGTTTTGGAGATATTGTACAGTCTCAAATTAAATGGTCCACCCTGTATAATAGATCTAGGAAGCAAATTAATTTCGTCATGCGCATGTAACTATTTTAATTAATTTATTAGCAACTATTTAGAATAGCGTGCTAAATGGTTCTTCCAAGTTTTACTTCTGTATCTTAAGTAGTTCATAACAAAATGGGTCAGAAATATTTTTGGACAAATCGAATTTTAACATATAGGTATATACAATTATTATTGAATATAATCCACTAATTATATTACTTTTATATTGAAAATGTATCACATATTAACTTTATGCGTTATTTTCCCTATAAAAAGCTTTATAAAATAAAAAAACATAGAATTATATAAGATAAATATATTTTGACCTTCCTTAGAAAATTAAGGAATATTTCAGCAACAACCCGACGCAATAAGATGGATAATTTTAGACTAATCAATATCCCATTGTGTAATGTGTTCATTAATATATAAAGAATAGATATGTAATTATGCCATATATTCCCTTTTAACACTGGCTGATTCAGCGGCGCGGGTTGCACCTGTTCTGTACAGCTCTATTTCCCCAACACACAACCAGTCATCAGATCCTGTTGCAGAGGTTTACAAGAGGATTACATTTCCAGGCGTACAGCGCGATATTCATTTTTCTTTCATTTCAAACTTTCATTGTTTCACAATGTTTTTATCGCCGCTTTCTTTTCTATCCTTATACCATCCATTTATGTATCGCATCAACCGCCCGTCTTTGTTTACTTAAGGACAGCTGATACTTCTTCCCAGGCTTGTTTCTTTTGTTTCCCTCCATGTTTCCCAATTGTGTACGCTACTTAATGCCATTTCTCAGTTTTTCCTAACCAACAAGTTTTTTTTTATTCCTTTGAGAGAAATTGTAGATAAAAACTTGAACAGTGTGGGCGTATGCTTCTACACTAAACCTCGAACGCATTACTCAAGTCTTTCCTTATGTATGCTAATATTACAGAGACAGTTTGTAGGAAGGGTAATCTGAAAAGCCATTCAATCGATCCTGATAATTCTGTCACCATCGAAAATTCCTAATCTTTTTGACAGACATAGGCTATAAAACACCTTTTAATTTTAACTCGTAAATTACTAAAAAATTAAAAAGGATTTATAAAGTCTTGTACATACATGGGCGATATAAAATAACACATTTGCGAAGAAGGCTTTGCTTTTCGTTCACAACGAAACGAAAGATCGTCCACTCAGTTTATAACGCTACGGTACACATGCAGTATTAGAACATATATTGTAATAGCCCTCATGTAAGAAAGTTTCGCTCTATTTTCTTTGCACTTATATTGCAATCAAGTTCATTAGCAGGGTATGCTGAATAATTGTATAAAAAGATAAAATAGCTAAAAGTGTTATACACCGGGGTGAGGTCAAAGGGTTTTGCAGCTAATTTAGTTACCCCGGTATAAACATTGGGGGATGTAACAGCAGAGCCAAACGAGAGATTCCAGGAACTTGCTGCACAAATCTAAAGCAGGCGTGGGGTTTTCATAACAGAACTCACATTTAATACATTACTTGTGGTTTATTAAAATAATCATGGTGCCGCTACATCGTACACAAAAGGTTACAGACAAACATTGGAGGGATGCTCCACGTATGCACAGGGCAACCCACATTCCTACATACACAAACCACACACTCTGAAGACACACACAAGACTCACGCTGCTAGTAACGCCACTAGACGAGAATTCAAAATGAATGTCATGGCTACAGAGCAATAATGTGTCCGACGTGAAATGAGTCCGACGCACAATACAAACACATACGCTACAATATTACAAATCACTGAACTGATATATTTTTATAAGTAACAATTAAGATTATTTTTCTCGATGGTCGCAGACTATGCGTCTTTTCCAAAGCGGTTAACTTGGTGGCCTGGGAGTGGGAAATCTCATATTCACCAGCTTCAATCCTATTTTGTTGTGTATGTTAAGGGTTTCTGTAATACGTGAAAAATATGTAGCTTGTATGCTATTAAATAACTACGACACCAAAGAGAAGGTACAAAGGTTTGAAGTTTCATCTACTGTAATTATTTAAACCAGTATAGGCATTCTTGACCCGTGTGTCAAGCAACCTCCGCCCCTCCCCTTCTCGCTTGCTGTTTGCAACAAAAGCAGTCTTCTAATTCAGTGGTGGAACACTACTTAACGCATATACAAGAAGTAATACACAAGAACTGGTAGTACATTTAGAGACGAGTGGGCTCTTGCAGTATTTTGTAGATACAAATATGCTGCAATGTACTGTGTGTGTGTTTATTTGTGCGTACTTGTGTATGTGTATATAAACAGGTGGACCTTTAAGTTGAGACTATACAATATCTCCATAACTAAGCGTTGTAGAAACAGATGTCTGGGATAAAAATTGCTTGATATTACGGGGGAAAGCAAATGCCATTAGGCTTATTTTATATTAAGGACGTCATGATGGTCATCTTAGGGTCATAAAAAATGCAGGCCCCCATTAAAAAATTAAATTTACCCTAAAAAAACAAAACACAACTAATGACATTTATTTCCTCCCATAATATCAAGCAACTTTCATTGAAGACGTTTCTATCTGCAACGCTTAGTTTTTGAAATACTGTACAGTCTCAACTTAAATGGTCCACCCTGTGTAATAAACTATGTGTTTTAAAGGAATCCACATTTTTAGTGCGGTACGTTTTCGTCTATCGCTAGAAGTTTACCAATTAGAGAAGATAATACAAAACTTCTTCCGAATGATGAGGACTTAATAGGCAATTCCCAGAAAAACTTTGTCATCAAACCATCTTTAATATACAGTATTTAATAAAAATATTTTTTGTTCAAAACCGCTAGAAGCACAATTTAAAAAATCAAATTTCAAAAGTTGTTCCATATACTGAGATGTTTGGGGTAGAAATTTTCTTGAAAATCTCCGTGTTGCATCTTTGGAAGGTATTGAACTTGAATACCAAGTTTAGTAATTATCCGAGACTTCGTTTTTGAGTTGTGCCGTTCACAAACACACTGACACACGCGCGGACATTTTTCTAAAAAGGATTGTTTTTTATCCAGTGGGTATCAAAACTTGTATTTCCGGTATCAAATTTTTGAGTGGTCTTCTCTACTGCTAGGCCCTGGCCGTAATTAGTAAGTCAACTTCAACTGAAGCAAGATATTTATTTACTGTAAAACCTAATTATTTTAGTTACTATCGATCCCTTATTAATGGTTGGAACTGTTTATATCTTAGCCATGCTTTAAAGTTCTGCCAATATTCACTTGTTTTTTCACTATTGGAAATAGTATGGGATTTTAAGGCCAGCATGTAGCGTCCAGTACTTAAACATTTGGCTATCACTGTTCCCTTTGTATCTGTAAGAAATGTGTAATGTAGCTATTTATGCAAAGGTTTATTTGCATTAAAATTTAGTAGATTAGTTTGTACCTACACCCATTATAAAGATAGAGGGTAGGGAAAGTCATGGGAATATTTCAAATGAGAACTTTTTTCCTTTGGCTTTTCGTTTGTATCGTTTCTCTCACTAACGCTAAAAATAATGGGTTAACATAGTGTAAGTATATCGTTGTACACAGTATTCATTTCTGGTGCTATTCCAAATGAAAGCATTGTTCCAAAAGCATTATGTACTATACAACACAGAGTACTCTAAAATACAATACGTGATCAAAAGTATCCGGACACCTGGCTGAAAATGACGTACAAGTTCGTGGCGCACTCCATCGGTAATGCTGGAAGTCAATATAGTATTAGCCCACACTTAGCCTTGATGACAGCGTTCACTCTCAAAGGCATACTTTCAATCAGGTGCTGGAAGGTTTCTTGGGGAAAGCAACCCATTCTTCACGGAGTGCGGAACTGAGGAGAGGTATCGATGTAGGTCGGTGAGGCCTGGCACGAAGTCGGCGTTCCAAAACATCCCAAATGTGTTCTATAGGATTCAAGTCAGGATCTGTGCAGGCCAGTCCATTATAGGGATGTTATTGTCATGTCACCACTCCGCCTTGGCAAGCGGAGGTGCAAGCCCCCTCCAGGAAAAACACGACCACACCAATACACCACCACCTCCGAATTTCACTGTTGGCTCTACACACGCTGGCAGATGACGTTCACCGGGCATTCGCCATACCCACACCCTGCCATCGGATCGCCACATTGTGTACCGGTATTCGTCACTCCACACAGCGTTTTGCCACTGTTCAATCGTGTAATTTTGACGCTCCTTACACCAAGCGAGGCGTCGTTTGGCATTTTCCTGCGTGATGTTTGACTTATGAGCAGCCGCTGGACCATAGAATCCAAGGTTTCTCACCTCACGCCTAACTGTCATAGTACTTGGAGTGGATCCTGATGCAGTTTGAAATTCTTGTGTGATGGTCTGGATAGATGTCTGCATATTACTCTTTACGACCCTCTTCAAATGTTGGCGGTCTCTGTCAGTCAACAGACGAGGTCGGCCTGTACGCTTTTGTGCTGTACATGTCCATTCAAGCTTCCACTTCACTATCACATCAGAAACAGTGTACCTAGACTTCTGACACAGTGACACCCAAATCACCTGACCACGTTCGAAGTTCGTAAGTTCCACGGAGCGTCTCATTCTGTTGTTTCACGATGCCTAATGACTACTGAGGTCGCGAATAATGAGTATCAGGCAGTAGGTGGCAGCACAATGCACGTAAGATGAAACACGTGTTTGTGGGTGTGTCCGGGTACTTTTGATGACATAGTGCACGTTCATCGTATCTGAAGGCATAAAACGTAATGTTCTTTCAACATTATATATCGTAGTTTTCATGTGAAAAAAAATTTGCAAACTTCAACAATACAGGAACTTGCAAGAACTTTATGAAAACGACAGAATTGTAGACAATGTATAGAACATTTATTTAGTAAATTCAATGTTGTATGTACTAATACTGTTTGTACTTTTCATTGTAATCATGTTCTGTATTCTGAAGTAGTCGGGATATGTCATGATAATTGAAGCGACAATAAAGAAATTTAAAAATGCTATAATGCTGAATTTCAATTATATCTACTGAAGCATCTGCTACGTTGTTTCAGCTTAGTACAATAATTAGGTGTTGTACACAACTGTTTAAGGTTTCTCATTGGCTCTTTGGAATAGCAAGAATAATCTCGCTACACAAATATTGGCTGTGGTAGGTTTAGATGATTCACCTAGTATACGACAGGGAGATATTTTAGGCTATTTTGTAAGTCTGAGTCCTATCTCAGCAAACACCCAAGCGAAACCCCAATGCATTTGCTTTTCAAGTGATTAATCCTTAAAATACTTGATCAAATAAAACGAAGTGTTAATAATTTCAGTATGTTTTGTAGCGAGAAAGTTAGTGTTATCAATTTTCCAATAGGTTTCAATAATCTAATACTCATGTTTTCAAGTAAATTATGCGCAATTGTCACACAATGTTAATTTTTTTACATAATATAATTAATTGCCTGAAATCATAATTACTCGGCTATGAAATTCAAATTCATTTTGTATCACTAGGCCGAAAAAAATTACCATGTAAACATTAACATGTAAAACGTTTTATTCTTCATTTCTGAGAATGTTAGAGAAAATTCTGATTTATTATGTTTCTCTACCCTCAATACCTTTTTAGTGGTTATACAAATAATTCTTTCTAAAGCTTATTTTTCTACATCATTTCAATCAAAATAAACCTTTCTGGAAGTAGCTACATTACACGTTTCGTTATAGATACAAAGGGAATAGCGATAGTCAAATGTTTAAAAACTGGAAGCTACACTCCGGCCTTAAAATTCCATACTATTTCCACAACATCACGAGAAACAATTGAATGTCGACAGGACTTTAAAAGAAGCCCTGCACAATGCAAAAAAACGTAACTTGAAGGTATCTGTGTTTTTTAAAGAGATCTACATTCTTCGTGTAGTACGTTTTTGTCTATCACTTAACTTTTTTACTTATATATGGTTCTAAAAAAATTCCTTCTGAATGAAGAGGATTTCACAGGATATTCCCAGCAATATACATTTTTTGTAGTGTAAACATGTTTAATATTTGGTGTTCTAATCAAAATCATTAGGGCCATTTTTTAGAAAATAAAAAATTTCGAATAATGTTTCATTTTAGGGGTGGTTGGAGTGGGGAAAGTTTCTTTAAAAACTGCGTGTCACATCTTTGGAAGATGCTGAACCTATATATCAATTTTAGTATTTATCAGATTTTTCTTTTACTCGTAGACCTTTTTTTTAAAAATACTTTATTTGACTATTCCGGTAAATCCCGTTATTGAAGTTTTGTAAAGAATGTAATACTTCTCTACTTCTATGTACTGGTAGAGGGAGTAAAAATGTGTTACACTCAGATGACCTTCACTAACAACTATCATTTATTCTCATATATCTTCGACAAACTATTTCTACGCAAGTTATTGTTGTATCCGTTCCACGTTTATCGAGCTAAGCATTCGCAGACATAGTTTCATTGAAAGTAGAAGAAGCATAAAGGAAACTGAATCCTTTCAGATATTAAAAGCGGCTTGCTATGGCTTTAAATGCCCCAACTCTTTCAATGACATCGCTAGAAACAAAACAATGGCAATAGAACTTTAAACAGTCTGCAGTACGTCTTTTGTCTATCTCATAACCCTTATCAGTTATACAAAATCATACAAGATTCCTTTCGAATGGAGTTGACTTAAAGCTTTTCCCAGAAAATTAAGAATATATATTTTATCTGTTGTGTAAATATCTTAAATAGTTTACATTAATTAGTCACTGGTCCTTCAAAACTCAAAGGTTATAAAACAGATTACAGTTTCCTAAACATGTATAATAGTATAACGTTAAAGTAAAAGTCAAGTAAAAAAAATTAAAATTGAATTATACTCAACACATTTAGTTTAACTAAATATTATTTCACAAATTTCCTAAATTTTGTTTCCTCTCTGCTTTGTTTAATATTTCCAGGGAGATTGTTAAACAAATTTGAACGTAGGACCATGGGTGATTTGTTGTACTTAACAAATTATGTTTTGGTACTACACACGTATTGCACTTTCTTTTTTTCAAATTCTTTCAACACTAGAATTATCAGTGATATTACTATATACTCAAGCACCCTTCATGAGATCAACGATTATCGAAGAATATCAAGGAGTCCTAGAAAGGCTAGTGGCCACACTGGGGTAATTGGAAATGAAAATGCAGACGGGCCAGCTAAAATGAGAACGCAGGACCCATTTATAGAACCAAAACCGGCCTTGGTTATTATTAAATTGGTGGCAAGGACAAATCTATTAGATGATTCAAAGACAGCATGTAGAATACTGCGAATACATCCAGGAACAAAGACATGGAAGGTTAATGATTCAAGAGCCAGGGTTTAGAAGGAGTATCAGTCATTAAATTAAATAGGAAGACAGAGGCTCATGTGGGTTTGATGACTAATCATGGGAATTTTTAAAATCCCCTGCAGATAGCGTGGAAGACACAAAATGCAGGATATGTGAAGTAAATCAGGAAACGGCCTCGCACTTAATATTTCAATGTGAAACACTGGAAGTGAATAGATAAATCAATTTCGTATTGTTAATCCAAATGAGATGGTATCTAATAAAAGCCTAACCAATGGACTCCTGAGTGAGACTTACTAGAATTTAGTGAGGTGATGATTGAGAAAACAGGGAGGAAACCGCAAAATAAATCTGAGGTTTCATAACAGGCAGGTAGGAATATGTCCCTGCTATTCGTCTCCCTGTCAAATATCTATTCTAAACTAATATACCATTCAATCAAACTTAGAAAAATAAACACTATGTAATGTCAACATTTTATTAAGTTTAAGACAGTCTCTAAATTAACTCTTAGGTGCTATTTAAATGCAATGAAAGATTCTTTTATGAATCGCAAATATATTTTGTATTAGTATAAATGTTCCCCAAAAGCAAATGTCATCTGGGTTTTAAATTGGCATAATAAAAAGATAATAGTGTTTCATAACTCACGTTAGTGTTCAATATTACTTTCTCTACTACGTACAGTAAGTAGGGGAGGTATTGCATTCCACCCAAAAATTCAATACCGAGATTTCACCGGAAATACATGTTTTGAGCCCTCCTGAATCCAAATAAGTATTCTTGGAAACATGCCCGTGTGTGTCTGTCTATGTCTGTCTGTGAACAGCATAACTCAAAAACGAAAAGTCGGATAAACACCACCAGGTATAGGTTCAATATGTTCCAGGGATGAGACATAAACGTTTTCAAGAAAATTCCCCCAGCCGAAACCGCCCCTTACAAGGAACATTTTTCGAAATTTTTATTTTCTTAAAAACGGCTATAACGATACTGATTAAAGTTATGTTTAAGACATGTTTATGGAAAATAAAATGTATATCCTGAATTTTCTAGGAATGTCACCAAAAGTATTCTTCATTGTGAACGACTTTTAAAACCGGTAAACCAAGAGATAGACAAAATTTTACTACACAAAGAATGTAGATTGCGTTAAAATACACAATTTGTCATATACTTTTTTTGAGTGAACCATTTTCGAGATATTCCTTGTTATTCCCTTAAATTTTGCAATACTCATTTTCTCGAATGGGAATTCATTATTCATTTCTTTGTCTTGGATATGTAAAGTTCATTAATCTGTGGCAAAGAGAATTGTGTTGCACATAGCAACCAGCTATTAAGAGATATGTCTATGCTTAAACGCTACTGTATTTCTATATTGCCCTTGCAAACACAAAACACGGGGAACATAGTACACCTTAAGCGATAGTAAAATAGTTTTATAACTGGTCGCTCTGTGTAAAATGTAATTCTCTTTACGTGTCAAAAGATCGTTTCTGCAAATGTTTATCTCGATTAATATGAAATAGATGGAGAATAAGAGTTTGTAAGAATAGTTTGTACAAGAGTAGAGAAAGTCATGTGCGTGTTAACACATCATATTTTTTTATGTACTGGACATGCAAAGAGAATGGAATGCGTCACATAGCAAGCAGCTCTTAAAAGATTTGACTATCGCTTAAAGCCTACCATATTCCCCTTGCACCTACAAGAAAATTAGCAATAAGATTAACATCTCGATTAACATGAAGCATATGGAAAATAAGTGTTTGTAAAAATAGTTTGTACAAGAGTAGAGAATGTCACGTGAGTGTAACACATCAGATTTTTACATTTTGCACTATGTGAAATCTTAAGGCCTGTTTTTTTTAACATTGAGATGTAGCGTATTAATACAGAAGGATTTTCTCGCATCCTCTTGAAGTGTAACAATTTAGTTCCAAAGTCTCGGAATTATCCCTAGAGACCTAACAGAAGTGCTATCACTGCAGATATTAACACAACACTGTTTTAAGTTCAAGAGAAATAAGAGGGACCCCAAGGCAGAACCTTGAAGTATTCCACCATTTAAACAAACTGTAGGTAATTTATATGAACTTCTTCTGTTTCCAGATACATATATAAAAGGCTTCAATATAATGTTTACGTCCTTTAAGTAGAATTAAAACTACGTAATACCTCTCCTCGCAATCCATAAACTTCAATTTTCTCGAGAGCAAATCATGATTTAAAAACTGTAGTGCTCGATTTATGTACAACATATTTCGTTTTGTCAAGAATGAAGAGCACAAACGATTTACTTATACAATGAGTTATATGGTAGAAATACCAGATTTATTGGAATGGAAACCATGTTGACATGGATTTAAATTCAAATTGTGATCCGTATAGTTTACTAGTATTTCTATTTATTTATGTATTATCGCTTAACTTCTAGCAGTTATATTGCAACATAATATCTTCTTAGCATGGAAAGTTTTGAAAACATATTACAGGCCTGTAATTTTCAACAGTTTGCTGCTACCCTTTTTTGAAAATCTGGATGATTTTGTTGATTATAAATTCCTCAGAGAAAATACCAATCCTAAAAGACAAATTAATTAGATAAGCTAATGGTTTAACAATATCACACATGGCTTTAAAATAGTTGCCGGAATTTTTGACCAGAAGCTCTCAATTTTGTGTTAATAATTTTCAATGCAGCGTTAATCAAAAAGAAGGAACAGATTTTAAATATGCATTTCTAATGAACGACAATAGATAGCAACACATACGAGATCATTGAATAGAGGAAAGTTCAAAGTTTTAAGCCTCCACCTATTAGCGGCGCTGGGTTTGTTTACGAGAAAATGGCGACGCCACAGAAAGGTCGTTTTGTGTGCTGCAGTATGCAAAGAGTGAATCCATTGTTTCCTTGCAGCATGCATTTCGTTTTAAGTTCAACAACGAGTCGCCTTGTCATAAAAAATTTACAATTGATACAAAAAATTCGTAGAAGATGGTTGCATATGGAAACGAAAAGCACTGGTCGTCCTCGCATAGCAAATGGTGCTCATTTTTAACACATAAAATAAAATTTTGAACTTTCCTCTATTCAGTGACTATCGCATGTGTCAACATCTGTTGTTCCTTAGAAATAAATATTTAAATGTCTGTTCCTTCTTTTTGAAAAAACCTGTATATCTTCAGCAAACTCAAGAAAACATACATACACTGAGAAACTCCGTTAATCCACAATTTGCTTTCGAATTACTTTTACTGCTCATTTTCACGGGAACTTCTTAAAAAATCAGCTTTGATACTTTCACATGGTTTTCTCTACCCTCTATCTTTATTAGTGGAAAAGTAAATGACCAAGTAATGAACAATACGAATCATTAATAACGGATATTTCAGAAATGGCTTATGGCACACAATGTATTTGAAATAAGCAGATTTATATTTTTACTTTCTCTACTACGTATAGTAAGTAGGGGAAGTATTGTATTCACCCAAAAATTCGATACCGAGATTTCACCGGAAATACATGTTTTGAGACCCCATGAATCCAAATAAACATTTTTGGAAACATTTCCGTGTATGTATCTGTGAACAGCATAACTCAGAAACGAACAGTCAGATAAACACCAAACTTGGTATTTAGGTTCAGTATGTTTCAGAGATGCGACACAAAGGTTTTCAAGAAAATCCCTCCACCCAAAATTACGTTTTATATGGAACATTTCTCGAAAATTTAATTTTCTCAAAAATGGCTCTAACGAGTTTGATTAAAATATCATACGTTTAAGATATTTTCATAACAAATAAAATGTATATCTTGAATTTTCTGGTAATGTCTCCAAAAGTATTCTTCATTGTTACCGACTTTTGCATTACTGGTAAACCATAAGAGATAGACAAAGTTTTACTACACAAAAAATGCAGATCGTGTTAAAATACACAATTTATGTCATTATATTTTTTTGTTGAGTGAACGTTTTAGAGATATTGCTTGTTATTCCCTTAAATGTTTGAATACTTATTTTCTCAAATGGGAATTCATTATTCATTTTCACTTTCTCTACTACGTATAGTAAGTAGGGGAAGTACTGTATTCCACCCAATAATTCGATACCGAGATTTCACCGGAAATACATGTTTTGAGACCCTCTGAAGCCAAAAAAACATTTTTGGAAACATGTCCGTGTGTGTATCTGTGTGTCTGTGAACAGCATAACTCAGAAACGAACAGCCAGATAAACACCAAACATGGTATTTAGGTTCAGTATCTTCCAGAGATGCGACACGAAGGTTTTCAAGAAAATCCCCCCACCCCAGACTACCCTTTACATGGAACATTTTTCGAACATTTTAATTTTATCAAAAATGGCTCTAACGATTTTGGTTAAAATATCATTATTTTTAAGATATTTTCATGACAAATGAAATGTATATCTCGAATTTTCTGGGAATGTCTCCAAAAGCATTCTTCATTGTGAACGACTTTTGCATAACTGGTAAACCATAAGAGATAGACAAAATTTTACTACATAAGAACATGTAGATCGCGTTAAAGTACACAATTTCTGTCATATACATTTGTTTTGTTCAGTGAACCGTTTTCGAGATATTGCTTGTTATTCCCTTAAATTTTGCAATACTTAAACTTTATCTCAAATGGGATCTCGTTGTTGATTTTTTTTGTCTTGGATATGCAAAGAGTATTAATCTGTGGCAAAGAGAATGGTGCTGCGCATAGCAACCAGCTATTAAGAGATATGTTGATGCTTAAAGGCTACTGTATTTCTATATTGCCCTTGCAAACACAAAACAAGGGGAACATAGTACGCCTTAAGCGATAGTCAAATATTTTTAGAACTGGTCGCTATGTGTAAAATGTAATTCTCTTTGCATGTCAAAAGATCGTTTCTGCAAATGTTTATCTCGATTAGTATGAAATAGATGGAGAATAAGAGTTTGTACAAGAGTAGGGAAGGTCATGTGAGTGTAACACATCAGAATTTTTATAGTACGTTTTCTTTTTCAAAAATGTCTTTTTAATGAAGAGGGCCTTACAGGCTATTCCCAAATATCATGATGTAAATTTTATTTGTCATGTGAATATCTTTAATATATGGCATTTTAATCAAAATCATTTGACTATTTTTTAGAAAATAAAAGCTCTTCGAGAAATGTTACATGTAAATGGTAGTTGCGGTGGGAGGATTTTCGTAAAAATCTTCGTTTCGTATCCTTGGAAGATACTGAACTTGAATACCAAGTTTGGTACTTATTCGTCTTTTGGTTTTTGAGCTATGCTGTTCACAGAAACACACACGGAGCTTTTTCTAAAAATACTTCTTTTGTATTCAGGGACCACAAGACATGTATTTCCGGTGAAATTTTGGTATGGCATTTTTGGGTGGGATGTAATACCTTCTCTACCTACTATGTACGTGGTAGAGAAAGTAAACATTCAATGAATTATTCATAAATTATGGAAGTATCATCAGTAGACACACAGTCAATATTTAGAACACTGGTATATAGGATTTATTAAACACGCTTTATGCAAGAATATTATATTTATATAACGTTTTTGTCATCTGCATAAACTGTTAGCGAGCTTGTTCTTGCTTCGCAGTCCAGTAGATGACTCTGTTCTCATTGTTGTCCACATAGGATGCAGGAACATTGAAAGGTCGCCTGGTGAAATCCTCTTTGCTTGCAGATTCTGAAGTGAAAGCCGTGTGCTGCCATTCTTGTACACACGTTTCGGAGCTGGAAATTTGGTTCTCTCCGTTCTTCTGAATTCATGGCTGGCATAAGATGAAAGCTTTGATCTACTGCCAGTGCCTTTTCTTCCCTTTCTCTAACGTGGGCTTCGTTTGCTGGTGTATGCAATAGATTGTTCTTTATAGCTACCTCCCAGATGAAGTCTGTGGAATTCAATAGACAGACGAGTTGTAGAACAATATTATCATTCTTGGCAACGTTAGACATACTTTTTTATAATCTCCCATGCAGTGATATATATGGTATTTTAATTAAAATCGTTAGAGACATTTCTGGGAAAGTAAAACATTTCGAAACATGTGCCATGCAAAGGGTAGTTCGGAGTGGGGGATTCTTTGGAAATACTGAACGTAAGTATCACGTTTGGTATTTATTAGACTCTTCGTTTTTGAGTTATGCTATTTACACACACAGGAACCTTTGTCTGAAAATGCTTTTTCTATCTTTGGAAAGATGGTTGTTGCTTCACGTATGGAAAGCCAATTTGAAGTAATAGTTGTATGGCAGTTAGACTGTTGGGGAGCCGAACTTGATGAAGTAACTGCCCCACATATGGCACAAAGTTTCCGGTGGCCTTCGCCCCAAGTTTAAAAAATTAATGTTTCTTTAAATATTATATATATTTAGGTTTGCCTCGGCTGCGTCAGTATTAATTTGTAGAAACATGTTTCTCTTTGCAGGGGGTGATGCAGCTAAAGATTGTAGGCTCACACAAATTATAGTTTTTACTTCACTCCATTTATTAATCCTTCTCGCGATTAAATAACCCTTCCCTGATACAGAGAGCTGTGAGATTATTTATTAATTACTTGCACTTTTTAAACACGTAAACTTTATAATATCCTCGCCGTAATGATTTTTTTTCTCACAGTGGATACGTATTAAACTTCTCGAGAACGCGTCTCGCGTCCAGTTAGGAACGCTGTCTAATAGCAACTGGCGCTTGAATTAGTAAAATTTGCTCTATTTCAGTTTCTGATTGGCTAGTCCTACTGCAATTGAATACTTTTATTTAACTTAAGCTTTTTTCTGGTTGTTCATTGGCTATTTATAAACTGTCTCAGAAATTACATTATTGTTGCTCCAAGAATTACTAGTAGCATTATTAAAATTTCTAATTGATTATTGCCTCAAGGTTACCTCATTGTTACCTCATCGTTAGCACCTTTTGACCTATATTCTCACAGTTCCAACATTATTAAATTACGTAATACGTTCACATAACATTGTTATACATGTATACAATAATAAAAACATTAATACGATGCTTGTTACATACATTTTATATATTATACACGTATTTCTTTAAGGCGGGCTGTTATTAAATTTATATTACATAATTAGACTGAAATCATTTGTATTAAAAACATTGCCTCAATCTGGGACCTCAAATGTATTTCCGGTGATATGTCTGTCAATTTTTTGTTGCAATGCAATACATTCTCTTCCTACTAGGTACGTGGTAGAAAAAGTAATGAGACCGTAACGCTTTCACATCCCGTTAAGTTTAAGAGTTAGACCATTCGGTATTATAGGCCCAGATAAATTTATTAACATTGGTGAACACGACATTGCGCCAACAATTCTAGTTTCCTATTGTATTTCCCTTCTCTAACATTAAGAGAAACTCATGATGTATTCACTAATGTCCAAACCAGCCATAGAACCAGTTTCTTTTTTGTCTGAAGTAAACTTGAACACAAAAAGTTCAGTCTATCCATTTAAAGATTAAAAGCGAAATGGATCGCTGCAAGGTTTGTTCCCCAAATTAATGCGTTTTATGCAGTAAACGTAGTAAACCATGAGCTATTGCCTTCTTTTTAACAAGTTCCAAAACACACTATACTACTTTCAAATTCAAGTTGTACTCAATTTGTTTTTCTGCAGAATGATTAAGTTTATTTGACTCATGCTAACTATAGGCATGTAGATGCAGTATTAAGTTATTTTAAAAAACAGCAATTTTGTTATGTAACTTTTAACTTACTAAACTATAACTGAATAAACCTTAATAATTAAACACATAGCACAAAATAACTCTACTTGGTAAAGTCTAAATGTGTTTAGAAAGTAGAACTTTTGATGTTATTATTATTGTCGTTGCAATTGTTTTTTTTTTTGTGCTCATTACTTCACTTTTTTCAATCTCTCTTCCTCGCGCTCTCGTCTTTCTCTCCTTACCGTGTTATGTACTACTCCGCCACGATATGAGTGCGTTTGGTGGGAAGAGGAACCAAACAGTTAGTAACAATTAGCCGGCGCATCGGAAGGACAGTCAACTAAAGAAGACATCCGCAGCTCAGAGTTGCATTTTACGAGCGGGGACGAGGCCTGCAAATGTAATTTTTTTTATTTTTACTCTATATTCCTCTGTTGCCTTGCCCACTCACTCCCCTTTGATCCCTAGTCTTGATGACGTAAGGATTGTCAACAAAAGCAATGACACACTCCTCCAAGCGCACTCATATTGTGGTCGATTCCTACCTAACCAGTGATGTTTGGAAACCACTAATCACTTGTTTTTAGCCATACAGTCGTAAAAGCAGGGTCTAACCTTGTTACTCAAACTATGTAGAAGTCGTGTAATCTAATCTCAATGTTATAACATTCCAATGTTTCCACCTTTGGTTTCCATGCAAATTTGGTCATTAAATTTACTTATATAAGACACAAATCTCTAATAAGCATTTTATCTCTAGCGCTCGAGAAATCAGGCTGTAATACAGGAGGAAATGTTACCATAATAAGTGAATTTGTTTATTTATCCTGCTCTGTATTGAAGTAGGAGGTGTATTGTAGTTCAACTGTTGGGTAGCCGAACTTGAAGTAGTTGCAACCGCACGTATGGTAGCCTTCGCCCCAAATGTACTTTCCGGTTGCCTTTGCCCCCAAAAATGTTTAAGAAACATTAACTTTGTAACTTTTTACTGTTTCTTTAAATACTATATATTTATGTTTGCCTCGGCTGCGTCAGTATTATTGTTAGAGACATGGATTTCTTTGCAGGGAGTAGTGTGGCTGAGAATGTAGGCTTACACAGATTATAATGTTTACTTCACTACATTTATTAATACTAGACACAATTTAAATAACACTTCGCTGATATAGAGAGCTGTGAGATTCTTTTATTAATCAGTTGCCTTTTTTAACACGTAAACTGTTTTCGTCCCACACGAATACGTATTAAATTTCTCGAGGACGCATCTCGCGTCCGGTTAGGAACACTGTCTACAACCAACTGACTTGATTTCTACCGCTTAAATTGGTAAATTTCTGTATTTCAAGTCTCTGATTGGCTATTCCTAATCCAATATAATACTTTTATTTAACTTAAGCTTTTTTCTGGTTGTTGATTGGCTATTTTATAAACTGTCACAAAAATTACTTTATTGTTGCTCCAGGAATGACTAGTAACATTACTACACTTTCTTACTCATTATTGCCTCAAGGTTACCTCATTGTTAGCAAGTTTTAACTTATTATTCTCACAGCTCCTATATTATTAAATTAAGTAATATTTTTCAGATAACATTATTTCATGTATACAATAATATAAACCTATACAATGACTGTAATATACACTTTTTAAATTATTACATACACATATTGCTTTGAGGTGGGCTGTTATTGAATTTGCATATTATATAATTAGACAAAGTATTTAAGTGTTAAAAATACTGCCTCATTATTTATTTATATATTTATTTATTTATTTTCAACAGTCCTCTCATTTAAAGCTGTTCCTTTGGTTAAAAAGTTCAGCTGTTGTGGAAACAAAATAATAAACGTTGCGCGATTTGTGCAATGAGGTAAGAGTATTTACTAGAACTGTTATTCAGAGGTAATTTATTTATATGTTGTGGGAGGATAAAAATTTCATTTGGTACATAGGCGATTTTATTTGGCTCATAGAGATACAAAATTTACCTACAGCTCATCTTGTGAAAGCCCTATTCAAAGGTCAAAATGCCACCTTGACCACTTCCGTCATTATTTACTTTTTTTCTGGAGTATTAATGAAAATTAAAGCCAAATTAACATTTTCAATAGTAAACAAATTTATGCAGGTTCCTTATGCATGTTATACGTATGCAAAAATGAATATTGGTATAATAATTAATCCCTCTTGCACACAAACCGTCTGTAGAACGAAGTTGGAAAGATATAATCAAGCTAAAAAATTCAATTTTATAGCCTGGATTTGAACCACGAATCTTCCGGTTTCCGTCCGGTTGCTCCAGCCAACCGAGCTCCAATGGCAACATGCGGGCACGACATTAAAAGTACTTAAAGTACTCAAGTATTGTAAAACGTCATTGGGGTATGTGATCTCAAAAATTAACTTGAGAGCTCCTTTGGTTTACCGGGAAAAATGCGAGTGAATTGGGGAATTTAATGCTGTGCCGGCATGTTGCCCTGGTATCTCAGTTGGTTAGAGCAACCGGACAGAAACCGGAAGATCGTAGTTTAAATCCCAGCTAAGGTATTGCATTTTTAATTCTTACCTTTCCGATATTGGTATAGTTTAACCATTCCCATCCAACTGAATTCAATGATTTATACCACATACATACTTTACCGATGACTGCCGTATGAAAACGTTTGGAGACGCGTCGATCGCGGGAAGTATAATGGGAGACCAACTGCTTAACGTTGAGTTAACCATCTATTCCTTGTTATTTATCTATGGTTTAGCTATTTGTCAGAAATGCCTAGTTTGAAATCAGTTACCTATGCAGCAGTGAATACAGGATTCAATAATAAGCTCAACAAGAGACATTTTCGACATTCCAGTTACCTAGTTTCTTCTAACGTGAAGCAACCATAAAGAACTGAAACAACTACAGGAGTTCCCCAGGGATCAGTTTTGTGGCCTCTTGCTTTTTTTAATTATGATTACTGACGTCTCAAATTGCGCTTCGCCTCACACTGTTGTATATGCTGATGATAAATATTTTTAAAATGTGCATAAAGGTGCTAACATGCTATTAAAACTTGTAAAAATCACAATGAAAAATCAAAATTATGGTTTAAAAGTAATGGCTTTATATGAACTTGGAATTCACACATTGACCAATTGTGCAAACAAAATTGTTGACAGTGGTATTTTTGTTGCCAAATTTAAAAAGAGAAGTTTCAATAGATTTTGTATTCTTTATTTCAAAGTGTCCTAAGATATGGTCTAATATTATGGGGGAGTAGTTCAAAGATATTAGATGTCTTAAAAATCTGATGTGTCACACTCACATGACTTTCTCTACTCTTGTACAAACTATTTTTACAAACGCTTATTCTCCATATGCTTCATGTTAATTGAGATAAACATTTGCACACTCTATCTTATTGCTAAGTTTCTTGTAGATGTAAGGGGAATATATATTTACAAGGCCAATACAGAAATACAGTAGCCTTTAAGCACATACATATCTCTTAATAGCTGGTTGCTAGGTGCAACACCATTCCCTTTGCCTCGGATTAATACTCTTTGCATATCCAAGACAAAAAAATGAATAAGGAATTCCCATTTGAGAAAATAAGTATTGAATAATTTAAGGGAATAACAAGCAATATCTCGAAAATGGTTCATTCAACAAAAAAAATGTATATGATATAAATTATGTATTTTAACGCGATCTACATTTTTTGTGTTGTAAACTTTTGTCTACTTCTTATGGTTTACCAGTTACGCAAAAGTCGTTCACAATGAAGAATACTTTTGGATACATTTCCAGAAAATTCAAGATATACATTTTATTTGTCATGAAAATATTTTAAATATTTTTTATTTTAATCAAAATCGTTAGAGGCATGTTTAAGAAAATTAAAATTTTCGAAAAATCTTCCATGTGAAGGGCAACCTGGGGCGGGGGGATTTTCTTGAAAACCTTCGTGTCGCATCTCTGGAAGATACTAAACCTAAATACCAAGTTTGGTGTTTATCCGACTGTTCGTTTCTGAGTTATGCTGTTCACAGACAGACACACAGACACACACACGGACATGTTTCCAAAAATGCTTTGTTTGGATTCAGGGGTCTCAAAACATGTATTTCCGGTGAAATCTCGGTATCGAACTTTTGGGTGGAATACAATACTTCCCCTACTTACTATACGTAGTAGAGAAAGTAAAAATTGAAAAAAGAATTGTTAGAATACTAAATATTAAAAAAATAGAGAACATTTTAAACCATTATTTCTGAATTTAAAAATTCAAACTGTAGTAAATTTATATTTTATGACACTTTGATAAATATCAAAGAAAACATACACAATTATAGTACAATAAATTCAATACATAATCATGAAACAAGAAATACCAATAGAATTGACGCGGAGCATAAATGATGACATCTGCCAAAATTTAAGAATGGAAAACACTAAAAGTAGGTAACCAAAAGCATTGGCACCTTTTTCTGTATTCGACTGTACAAGGTAGAGAAGGTGTTGTATTCTACCAAAATGTTCCATATCGAGATTTCACTGTAAATACATGTTTTGAGACACTCTGAATCCAGAAAAAGCATTTTTGGAAAAAGGCTTGTGTGTGTGTGTGTGCGTGTGTATGTGCGCGCGCAGCTTAACTCAAAACGAAAGTTAGAGTATTCAACTTTGTATTAAGTTCTATACCTACAAAAGACGCGATACGAAAATACTTGGAATAGTTTCCAAAATTGTTTATTTTCTCAAAACTGTCTCCAACGATTTCGATTAAGGTACCATAGGTTTAAGATATTTTCATTAAAAATTAAATGTCTTGAATTTCCTGGAAATAGCCTGCGAAAACCTATTCATTCGAAAGAAATTTAGTTTAACTTTGTATATCTGGTAAACGTTAAGAGGTAGACGAAAAATTACTACACACAAAACGTATATTTCTTTAACAGACACAATTTATTATTCCAAATAATCTTTTATGGCATCAAACATATCATATTCGTTAATGTGGTTTTACCTTTACAATATCCTGTTTTCAGAATGTCGTGGAAGTAATATAGTTTTTTAAGGTCAAATTATACCGTCACACTTTTATACATTTGACTATCGATTCGATTTTCACTATCCCCCTTGTACCTACAATAACATGTGTAATGGAATTATTACTTCAAGGTGAAGAATAGGAAAATAAGCTTTCGTAGTCATAGTTTATAGAAGCTATATAGAAATAAATAAAAGTGGGTAGAGAAGCTCGTGTGATTGTAACATATCAGATTTATAGTACCTAGTTACTAGCTGGCTTACCCGACGTTGTACGATTAAGCTTTTAAGCTCCAATGACGAAATAATTAATTTCATTTACCTTCCCCTTATTTATGAAATTATTTATAGAAAGTTTTTATAGTGAATCCTGCCCCTTTGTCCCTAATAGTTGTAATTTTGTTCAGACCCAACTATTCCAAATAACAGATGAGAAATCACCCCACATTCATGCAAAGGTATCCGAAACCTCTTGACTTCCTTAAACTCCCCACTATAGTTAACCTTCCAAGTTCCGAAATGCTGTAGAGCATATAAATACTCTTTGGCGGCGGAAGAAAATTCAGTGGAATGGTCGAGTAACTTTTTAGATAATTATAGTACCTTCTTTATGGTCTCATTGTTATTTAGTAACATAAAAAATACATCAATTTTACATAATGAAGAAACCGTTAACATATACAGCGAAATAAAATTCTGCACTCCTAGGCCACCAAGTTAAACTCTTCGGAAAAGAGCACAGTCTGCGATCATTGAGAAAAATAAGCTCAGTTAATATAAAATATCTGTTCACTGATCTCTAATTTTAGCAGTATTCTCCGTTCATACAATTATTTAGCATGCTCTGTCAACGAACTTGATTACAACATAAATACAAAAGAAATAAAGCAAAACCTTCTTACATGAGGATTATTAGGTTTAGGCATCCAGAAACATCAGTGCTTACATCCATAGAATAAGAATAGAGGTATTTCACAGGTTTGGCTACTGTTTCATAACACATACATATATGTAGTGTTTGAGAAATATCAATTAAAGGAACAGGAGTGATTGTATTTTCTTACTTTTTTTACCACGACATAGTAGGTAGAAAAGGTACTGTATTTTACCCAAAAATTCCATACCGGGATTTCGACGGCAACACATGTTTTGAGGCCTCCCGAATAAAAAAGGAAGCAGTATTAGTAAATGTGCGTGTGTGTGTGCAGCATAACACAGAAACCAAAACTCGGATAGACGGCATTTTGATTCAGTACCTTCTGAAGATGCCACAAGAAGATTTTAAAGCAAGTCCCCCATTCCAAACTACCTTTGCATGGAAAAGTTTTCGAAACTGTGACGGTATTTATGTTATTTTTATTTAACGTTGTGTAGCCCCACGTTTGGGAGCCAATTTGTTGCGGTATTACTTATAATGTTTGTTTACATCACGCGTTGAAGCCATCTTGTGACGTGATTCTTTGTTAGGTTCGTAGCTCCATCTGGTGTTAGCAATTTGCGGCAGTATTAGTTTTGTGTTTGAAAGAATTTAACTTTTAATTTCTATTCAATTCTGTTCCACTGTCCTCCGGCTAGCTATTTGGTCGAACATATCTCTTAAACAGGGTTGTGTAAACGGAAGGAATCTTTTATCCAAAAAGAACACTGATGAAGAAATTTGTTTTATACTTCTATTGTCGAACACTATTACTCTCACATTTACACATTGATCTCGACACTCGCCAAAACTGAAACTGTTATAGTAACTTCTTACTTATCACTTTTAATTCGCGTACTTCAACTTTGTGTATTATTAACTTTACAACACTTTAGATTTTTCGTAACTTGTGAATCTATAGCCGACGTATCTCATACAAATATTTTGACGAACTGACGAACTGAAGACGACGTGTAGTGTACAAAGAATTTTGATGAACTGGCCTCAAGCTACCTCTAACCTACCCTATTTATACCCATACACACCGATATGCCTAAAGATTATAACTGAACTGCAATTGGCTAATAAAACGCGCCAACATTAGCGTCTATTTTAATATCCAATGAAAATTATGAACACATATGCTCTAGGGAAACATTCCAGAAGGTTCTAAACGGAAAAACGCGCCAACATTACGTAACTTCCTCGTTTCCAATAATGATAAACAGCTCACCTCCCCTCGCTGCATTATTGCACGCTATTATTGACAGTTTCAGTAAGGTCGTATAAACTTACTTATTAACAATAATTACAGTCAAGAAACATCTCAAATCAATGTCACATAAAAATGCATATTCATATTACAATCATTATTTACATTTAAGTAATTTGTGATACAAATTACTGCATCAAAACTTTTGATTTTCTAAAAAATTGCTCTAACGATTTTGATTAAAATACTATATACTAATGATATTTACATGACAATAAAATGTATATCTTCAATTTTCTGGGAATAGCCTTAGAAGTTCTCTTCATTCGGAAGGAATTTTGTATACACGTTAAGCGATAGAAGAAAATGTACTATACAAAAAATGTAGATCTCTTTAAAACACACAATTTATTTCAAATAACCTTTTATGTGGCACCAGCCATTTCAGAGATATTAATGTTATTAATGTTCGAATAGTTCTTTACTTAGCCATTCATTAAAGTCCTTTCAAGATTCAGTTGCTTCTCGCGATTGCATGGAAACAGTATAGAATTTTCCGGCTGTATGTGGCTTTCAGTGCTTAAAGATTTGAATATCGCTGTTCCGTTTGTATCTATAACAAAGTGTGTAATTAGCTAAGTAGATATAAATATCAGCTTTAGTAGGATAGCTTGTATACACATTGATAAGCAATAGAGGGTAGAGAATGTCATGCACATTTAACAGTTATATTCGCATGATTCTGTCTTCTGTTTGCTGAAGCGTGACACCATGGCCATCTATGTATATTCCTTCAATAAAATGTGACCGGCTTTTGTTTTTTGCTCTGCGGAATAACTACTTTGTTACTCCATGGCATTGTCAACTAAAAGCTAAAATCAAGGCTTTCTTCGTAAGCACTTTAGGAACTCTAATGCATTCGTACTCGTATTCAAGTACTAGGGCTTTGTAAATCCTTTTTAATATTTTATTAATTTATGAAATTAGAAGGTGCTTTATAGACCCATGTCCGCCGTCGTCCTTCCTGGTGTAGTGGTTACCATGCCAGCCTCTAGTTACCGAAGTCGTGGGTTCAAACCCGGCGGAGGGCGATGTTTTTTTTTCGGGCGTAAAAATCCTCAGCATAGCTTCCTTCGCAAGGAAGTAAAGCCGGTGGTCCCGTGTCGTAGATTTACGGCACATAAAAGAACCTCAAACGTGATAAATGACAAAATTACCGGTCTTTCACGCCCAAAATAGAATGGGGCGCTAAGGACCACAGTAGTTAAACAGCGTCCATAAATAAAACTCAACTTAATTCAGTTCAGTTCCCATGTCCGTTAGAACGGATTGGACTTTGCATTGGTGAAAGAGATATCAAAATCGGTTGAGGGTTTTTGAGACTACAAACGCACACATGCACGCACGCACTTGCTCTCTCTATATTCGTATAGATTCTAGCAATACGGGGGAAGATATTCTTGAAGTGCATTAAGCATCAGAATGCCTCTCAATGATCATAAGCAGAATAAAATTACATGGAAGCGATTAATTTTAATTAAAGAGCGCGTTACGCTCGCTCACTTGAAGATAACATTTCTCTTCGCTCATCAGCCAGCCATAGAGCCATTCTCTCACTCAATCACTCATCCACTTAATCGTAGCACGCTCATTTTCACTCTACGCAATGAAGTGCCAGCTTACATTTCATTGCCTCTCCTTCCTTCCAATGAATTACCACTTGTTCCTGTCCTTCACGAATCCCACATTACTCCACTTAATTACGTTTTATTCACTATCTCTGCTAGAACATAAATACTGAGGACCGTGCTATAAGGTAAATATTGTCGGTCAAAACCATTAAATGAAATTCACATATCAGAAAATCGACATAACACAGAAGAGAAGTTAGTGAAACATATCTCGATTGAAGGGAATACGCATTTACCACGCTTATATGAGTCTACATAGCAAGAACGATGTATTCGTATGTTGTTTCAGCTTGTGACTGTTGTCCGGTGGAATATGATTCGATGTTAAGAGCTTTCGAACATTCATCTCATTTATTTTGCTCATCCTATTGAGATGAGCGAACGAAATGGCGTGTGAGGCTCGCATTGGGGAAGTCCCATTTTCGGTTTACTCGTTTCCGTAGGCGAATGCTGGGGTAGTTTCCTTTCTACCAGGAATTTGTTGTTCATTTTTTACTTGCTCTACCACGTATAGTAAGTAGGGGAAGTATTGTATTCCCTCAAAAATTCGATACCGAGATTTCCCCGGAAATATATGTTTTGAGCCCCCCTTCCAAAAAACCATTTTTGGAAACATGTCAATGTGTGTTTGTGTGTCTGTGTCAGCTTGTGAACAGCATAACTCAGAAACGAACAGTCGGATAAACACCAAACATGGTATTTAGGTTCAGTACCTTCCAGAGATGCGACACGAAGGTTTTCAAGAAAATCCCCCCACCCCAGATTACCCCTTCCATGGAACATTTTTCGAAAATTTGAATTTTCTCAAAAACGGGTCTAATGATTTTGATTAATATATTATATCTTTAAGATATTGTCATGACAATTGAAATGTATATCTTGAATTTTCTGGGAATGTCTCCAAACGTATTCATTGTGAACGACTTTTGCATAACTGGTAAAGCATAACAGATAAACAAAATTTTACTATGTAGAAAATGTAGATCACGTTGAAATACACAATTTATGACATATACTTTTTTTTCCTTGAGTGAACCATTTTCGAGATATTGCTTGTTATTCCCTTAAATTTTCCAATACTTATACTTTTTCTCAAATGGGAATACGTTTTTTCGACTGTTTGTCTGTGAACAGCATAACTCAGAAACGGACACACAGGCACACAAACATACATTGACATGTTTCCAAAAATGTTTTTTTTTTGGATTCAGGATGTCTCAAAACATATATTTCCGGCGAAATCTCGGTATTGAATTTTTGGGTGGAATACAATAGGTACTTCCCCTACTTACTATACGTAGTAGAGAAAGTAATAAATACTGGTCAGTTCTCACCTCTGTCTCCCACAAGAGCATCCAGTGGTGGATTTTCGGTATCGCAAGTTCTATTTAATGAAAGACGTTCAAACTTCGCAAATTTTGATGACGTGGATGATTAGTATTTGCTTCATAAAATAACCTATCCATTTTATGTTGGTATCTAATTTGTTGAATTTTATACCTAAAATCCATGTAAGATTTTGTCTTTTTAATGAAATAACAATCTTTATTTCATTCCTCATAACTTGAAGTTGTTTTTCAATCTGTATTTTGACACATTTCTGTACTTTTCCATATTTTTAAACCAAATATGAATCGTCTAACTTTCATAGTCTAAAGCATGGAAATTAGTTGTTTTTAAATTTATTTTAATTATTTACAAAACATTTAGAATAAACTCTTTTTTTTAAGCAAAAGATAACATTTTCTTGAACTTTTGACGATGACTTATAAATGCCAACACCACGAATATACGAAGGTAAATCAATAAGTAACCCTATATAATCCTGTGAATTTATTATAACAATAGAAGCTTAAAATTGCCTCACTTTTTAACGTAGTCCCCTTGCTTGTCAGTGCACATGATCCATCGTTCACAAGTTTTCTGGTGTCCTCAGAATTAACGTTTTTTCGTCTGAGTAGAAACCATGTATGCATCGCTTCTTGGTCTGTGGTGAAGCGAAGGACTCTTAATGCATTTTTAAGTGGACCAAAAAGATATGGTTTGCCATTTCATCGACAGTGAATCTTCGGTTCTCTGAATCAGAAGACGGACTTCTCAATGTTGGTGTCACTAGTGGATATAATGGTTTCTCAAACCATTCGTACACATTTCGTCGAGGTAAAACATTGCTCCAAATTTGTGCAAAAGTCTTCTATGGATTTCACCTCCTATTACACCTTCAGACGACAAAAACAAAAAAATACCGGATAACCGCACGTTGATCTTCTTTGGTGCAAACGGTGAGGCGTGCAGCGAAGCTTATTATGCGACACTCACTGAAGTAATAACGGTCAAATATTCTAGAAGCGGAGTCAAAGGAACAACATATCGACGTGCGCGCGCTCAAACCGATAAGGAAACCTACAAAAAATTAAAGTGTGCGAATACTTATTGACTTGCCCTCGTATCGGATATAGGTCCTTACGCTTTTGCTAGTCAAAGTTAGCTAAATAATTTCATCAATATATTCCATGAAGAAACATTCTTAGTAGTTCGCTTCAATCGCTCTAGACCAAAAATGGTTATTAGTTCTTTGTTTTGCTTTTCTATATCGATATTTCAGGGAAATACACGTTTTGAGACTCCCTGAATCCAAAAGCAGTATTTTTGGAAAATGGTTCACGCGCGTGCGCGTGTGTGTAAGTGTGTCGGTTAGCAGTATAACTCAAAAACGAAAAGCCGGTTAAACAAATCCAAGAATGCAACGCGAAGATTTTGAGGGAAATCTTCCCCCCCCCCCGCAAACTACGCTTTAATTGGAAACATTTTCGTTATTTTCGATGTTCTCAAAACTGACTAACGATTTTGATTAAAATATCGTATGTTTAAGTTACATACGTGACAAATAAAATACATCCTTTAATTTCGTGGGAGTAGCCTGTGAAGTCCCCTTCATTATGAATGTCGTCCTCCGTGGTGTAGTGTTTAGCATGCTAGCCTCTAGTTTCCGAGGTCGTGGATTCAAACCCGGCGAAGGGCGATGGGTTTTTTCGGGCGTAAAAATCTTTGTCAAGGCTTCCTTCAGAAGGGAAATAAAGCCGGTGGTCCCGTGTCGTAGGTTTACAACACGTAAAAGAAACTCAAGCCTGATAAACAGTCCTCTGAGCAAAATTACCGTTCTTTCACGCCCAATATAGAATGGGACGCAAAGGACCACAGCAGTTAAAGAGCGTCCATAAATAAAACTTTTTTTTGCAATGTTCATTATGAAAGACCTTTGTATAATTCGTAAACCGTAAGAGATAGACAAAATCTTACTTCACAGAAAATGTATATGATATTAAAGTGCACAGCCAAATAAGGTTTTTATAGAGTTAACCATTTCCGATACAGTTTGTTATTGGTTTGAAATTTCAAACGCCTTTTCCCCCCTAATTAAATTGAGTTTTGTTTATGGACGCTCTTGAACTGTTACAGTTCTTAGCGTCCCATTCTATATTGGACATGAAACACCGGAAATTTTGCTCAGAGGACTCTTTATCAGGCTTGAGGTTCTTTCACGTGTCGTAAACCTACGACACGGGAGCACCGACTTTACTTCCCTTCCATGCTAAGGATCAGTACGCCCGAAAAGAAAAAGTCCATCTGCGCCTGGTTTCATGTTGTGACCTCCGGAACTAGAGACTAGCATGGTGCACCTAGAACACGGAGACATTTTTACGTTCAGCAAGTAGTGGAAGTATTGTATTACACCCAAAAATTCGATACCAATATTTCATCGGAAGTACATGTTTTGAGGCCCTGAATCCAAAAAAGCATTTTTTGGAAACATGTCCGTGTGTATCTGTGAACAGCATAACTCAGAAACGAACAGTCGGATAAACACCAAACTTGGTATTTAGGTTCACTATCTTCCAGAGATGCGACACGAAGGTTTTTAAGAAAACACCCCCACCCCAGAGTACCCTTTACATGGAAAATTTTTCAAAATTTTAATTTTCTCAAAAATGGCTCTTAACGGTTTTGATTAAAATATCATAAAACTTTTTGTCATATTTTCATGACAAATGAAATGTAGATCTCGAATTTTCTGGGAATGTCTCCAAAAGTATTCTTCATTGTGAACGACTTATGCATAACAGCATAACCAAAAATGTAGATCGCGTTAAAATACACAATTTATCATATACAGTTTTTTTTTTGTTGAGTGAACCATTTTCGAGATATTGCTTGCTATTCCCTTAAATTTTTCAATACTTATTTTCTCAAATGGGATTTCGTTATTCATTATTTTGTCTTGGATATGCAAAGAGTACTAATCTCTGCTGCACCTAGCAACCAGCTACTAAGAGATATGTCTATGCTAAAGGATACTGTATTTCTATTTTGCCCTTGCAATTACAAAACAAGGGGAACATAGTACGCTTTAAGCGATAGTCAAATATTTTTAGACCTGGTCGCTATGTGTAAAATGTAATTTTCTTTGCATGTCAAAAGATCCTTTATGCAAATGTTTATCTCGATTAATATGAAATAGATGGAGAATAAGAGTTTGTAAAAATAGTTTGTACAAGAGTAGAGAAAGTGTACCACATCAATTTTTTTTCTTGCGGTCATTCAAAGACCATGGAATTCCAGAGGCATCACAAAGCGATTCCTTTTTAAAAATCTGACTATAGCTTTAGCCGAATGTGTCCTCTTACGCTTATTCGAAACGAGTAAATGTGTAATGAAAATTTATCTCATTAGTCCAGAATAAGACAAATAATATTTTGCAATAGTAGTGTATTCAGGTTCCTGCGCTCTCAAATATTCCTGAGTGAATATGAAACAAAGCAGGAGTTTTATGAAGCCAACACAACCTCAGCCTTTATATTCTGGAAGTGGTGTACATTCTTACATTAAACTGGAAAATTTAAGACAGAAGATATATATTACACTGACAGAAGTAATATATCAACGGATGAACTGGCATTCTTCTGCAAAACTGTAAATATAAATTGGGCATTAAGGAACTGTAGAGAAGTAAGTTATTGCTCTCAGTAGAACTCGAGATGACTGTGAAACTTGCAACGCAGTTGGCTAACAACATATTCTGCAACAGAACTCCTGAGAATGTCTGTTGTATCACTGCGTAGAGTACGGGCTTGCAGACACATCTACACACAGCTGTGGCCTCCGTATTATTTATGTTCTGCACGTGTTAATATCTTTCTTTGCACCAACCGTAACCAAGGAAACGTCTCTGCGCTGGTTTGAAACAATAATAGCCCACTGTTGCACTTCAGCCTAGAGATTTTCTCCTTTATTACGATGATAAAATATAACTTAACAAATTTCGTGCTCGGAAATTAAATGTCTAAACCTAAAAAGAAACGAATTAATTGGAATTAAAATGGAAATAAACAGAGCCGGAATTACTCGGTGCGGAAGAACAATGTGCAGAACGTTGTAGAACAGAAAGTCAATACCAAACAAGCATTTTGAGGTTAGGAGCATGGGGTGGCAGATATAGAGCAACATGAACATAACTTAAATATGACTACGAAACTTCTCACGACAAGTATGTATACTGGCGTGCATAAAATGGTACATAGCTTTTTATGTTAATGAATATAGCCCCAACCCTACCTCACCCTAGCCTCCGGATTGGCAAGGTACTTTACCTCCCCCAAGTATGAACAAACTACGGAAGGGTAACAGTTCAATTTAAACCTTATATTTTCTTGCTACACTACCATTTTCTTCATGCCGGTATTCTTATTCCCGTTTAGTAGCGACAACAGCTTAACCTTCCTCTCCATGCCTCTAATGAAAGCGTATCTGTCGTTCAGTTTAACCTCACATGAAAATAATTCTTCACCCCTTCCTCTAGCAGTCAAATTATATTCTGATTGGTTTAGCCTTTCTTTGTGTACCAATTGTAGAGAAACTCTTTCATAGAGGTATCCAAACCACCCCTTCATTTCACGTAGATTATAAACATCGTTCAGCAGTTAGGTTTAAGTACCTGCATTGTTTTTCAGGTCAGTCACATAGAGAACTGAATGGAGTCAAAAGTCGGTTGCCTGAAGATGAAAACCTTACAGAGGGAAAGACACTAAGGCGATCGAGGGGAATGTGCCACCTATTATGCACGACAGTGTAAATGCTGTCTCAAGTAATAAATATCGATACACAACGAGAAACTAATGATTACATGCGCGTACTGTTCCCTACTCTTTGTGCTGAACAAGACGAGCACTCGGTACAAGGGTGCGTTTGTTTATATATGACATGTCACAAACATGTATCATTATTGAAGACTCTAACTTAACGTATTTAATGTTGACGTATGCAGTGCAGTAAAACATCCTCTATGAACCCTTGTATCTATCCTCAAAATGCATCTTTTGGTACTGCCTTCTGTCCTAGAATTTTCTGCACATTATTTTTCCACACCCAATATAATTACAAATTGGCTCTTTTTTGTCTAAGATTCGGCAAAGTAGGTTAATTGCCCTGGAGAATGGAAGATGGGGGGACGGTGCATAAGAGCGTGTTCTTTTGGGTCGGAGCACTGTAGGTATATATTTGTAATATAATTGTAATTCATGCTTATTATTATTTTGTGCTTTCTTCCTTCATTATGTTAGTTCATAGTACATACTAGTACATACTTATGTATATATAGTGAATATATGTTTAGTATTATACACAGTGTTAGCTTATAGGGACAGGAAAGGTATGTACGGCAATGAGGCCCATGCGATTACTGTACTGTACAAGGTAGACTGAAACTGTTCACAATAAAAGTCCTTCTACTACTACAGTAACAAAAGATCAACTCCACCAGCAGCTAAAGCTGGAGATGCTTGGATATAAGCATTTACGACAGCAACCACAAAATAAGCAAAAATTTGGAAACCATATTATTTGACGATTGGAACCAAACATGTCTCTCAGCATTCGCCACAGTATTGTCACAATTGTTGCGACTGGAGGGCGTAGGTTTCAGAATCAGAAGGTAGAGCAATATCAAAAAGTTTGGTTTAACTGCGACTAACGTACAGAGCAGTATTTTAATGACTTCAAGTGGCTAGTATTTGGTTTACATGACAGGGCTCCTAAACTGAAACTTTACAATTGGCACTAGGATGAAGATTAAGGCAAGTGATTAGCCATCAGGCCTTACCTTAGGGGAAGTGTCGAAAGTATGTCATCGGCGAGCCTACGGACGGGTCCAGAGCGCCGTAGAGTGTCTATCTTGAGACTTGGAGATCCGACAACAAAAAGCCCCCGAGCGGACTCCCGGACTCACTTAAATAACAAATTAATATCCTGTGGAATGACGTCAAATTGTCATGGCGGCTTTACCATATATGGTGTGCCGGTCCCCAGGATTTATGTGGGTTGGTAGGGAAATTCCTCCCAGACGCGCTACATCGCAAGTTGCAGATGTAACATTGTTCCAGAGCTTTCCATCAGGACACTGCGTTACTAGAACATCCCTGGGTTCAACCATAGGAAGTGGTAGCTACTTACATCCCGTCACGTACGCAGCTTAACAAAGCTTCTATATGTTAAGAAGATATAAAAATTAAGTTTCGACTAAATTCTGAATATCTTTAAATCAATGAAATATTATCAAAAAATATAAGTTAAATGCTTTCGCTGATGACATAGTGACAATATCACACCAGCAGTGCAGAAGGGCCGTTGCACCCTAACCAGCAGCCGTTGAGGAGCAATCTTGCTACCTCCTATCACTCCCTCTACCTCATTCACACCCCTAATCCTTCAACTCTCATTCTGTCCAACAAGCGGTCAAACACTTCATATCAATGCCTCATCGTCGATGAAATCGGTTGTTTTTCTTTGTTTTGCACTGTACTTGCAACTGTTTGGCTAATAAAGCGCCTCACAAAGTCAAGAAAGGGCAGCACTTCTCGCTCATACGATTAGGTAACAATGTAAAAGTTGCCTGAGCTCTCAGGGTGACAATACTTAATAAACCCTGTTTCTTATAACCTTGTCCCACAGACATGTATTCTTCCGCGTTTCCCTCCCCTTTCTCCTGGTTAGCAAATGTATGTCTTCAAATGGTGACAAACACAAGCCGTGTGAAGTGCTAGGACAAGCGACAAACGCGATATAACACATTGTTCAAGATAGATGGAAGGATCCTTCGGTTTAAACCTGCCTCTAATATTGACGAAAGTAGTGCATCTATTTTTGTTAAGAATTTACATGCATTCCGGATTCGTTAACTAAGTTACGCAATACATTTAATTCATAGGGTTATGAACACGCAAATTTGACAATAACCTTAGAATATACTAAGGAAAATGATCATCTTAAATAAGGAACTATTTTGTATCACATAACCTATTTAATGACAGTAGAGGTGACTAGTACACGTGACAGTTAAGAGATAGGGACAAAGTTATATAAAACAGACCTTGAGACAGAATGTGCCCGAATTATTTTATGATATACTAATTTATTTAGTGTTTCAGTTGATATATAAATGATATATGTGTACAATGTGAACACCATGTAAATAGTCATTTTGTATAATGTAATATTTGTCTTTATATAATGTTCTTATTTAACTAAGTTTAGAAAGTCTTGAACTCTGCAGTTAGGGTAGAAATATGCTGTTCGTATGTGCAGCGAAAACGGGTTCTTTTGTGTTAGAGTCTAGGGTAAGGTTTTACGACTCTCTTTGTCTCCGCTCCGGAAGTATGGAGTGAAGGAAAATAACACAGAACGGCAGTTTACCAAGAGAAGCCAGAGAAAAAGATCACATGATATATACAAACTAGCCAATAGGAATCTGTATAAATTAAATAATATTTAGCCACGCTGAGAGAACCGCGAAAATTCCTCCAATGAGGAATCCGATCCCAAAATTTTTGGTGGGAGATCGTGGTATTTAAATAGTCGAGATTTACCACAAAAATTGAGAGTTGACTTGTAGATCCACGCTTCTCCGTCAAACAAAGTTGGCGCGCAAATGGTGTTCTATATAAAGTGAAGTAAACAGGAACATTATGTAGTGTTAGAGTGAAGTGACAATAAATAGCGATAAACCAAACGTTATGATGAGTAGTGAATTCACCTCTGAGCTCCTTTGTACCACTACCGAGATCGACGAGCTCATTAGCAACCCTGATAGGCAAAGTCCATGCAGACATCTCCCTGAGGACCAACTGCTAGGGCTGCAGCGAGAATTGCTATACAATTAAATCAACCAGCCAGGGCAACAAGATGAAGCCAAGTCGGATGGAGAACATAAAGTAGGTACAGTGAATTCTACCATTACTTCTCCTGTATCTTACACTACACCGCGTTCAACTCCAACCCGAGCGGGCATCGAACCCGGCGGAGTCTTCGAAGCATAGAGAGGCGAGAACTGACGCAACCTTAACGTTTATAACCAGGTATAAACTTTCTCTACAACTTAATCTTGTGTTTCAGTGGCTTTCCTTTATTTTTAATCAAATTCTTGGTTTTTCAGAATTACAGAGCATTCGTTTGAACGCGTGGCCGACCTAATCGAAATTTTCTTGGCACCGGGAAGCACGCTCTTTGTCGGCGAAATCTGATATTTATAGCCCTTAAATTCAGGCGCATAGATTTCTCATGTAAATCATAACTACAACAATCGCATACCTTCGCATAGAATATATTAGAAATGAATTCCTTGTGCCGCCACGCATCTCTTACACTTTATAATAAAATTCCCGTTTACACTTATTAAGTTGTTTATCTGAAATTACAGCAATATTTTTTCTTATATGTTCATTCAGTTCTTCTAAATATGCGGGTTATTTTACTACGCTTTATTTTTCAAGGGCCGGCATAAAAGGAAATCGCATCTCAAAACCACGCTAATCATAATTCCCTGTTTTAAAATTTTCTCAACAAGAGAGATCGGCTCTATGGACTGTAGCAGAAACTTGTTAAAAATATCCTGTGTACATTCAATGCTACAAAACTCTTTTATGAGTGGGGTGATTATGTTAACCCTGCATCTCGTCCCAATTCACTATATCTTCGAGATATTGAGGCAGCATTTTTAACACTTAAATTATTTTAGTCAAATTATATAATAAAAAATATATTACCTTAAAGCAATATGTGTATGTAACAAGATATAAAATGTGTATATTACAGTCATTGTATAAGTTTATATTATTGTATACATGTTCAATAATGTTATGTGAATGCATTGCGTAATTTAATAAAAAAGGAGCTGTGAGAATAATAGGTTAAAAGTTGCTAACAATGAGGTAGCCTTGAGGCAATAATGAATTTGAAAGTTTAATAATACTACTAATCATTCTTGCAACCATAATGTAATTTTTGTGACAGTTTATAAAATAGATAATCAACAACCAGAAAAAAGCTTAAGTTAAATAAACGTATTCTATTGGATTAGGAATAGGCAATCAGAGACTTGAAATACAGAAATTTACAAATTTAGGCGGTAAAAATCAAGTTAGTTGCTTGTAGACAGCGCTCATAACTGGACGCGTTGGTTGTAGGCAGTGTTTCTGACCGGACGCGAGATGTATCCTCGAGAAATGTAATACGTATTTTGTGTGAGAAAATAGTTTACGTGTATAAAAAGTGCAAGTATTTAATAAAAGAATCTTACAGCTCTCTATATCAGTGAAGTGTCATTTAAATCGTGTCAAGCATTAATAAATGGAGTGAAGAAAAACTTAAAATCTGTGTAAGCCTACATTCTTCAGTCGCACCGTTCTCTGCTAAATGAATGTCTCTAAACACATAAATACTGACGCAGCCGAGGCAAACATAAAATATTATATTTAAAGAAATAGGGAAAATTATAAAGTTAATATTTTGTAAACATTTGTTTGGGGCGAAGGCTACCAGAAACTTTGTACCATACGTGCGGTTGCAACTACTTCAAGTTCGGCTCCCCAACAGTCGAAGTATAATACATCATCTTCAAACTGACTTTCCATACGTAGTAACAAACCACCTTAAAATTGCCTCCCAAAACGTGGGGCAAGTAGCAACAGAACTTCTTCAATATATAGGTCCTATAATTCTGCAAGCATTCGCAGTACATTAAACACTATTTTTTTGGTCAAGCAATGACATTACGTGTGAAATATCGGATTTTACTGCAGTCCAGTATCTATTGTTTTGTGTCGCTGAATTGTCATGTAAACAGAACCATGCTTCGTCTGTAAAGAAAACAAAATGCAGGTCAGTAGAGCGATCATTAACATTATCCAACGCACAAATGGAACTCTACTCACATTATCGCGTGGTTGTAGTTTATGAACAACAGTTATCTTATAGCGTTTTAAATTCAGAACTGCAATGGCATACCAAGCCGAACTTTGTGAACTTCCTGATTCCTGTGCAAGCTTTCTCAGAGTTTTCATTGGGCTTTGTTCTAACTTCTCTCCGATGTCGTAGAGTTTCTCCTCTGTAAGAACACGTTGATTCACTTTCAGTTGCTTATAAAGAGTATATCCCGTTTCTCCAAATATATTCCAAAGATAGCATTAGTAAGGAATCTGTCTATAAACCGCCGTCTTAACTCGGTACAAGAGTTTGTCATACAGGAATCTTGCATGAAGATTCTGTTAAAAAAATTTGATTTGTTACACTGACATGACTTTCTCTACCCTTGTACAAACTATTTTTACTAACGCATATTCACTATATGCTTCATGTTAATGGAGATATCGAGATGTTAATCTTATTGCAAATTTTCTGGTAGATGCAAGTGGAATTGGTAGGCTTTAAGCTATAGTCAAATATTTTAAGAGCTGGTTGCTATGGGAGTATTCCATTCTCTTTGCACAACCAGGACAAAGAAAATGAATAACGAATTTGAGAAAAAGTATAAGTTTTGGAAAATTTAGGGGAATAACAAGCAATATCTAGAAAATGGTTCACACAACAAAAAGTGTATATGACATAAATTGTGTTTTAATGCAATCTACGTTTTTTGTGTAGTAAAATTTTGTCTATCTTTTATGGTTTACCAGTTATGCAAAAGTCGTTCATAATGAAGAATACTTTTGGAGACATTTCCAGAGAATTCGAAATATACACTTCATTTGACATAAAAATATCTTAAACATATGATATTTTAATCAAAATCGTTAGAGCCATTTTTCAGAAAATTAAAATTTTCGAAAAATGTTCCATGTAAAGGGTAATCTGTGATGGGGAGATTTTCTTGAAAACCTTCGTTTCGCATCTCTGAAAGATACTGAACCTAAATACCAAGTTTGGTGTTTATCCGACTGTTCGTTTCTGAGTTATGCTGTTCACGGACACACACACGGACAGGTTTCCAAAAATGCTTTTTTTTATTCAGGGGTCTCAAAACATGTATTTCCGGTGAAATTTCGGTATCGAATTTTTGGGTGGAATACAATACTTCCCCTACTTACTATACGTATTAGAGAAAGTAAAAATTGAGTTTTATTTATGAACGCTCTTTAACTGTTGTGGTCCTTAGCGTCTCATTCTATATTGGACGTGAAGGACCGGTAATTTTTCTCAGAGGCCTCTTTATTAAGCATGAGGTTCTTTTACGTGTCGTAAATCTACGACACGGGACCACGGCTAATGATTCTGCGTTCTAAGTATATGGACTTTATGGAATTTAAAAGGACAAGCATATTATAACACTGAAACGGGTAGTCTCACAATATACAGCACAATGACTTCCCATCAACCAATTAACTGGCACACGGAGAGGAGGGAAAGTGGAGAGGTAACAGACTCGGTTAGAAACATCATAGCGCAAGACAAGCAAGTCTTCGTTAATGCGGCCACCATCTAAAGGAACGCTCTGTATATTATTTGCTGTTACTCTCTAATAGTTTGGCGATGATACACTGTTCATAGGCCGAGACCTTGGTCCTTTCCCTATTTAAAATATAAACAGCATGAGGAGAAATTCCGATTATAAACCAGTGTAACGGAAAGAAGATATCACACTAATGATTAAGATGGGTAATAACGTAAATAATGTGGTAGAAAAATCAAGTAATAAGATCTTTCGTGGTGGTAATGATAGCAAACATTTTAGAGAAGAAAACTGCCATCCAACTAGCCGCTACGATCAATCGAATCCCCGCATCTAGGTACTCCACAAACACGATAACTGCTTATGGTAGCTACCACAACTGAAGCCGAGTGTAAAAATGGATACGGTGAAAATGCGCTTTTATGCTGAGGGTATAGCAATCTCTGTTACATTTACTTTTATTTTTATTACCCTTCTGCTCAATTAACTCGAGCTGTAATTTTCCAATTTGCAGCTAAAGGACGGTTGATTTAGCTTCCTCGCGTTACCGGTCATGAATATGCGCATGCGTAATCGTGACTAAGTGTTTTTAATATTCCGTGCTTTGGTTACACCTCTGACAAAGATAAACACGCAAACTTTGTAAGTCATTGATGCGGGTAACATGCATAGTAAAGTTAAGATATACGATACGCGTCATAGGAAGCAGGTATATGGTTGCGTTTATTTTAAACTTTCTGAGGTCGCTCTTGAGGGACACTTGCACTGAATGTTTTAACCGTTTTAATTTTAAAGCTATTCACTTAAAAATATGACATGCTTAATGTGAGTAAACAAAGAAATATCTGTGCAAAAGCTGAACGTTCTAGCTCAAATAGTTTCTCATATACTGCAGTTAAATATTTTAAATTAGCGAAAAAATTCAAATTTTCTAAAACTGCCTTGCACATTCAGATGTTTCAGAGGAGAAGGATGACAATTTCTAATAAAGGGTCTTTCAACCAGAGTGTCCTATCTTTAGCATGTGATAGCTGACGTTGTGTTGAGTTATAGCAGTCATTTTTTATGTGGTTACAGTTGTTATTGACAAATAGCCATGGAACGTTACAGCATTCAGCAACGCGTAGAAATTGTGAATATTTATTATCAAAATGGATCATCTGTTCGCCAAAGCTTCCGTTTATTACGTGAAGGTTACGGTGTGCATAATCGCCCCTGCGAAAGAACGATTCGGCGTTTGATCGATCAGTTTGAAAGAAGTAGTTGTGTCAGCGATCAAAGAAGCCGTTCGTGAGAGTGTCCGTGAGAACGGAAACAAATCAATTGCTCGTCGAGCGCAATAATTGGGGCTTTCGCCGACCACAATTTGGGGAATTCTGCACGTGGACGAAATGGTGTTAACTCAAGAACTACAGCCCAACAACCATAGCTTGCGCCGTGTATTCGCTGACTGGGCTATAGAACAATTGGAAGCTGACCCGGATTTTTGTCTAAAAATCATCTTCAGCGACGAAGCCCAATTTTGGATGGATGGTTGTGTTAACAAACCAAATATGCCGCTATTGGAGCAATCACATTACAATTCAGATTCAAGAACTACCACTTATCCCCAAAAGGTTACTGTGTGGTGTGGATTTTGATATGGTGGAATCATTGGTCCATATTTTTTCCAAAATTAAGATGGAGAAGCTCTGTCAATGAAGAAAGATACCGAGCTCTTATAAGGGACTATTTTTGGCCTCAATTGATCTCGGAAACATCTGGATCCAGCAAGATGGTGCCACATGACATACTGCTCTCGAAACTATCGAACTTTTGAAGAAGTTCAGAGGTTTCATCATTTCCCGTGGTGGTGATATTAACTTGCCTCCGAGGTCATGTGATTTAACGCCGTTGGATTACTTCTTGGGTCATGTTAAATTTCGAGCATATGTCAACAAGCAAGAACCAGAAAATGATCTTATGAATAACATCACGCGTGTAATTCGTGAAGTTGGACCAAATTTACGTTCTTCTGTCATTGAAAATTGGGTCAACCGTATAAGCGCAACCCAGCGAAGTCGCGGCCACAACTTAACTGATGTTCTCTTCCACACGTATTGACATTAATTCTGTTCGAAAATAAAAAAGGAAATAAACCTCTATCATTTATAGAACGTGTTTTATTTAAGTTGAAAGATAGGACACTCTTTTTGAAAGACCCTATACTTTAGCACAGTGAATATGAATGTATGGATTTCTTTAAAGTGGATGTTATTAGTTATAGAGAAATACATTTTTGTTTTGATGATGTTGGTGTTAAAACCTTCCTGGTTTTTCAGTACCAATTACCTTTATGTGAGCCAATGAATGAAGCGATTATAAAATTCATCCTCAAATCCTTCGATAGAAAATCTTATATTATGTATGCAAATTTACATACAAATCAGAGGAAACAAATTCCATGTGCAAACATGTAAAACTAGGAAAAAACACATATAGAAAGGATCCAGTGGGGTTAAAGTGGAGCGTAATGGTAATTTAAACAGTTGAACTTTTAAAAATGGCAGATCGTAAGAAATCCTTCATCAAATTGATTAACAGGTGTCTATAGAATACTTATACAATATAACTAAAATTTCAAAGTTTTGGAATTTTCATCTAAAAACTCAAACCTAGTGTCCCTCGAGACCAAGGAACAGAAATCAAAATCCAATGTGTAACATCCACATTACTAATCTACGTTACTATTCAGAGTAGACCATTTAGTTGACACTGTCCAATATCTCCAAAACTAAGCGTTGTAGAAAGAAATGTCTTTAATAAAAGCTGCTTGATATTATGGGAGAAGTAAATGATATTAATTGTGTTTTATTTGGAAGACGCTGTGATGGTCATTTATGGTAAATTTTTTTAATTGGAAACCTACATTTTTAAAGTTTCTTTCTCACTCCTCGTATAAAAACTAAACAATATTTGTACAGAGCACTTTGCAATTGTTCTTACACCAATTTAAATAACTACGAAAATTCTGAATGGCTGTGTACGAAGAGTGCAATGAATGGTTGGATCAAGTTTGAGGGTCAAGTTACGTTTTGTGATTGGGAACCAAACGTTTTATATTTTGTTTCCTTATTCCTCATCACAAAATAAATAGCTTTTTATAAGGCATTTTCTAATGAATAAACAACAATCAAAATGCAGGTTCCTATTTAACAAAGTTAAACTAACCTTAAATTTACCATCATAGTGTCCTCCAAACAAAACACAGCTAATAGCATTTTATTTTACCACAATGTCAAGCAACTTTTATTAAAGACATTTCTGTTTTTTTTAATTTGTTTATTTTAAGTAGCTTTAGCTCTTAAGTAGCTTTAATACACTGGCGGTTGGACATTAATAGATTTCTGGGAATATACATACATAATATCATTTTATAATAAACAGATAAAGCTTACCTTACGTTATCAATACAATTAAAGAACAGTTATATTTATATTACAATTGTTTTAAATTTCATTATAGAATTGTATATTTTGTAAGAACATTGTAATATTTTTATACATTGTTGAATCATAAAGACAGCTAATATTGTTTGGGATGTTATATATTTTCCTGTGTTTGCATGTTGAATACTGCGGCCAAGTTTCTTTGGTGACCAGATAGGAGTGTATCATCTTTATATGTCCAAATATTAAGCGTGTAATGATAACTTGATGTTTCCAGTTTAAGTTTTTAAAAATACACTGTTGTTTTAAGATCCTATTACAGTAAGAGCTTGTTGCCCTAATTTCGAGACCATATTTTTTTCCATGAAGTAATGATGATGGTTCAGATATTACAAGATATTACAATATTTTGGAAATATTGTACAGTCTCAACTAAAATGATCCACCCAGTATAATGTGTAATATGTGTATTCTATTATCCACATAGATTATTTTTACTTCCTCTGCCAACTCCTACAGTAGGTTAGAGGAAGTATCTATTGTTTTCCATTAAAAAAAATTCTACCGGAAATACCCTTTTTTGATGCCGCATGTATCCAAAAAAGGTCATTTTTAGAAAACGTTTCCTATGCGTGAGTATAAATACCAAACTTGGTATCTAACTGTAGACTCTTACAAAGATTCGACATAAAGATCTGTAGCGGTTCCCTTGGTAGAATCCACTACGTTGATGATGATGGATGCTGTATTACGTACCTGTAGGTCGTCTTGATGCCCGTACTCTTGTGATGTATCTCGACGTTCTCGTAGACTGGAATCTGATGATCGTGTAACTGTATTCTTGTGTGTTAATATGTTGTAATTATTATTTTATATTTATGCCACGTCTGCTGTATTGGTGTTGGAGAGCATTTGTGTCTTGTCAGGTTTAGGTATGGAGAATGTTAAAATATATTTGCACACACGTATTCTGTTTAACTATTTCACTTTTATTTTAGATAAATCACATATGATATTCACAATTTACTATTATCTTTGTCACGGTTAAAATATGTATAACTGGTAGACTTTAAATACGTAGTTTTAGCGTCTATTCAGAGACGAGTTTATACACGGCCTTCTTGCTCGAACACTGACAAGCTTCTGTTAGCGTTCCCTTCAACCGTTCTTCTTAACGGAGGTGGTATATTAAATTGAGGCATTTTTCTTTTTCATTTAAAAATAGTTTAGATTTATTGGTTTAATACTAATCTTACATGGGATAATTACCTACGAATTGTAAGCATGTATCAGTATATCTGATAGGTGCAACTATCCAATAAAATCCAATAACAGTTTATGCTACATATATACGTATTTGAGGTCTTCCATCGTCCTAATTATGAATCCAAGGTTTGTTACATGCTTACGTATATACTACTTCATTTCTCGTAATTTTATATTACTGGTTATATTGTTAACAATGGCGTTTCCCCCTCATATAATATTTGATATGTTATAGCGTTATATACTTATTCCCTACCATGTATAGATTATGAATATATGTGTTTTAACATCCTCTTAATTATAATACGTACAATATTAGTAAAGAAAATACATTAGAACAAAATGTTAAAGAAAGAAATTATGCTGAGAAGCTGTGAATCTTATTAAATTAATGGGTTTCTGTATTAGTTTGTTTATGACTATTACTGTATGTAGCTTCAGATTTTCAAGAAAATTCCCCATACTAAACTACCCTTTATATGGAAGCTTTTTCGATGATTTTGATTTTTTCAAAAAAAAGTATTTAACAGTTTTGATTAATATACCATATACTTAAGATATTTATATGGCAAATAAAATGTATTTGTTGAATGTTTGCCAATAACCTGTGAAATTCTATTTATTCGGAAGAATATATGTATAATTTAGTACAGCAGGTATACACCATAAGGAAAGATAAATACACATTGCACAAATAATATAGTTCTCTTTTAAACACCACATTTATTTCAAGTAACATTTTTATGATTTCAGCCATTTCGGAGATATCTGTTGTTATTGGTTTAAATTTTTCGAAACTTTGTAGTTTTCTTAGTGTGAGGCATTATTTTTAACGCTTAATTGATTTCAGTCATATTATGTAATATAAAATATAATAACAGCGCGCCTTAAAGCAACATGTGTAAGTAACAATATAAAACGTGTGTATTACAGTCATTGCATATGCTTATATTATTGTATATATGTTCAATAATGTTATGTGGATGTATTACGTAATTTAATAATGTAGGAGCTGTGAGAATAATAGGTTAAAGGTTGCTAATAATGAGGTAACCTTGAGGCAATAATGAATCTGAAAGTTTAATAATACTACTTGTAATTCTTGGAAGCAATAGTGTAATTTTTGTGAAAGTTTATAAAATAGCCAATCAACAACCAGAAAAAAGCTCAAGTTAAATAAAAGTATTCTATTGGATTAGGATTAGCCAATCAGAGACTTGAAATACAGAAATTTACAAATTTAGGCGGTTGAAATCAAGTCAGTTGCTTGTAGACAGTGCTATAACTGGACGCGTTGGTTGTAGACAGTGTTCCTAACCGGACACGAGATGTGTCCTCGAGAACTTTAATACGTATTCGTGTGAGATGAAAATAATTTGCGTGTTTAAAAAGTGCAAGTAATTAACAAAAGAATCTTACAGCTCTCTATATATCAGTGAAGTGTTATTAAAATAGTGTCAAGAATTAATAGAAAGGTGTAAATTAAAAATTATAGTCTGTGTAAGCCTACCTTCTTCAGCCACATTACGCCTGTTAAGAAATTCATGTTCTATAAAACAATAATAGTGACGCAGCCAAGGCAAACATAAATATATATATAAAAAGAAACAGTTAAATTAGAAAGTTAATATTTTTAAATTCTTTGACGAACGCTATCGGAAACATTTTACCATACGTAAAACAACAATATACTTCAAATTGGCTCCCAAAACGTGGGGCAGATAACAACGTAAATATAACAATACAACAAAATAACTTCAAGTGTTGTCGCTTTTCAGCGTTTTCTCGCGATGACGTGGAAAGGGTATAGACTTTTAAGGCTGGTACATAGGGATTAGTTTTTTAAACTTTGACTATCGCTATTCCCTTTGTACCTATAACGAAATATGTAATGAAACTAATTATGCAAAAGTTTATCTCCAGTTGAAGTAGATAGAAATATAAGCTTTTGGAGGAATAGTTCGTAAACGCTGTACGAAAGCGATACTGTTTGGAGAAAGTATTGGTAATGTAACGCATTAGATTTTGCTTTCAATCTAGTAAGTATTATATTATATACCGCTTTCAAACGATAGGATTTTTTCCTGCTCGGCTGAAACTCGGCTGTTTCAACAGCAGGTATACAACATCAATGATATACTTGCTGTTTGTATCACATCAATATATAAAAAATCCGATGTGTTGCACTCACATGACTTTCTCTACCCTTGTACAAACCATTTTTACAAACTCTTATTCTGCATCTATTTCATATTAATCGAGATAAACATTTGCAGAAACGATATTTTGACATGCAAAGAGAATTAAATTTTACACACAGCGCCCAGTTCTAAAAATATTTGACTATCGCTTAAGGCGTACTGTGTTCCCCTTGTTTTGTATTTGCAAGGGCAATATAGAAATACAGTAGCTTTTAAGCATAAACATATCTCTTAATAGCTGGTTGCTAGGTGCAGCACCATTCTCTTTGCCACAGATTAATATTCTTTGCATATCCAAGACAAAAAATGAATAAGGAATTCCCATTTGAGAAAATAAGTATTGAAAAATTTAAGGGAATAACAAGCAATATCTCGAAAATGGTTAACTGAACCAAAAAAATGTATATAACATAAACTGTGTTTTAACGCGATCTACATTTTTGGTGTAGTAAAATTTTGCCTATCTCTTATGGTTTACCAGTTATGCAAAAGTCATTCACAATGAAGAATACTTTTGGAGACATTTCTAGAAAATTCAAGATATACATTTTATTTGTCATAAAAGTATCTTAAATATACGATATTTTAATCAAAATCGTTGGAGCCATTTTTATGAAAATTAAAATGTTCGAAAAATGTTCCATGTAAAGGGTAATCTGGGGTGGGTTTTTTTTAAAAACCTTCGTGTCGCATCTCTGGAAGATGAACCTGCATACCAAGTTTGGTGATTATTCAACTGTTCGTTTCTGAGTTATGCTGTTCACAGATAGACTCACACACACACACACACAGAGACACACACACACGCGTACAGTTTCCGATTCAGGGGGTCTCAAAACATATATTTCCGGTGAAATCTCAGTATAGAATTTTTGGGTGGAATACAACACTTCCCCTACTTATTATACGTAGTAGAGAAAGTAAAAACACTGCTTAACTCTGTGGCTTAAAGTTTTGAAACAATCAAAACCAAGAACAGTTAATATCAGGCAGCGATAATTCAACAGAAATATTTCAACAAACTTATTTTAATTTTGCTGTAGTATACACGTGCTTTAGCAAGTCTGTACAAAAAAAAAATCTTGTGTGTTAGCCTCACATGACTTTCTCTACTCTTGTAAAAACTATTTTTACAAACGCTTATTCTCCATATGCTTCATGTTATTCGAGATGTTAATCTTATTGCTAATTTTCTTGTAGATGCAAGGGGAATTGGTAGGCTTTAAACGATAGACAAATATTTTAAGAGCTTGTTGCTATGTGGAGTATTCCCTTCTCTTTACATTACCATGACAAAAAAATGAATAACGAATTCTCATTTGAGAAAAGGTATAAATATGGGAAAATTTAAGGAAATAACAAGCAATATCACGAAAATGGTTCAATCAACAAAAACAATGTATAGGAAATAAATTGTGTATTTTAACAATTTTGTCTATATCCTATGGTTTACCAGTTATGCAAAAGTCGTTCACAATGAAGAGTACTTTTGGAGACATTCCCAGAAAATTCGAGATATACAATTCATATGCGATAAAAATAGCTTAAACTTGTGGTACTTTATTCAAATCGTTACACCCATTCTTGAGAGAATTAAAAATTTCGAAAAATGTATCATGTAAAGGGCAATCTTGGGTGGGGGGATTTTCTTGAAAACCTTCGTGTCGCATCTCTGGAAGATACTAAACCTGAATACCAAGTTTGGTGTTTATCCCACTGTTCGTTTCTGAGTTATGGTGTTCACAGACACGGACATGTTTCCAAAAATGCTTTATGTACATTAAGTGCACCTCAAAACATGTATTTCCAGTGAAATCTCGGTATCGAATTTTTGGGTGGAATGCAATATTTCTCCTACCTACTATACGTAGTAGAGAAAGTAATAAATAAACGCTAATATTGCATTTAACCGGAAAATAAGAAAATTAAAAATGTTCGCGTTTTTCTATCGCAGAACTGGACCTCGTACTTCGGTTGGAGTAAATATCCTGAGTTCGTTCTTAGAATAAGATAAATTTAGCATAGATTTAATCTCGGTGAATTCCGCTCATTTGAACCCTGCTCATTCAAGAGATACTGTATTTTATTCATGATAAAGAAATGTTATAAATTGATGGCAATACTAGCGTTTCTATTCCGTTCCGAAGTTTGGACATTGACAAAAAAACTGTAAAATGCTATAGAAGCAGCTTAATGAGATTCCTAAGAGCTGTCGAGTGATAAAATAGAATGAATAAAAAGAGAAGCACAAAAATTAGGGGAGGGTTAATTATTTTTAGATTAAAATAAGTGGAAATAAAAACGAATGGAGCACTCAAGAATACCAAGAAAGGATTTAGGGTGCAATCCAAGACGGAAAAGTAGAATAGGACGACCATATGTGTTAATGAAAGGACCGGGATTTTCTTCCTTGTCCGTGAGGACGATACTGTTCAGTGGGACTAATCCGTGTAGATGATGCTGATTCATAATAAACGCCAAAATTAAAATGAACAAGAATATAATTCTTGTGAATTTCATCAATTTTATTCACGATCTACGTATTTAAATAGTATATCGTGCAATAATCGAGATTATTACATAAATACATGTGGTCAGATTTATAGCCATGGTAGCTAAGGCATACTGCCACGACATGAAAATCTGAGGATTTGCCTTTCGAGTCCCAGTCATAGCAATGAATATTTAAAATCTTCTTCAGTCATTACGAAATAAAAACTATGAAAATCTAAATTTATATTAATATTGTGTTTAACAGAAAATTCTGAAATTATAAGGTATCTGCTGTGTTGAAAATCGCAATTACATTAAATATCTCAGAGTGATTGAAATCGCCTTGGAGGTTTTTGGATAACCAGAATTAGCTGAGAAAGTTTAATATACACTACGTGATCAAAAGTATCCGGACACCTGGCTGAAAATGACGTACAAGTTCGTGGTGCCCTCCATCGGTAATGCTGGAAGTCAATATGGTGTTGGCTCACCCCTTAACCTTGATAACGGTGTTCACTCTCGCAGACATACTTTCAATCAGGTGCTGGAAGGTTTCTTGGGGAATGGCAGCCCATTCTTCACTGAGTGCGGAACTGAGGAGAGGTATCGATGTAGGTCGGTGAGGCCTGGCACGAAGCCGGCGTTCCAAAACTTCCCAAAGGTGTTCAATAGCATTCAAGTCAGGACTCTGTGCAGGCCAGTCCATTACGCGGATGTCATTGTCATGTAACCACTCCGCCACAGCCCGTGCAGTATGAACAGGTGCTCGATCGTGTTGAAAGATGCAATCGACAACCCCGAATTGCTCTTCAACAGTGGGAAGCATGAAAGGTGCTTACAATATCAATGCAGGATCAATGATCGTACCACGCAAAACAACAAGGCAAGCCCCCTACATGAAAAACACGAACACACCATAACACCACCACCTCAGAATTTCACTGTTGGTACTACACACGCTGGCAAATGACGTTTACCGGTCATTCGACAAACCCACACCCTGCCATCGGATCGCCACATTGTGTACCTTGATTCCTCACTCCACACAACGTTTTGCCATTGTTCAATCGTGTAACGTTGACGCTCCTTACACCAAGCAAGACGTCGTTTGGCATTTTCCTGCGTGATGTATGACTTATGAGCAGCCGCTTGAGCATGGAACCCAGGGTTTCTCACGTCACGCCTAACTGTCACAGTACTTGGAGTGGATCCTGATGCACTTTGGAATTCCTGTTTGATGGTTTGGATAGATGTCTGCCTATTACTCTTTGCGACCCTCTTCAATTGTTGGCTGTCTCTGTCAGTCAACAGATGAGTTCGGCCTGTACGCTTTTGTGCTGTACATGTCCCTTCACGTTTCCACTTCACTATTACATCAGAAACAGTGGACCTAGGGATGTTTAGGAGTGTGGAAATCTCGCTTACAGACTTCTGACACAAGTGACACCCAATCACCTGACCACGTTCGAAGTCCGTGAGTTCCACGGAACGTCCCATTCTGCTGTTTCACGATGTCTAATGACTACTGAGGTCGCGTATAATGCGTACCAGGAGTATATGGCAGCACAATGGACCTAGGATGAAAAACGTATGTTTGTGGGGGTGTCCGGATACTTTTGATCACATAGTGTATCTCGCCGGGATAGCTTAGTGGTAGTGCAGATAGACGGAAAGTCTAAGTGCCTTAATCGATTTGTGACAGAAGGATTACATTTTTCAAAACTAATTCAACTTCACAACCTAAACCACTGTTTCTATATCGCAATCGTACTGTTCACTTTACATTAAAGAACATATTTATTGGCACATAATTTGATTAATTACTGAAGAGGCTAACGACATTAAAATAAATGGTTTTTCAATGAATACTGTGAGCTTGATACTAGACTATGCATTTTAAACTCTAACAATAAGAAAAGGCAGTCGGAGAAATTAAATTCTCTGTGTCTGAAGATGAAAGCGTTCATTTAAAGTAACGGCGCTCTCTAGAGGAAGATACTGAATTATACAGAAATTACAGAATAGAAAGAAAATCCCCTTGGCGTAATTTTGCTTCAGACCATTAACGTAAAATACGCTGAGGCGGCTGCAACAAATTACATTCTAGGCGGCCTTATATATCGATATTGCTCACATTGATGCCAATGGAATTTAAATGTGCTAACTTGGTACCCAGCAAGCAAAGTAAAACAAAAGCAGACGTTGGTGGAAGGAGGGGTCAGACATCGTTACTGATTACTCAGTAATGAATCTTTCGTGAGCCCCCTGCAAGGTGAATTCTTATTTGCTTGCCAGGATGAGTAAACTACCTAGTGTTTGAAAATGCAGTATCAGGCACAAGATAATTAGAGTAACAATTCTGGTAAACTACAAGACGTTCTTAAGTTTAGTTTGAGATAGCACACCCCAATGGCGACTTACTAGACGGCCATGATATGAGTGCGTTTGGTTGCAAAAGGAAATAACAGTTACAAAACAAGTGGGTGGGGCATCTTAAGGGCAAGCAGGTAAAGAAAACATACGATTCTCCGAGTTGCATTTACTAGCTAAGCTGAGGCCTGTAAATGCAGTACTGTTTTCATTATTCGACTGTAAGTACCCCTATCGCCCTGTACCTCACTCCCCTTTGATCCCTAGCCTTGTATTTTCAACAATAACAGTTCCATCCCCATCCAGGCGCACTCATATCGTGGCCGACTAGTACATTATCCTAAGTATCCTTGAATTTGTAGCTAACTACTTTTGAAGTCAATCAGTGATAATTCACTGTTCTTCCAATTAAAATGGCTTCTACCTTTGCAACTGAAGCCTACATAGGCTTATGTGGAGGAACAATACAATATCATTAATTGACTTGATAGTGGTTAAATATGAAGCCCAGATATCCTCTTGTTCAATACACATTTTCGTCATTGCTCCGGACGTACTTTAGCCTTGGGCTTATTGTGCTGTATCGTTTTAAAGTCAATTCATTATGCCTGCATCCTTTACCAAGGAAATAACAGACATGGTTTCAAATTCTTATTGTTCTAAAAACACTTTCCCATAGGCAATATATCTCTGTGAGCCAAGGCCTCACAGGGGTATATAAAGTTCAGGGCTGTTTCAGTTTCTTTCTTGCAGAATCTGGAACCTAAGCTATCCTGAAACACTCCCATCGTGTCCAGAAGCTTTTTCGTAGCAGCATCTCCTATGAGAAATGCAATAATTGTTCTCAGCTGAAGTTCTATTAAATTTAAGTAAGCCTTCAGCTCTTTTCTAATAAACAGTTTACCATGTTTGTTTCCAGGAGTTTTATGCTAGGTTTTATGATGTTTTGCTTTGTAGTAGCGCTTAAGTCTCTTTTACTTCACTTCGAGGTGTTCTTAGAGCCGGCTCTGACCCAATGAATTGTGAAGCTGCACCTTGTCTTGCAAGTTCACCTGCTTCTTCGTTTCCCTCTATGCCACTATGACCGGACACCCAGATAATTTTTACCTCATTCTGCTCTGCGAAGCATGTTTGGGCAGTTTACAACCAGTCCTGATGTTACCTTACGGCTAATTAGAGCCTTAAGTGCAGACTGGCTATCTGAGAAGATAAGGATCGGTTTACCATTGTAATCTCTCTTATGTTTTTATGTATGCAATGAATAATGATGAAGCCGTCCTCTGTGGACTAGTGGTAGCGTGCTAGCCTCTAGTTCCCGAGTTCTACTCGGCGGAGGGCGATGGATTTTTTCGGCGTAAAAATCCTTAGCATGGCTTCCTTCGGAGGGAAGTAAAGCCGGTGGTCCCTTGTCGTAGATTTACGGTACGTAAAAGAGCCTCAGCCTGATAAAGAGGCATCTGAGCAAAATTACCGGTCTTTCACCACAATATAGAATGGGACGCTAAGAACCATAGTAGTTAAAAGGCGTCCATAAATAAAACTTAATTTAATTTAATAGAATAATGATATAAATATCTGTTTTAAAAACAGTAACATATTCCCTAGGAGAAAAAAACTTTTTGTCCCTTGGTCTTGTGCCATATACTCCGGATCCTGTTTGAGCCAAGTCCAAACATGAAGTTTCTTAGGATAATGTAGGTCGCCATTGAAGTATGTTATCTGAGGATGAACTTGAGAATACCTTGTGGTTTTCCTAAAACAATTTGAGCCATTTGAGGAGTTTAATATTGTATCGTTGTGTTAGCTCAGTTGGTTAGAGCAGCGGTACGGAAAGCCGAGGATTCATGGTTCAAAACTCGGCTGTAACATTGCATCTTTTAGTTTGATGCCACCTTTCCAAATTTAGCTTGCTGACGGCAAATGTGGAGCAGCAATTCGTTATCAATTAAATGTTTATTATCATCGTTCGTCTTATTTCAGAAATGTTTAATTATGTGTGATATGCAGTTGGCCAATTTCTGAATCATTCGCATATTCATTTAATACATAAGGACTAAAATAGAATCAATCTAGTGAATATACAATAGCAGACTGTGCAGAACTTTAAAAAATTAAACTTATGATATACTAGCAGAAACCACAATCCTGCCCGCCCTATCCCGCTGAGTGATGTATTATCCCTTGGCTTGGCTTAGCGTTCCATTCTGCTGTTTCACGATGTTTAATGACTACTGAGGTTGCAGATAATGAGTACCAGGCAGTAGGTGGCAGCACAATGAACCTAAGATGAAAAACATATATTTGTGGGGGTGTCCGGATACTTTTGATCACATAGTGTATATCCATCAGCTTCTGGTTTGTTTAAAGTAGTCGAAAATGAAGCTGACTTGTAGGTTATTTAAACAAATACAAGTTATTCATTATTGTAGTATTTCAAAAGTATGATACTTCAGTAAAAATCGTTGGAAATACTTTTTACGCAATCAAAATTAACGAAATATATTCCTTGGAAAGCGTTGTTTGGGGCGGAGAAATTACCTTGAAAATCTCCACTTAGAGAAAGATCCGTGTGTATATGTGTGTGTGTGTGTGTGTGTGTGTGTGTGTGTATCTGTGAAAGCATAACTCAAATACGGAAAGTCCGATAAATACCAAACTTGGTATTTATGTTCAGTATCTTCTATAGATGAGACACGAAGGTGCCCCTCTCCAAACTACCCTTTACACGAAACATTCTTCGAATTTCTTATTTTCTGAAAAATGGTTTTTAATGATTTTTTGTTGTGAGTCTGTCATAAATTGTGATTAAAACCATTTTTATTAAAATAACATATTTTACTTGAAAAATAAGACATAACATAGTCTTTTAAATAGCCTGTAAAGTTCCCTTCACCCAGAAGGAAATTTACATAATCTTGTAGAACTGGTAAATGTTAAGCAATAGACGAAAACGTACTACACAAAAAAATCCGATATGTTGCACTCACGTGACTTTCTCTACTCTAGTACAAACTATTTTTACAAACGCTTATTCTCCATATGCTTCATGTCAATCGAGATATCGAGATGTTAATCTTATTGCTAATTTTCTTGTAGATGCAAGGGAAATTGGTAGGCTTTAAGCGATAGTCAAATATTTTAAGAGCTGGTTGCTATGTGCAGTATTCCATTCTCTTTGCATTACCAGGACAAAAAAATGAATAACGAATTCCCATTTGAGAAAAAGTATAAGTATTGGAAAATTTAAGGGAATAACAAGCAATATCTCGAAAACAGTTCACTCAACAAAAAATGTATGTGACATAAATTGTATATATTAACGCGATCTACATTTTTGGTGTGTATCATTTTGTCTATCTCTTACACAATTGAGAATACTTTTGGAGACATTCCAATAAAATTCGAGATATAAATTTCATTTCTGATGAAAATATCATAAATATATGATATTTTAATCGAAATTGTTCGAGCCATTTTTGAGAAAATTCAAATTTTCGAACCTAAATACGAAGTTTGGTGTTTATCCGACTGTTCGTTTCTGAGTTATGCTCTTCACAGACAGAAACACACACGAACATGTTACCAAAAATGCTTTTTTTGGATTCAGGGGGTCTCAAAACATAGGTTTCCGGTGAAATCTCGGTATCGAAGTTTTGGGTGGAATATAATACTTCCCCCGCTTACTATACGTAGTAGAGAAAGTAAAAATGTGGATCTCTTTAGACCATTTCCGATGTATCCGTTTTTAATAGTTCGGGTTGTTCAATACTGTCAGCCTTTTAAAGTCCTGCCGATTTTCAGTTGTTTGTTGTGATAGCATGGAAACAGTATGGGGTTTTAAGGCCGGTTTACAGGGTCCAGTTCTTAAACATTTGACTATCGCTGTTCTCTTTGTATCTATAGCGAAATGTATAATGTAGCTACTTCTGCAAAGTGTTATCTCGATTAAAATGTAGAAAAACAAGCTTTCGTAAGAAACTAATAGGCGATAAAGGGTAGAGAAAGTCATCTGAATGTAACACGACAGAATTCTTTAAATGTTCTTTATGTTAATCGAGATGAACTTTGAAGAAATGGTTTTAATGAAGATTTCGTTGTAGGTACAAGAGGCATAGAGGGACAATATCAAAGCTTGTCGCTATGTGCTGGCCTTCAAATACCATACTCTTACCGTAGTATGCTAGAAATAGCTGAATAGGATCAGCACTTTAAAAAATAACAAAGCATTGAAAAATTTCAGCTAATATTATAACTAACACCTCGACAATGGTTGATGCCACATAAAAACTTGTTTGAGATAAATTGGTTTAAAGTGTTCTACATTTACTGTTTAGTAATCGTTTGTGCATATTTTATGGTTTACCAGTTGTATAAAAGTAGGACTACACAAGATATTCTCAGAAAATTATAGATATTTTAACCAAAAGTTAAAAGTATGGAACGTTTATTCATGTAGAGACTAATTTAGATTGGAATAATGATTAATAATAATACTACGAGGCGTATTCCAAACAAAGCGTTTGTTTGGTCATAACAACAACATCGTTCACGAGACAAGGTTTTTATTGACAGTAATATGTGCCTAAATATATACTTTACTTTTCCACGTAATCGCCGTTCACATCTATAAACTTGTTGTAACGCTGCACCAGCTTCTTTTAACCCCTCGGCATAGAAGTCTGCCGCCTGGGACTTGAACTAGTTGGTAACGTTCGTCTCGAGTTTATCATCGGTTTGAAACCGTTGTCGACCCAGCCACCATTTCAAATGCAAGAAGAGGAAACAGTCTCATGGTGCCAGGTCGGGACTGTACGGAGGGTGGTCACTGGTTTTGGCAGCGGTGTGTGGGCGTGCGTTGTCGTGAAGGAGGATGATGCCAGACGACAGTTTCCCGCGGCGTCGAATTTTGGCTCGCACGTCTCAGTTTGGTAAGAGTTGGACAGTACACGTCAGCTCTGATTGTTCACCCGAGGACCATAAAATCAATCAAAAGGACGCCTTTTTTCGGTCAGGTAGCCATCATTTTGCGACTCGTGTACGGCGATTGCTTACACTCTTTTGGTTTGGGTGAACCGAAATGGCGCCGCTGCACTGACTGTTGTTTCGATTCTGCGTTGGTGTACGCTATCCATGTCCATGGATCTATGGATCATCATGGATATGGATCATACGCTGTCCATGGTGTACGTTATACTGCGTCACACCAACACTGCGGTAGGTTCCTCAGGAGTTAGTAGACAGCGCTGCCGGACCTTAATTTTGGTATACACCTCTTAATAATAAGAGTAATCCCGTGGCGCTACAGCCCAGGAAGCGCCTAGACCAGCGAAGCCGACTGCCGACCTCACGCCCACGTATGCACAGCAGAGGTGGGCGATCATCCAACCGCTACGAAGAAGTAATGTGGCCAGCATCACGCATCCCCCAAGCAGAATGTTGGCCTCCGTGAACAGGATCACCTATCGCAGCTCCTCACTTTTCTCATGATGCTGAGTGGACACCTGTCCTATGCCTGGGACTTAAATCCGCACTGCCATTGATGGAACACTGGCGCGATCTTCCGCAGGCAACCAGTGCCCCAGGTTTAGCTCACAGTGTCATGGCACCGGACATCCTTGGAGCATGCTGAACTCAAATACCTTTTTCGTTGCTTAAGATAAACTTACTTAACAAAGAGTGCAGTAGGTTCGCCAAATAGGGCGCTTTTAGGATTGCTGCTCTGGTAGCTAACTGCAACTAAGGCTGGGAATAATAAGGAAGAGCCCTCCCTATCTTCGATAAGGGCCATAGCGAACATGCATATGGAGGTAGTGATATGCGTATAAAAGAGCAAGCGTTCACACGTAATGAGAGATGAGGGCTTGGCTTCCCGTGTGTACTGACAAATGAAAGTTGGGGATGTTTTCTGTCTCCTGTCGCGCACCTGACGTTTCGCACATTTATTTCGTTCTCTCTACGTGATACCACCCCGCGTACACGCAATTGAAATGTTCACTCAGCCCCACTGCTTCTGCTGTGTGCTACTAATTAAACAAAAAAATTACTCAAATACACTTTCTTTTTGTAACTCTATTTAATTCTGTGCTACTGTTTTGCACTTAAAACATGTTTATACATGACTGCTTTAAATGCGACAAATTGTAGATTTTGTTAATCAGTTCCTCTACTCAATGACATTACATTTAATTCTCACGCTGGTGTTTATATTGCTCTATGGATAGAACCACTGAAACAGGTATACTACATTTTTCCTAGCTATAGAATATAGACTAGAGAGGTCTACTATAATGAGGTTTTTCCTTATAAAAACACTTCTCTACAGTTTATACTGGAAACTTTTCTATGGGAATGACTATCTATGAAAACGCCATCATGGTGCTGAGTGTGAACACATTGACAGACGTTACTGTGATTCGGATAGTGCAAATGTCGCCCTCCGTGATCTAGGGATAACATGTTAGCATCTGGTGCCCGAAGGCGATGGATTTTTTTCGGAGTAAAAACTCTTAGTATGGCTTCCGTCGGAAGGGAAGTAAAGCCGGTGGTCCCGTGCCGTAGATTTAAGGCACGTAAAAGAACCCCAAACCTAACAAAGAGGGCTCTGAGCAAAATTTACGATCATTCTCGCACAATACAGGTGTATCTCAGTTAGTGTCATATTTGGGGACGTGTTCCTGGCATCAAAACAGAAAAAAGAATTTCATATGTACATGTGTCTGAAAATCAAGCGTTTCGTTGTTATAGGCCAAATAAGATGTATTCCATGAGTAAACAGACGTATATGCACTACACATAAGGCTGTGCAGACGGCACAGCAGCACTAGTTCGTGAACCTTATGCAGAAAGGTACACTGACAGGCCGTTAGCGCGTGCAAGAATATTCACACGAATTCACCAACGCTTGAGAGAAAATGGCGCATTTGAGAGGAGTACTAGGGATGTTGGGAGACCAAGAGCGGTAAGAGACATTGAGCTTGAAGAACGAGTTTTTCGTGCTGTGGATGCAGACCCATCACAAAGCACAAGGCGTATGGATGTAAGGGAAAGAGTTAGTCACACGACTATCTGGAGAATTCTGCATGAAAATCTTTTGTATCCGTATCACCTTCAACGTGTGCAAGGATTAAATGAGGCGGACGTTGAGCCAAGACGACGTTTCTGTCAACACATGTTACAGCAGTGCGCTGTGTTCATCAATTTCCTGGCCTGTATCTTATTCACGGATGAGGCTGGTTTTACTCGCGACGGCATCTTCAATTTTCATAACGCTCATAACTGGGCATTTGAAAAACCTAATGAAGTATGACAGGACAACCTTCCACAGAGGGTCTCTCTCAACGTTTGGGGTGGAATCATTCATGATCACGTTATTGGTCCCTACTTCTTCCTTTCGCGTCTCCAGTTTCTCAGAAACTGATAATGTGCCTCTGGACATCATCCAACGAATGTGGTTTTTACACGATAGTGCTCCAGCTCATTTCAGTATGATAGTTCGTAAGTTTTTCAACGATCGATTTCCGCAAAGATGTATTGATCGAGGGGGACCTATTGCATGGCCTGCTCGATCGCCTGATTTGAACCCAATGTATTTCTTCGTCTGGGGACATTTGAAGTCCTTGGTTTATGCAACTTCTGTACCTGATGTTGACGTAACCAAACTGGATTTGACCAAATACGACACGCACCAGGAAGTTTCAACAGAGTACGCCGGAGCACGGAACGCAGGCTTACTGCATGCATCGAAGGAAGAGGAAGCCACTTCGACGAATTTTTGTAACTTTCGATTTTGTGTTGTAACTCTGAAATAAATGATTTTCAGACCTATGTTCATATAATCGTTTTTTACTGTTTTGATGTTAGGAACATGTTCCCCCAAATATATGACACCAATAAAGATACACCCTGTATAGAATGGAACGCTAAGGACCATAGTAATTAAGGAGCGTGCATAAATAAAACTCGATTTAACTTAATCTTTGGATAGTGCAAAGTGCATTCAGAAAGGAATTATTGAAAGTTAAAACTTATATTACCTATTAATTCTTCTATGATATATTATTTAAGAACACTAATTACTATACCGTTAGGTAATTTATTCTGTCACATACATTATCCCCATCCGGCTATTTTGATATCACATTCCTTAGAATACCTGATCCCCCAGGTCGCAAATATGAAAACGGTTCGCTACTGGTGCTTCAGGAAAACGAGCCGCTTACTATAGAGATATGCATGTCATTAGCTCCTCTCTATTTGACGCCACCAGCCCTCTTTTATTCTCTCCCTCCTGATTACTAATAACATTATATAAAAATTTAATGTGTTACTTTTACGTGACTTTGTGCCCTTTCTCGCTTATTATGGGCATACAAATTATTCTTACGAAAGTTTATTTTCCTGTCCACTTCATTTTAATCGAGATACACCTTTCCGAAAAGACCTGCATTACACATTTCGTTACAAATACAAGAGGAATATCTTTGTCAAATGCTTTAGGACTGGACGCTATACGATGGCCTTAAAATACCTAAATCTTAACCATGAGATCGCGAGAAACAAATGAAAATCGACAGGACTTTAAATCAGTAGCTAAATATTGAACAATTCAAACCATTAATATCGTAAAAATCAAAATAGCTGATTGCACAAAACGTTATTTGAAAAACATTGTGTGTTATAAAGAGATATAGTTGAGATTGTGTAGTAGTTTTTCGTCTATCGCTTAACGTTACAGAAAATTCCTTCCGAATGAGGAGGACTTCTTAAGGTAATCCCAGAAAATTCAAGATATACTTTTATTTGTCATGTAAATATTTTTAATATGTGGTATTTCAATCAAAACCGTTAGAACAACAAACATCTTGAAAAATGTTCCATGTAAAAGGAATCTTGAAAATCTTTGTGTTGCATTTTTGGAAGATATTGAACATAAATACCAAGTATAGTATTTATCGAATTTTCGTTTTTTAATTATACTGTTCACAGGCACAAACACGCACACATATACAGACACACACGGATCTTGTCGTCTTCCGTGGTGTACTGGTTACCATGCTAGCCTCTAGTTCCCGAGATCGCGGGTTCAACCCGGCGGAGGGGGATGGATTTTTTCGGGCGTAAAAATCCTTAGCATGGCTTCCTTCGGAAGGGAAGTAAAGCCGGTGGTCTCGTGTCCTATATTTACGGCACGTAAAAGAACCTCCAGCCAGGCCTCTGAGCAAAATTACCGGTCTTTCACGCCCAATATAAAATAGGACGCTAAGGACCATAGTAGTGAAATAGCGATCTCGAAGAGTGGAACTTAGAAATATACCCGAAAAGACGTCCATGGAAATCATTAGGCAGTCAGAATAATGGCCAGTGTCTGCTAATCGGTTAGAATGCCAAAGAGAAAACAAAAAAATGAGGTATTTCACTCACCACAAATCAAGACAAACCCGTTTGCGGTGGCAGCCTAACCGAATTGAGCACCTCAGAACTCGAACCCCTGAATTCAACCGATAGCACCTCCAAGATAAAACAAAAACAAGATAAACGCAACCAACCCCAAATAGGAGAATGGAATACTAAGTTAAATTGGGAATTTAGAGCAAACCAATACAATAATGCCAAGGACAAAAAATAGCCGTCGCAATTCAACTATTCTGTAAAGTTACGCAAAGACAAAAGAAGTCAGAAGTTGAAGCTGTAGATGGAAATAAAGATGTGATGTCAGAAGAATTTTAGTTAGAAATGGACGAGGGCAAAACAGAAAGAATCATTGAAGATTAGACCATTGACGCAGGATTCACATTTTGTAGCAGCAGCTTTTCAGCTTACGTACTGGTCTGATAATATTACGTACGTATATTACATTTTGTTTTCCGAGCTACAAGCCTAGAAAAATCTGATGTGTTACACTCACATGACTTTCTCTACTCTTGTACACACTATTTTTACAAACGATTATTCTCCATATGCTTAATGTTAATCGAGATATCAATCTTATTGCCTAATTTTCTTGTAGATGCAAGGGGAATTGGTGGGTTTTAAGCGTTAGTCAAATATTCTAAGAGCTGGGTGCTATGTCGAGTATTCCATTTTCTTTGTATGTCCAGGACATAAAAAATGAATAAGGAATTCTCATTTGAAAAAAAGTATAAGTATTGGAAAATTTAAGAGAATAACAAGCAATATCTCGAAAATGGTTCACTCAACAAAATAAATGTATATATCATAAATTGTGTATTTTAACGCGATCCACATTTTTTGTGTAGTAAAATTTTGTCTATCTCTTATGGTTTACCAGTTATGCAAAAGTCGTTACAATGAATAATACTTTTGGAAACATTACCAGAAAATTCGTGATATACATTTCATTGTCCTGAAAGTATCTGAAATACACGATATTTTAATCAAAATCTTTACTCATTTTTGAGAAATTAAAATTTTCGAAAAATGTTCCATGTAAAGGGTAATCTGGGGTGGAGGGATTTTCTTGAAAACCTTTGTGTCATATCTCTGGAAGATACTGAACCTAAACACCAAGTTTGGTGTTTATCCGACTACTCGTTTCTGAGTTACGCTGTTCACAGACACACACGCGGACATGTTTCCAAAAATACCTTTTTGGATTCAGGTGGCCTCAAAACATATATTTCCGGTGAAATCTCGATATCGAATTTTTGAGTGGAATGCAATACTTCCGCTACTTACCGTACGTAGTAGAGAGAGTAAAAAATATGGCATACATTGTGTGTGCAAAGGAGATATACATTTTATGTGTAGAAAAACGTTGCCTATCTCTTACGGTTTACCAGTTATGCGAAAGTCGTTCAGAATGAAGAGGACTTTTGGGTACATTCACAGAAAATTCAAGATATGTATTTTATTTGCCAAGAAAATATCTTAAACATTTGATATTTTAATCAGAATCATTAGAGCCATTTTTGAGAAAATAAAAATGTTCGAAAAATGTTCCAAATAAAGGGTAGTCTGGGGTGGCGGGATGTACTTGAAAGTCTTAGTGTCGCATCCTTGGAAGGTACTGAACCTAAACACCAAGTATTATCCAATTTTTTTGAGGTTTTGAGTTATGCTGTTCAGGCGCACACACACACACGCGCGCGCGCGTGGGGCACGTTTTCTGAAAATGCTTTTTTTGGATTTAGGGGGCCTCAAAACATGTATTTCCGGTGAAACTTCGGTATCGAATTTTTGGATGGAATAAAAATCCTCCCCTACCTACTATATGCAGCAGAGAAAGTAAAGCGTTATTAAATGTGCTGCTATAATATCTGTAACGTTATTCAGCGATAGGAGTTAATATTGGCTGATGATTTATTCACTTTTTGAATTGTTTTGACTGTTTTGAATGCATATAAACTATCGTAAATCGGATAAACTGCAGCAATTGGTTTAAACTAACACCACATTTTACTTTCTCTACTACCTAGGTGTAGTAAGTAAGGGGAAGTATTGCATTCCACCCAAAAATTTCATAGCGAGATTTCACTGGAAATGCATGTTTTGAGGCGTCCGGAATGCAAATAAAACACTGAAACAGGTAAGTGTATGGGTGTTTTGTCTGTGAACCGCATAAAACGAAAAGTCGGACAAATACCAAAATTTGGTATTTCATTTTAGTATCTTCCAAGGATGCGACACGAAGATTTTCAAGAAAATACCCCCACCCCAGACTACGGTTTACATGGAAAAAATTTCCATTTTATTTTTTTATTTAGGTTTAAAGGTTTTATTTTAAGGGTTTTAATAAGTAAATGTATTTTCTCAAAAATGGTTCCAAAGATTTTGATTAAAATATCATATGTTTAAGATATTTTCATGGCAAATGAAATGTATATCTTGAATTTTCTGGGAATATCCCCAAAAATCCTCTTTATTCTGAATGACTTTTGCATAGCTGGTAAATCGTAAGAGATTGGCAAAATTTTACTACACAAATGTAGATCTGGAAAAAACACTCCATTTATTTCATATAGAACTTTTTTGTCGGGTGAACCATTTCCTAAATTCCTTATTATAGGTTTGCATTTTTCAATACTTGCGGTTTTTCTCAAATGGGAATTCGTTATGCGTTTCTTACTTTCTCTACTACGTATAGTAAGTAGGGGAAGTATTGCATTCCACCCAAAAATTCGATACCGAGATTTCACAGGAAATCAAAATCCACACGGAATCCAAAAAAAGTATTTTTGGAAACATGTTCGTGTGTGTGTGTGTGTGTGTGTGTGTGTGCCTCTGTGAACAGCATAACTCAGAAACGAACATTCGGATAAACACCAAGCTTGGTATTTAGGTTCAGTATCTTCCAGAGATGCGACACGAAGGTTTTGAAGATAATCCTCCACCTCAGATTACCCTTTACATGGAATATTTTTCGAAAATTTCAATATTTTCAAAAATGGCTCTATCGATTTTGAATAAAATATCATAAGTTTAAGACATTGTTATGGCAAATGAATTGTATATCTCGAATTTTCTGGGAATGTCTCCAAAAGTATTCTTCATTGTGAACGACTTTCGCATAACAGGTAAACCATAAGAGATAGACCAAATTTTACTACAAAAAATGTAGATCGCGTTAAAATACACAATTTACGTCATGTACATCTTTTTTTTTAGTGAACCATTTCCAGATACTCTTGTTATTCTCTTTAATTTTCCAATGCTTCTACTTTTTCTCAAATGGGAATTCGTTATTCCTTTTCTTTTTGGTCCTGGTAATGCAAGGAGAATGGAATACTCCACATAGCAACCAGCTCTTAATATGCTTTACTATCGCTTAAAGCTTAGCAATTCCCCTTGCATCTACAAGAAAATTAGCAATAAGATTAAAATATTGATATATTGTTATCATGAAGGATGTGGAGAATAAGCGTTTGTAAATATAGTTTGTGCTAGAGTAGAGAAAGTCACGTGAGTGTAACACATCAGATTTTTTATCTCCTGGACATGTAAAGAGAATGCAATGCTTCACATAGCAACCAGCTCTTAAAAGGTTTGACTGTCACTTAAAGCCTATCAAAGTCTCCTTGCATCCACAAGAAAATTAGCAATAAGATAGTTTCTGCAAATGTTTATCTGGATTAATATGCAGTAGAAGGAGCATAAGCGTTATAAAGTTAATTTGTACAAGAGTAGAGAAGGTCATGTGAATGAACACGTCAGATATTTTCCAAGTAAATTGTGTACACTGAATTGGCGTGTCGAAAACGAGGGCCAATTACAGTAACATGTAGCACTTAAGAGTTCAATATAATGATGTAGTAGAATAAAAATATTCTTACCTTTTCGCTCTTTAAGCCGCGGAGAGAAAAAACAGTCCGTGCTGTGAAACTGAATTACAAAGTTCTAATTTAGAAGTTAACTTCTGTAAATAGTTTATGCATGAATTGAGCAGGAATAAAACATTCCTGTTTTGACTTTAGTTGCGTAATCTGATTTAGTTTGTATGTTGAAGTACTTGGGTGTGGTATAGGTTAGTCAAAATATTAATTCGTACCTTTACTTACCCCGACTAACTGTGAAGCTGACGGTAGGAGGCGGTCCAGGACTGGTAAGGATGAACAATGTGTTTTGAAATACCAGGCTTCCTCGTTGTCATTGGTCTCGGCGACGTCACCTGTTGTCCTCTTTTGTCGGTTGAACTATGAGACTGTTCAGATATCTCAGAGGCTGTGAAATTACTGCAGATATGTTTTATACGTTTTGTTTTCTATCCTATATAAATATACACTGCCGTTTGTGAAAATTGCAACACCAAGAAAGAATAACTCCAAACTTGGTGGAACTGTAGAAGAGTTTGCAAGCAATGGGTTTGCAGAGAGATGGGGTATACGTAGGTCGAGCAGAGCCCTGTCGTGTCGGTCCGACAAGGTCAGTGTTGCGCCCAGTGTGGTCAGTGCAGAGCTGTCAAAGTGTTGGAAACAATAAAGTGATTGCCAGTATGCCTCGTCGATGACAAGGGGAGCCATATTGGCATTTGAGCGAGTTCCAACGGGGCGGAACGGTCTCCGGGAAGGCGGTTTGTCATACTGTGACATTTCGCCTCGTACATGGCATGCTGCTACGACAGTGATGCATGTGTGGAAGATGAAGATGGTACGTAGCGAAAAGCGGGTACTGGACCACGAAACATGACCACGGCACGGGATGACCGTCGTCTTGTTCACATGACCATAACGGACCATGCAGCTTCATCACAGTGTTGGCTCGACGCGGGAGCACTGCAACAGGTGTGAACTTGTCTGCATCAACGGTTCGTTGCCGTCTGCTGCAGGTTGGACTGGCTGCATGTGTGCGTGCCATTACGTCAGCTTCCATTTATAGAAACCACAAGCTCCTCCGACTGCAATGGGCACGTGAACACCGTCACTGGGATGCTACTGGCAAAAATATAGTCTTTCCGTACGTGTCCCGCTTCAACGTGTCCTACAGTGATGGCCGCATACGTGTCCGGCGGCACCGTGGTGAGCGCAAGCTGGAGGGCTGCATTGTTGAGCGGCATAGCGACAAACACCAGGTGTGATGGTTTGGGGCGCCATTGGTTATAACAACCGATCTCGCATCCTACGAATTGAGGGCACATTGAACAGCAACTGGTACATAGCTGTGGTTGTAGAGCCTGAGGTATTCCCCCTGCTTCAGGCATCTCCACACGCCACATTTCAACAGGACAATGCCCGGCCACATATTGCGAGGAATGTACAAGCCTTCTTCGAAGAGCGACGGGTGCCATTGTTTCCCAGGCCTGCAGTTCGCATGGCATGTCGTCCATCGAGCATGTCTGGGATATGCTTGGTGGCACCTGGTGCGTCACGGTCCTTCAGTAACCAGTGTCATGGATTTGTGGGCTCGAATACAAACTGCGTGGAGGGAAATCCCTCAGGAACTTATTCAGAACATTTTTGATTCAATGCCACGGCGTATAGCAGCTCTAATAGCAGCGCATGGAGGTCACACCAAATGCTGAATATTAGCGCTCAAAGGTCATGTACAGATTTGAAACCTTTATTATTTGTTACTTGTCATGTACCTAACCTGTGGTATTAAATTCATTGAATTCATGCGTTTCCTTCTTGGTGTTGCAATTTTCACAAACGGCAGTGTATATTTACATGCACAGTGCTTTTCTCTCACACTGCCGCCATCGGCCAGCGGCTCGCACTAAGGACGTCTTAGCTTTGTTTGCAGCTGAATGAGGTATACGGAACCGCTTTATGTACTCAGTCACATGTACAGTTGCAATGACACTAAGCCCATACCTTATCATAAGACACGTATTAAAGGTTGTACTCCCTTATCCACATATTTTTTATGTTCTCGGGAAATTTCTATTCCCACTCGAGAGTTTAGTATCCCAAACTCATGTTTTCTTTTAGTTCTTCCAATGTATGGGTGTTCCAACTACTTTATTTTCAAGTTCCCCCACATATTAAATCAGGGCATCGCGAGGACCATACTCTTACATTAATTACCCCATCAAATTTCCTGAATTAAATTTTGCAACCCATCAGCGGAATGCGCAGAAGGAGAGTTTTGTTGTAAAAATGCAGACGGATATTCAACTTTAGTCAGCTGTAGAAAAAATGGTGCAGTAATGATACACCTATATCTCTCTGAATTTATTTTTGTTCTTATTATTTTGTATGCATTTACTGCACGTCAGTTTTTCATCATGCAAGGGAATCACGCATGTAAACTCGGATTTCTCGTATTCCAATATGTTATTTTGCAACGAAACACAGAGGAATATGGATCAATTAATATTATCATTGATTTTTCGTGAAATCTATTTATATAAATTTACCCACTATAATGATCAAGTGAAAGAAATTTCTGATGCAATACTTTCACATGACATACCCTCTATGGTTTAATAATAGGTATACAAACTATTCTTACTAAACCTTAATCTTCTACCTACTACGTTTAATCCAAATAAACCTTTGCAGAGATAACTACATTGCACATTTCGTTATAGATACAAAGGGAACAGCGGCAGTCAAGTGTTTAAGATTGAAGTGTTAAAATTCCTTACTGTTTCCGTAAAATTGTAGGAAACAACTGAAAATCAATTGTACTTATAAAAAATTACAAGTATTAAACAATTCAATCCTTTAATAACGGATATCTCAGAAGCGGCGTATGCTACAAAAAAGCTTATTTTAAATAAATTGTGTGTTTTAAAGAGACCTACATTTTTATGTGGTATGTTTTCCTCTGTCACTTAATGTTAACCAGTTATACAAGATTACACAAAATTCCTTCCTAATGAAAACTTCCTAGGCTATTCCCAGAAAATTCAAGATTACATCTTATTTGTCAAATAAATAACTTTCGTATACTATTTTAATCGAAATCGTTATCCATTTTTTAGAAAATCAAAAACTTAAAAATGTTCCATGAAAAGCGTACCTGTTGCATGGGGATTTTCTTGAAAATCATTGTGTCGCATCTTTGTAAAATGCTGAACTCGTTATTTAAGTTTGGTATCTATCCATCGTTTGAGTTATGCTGTTCACAGACACACACACACACACACAGAGCATTATTTCCAAAAATGCTTTATTTGTTTTCAGGGGTTTAAAAAAACATGCAACTCCGATGCAATCTCGGTACTGAAGTTTTGGATAGATGCAATTCCTTCTCTACCTACTGTGTACGTGATAAAGCAATAAAGTATCTGCGAAAAACCCCTATACATTGGAAGAACTAAAAGACGGCATCTTCAATTTTCATAATACTCGTAACTGGGCATTTGAAAATCCTAATGAAGTACGACAGGACAACCGTCAACAGAGGTTATCTCTCAACGTTTGGGGTGGAATCATTCATGATCACCTTATTGGTCCCTATTTCTTCTCTCCGCGTCTGATTGGACAAACCTATCTCCAGTTTCTCAGAAATGAGTTGAATCACTTAACTGATAATGTGACTCTGGACATCATCCAACGAATGTGGTTTTTACGCGGTGGTGTTCCAGCTCATTTCAGTATGATCGATTTTCGCAAAATAGATTGGTCGAGGGGGACCCATTGCATGGCCTGCTCAGTCGCCTGATTTGAATCCAATGGATTTCTTCATCTGGGGATATTTGAAGCCCTTAGTTTATCGACTCCTGGACCTGATGTTGTCATTTTGAGAGGACGTATCCAAACTGGATTTGACCAAATACGAAAGACACCAGGAACTTTCAACAGAGTACGCCGGTGCATGTAATGCAGGCTTACTGCATGCATCGAAACAAGAGGAAGCCACTTCTGGCAATTTTTGTAACTTTAGATTTTGTGTTGTAACTCTGAAATAAATGACCCATGTTGATATGAACTTTTTTTTTACCGATTTGATGTCAGGAACACGTCCCCCAAATGTATGAGGCCAATAAAGATACACTCTGTATGTATACTGTGCTTATGTTATTTGAAACACGAAACCAGATACAAGAATAATGTTGCTCCAACTCCGTTGCCACCATATTGGCATTTTACCTTACTATTGTTGCCCGTTTGTAAATGGCCTAAAAGAGGAAAATGTGAATTATTTAAAAGATTCAGATGTGTGCTTTTTATCTGTTTCTATAATTACCTTAGATTCTAAACTTTTGTACTTACAGTTGAAATATAAGATACAAGTAGGTACCTTAAATTCTGCAAAGAGATTTGTTATTTACATATGCTGGTTGCTTATTTATTTGGACTGAATACACTATGCCTATATTTTTACTTTTTCTACTACGTATATTAAGTAGGGGAAGTGTTGCACTCCACTCAAAAATTCGATACCGAGATTTCACCGAAAATACATGTTTTGAGGGCTCCAGAATAAAAAAAAGCATTCTTGGAAACATGCCCGTGTGAATGTGTGTGTCTGTGAACAGCATAACTCAGAAACAAACAGTTGGATAAACACCAAACTTGGTATTTAGGTTCAGTATCTTCCAGAGATGCGACAGAAAAGGTTTTAAAGAAAATCCCCCACCCCAGATTACCCCTTACATGGAATATTTTTCGTAAATTTTAATTTTCCCAAAAATGGCTCTAACCATTTTGATTAAAATATCATATATTTAAGATATTTTCATGACACATAAAATGCACATCTTGAATTTATGAGAATGTTTCCAAAAGTATTCTTCGTTGTGAACCACTTTTGCATAACTGGTAAACCATAGGAGATAGACGAAATTTTACTACACAGACAATGTAGATCGCGTTAAAATACACAATTTATGTCATTTACATTTTTTTAGCTGAGTGAACCATTTTCGAGATATTGCTCCTTATTCCCTTAAATTTTCCAATACTTATACTTTTTCTGAAATGGGAATTCGTTAGTCTTTTTTGACCTGGTAATACAAAGAGAATGGAACACTCCACATAGTAACCAGCTCTTAAAATATTTGACTATCGCTTAAAGCCTACCAATTCCCCTTGCATCTACAAGAAAATTAGCAATAAGATTAACATCTCGATTAACATGAAGCATATGGAGAATAAGCGTTTGTAAAAATGGTTTGTGCAAGAGTAGAGAAAGTCATGTGAGTGTAACACATCAGATTTTTATTTAGAGTTTTGTAATATGCCCCGGTTAAATTGTAAGACTACAAGTCTGTCCCTTGGTAATAAATGCATTCGTGTTGTACCGGAGTATCTTTCCGATCTGAAATTTGCCTTGCTTTAACACTCCGGTACGAGATAGTTATATTTCTTGGAAGGATTTGGCCTTGACGTGTGTCCTCTCGTGATGCCGTCCGCATGACGAGCGTGGGTGGTAATTATTTCGCGAATGGAACAGATGAGGTAAACTGATAGTTTCTAGAGTCTTTTCGCTACTGGTTATGTAGTTGTTTGTCTGTCATCCCTCGTTTAAAATAAATTCATAACAGAAATCAATAATTATTTTAAAATAATTGTGTCAGATGTGCAGAATCTAAAATATCATAATACACCACGAGTTGTGATATTTGCATGAGCTTTTTGAAAATTGTCATTGTATATTTAAGGTTTCTAGAATATATCCGACTATGAATCAATTTCCAGTGTTTATATGCAAACTCCCTCGTTAAAACGCTCTGCCATTAGATGACGAGCGCAACGTAGGATTCATATAAATAAGCGTAGGGCTCTTCGTCAAATAGGTTCAGTGTAAAACAAATTCATATGATATTCTTTTAGGAAATACAATTAGTTAGGGGTACATGTTTTATTTTTACAGCTCGTTTTACTGTTATATGGCATAATAACATTGCTTGTGCTAATTTATTGTAATAATAATATTTGTAAGTAAAATGATGCTAAACTTTGTGGTTAGAAAATCAAATTGACTAAGAATGAAGTCTTTTCCGAACCTATAAATTAATCTCGTGCTTGCTATCTACCTGTATGAGGTACTGCTAAATAAACCCCACATACGTAAAAAAATCTGATGTGTTACACTCATATAACTTTCTTTACTCTTGTACAAACTATTTTTACAAACGCTTATTCTCTATATGCTTCATGTTAATCGAGATGTTAATCTTACTGCTAATTTTCTTGTAGATGCAAGGGGAATTGCTAGACTTTAAGCGATAGTAAAATATTTTAAGAGGTGGTTGCTATGTGGAGTATTCCATTCTCTTTGCATTACCAGGACAATTCCCATTTGAGAAAAAGTATAAGCATTGGAAAATTTAAAGGAATAACAAGCAATATCTCGAAAATGGTTCAATCAACAAAAAATGTATATGACATAAATTGTGTATTTTAACGCGGTCTACATTTTTTGTGTAGTAAAAGTTTGTCTATCTCTTATGGTTTACCAGTTATACAGAAGTCGTACACAATGAAGAATGCTTTTGGAGACATTCCCACAAAATTCGAGATATACAATTCATTTGCCATAAAAATGTCTTAAACTTATGGTATTTTATTCAAACTCTTTAGAGCCATTTTTGAAAAAATTAAAGTTTTCGAAAAATGTTCCATGTAAAGGGTAATCTGGGCTGGGGGGATTTTCTTGAAAACCTTCGTGTGGCATTTCTGGAAGATACTGAACCTAAATACCAAGTTTGGTGTTTATCCGACTGTTCGTTTCTGAGCTATGCTGTTCACAGACACACACGGACAAGTTTCCAAAAATGCTTTATATGCATTCAGTGCACCTAAAAGCATGAATTTCCGGTGAAATCTCGTTATCGAATTTTTGGGTGGAATACAATACTTCTCCTACTTACTATACGTTGTAGAGAAGGTAAAAATAGATATCAAAAGCTATTAACGGAAACAGTGAGTTTGTGAAATTTTGTCGCATAAAGACGGCAATACCATTTCCGAAAAACTACTGGAACAAAGAAGGTCCTTTGTTTGCAGATGAAATTGGTTGCCACGCAACTAATAGGAGGCGGATCTAATGTGGGGACTTCGTATTAACTCATTGATTATTCCCCCTGCAATGTCCGGTATCCTCGATGGGACCATCAAACCTTTCTACTTCGCTCTTTGAAATTCCTGTATCCCTTTCCACCACTTCCACGACCTCCATTGACTTTTAATACTAGCGCTTTGAAAATTAGGTATGCAAAGGAAGCGCAACAACTGGATGAGAGAAGAGAGTGAAAAATTCCTCTGCAAACATTGGAGGAGCGTTCCAAAGAATCGATTGACACGGGCATCTCGTACATACGCGCTCTTCGGAAAGCATGAATAAAACATCTGGACACAATCCACACAAAAACATAAAAACTAGTCGCAATCCACAAGCGTGTGACACGAAATATTAATTTTAGAAAATAATTCACTCTAAAAAATATAAGTGCTCTGTATAACTATATTAGCTGATCAAATCCCTGAAAAGCCTCTTCATTTTGAAAATACAGTAATGAAAACAACGAATGATTTTAGAATAGCTGGAAAATGTGTAATTAAGAAACAGTTTCTGTGCACTTCTACACTTTGGGATTCGGGAGTGTAAAGCAGCCAACTTATGTTGTTTAAAAACATATTTATCTATTCTGACATAATAGTACAATATAGTTTATCGGGTGCTTGAAATAGTTAGCTGTTCAAAAAGGTTTATTTTCTACACTGTTATGTTGAAATACTTAAAAATGTTTAATGTTTTTAAGAAGTAAATTTTACTTATTTTTTTAAGTACAGAAAAGATCTTAACTAAAATTTGTAATTGGCCATGATAAAGAAATAGTTTTTTCAGTCACTTAAAAATTGGTTTTCCATAGTTGTTTACATTACTGCGAGAAATATTTTAGACGTCGTCTCTTTTTATACAATCGGTCAATTTAAAACTGATCGAATCGGGTACTTCCGTGATCGCTCGGGACAGTCAGCTTTGTTCACAAGACTGCGTATAGTCTTGTAGTAGTTACAATGTATATCTCGAATTTTCTAGGAATGTCTCCAAAAGTATTCTTCATTGTGAACGACTTTTGCATAACTGGTAAACCATAAGAGATAGACAAAGGTTCACTACATAAAAATTTAGATCGCGTGACATATTGTGACATATATATTCTTTTTTGTTGAGTGAACCATTTTCGAGATATAGCTTGTTATTCCCTTAAATTTTCCAATACTTTTTCTCAAATTCGTTATTCACTTTTTTATGTCCTGGACACACAAAGAGAATGGAATGCCCGACATAGCAACCAGCTCTTAAAAGATTTAACTATCGCTTAAATACTACCAGATTCCCCTTGCGCCTACAAGAAAATTAGCAATAAGATTAATATCTCGATTAACATGAAGCATATGGAGAATAAGCTTTTGTAAAAATAGTTTGTACAAGAGTAGAGAAAGTCACGTGAGTGTAACACTTCAGATTTTTTTCATAGAGAGTTAACTGAAGAACTCAAAGCTACAGCCGGATTTGAATACGGTGTTCCTGCTCTCCATGCGGTTGCTCTAACCTCTGAGACAACATGCCGGTGGGACATTGAATTGAATTAAGTAAAATCTTAAGAAACCAATAAATACCCAGCACTGAAGCACTTGCGTTTGCAGGTCGCCACTAAGGTTGTCATTTCGAGTGAGGTGCCCTGGTGGTCTGTCTGGGAAACAACTTGTGTCAATTGGGGAATTCATTGTCCAGTTGGCATGTTGTCACAGTAGCTCAATGGTTAAAGCAACCGCACGGGGAACCGTGTTCAAATCCCGGCTGTGGCATTGAACTTTTCAGTTGATATTTGTTTTAAAAACTTGCCAAGACAACACTAAGGGCTGTAAAATGTATAGTTGATTTCAATTAAGTATATTTAATATTAAAGAGTTTGCTATCTAGTTTATTTATCTCGTAGCTTTATTTGATGAATAGACGATAAAAATATTAAATGATTGTGTTATTTCATAGGTTCACATAGATATAACGGATGGAATCTTTGAAAACGGTTATAAATCCTGCATGCTTTTTCTCGCTTATGTGACCATGATATCCGTGTGCGAGATTGAATAGTGAAAGCTGTAATCGTAGTCTCTTAATAAAGGCATGGCTGAATCATTTACACATTTCTAAAATGGAATAATTACCACTCCATAAATATAAACTGTGTAGATTAATAGATTTGTTACATGGCTCGCGACCGTCATGGAGTATAATCCCTCAAAACACTGAGACAAGGTATAGATATCTGCCAAAGGAAAATCTTAGGTAATAACAATGAGATATAAATTGTAGAACCAAGATATAGGAAGGGACAATGCAACCACAAGAAGCTACCTGAAATGAAGATAGATAGGAAACAGGGCCATGAGTGACTTCTTGGGAACCCATTTAAAAGGTGAACTTCTTTTCTCGAGATTAAACTTCTTTCATATGGAATTGGCCAGTATTATAACAATAAAAGAAATTATTATAATAATCGGAAAAATGAGACTTAAAATTTTAATTATCTATTCTAATTATTTAGAATTTTAATTGGAAATTAGGATTGATCAGAGGAACGTTGTCAGACAGAGTTCGCATGGCTTCCTTTGGAAGGGAAGTAAAGCCGGTGGTCCCGGCCATAGTTTTACGGTACGTAAAAGAACCTCCAGCCTGATAAAGAGGCCTCTGAGCCAAATTATCGGTCTTTCACGCCCAATAAGAATGGGGCCCTAAGAACCACAGCAGTTCAAGAGCGTCCATAAATAAAACTAAATTTAATTTAGAGAACCCGCTGTGCATACGAACTTAAGCAGCAAGTAGACCACGATAGCCAAAGAGAGAGATACGTGGAAGAAAACTAGTGGACATACACTATGTGATCAAAAGTATCCAGATACCCCACAAATATAAGTTTGTGCTGCCAGCTACTACCTGGTACTCATTATCCGCGACCTCAGTAGTTATTAGACAGCGTGAAAACAGCAGAATGGGACGCTCCGTGGAACTCGAGGACTTCGAACGTGGTCAGGTAATTCGGTGTCACTTGTGTTAGGAGTCTGTACGCGAGATTTCCACACACCTAAACATCCCTAGGTCCACTGTTGATAGTGAAGTAAAAACGTGAAGGGACATATAAGCACAAAAGCGTACAGGCCGACCTCGTGTGTTGACTGACAGAGACCGGCGACCTTTGAAGAGAGTCATAAAGAGTAATAGGCAGACATCTGTCCAGATCATCACACAGGAATTCCAAACTGCATCAGGATCCATTCCAAGTACTATGACAGTTAGGCGTGAGGTGAGAAATCTTGGATTCCATGGTCGAGCGGCTGCTCATAAGCCACACATCACGCAGGAAAATGTTAAACGACGTCTCGCTTGGTGTAAGGAGCGTCAGTCAATATTACACGATTGAAAGGTGGCAAAACGTTGTGTGGAGTGACGAATCATGGTACACAATGTGGCGGTCCGATGGTAGGGTGTGGGTATGGCGAATGCCCGGTGAACGTCATCTGCCAACGTGTGTAGTACCGACACTGGTGGTATTATGGTGTGATCGTGTTTTTGCTGGAGGGGGCTTGTACCCCTTGTTTTTTTTTTGCGTGGCACGAATAATACATATTGGTTTTGTTATAATACACATATTCTAATTATTAGCTAAAAATAATGCAGTTGGTAGAGCACGATTTTGAGCAAATATATATATACTGTTCAAATGACTTGCCACACTAGTGTTTATTTAACAGAAATTATTTTTGCCATATAATGCGGAAAGTCATTTCTCAGTCAATTTCAATCTCGCCCACTTGGTGGGTCATTGGGCTGATAGTAAACACGTTCACGGGTGTTGTGGGTTTGCCATATGCATATTTATATTTGACCACATTGTTGCATTTTTTCTCCAACATAGGCTTTTAGCTGTTTCCAACTCCAAATTCTTGTTCGTCTATCTCTTTCTTCTTGGTTTGCATTTTCTTTGAAATCTACTTTTGGAATTTTTGGGTGGGGTGCAGTACTACTCTTATTTACTATGAGTAAGTAATACACAAAGTAAAACTTGAACTCCTTGCAAGCCCATCCTGTTGGGGTCAAGGCTATCAGGTAATTATTGCTTAGGCAAAGCATGAAATTCTTACCTTTGGATATTCATGTACCTTTAATAATAATAATCTGAGAAAAATCCGACAATTTAGTCCCAGTTGTGAAAAACATAGGGCACAGATCAAGAGAATAAAGTGGTTTCCCCCCGCCTCGGTACATTGTTGCTCTGGAGATAAATCCCTCGGGTTACAATCATGTACGCCAAGGAAAAATGCTCCTTTTCTCTCTCGTGGCATGTAATATACCCGTACCATTTATTTTTCATGCTGATATCTCCAATATACGAACACATGTTAATAAAATCGTTTGGAAACATTTTGACGAAGTGCAAATAACAAATTTCCGATTTAAAGGGTTTTGAAGAGTGGGATAATCACCTGAAAATCTTCTATTTGTGGTTTTCAAAGATGCTTGACTTAAGAATAAAATACGGAATTCATCTGACTTTTCTTTTCTAAGTTTTAGCATTCGTAGACAGGTGATTGATGAAAAATACACGTGCATTGTTTTTCTTTTTGCAGAAACTGTGTTATTTTGTATTAAAAAGGGACTCAAAAGATTGAGTTTTTATTTTGGACGCTGTTTAACTACTGTGGTCCTTAGCCTCCCATTCTGTATCGGTGAGAAAGTCCAGTAATTTTGCTTAGGGGACTCTTTATCAGGCTTGAGGTATGTTTGCATGCTGTTAAATCTACGACACGGGACCACTGGGTTTACTTCTCTTCCGAAGGAAGCCATGCTAAGGGTTTTTACGCCCGAAAAAATCCATCGCCCTTCGCTGGGGTTGAAACCGCGACCTCGGAAACTAGAGGCCAGCATGATAACCACTACACAAATAGGACTGAAACCGAAGATATTCTGTATTAGCTCTGTTCTGATGAGTATTGTTAATTTCGTGGTACAGATGTTCCCCCAAGCGATCACTTAGCATTTTCCCCTTCGATGTAGTCGTCCTCCGTGGACTAGTGGTACCGTGCTAGCCTCTAGTTCCCAAGGTCGCGGTTCAAACTTGGCGGAGGGCGATGGATGTTTTCGGGCGTAAAAATCCTTAGCATGGCTTCCTTCGGAAGGGAAGTAATGCCGGTGGTCCCGCGTCGTAGATTTACGGTACGTAAAAGAACCTCAAGCCCAATATAGAATGGGACACTAAGGAACATAGTAGTTAAAGATCGTCTATAAATAAAACTCACTTTAATTTAATTTTACCCTTCGGTGTGCCTGCACTCGCCATAATGAAGCACCAACGCTTCTGTAATTTTTAAACCAAAATGCAAAACATGAATACAATTGCAAATATGATTTATATACAGAGGTGTGAAAACTATTAGACTTGAAGCAAAATATTATCGCAGGAAAGAAGTATTCGCAGTGAAAAATAGCTTATAGGCATTCACATACGGGGTGATTTGATTTAGACATTTGTAAATTATTTTCAAACTCAAAACTTAAATCCCGTTTACGTAAAACTGCACTTGAGTGTAATAATTCTCACACATCTGTAGATAACAGGTCAGCTCGGACCTAGACCCGGGTCTGCTCCTGTGAGGCCTTAGGTCTATTTTTGGAACCAGAAGAATTTAAATCTATATCTGTTATGAGACTGTATTCCTTGGTAAAGGGAGCAGGCATAATGAATGAATTTAAAACAATACAGATAGCACAATAAGTCCAAGGCTGAAGAGCGTCCGAAAAAATGATGGCAATCTGTATCGAAAAAGACAGACAAGAAGGCCCTACTTGGCCCGGGTTCCGGCTTAATTTGAACAATTCTTACCGGGCTCGGGCTGAAAGTAAACACGAAGACAAATGAACTTACCACTAACAACTGAAGCAGTATATATGATGGTCAGCTATTTTGTAGCCGTTTACTTTACTTCATTTGTCGTTATCTCGTAGCTCGTTCTGCGTTGTCTCGTGCGCCAGCTGCTGCAGTGGTAGAGATATGAATACTTTCTCTCAAAGGGTATGCGCGAGTGTAATGTGAAGGATAACACTAGTTTAAATTGACTGAGAAGTTTAATGTGATCTAATACTTGGGTCACTGAAGCTAGTCGTCGACCTTTTGAAAATAAAGAATGAAACCGATAATAAATCGTAACACTCGAAACTATAACAACTGAATTGTTGTACTGCTAACTTCTGCAGTATCAATTTTACGGTTAGAAATAACGGTTAAGCGTAACTTGCCGTGAAAAAATGCCGCTAAAATGCTTACCGGCGAAATCCCTTGCGATGGCAGCTAAAATCTCTCTCGCACAAGAACGTCACTGGGCGCTTAAAATAACAATGCGAATGTGGCTGTGATTAAGAATGCAAACTTTATATTAGCTTAAGCCCCACCTGCATAAGAACTGCCCCACCAAAATTCTACCTTATACGTTGCCAAATCTTAGGCATCTGAAACATAACTTATACTCTTACCACCAAATTCTAAGAATGCTTTCTCTCTCGCATTTCCGAATTAGTCTATGTGTAGTTTCTTACCTTGTTAGTATGGAAGCGTGGCTAAACCCTCAGAAATATATTTCACTTTCCTTTTTCGGAATTTCGGTCTACGTGACTGTTGAAACGTACTGAACTTAACTCTAAACCGCCTTCCAAGAATTTATAAACCAATGCTTTCGCTCCATCAGCTGTCGCTAATGAATTTGCTTAACATGACTCGCTAATTACCTTTTTCTTTCCGAAAATTGTTTTCAACTTAACCTTGTAACATTATACATTGATTTAATATACGAAAATTATTTATTGCAATTTCTTTCTTTTACTGTTATTCTTTTATTTAATTATTTTTATCTTCCTGACAATAATTACGGTATCACAACATAGCATTTTATTTGCCATGAAAGTGTCTTAAACGTGTGCTATTTTTATCAAAATATTAGCGTGAATATGCTGCTTAGTATATGCAAATAACACAACCTCAGCCACCATTATTTCTTTAAAGGGGCTCCTTAGTTTGTCCCAAGGGCCTGAGCGGATTCCTTATCACACTCCAGAAGGGGAAGAAATTCCCATTCCGGTAGTGGAGATTGAACTCATGTCCCTTTGCAACGCAGGTGGCAGTATTTGGTGAACTAATTATTAGTAATATAATTTTAATAATGGCAATAATATTAATTAGTAACACAATAGCAATAGCAAATAAATGTTAACAAGTTGGTATGGCACAATAGAAACTGTTCTGGGCCTCTGGGTCGGTTCAGATAGGACCGTGTCGGGTAGGGCAGATGTTTATATGAAGGGTTATTAAAAAAGAAGGAGCACACAGTTTAAATATGTATTTATAATGAAATATATATATATATATATATACACACACTACGTGATCAAATGTATCCAGACAGCTGGCTGAAAATGACGTACAAATTCGTGGCGCCCGCCATCGGTAATGCTGGAATTCAATATGGTGTTGGCCCACCCTTAGCCTTGATGATAGGGTTCACTCTCGCAGGTATACTCTCAATCAGGTGCTGGAAGGTTTGTTGTGAAATGGCAGCCCATTCTTCAGGGAGTGCGGAACTGTGGAGAGATATCGATGTAGGTCGGTGGGGGCTGGCATGAAGTCGGCGTTCCAAAACATCCCAAAGATGTTCTACAGCATTCAAATCAGGACTCTGTGCAGGCCAGTCTATTACAGGGATATTATTGTCGTGTAACCACTCCGCAACAGCCCGTGCAGTATGAACACGTGCTCGATCGTGTTGAAAGATGCAATTGCCATCCCCGAATTGTTCTTCAACAGTGGGAAGGAAGAAGGTGATTAAAGTATCAATGTAGGTCTGCCACGTCTGTGATCGTGTCACGCAAAACAACAAGGGGTGCAAGCCCCCTCCAGGAAAAACACGACCAAACCATGACACCACCATCTCCAAATTTCACTGTTGGCACTACACACGCTGGCAGATGACGTTCACCGGGCATTCGCCATACCCACACCCTGCCATCGGATCGCCACATTGTGTACCGTGATTTGACACTCCACACATTTTGCCACTGTTCAATCGTAAAATGTTGACACTCCTTACACCAAGCGAGGCGTCGTTTGTCATTTTCCTGCGTGTTGTGTGGCTTATGAGCAGCCGCTCGACCATGGAATCCAAGGTTTCCCACCTCACGCCTAACTGCCATAGTACTTGGATTGGATCCTGAAGCAGTTTGAAATTCTTGTGTGATGGTCTGGATAGATGTCTGCCTATTACTCTTTACGACCCTCTTCAAATGTCGGCAGTCTCTGTCAGTCAACAGATGAGGTCGGCCTGTACGATTTTGTGGTGTACCTGTCCCGTCACGTTTCCACTTCACTATCACATCAGAAACTGTGGACCTAGGAATGCTTAGGAGTGTGGAAATCTCGCGTACAGACTTCTGACACAAGTGACACCCAATCACCTGACCACGTTCGAAGTCCGTGAGTTTCACGGAGCGTCCCATTCTGCTGTTTCACGATGTCTAGTGTACTGAGGTCGCTGATAATGAGTATCAGGCAGTAGGTGGCAGCACAAAGCATCTAAGATGAAAAAGGTACGTTTGTGGGATGTCCGGATACTTTTGATCACCAGTGCTTTGCAAATATCTATGAACAGAATGCAAATTTAACCCGAATACGTTAATATGTAGGTTGCCTATATGGCTCCTCGAACTAAAAAAAACTGCGATACACTCGCATGACCTACCCTATGCTATATCCTTTATTAGCAGATATACAATGTCTTCTTACTAAAGCTTATTTTTCTATCTAACAGATTTTAATCCAAATAAGCGTTTGCAAAAAGAACTACATTACACATTTCGTTATTGATACAAAGAGAAGAGCGATAGTCAAATGTTTAAGAACTGGACGCTGTATGCTGGCCTTAAAATTTCATACAGTTTCAATGCAAGCGCGAGGAACAACTGAAAATCGATGTGACCTAAAAACGATGACAAGTAATAAACGATCGTATCTTTATTAACGGATATCTCAAATGGCTTGTGCTACAATAAGGATTTTAAATAAATTGTGCGTTTTAAACAGATCTACATTTTTTGAGCAGTACGTTTTCGTCTATCGCTTAACGTTTACCAGTTATACAAGATTATACAAAAGTTCTTCCGAATGAAGAGTACTTCCTAGACTATTCCCAGAAGATTTAGGATACACATTTTAGTTTGTATGTAAATATCCTTCACATACAGTATTCTAATAAAAATAGTCATTGTTTATAAAATGAGAATTTTCGATAAATATTGCATAAGGGTTGTTGGTGGTGTTTTTTGTCGTGAAAATTTTCATGTCGCATCTTTGGAAGTTACTAAATCCAAAATATAAAGTTTAGTATTCATCCGACTTTGCATTTTTGAGTTGTGCTGTTCATAGACACACACGCGAACTTTTTGTCTATAAATGTTTTTTTGGGGGGGGGATTCAAGGGCCTCAAAGCATATTTCCGTTGAAACCTCGGTATCTGATTTTTCTATGGAATACAATACCTTCTTTGCTTACTATGTACGTAGTAGAGAAAGAAACAAGTAAACAATGCAGTAATTGGAAGATATAGAAAACAATGTAACAAAACAAATAGCGTTCAGTGTGAAACAAAATAGTCAGTGAACACACAAATCAGGGAGTCTCTGAGGCAGAACTGGGATCCCTGAGAAGCAGATCTTGTGGTGATCTGCGCTTCAACCAAGTTGGCTTGCGAAAAGAAAATAATTGAAGCGTGTTTACTTTAAAGGAGGAGTTGTATTGTACTTCTACTGCTGGGGAGCCAAGCTTAATGAAGTAACTGCCCCACCTATGATACAAAGTTTCCGGTGGCCTTCGCCCCAACGTTTAGGAAACAACTTTGTATTTTAATGTTTCTTTAAATATTATATATATTTATGTTTACCTCGGCTGCGTCAGTATTAATTTGTAGAAACATGTATTTCTTAGCAGGGGGTGATAGGCTAAAAACTGGAGGCTTACACAAATTATAATTTTTACTTCACTCCATTTACTAATCCTTCACACGATTAAGTAACTCTTACTGATATAGAAAGCTGTGAGATTATTTCTTAATTACTTGCACTATTTAACCCGTAAATTTTATTTTATTCTCGCCGTAATGAATCTTCGTCTCACACTGAATACGTATAGAATTGCTGAGGAACGCTGCCGTCTAGCGTCCGGTTGGGAACGCTGTCTACTAGCGACTGGCGTTTACCGCTTAAATTTATAAATTTCTCTATTTCAAGTCCCTGGTTGCTAATCCTACTCCAATAGAATACTTTTATTTAACTTAAGCCTTTTCTAGTTGTTGATTTGCTTTTTATAATCTGTTTTAAATATTACATTATTGTTCCAAGAATTACTAGTAGCATAATTAAACTTTACAATTTTATTGCCTCAAGGTTATCTCATTGTTAGCAACTTTCGACCTCTATTCTCACAGAACCTACATTATTAAATTACGTAATACATTTACATAACATTGTTATACATGTACATAATAATATAAACATAATACAATGACTGTTAAATAAAATTTATATATTATATTATACACATATTGCTTTAAGGCGGGCTGTTATTATTTTTTATATTATATAATTATACTGAAATCATTTAATTGTTAAAAATACTGCCTCATGATACATGCGTCTTTCTCTGTCGGAAGCTTAGACAACTCTCTCTTAAAGTTCCATTTATTTCAGTACACACAATAGAAACCTAGTAATATGTACTTGTCATTAGCGTACCTTACGAGAACAACAGCAAAGCTAATGTTCGTTTTAAAATAACGTATAGTGTGACGCATAATCACAAAATGTAATTTGCCAAGCCCCTGCGAGGCAGAAACCGGCACAACAAGTATGTCATAGAAGTTGCCGACGCATCGCGAGTTATAAGCAGATATATTGAGCGAGGTTCCTCCTAGTTATTAAAGTAAAATTTGGTTAAAATGGTTAAAACTGTGACTCTTCGCGTTTTAGAATTTTATCGCCTTTACTCCTGGTTGTATAGACTAATGTCACTAATTAAAGTGATAGCTTAAGTGCTTTGTTATACGTTGAATTTTTAAATAACATTTCCACTCTTCAGTATCTTAACTGTTAAAATGCTGCTTTAGATTTTTTTTTTCAAAAAGTTGTTCTGAAGTTTTCACCACTAATGTATTAATTCGTATTAATTTAACAGTCTAATTCGGATATGTTTGTATAATTTAAAAAGGACTCAGCAATTAAGTATTTTCTATTATTATCCATAATCTACCAGGAAACTTACACTATCAAATTTTAATATTGCTCTTAAAAACAGGTTAAATTTTGAACCACAAAAGACAGTTTATCAAGAGAGGTATTTGGATAAAATTCAATATATTTGTCTATTCAGTTAATAAAATTATTTTCTCAAGCATTGTTCAGTCTGGAGTTACCAAATTTGTGTGCGACGTTTGTATTTGCATTATCATACTGAGTAGAATGTATAAGTAGATGGATTATGACTTCATAGGTAAACATTTCACAGATGCTATGCTTTAAGGGATGAATCTCGTGTAGTTGTTGCGCCATCATGTGCAATATTGATCTCTATCCAGGAACAGTAGTGTATATCTGGTATAAACTATCCATGGAAACATTATAGTAGAAATCTTGTCATGCTATGATTGTTTAAAGTATATTGTTGCTGATAGCCTTTAATCAGACCGCACATAAAATACCGACCTGAAAAATGTGTACATATATACAAATTGGCCAAAACCGCGCCATATTTGATGTGCAGGTAACCCTTCGTGCGTTAAGAGTTACAGAACTCGCGGGGCATTTCCAAGTAAATACAGGTCAGTGGAGAATATTAGAGGGGCGCATTAGCACTCCAAAACCCTATTACAGCTGGTACTACTACACAATCGATTCTCAGAAACGTCGATATGGATATACGGAGACGGTTGGAACATTGTATCAATCAACAGGGGCAAACTGTCGAACACCTATTCAATGAGCGAAGTCAACTTAACAGGGCAGTTAGATGATGATAATAACAGGAAGTCTAAATGGTAGTTAAACACTGCGTGCACCCACGTTTCTAATTATAGTCTGTAATGATAGACATAAACAGTCTAAACACAGTTCTAAAGCATAGCTATAAGTGGATACTAATAGGTCAAATAAAAACTTTTAAATTATTAATCAATTTAAAAAGTGAGTTTATTCCCTCGAAAAAAATTGTGTGTAACTGAAGTGGAAAATATATCTTTTCGGTCTATTTTTGTTGAAGTAGATTATATTTGTTAGCCCCACGTTGGGCGCCAATTTGAAGTAGATTATATTTGTTGGTAGTTGGAAGATGCTTCATGTTTGTATGCACAATGTATGGGAGCCAATTTGTCGCGGTCACTTCGTGTTATCTTTTGCTGGGCGCCTGTTGTTGTATTACTACTTTGAATGTTGGGTTCATTGTCCTCCGGCTAGCTATTATTATTATTATTAAGTCGTGCATATCTCTTGATCAAGGTGTGTAAACGGAAAGGATTTGTTACTCAAAGATAACACTGATAAAAGAATTTGTTTTTGCACTTTTATTACCGTCACAATTAATTAAGTTCACATTTTGACTCGTGATACACGCCAAACTGAAACTGTTATATTTTCTAATATCACTATAATCACTTATTTACTCCACATTATTAATTCGCGTGTTTCACATTTATAACAAACTTTAAGACGCGAGAGATTCTGTAGAATTGCGTAACGTGTACTTTATGTATGCTTTCGTTGAACTACGCGACGTATAACTCACGAATACTTATGTTGAACTGATCGACGTATTACACGCGAATGCTTCTGTTGGACTGACGAAATCTGCCTCTGACTTTAGCTTTTTATACTCCCACACCCCGATATGCCTAAAGATTATAACCGAGCTGTTATTGGTTAATAAAAGGCGCCAACATTAGCGTCTATATTTATATCCAATCAAAATTACGAACACAAATGCTCTAGGGAAAATATTCCCGCTATTTCTAAGAAAAGCGCGCCAATCTGACGTCATTTGTTTGTCTCTTCTAATTAATATTCAACTCACCCCCTCGCTTATTGTTATCCGCTCTTATTGTCAGTTTAAGTGAGGTCGTGTAAACTTATTTCCTAACAATGCATATAATTAACAAACATCTCAAATCAATGTCATACAATAATGCTTATTTACACTACAATCACTCTGGCATTTACATTATTGTGATACAAATTACTACCACATTGTCTATCATCACTTACAGTACATTCTATTGCAAACCTGACAAGTGTTCTCAATAAGTGCGACCCGCTCATCGTGTTTGCTAATAAGCAAGAGGAGTAGATCGAACTCACTCACGCTAATTCAACAGTTCTCCACTGATCTGTATTTACTTGGAGTTACCCCGTTGAATTCTGCAAATCTTTTAACGTAGGAGGGATATCCACACACTTGAAATACGGCGCTATTGGGCCACCTGGTATAGCTAGTTGGTTCACACGAGATTACACGGTTAGTCTTTTAAACTCGAATTAATTAATTTAATTTACCTTCCCCTGTTTTATGTGAAAGTATTGTACAAAGAGAATTTCTATGGTTAATCCTCCCCCTTGCCCTTTATCCCTTATAACTCTAATTCCGTTCAGCCTGCTATTCCTAATATTCACGGATAAGGATGCGGAAGGTTCGACTTCCCTAACCTCTACCGACAGCCTTCCAAGTGTCCAATACGTGCCCTTTGGCGCTGAAATAATCATCGGTTGGTAATTTTTATGTAATTACAGTAAGTGAAGATTTAAACCCTTGTACCTTCTCTTTGGTACCGTGGTTATTGACTAACATAAAAGTTATAGGTTTTACAACGGAGGGTGGATACCTTGCGACTTCGACGTACGTACGTAGATCTCCTGTGACCACCACCCTCCAGGAGGACGGGACGAAGTGAAAGACGCACAGGAGGTGCAGACCACAGAGACGCGCGGAGGTCCCTAACAGTTCTAAGCTCGGAGACTTGTCCCACTGCTGAAGCTGCCAAGAGAGGGCGATGAACGATCCGATGACCAAACTGCTCTCTAGTGTCCACGGAAATACTCTTTCCTTTGAGCACGCATCCGCGCCATTTATCCGGCATGGCCATAAGCTGCGACCTAAAGCACATCTGAAAGATTAGAAGAAAACGGAATGAAAGAAAAACGAGGGGAATAAAATGGTGTTAAATGAGAAGCCACGCCAGCGTTCGCCAACCGACTGGGGAAAACCACGAAAACCTCAAGGTCAGGTTGAGCTGGAATTGAATCCAGGTCCTCATGAATGAGAGCCTCTCACGTCGCTCAGTTAAAAGTTAGGTAGTTCACGTAATACAGAAACCCTTAACATATACAAAGAAATGGGCTGAAAAGATTAAATTTCGTTTTATTTATGGACGCTCTTTAACTACTATGGACCTTAGCGTCCTATTCTATATTGAGCATGGAAGACCGGAAACTTTGATCTGACACGAGACCACCGGCTTTAGTTCCCTTCCGAAGGAGGCCAAGCTAAGGATATTTACCGCCGAAATAAATTCAACGTGCTCCGCCGGGTTTGAACCCGCAACTTTGAGAACCGGAAACAGAGAGGAAGCTTGTGTATATGAAGGTTCTGGGCCACTAAGCTAACCAACCGATTTAGAATAGACGCATAGTCTATGAATCGAGAAAAATTATCTTTTGAGTTGTTAATTATAAAATGTCGGTTCACTGATTTCTGATGTTGGCAATTTTCTCCCTTTAACATGCCCTGCAAACATTGATTGCAACATAACTACAAGGGAAATAAAAACAAAACTTTCTTACACGAGCTTATTAAAATGCATTGGTATCGCATGCGTATCGTAGCGTTAAAGCCGATTCGATTTTTTTGTTTTGTTTTGCTACGTCTTTTGTTTTCTTAGTTGCTAAATCTATAGTTCCGTTATTCTGTGATCGTGACCTTCCCTATTATTCGGAATGAAATATCGGAGACATTTATCTTATTTTACATGTATTTTCTGTAGAGTAACAAGAATTGTTTTGTTTGCTACTTCATGGCAAACTCGACCAAAGTCAAAACCTTCTTTGCAAGTATGTCCTTTTATAACCCTAATGTGCTCGTATTATAGTACATAGGCTTTACAAATCCATTTTAGTCATTTAGTAATTTATGAAATGAAATTATAATGTGTTTTATAGCTCATGTCCGTTTTCTTAATGGTGAAAAGTATAAACATCCGTTGACTGCATTTTGAGATTACCTGACACAGACACATGTGACACTGTCATGCATAAAAGTGGCCCATTCCCCTAGATCGCCATAACGTTTTTCTCTGTGTAACGTTTCCTTATTCAGATAACCTACTTCTGACTCCACCCAGCTGGTATCGTTTCTCTATGTGACTGGCCAAAAACAATACAGGTACATAAAAACTAGCCTATGAACGATGTTTATAATCTACGTAAAATAGAGGCATGGTTCGGATACCACCTCTATGAAAGGGTTTCGCTGTGATTGGTACACAAGGAAAGGCTAAACCAATCACTAATCATTCCGCCTTCTATAGGAAGGGCTGAAGAAATATTTGCATGTGTGGTTAAATTAAATTGTGTTCATTTGTAGACGCTCTCTAACTGCTGTGGTCCTTAGCGTCACATTCTATATTGGGCGTGAAAGACCGGTAATTTTGCTCAGAGGCCTCTTTATCAGGTTTGAGGTTCTTTTAAATGCCGTAAATCTAACATCGGCCTTTACTTCTCTTCCGAAGGAAGGCATGCTAAGGATTTTTACCCACGAAAAAATCTATCGCTCTTCGCCGAGTTTGAACCCGTGAATTTGGGAACTAGAGGCTAGCTGTAACCACTGCGCCACGGAGGACCACTCGTGCGTGCTTGTACGATAGCTACGACATTGACATATAGAGAGCTTTCATAAGGACATAAGAGTTTATGCTGTCCTAAACGGCAATAAGAAAACTGGCATAAAATTTCTATGTTAAATCACATGGCTTTTTCTACACTTGTACAAACTATTTTTACAAACGCTTATTCTCCATATGCTTCATGTTAATCGAGATGTTAATCTTATTGCTAATTTTCTTGTAGATGCAAGGGGAATTGATAGGCTTTAAGCAATAGTCAAATATTTTAAGAGGTGGTTTCTATGTGGGTATTCCATTCTCTTTGCATTACCAGGACAGTATAAATATTGGAAAATGTAAGGGAATAACAAACAATATCTCGAAAATGGTTCACCCAACAAAAACATGTATATGACATAAATTGTGTATTTTAATGTGATCTACATTTTTTGTGTTATATAATCTTGTCTATTTCTTATGGTTTACCAGTTATGCAAAATTCATTCACAATGAAGAATAATTTTGGAGACATTCCCATAAAATTAGAGAAAGCAAAAATAACGAATTCCCATTTGAGAAGAAGTATAAGTATTGAAAATTTAAAACAAATAATGAGTATTTCGGAAATGGTTCACTCCACTAAAACAATGTATAGGACATAAACTGTGTGTGTGTGTGTGTAGACAAATTTTGTCCATCTCTTACAGTTTACCAGTTATACAAAAGCCATTCAGGAGCAGGAGGACTTTTGGGGACATTCTTAGAATTTCAGTATATACATTTTATTCGTCCTAAAAATTTATTAAATATACGATATTTTAATCAAAATTGTTAGAGCCAGTTTTGAGAAAATTAACATTTTAAAAAACTGTTCAATGTAAAGGGTAGTCTGTGGTGGGGGAATTTGCTTGAAAATCTTTGTGTCGCATCTTTAAAAGATACTGAAGCTATATACCAAGTTTGGTATTTATCCGAATTTTCGTATTCGAGTTATGCTGTTCAAGCAGACACACACACGGACCTTCTTCTAAAAGTGCTTTTTTGGAATCAGGAGGCCTCAAAACATGTATTGCCGGTAAAATATAATAATAGAATTTTTGGATTGAATGCAATATTTCTACTACTTACTGTAAGTATAAAAAAGTAAAACTACGCTAATGCAGCATGGAAATATAAGGATTAATCTGTAATGTTGTCCTTCGGCACCTCGGCCATATTTTGGGGAGGTAAAGTACACTGCCAATCCAGTGGCTAGAATTATGCTAAAAAAATCAGAGGTAGTTACGCTGCTAAGGATGCGGGCTGGGTTTTCTAACATGAACTCCGTTCCATTATGGGCAATATTTTATGCATGCTAATATACATACAAATGTTCTCTCCATATAATATTAGTGTATATTAACAATAACTAAAACGGAATACAATATTTCGTTTGAATAAATTATAAAATTGTCATATAATGATAATGGAGAGAATGATTCCTAAGTTATACTCAGATTTTCTTTCAAGTTGTTTCATGATAGAATACATCCTGTGTATACTTTCCTGTAAAGTGCAGTCGTTCCGTTTTTAACTCGAGTCTGATATCACTACCGTCAGAAAAATACGTTATAGCTCCTGGCTACAGGGCAAGTACTGAAATGCAATAGCGCTAGCTGAATATTGATAAAGTTTTTGTATAACGATGCCATGTTATGCATGTAGCACTCTTTCCAGTTCATAAACTGCTGAGAGTTTGCCAATATTCTATATTCTGTTAGTGTACGTTTATCCCTTCTCTCTTAAGTTTCTTTATACAGATGCATCGCAATGCCAACAGACGTTCATGCAAGAAGCGAAGTAGGGTGTTAGCAAAGCCACGATTTCATCAAAGAATGCGAAAGGTATCTAACAGAACTTGGAGTGAGGTAAGCTTCTAAGAAGCATGTAAATTTTAAGTTCATCATATACCTGGATCCTCACTTGGAACCTTTTCTTGTTTTTATGCTACACCATGGGCCAAATAATGACAGGATTACTACATTTCTTGAGTATATCCTCATACTTACAATAAAAAATGTTATGTGTTACACTCACATGACCTCTATTCCTGTATAAACTATTTTTACAAACACTTATTCTCCATATGCTTCATGTTAATCGAGATGTTAATCTTATTGCTCATTTTCTTGTAGATGCAAGGGGAATATGGTAGGCTTTAAGCGATAGTAAAATGTTTAAGAACTGGTTGCTATGTGGGGCACTCCATTCTCTTTGTATGTACAGGACATAAAAAATTAATAACGAATTTCCATTTGAGAAAACGTATAAGTATTGGAAAATTTAAGGGAATAACAAGCAATATCTTGGAAATTCTTCACTCAGGAAAAGAAATTTATATGACATAAACTGTGTATTTTAACGCGATCTACATTTTGTTGTGTAGTAAAATTTTGTCTATCTTATGGTTTACCAGTTATGTAAAAGTCCTTCACGATGAAGAATGCTTTTGGAGACATTCCCAGAAAAATCAAGATATACATTTTATTTGTTAGGAAAGTATCTTAAATATATGATCATTTTAATCAAAATCGTTAGAGCTATTTTTGAGAAAATTAAAATTTTCGAAAAATGTTCCATGTAAAGGGTAATCTGGGGTAGGGGGATTTTCTTGAAAACCTTCATGTTGCATCTCTATAAGATAGTGAACCTAAATACCAAGTTTGGTGTTTATCCGACTGTTCGTTTCTGAGTTATGCTGTTCACAGACAGACAGACAGACACACACGGACATGTTTCCAAACATACTTTTTTCGCGGAGGCCTCAAAACATGTATTTCCGGTGAAATATCGATATCGAATTTTTGGGTGGAATGCAGTGCTTACCCTACTTACTATACGTAATAGAGAAAGTAAAAAAATGTATAAATTATTTTGCTTTGAAGAACCGAAATTTATTAGATCTTCCAGAGAAAAGAACTGGTGTATAGTTTATAGGATATTCTCTACTGAGTATTTTATCAGCATAGTTCTTTATATTCACCTCATTATGGTAACAATGACGAATAACTACAAACTAATGGTTTCAATTTAGTAATACCGCACTAATACATATTTTTTAGCGCGCAGGAGTGTAAGGATATAGTGAACTGCAACTGAAAAAAATTAATGATACATTCACACGAATTTCTTTGCCCTCTATCGTTTATTAGTGAGTACACAAATTATTCTTACTCAAGTTTATTTTTCTATCTACTACATTTTAATCCAAGTAGAGCTTTACAGAAATACCTACATTGCACATTTCGTTATAGATGCGAAAAGAACAGCGACAGTCAAATGTTTAAGAACAGGACGCTGTATGCTGGCCTTAAAGTTCCATACTGTTTCCATGCAATTGTGTGAAATAACTGAATGTTGAAAGGACAGAATGGCCAGGAAATATAGAATTCGAATATTTAATAACGGATATCTCAGAAACGGCTAATGCCACAAAAAAACTTGCATGAAATAAATGGTATGCTATAAAGAGATTTACATTCTTTATATGGTACGTTTTCTTCTATTGCTGAACGTTTACCAGTTATACAAGATTATACAAAACTTCATCCAAATGAAGAGTACTTTATAGGCTATTCCCCGAAAATTCAAGATATATATTTTATTTTTCATGTAAATATCTTTAATATAGGTATTTTAATCAAAATCGTAACAGCCATTTTTCATAAAATAAAAAGCATTTAGAAAATTTTTCTGAGTTTGGGATGGGGGAATTTTGTTGAAAATCTTCGAGTCGTATCTTTGGAAGATATTTAACGTAATTACTAAGTTTGATGTTCATCCAACTTTTCGTTTTTGAGTTCTGCCGTTCACATACACACAGACATGTTTCCAAAAATGCTGGATTCAAGGCGCGTCAAAACATGTATTTCCGGTGAAGCCTCGACATTGAATTGTTCGGTGGAATGCAATACTTCCCCTGCTTAATATAGTAGAGAAAGTAAAGATATATAAACCCCAAAAACGTAATCATTCACAACTTAGGCTTAAGTATAATGTAAACAGATAGCAGCAAATATTGCGGAAAGGCTTAATGCTATGAGAAACTTCACATGCATTGTATTTGTAACGACATCTTCTATAGCTTCAAGGTTTGATAAAATTCATCGCCAATATTTCATCAACATTTAAAAAAATGTTGGGCATATACATTTAATTTCTCTTGCCAACATCTTGCGCCTATAACATTTGAATTAAATAGTTTAACCCACCTTTTCAAAACTTAAAAATAACGAAAAGCTTTTTTCACGTAAAGAGTGGTTTGCTTTATGAAAAATCTGTTATAAATATTCTCTTTAGTTCTAAAATACTTCAAGTTTAAACTAGAGGCAGATGATTTATTCAAAATTTGTTTTAAATTATGCTGCTCAAAGATCCCTTTTTCTCTGACGTGCGCGCCCACACTCGTAAACACACACACATAAATAAACATACTCTTGTAGTTAATGCAATAAGTTTTCGCTCTTGTTGCTCAAAGGATGTTGAAACATTTTGTTTTGAGTGAAATGACGATATATTCTATATATACTAAGTAAACAGTGAAGAAAATTGAAAAATCTGATACTGTTATATAGACAGGTGAGGCCAAAAAGGTTTGCAACTAGATATTAAATTTTAGTTACCCCAGTATAAACATTGGGGGCCTAGCATCAGAGGTAGCCAGAAGGCCAGCAACTTTAACACATTCCAGAGCAGGCGCGGGATAGTTATTACAAAAATACAGCACGGTGCCGCTACATCACACACAAAGAATAAAATGAAGAAATTGGAAGGAGATGCTATACACACGCGGTTACATTCACACAATTCACATACGACCTTCCACATAGACACACGACCAAAAGTGACGCTAACACACAACACACAAAGGAAATACTGCTCACTTCCCCCACTCTCCACCGTTATCTAGGAATCGCCAGCCAGTCAGTGGCGAGTGTCGCCACGCCAGACGAACTTCAAAACCCCAACCGAAAGAATTACCCCAACAATACTGTCGCCAACGACGCAATAATGTGTCTGGCGTGATAATACACACACGTACACGCCACAATATGTTGCATTCACATTGCTTTCTCTGATTACTCTTCTACAAACCATTCCTTCAAAATCTTCTTCTTGTATCTACTTCGTATTAATTGATACACACTTTCATTACACATTTACAAATTTCGTTGTACGTACAAGAATACAGCAGGCAAAAACCATAAACAGGTTTTTAAAAAGCGAGTGGCTATACGATGGCTTTGATTCCATGATCTTTGCATCACCACGAGGAAGACAAATAGTGACTTGCCACTTGTAAAAGGTTAAGTATTTAAAAATTGAAACCAATAACGAAGAATAGCTGAAATGCCTAAAACCACAGAAAATGTGTTTGACATAATTTGTGTGCTTCGATGAGATCTGTAGCCTTGTATACTAAGATTCTGTACACCTCTTACGATTTATCAATTTATACAAAAGTCATTCAGAATGAAGAGTCTTCACAAGCTATTCCCAGAAAATGCAAAATGTTCATTTTGTGTCACGCAATATCTTAAATATATGGCATTTTAATCAAAATCGTTAGTCATTTTTCACAAATTCAAAAGTAAAGAAAAGTTTTCCATTTAAAGGTTGTTTGGTAAGGGGGAGTTCTCTTCAATGTCTTCGTATCTCATCCTTGAAAATGCTCAATTTAAATACCAAGCTTGGAATTTACCCAACTTTTCGCTTTTGAAATATACTGTTCACATACGCACACACACAGAATGGACCATTTAAGTTGAAACTGTACACTATCTCCAAAAGTAAGCTTCGTAGAAATAAATGTCTTTAATAAAAGTTGCTTGATATCATTAGGGAAACTAAATGCCATAATCGTGTTTAATCTGGAAGACGTTATGATGTTCATTTTAGGATCAATTTAATTTTTTTAAAAGGCAACCTACCGTTTTATGTTGTTTTCTCACTCATCATAACAAACTAAATAATATCTGTATAAAGAACTTTGCAATTGTTCTTACACCAACATAAATAACAACGAAAATTCTGAATGGCTGTGCACGAAGAGCGCAATGAATGGTTGGACCATCCATGGATGATCACTTTAGGGTGAAGTTACGTTTCGTAATTGGGAATCAACATTTTTTATTTTGTTTTCTTAATCTGCATGACAAAATAAAAAGCTTTTTATAACCATTTTTAATGAGAAAACAACATTCAAAGTGTAGGTTCCTATCTAAAAAATTAAATTAACCCTAAAATGCCCACCATAAGGTCCTCGAAACAAAACACGACTAAGGGCATTTACTTTCCCCCATAATATCAAGCAAGTTTGATCAAAGACATTTCTTTCTGCAACGCTTAGTTTTGAAGATATTGTACAGTCTGAACTTAAATGGTCCACCTTGTATATATACACACGGACCTAATTCAAGAAATGTTTCTTTACAATTCAGAGGACCTCAAGTAGTTATAGTGAAATCTTGATATCGAATTTTTGGATTGAATGCCATGCTGCCTCTATCTAATAAACGCAGGTAGTAGAAAAAGTAATAGTCTGTTTTTAATAGTGATGCGAGGATACTAGTATTTCTCGATACTTCATATCGATACGCGATACTTTACTTTATAAAAAAACTGAAATGGGATTTGGCGGCGCCGTGGTCGAGTGGTTAGACCGCTCGCCTCCCACCGGTTTCCCCCGCTATTCATTCCACCAACTGCTCCATCATCACCTTTCCTTTCATCCATTTCACCTACATTTCGCTTCATCTACTTCCTTCATCCCATACCAGGTATCGGGCTGATCACCCATCCTGGATGTTCTGTCTGATCCATGAGTGTCTGCTACTCGACGGGTCTCTGACCCCAGGCACCCGCCTGTAAGTCCAGGGGGGTGTAAGTCCTACATAAGAGGAGGGTAAACAGATAATGAATGAATGAATGAAATGGGATAGCCTGTTGACTGAATTATGTTACTAGTAGTTTTCTGTGTATAAACGCATATAACCAACTTTATATTGTATGGTAATTCCGAAATTGTTCCTGTCCGATATTCTCAATTGGCAGCAACTTCATTTATTGATAATGCCACAGCTTGTACATTTCATATTGTTGTCAAGGATAATTATTATTATTCCTACTACTACTACTACTACTACTACTACTACTACTACTACTACTACTACTACTACTACTACTACTACTACTACTACTACTACTACTACTACTACTACTACTTGCTTCCCTTTTTATGTAGTTATAGTTGTGCTGAAAACTTTCTTTTTAAGCATTTTCTGTCTACATTATGGAAATAAGTCACACGGTATACCTGTAAACTGAGGCGCATGACCCGAATTTGACCTGCATAAACACAAATAGCAGATGGAAGAAAAGAACAAATATTTTCTTGCGCTGTATTGTCTCACGTCTTAAGTTCTGATTTACTTCTGCTGATTTCACAGATTTTGGTCACCGAAGTAAACGTATTGGCTGAGAGTAAGTTACCAAGCCAGGCTATTGCAGAAACATGATTTAGTGCATCAGCTAAACCAGCTTCATTCACAAATCATTTGCTGCATTTTGCACAGGTGCCTCTACCCCTTCTCCCATTGTTTTACATGTTTACATTTAAACACAAGAGACTACAGAAGTTGTATTGATTCACCAAAAAAAACGGTCAAGGTCTATCAAGAACTACAATCCAGTAATAATTTGAGGACACGTGCGAGGCAATAATCTGAAGTCTCGACACCATTCGTTCCTTATCCAGTATAAAATTAAACGCCACCATCTTCAATAACGAAGAACTTAATAATTTAAAAGTATCAAAGGTTTATCTCAAAGTGTTTTGACATACTTCGATGCTACCGAGTATCGAGCTATCGACGGTATCGAAGTCCAACCTTAGTTCTCACGCTTCTAATATTCTTCCTTTGTGGAAGAAAAAGGTCGTATACGTATACTCCAAAACTCAGTTGTATATTAGTAAACTACATGGTATGCATTAATATAAATGTGTATCTTTATTAAATATGTACATTTAGCTCTTCAGAGAGAGAGAGAGAGAGAGAGAGAGAGAGATCCATTAGAGAATACATGGGTTTCAGCGGGAATTTGGATTCCTTTCGACTGACATTCTGTGCGGGCTATAATAATAAAAAGGATATAAAAACAAACTGTAGGAAAGCCTTGTGGAGGGCGAAAAAGTAGCGGAAATAATTTTAGGAGAATGACAGGAGAGAAGATGAGGTGGTACAGGACCACTTCGCTTGAGATTACTGCAGCTTTTGGTAGGAAAAGTCGGCTATGTCAGTTCAGCTTGCTGAGATTTGATGCAGTTTAAACGCCGGCTTGTGTTTTTTCCGCCCAGAGTTGCACGTTGCAGGCATTTTAGTTAATCACTGCAACGATGGGCTGGTGGTGTTGACGCATGCATGCTCCTTCATGCTCATCCTTTGTAATGATCCCGAATTGTTGCCTTCATTGATATAGGTTTAGGTAAACTAGTAAGTTGATCCGCAACTGCATGTTGTGATCAACCTACCCTATGTGATCAAAAGTATCCGGACACACCCAAAAACATACGTTTTTCATCTTAGCTGCATTGTGCTGCCACCCACTGCCTGGTACTACTATCCGCAACCTCAGTAGTCATTAGACATCGTGAAACAGCAGAATGGGACGCTCCGTGGAACTCACGTACTTCGAACGTGGTCAGGTGATTGGGTGTCGCTTGTGTCAGAAGTCTGTACGCGAGATTTCCACACTCCTAAACATCCCTAGTTCCACTGCTACTGATGTGATAGTGAAGCGGAAACGTGAAGGGACATCTACAGCACAAAAGCGTACAGGCCGACCTCGTGTGTTGACTGACAGAGACCGCCGACATTTGAAGAGGGTCGTAAAGAATAATATGCAGCCATCTATCCAGACCATCACACAGGAATTGCAAATTGTATCAGGATCCACTCCAAGTACTATGACAGTTAGGCGTGAGGTGAGAATCCTTGGATCCCATGGTCGAGCGGCTGCTCATAAGCCACACATCACGCAGGAAAATGCCAAACGACGCCTCGCTTGGTGTAAGGAGCGTCAAAATTACACGATTAAACAGTGGCAAAACGTTGTGTGGAGTGACGAATCACTCCGATGGCAGGGTGTGGGTACGGCGAATGCCCGGTGAACGTCATCTGTCAGCGTGTGTAGTGTCAACAGTGAAATTCGGAGGTGGTGTTGTTATGGTATGGTCGTGTTTTTCCTGGAGGGGGCCTGTACCCCTTGTTCTTTTGCATGGCACGATCACAGAACATCGATATGTTAAGCACCTTCTTGTTTCCCACTGTTGAAGTGCAATTCAGGGGATGGCAACTGCATTTTTCAACACGATCGAGCACCTGTTCATACTGCACGGGCTGTAGCGGAGTGCTTACACGACAATAACATCCCTGTAATGGACTGACCTGCACAGAGTCCTGACTTGAATCCTATAGAACACCTTTGGGATGTTTTGGAATGCCGACTTCGTGCCAGGCCTCACCGACCTATATCGATACCTCTCCGCAGTTCCGCACACCGTGAAGAATGGGCTGCCATTCCTCCAAACCCAAATGGTATATCTACTGTTTTGTTATTGCATTACGTAGGACTGCTTGCTTCTGTTTGTCATTTATTGTAAAAGCGTTCTGGTATTGCTAACACTCGCGTACGAGGCAATTGTACTTGGTGTACTGACATTTAGCTTCGGTTGTTACATCAGTTTAACCGATATAGTGTTTGTGTAGTATTATAATCTTTATAATACGAATACTACTGTAATATTCCGTAATGATGATGATGATGATGATGATGGTAACTGAGTGGCCCCTTAGGAGTTACCCTTTTTTCGGGAGTAAAAATCTCCAGCATTGCTTCCTTCGGAAGGGAAGTAAAGCCGTTGGTCCCGTGTCGTAGATTTATGTCACGTAAAAGAACCTCAAGCCTGATAAAGAGGCGTTTGAGCAAAATTACTGGTCTTTCACGCCCAATATAGAATGGGACGCTAAGAAACACAGCAGTTAAAGAGCGTCCATAAATAAAACTTAATTTAATTTTATTTTGAATTTGGACTATAAGCATGCATGTGACTGAAATTTTAAGAATTTGGGCAAAAATTCATTTTTGTTTGTTTTAAAAAATGTTCAGTTCTTACTTAAACAGAATATAGTATAACTCGCCATTTTTTGACATTTCTAAAGCCCATAGAGAGCTTTAAGGCAATCTTTGCCATCCTAAGACACTGCATGTCAATTGACAGCACCCCCACACATGCCCAAAGGATGAAAAAAGTTGGTGTTTTTTTCAAACTGAAGTAAACCTATAGATATGCACAGAAAAAGTGGGCTGTGAACTGAGTTTAATAACTACTACGCTTTTAGTTGTACTTTCTTCCACCAAAATTTTAATTTTGTTATTATATGCCAAAAGTATAAGTGTATCTATTGAGAGTGTTGTAGCCCCACGTACGATACAAAATTTCCGGTGGCCTTCGCCCCACGTTCACTTTTCCGATGGCCTTCGCCCCCACGATTAAAAATCAACTTTGTATGTTTAATGTTTATTTAAATGTTATATATGTTTTCCTCGGCTGCGTCACTAGTAATTTGCAGAATCACGTATCTCTTAGCAAGGGTTGGTGCGGCTAAGGATTGAAGGCTTACACAAATTTTATTTGTTTTTTTACTTCATTCCGTTTATTAATCCTTCCTACGATTAAATAACACCTCACTGATGTATCATACTATAGAGCTGTGGGATTATTGTTATTTGCACTTTTTAACACATACATTTTATATTATTCTCGCCGTAAAGAAATTTTATATCTTTGCACTGAATACGTATAAAGTCGAACTGCTCGGGAACGCTGCCTTGTAGTGTCTGCTTGGAAACGATGTCTGGTAGTGTCTGGCGACTACCGCCTAAATTCGTATATTTACTCTATTTCAAATCTCTGATTGGCTAATTCTACTCCAATAGAATACTTTTATTTAATTTAAAGCTTTTATAGTTTTTGATTGGCTATTTATAAATTATTTTAATTATTACATTACTGTTCCAAGAATTATTAGTAGCCTTTATTAAACTTTCTAATTTATTGTTGTCCCAAGGTTACCTCATTGTTAGCAACTTTCGGCACTGTAATTCTGTTTGCTACGGAAAGCAGTTTGCTTCTATTCTCACACCACCGATATTGTTGAATTACGCAATACATTCATATAGCATTATTATACATGTACATAATTATATAAACATAATACAATGACTGTTACATACACTTTATATATTATCACATACACTTATTGCTTTAAGGCAGGCTGTTATAAAATTTTATATTATATAATTATAATGATCTCATTTGAGTGTTAAAAATACTGCCTCATTATAATTGTCATTGGTAGCTCTCACGGACTTTATAGCGGCGCAAAAGTGCAAGTCATTCGGTACGAGTCGAACTCTGCCGATAATACAGCCTCTATTTCACGGCCGGATGTATGCCCTTAGTGGGGTGTAGTTAATCCGCTAAGTACTCTATCTCGCCTTGGGTTAGGATGGGATGGGCCCAGGTTAAACAATTGGTGATTGAAGCACCCAATGTGAGAGTTGCTTTGTAAATTTTCTAAACATATTACTACACTCACTTTGTAACCAATGCTGCATTATAAACAAAAAAAACACATGACTCTGGAGTATCTTAACGTGGCCTTAAATAAATGGAGCAACAGCAAAACATCTGAAACAATGGTAGATTTAGCAAGGAAAACTTCAGTGAAACGCGATTTGACTTGTACAAAGTAAGAAGGGGAGTTCTGCAGAAGAAAAGCAACAACAGAGTAGAGGACAAGGAAATCTGATGGTCCAATCTACCAAACTAGTGATTTTAATATGAATTAAACATTCAAAACTTAAATCGATGTTTTCTCCTTATTGATATTTTCAGCATTTTTCTTCCTAAAAATACTCTTTGTAGTATACTTTCTATGCAGAGGAATTCAATTTGACACACAGGTACAACGAATTAAATTTGATTTAGGGTTTTTTGTGACATGGTATAAATTTCAGAAACCTAGTATTGTTAGTTTAAAATTTGAAAATTTCAGTCATAGGTATCCTTAAGATCTCCAGTCCCGCAGCAGTGCTTGCAATTGATAGAGAGTTTTGGGGAAATGACCGATCATTCACTGATCTGAATGTGTGTCTGGTACAAAAGCAGCGTTCCCAAACACGTCATAACGATTTTTGAGTTAACTCAATACTTGCCGTAGGTAAGTCCATTAAAGGAAGACTGTTTTAGTGAAAACAACCTCAGAATCCGTGGGGTAGAAGCATATATTCTCTTACGTTGAAATATATATACTTAATGAATTAATCTCCATTGATTGGCAGCTAGTAAGTGGTTAGAATATTTTGTAGGTCCTAGCTTTATCTCTAGAGAAACAAAAGCTTTACCCTCTACAAGACACATGCATCTCTAAATTTCACTGCAGACGATTACAGAGGCCTGAAAGTGCTGTTAAACAGGTGTATAGCGCCACTGTCGTGGTGGAGGTATACACGGTTGCAGACCAACTGTTGTTTGGTATTAGATTATGCAAAGCGTTTTAACATCCCGTCTAGCATAATGCATAATACCGAATTAATAATACATTGACTTGTGTTTGAAACCATTTACCGCGAAAAATTCTGAGTGCCAGGAAATATATAGGGAAAATTAACATAAACTTTTGCGTCAATAACATATAAACTAAACATGAAAATAAAGCCAAAAAATGCGCGACTATTACAGACGGAATGTTTTTATTAATGGTGGTAATTGGCAAAAATGTGAAAACAAATCAGTTTTATATTTTAATGTATTAATGCTATTATATTAATCTTTTAAATCAATTGGTAATTACCTTCTTTGAAAAGTGACTGAATACTACTTTAAAACGTATTTTATACCACATTTCATTATATAGTTTTGCACTTTACTTCCCAAAGCTGGATCCCAAATTACGTACATAAAGATCAGTGCTTAAATTTCCAATGCTTGCCACTTCCTGCTAAAAGTTACCTCGTTGCTCTCTGTAGAAAAGAATTGAATTTTTTTCTTCCAATTTTTAACTTGGGAACACGAATACAGCCATGTACCGATATATTATAATGCTGTCTTAGGACATACCTTAACTTGATCATAAATTCTCTTACAATGATAAAAGGCCCACAAGAAAATATCATTAAGAGGAGATCGGTAAATTTTCAAAATATTCAAAATGTTTGAGTATTTTGATTTTTTTTTACGTTTTGCAACGTTTGTACGTACCTATAGATTAAGTCGTTCTGGGTTTATGCATTTAGAAACAGAAATTTAAGTTATTTTGCAAAAAATACTCCTTATTATGCAAATTTCATAATTTTTAGCAATATTTAAGATTAATGTCCCATATTGAGCTATTTATAAACTGAGCTTATGAATTTATTGGTTTTAAAACAACCATTGTTGTCCAGTTGCCTGAAATTATGGTTATATGGATATTTTTCTGAAATAGAGTACACTTTTACATAAAATACCTAATTTATAAATGGATAAACTTATGTGCAGGCGGCGCCGTGGCCGTGTGCTTAGACCGCTCGCCTCCCACCGAGGCGGCCCGGGTTCAATCCCAGGGACCTGCATGTGGAATTTGTGGTGGACGAAGTGGCGTCTGGGCGGGTTTTCTCCGGGTTCTCCGGTTTCCCCCGCCATTCATTCCACCAACTGCTCCATCATCACCTTTCCTTTCATCCATTTCGCTAACATTTCGTTTCATCTACTTCCTTCATCCCATACCAGGCATCGGGCTGATCACCCATCCTGGATGTTCTGTCTGATCCATGAGTGTCTGCTCCTCGACGGGCCTCTGACCCCAGGCACCCGCCTGTAAGTCCTGGGGGGTGTACGTCCTACATAAAAGGAGGGTAAACAGATAATGAATGAATAAACTTATGTGCAGTGTATTTTGCAAAAGCACTTCTAGAAATTTTAGAAAAAATCTTATGTGTTACACTCACATGACTTTCTCTACTCTTGTACAAACTATTTTTACAAACGCGTATTCTCCATATGCTTCATGTTAATCGAGATGTTAATCTTATTGCTAATTTTCTTGCGGATGCAAGGGGAATTGGTAGGTTTTAAGCGATAGTCAAATATTTTAAGAGCTGGTTGCTATGTGAAGTATTCCATTCTCTTTGCATTACCAGGACAAAAAATGAATAACGAATTCCCATTTGAGAAAAAGTATAAGTATTGGAAAATTTAAGGGAATAACAAGCAATATTTTGAAAATGGTTCTCAACAACAAAAAAATGTATATGACATAAATTGTGTATTTTAACCCGATCTACATTTTTTGTGTAGTAAACTTTTGTCTATCTCTTATGGTTTGCCAGTTATGCAAACGTCGTGCACAATGAAGAATACTTTTGGAGACATTCGCAGAAAATTCAAAATATACATTTTATTTGTCATAAAAGTATCTTAAACATAAGATATTTTAATGAAAATCGTTAGATTTATTTTTGAGAAAATTACAATTTTCGTAAAATGTTCCATGTAAAGGTTAATCTAGGATGGTGGGATTTTCTTGAAAATCTTCGTGTCGCATCTCTGGAAGATTCTGAAACTAAATACCAAGTTTGGTGTTAATGCGACTGTTCGTTTCTGAGTTATGCTGTTCACAGACACACGGATATGCTTCCAAAAATACTATTTTTGGATTCAGGAGGCCTTAAAATATGTATTTCCGGTGAAATCGGTATTGAATTTTTGAATGGAATGCAATACTTCCCCTACTTACTATACGTAGTAGAGAGAGTAAAAATATGAGAAGTGTTAGAAGAAACCTCGCCACTAACTCGCTCATTTTCCCTGCAATAACAAATATATACACGAAAACGTTTCTAGAGAATCGAACACAATAAGTTTAAATTACTAAATTGTAAGTTTTCATCGTTATTGCCCAATTTTCACTGATCGGTTTCCTTAAAAAGGACAATGGTTAACTACTTGTGCTTAACTCACAACCTTGCAAGTGCACAGAATGACCAAAGAGAGCGGAAATAAACATAAAATGCCAGCTGTTCTGCCACGTTGCTGAATCGTCCTGCCTTCGTGGTATCAAACGTACATACTTCTCGCGCGTGCTGCGCAGGGCCAGTATTGTGCATAAACTAGCAAAACATGAATGATATTACCAACATTACCGGCTTATCTAAATAACGCTAGTATAAAATTCCTAACACGCTTAAATAAGTGAAAGAGAACGTCCCGCCAGGGTACCACATTCACTTCTATGGTAGCGGGTTTGGTGGAATAAGAATGATCTTAGCGCTTATACGTTTTTTAATCACAAAGTAAAATAAGGCTAGACTAAAACTTTTTGGACCTTAGAAGTCTCTGGAATGCGAGTTTCCTTAAGACACTGAACCAAAACTAGTTAAAAATAAAGCATTACTACGAAGAGTAGTAACCATATGTTAGAGTGATTTAAACCCGATGCAACGTGGTTGGTATTCAGTTTGAACTTTGCAGAGTTAAACGATAGGTGATGTTTCTGAAAACTTAATAAGAAAGATGGAAAATCTAAGCAAAGACGATAATGTATGTATTATATAATATAGGTATACACCTTACATACGGAGGCAAGAAATTACGAACCGGCTGCGCGAAGTTTGTCCTGTCCGCGTCCTCGGCGCTCGCTACCGTCTGCCACTCTCATAGAGAGGCGCGAATGAAACCATACATCATTTTTAAAGTAACTTTTAAAAGTTTACTTGTAAACTTTATGAAAGGAGATGCTAAAACTGGCCACCGTCGTTGTCCATACACTTTTGGAACCTGTTTAGGAATCTATCCATCACTCGCCGTAGTTCAAGTTGCGAAATGCTGGCCATATCTACTAATAATTTTTTCTTCAAACACACTTTCATAAAGTTGTTAAGTAAAGCCTTTAAAAGTAGTTTTAAAAATGTTGTATGATTTCATCCGCGCCTTTCTATGATAGCGGCAGACGGCAACGAGCGCCAAGGACGCGGACAGGAAAAACACCGCGCAGTCGGTTCATAGTCTTCTGGCTCTCCTTGTATAATACCCACGCACACACATATAAAAACACTAAAATTCGTTAGAACTTTCATGTTGCATACTATATCACTCTGAAATAATCAACTATATTGTGACCGCGCGTGCGAGTTACCTACGGGCCGGTTGTGCGAGCGGATTCTGATTTGCCTAACAGTCCGGTTGTGTTCCTTCAGAATAATAGTCGCGTAACGATCTCATTATATGCCACTTCCCCGCAGTTTAGGTAATTATTGGTCCAGAAGACTCCTTTGGGCTGGTTCTAGTTATCTACCTTTCTAGAAGATTCCGCTTTGTAAGTGGGTCCTAAATAAAGGGCTACTCTTGTCCGGACTGTCAGTTTAGAGTTGAGATGTTGCGAGTGAAAAGTGGACAGCTCAGTTGTGAGTTGTGATCTGATTCGACTGATTAGTTGTGTTGTGTTCCGAATTTGTGCCAAAAGTTACTCAAGTGTGACGCTTGTGCTACGCTGAGTGCCTAAATGATAAATAAAGTGTGTTTCTGGTGTTCTCATTTGTTACAATATTGCAATTGCGTTCATTGGTATTTATTACAGGTAATATTTAATATAGTTATTTGTTATAATATTACAGTGCAGCCATGCAGTATTTGGAATTATACATTGGATCAGTTTTGGTGAAAAGTAACACAGTTACACTGCTTCCCAATTCACAAACTTGGATGAATGGTATTCTACCCCTAATTGGATGTTTCCCGTTTGTTGCAGGAGGTAAGCAGGGACATCTCGGGGTTTAAACTGGCAGCACATCATTTCATAAAATATTCAGGTAGGAATTAGTGTTTCTCCATTTACTAAGTCAATGCCACGATTGTTCATTAATTATTTACTTAGCTCGGAGGTTAAGGAATGGCTGGGCGGAGGTGTGGATGCGGGCTTTCTCACAAAAACGGGGTGTGACCACATCCTAACGAGCCTCCATTGTAACGAAAGTGGTTGACTTGTCAGGAAAAACAGCCAGGCTTTGTGGGAATTCTCACACAAGTGATTTAAGCTTCTGTTTTTCTTTGGTTTGCCCTGGTATAAACTCTGCTACACACAGATCCTCTAGAATTGCAGTACAACATAAAATACAACCGTAAAATTTTATTCCACCTTCGATCTGTTTAAACATGTAAGCTATAGTATTCCATCTTTCAGTTTGATTCTACCTTTCCAACATTAAGAATGTTGTAAAACTTCCTCTGTCGATGTCGTCGGCTTTTAATTACGCATCACATGGCATCAGCTTGTGTTGGCATTCTCGGAACCTTTTTTGGAATGTGAATCCATTCTGTCCTCAGCTGAAGGTCGACTGCGAACCCCGTCTTTTTTGTCCCCAGCGTAAGAAGTTGAAGACGAATCTAACAATGAGTTACTACAATTTATAAATAGTTCAATCTAGAAATATAAGAAAAAACAGAACATACAAACCTTTAGTACTTTGTAGTACCAAATAAAAGAATGTGCTTTACAAAACATTCACCTACCACCCAACTATGTTAAAACTTGTAATATCCAACTTGTACTTCAAAAAACTTCTAATTTGAGAAACTTACTGAATACAGCATTAAATAACATTATAGATAATTTTTAAAAAATCTGACTTCACATTACTTTCCCTACCCTCTATCTTTATTAATGGGTATACAAACTATTCTTTATTTTTCTATCTACTACATTTCTATCCAAATAAACCGTGCAGAAACCACTGCATTATACAAGTCGTTAGGATACAAAAAGAACAGCGATAGTGATATTTAAGAACTGGACGCTATAATCTGGCCTTAAAATCCCATAACCAAGCAACTTATTTGCAATAAACAGTGTGTTTTGAAGAGATTTTCATTTCTTGTGTAGTATATTTTCGTCTATCGCTTAACGTTTACCAGATATAAAAGATTATACAAAATTCCTTTCGAATGAAGAGGACGTCAAAGGCTATTCCAGAAAATTTAAAATGTGCATTTTATTTGTCATGTAAATATCCTTAATATATGGTAATCGTTAGAGCCATTTTTAGATAATCAAAAGTTTTGAAAAATATTCCATGTAAATGGGTAGTTGAGAGGGGGATTTTCTTAAAAATTTGAAATTTATCGGACTTTTCGTTTTTGAGTTATGCTGTTCACAGATACACACACACATACTGTACGTAGTAGAGGCAGTAATAAAGAGCAGTGAAGTACTGGCTGAGGCTGATGCAGAGGGATAACTCCACACTACGATCCAAATGTTATAAATACCAGCGAGACAACCTGTCTCCTAAGTTTTGGGCAGCTGATTTGGAAAGGGGTTTGAGGAGAATAGGAATGGGGTCAGTATAGCCAAGAGCAGAAATAAATGACAAAATCATATGGAAGGAGACATCAATAACAGAAATAGAATCGAATTGTAAAATTAAACCTTCTCTTAGTCTATCAAATGAAATAAAATTGAACTGCGGCAAAGAGGCATATACACTTAATTTAGGAAGAAATGAAAGATCAGGAATGACACGGTTTAGACTGGGGGAATGGAGAGCACAGAAAGTAACTGACAATTCTGGCAGGAGAATCTGCCCATTCTGTGATTTTGATGAGGACTGGGTACATATTTTGGCGGAATGTGCACACTGGAAGAACCAGCTAACGATTAAACTGAAAGAAAAATTCTTAAGTCCCTCAAGAAAGAGATTCCCATGTTGGGATCTACTGGCTGACCAGAGGAACTGGCAAAACATGGGCAAGTTTTTGGCTAAAGTACCCGAAGCTAGGTCATATTTGTTCAGTAGCCAAAGGTAATTTATCTCTATTTCCCTTTTTCTTGTTCCTTTCTGTTGTGTTTTCTTTCTCTGATGTTTGTCACCCTATTGTATCTTAAGTATGCATGTACGGTCAATGACCCATGCACTAAATACTTGTGAAATAACTTCAATAATTTGAAACCAATAAAGATACCCTATCTATCTATCTATCTATCTATCTATCTATCTATCTATCTATCTATCTATCTATCTATCTATCTATCTATCTATCTATCTATCTATCTATCTATCTATCTATCTATCTATCTATCTATCTGTCTATCTGTCTGTGTATCTGTCTGTCTGTCTGTCTGTCTGCCTGTCTGTCTGTCTGTCTGTCTGTCTGTCTGTCTGTCTGTCTGTCCGTCTGTCTATCTATCTATCTATCTACCTATCTGAGACAGTAAAAATCTATCAGATGGGTTGTAGCGACTGTTATGGTATTTAAATTAACAGAACAAACATAAACTTGGAAACTCGTCTGGGTGAACATCAAGGGAATATTAGATTAAAACCAATAGATTACCCTGCTGTTTATAATCATTTTTAATATCACACTATGAGATAGGCTGTGAAATTCAACTACTAACGGCAATTCAAAGTTCATCACAACAGAAAATATGGAAAACAATGTTTATTTATCATAACATTAACAACCTTGTGAACTTGGAAATTCCACCATCTGGTGTCATGATGCGCTTTATCCAATCAGCCCATAGGAGACGGGAGAAGAAGCGAAGGAGTTCACCATCTACACCTCAGAGCGCAGTATTCCAATTCAGGAGGAAACAGAAGAAATAGATCCTAGTAGCAACCAGTTACACCAGAGGGCATTAGATTCGTCTTCCACTTCTTATACCGGGGACAGGAGAGACGGAGTCCGTAAATGACTTTCAGCTGTGGATGGAATGCACTCATTCCAAAAACGTTTTAGAATGCAAATTTTGGAATGAATCTGGGATCACTTTTAATACTGCTTCTTGTGATTATAAATTAAGAATGTTTTTAACCAAATCATATAATTGTGAACACATGACGGTCAAGAAATTCGCGGATGATCAAGTAATTTTTAGTGCATCCTATGATGTCTTTTAAATAGCTACATATAAACTGAATTAAGTTGCATCTAATGTAAAAATTTGGGAAACAAAAGCTAAAGTGATGGTTTTTAGAGGAGATAACCATATAAAGTGTAACACTGTGTAAAATGACAATTTAATAGACCAAGAAACCAATATTAATTGTTTAGATTTTCTATTGCCATAAGAACGAAACAGACTGTAACGGGAAGTATTCCCATCTTCCATGAAATATTCACGAATAATTGTAAATTGACCATAAAGAGAGATGAAATTCTGGAGAGTTTTGCGGGGGACAAATTTTCCCCTTCTTAGGGATCAGTCGTGGTCAGGCGAGGGTGAGATATGTTTTGTATTTATCTGAAGAAAGCATTTCAAAGACGGGGTGGTTGTCCCAAACGGTACGGAAAATGCACATGCGGTAGAGAAAGCCAACGAATAGAATTTTAAGCAGTCAATAGAATTTAAACTAAAAGACCCGAAACCTCGATGTTAGGGGACGAGAAGAGAGAAACGAAAGAAAGTGGACTTGGGAAATATAATTGGCGTATGTTAGATGTACTAGGGAAAACGTCTCCGAGAGATGAGAGAGCGAAATGAAATGTCCGGAATCAAATAGTTATCGCGTGGAAAGGATATTTTGTTTAAGAAACCCATGCGCGATTAGTGGTAACGATAAATCATGTAATAACTTCCCAAAATTCTGGTACCATATGAATTTTACTAATGTGGTGATAATAAAATTAAATAAACAGTGGTGCAGTTGACGTGTCGCATTCATTGTTGGACACTTAGGATTCTTGGCAACTATCACAAAAACCCTGAGATTACCTAACCTATTTCCTGAATTTTCCGACATCGCTACACATAAGATATGAGGCGAGCACCAAGAACCTACCGACTGAGTAGCTGAGAGTGATGATGCCGACGTCCGCCTCTTAGGGATGGGATCTCGATACTCTTGATAATCGGCGGTATCGAAGTACACTACGTGATCAAAAGTATCCGGACATCTGGCTGAAAATGACGTACAAGTTCGCGACATCGGTAATGCTGGAAGTCAATATGGTGTTGGCCCAACCTTAGCCTTGATAACAGCGTTCACTCCCGCAGGCATACTTTCAGTCTGGTGCTGGAAGATTTCTTGGGGAATGGCAGCCCTTTCTTCGCGGAGTGCGGAACTGAGGAGAAGTATCGATGTAGATCGGTGAGGCCTGGCACGAAGTCGGCGTTCCAAAACGTCCCAAAGGTGTTCTATAGGATTCAAGTCAGGGGCCAGTCCATTACAGGGAAGTTATTGTCGTGTAACCACTCCGCCACAGCCCGTGCAGTATGAACAGGTGCTCGATCTTGTTGAAAGATGCAATCACCATCCCCGAATTGCTCTGCAACAGTGGGAAGCAAGAAGGTGCTTAAAATATCAATGTAGGTCTGCGCTGTGATCGTGCTACGTAAAAAAACAAGGGGTGCAGTCTCCCTCCAGGAAAAACACAACCACACTGTAACACCACCACCACCTCCGAATTTCACTGTTGGCACTACACACCCTGGCAGATGACGTTCACCGGGCATTCGCCATACCCACAACCTGCCATCGGATCGCCACAATGTGTACCGCGATTCATCACTCCACACAAGGTTTTGCCACTGTTCAATCGTGTAATGTTGACGCTCCTTACACCAAGCGAGGCGTCGTTTGGCATTTTTCTGCGTGATGTGTGGCTTATGAGCAGCCGCTCGACCATGGAATCCAAGGTTTCTCACCTCACGCCTAACTGTCACAGTACTTGGAGTGGATACTAATGCAGTTTGGAATTCCTGTGTGATGGTCTGGGTAGATGTCTGCCTATTACTCTTTACGACCATCTTGCAATGTCGGCGGTTTCTGTCAGTCAACAGTCAACAGGTCGGCCTGTACGCGCTTGTGCTGTATATGTCCCTTCACGTTTCCACTTCGCTATCACATCAGAAACAGTGGACCTAGGGATCTTTAGGAGTGTGGAAATCTCGCGTACAGACTTCTGACACAAGTGACACCAAATCTTCTGACCACGTTGGGAGTCCATGAGTTCCACGGAGTGTCCCATTCTGCTGTTTCACGATGTCTAATGACTACTGAAGTCGCAGATAGTGAGTACCAGGCAGTAGGTGGCAGCACAATGTACCTAAGATGAAAAACGTATGTTTGTGGGTTGTGCGGATACTTTTGATCATATAGTGTATGTCTAATACTTTGAAGGAAATGCTAGATACTTTTTGGATACTTTTAAATGTTTACGTTTTGCATTATTGAAAGTTGTTACGTCTAACTTTATGCTAGGCAAGGAATGAAAGAAGTCAAGACATCATGTTGTTGCCTCACACTTGTCCGCAAAAAGTTGCTGGAATATATTTCTTGATAGACCTTGATTGCGAAGAATGCAGCATTCCATAGACTCTTGTGTCTAAATGAAAAATAATGATACTGACGAACTAAATCACGTTCTTGCAATAGCTTGGCTTGATGGCTCAACCGCAGCCATTATATACCTACTCATGACCAAAATACTGTGAAATTATCAAGAAAAAAATGCTTCCAATCGGAGAACGTCAAACAGGATCAATTTCGTATGTAATCAAAACAATTCATTACATGTGTTTTTACTCAGAAAACTACTACTAAGGGCATAATTCAGTGAACAAGGTATATTTACTCATTTTATAAAGTCAATATCGAGTGGCGAATATCGGTGCTGAAAAATCTGTATCGGTATCGATTATCTATAAATAGTGGTATCGTTCTATCTCTAAAACTTGGTATCCGTAGTATTTTCTCTGCTTGCTTGCTTTTCTTTTGCAGTTCTTAATAAGCGCGATAATTGAGCAAGCATGATTTATATCGTGTTTAGGATAAATTATGAAGGGCTTATGAAGCTTGCCTTCCCGTCACAGCTGAGATGATTAAAACAAAGGATTCACAAAGGCCTTTCGTTTATGAGCTGCAGTGAGGGTGTGTATAATTTATTGCGACCGGACGAGGGCACGTCATAAACTCGTAAATCCACTTGAAATCTGGCGCCTCCTGCGCACGCTACTGACCTGCATCACGTGTGGGGAACTAAGAAGTGCACAAGGTGAGGTCACACTTCATTCAGGCGAGTTCACATTACATAGGAAAAATTAACGTTATTTACCCATTAATAGTAGCAAAAGCCACTGACTGCCACCTGTAGGCCTTACACATCCAATTCATGGCAGCGCTGTTTTCTTTCATGCTTATCATCTGGGATTAACTTGATGACATCTGTGTGCGTTGGAATGTGCTGTCTGTCCTATGAATAGGCTATGTTTTTTATTTTGAGTTTTTTTTTGGTTTTTATCTTGAATATGATTTTGAATTTTATTGTTTTCATCATAAAGATCCCGCCTTTAAATTGCATTTTATGCAGGTATTACTCATCGCGTCTGTGTTAGCCGATAAGTGTTTTAACTCTGTTGAATTATGACATGACTCCAGCTGACTTTCTGTGAGAACAGGGAGGAACAAAGGAAGAAACCTTTTCATTTACTACGGTGTAAATACGATAAGCCTTACCTCAACGTGGCATAATTTCTTTATTACCTGTCAATAGATAACGTTTCACATGAATACAGCATGGAGTAGTAGTAATTGCCAATTCGTTTTTACTAAGAGAACTTGGTACAGTTCCGGTACAAAAAATTGCCGATTCTTTGGTTTCCTATAGCGTTTTTCTTTATTTAATTATGGCAGAATTCCCTTATCAGTTTATTCCACACCTACCTGTATGTGCCATTCTGTTCTTGGTTTGAACAAAGTGAGCGGCGAAAGCAGTGGGAAACGGAAGCTTTTTATCTGAATGGCTGCAAGGACACTCGCTAAATCTACCCGTCTGTTATTGGTTTTACGTCAAAAGTCTGGCACCAAACCCTAACCAAAGAACAGTGCTCGATTTCCGGCTCATGAGGGAAGGAATCCGGGTGAGGGGGTAAGAAAAAGATTGTGATAGATACTTATTTTTATCTTGTATAGCTTACAAACCATAAGATATGTTATATAAAATTAAATACATGCATAAGGACACACGGATAAAATTGACTCACAAACAATATCCTCTTTACTTCATATGCCATTTGAAAGTGACAAAGGATATGGACAACAAACCGAAAATTATGAAGAAATACTACGAATGTGGTTATTGGACACGCACACCACGTAGAGTATTTAATTATAAATGCATAATGCCGTTCGCATAGCACACGGATATGTGAACAAAACCGTTCACACTGTGGCCACCGCACGGCGGCCACTAGAGCTCGAACTTCGGCTGAAAGTTATAATAACCCCGCAATCGCCTCACTTTCTTATAGTTACAGCTGCAATTACAATGATAATAAATACAGAGCGGATTGAAAGGTAGAGCACAATAACTTTTAACAAAAAAGTTTAATAGTTAACACACAAAAATCACAAATATACTAACACATTTTACCTACATTTCGCCATGATACTCAGCACATTTATCCCATCGTGATACCAGTTTCAATATGCCCTGTTTGTAGAAGTATAGCCATATGCGGACTGCTGATTTCACTTCCGCATCTGTCACAAAGCGTTGGCAGGCCAGGAATTTCTTTATGTAACCAAACAGATGAGAGTCCGACAGTGCAAGATCCGGACTGTATGGTGGATGCTGCAGCACCTCCCAACCAAATTTGGTGATTTTCTGACGAACAGCAACAGCAACATGGGGATGAGCATTGTCATGAAGAATTTTGACATCGTCAGTATTCATGTTGTGGCATTTGTCACGAAGGGCACAACGCAACTTCACCAAAGTTTTCATGTAGGCTGCAGCATTCACAGTGGTCCCGTGTTCAGCAAAGTCCACCAATACAACATCATACATATCCCATAACACCGTCACAAGCACTTTCCTATCAGAGTGAGTCACTTTTAATTTTTTCTTCACTGGGGAATCCGCATGTTTTCGACGCCATACTTGCCAGCTTGGTTTCGGGCGTGTAATGGTATGCCCACGACTCATCACCAGTGACGACTCCTTTCAGAAAGTCATTCCCTTCTGCGTGTACCGCGTTAGGTGATCCACGCTTGTCATCATTCGCTGGCCCTTGTGGTTGTCTGGGGAATCAGCATGTTTTCGACGCCATACTTGCCAGCTTGGTTTCGGGCGTGTAATGGTATGCCCACGACTCATCACCAGTGACGACTCCTTTCAGAAAGTCATTCCCTTCTGCGTGTACCGCGTTAGGTGATCCACGCTTGTCATCATTCGCTGGCCCTTGTGGTTGTCTGTCAGGTCCAGCGAGCACTAACTTTACGAAATTTCAATGTGTTATGAACAGTACCGTACACTGTACCATAGGAAATGTTGAACTGTTGCGATAAGGTTCGCAGTTCCACACGCCGGTCGTTCAAAATTGCCGCCTCAATGCCTCTGGCATTCTGCGTGGTTGCAGCTGTTACCGGCCTCCCGGAGCGTGGCGAATCACTAAGGTTCACATAGCCCTCCAGGAAGAATGTACACCACCTGGAGATATTGCTACGGTACATGCAATCATCCCCATACATGCCACGCATGTTCCTGCAAATATAACTCGGTTTATGCCCTTTGGCCCACAAATATCGAACCACACCACTCTGCTCTTCACACGTGGAGACAGTAACATGCGCGCCATCATTTTTGCGTAGTGCACGCTTCTCTGGCTAGAGCTGTACATAAAACAAAAAATACCCTCTGTGGTGAAAACTTCAAACTATATCTGTGTAAAATACCAACATTCCAGCTGCAATAGCAAGACAGAAAAAATTATTGTGCATTACTTTTCAATCCAACCTCGTACATACCTAAAAAATTATGTTGGTAACGTTGTACTTCACTGTTCAAAAATTTCTGACATCTTCTCCGAAAATTTTCATTAAAATTCGAGACAGTTCAGTGTCTGGAACTGAGTGAATTTCTGATCTTTTATTTTTGTTCTTCCAAAGTTTCAGGGTTTATTTCAAGTTCCCCCAAAGATGAAAATTACATACAGTTAAATAAAGCAGATCTCGAGAGTCAATATTCTTTATCAATTATCCTATGTTCAAGAATTTTTGGAATTAAATTTAATGACTCATCAGCTGTATGCGCGGTAGCAGAGTCTTATTGGAAAAACCCAGAGTGACATTCAACGTCGGTCAGCTATTGAAAAAAAATTGTATAATTCATTCCTGTACCTCTCTGCATTTATTGTTTGTTCAAAATATGTAGATCCGATTATTCCGTAAGCATTTACTGCACACCAATTTATGGGTTATATCAGGGAATCTCGTGCGTAAAATGTGGTTTCTCTTGCTTCAGTATCTGTTATATTACAACGGAATATAACCATGTAAATGCTACCATGCTTAGTTGGATAATATTAAGCGTGGGTCAACTACTCTATAATTGAAATGTCATAAAACCCAAATACAGAAATGTACCCGAATCTGTTGATGACTTGACAAAAATCTGATGTGTTACACTCACATGACTTTCTCTACACTTGTACAAACTATATTTACCAACGTTTCTTCTCCATATGCTTCATGTTAATCGAGAAATCGAGATGTTAATCCTATTGCTAATTTTCTTTAGATGAAGAGGAATTTGTAGACGTCAAGCGATAGTCAAATATTTTAAGAGCTGGTTGTTATGTGGTGTATTCCATTCTCTTTGCATTACCAGGACAAAAACAATAACTAGTTGCCATTTGAGAAAAAGTTTAAGTATTGGAAAATTTAAGGGAATAACAAGCAATATCTCGAAAATGGTTCTCTCAACAAAATAGAAATGTATATGCATAAATTGTGTATTTTAATGCGATCTACATTTTTTGTGTAGTAACATTTTGTCTATCTCTTATGGTTTAGCAGTTATGCAAAAGTCTTTCACCAGTTATGCAAAAGTCTTTCACAATGAAGAATACTTTTGCAGACATTCCCAGAAAATTCAAGATATACATTTTATTTGTCATGAAAGTATCTTAAATATGTAATATTTTAATCAAAATCGTTAGAGCTATTTTTGAGAAAATTAAAATGTTCGAGAAAGGTTCCATGTAAAGGGTTGTCTGGGGTGGGGGGATTTTCTTGAAAACCTTCGTGTTGCATCTCTGGTGGATACTGAACCTAAGTACCAAGTTTGGTGTTTATCCAACTGTTCGTTTCTGAGTTATGCTATTCACAGACAGACACACACACGGACATGTTTCCAAAAATACATTTTTGGATTCAGGAAGCCTCAAAATATGTACTTCCTGTGAAATCTCGGTATCGAATTTTTGGCTGGAATGCAATACTTCCCCTACTTACTATTCCTAGTAGATAAAGTAAGAAAGTGTATGCAACAAATCCTCTGCTTTGGAAGAACTAGAAGAAAACGTGAGGCGAGAAATTCACTCGATGTCGGGTATTGAAGTCTCTAGTGTAAATGAAAATTTTCTGAAAAAAGTGGCCAGAAATGTGTGGGTAGAGGAGGACACTTCCACCATCTCTTATGTGGTAATTACAACTGAAGCTATGAGAATGTGAGACGGTTGCGTGGATGTTTTAACTATTTCAGCGGGAGTGCGTGATATAGCAGCAGGGCGCACGGTGGCCACATTGAGAAGAAATCTGATGTGTTGCACTCATACGACTTTCTCTATTCATGTACATACTATTTTTACAAACGCTTATTCTCCATCTACTTCATGTTAACCGAGATAAACGTTTGCAGAAACTATCTTATTGCTAATTTTCTTGTAGATGCAAGGGGAATATGGTAGGCTTTAAGCGATAGTCAAATGTTATAAGCGTCGGTTGCTGTGTGGCGCATTCCATTCTCTTTGCATGTCCAGGACATAAAAAAACGAATAAAAAATTTCCATTTGAGAAAGTGTGGAAGTATTGGAAAATTCAAACAAGGAATATCTCGGAAATGGTTCACTCCATAAACAAATGGATATGACGCAAGTTGTGTGCCGTAACGAGATCTACATTTTTTGTTTAGTAAAATTTTGTCTCTACCTTACTGTTTACCAGTTATGGAAAAGCCATTCGGAGAGAGGAGGACTTTTGGGGACATTCCCAGAAAATTCATGATATGGCTTACTTTTGTCATAAAAAATTCTAAATATATAATATTTTAATCAAAAGCGTTAGTTATCTTTGAGAAAATCAAAATTTTCGTAAATTGTTCCATGTAAAGGGTAGTCTGGGTTGACGGATTTTCTTGACAATATTCGTGTCGCATCCTTGAAGGATACTGATCGTAAATACCAAGTTTGGTATTTATCCGACTTTTCATTTTTTAGTTAGCTTTTCACAGACGGACACATATACGGACCTTTTTCTAAAAGTGCACTTTTTTTGTTCAATGGGGCCTCAAAACATGTAATTTCGATGAAATCTCTATATCAAATTCTTGAATGGAATGCTATACTCCCCCTACTTACTATATGTAGTAGGGAGAGTAAAAAAACCTTCATAATTACGTAATTAAGAAATAAACTATTTGATATAAGCAAGATGATCATGAATATGATGGCAAAGAGCCAGGGCTGAATGCCAGTCATATTCACTTTTACATTGCTTAGCACAAATAAATAAAGGTACCAAAATTAAAAATATGCTCCCCTGGAGCTCAGGAGAATTAAAAGAACAGTCAATTTGTATTTTGAACTTTATTGCCCTAAATGTGAAAAAGTTTAAACAAACTTTGGGGAAATTTCACAAGAATTTGATACTAAATAGCTTTCATTTGATACAAATTCCGTATTTCAATTAGCTACACCTTTTTACTTTCTCTACTACGTATAGTAAGTAGGGGAAGTATTGTATTCCAACCAAAAATTCGATACCGAAATTTCACCGGAAATACGTGTTTTGAGACCCCTGAATCCAAAAAAAAAAAAAGCATTTTTGGAAACATGTCCGTGTGTGTGTCTGTGTGTCTGTGTATGTGTGTTGTCTGTGAACAGCATAACTCAGAAACAAACAGTCGGATAAACACCAAACTTGGTATTTAGGTTCAGTATCTTCCAAGGATGCGACACGAAGGTTTTCAAGAAAATACCCCCACCCCAGATTACCCTTTACATGGAAGATTTTTCGAAAATTTTAATTTTCCCAAAAATGGCTTTGATTAAAATATCATATGTTTAAGATATTTTATGACAAATAAAATGTATATCTTGAATTTCCTGGAAATGTCTCCAAAAGTATTCCTCATTGTTAACGACTTTTGCATAACTGGTAAACTATAGGAGATAGACAAAACCTTACTACACAACAAATGTAGATCGCGTTAAAATACACAATTTAGCTCATATACATTTTTTTTGTTGAGTGAACCATTTTCGAGATATTACTTGTTATTCCCTTAAATTTTTCAATACGTATTTTCTCAAATGGGAATTCGTTATTCATTTTCTTGTCTTGGATATGCAAAGTGTATTAATCTGTGTGAAAGCGAATGGTGCTGCACCTAGCAACCAGCTATTAAGAGATATGTATGTGCTTAAAGGCTACTGTATTTCCAAATTGCCCTTGTAAATATATATTCCCCTTGCATCTACAAGAAAATTAGCAATAAGATAGACTGTGCAAATGTTTATCTCGATTAACATGAAGTAGATGGAGAATAAGCGTTTGTATAAAAGTTTGTACAAGAGTAGAGAAAGTCATGTGAGTGTAACACATCAGATTTATTTATTAGTAACAAGGAAATGCAATGCATTTCCAATTAGTATGAAGCACTTTAGAAACTTTTAATTTAGGAATTTACATCAGCATCTGTTGGTAAGACAGCAAACGTGTGGCACCATTTTAAAATCGAGATGAAACTAATAACTGAGAAAATGTATTTAGGCTTAAGCCATATGTTCCTTGTTGGAAGTGACTACATTGAGTATTATACATTTATTCTATTACAAGTAATTAATCTATGCTTACGCTTTATAGCTTTCAATGTACGCTATCGAGCACAAAAAGTGACTCATTCCCCTAGATCGCCATAGGTATTGCCTCCATAAATCTTCCACCTTCAGGTAACCAACTTTGACTCAACCCAGCCAATATCAGTTCTCTATCACTGGCCTGAAAAACAATTCAAGGCATTCATACTAACAAATTAATTATGTTTAAAATATGTGAAATGTAGAGGTGTTTGGGATAGTACCTTTATGAAAGAGTTTCACTGAGATTTGCACACAAGGAAAGCCTAAACCATTTACAAATAATTAGGCCTTCAAGAGGAAGCGGTGAGGAGTTATTTGCATGTGTGTTTAAACTGAACGACAGCTAAGACATTTACATATATGGGAGCTTTCATGAGCGACATGGAGGCGAAGGTTAAGTCATTGCTGCTACTAAACGGCAATAAGAAAAGTGTAATGTAGCATGAACGTATACGGTTTGAGTTGTAAGTTACCCTTCGGTAGTTCGGCCATACTTGGGGAGGTAAAATACCATGTCAATCCAGTGGCTAGGATTATGCTCGAAAATTAGAGGTCTCGCTGATACAGGGTGGGGCTAGATTAATAAGCAGCTCCGTTCCATTAAAGGCCACATTTTATGCAGGGCAGCCACATGTATGTTTCCTCTTTACTTATCCTCAGATACGCTCATAACTTAAGATTAAACAACACTCTAATTATCTTAGTAATACTTATACAAATTTGACTGAATAAATAATGGAACTTTAAAAATAGTCATGTAAACACCTTTGTTTTACTTTGCAAAGCTCTTCGCTCTGCTGTTACAGATTACTCACTTTTCACACTACGTAATATGCACGCTGCTAAGTTAACTGAAGCTCTGCTGGGTGCATAGATTTTTCCTCCACTTGTTGCTGATTGAAGAAGGCGAGTGTTGACGAGCTATCATTAAAAATGCACAAGTTGAAGTGAAAGCTTACCTGCGATTCAGAAGACTTTAAATTTTAAATTACTGCAGGCGGCCGAGTTCTTTCTGCCCTGTACTCTTTGTTAGAGAATTGTACGTTATACGGTGGAAAAGCGACATTAAAATAATAGTCATTCCGTTTAACTTCACAGCGCTCGATAAGAAGCAGATAGTGTTATATTGACGTACTGAGAGGGACATAAAAGCGCCTGCAGGTGGTAACACTTTTGACTTGCAATCAACATACAGGGCTGTGTACAGTCAGATTAATGTATATCTCCCCAAATTCTAGTAATATCTTCTGTCAAGATAAGCTTTGTTTATAGTGACAACAGAAAGAAAGAAAGAAAAACGCAATACTTTCAATAAAAATCTGAGTGTTGTACTCAGACATGACTTTCTCTGCTCTTCTAGAATCTATTTTGAGAAACGTTTATTCTCCATATACTTCATGTTAATCGAGATATCGGGATGCTAATCTTATTGCTAATTTTCTTATAGATGTAAGAGGAATATGGTAGACTTTAAGCGATAGTCAAATCTTTTAAGAGCTGGTTGCTATGTGGCGCATTCCATTCTCTTTGCATGTCCAGGACATAAAAAAACGAATAACGAATTCTCATTTCAGAAAAGTAAAAGTACTGAAAACTTTAGGCAAATAACAAGGAATGTGTGAAAATGATTCACTCGACAAACAAAATGCATATAGCATAAGCTCCATGTTTTAAGGAGATCTAGGTTTTTGTGTAGTAACATTTTGTTTATCTGTTACGGTTTACCAGTTAAGGAAAGTCATTCAATGAAGAGGAATTTTTGGGACATTCCCAGAAAATTCAAAATACACATTTCATTTGCCATGAAAATGTCTTAGACATCTGATATTTTAATCAAAATCGTTAGCCATTTTTGAGAAAATCAAAATTTTCAAAAATTGTTCCATGTAAAGGATAGCCTGGGGTGAGAGAATTTTCTTGAAAATCTTTGTGTCTTATCTTTGATAGATACTGAACCTACATATGATGCAGTAATTTGTATCACAAATTACTTAATGTAAATAATGATTGTAATATGAATATGCATTTTTATGTGACACTGATTTGAGATATTTGTTTATTGTAATTATTGTTGAGAAGTAAGTTTTTAATGCCTTACTGAAACTGACAATAATAGCGCGCAATAATGCAGCGAGGGGGTGAGCTGTTTATCATTATTGGAAACGAGGAAGTTACGTAATGTTGGCGCGTTTTTCCGTTTAGAATCTTCTGGAATATTTCCCTAGAGCATATGTATTCATAATTTTCATTGGATATTGAAAATAGACGCTAATGTTGGCGCGTTTTATTAGCCAATTGCAGTTCAGTTATAATCTTTAGGCATATCGGTGTGTATGGGTATAAAAGCAGTAGGTTAGAAGTAAAGTCGGTCAGTTCATAAAAAAATCTGTGTACACTACACGTCGTCTTCAGTCAGTCAGTTCGTCGAAAGTATTAGTACGGCATACATCGGATATAGATTCACAAGTTACGCGCAGCAGAATTATGAAATATCTAAAGTATGGTAAAGTTAATTATACAAAAGATTGAAGTACGTGGATTAAAAGAATTATCAGTAAGAAGTTATTATAACAGTTTCAGTTTGGCAAGTGTTAAGATCAATGTATAAATGTGATAGTTAACGTGTTCGACAATAAATGTGTAAAACAAATTTCTTCATCAGTGTTATATTTGGATAAAAGATTCCTTTCCGTTTACACACCCTGATCTAGAAACATGTTCGACCGAGAAATAATAGCTAGCCGGAGGACAGTGAAACAGAATTAAATAAAAAAATAAAATTTAAAATTCTTTCAAACAAAAAAACTAATACTGCCGCAAATTGCTAACACCAGATGGAGCTACAAACCGAACAAATGAATGACGTCACAAGATGGCTTCACATGAAGTAAAAACACATACACAAACATTTGTAAGTAATACCGTTACACATACCAAGTTTGGTATTTATCCTTTATGCTTTCCCTACCTACTCTACGGAGCAGAGAAGGTAAGAATTTTACTAAGGATGTATCATGTGCTTCGGTTTACAAGGTATATCAGCTGCCCCGAATATCTGTATTTATGCAACTCGCATATTGTAGACTTATGATGAAGCATACCACTCTCACACGCAAACACACATACATACTTTTACAAAAACTTATTTGCCCTAGGCAAGTTTCGAACCAACAACCGCTCCACGCGATGAATCTCAAGATAAAAAGGTGACTAATAACGCAATCGCACTATGCGTTCTATACAACAATGGTCACTCTACACATTAGGACAGGTAAATCACAATTGCAATACGTTCTTCTGACAATTGACCTGACTTTCATTTGTATGTTGCCTACTGCTAAGTGGTGTTATGCATGTTGTAAATTTTTGCATCTTGGGGAAAATTATAGACCTGTACGATATTAGAAGACAGCTATCCATCGGTTTACCCTTAAATTTCCTTTTCCTTTTTGTTGGTAGTTGAATATTTCTGGGATTCGATAATTATCCATTAGCTTAATAGGATTTTATTTTTTCTAAACCCTTAACTAAACCGTATGGCTTTAATTGATGTATTATAATTTCATTTCTAAACAATATAGAAATACATAACCAAAATGATTCTTAGAAATCGCATTTTAGCCATCGGTTTAGAAATTATTCTCACATTCATGTGTTAAAACTTGAACAGCTAAGATTTCGTAAAACTTAATCTGGATTTTCTTTGAGTATTAAATAAAATAGTTATGTTTTTACTTTGTATTCTTTTATTCTTCTCAAGTGGTCATTAAGTGAGCATGATGGAGCTGCGACTTTAGTATTGAATTACATGGTGTGTTTATGTTTAAAGCTTGATAATGCTAGAGAAATCAAGGAAATATCTTAAGCTTTACAAACATTGGTTGAACGTGTTCTCTTATTGCGATAAGGTTGCCATTAATGGTTCATTTAACCTTTTTTTATCCAAATTAAATTAAATGTTGCGAAACAGAATATACAGTATCCATGTAACCTACAATGTGGTATATAAGGTTTGTTATTAAATATTTTTAAATAATCAGAAGAGGTTTTGAATTATTTTCCGGAATGGTCCATTCATGAATGCCCGTTTCAATCAATTAACCAATTGGATTCCATAAACGGAAGATTATATGCATTTCTGACATTTAATAGTAAACACGTCTTTGTGTGAAGATACAAAGGCTGAGTGGGATTTGTTGAATATGCGAGGGTAACACAGCATAATTAAGAAAATAAAAGTATGACCGAGTGGAATTTATTTTAATATCAAAGAAAACTTTTAATTCTCCGAATAAAAATAGCTAATTTAGATCAATATTGAACTGCAGTACAATTAATTCTAAACTTAATTGGAAATTCAGTGAAAATACTTTATAAAATAATTGCCACTGCATATAATTTTAGACAAACAATGAGACAGTTCAAACTCTTTTTCATTAAAAGGGGTAATAATCTATGTGCAATTAAAACAAAAGTATATTTTCACATTCTATTTAACTCCACCGCAGTTTTCATGTACCGACTGTCTGCAAGGCCTGCACTACTTGTCTTCCACTGGTAGACTTAGGTGAGTTCACAAAATCAATTATTACTGGTATTGGTGCGTTTATTTGTTTATTTTGACTCGTTACTGGCAGCTTTCTATTTGGGCAAGCGGGAGGTTTAGTGTTCCTTGTATGGAGAACATGACAGTTGAGGCGGTGTTTTTAACACTTACATAACTTCAGTCTAATTATATAATATGTAAATTCAATAACAGCCCTCCTTGAAGCAATATGTGTATGTAATAATTTTATAAAGTGTATGTGACAATCATTGCATATGCTTATATTATTGTATACATGTTCAATAATGTTATATGAATATATTACGTAATTTAATAATGTAAGAACTGTGAGAATAATAGGTTAAAATTTGATAACAATAAGGTAACTTTGATGCAATAATGAATTAGAAAGTTTAAATATTACTTGTGATTCTTGGAAGCAATAATGTAACTTTAGTGACAGTTTATAAAAATAGCCAATCAATAACCAGAAAAACTTTAGTTAAATGAAGGTATTCTATTGGATTAGGAATAGCCAATCAGAGACTTGAAATACAGAAATTTACAAGTTTATGCGGTTAAAATCAATTCACTTGCCTGCAAACAGTGTTCCTAACCGGACGCGAGACACATCCACGAGAGATTTAATACGTATTCGCTAGTTTACGTGTTAAAAAGTGCAAGTAATTCATAAAAGAATCTCACAGCTCTCTATCAGTGAAGTGTTATTTAAATCGTGTCAAGCATTAATAAAAAGGAGTGAAGTAAAATTATAATCTGTGTAAGCCTACATTCTTAGTCGCACCACAACCCTGCCAAGACATCCAAATAAATACTGGCGCACTCAAGGCAAACATAAATATATAACATTTAAAGAAACAGTAAAAAATATCAAAGTTAATATTTTTAAATTTGGGGCAAATGCCACCGGAAAGTATATTTGGGGCGAAGGCTACCGGAAACGTTTTACTATACGTGCGGTTGCGACTACTACAAGTTCGGTTTCCCAACAGCTGACATATAATACAACTCCTACAACAATATAACATTTTCACAGTGTTAAAGCTTTTCGAATGCCTTTTCTTGATCTGAACTTGAGTGACAGGAAATATTTCTGTTAAAGCCACAGCCCGAATTTCTTTAACACGGCTGGGTTACCTTCCTGAGGATGATGTTGACGGTATTGTTTCTCTCGCTCTCCTCATTTCATGAATCGGAAGGAGCTGCATTGTTGGAAGAAAATCCTTGAAGACATCTCTGTCCACGGGTCAAACTATGCACGAGCAAATCCTCTAATTGCCGCCCCCCTACTTGATGTTTCCCTATATGTCTTTCGAAAATTTTTGATTTTTGGAACTGGATCACTAAAAGTCCTGGAAGTCCATAGTTTCATCTATGTAGTAACTGCTCAAATGTTTGTAGAAATCCACAATATTATTTCATTGTAACGAGGTAGACGCATTGTTATCCATTATTTGTGCGAGTTGTATGCCATCAAGAAGAAGAACTTTATATTCCTTCAAAGATTTTAAAATTAAAATAAAAACGTTCCAAATACTTCACAGGCAATTCTTTATGTATGCGCTATTCGGATTGAAAGTAAAATGTTCCCTCCTTTAGCTTTTTACAAGGGCACACTTGAACATCATCATCATCATCATCATCATCATCGCCACGTATTGTCCAGCAGCACTGATACAGCAGTAGTTGTGACACACACTCTCCGCTTGTGAACATCTTGCTGTTCCCTTTCTTGGCAATTACTTGTCTTCTTCTTTTCTGTACTGTGAAATTCCCAGGTTCACTGACATTAAAAATCATCGATGCTTTCAACTCGTTATCAGTTAAAATACTCTGCAAATCTCTCTTTATTAGAACTAGTGACACGAGCCATGGATGTGATATCTGACTGTCTCGACGATAATTCTTTATGCCTCCTCACGGAATTGTAATATGAGGCAGTATTTTTAACACTTACATGATTTCAGTCAAATTGTATAATATGTAAATTCAATAAGAGCCCGTCTTGAAGCAATATGTGTATGTAATAATTTGTAAATTGTATGTAACATTCATTGCATTTGCTTATATTATTGTATATGTTCAATAATGTTATGTGAAGGCATTATGTAATTTAATAATTTAGGAGCTCTGAGAAATAGGTCAAAAGTTGCTAACAATGAGGTGACAATGAGGTAACCTTGAGTCAATATTGAACAAAAGTTTAACAGTACTACTTGTGATTCTTGGAGTAACAATAATGTAATTTTAGTGACAGTTTATAAAATAGCCAATCAGCAACCAGAAAAACCTTTAGTTAAATGAAGGTACTCTTTTGGACTAGGATTAGACAATCAGAGACTTGAAATACAGAAATTTACAAGTTTATACGGTTGAAATAAATTCAGTTGCCTGCAGGCAGTGCTCATAACTGGATGCGTTGCTTGTGCGTCCTCGAGAGATTTAATACGTATTCGTGTGAAACGAAAAATAGTGTTAAAAAGTACAATTATTTAATAAAAACATCTCGCAGTTCTCTCTGTATATCAGTGAGGTGCTATTTAATTTGTGTCAAGTATTAATAAAAAGGAGTGAATTAAAACTTAAAATCTGTGTAAGCCTACATTCTTAGTCGCACCAAAACCCTGCCAAGAGAAACGTGTCTCTAACAATAATACTGACGCAGCCGAGGCAAACATAAATATAATATCTAAAGAAACAGTCAAATTGCAAAGGTAATATTTTTAAATTTGGGGCAAAGGCCACCTGAAAGTACATTTGGGGCGAAGGCTACCGGAGACTATACGTGCAGTTGCAACTACTACAAGTTCGGCTCCCCAACAGTTGAAATATAATACAACTCCTTCAATACAAACTACTTCAATTTGACGCCCAAAGCGTGGTAAAAAAAATAACGTGACAAAACCATCTACTTCAAATATCACTTCCTACCTGCGACCTGTTTCTCATAGTTGAATTTGTGTGCTATGTTGTTCCTATCGGCAGCACTGCAAATGCTAGTATTCGTAAGACCTTGTGACTTTTAATAGTATTTAACATCCACTCCTACTTCATACGGTACAACAGATAGCGACACTGGTGATGCATGAAATTAAATAATAAGTGGGAAAGGAAATTTAGAACGAAACCTAAGTTCAGGATATCTTACCGTCATTTGCAAGTTGGAAAAGCTGGAAAAAACCTTATCATGGAGGAGATTCTGGAGGAATTTGAACCGCAGTCCTCCTGTTCAAGAGTACGTGCCTTAACGACTTGGCTGCTCGCGGCGGTAAGCCCTTGCGACGCCAAAAATGTACTCCTCTAATTGCACCACTCACATGTAGGCATATCTCTTATTGGACTTCAGAAGGGAGCTCTCTAACGCTAAAGATTGCCGTTTTATCTTCCACAGTAAACCACTTTATTCCCCGATCCAGATGGTGTTTAAGAGTTGTAGCAGTTCCTTAGTGGTAGGCCCCTACTAAGTTGATAATCATGGACCGTATAGAGATGATGCATGCTGTATTACGTACCTGTAGGTCGTTTTGATGCTCGTACTCTTGTGATGTATCACGACGTTCTCCTAGACTGGTATCTGATGATCATATATCTGTATTCTTGTGTGTGTTTGTTATAATTATTATTTTATAATTGTGCCACGGCTGCTGTATTTTGTGTCGGAAAACAATTGTGTCTTGTCAGGGTTGGGTATGGAGAGTGTTAATATATCTTGTACACAGGTATTCTGTTCACTATTTAACTTGTATTTTAGATAAACCACATATTATATTCACAATTTACTATCACCTTTGACATGTTAAAATATGTATAACTGGTAGACTTTAAATACGTAGTTTTAGCGTCTATTCAGAGACGAGCTTATACACTACCTTCCTGCTCGAACACTGACAAGCTTCTGTTAGCGTTCCTTTTCTTAGTGTGCGTATTTGAATTACAGGCATGTATCAGTGAACCTGATTGGTGCTACCATCCAGTAACAGTCCATGTTACACACACATACACACACACGCGTCCTTACAGACTTCCTTTGTCTTAACTATGAATCCAAGGTTCGTTATATGCTTACGTAGATGCTACTGCATTACTCGTTGTATAGCTAACAATGGCCTTTCCCCCTTATATCATATTTTATGTTATAACGTTATATACTTGTTCTCTACCGTGTGTACATTATATATATATATCTATATATATACATATCTGTGTGTGTTTTTAATATCCTCTTATTATACGTACAACATTAGCAAACAAAATACATAACACGTAAAACTTAGAACGAAATATTAAAGGAAAGAAATTATTAATGTTGATGCTGAGAAGCTGTAAGTTAGATATCTTATTACATTAATGAGTTATTGTATTTGTGTGTCCGTGGCTAGTACTGCATGTTGCTTCAGAATTGCTTTACGGGCAGGTGACAGTACTGTTTTGCAGCAGCATTCAAACTGGCACCATCGTTTCGTACAGCATTAAGTGCTCGCTGCAGATTTTCCTCGGTTGTCCATATCTAACTTCTTTCGCCATTTTGAAAACAGCAAAACCACAGAGTCGGTAGATAAAAACCCGTTTCAGACCTTGAAAATATTCTGCTTGGTTCAATTGATTTCAGATATGAATCTGCTAAGTTTGGAATAAATTTTCGTTTCATTCTACTTCCATTAAAAGATGCATATGATAAGTCTTGTGATTAAATATACTGAATTGTTTGAATACACTTTTTAGATCAAAGCTATTTATTTACGTTGAGGTAACTTTAGTATGTACAGATATACCTAATTTTTGTTAAATAATTTCACTGTAGTAATTATTTAAACTATGGAGTAATTTTACTGTAATTACATTTATGTAGCTATCAAAGGTAAAGGAAGGTTCCCTTGCACTTATATCTGCCAAATAAACCAAACAAATTTGTAAAATTGTAAAAATTATGCTTTCAATTAATTTTATGAAGCTTCGTGGAACAAAATAAATGACCAGTGGTTCAGTGGTGACAATAACATGGCTTCTGTTTTCCACGTCATGAGACAACAATTAAGAGCTTAAATACGAGAGTAATCCAGAAAGTAACGAGCTATTCGCTTTAATGTATCCAGAAGCAAATATTATGTTAAAAAATCTGCTGTGTTACAGTCACATGACTTTTCTACTCTTGTACGAACTATTTTTTCAAACACTTATTCTCCATATGCTTCATGTTAATCAAGATATCGAGATGTTAATCTTATTGCTAATTTTCTTGTAGATGCAAGGGGAAATGGTAGGCTTTAAGCGATAGTCAAATATTTTAAGAGCTGGTTGCTATGTGGAGTATTCATTCTCTTTCCATTACCAGGACAAGAAATGAATAACGAATTTCCATTTGAGAAAAAGTATAAGTATTGGAAAATTTAAGGGAATAACAAGCAATATCTCGAAAATGGTTCACTCAACAAAAAGAAATGTATTAGAACATAAATTGTGTATTTTAACGCGATCTACATTTTTTGTGTATTAAAATTTTGTCTATCTCTTATGGTTTACCAGTTATGCAAAAGTCGTTCACAATGAAGAATACTTTTGGGGACATTCCCTGAAAATTCAAGATATACGTTTTGTTTTCCATGAAAGTATCTTACATATATGATATTTTAATCAAAATGGTTAGAACCGTTTTTGAGATAATTAAAATTTTCGAAAAATGTTCCATGTAAAGGGTAATCTGTGGTGGGGGGATTTTCTTGAAAACCTTCGTGTCGCATCTCTGGAAGATCCTGAACCTAAATACCAAGTTTGGTGTTTATCCGACTGTTCATTCCTGAGTTATGCTGTTCACAGACAGACACACACAGACACACACACAGACACACACACGGACATGTTTCCAAAAATCCTTTTTTTGGATTCAGGAGGTCTCAAAACATGTATTTCCGGTGAAATCTCGGTAACGAATTTTTGAGTGGAATGCAATACTTCCACTACTTACTATACGTAGTAAAGAAAGTAAAAAGTAGAACACTTACAAAATTAAAGCTTGCTTTATTTCTCCAAATAATCCTCTACGTCATTTAGGCAGTTTGCATATCTGTTCACGAGATTTAGAATTCCCGCATTATAGTCAGCTGCCGCCAGTCCATTAACCCAAGATGTTCTGACGCAATTTCACAAAGCATAGAACAAGAAATGTTTTGGAAATAAATCTTAACTCATCTAGGGTCACACGTCTGTCCTGCACTACTTGATTATTTAAACCTTCAGTGATGAATGACGGAGTCTAGGTCAAGTTTCGTCATGCACATTTGTTCTTCCATTGTTTAATATTTCCACCCTCTTCTCACACTTCTTTTGCTCATTATTATATTAACATACACTTCGTTTAGTTGATGATAAATTTCTGCGGATTTCGAATTCCGTGCATTCAAAAATCCAATATCTCACAGTCGGCGGGACATCGTAGCACGCAGCTCATTTTGAACAATCACAGAATGTGCAATAACTTGTTTCGACTGGCATTCATCAACACTGAGAAAAGATATCAAGGAAACATTCTACTTTGGATGTAAGCCCGATATCAATCTCGTATATCCATGAAAGGTAGACAAAACACACCAGTGATAAAAGCCAGTAAGACCTGGAATAATCGATGTTGTAAAACAGAATCCTTTTCAGCCCGACGTTATCTTTATCAGAAGACACAATGTTCTTCTCGCATTTGCAACACAAGTCAAAGAAAGTTCAAACTAGGATGGTAGAATCATTGTCAATTGATTAGTCGATTTAACGTCAGTAGATGACATCTATTAGGCGAGCAAAAGCATAAATGGCCTATCCATGGAGCCATTCCATTGATTAACCATACTTAAATTAGTCTTCATCTAGGTACTAAATAATTATTTTATACTTTTATATGTCCACAAATGTATAACAATAAACGTTCTAACGACATAATTGCTCAAGTTCATTGTTTTTGTACACATTCTCAGTTAAATATGTTTATAAACACTGCACAATATAAATCAGGTGTGTAATGTTATTGAATACGCTATTTATTTTTAACCAAATCGAGGCATAAGAGGCAAAACTAACTAAACCTATTTAGATGTAATCCTTTGTTTTCAGTGCACACACATTTGTTAGGAGACGAAAGTCTTTCCTAAATCCTAGCGACATTAAACTAGCTTTTGACGTTTTATTTTTCGGGGTGTTACAAATTTCGTTATAAGCTTCAAAAACGGTAACAATCTCGCTAATAATTGTTAATAAATTTAAATGTTCATTCCAAGCAAAACATTCAAACCCTAAAATAGTTGCTTTGGAGTAGTTTGCGGCAGAGCTAAGATAAATTACCTATTCTTAAGAGAGAGAATTGCATCGTGTGTTCCTACGTATTGTGCCAGCAAGCCCTTAGAAGGTGGGGAATAGCGGCGGGATAAATCCAATGGATTCCTGAGGAAAAGCCGGTACTTCTATATGCATTCAAGAAAAAATAAAGCATTTGTTTCACTGTTTATAAAGAGGTGAGATTTAGCCTTTTTTAAAGTCCTAAGTGTCTTATTTATCTTATTACTCCCTACTCCTTACTTATAGTAACCAGAAACACAAATTCTATACCGAGATTTCACTTTAAATACACGTTTTGAGGTGCACTGAATGCATATGAAGCATTTTTTGGAAACATGTCCGTGTGTGTGTCTGTGTGTCTGTGAACAGCATAACTCAGAAACGAACAGTCGAATAAACACCAAACTTGGTATTTAGGTTCAGTATCTTCCAGAGATGCGACGCAAAGGTTTTCAAGAAAATTCCCCCCCCCAGATTACCCTTTACTTGGAACGTTTTTCGAACATTTTAATTTTCTCAAAAATGGCACTAATTATTTTGATTACAATGTCATATATTTAAGTTACGTTCATGACAAATAAAATGTATATCTTGAATTTTCTGGGAATGTCTCCAAAAGTATTATCCAATGTGAACGACTTTTGCATAACTGGTAAACCATAAGAGATAGACAAACTTTTACTACACAAAAAATGTAGATCGCGTTAAAATACACAATTTGTGTTATACACATTTTTTTGTTGAGTGAACCATTTTCGAGATATTGCTTGTTATTCGCTTATATTTTCCAATACTTATACTTTTTCTCAAATGGGAATTCGTTATTCATTTTCTTGTCCTGGTAATGCAAAGAGAATGGAATACTCCACATAGCAACCAGCTCTTAAAATATTTGTCCTTCGCTTAAAGACTACCAAATTCCCTTGCATCTACAAGAAAATTAGCAATAAGAATAACATCTCGATTAACATGAAGCATATAGAGAATAAGCGTTTGTAAAAATAGCTTGTACAAGAGTAGAGAAAGTTATGTGAGTGTAATACATCAGATTTTTATAAGAAGGTTTGTGTATGTAACTGTGTGTAACAAAAGGAAACTGTGGCTAAATACCAAACTTTACATTTAAATTCAGCATCTTTCAAGGCTTAAAAAAATTTCAAGAATCCCACACCCCAAACTACTCTTTATATGAAAATGTCTCTATTATTGTTTATGTTCTAACAATGTTTATTACAATACCAAAAATATGGCATTTTTGCTACAAATAAAATGCATATCTTGAATTTTCTGAGAATTGTCTGTAACATCCTCTCTCTTCATTGTGAATCACTTCTGTATAATTAGTAAACCGTAAGCTCTTGCTACACAAAGAATCTAGATTTCATTAAAGCACAGAATTTATTTTAAATAAAATGTTTAGGATGTTCACGACTTCCGTGATATTCTTTGTAATTGCTTTTAATATTTAAATACATACACCTTTTAGAAGTGGTTAATGGCTATTCGTTTTATCTCGTGGCCGTGCAAACAACATGGAATTTCAAAGAAATCACACAGCGTTCTGCTTTTTAAAAGTATACTATCATTTAGCCTAATGTATTCTTCTTATATTGTACGTTTACCTCAATTTACAAGAAGTATATGGGACAGCAAGTTTTTGTAAGAATATGTTGTAGAAGAGTGAGTAGAGAAAGTCTTCTGAGTGCAACAAATCTGATTTTTCCTTTACCTTCTCTACCACGTACATTTCACCCAAAAATTCCATACCGAGATTTCAGCGGAAATATTAGGTTGTCTCGTAGGTAATGTGGGTTTTTAAGTTTGGTGTTTTATTGGATAGAACTGGTATTCATTGGTTCGGCAATGCTATTTGCAGAATGCCATGGCTAGTAGTATTATATTGCGAGAATGTATCAGTCGCCAGTTTTTAATACACAATCACAAAATTAAGTTACTAAGTTTGAGATTAGAGTCCTTCTAAGGCACTGCTGGAAACCAGATTATAAAGCTGCTGCCGCGGCTCGAAAAATACACTGCCGTTTGTGAAAATTGCAACACCAATTAGGAAAAGCATGAATTCAATGAATTTAACACCACAGGTTAGGTACAGGATAAGTAAAAATGATAAACTTTTCAAATCTATACATGACCTTTGAGCCCTAATATTCCGTATTTGGTGTGGCCTCCACGCGCTGCAATTACAGCTGCTATACGCGGTGGCATTGAATCAAAAAGGTTCTTAATAAGTTCCTGAGGGATTTCCCTCCCCGCAGTTTGTATTTGAGCCCACAAATCCGTGACACTGGTTACTGGAGGACCGTGACGCACCAGGTGCCGACCAACCATATCCCAGACATGTCAGGCGAATGTGCAGGCCAGGGAAGCATTGGTACCTGTCGTTCTGCGAATAAGGCTTGTACATTCCTCGCAATATGTGGCTGGGCATTGTACTGTTAAAATGTGGCCTGTGGAGATGCCTGAAGCAGGGGGAGTACCTCGGCTCTACAACCACCGTTAGGTACCGCTTGCTGTTCAAAGTGCTCTCAATTCGTAGGAGGCGAGATCGGTGTTTGCAACCAATGGCGCCCTAAACCGTCCCACCTGGTATATTTTCACTATGTCGCTCAGCAATGTAGCCCTTCAGGTTGCGCTCACCACGGTATCGCTGGACACGTATGCGGCCATCACTGTAGGACACGTTGAAGCGGGACTCGTCCGAAAAGACTACATTTTGCCACTCAGCACCCCAGTGACGGTGTTGCAGTACCCCTTGCTGTCGGAGGAATTTGTGGTTTCTGGACAATGGAAGCCGGCGTAATGGCATGCATGTAACCAGTCCAACCTGCAGCAGACGGCGACGAACCGTTGATGCAGACAAGTTCATACCTGTTGCAGTGCTCCAGCGTCGAGCCAGCACTGTGGATGAAGCTGTACGGTCCGTTATGCCATGCGGACAAGATGACGGTCATCCAGTGCTGTGGTCATGTTCCGTGGTCCAGTACCCGCTCTTTGCTGCGTACAACCTTCATCTATCCACTGCTTCTACACACGCATCACGGTCATGGCAGCATGCCCTGTACCAGCCGAAATATCACGGTATGACAACCCCGCTTCCCGGAGACCAATCATTCTGCCCCGTTCGAACTCACTCACATGCCGATATAGCTCCCTTTGACATCGACGAGGCACATTGGTGCTCACTTTATTGTTTCCACCTTTTTTTACAGCTCTGCACTGACTATACTGGGCGCAACACTGACCTTGTCGGCCCGACAAGAGAGGACTCTGATGGGCCTACGTGTACCCTATCTCTCTGCAAACTTAATCACTTATTGGTTGCACACTCTTCTATACTTCCAAGTTTGGAATTTTTCGGAAATTATTTCTTGATGTTGCAACAGCAGTGTATGTGATGTGGGAGGAGAAGGTGTCATTAGTGATCGTGTGGCGCAAAGATGACTGCAACGTTTCAACACTGGAGAAGAAAACGCCAAAAATGTACCACGTCCTAAATTATGGAACATTGGGAATCCGCTAAAAAGTACTTGTAGGCTATCAGTAGAACTTGGTCCATAAAAGGATACCATATATCGCCAGATTAAGAAACTTGGAAAATCAAACAGAAGTTGTAGATCTATACCTCTTAAATTGACACCTCAACAGACTCAACGTAGACTGGATATCTTTCGTCAGCTTATCGATAATCCCATGGATGATTGATTTATCAGTAGAATTGCCACATGTGATGAAAAATGGGTCTATTACCGCAACCCTGATGCCTAGAAACAGTGGCTTAGTCCTCGTCAAACTTCTAGATCATCGTTAAAACAAAATAAATTCGGCCCTTAAGTAATATTGTGTATCAGGTGGAATTTTGAAGGAGAGATTCACTGCGGGTTTGTTCCAAACGGGTGTGCAGTCTTGTGGATTTGTATTATCAACAACTGGAACGAGTTCATGGACTTTTAGACGAAGATACCCAGCATAGTTAACCGAAACAGAGTTCCCTTACAGCGGGACAATGCAACACCCCATACTGCAGGAACAGCCATGACAAAAATTGGAATTGAAAGGAGTCGAACTGTTACCACACCTAGCATATATCCCTGATCTTTTGACTTTAGATCACCATCTGTTTCGATTCATGGCCCATTTCTTGCGTGGTAGAAATTTCAAAAACCTTGAAGCTGTGAAAGTGGGTATCACCGTATTCTTCACATAAAAAAGCCAGAGCTGGTACCGTCGTGGGATAATAAAACTCGCTGAAAGATGGCTAAAGACTGATGGTCTGTATTTTGAAATGTAGTTTAAAAATCTTATTAGAAAACGTTCCAAGTAAACTTTGCTTAAAAACCGACATTTCTTATGAGACACTATCTATACATGCTTTATGACCCCTAAATCCAAGTAAGGCATTTTTGGAAACATGTCCGTGTATGTGTCTGTGAACAGCATAACTCCAAAATGAAAATCGGATAAATACTGAGTTTGGTATTTAAGTTCAGTATCTTCCAAGGATGCAACACGAAGATTTTAAAGAATATCCCCCAACCCATCTACACCTTACATGCAACTTTTTCTCCACTCGCTTGGTGCCTTTGGCTTCAGCGTCTCCTTCATGTGGAGACCAGGTCATGTGGGCATCTCAGGGAACGAGTCTGCCGACGCCGCTGCCAAATCGGCAATTTTATCGCCCAGAATTTTTACCTCTGTTGTTCCCTCCACTATTTTCTATGTTCTTTTATTACACCGCATCCTCTCGCTTTGGCGCGATGAGTGGACGGCCCTCCGGGGGAACAAGTTGCGGGAGGTTAAACCTCTCCCGTTAGTCTGAGGTACCTCTTCTCGTTCTTCTCGTCCAGAAGAGGTACTTTTAGCTCGTTTACGTATCGGTCATTGCCTTTTTAGTCATAGGTACCTGCTCAGTGGTGACCCCGCACCACTCTGTGAGCAGTGTGATGATGCGCCCTTAACGGTGCGTCACATTTTAACAGAGTGTCAAGTTTTAGCTCCATTGCGCGTTCGTGTGGGTCTGCCTGTTGGTATAGCCAATGTTTTAGCAGACGACGCGCATACTGTAGAATGTCTTTTGCGTTTTATAAGGGCAGTAGCTTTAACCGGCGCACTTGATGCGCTTGGCGTCTTTTAGCTTTGTGATTTTATATTGTCTGTTTTAATGGGGGCTCTTCTCTCAGGCGCTCATGTCCCTTGCGTTCTACAGTTTTTGACACGTTGTTCTACTCTTTTCTTGTTTTATTTACCACGGTTTTAGTGTGGTGTCATTTAAAATTTACTGTCTTGTTTTTAGTGTTTTAGACTAAGCGGTTTGTGTCCCGTTTTTTAGTTTCGGATTTTAAATTTTATGCTTTGTAAGGGCGCTGATGACCTTAGCTGTTTAGTGCCCTTGAGCCCCATCACATCATTGTCATGCAACATTTTCGAAAAAATGGCTGAGAAGTTTGATTAAAGTACCAAATAGATCTCTTTAAAACACACAATTTAGTTCACATAAGCTTTTTGTGGCATTAGCCATTTTCGAGATATCCGTTATTAATCGTTGGAATTGTTCAGTGCTTAACCATTCTTTTAATGTCATGTCAACATGCAGCTGTTTCTCGCCATTGCATGGAAACAGTATGGAATTTTAAGAAAAGCATATATCATGCAATTCTTAACATTCGACCATCGCTGTTCTCATTGTATCTATAACGAAATGTATAATGTAGCTATTTCTGCAAAGTTTTATTTGGATTAAAATGAAGTAGATATAAAAATAAGCTTCAGTATGAATAGTTCGTATACCCACTAATAAGCGATAGAGGGTAGAGAAAGTTATGTGAATGTAACACACAAAATATTTTTCATTAAGATTTGCAATACATCATTAAAAGTAACAACAAGGAACAAAACAAGTAACATCTAAAATCTGGGCATTGAAAATCACCCATTCGGAATGAAGATAGGATTTCGTTACACTCCCATAACTCTTTGGTCTGATACTGAACCATTGAATAACCTGGTGACAGAATAACAAGTCGAGTGTGATCACATGTGAGAGTTAGCTTTAATGCTCCTACACCGAGCGGCGAGACACGCGTTCTGACTGACATTCTGGCCATTGCGACGCACAAAGGTTGTGAAATGTCACCCAGCTAATAGTTAAAAGGTCGTGGCATTTTCCACAAAGCTCCTGCGGGTAGTATAGGTATGAGATTCGGTTTAAAGGCGATCTCTGCGCAAAAAATGTCATTTTCATAAAAGACTTGCAAGGTTCGAGGCTAGCGACTAACAACCATCTTTATACTACTAGCTGTTGGTTGTGTTTATCTGTGATGCTGATTCCCCCTGATGTTTTTCTTTTATTTTGATTTTTCTCGCTGGTGCAGTGTCTATATCCATTTCTTATATAGCTTACCTCTTTATCCTGCTTCATTATGAATGCGCTTTATGAGCAGGATACTTCCCCGTATTATCAAAGTTAGGTAGGCAGGAATTCTGCAAATTAGAGAGGGAATGCAATTCTGAGTTTCGGGTAGGTTCCGCATAGTAACAGTTTCAGATACGCATACTTAAGAGTTTTAAGACTGGGCCGCGTGAGAAGGGGCCTAGGTAGGGGTAGCGCTAGGTACGAGCATTCTAAATCAGAGTTGGGTATTTACTTAATTCTGTGACTTAATAGTATGATGACGCTAATGAATGTGAGTTTCATTTTGAGTAGTGTAGCACCAAGTGACGTGCCTGAGTGAGTAAGATTTAGCTACTAATGCGAGGAATCCTTCAGAGGAACATTCCTGGGACATACGACAACTGGTAGTTCGCATTATTATGATTATTCTCGAAACAATTTGATTCTTTAATTCAATAGTTGGAGTCTCTCATCTTACTCAATATTCTCAGCTAACTAAACTGATGTTATCCTTCGAAAATACACTCGCGTATGCGCTGAGATAAAGGACTTCTAGCTATACCACTAACGCAGCTGGCGCACGAGACTACGCGGAAGGACATAATAAAATTCATCAACAGAGCAGGTGACATTAAATGTTATAAAAATTCGAAGCAGGCAGCGGAATCAATGTTGTCCAAGTCAGGTCAAGTATTTAAGTTGCAAGCATCAAGCCAATAGACTTCATTATTTTTTCTGTAGTTACACTAGTCTGAATTTTCAAACTTTTGTCAGATGATTTCTTAAAAGTAGGTGTTCTTGAGTCAAGTTTTTATGCTGATTCCAGAAATAACTTCCGTTTTCTTCTATCTCATCAGGTTTTTACACAAAATAAGTAATGAGCGTAGAAATGTATTCAAATGCCATTTCACACAAGGTAAGTTTTTATTCAAGAAACATTTTAAGAACACTCTCAAGAACTCCCCTAATTAATTTCATGACTACATTTTAACAACACAAGAAGCCAAAGTGTTTCATTTAATTTTTTCAAACTTCCTCTTCTTAGACTTCCTTGCAGATCCTTGAATATGACTGTCCCTCCTCGACATCCAACAGTAGTAGTCCATGATAGTTTCATTCCATCTCCCCTGTTACCTCCTCTCCATTTCCTTAATATCTTGGTGAAAACGTACACCCTGCTCTTCACTATAATGTCCCAGATTTTCTGAAAGTAATCGATATGTGAATGCAGAAGAGGCACCTTTACACTCTTCTTGAAATTTTCCAACATTGTTTCGACAATGGCCTTGTAATTAGGATCTTTCTTATTGCCTAAGAAGTTTTCAGTAACTGATAGGAAGGCGGTCCATGCTTCTATTTCTTTCTCATTCATTGCCTTCTCAAAATCTTCATCCTTCATCAATTTCTTTATTTGAGGACCAACAAAAATTCCAGACTTTAATTTGTCTTGTGTAATGATGGGAAATGTCTTGGAAAGGTACTTGAAGCAGGGTCCATCCTGTGGTAGAGCCCTTACAAATTGCTTCATCAAGCCCAATTTTATGTGTGGTGGCGAAAGAAATATCTTTATATCTCTATATTTTTGAAATGAAATTGTGAAAAAGCTGTACGTTATAGAAATAAAACTAAAAGCAGTTCTGAAATCAGCATAAAAAGTGAGTCGGGATCACGTATTCGTTTTCAGTCATCCGATATCATGCAGAATAGTGCTATCCATGGGTGAGGCACCGAATTACTTAATGTACTTAAAAAATTAACTGTTTAACTAAATTTTCGCTTAAATATTTATTCCTTGTGAAGTAGGTACATTTCGTATTTGCTTGTGTCTATGCTTCTTGAATAATTACATCGTTGGTTACTTTGCAATCATATTTGCTTCTGTGGGGGATTCCATTTATTTATATTCTGCTTTGTTCAGTGATTTCTTATCACAAATGTTTACAACGGTGAAACTTTGAGAAACCGTTATATAAAACGTCCTTATTAAGAAACTAAGTACATTTATTGGTTCCTCAAATAAAAATTACTTGTATTAGTAAAATGTAACATGTCTTCCGGACTTGGAGGCCGTAGTCGAATAATAAAATAGGTGAAATATAAGTTTCGTCCCCAACAGTTGTTTTTCAAACACGCCTCCGGGCCCGGAATATACATGCTATAATAACACTGAACTTTGAAGGCTATGATAATTTTGAATTCTAAGTAAAATAATCAGGGAAATAATCCGCGTTCCTATGTACGTTAATGTTAGGTGAATATTAACATAACAAATCTACAATCGAACTTCTGCGCTACGCTGGTAGCATAGTAAGAAGAAAATTGGCAAGCAAATAGCTTTCCTATAGCTTGCCCAGGTCGGGTTGTGGATGACTTTGAAACGTATGTGTACAGCTAGTGTAAAACTTCGTGACAGTCCCCCACTCCAGAAGCATAGATGCGCAATAGCTCTGGCCAGCCCACCTAAAGTAATAAGAGAGGTGGGGGTCCACGACTGCCTGATATACTCTTGGAACCTTGCTCCCTCACCGCTTCTCCTCATTTCTCCTCTCTTGCGCATATGGAATGTCACGACGTTTTACACGAGCTTTAGCAGCCTTCCCAAACTGCTTCACGTGCATATTAGTATGCTGGTCAAAGAGTACAGCATTAATGAATGAAGAATCTGAGATTACAAATACAATACAGATATTATAAGAATACAAATAATATTATATGTGCCTCTCAACGCCGAAAATTCAAAGACTCAGCTGGAGCCTGTCATTTTCAGAAAAAGGGCACCTAAAACTAGTAACACCTTACCTGTACCTTATATTGTGTAATGGAAAGAAAATAATGGTACGTATTGATGTATCTAGCCTTTAAGCTTTACAGAGGCACAGCTCAAAAGGACGCTAATGGGGCAGGTGGTAGAGCGATTCGTATGCAGCAAGATTTCAAAATCTACCTGCAATGAATTATGAATACAGTTCACAAAGTTTCAGTCTTAAATTGTACTTCACAATCTTTTGATGATGTACACTGGAATTAGGCTGGAAAACCATTTGAGAATGTTGTCTTTAAATATTTATTTAATGAAAGGACTGACAACTTACAGAATTGCTTAAACAATATTCAGTAATATAAGAGCTACAGAACAAGGTTTTCGTAAAATTAAGGCTAATTTTAAACATGGACAACAAAATTTATACAAAGAAAATAAAATACAGAATCATTTTATGACATAAAGTTTTTCTAATCACAACGATTATCAAGTATGAAATATTATGTCAGTGACATTAATTTCTACTTTCAAGACATGAATTACAGAAGCTTGGCAGCATTCTTAGGTTTTAAGTAGGGACAGAAATATTTTCAACAATGCAATTAGATTAAATGATTATAATGGACAGAAGTATTGTTAATTGTGATGTTCTCATATTATAAATTCAAGTGAGTCGTTACGTATTAATTCACATCACAATAGCGCTTGGTGTTAATCAAGAAGCGCTTTCGAGAAACATGTTTCTCTCATCTTCAGCTCAAGTCGACTGATTTCTCATTCACTCCCCTAACCCCCAAGAAATAATTCAGTAGATGATTTTTCTGCCCTCTGATGGGAAAAGTTGTGATCTAGTGGTCCCAAGTTTGCTGCCATCTGTAGTGAAGGTTGGGAACTCATCTGTCTTCTTTCTTCTCTCTTGTAATTTAATTGGATAAGCTGCATAAAGGAGTCTGTAGGCGATATTTCAAAATTCAAAATATTCTTGATGTTAAGATGAATGAAAATCTTTTCCCAACGTTCCAGTTGTGAAGGGAACTGTATAGGTTTTAATAATTTTATCTCTTGTCCTATTTCATGGTTACTACTCCAAAAATTGTTGGCAACTGCTGATTTATCTATTTGTTTAATTTTATGTTTCTCTGATGTTCACTTAAACGTATTTTTAAGTTTCTTTTTGTTCTACCAATATATGAACCTTGGCAGTCTTGACATGAAATCTGATAAATACCTGTTTTTTTTTAAATTTGTTGTGTTAGTCAAAGGTGTGTTCAACACATTCTGAGGAGCAAGTTGAATATGAAATTTTCTTAATAATTTTTCAAAATATTTAAACATCACAGGATGGTATGTGAATTTCTTGTATATTAAATCCTTTTTATTAGGGTTATACAAGATACTAGTTGTATGTAAAGTACGTTTCTTTTTGTATTTCATAATTAAATTATTAATGAACTGCGGTTTGAATCCATTTTCAATAGCTTTATTCTTGATGTATTTTAATTCAGCAACATAATCTTCTTTTACAAAAGGAACGTTAACACTTGTCTGCATGATATCGGATGACTGAAAACTAATAAGTGACTCTGACTCACCTTTTATGCTGATTTCAGAATTGCTTTTAGTTTTTTTTCTATCCCGTACAGTTTTTTCACAATTTCAGTTCAAAGATATAGAGATATAAAGAGATTGCTTCCGTCAATGCATAAAATTGGGTTTGATGAAGCAATTTGTAAGGCCTCTACCACAGGATGGACCGTGCTTCAAGTACATTTCCAAGAAGTTTTCCTTCATTACACAAGACAAATTTAAGGTTGGAATTTTTGTTGGTCCTCAAATAAAGAAATTGATGAAGTATAAAGATTTGAGAAGACAATGAATGAGAGAGAAATGAAGCATGGACCGCCTTCCGATCAGTTACTGAAAACTTCTTAGGCAATAACAAAGATCCTAATTACAAGGCCATTGTCGAAACAATGTTGGAAAATTTCAAGAAGATGGGTTTAACATGAGTGTAAAAATGCATTTTCTGTATTCAATATCGACTACTTTCCAGAAATTGTGGGACATCATATTGAACAGGAAGGTGAATGTTTTCACCAAGATATTAAGGAAATGGAGAGGAGGTACCAGGGGAGATGGAATGAAACTATGATGGCCGACTGTTGGATGTTGAGGAGGGACAGTCATCTTCAAGGATCTGCAAGGAAGACAAAGAAGAGAAAGTTTGAAAAAAAATTGAATGAAACACTTTTGGCTTCTTGTTTTGTTAAAATGTAGTCATGAAATACATTAGGAGAGTTTTTAACAGTATTCTTAAAATGTTTCTTTAACAAAAACTTACCTTGTGTGAAATGGTATTTGAATACTTTTCTAGCTCATTAGTAAAATTGTCAAAACATTACCTATTTAGTGAAAAAACCTGACGTGTTAGAAAAAAAACCGAAGTTACTTCTGGAATCAGATAAAAACTTGATTCAAGAACACCCACGTTTAAGAAATCATCTGACCAAAAGCTTGAAGATGCAGACTAGTGTAATCAATCTGTAGACCAAGCATTTAAAATTAGCATGTTGATGTGAGGTAGGGTTGTAAAAATTATTTTTACATAACTATCCACATGAGTAGGTTTTTTATAAATACCAAACTTTATATTATCTTTTCTTTTTATAAGTAAATCCAGAATTGGTAATGTACTATGTGTTTATATTTCCATTGTGGGTTTAATTTTCTTGTTTATTCAATATATCCAATGTTAAATTTGTACAAAGTTGAGGAATAATGACAAAAATGTCATCTACATATCTGTATCGAATCTTGAAAATATGTTGGTGTAATGTAGTGACAGATTGTTCCAAAGAGCTCATATAAAAGTCTGTCTCCTCTTCTAGCAGACCTCTTTATATGAGCTCTTTGGAAAAAGCTGTCACTACATTACATACTGTCTTTTGTCTAGCAGTATAACTGCATATTAAATGGAGTAAAATTTGTTAAATAATATATAAATTGTATCAGAAAACCTGCACTACACCAACAAACAGTTATTAAACGCAAAAAAATAACAAGCCGGATAAGCATAAAGTCAAATTAGGCAAACTCCAGCATCCTCTTTATTCAAGCCACACAATGAAGTGAGCATTAACGAAACTTTACCAATGGTTCCAAAGTTACGAAACCATGCCATTGACAAAATAATGGCCTTAGAACAGAAGAACTCTGTACATCTCTTATGCTATTTCATACGTTTATACTTCCTTTATCAAATTTTGATCAATGAGCTACTAACACGCATGATACAGATGGTTTTACGATTCCTACGAATTATAATAAATTTAAACGACATCTTTGACATTTGCAGGATGAAAATGTACTTAAATTATATATTAAAAACTCATTCTGACTTTCATAGGTTACAGTGTCGTTGTGAATGATATGTATGGAATAAGAGGCCTTTATGTCTAAAAACATTACTTATAAGTTTTGAATTGTGCACTTTTGGAACGGAATTTATCATTAAATTTATCTTTGTACTTAATTATCGTCTAAACGGAAATTACTAAATTCTAATGAATTAGTAAGGGTATAAAAATTCGATACCTTTCTCCAATTCTAGCAATCTAAAACAGGATACTTATTTAAATGTAATGTAACTGAGGAATATCAGCGAAATAACATGGATTCCCAAACTATATTCTTTGGAAAAATTTAGAAATTTGGGTTTCCCAAAAGTGGCTCGGTTACATGATAAATGAATGACGGAATTAGTTTCCCTCTGGAGCTTTTCTACCCTCGTTCTAATTAAACAGTTACTGAGGCAAGTTGCTGAATATGTGGTACCGCTTAGTCTTCCTTTTCCCCCTTTTTTCGTTTTATGTACAGGATGCAGCATTAATTTCATTATAAAGGTCTCGCATTTTACTTAACATGACTCGCGCGGTGGCTGGGTGGTAATATAATTTCACTGTAAGCTGAGAGCGTCGGGTGGCCGGAGATTTGTATGGAATCGGAGCGTTGCACATGTGACGGGGCGCTTCCCTTGGGACGCACACCGCTGACAGCACGATGGGCCGCCCGCCCACCCTACCTCAGTCACTCGGCGGTAAACTGCATCACCCTCCTGGCTTTATCTCGCACGGAGACGACTGACTTTTTTAGCTGCTGCAGTCGTGTATAGATTTACTGCATAGGGTTTTGTTGTTCAATTGGGTTAACCGGTGCCCTTCCTGTTTTGTGAACGGATTTATTTAAACCATTAAACGAAATAGTTTTACCTTACCCAAATAAACAAATGAAGCTTTCAACTAACATTTTAGAAAGAATGCGCTTTTATTTGTGTAATTAAAAAGAAATTTCTTTAAACCTAGCTATAATACAATACTGTTCGAATATTCATATTAGTGATGAGTCATTAACACTCGTTAATAGTGCTTTTTCCAGAGGACTAGAGAACGTTGAGCTATACGAATAAGATGGTGCGTTTTCCTTTACACTGTGGCCATTGTATAGCTGCTCACATGCCGCGCGTCGCGGCTCGGACTCCTGCCGAAATAATTACAACATCCTCGCAACCGCCTCATGTCTTTATAGTAATAATTATGGACCCCAAGATACCCTGATTTAATTGTGTGTTATTTTTATCTATGGGAGAACTTGAAAAAAAATCTGACACTGATATAACTTTCTTTAGTCTTGTACAAAGTATTTTTACAAACGCTTATTCTCCATATGCTTCATATTAATCGAGATGTTAATCTTATTGCTAATTTTCTTGTAGATTCAAGGGGAATTGCTAGGCTTTAAGCGATAGTCAAATATTTTAAGAGCTGGTTGCTATGTCGAGTATTCCATTCTCTTTGCAATACCAGAACAAAAAAATCTGATGTGTTACACTCACACGACTTTCTCTACATTTGTACAAACTATTTTTACAAACGCTTATTCTCTATATGCTTCATGTTAATCGAGATATCCAGATATCTAGAGATAGACAAAATTTTAATACACAAAAATGCAGATCGCTTAAAATTCACAATTTATGTCATATACATTTTTTTTGTTGAGTTAACCATTTTCGAGATATTGCCTGTTATTCCCCTTAAAGTTTCCAATACTTATACTTTTTCAAGTTCGTTATTCATTTTTTTTGTCCTGGTAATGCAAAGAAAGTGAAATACTCCACATAGCAACCAGCGCTTAAAAGATTTGACTATCGCTTAAAACCTACCATATTCCCCTTGCATCTACAAGAAAATTAGCAATAAGATTGACATTTCGATTAACATGAAGCATGTGGAGAATAAGCGTTTGTAAAGATAGTTTTACAAGTGTAGAGAAAGCCATGTGAGTGTAGCACATCAGAATTTTTTCCTTCTAATACTCGTTAATTCTGATCCACCTGCTATCGAAGTAGAGAGTACTGCATTTTAACTGTACATCATATTATTTTAAAGAGCTGCAAGGTCACAAACGCTTCCCAACTTCTCTCGGTACCAACACTCGGTGCGTTCCTAACTTGATGGTTTACTTACTAAAACCCCCCTGCCTGATAATAACAGTTTCGGCGGGAGTCCGAAGTGCGGCGGCCGGCGCGTGAGCAGCCTACGGTGGTCACAGTGTGAAGGACTAGCACTGAACAAATAAAGGTTTCACCGAAGGTTAGGCAAACTCTGACTGTGTTTGCCAGCCAATGCACACCTGAAATTAAGAGAGAAACATGGCTTCGTTCTGTTGATACTATGCTACTACCTGAGATAAGACAATTATACAGAGTGGACCGTTTCAGTTGAGACTGTATCTCTAAGCGTCTCTAATAAAAGTTCCTTGATGTTATGAGGGAAAGTAATGCCATTAATCGTGTTGTATTTGGAGGACGTTGTGATGGTCATTTTAGTATCAATTTAATTTGACCCTAATTGTAGATTCCCATTTAAAATACTTAAGCTGGTCTTAAAATGACTATCCTAACCACCACCAAACAAAACACGACTAATAGCATTTACTTTCTCTCTGAAAAAGTTGGTTTGTTACGTTATTCGCACCACGCTTTGGGCGTCAATTTGAAGAAGTTAGTTGCTGCTACGTATTGAAAGTCTGTTTGTAGATGCTGTATTATATTTCAACTGTTGGGGAACCGAACCTGTAGTACGGTTGCAATAGCACGTATAGTAAACTGTTTCCGGTAGCCTTCGCCCCAAATGTATTTTAGGTGGCCTTTGCCCCAAGTTTAAAACAATATTAACTTTATAATTAAACTGTTTCTTTAAGTATTAAATATGTATGTTTGCCTCGGCTGCGTCAGTATTATTTTTAGAGATATGGAAGTCTTGGCAGGGCGCGATGCGACAAGAGTGTAGGCTTACACAGATTTTAAGTTTTAATTCACTCCTTTGTATTAATCCTTGACACAAATTAAACAGCACTTCACTAATATCGAGAGCTGTGAGATTCTTTTATTTAATACTTGCACTTTTTAATACATGTACTATTTTCGTCTTACACGAATACATATTTCTCGAGGACGCATCATGCATCCGGTTACTATCACTGTCCGCAGGCAACTGACTAGATTTCAACCGTCTAAACTTGTAAATTTCTGTATTTCAAGTCTCTGATTGGTTAATCCTACTCCAATAGAATACCTGCATTCAACTAAAGCTTTTTCTGGTTGTTGATTGGCTATTTTTTATATACTGTCAGTAAAATTACATTAATGCTTACAAGAATCGCAAGTAACATTTAAAATCTCAAACTCATTATTGCCTCAACGTTACCTCATTGTTACCTCATTGTTAGCAACGTTTAACTTATTATTCTCACAGCTCCTACGTTATTAAATTACGTAATGCATTTACATAACATTATTAAACATTTATAAAATAATATAAGCATATGCAATGACTGTTACATACATTTTACAAATTATCACATACATATATTGCTTCAAGGGCTGTTATTGAATTTACATGTTATATAATTTGACAGAAATCATTTAAGTGTTAAAAATACTGCCTCACCCCATAATATCAAGCAACTTCTATTAAAGACATTTCTTTCTACAGCGCTTAGTTTTGGAGATGCTGGAGATACAGTCTCAACTTAAATGGTCCACCCTGTATAAAACAAACCGTGCTTAACATGTCAATATACATGATGAGTTTTAAAGGAGCTACAATTATCAGAAGCCAAATGGTATAAACATTTACTTTCGTTTTTGCTAGGTTTATATTGTTGCATTTAGCTAGTCTATGCTTATAGAAGTAAACTTTGTAAACATTAACTCATTTGAGTTTTGAAGAAGTTTTATTGCTGCTACGTATGGAAAGCCGATTTGAAGTAGGAATTTTATTCTAGTTCTTATATTGGGGAGCCGAACTGTAAGTAGTTGCAACCGCACGTATGGTAAAAAGTTTCCGGTAGCCTTTGCCCTAAATGTACTTTCCGGTGGCCTTTGCCCAAAAAATGTTTAAAAAATATTAACTTTGTAATGTTTGACTGCTTATTTAAATATTATATATTTATGTTTGCCTTGACTGCGTCAGTATTTATACTTTTTTTAGAGACACGAATGTGTTAGCAGGGAGTGGTGCGACTGAAGAATGTAGGCCTACACAGATTATAATTTTACTTCACTCCATTTATTAATGCTTGACACGATTTAAGTAACACTATATATATATATAATTTCTCGAGGACGCATCTCGCGTCCGGTTAGGAACACTGTCTACAACCAACTGACAACTGAATTTGTAAATTTTACTATATTTCAGTTTCGGATTGGCTGATCCTACTCCAATAGAATACCTTCACTTAACTAAAGCTTTTTCTGGTTGTTGATTGGCTATTTTATAAACTGACACAAAAATTACATTATTGCTTCCAAGAATTACAAGTAGTATTGTTAAACTTTCTAATTCATTATTGCCTCAAGATTACCTCATTGTTAGCAACTTTTAACCTATTATTTTCACAGCTCCTACATTATTAAATTACATAATACATTCATATAACATTATTACACATGTATAAAATAATATAAACATTACAATGGCTATAATATACACTTTTTATATATTGTTACATACACATATTGCTTGAAGGCGGGCTGTTATTGATTTTATAGATCATATAACTAGACTGAAATCATTTAAGTGTTACAAATAGTGCCTCAGTTTTTTGTGGGTTTCTAAACTATGTAGGGGTAGGGAATGACTCTTAACATCCCCACCCAGTTTGGAAGTGAACCCAGGACTTATGGATTTAGAAGTCGGTACGTAAATCACTATCTTGGAAATAGTCTTTATCTAAACGTTTTAAACTGTTTTAGGGATTGTGTTGTTCCTTAAAAATTTTCATTAAGTTACAATACAGCGAGTTTATTCATTCAAAGCTTAAAAGCGTACACTTATGAAAACAAGTATTGTTACAGACCAATATGTTCAATTAAAATCTATATTAAACAAAATAAACAGTTTGAAATTGATTCATCAATTTAATTTTATTATTAAAAACGTGGACAGCATATTCAAATAGAAATAAGTGACCGTTGGCGACTATCAAATGTGCCTCTGAATGCATGGCAATACATTGCGCTTGCGCGGTATTTGGAGAGAGTTAGCTACCATTACGGATAGGCAAGTTGAGATTAAAGTAAGGACCAGACAGCTGCTTGTGAGTTCCGAGTTTCCTTTCAGGGAGGGATCTAATAATAATCCAGGTAATAACTTGTATTTCAATATATGTAAACAAGTACGTGCAGAAAATCTATTACAATTTAAACTGTTTTATAATTTCTCTAGCTAGTCTTCCTTTGTTACCTCCAAATATCTTGCTAGCAATATCCAGTTTCTGAGCTTATGTCGCTCTTAGGTAACGTTTCAGGGTGGTCTAAAGTACATGATAGTGAAAACAAGTTTTGCCAATTACAGGCGACTTAGAGATTTTTCTTGGTCAGCTTCTATATTTAAAATGATTGTTGGTGAGGAACGCCATTAAAACTAACAGATCATTATAATTCTGCACAAACATCATTAAAATCAGATATTTAGTCTTCTTGTATACCTGTGCAAACTAATTTAAATATTAAGGTAGATTCACGTAAAAGTTTTCTTAAAGTAAATATTCTGATCCCTAAACTTACAAGATATTTAATAAATGATTCGTCCTGAGCTCAAATTTAATACCATTATTTTTAAAATTGAAGTTTTCCAAGTACGATATTTCATATACCAAGGTATTTAAAAAATACTTAATGTTTTCGAAAGTAAGTTTAGAAGTACAACACTTCATATGAAATTTGCTTAGTATTAGCTTACTGTACAAAATAACATTCAAAGTTAGGACAAATGCAACACATCTAAAACTTTCAATTGCATTTTCCCTTTAAGTTTAAAGTAATTGCATAGGATTTTGAAAACATAATTCATCAGTGGGTTGTAAGAATGTATTAACTGTTCTGCTAAACACAATTCGCTCTATAAATGCGTTTAAAGCACTACACTACCCACAGAGCTATCGTTTTGACAAAGCATCTTTACAGTTATTGGCCAAGAATTGGACCAATAAATTGTTCAGGATTCACTAATCACTTCCTATGATGTTCATCATCCAGTTTCCCGAATCAGAGTAATTCAGGAAGTAACGACCGTTTAGCTTTAATAAATTAAACCACTTTTATTAAAAAATTCCACTAACACAAATGAAGCTTGCTTCATTTCTCCACACTCCTGTTATTTAAGCATATCACATACACACTACGTGATCAAAACTATCCGGACACTGGCTGAAAATGACGTACAAGTTCGTGGCGCCTCCATCGGAAATGCTGGAAGTCAATATGGTGTTGGCCCACCCTTAGCCTTAATGACAACGTTCAATCTCGCAGGCATACTAACAATCAGGTGTTGGAAAATTTCTTGGGGAATGGCAGCCCATTCTTCACGGATTGCGGAACTGAGGAGAGATATCGATGTAGGTCGGTGAGGCCTGGCATGAAGTTGGCGTTCCAAAACATCCCAAAGGTGTTCTATAGGATTCAAGTCAGGACTCTGTGCAGGCCAGTCCATTACAGGGATGTTATTGTCGTGTAACCACTTCGCCACAGCCCGGGCAGTATGATAGCGTTGAAAGATGCAATCGCCATTTCCGAATTGCTCTTCAACAGTGGGAAACAAGAAGGTGCTTAAAATATCAATGTAGGTCTGCGTTGTGATAGTGTTACACAGAACAACAAGGCGTGCAAGCCCGCTCCTTGAAAAACACGACCACAACATAACACCACCACTTCCGAATTTTACTGTTGGCACTACACATGCTGGCAGATGACATTCACCGGACATTCGCCATACCCACACCCTGCCATCGGATCGCCGTGATTCGTCAGTCCACACAACGTTTTGCCACTGTTCAATCGTGTAATGTTGACGCTCCTTACACAAAGCGAGGCGACGTTTGGCATTTTCCTGCGTGATATGTTCGTTTGAGCAACCGCTCGACCATGGAATCCGACGTTTCTCACCTCACGCCTAACTGTCATAGTACTTGGTTGGATCCTGATGCAGTTTGGAATTCCGTGTGATGGTGTGGTAGATGTCTGCCTATTACTCTTTACGACCCTCTTAAAATGTCGGCGGTCTCTGTCAGTCAACAGACGAGGTCGGCCTGTACGCGTTTTTGCTGTACATGTCCCTTCGCGTTTCCACTTCACTATCACATCAGAAACAGTGGAGCTAGGGATGTTTAGGAGTGTGAAATCTCGCGTACAGACAATGCATCTAAGATGAAAAACGTATGTTTGTGGGGTGTGCGGATACTTTTGATCACATAGTATATGTCCAAAAGCTTTAGAATTGCTGTGTTGTGGTCGCCTGCCGCCAGTCTTCAGCCAAGATGTGCGGACACAATTTCACTATGCAAAGAACGAGATATGTTTGGTAAAGAAATTTGTAAATCATCTAGTGTTGCGTGTCTGTATTATATAATTTTGTTCTTCTATTGGTTCTACGAATCCTTTGTGCTGAGTGACGGATGACGTGGCAGAGTATCGTCGTGCACATTTGTTCGTCCATTGTTCAACATTTCACACCACCTTTTCACATTTATTTTGCCCAATACTGTATCAGCAAATACTTCCTTTAGTTGACAGTAAATTTCTTCAGATTTGAACTTCGGAGCATTCAAAAATTGAATGACCTTCACTTCACATTCGGCGGGACTATGTATCGCATAGTTCATTTTGAACAATCACAGAATGCACAGTAACGTTTCGACTGGCATTCACAATTCTGAGAGAAGATGTCAAGGAAAGCATTCGAGCTTGGATAGAAGTCCTATAGCGATTGTACTGCGGGAATAATACGCAAATGTCGTTACTTCTTGGATCACCCATGCATTTCTCGCGAGTAAACGCAAAATATATGTATTCTGGTTACATCCTTACGTCACAACCAACTTCTATTTCGGATATATTATCGTAGGTGAAACCAGGGCCTGTTTCATTACCTAATCTGCTCATTCGGATGCAGCATGCTTAATCTACACGTGTAATAAATGTTAATTCATAGTGTGGATTATTTCGTTTCCCTGTTCGGATTCTAGCAGCAGTTGAATTATATTATTATTATTATTATCATTATTATTATTATACTATATTACGTTACTTCGACGTAACCAGAAAGCATCGCTTGTATGCGTATTCCAATATTAAGATAATCAATTGCCGCTGGAATGACTGAAATCGTTTCATAACCACTCGCTCTAGTTTAAAATCTTTGTTTTCGTATTTGGTATAACCGTTTTCCGGTCTAAAGTGTTTATCACATGGAAGATTTTTAAACAATATTAGCAAATAATTTTAAAATGCTACTAAATACAGTTGTAGTAGCAGAGAATGCAAAAGCAAGGCAATAACACATTAACATTTTGTCAACTGGCAAACCATGTTTGATACCCCCAATCATTTGGAATGGCATTAGAGTAGCTTTGCTTGTTTATACAGGAAATGATTTGTTGGAGCAAATTTTCATTTCTGACAGAGCGCATTAGCCGTGATATAACTTTATTCTACAGATATTCTATATGCATGTTAGATAAATTCAGCCTTCAGCACTCTTTAGTCCTCAAAATGCCAGAATTGTATTCGAAAATATTGGAGTTGTGAATTATTACTTTCTCTATTACGTATAGTAAGTACGGGAAGTATTATATTCCACCCAAAAATTTCATGCCGAGATTTCACCGGAAATATATGTTTTGAGGCCCCCTGAATCCAAAAAAAGCATTTTTGGAAACATGTCCCTGTGTGTAACTGTCAACCGCATAACTCAGAAACGAACAGTCGGATAAACTCCAAACTTGGTACTTAGGTTCAGTATCTTCCAGAGATGCGACACAAAGGTTTTCATGAAAATCCAATGACCTCAGCTAACGCTTTACATTGAACATTTTTCGAAAATTTTAATTTTCTCAAAAATGGCTCCAACGATTTTGGTTAAAGTATCATATATTTAAGATAGTTTTATGACAAATAAAATGTATATCTCAAACTTTCTGGGAATGTCTCCAAAAGTATTCCTCATTGTGAACGACTTTTGCATAACTGGTAAACCATAAGAGACAAAATTTTGCTACACAAAAAATGTGGATCGCGTTAAAATACACAATTGATGTAATATACATTTTTTTGTGAGTGAACCATTTTCGAGATATTGTTTGTTATTCCCTTATATTTTCCAATACTTATCCTTTTTCTCAAATGGAAATTCGTCATTCATGTTTTGTTTTGTCCTGGTAATGCAAAGAAAATTAAATACTCCACATAGCAACCAGCTCTTAAAATATTTGACTATCGCTTCAAGCCTACCAATTCCCCTTGCATCTACAAGAAAATTAGTAATAAGATTAACATCTCGATATCTTGATTAACATGAAGCATATGGAGAATAAGCGTTTGTAAAAACAGTTTGTACTAGAGTAGATAAAGTCATGTGAGTGTAACACATCAGATTTTTTTTTTGTTATGCTTTTGACACTGTTTCGTTTTCCTAGTTTTAAAGAACTTTTACTTTATCCATGGATTAACCATCATTTTAAAATCTGGATAATAAATTCTTGCTAGCAATAACCAAAGAGTTCAACATATAAACAAAAGTTTACAACTTAATGTTGTTCCGTGTTAAATGCTCAAAATTTGAGTTAATAAACAGATGGTAAAGGGTTCCAGTACTCCATTCTTTTTACTTTCTCCACCACATATACAGAGGTGGAGATGGTATTGCATTCCTACCAAACATTCGATATCCAGACTCCAATGGAAACAATGTTTTGAGGCCCCCATGAAGGTTCCTATGTATGTTTATCCGCGTGTGTATCTGTGCATAACTAAAAAACGGAATGTTCGATAAACACACTTCGTATCTAAGTTCGGTATATTTCAAAGTTGTGACGCGAAGATTTTGAAGAAAATCTTCACACCCCTACCCTTTACATGTAATACTTGTAGATTATTTTTATTTTCTCAAAAATGTCTGTAACAATTTTGATGATTGTGCCATGTATTAAAGATATTTACATGAAAACTGAAATGTTTATCTCGATTTTTTTCTGGAATAGCCTGTGGAATCCTCTTCATTTGGAAAAAAAAATTATGTGATCTTGAATAAAAATAAAGGTTAAGCAATACATGAAAACTTGCTACACAAAAATGTAGGTGTCTATAAAGCGAATAATTTATTCTAATAACTTTGTTTTGTATCATCAGCTATTTCCGTGATATCCTTACTAATGGTTCGAGATTACAATACTTTCTCATTCTTTTCAAGTCTTGTCGACCTTCAGTTGTTTCTTGCGCTTACCTGGAAAGAGTGTGGGATTTTAAGGCCAGCATATAGCGTTCAGTTGTTAAACATTGGACTATCACCATTCCTTTTGTATAATATAGAAACGTGATGTACCTATTTTAGCAAAGGTTCTTCCCGATTTAAATGCAACAGACAGAAAAAATTATGATGCGAATACATTCATATGGCTTTCTCTACTCTCTAACTTTATTAGTGGATATACAAAGAATTCTTATTGAAGCTTATTTTTCTATCTACCACATTTTAATGCAAATAAACCTTTGCAGAAATAGCTACATTACACATTTCGTTTTAACAAAGAGAACAGCGATATTCAAATGTTTAAGAATGGGCGCTCTACCCTGTCCTTAAAATTCCATCCTGCTTCCATCCAATCGCGAGAAACAACTGAATGTTTAAAGGACTAAGGCAACGGTGAAATGAACAATTCTAACCATTATTAACGTATACTCTCAGAAACGGCGCATGCCACAAAATGTTTTTAAAATAAATTGTGTGTTTTAAAGAGTTCTACGTTTTTGGTGTAGTACGTTTTCGTCTATCCTTAACGTTTATCAGTTATGCAAGATTATACAATATTCCTTACATATTGAGGCAGTATTTTTAACATTTAAATGATTTCAGTCAAATTATATAATAAGTAAATTCAATAACAGCACGCCTTCAAGCAATATGTGTATGTAATAATTTGTAAAATGTATGTAACAGTCATTGCATATGCTTATATTATTGTAACCATGTGTAATAATGTTATGTGAATATATTACGTAATTTAATAATGTAGGAGCTGTGAGAATAATAAGTTAAACGTTGCTAACAATGAGGTAGCAGTGAGGTAACGTTGAGGCAATGATGAGTTTGAGAGTTTAAATCTTATTTGTGATTCTTGGAAGCATTAATGTAATTTTAGTGACAGTTTATAAAAATAGCCAATCGACAACCAGAAAAAAGTTTAGTTAATTGTAGGTATTCTATTGGAGTAAAAATAGCCAATCAGAGACTTTAAATACAGAAATTTACAAGTTTAGACGGTTGAAATCTAGTCAGTTGCCTGCAGACAGTGCTTGTAACCGGATGTAAGATGCGTCCTCAAGAGATTTAATATGTATTCGTGTGAAACGAAAAATAAGTTTACGTGTTAAAAAAGTGCAAGTATTAAATAAAATAATCTCACAACTCTCCATATCAGTGAAGTTCTATTTAATTTGTGTCAAGTATTAATAAAAAGGGGTGAATTAAAACTTAAAATTTGTGTAAGGCTTCATTCTTGTCGCATAACGCCCTGCCAAGGCTTCCATGTCTCTAACAATAATACTGATGCAGCCGAGGAAAACATAAATATAATATCTAAAGAAACAAAGCTAATATTTTTAAACTTGGGGCGAAGTCTACCGGAAACTGTTTACTATACGTGCGGTTGCAACGAATTCTATGTTCGGCTCCACAACAGTTGAAATATAATAGAACTACTTCAATACAAACTATTTCAAATTGACGCCCAAAGCGTGGTGCAAACTCCTACAACAAACACTACTAACAAACGTGGGGCAGAAACCAACTACTTAAAAATGAAGAGAACTTCATAAGTTATTCCCAGAAAATTTAAGATATATGTTTTGTTTGTCATATAATTACCGTGCGTGTATGGAATTTAAACCAAATTGTTAGTTATTTTTTGGAAAATTAAAAATTTCGAAAAATGTTGCAGGTAAAGGACAGTTTGTGTTGAAAGGATTTTGTTGAAAACCTTCTTTGAAAGATATTGAACCTAGATACCAAGTTTGGTATTTACCCGACTACTAGTTTTTGAGTTATCAAGTTCAGAGACACACAGCCACAAAGACGTTTCTAAAAATGTTTATTTGTATACAGGGGTCTCGAAACATGTATTTCCGGTGAAATCAGGCTATCGATTTTTACTTTCTCTACTATGTATAGTAAGTAGGGGAAGTATTGTATTTCACCCAAAAATTCGATACCGAGATTTCACCGGAAATACATGTTTTGAGACCCCTGAATCCAAAATAAGAATTTTTGGAAACATGTCCGTGTGTGTGTCTGTGTGCCTGTCTGTGTCTGTGTATGTGTCTGTCTGTCTGTCTGTGAACAGCATAACTCAGAAACGCACAGTCGGATAAACACCAAACTTGGTATTTAGGTTCAGTATCTTCCAAGGATGCGACACGAAGGTTTTCAAAAAAATCACCCCACCCCAGATTACCCTTTACATGGAAGATTTTTCGAAAATTTTAATTTTCTCAAAAATGGCTCTAACGATTTTGATTAAAATATCATATGTTTAAGATATTTTTATGACAAATAAAATGTATATCTTGAATTTCCTCGGAATGTCTCCAAAAGTATTCTTCATTGTGAACGACTATTGCATAACTGGTAAACCATAAGAGATAGACAAAATTTTACTACAAAAAAATGTAGATCACGTTAAAATACACAATTTATGTCATATATATTTTTTTTTTTGAGTGAACCATTTTCGAGATATTGCTTGTTATTCCCTTAAAATTTTCAATACTTATGTTCTCAAATGGGAATTCGTTATTCATTTTTTTGTCTTGGATATGCAAAGAGTATTAATCTGTGGGAAAGGGAATGGTGCTGCACCTAGCAACCAGCTATTAAGAGATATGTATGTGCTTAAAGGCTACTGTATTTCCAAATTGCCCTTGTAAATATATATTCCCCTTACATCTACAAGAAAATTAGCAATAAGATAGACTCTGCAAATGTTTATCTCGATTAACATGAAGTAGATGGAGAATAAGCGTTTGTATAAATAGTTTGTACAAGAGTAGAGAAAGTCATGTGAGTGTAACACATCAGATTTTTTTGGCTGGAATGCAGTTCTTCCCCTGCATACCATAAATAGTAGAGAAAGTGATTAACTTACGTAAGAATAGCTTCTTTACCCACTAATAAACGACAGATGGTAGAGAAGGTCATGCTCATGCTTATTAAGGTTATGCGGGCGAGTCTGCTGCGATGCTCGATGGAAATACAAATGCTTACGATTGACACTGTATGGCGGTTGAAGCAAAAGTTGGTTGGGTCAAACAGCAATACACATGAATAAAAAGGTGATTCTCTGCCAAATCAGATTATAAAAGGTTTGTTACGACATAGATTGATTTAGCGATCACCCAGTTTATTTGTAATGGTTGTTTATTGATTTTACCGGATTCCGTTGAGCTTAATTATCTACTGTGAAATTTCCATTTTTAAAGCCGAGAGAATTTAATCAGAGCAGCACGGCATCAATTTTTAAGCTTCGTCAATGTATTTCCGTGTTTAGTGGATTAATGAGCATCATGAGTAATACCATTTTGCTTGCTGTATGAAAATTACAATTGAATTTCCTTTAGAACTCGATGTTTGAATTTTTGTTATGAAAAATATACAGAATGTTAAGCACGTATACTAAAATTCCGATAATAACCTAGGTTCCTTTAAAGTACTTTTTGTCCTACCTTCATATTAAATAATTTGAAGATATGGCAGCATTTTGTTGGAGAGAGCTTTCTCCTTGCAATATAAGTATCAATAAGTTTATATCCAATGTTGTTTACTTTCTCTACTCCGTATAGTAAGTAGGGGAAGTATTGCATTCGACCCAAAAATTCCATACCGAGATTTCACCGGAAATACATGTTTTGAGACCCCCTGAATCCAAAAAAAGTATTTTTGGAAACATGTCCGTGTGTGTGTTTGTCTGTGAACAGCATAACTCAGAATCGAACAGTCGGATAAACACCAAACTTTGTATTTAGGTTTAGTATCTTCCAGAGATGCGACACGAAGGTTTTAAAGAAAATCCTCCCACCCTAGATTACCCTTTACATGGAACATTTTTCGAAAATTTCAATTTTCTCAAAATGGATCTAACGATTTTGATTACAATATCATATGTTTAAGATATTTTCATGACAAATGAAATGTATATCTCGAATTTTCTGGGAATGTCTCCAAAAGTATTCTTCATTGTAAACGACTTTTGCATAACTGGTAAACCATAAGATAGACGAAATTTTACTACACAGAAAATGTAGATAGCGTTAAAATACACAATATTTAGTTGAGTGAACCATTTTCGAGATATTGCTTGTTATTCCCTTAAATTTTCCAATAATTATACTTTTTCTCAAATTCGTTATTTTTTTTTGTCCTGGTATTGCAAAGAGAATGGAATACTCCACATAGCAACCACCTTTTTAAAATATTTGAGTATCGCTTAAAGCCTAGGAATTCCCTTTGCATCTACAAGAAAATTAGCAATAAGATTAACATCTCGATATCTCGATTGACATGAGGCATTTGGAGAATAAGCGTTTTTAAAAATATTTTGTACAAGAGTAGAGAAAGCTATGTGAGTGTAACACATCAAATTTTTTTTAAGTCCTCTTGTTTTACCCAATTTATGATACTGTGCTTTTACTGTTTACGTTACCGCTTATTATCGCAATTACACACAAACACCCATGCCCCTGGCGGGACTGGAACCTGCGACCCTCAGCTTAGTGGAGCCATACACTCCAGCGACTACGGCTACGAGGTCCGGCATTGTTAGTTGTGATTTGGGTAATTAATATTTACAGCAAGTTAAACGAGCTCCCGCAATTGGAATATGCTTCTTCTAATAGTGACTTGAGTCCTCGTGTGCAATCATTCTCAAAAGCCTTTATTTTAAAGTTGCAAATTCTACTTGTAAATAGTATACTACTCTTATTTTCATTCTTATGTTAATTGTATAAGAGGGGCCAAAACATGGTCCCCCTGCACCAGGAAGCTACGGTATGTGTTTTCTTTACGAAGACAGGGATGGTTACTATGATGTGTGGTGTTTTTGGAAAAAATAGTCTGATATGCTAGATTCACATGACCTACTCTACGCTCTATTGTAGAGATAAAATTCATACTTATAAAGGTTTATTTTCCTATCTCCTTCACTTTAATCGAGCTAAACCTTTCCGGAAATATCTGAATTACACATTTTGATTTAAGACACAAAGGGAATAGTTATAGTCGAATGTTTTAGAACTGGACGCTATACGCTGGCCTTAAAAATTCATACTCCTTCCATCGCGAGAAACAGCTGAAAATCGACAAGCTTCGTAACAGTATATTTAACAATTTGAAACTTAATAACGGATATCTCGGAAATGGCTTATCTATGCCCAAAAAAAGTTATTTTAAATAAATTCTGTGCTTTAAAGAGATCTAAGTTATTTATGCAGTAAGTTTTCCTGTTTCCCTTAACGATTACCATTTAATCAAGATTATACAGGATGGACCATTTAAATTGAGACTGTACAGCATCTCCAAAATTAAGGGTTGTAGAAAGAAATATCTTTGTTAAACGTTTCTTAACATTATGGGGAAAACTAAATGCCATTACCTGTTTTATTTGAAGAGCGTTCTTATGGTAATTTTAGGGTCAATTTAAATTGACCCTAAAATAACCATTATAGCGTCTTCCAAACAAAACACGACTAATGGCATTTACTTTCCTCCTTAATACCAAGCAACTTTTATTCAAGATATACTTTCTACAACGCTTAGTTTTGGAGATATTGTACAGTATCAACTTAAATGGTCCACCCTGTATACATATCCTTCCCAATGAAGAGGATTTCATAAGCTATCCAAAGAAAATTCAAGATATACAGTGCATTTTTCTGTAAATATCTTAAACATGTGTTTTATTAATAACATCATTAGAGCTGTTTTCGAGAAAATCAAAATAAAGGAACATTTTCTATGTACAGGCTGGTTCTGGGTGGGGAGATATTCTTGAAAATCTTCGCGTTGTATTCTTGGAAGATGTTGAACTTAAACACCAAGTTTGATATTTAACCGACTTTTCGTTTTTGAATTACGCTGTTCACACACGCAGAGGGAGGGAGAGAGAGATAGAGAGAGAGACACCTTTTTCTAAATAGGCTCATGTTGTATTCATAGATTCTCAAAACGTGTATTTCCGGTAAACCTTCATATCAAATTTTTGGGTGGAAGGCAATACTTTACTTACTATAGGTAAGTGGTACAGAATTTAAAAGTGAAGTAGGTTTATTTTAGGAGGAGTTTTATTGTTACGTTATTTGCACCACGCTTTGGACATCAATTTGAAGGAATTGTATTATAGTTCCACCGTTGGGGAGTAAAAAATTGAAAGTAACTGCCCCACGTATGGTACAAAGTTTCCGGTGGCCTTCGCCCCAACGATTAGGAGTGAACTTTGTATTTTACGCTTCTTTAAATATTATATATTTTATGTTTGCCTCGACTGCGTCAGTATTAATTTGTAGAAACACGTATCTCTTAGCAGGGAGTGATGCGGCTAAAGAATGTAGGCTTACACAGATTATAATCTTTAGTTCACTCCATTTATTAATCTTTGACATGATCAAATAACACTTCACTGATATAGAGAGCTGTGAGATTATTTATTAATTACTTGCACTTTTTAACACGTAAAGTTTATAATATTTTTGCCGTAATGGATTTTCGTCTCACACTGAATACGTATTAAAGTTCTCGAGGACGCGTCTCGCGTCCAGTTAGGAATGCTGTCTACAAGCAACTGACTTCTACCGCCTGAATTTGCAAATTTCATGTATTTCAAGTCTCTGATTGGCTAATCCTACTCCAATAGAGTACTTTTATTTAACTTTTAGCCTTTCTAGTTGTTGATAGGCTATTTATAAACTGTTTTAAATACATTACATTATTTTTACAAGATTAGCATTATTAAACTTTCAAATTCATTATTGTCTCAAGGTTACCTCATTGTTTGCAACCTTCGGCCTCTATCCTCACAGCTCCTACATTATTAAATTACCTAATACATTCACATAACATTATTACATTAATACAATGACTGTTACATACATTTTATATATTATATTATACACATATTGCTTTAAGGTGGGCTGTTATTGAATTTATATGTTATATAATTAGACTGACATTATATAAATGTTAAAAATACTGCCTCGAAAAGAAGCAGAAAGCCGTCTTCGAGTGTCCTAGAAGGAGCGAAACTTGAAGAACCTCTAGCGCACACACACCATCTAAACAACCTTATAGTTCTTGAGGTGTACTGCTATATCTGAAGACAGCAAGGGTAATATTGCTCGGCTTATTCACAAAAAATCCACTTTGTTTTTTAAACGAAAACGCCTTAAGAGTTACAGCACGTCACTCAAAACGCATGTAATTTCCTGCTCTTGTCATATGCATCATGGCTGTGATGTAATGAAGATAACAGTTTTTTCAACGTGTAACATTTAATAATTCAAATACGTACGCTAAAAAAACGGTTGGAAGGAACGCTAACAGAAGCTTGTCAGTGTTCGAGCAGGAAGGTGGTGTAGGCGCTCGTCTCTAAATAGACGCTAAAACTACGTATTTGAAGTCTGCCATTTATACATATTTTAACATGACAAAGGTAATAGTGAATATTTATATGTGGTTTATCTAAAATACAAGTGAAATAATTAACACACTACGTGTGTTCAAATTAGTTTAATACTATCCATACCTAACCGTGACAAAGCACAATTGCTCTCCGACACAAAATACAGCAGCTGTGGCATAATTATAAAATAAGAATTATAACATACTAACACACAAGAATACAGATATACGATCACCAGATTCCAGTCTACGAGAACATCGTGATACATCACAAGAGTACGGGTATCAAGACGAAGCTACAGGTACGTAACACAGAATCCACCATCTCCCAACGGTCCTACTACGGGCGAACAAACACATCGTAAAATTTAGACGGCTACATGCAAGTACTTTCTTTGCGCGCATTGCTACTGTGTTGTACTTGACTGCAGAGAGTCGTGCTATGGTCACGTCACATGACTGTTTTGATCGGGATCACTCTAAGAGTGAATCCAATATAACTTCACTTCAAGTAATATTTTCTGACTCAAGCAATTTTGACAGGCTCAAGAAATTCATATGTTAAGGTGTATTTTATTATATTACACTCAATTGTAAGCAACGTGTTCCTTTCCTTAATATTTTATGCTGTGTTTACTACAGCATACTAACTTGATTTATATATTTATACAGCGAAGGCCTAAGAATAATTGAACATTTAACTTATTTTTATATTCAATTCTTGGCTAAACATTCACAGCATTATATTTAACTGTATTTCTTGACACTTGTTACTACATTGCATGTTACTTATCTACGTTTTTTAACCTTCCCTTTATAAATCGGCCCGCTTAGAGCTTACCTTCAAGAGCCGTTTTCATATTTCCATCATATTTAACTGTTACTACCATGCCACAGAAGTTTGGGAAGGGCATTATAAAGAAGAAAACAATGTAATAACGCGGAAAGGTCGCAAACGTGATAAGTTGATAGATCAACCGTTTATACGTTTAAAAAAGAGGTATCACTGGCACAGAAGAGGAGAGAATACGCACCATCGGGCCTTCTGAGAGGGGAATAAACACAGTCCTTCTGGTTGACTGGATATGTAGAGTGCCCACGTACGCAGCAAACAGTTCGAGTGTAAGATACACTACGTGTTCAAAAGTATCCGGACATCCGGCTGAAAATGACGTACAAGTTCGTGGCGCCCTCCCTCGGTACTGCTGGAAGTAAATATGGTGTTGGCCCACCCTTAGCCATGATGACAGAGTTCACTCTCGCAGGCACACTTTCAATTAGGTGCAGGAAGGTTTCTTGGGGAATGGCAGCCCATTCTTCACGGAATGCGGAACTGAGGAGAGGTGCGTTTTAGGTCGGTGAGGCCTGGTACGAAGTCGGCGTTCCAAAACATCCCAAAGGTGTTCTATAGGATTCAAGTCAGGACTCTGTGCAGGCCAGTCCATTTTAGGGATGTTATTGTCGTGTAACCACTCCGCAACAGCCCGGGTAATATGAACAGTTGCTGGATCGTGTTGAAAGATGGAATCGCCATCCCCGAATTGCTCTTCATCGGTGGGAAGCAAGAAGGTGCTTAAAACATCAATGTAGGTCTGATCTGTGATCGTGCTATGCAAAACAACAAGGGATGCAAGCCCCTTCCAGTAAAAACACGACCACACCATAACACCACCACCTCCGAATTTCACTGCTGGCACTACACACGCTGGCAGATGACGTTCACCGGGCATTCGCCAAACCCACACCTTGCCATCGGATCGCCATATTGTGTACCGTCATTCGTCACTCCACACAACGTTTTGCCACTGTTCAATCGTGTAATGTTGACGCTTCTTACACCAAGCGAGGCGTCGTTTGGCATTTTCCTGCGTGATGTGTGGCTTATGAGCAGCCACTCGACCATGGAATCCAAGGTTTCTCACTTCACGCCAAACTTTCATAGTAATTGGAGTGGATCCTGATGCAGTTTAGAATTCCTGTGTGATGGTCTGGATAGATGTCTGCCTATTACTATTTACGACCCTCTTCAAATGTCGGCGGTCTCTGTCAGTCAACAGACGGGGTCGGCTTGTACGTTCTTATGCTTATGTCCCTTCACGTTTCCTCTTCACTATCACATCAGAAACAGTGGACCTAGGGATGTTTAGGAGTGTGGAAATCTGGCGTACAGACTTCTGACACAAGTGACACCCAATCACCTGACCACGTTCGAAGTTCGTTAGTTCTACGGAGCGTCCCATTCTGCTGTTTCACGATGTCTAATGACTACTGAGGTCGCGGATAATGATTACCAGGCATTAGGCGGCAGCCAATGCACCTATGTTTTTGGGGGTGTCCGGATACTTTTGATCAAATAGTGTATATGTACAGTTTAAATTAATCATAAATGTTGTTTAAATTTCACCTCTATGAACAGCATTACATCACAAAGTTTCGCACTTGGGACAACGTTAAAGATAATTTAAGTAATTAAACTGTTCTATGCACCAAGCAGCTTTTTGTTGTGATTAAATGTTCATTCTTTAGACGTAGGAAGAGGGCACAAAACATTGAACGGAAAGTAAGCATAAAGTAAAACGAAATATTTGATGTATCAAATGTTCAAATGTTTTATAATTTATGTTAAGAGGAAATTTTATTGAGGATCCTCCAAATAAAGAAAGAAAAGGAAAGCCACGAGCTAATTCGCTCCCGGGCATAATGGGAGGCTTTCACTCGAGAAGACCTGAATCCAATTCCGTCAACCAGTCACTCTAACCTTGGATTTTTCGTAGTTTTCCTTGGTCGGTATGGGAATACTGGGGTGATTTCTCTTCTACCACGAATTCCTTTCCCATATTAGCCTTTCATTCCATTTCGTTCTCATGTTTCAGATGTTCTTGCAGGTTTCGCGGTGTAAGGTGGTGACAAACAAATGACGCGAATGCTTTCTCCATGGAAAGAGTATTCCCCGTGAACCCCAGAGGGCTGACTGGTTGCCTTCATCGCCCTTTCTGGACGCTACAGTGGACACTCCTGGGTCTTCGAGCCAGGAAATGTTAGGGACTTCGGCGTATCTCTGTGGTCTGATTGCCTGCGTCTTTGGCTTCTTGTAGTTCGTCCACTTCATTCATTTCATATAGAGGGTTGTAGAAACAATAGATATAAGTAGGCATCATGAACAAAAATGAAAAGATAAAGAGATGATCAGATGAGGGAGAATACAAGCTTACATTGAAACAAGTTTGGCTATTAGCCAATACTAAATGTGTTTTATACAACAAATATAGCGTGAGAGCCGCAGGGCTACTTACAGCGCCTTGGGTTTCAACAGTATAGTTAATTTGACATTCTGACTAAGGGAAAAATTAAACTAAGCAGTACTTCATGCGAAGGCCACTTGATTCATTCTTTCGTGAGATATATTTCTTCGTGTAAAAATCATGCTTTCTCTTCCAAGTACTACGAAACACAGATTGATTTCGAAAAGCTCTCGGCACGCCACAGAGTGTCTTAGAGAACGACTTGGGTTGGAAATCTTTTGCTGTGATTGGTCGGAATAAAGGGTGGACTTAGTACTATAGGTGTTATTATTGACCAGCAACAGCACAGCTAGAGAATATGGTTATGGTAATCTGAAAACAGAGGAGGCTTGCGGTACATAAGTGCACATGAAGGCTTGTTGTAATTCTGGAAACCTTAAAGAGGAAAGGATAAACCGAAAGGAATAGAAGACGATCAGATCGTGGTGGAAGGATCGGATACAGGCGGTATCCCTAACGTCCTGATGCCAGTGGAACCTCCTAGGCAGGCTCCAGGGAGAGGTCTCTCTTGGAGCCCGTCACACATCGAACGCCAGGTTAGATAGTTCGTCAAAGCAAACACTCCAGCACAATACTCCTCCCCGTCCAACCACTCGCCTGATCCTTCCACCCTCAAAACTAAGAAAATGCAATAACAGGAAATTCGGAACAGGAAAATTCACGGCATTATATATAATCTACCCCAGCAATCGCCAACCAACCAGGGAAAGACGCGAAGAAACCCAACGTCAGAATACTGGTCTAATAGTAATGGATCCCGGAAGGAATACCAGCTTACCATGTTACCGCTCGGTGTACTAGATTTAATGCTTCGGGAACATAAATTAAAACCTACAGCTTATGATCTGTCCAAATGGTTGACGATTATAGACACAAAAGGAATTTTTCTTTTTTCTTAATATACACTTACAAATATCAGTGATGGCTGAAGTTTTAGAACGTTCCCGTTTTAGGACACTGTGCATGCTCAGATAAAGGGCCTCCAACAGACTATGCCGATCACTTCGTTAATGAAGTATCCACTTATAGTGCTATTCTAAGGTATTCGTTTTATTACTGTAAGAAACGGAATACTACCATACGATCTCAAATCCTCCTGCACTTCTCAAGTGATAGTTCTCTACTGACAAATGCAGATGTGCAATTATATATCCAGAACACACAATGCTCTAGAGACTTACTGAATTCTTCTATACTGAACTTTATGCTGATAAAAAGTTTTGCAGTTTTTCACTAGTAGTAATGAGGGATCGTTCCTAATCTTAAAAGATAATGTATCATACAAACCCTTCAACACACACATCTCATATTGGCTCAAGATGTTCTCAGTATAAATGTGGATTTGCAACGCCAACATATAGAAGTGTATTTTGCTGGTTAAGATCTTATGTGGGCATCAACGGCAATGAAACGGCAGATAAAGCTACCAAAGAATCCACCAAATTCCCAGTGAGCGACAATTCAATCCCAGTGCCCCACAGCGACGTATTCAGCCTTATTAAACGACCCCTCAAGTACCGCTGGAAACAACAATCTGCCACTAAATTCCACGAGATCAGGCCTTATCCTGAAATCACACCACCTCTTACGTTTGCTAAGAAGGTTAAACGTAGTTCTAACAAGGTTATGGATTGGCCCACACCTCACTGGCTCATATTAGTAAAAATGACCTCCTATGTGCTCCAATTGCTACACCCTCCTTACAATCAAACACATTGTTGCCGAGTGCTCCATCGTCAAAGGAAAAAGATATCTACACTACATCTCCACAGATTTGGCTAAAGCAATCAACCGCTCTGTAGTTCTTCACTTCTTTAAAGACATAAATTTATAGTATATGATTTTTGTGTTAATACTGTAAATGAAGATTGTTTGAATTAATATGTGAAGGCCGTGGTAAAATTATTTACGCCTGACGTTTCAGCCAACCCTTTGGCTCCCATCATCAAGAGGGTAACACCCTGGACAGCTTAACGATGTCTGTCAACTAGGTGGCGGATGTTTCACAATGTATAGTTCACGCCAAGGTCAGAACTGGCTCATGATTGGCGGGTCTGAAGTAGCGTGCCATCGCTGGTATCCACCTGCGGTTGGGCTTAAACCTTTCCTCCTTTTCATTAAAGTTGTTGGAACATTTATATTGTGACGTATTATTAATTTTGTCATTACCACACGCACTGTTGTATGTACTCTCCTTTCGGCGCGGACCAGGCCAAAGGGAGAGATCCGTTTGAAATTGTCTGGTATTACGTCAGCCATGTCTGGCTTTAGCTAGACACGGTTGGTGGGGATACGATAGCGTGACTCGAGAGTAAGTGGTCGTTGGAACCATTCGTGTGTGGTCTGTCTGCGGTCTGTGGCATCCCCCTTCATCATGTTTCCTTTGTTAAGTATGTGGAGAAGCCAAACGTTTTTGTGAATAAATCCCAGGTAATGTGCGTTATGTAATCTTTCAATGTAGTATAAACCCCACAACTTTCCTTTAAATTTGTTCACATCAAGGTCCGGACTTTTAGCTATCATCGATTTGCGCTCCCCTCCCCATGTGTATCTTGGGGTAATCTAAATTTAATACTTTTCTGGAAACCTTTTGGCCTTCATCCCAACGTGTAACAATATATCTCAATTGCTTCTCAATGAAGTCTAGCGTGATAATATTTTCTTGAAGCTAATACTTTCGTGTCTTCATATAGGGTACGATGACCCGTATTAACAAACTGTTCGGCAACTACAGACTTATCTGTTTGTGCAAGACGACAGTGTCGTTTATGCTCTGTTATTCAGGTATTTATACTCCGTTTCGTTGTTCCTGTGTAAACAGAACCACATGTGCAAGGTATTCTACACTGTCGTTTTTGAAAATTGCAGCACCAAGAAAGAATTTCCGGAATAACTCCAAACTTGGTGGAACTGAACTGTAGAACCGTGTGCAAGTAATAAGTGGTTAGGTTTGCAGAGAGATTGGGTACACGTAGTCCGAGCAGAGCCCTCTCGGGTCGGTCCGACAAGGTCAGTGTTGCGCCCAGTGTGGTCAGTGCAGAGCTGTCAAACAAGGTGGAAACAATAAAATAGTGCCAATATACCTCATCAACGTCAAAGGGAGCCATATCAGCATGTGAGCGAGTTCGAACGGGGCAGAGTGATTGGTCTCCGGGAAGCGAGTTTGTCATACCATGGCATTTCGGCTCGTACAGGGCATGCTGCTACGACAGTGATGCGTGTATGGAAGCAGTGGATAGATGAAGGTCGTACGCACCAAAGAGCGAGTACTGGACCACGAAACACGACCACAGCACGGGATGACCGTCATCTTGCCCGCATGGCCATAACGGACCGTACAGTTTCATCCACAGTTTTGGCTCCATGCTGGAGCACTGCAACAGTTGTGAACTTGTCTGTATCCACGGTTCGTCACCGTCTGCTGCAGGTTCGACTGGTTGCATGCATGCCATTACGTCGGCTTCCATTGTCCAGAAACCACAAGCTCCTCCGACTGCAATCGGCACGTGTACACCGTCACTGGAGTGCTGAGTGACAAAATGTAGTCTCTTCGGACGAGTCCCGCTTCAACGTGTCGTACAGTGATGGCCGCATACGTGTCCGGCGGTACCATGGTGAGCGCAATCTGGAGTGCTGCGTTGTTGAGCGGCATAGCGGAAATATACCAGGTGGGATGGTTTGGGTGCCATTTGTTACAACAACCGATCTCGTCTGCTAAGAATTGAGGGCACTTTTAACAGCAACCGGTACCCAACGGTGGTTGTAGAACCTGAGATAATGCCCCTAATTTAGGCATCTCCACAGGCCACATTTCAACAGGACAAGGCCTAGTCACATATTGCGAGGAATGTACAAGCCTTCTTCGAAGAGCGACGGGTACCATTGCCGCCCTGGCCTACATGTTCGCCTGGTGTGTCGTCCATCGAGCATATCTGGGATATGTTTGATGGACACCTGGTGCGTCACGGTCCTCCAGTAACATTGTCACGTATTTGTGGGCTCGAAATCAAACTGCATGGAGGGAAATTACTCAGGAACTTATTCAGAACCTTTTTTATTCAATGCCACGGCGTATAGTAGCTCTAATTGCAGCGCATGGAGACCACACCAAATATTAAATTTTAGGGCTCAAAGGTCATGTATAGATTTGAAACGTTTACCAGTTCTTACTTGTCATGTAGCTAACCTGTGGTATTAAATTCATTGAATTCATAGTTTCCTGTTTGGTGTTGCAAGTTTAAAAAACGGCAGTGTATATGCACTTGGAACACAAAAGGGATCTCTCTTATCCTTGGCAGATTTTAAAGTTTGTTGAATTTTTCTTGTTTGTTTAAATATTGTATTTATTTTGTGGTTTTTCTGTATTTTTCCAATGCGGCCTGTAACCTTTTTAGCATAAGGTAAGAAAACTTTTCCTTTATATGTTGGTAATTCGTGCTCTTGGTGTGATTTCCTTTTAGGACGAATTGTTCTGTTAAAGTCTTTGCTTGTAAATCCGTTTTGTAACACAGCCAGCCTATGGTGCTGTATCTCCTCACTTAAATATCGGCTGGTACAGATACGTTTAGCTCTGTCCATAAAGTTTTAATTATTCCTCTCTTTTATTGTCGGTGGTGATTGGAATATTTATTTAAATACCTGAAGTAATGGGTGGGTTTCTATGGTAGTGGCCCATTCAGAGTGTTACCCTCTTGAAGATGGCAACCAAACAGTTGACCAAAACGTGGAGTGTAAATGATTTTACCCTTAGACCACGGCCTTCCAGCCTGGGAGATATTAATATTTTATCAGCTAACTCCGTCCGTGAAGCCTTTCCAGTTATTTAATATGTGAATGGTTCATTATGGTGATGTTAATAGTCGCGTTATGACTTTAGTATTTAAGCAACTTTAAACGAAAATAAGTTTTAAAAAAACTATTGCACAAAGAGTTACTGGTAGTACACTGGGTTTTTATCTGTTTATCAGAAAAGGAGGAAGACTCACCGAAGCAGAAATCGTAAAGTGCAATGACAACCTACTCAAGAGGACAAACAATTTCAAATATCTAGGTATCACAATTCAGACAACTGAGAAAAGCTTCAGAATACACATAAGATCGAGAGCAGTGGCGGCCACCAGAGCCATGAATGAAATCAGGAACATCACACAACTCAGCCATGAACCTGTTTCGGCTAAAAATATTACCCGTCCTGACGTATGGCCTAGAATCAGTGGGAAAATACCTCACATACAAACAGCTGGAAGAACTAGAGCGGGTAAAAGCTAGATACTGAAGAGAGTTCTCGGAGTACCACAGAATTCAAGATCAAGGTTAGTGTATGAGCTCACCAGGGAGACATTTTTGATAGCGGATCTAAGATCCGAAGTAATTCTCCTGGCGAATGACGCCTACAAACAATCCCTACAAGACTTGAACGAAAAGAAGAACAGCATACCGGAGGACTTTTATGCAACGTGTGCAATGCAAGATAGGACCTGGACGGAAGCTCATCATGAATGGGACACGTGACGACAAGACTGGCAACTCATGGCTTTCATCACAAGGTGTGCAGCAACAAGATCTACCACGACCCAAATGACCACTGTGTGTGTATATTATGTTCGGAACTTTGTGACAGATATCATATTATAAAGTGTAAGAAAAGACAGAAATCCATTGCAGCCTATAGTAAAGACAAGTAATGTAGTTACCACCATGCACGGTGTGTGCGAATTGAAATTATTATTATTATTATTATTATTATTACTATTATTATTATTATGTTTGTTTATGCGCTGCTAGTAGATGGCGTGAAAACTATGGTCCTCGATTGTAGTTGTTCAGACCTCTGAAAATAAATTGTGTTTTATTTATGGACGCTCTTTAACTACTGTGGTTCTTAGCGTCTCATTCCATATTGGGTGTGAAACACCGGTAATTTTGCTCAGGCTTGAGGTTCTTTTACGTGCCGTAAATCTACGAAACGGGACCACCGGCTTTACTTCCCTTCCGAAAGAAGCCATGCTAAGGATTTTGAACCCGCGAACCTTGGGAATTAGAGGCGAGCACGGTACCACTAGTCCACGGAGGACTAATATTAGTGGGAAATCAGAGTTATGTTCACCACCGCGGAGATGTAATAAGCTTTACATTCCTAAATGTGTCGAGCGTATTCTAATCTTCTACAATTTGGCAGAATGTGTTTCTTTTGCTTCATGTTTGTTATCACTAGAATCCTTGCTTTTAACATCTCAGGACGTGCTCTCCGAGCATGCCAAATGACCTAGGCACCACCACTTGCAGAGTTTTCTCAAATTCAAACAAATTTCATATGTTTGCCAAAATGAAACATGCAGAACTGCACCAGCTCTGCTATAAATCACTGTTAGTTAAAATCTGAAATAGTGGCGCGAAAATGGAGGCACAATGACTAAAAAAATCTGTGGTGTACTCACATGACTTTCTCTACTCTTGTACAAACTATTTTTACTAACGTTTATTATCCATCTACTTCATGTTAATCCAGATAAACATTTGCATAAATTATCCTATTCTTAACATTCTTATAGGTGCAAGGGGAACATTATAGGCTTTAAGCGATAGTCAAATCTTTCAAGAGTTAGTTCCTATGTGGAGCATTCCATTCTCTTTGCACGTCCAGTGCGTAAAAAATCGAATAACGAATTCCCATTCGAAAAAAGTACAAGTATTGGAAAATTCAAACAAATAACAAGGAATATCTCGAAATGGTTCACTCGACAAAAATAATGTATATGGCATAAATTGTATGTTTTAATGAGACTACATTTTTGTGTATAAAACTTTTTTCTATCTCTTACGGTTTATCAGTTATGCGAAAGTCTCTCAAAATGAAGAGGAATTTTGGTGATATTCCCAGAGAATTCAAGATAAACATTTCATTTGCCATGAAAATATATTAAATATATATTTTAATCAAAATCGTTAGAGCAAATTTTGAGAAAATCAAAATTTTCGGTAATGTTCCATGTAGAGGGTAGTCTGGGGTGGGGGGAATTTTCTTGAAAATCTTCATGTCGCATCCTTGGAAGATACTAAACTCAAATTGCAAGTTTGTATTTGTCCAACTTTTTGTTTTTATGTTATGCTGTTTGCAGACAGACTCACACGGAGATGTTTCAAAAAATGCTTTATTTGGATTAGGGTACCTCTAAACGTGTATTCCGGTGAAACATAGATTTGGAATTTTTGGGTGACATAAAATACGTTTCCTACTTACTAAAAAAGTCAAAAGACGACTGTGTGATATAAACAGGCAGAAAATAGAGTCTGGATGTAGACAAAGATTAACATTGGAGCTACAAAACGAAATAAAAGCTACATGTATTTTGGAAATAGGTATAAAACAGAGGACTGGAATAGCATGGCTTAGGTTGGAAGGGTGGAAAGCTCGCAAGATTGTTGATGACGATGGCAGGAGGATTTGCCCATTATGCGGGGAACAAGAAGTCTGGACGCATACTTTGGCAGCAGCGTGCAGGAGAATATTAGGAAAAAATTATTACCGGAAGTATTTTTGGCTTCCAACAGACGGAGGACAGCATGCTGGGACATGATTCTAAACAGTCAAAACTGGCCAAGCTTGGGCACATACTTAATGGAAGTACGTGTACTAAGAGATAAGCTGTTTATGTAAACATTCTTTAAATATATGTGGTGCTTGAGCACTTGTGTGTTTGCGTGTGTGATTCAGAGTGTTTTTAAATTTTATATGTATGTATATAGTGTGGTGATTATAAACATAGTTGTTTCTGGTCGATTCTGCAAGTCACGTATACAGACCAGGTATTTTTTCTAGAGAGCATGTACGGTCTTATGACCCATGCGACTGTGTTATGCAATTAATGTAATACTAAGTACTTAATAAATACCACTACTACTACTACTACTAGTAGAGAAAGTAAAAGTGGACAAAGCTTAGTTTGTTTACTTTCTATGAGGAAGACAAACTGTATCTTCCGGTTAATATTGTCGTAGCCTCTTCTAAATAATACTCAAAAATGATGGGAGCAACTCGCTTGCAAGAGGGAACCGGAAAATTAATCAAACTTCTTACATGGCGAGGCTACGACGCGGGACGCAGCTGAAGTAAAACACAAAAATAATATGAAATGCTGGCAAGGGAAACACTACATGGCTCAATATAGGAAGGAAGGAGTTTACTTTACCATAAATAAGACTCTAAAGGGATAGATGGCAACTGGTTTATTGGATAAAATATGATATATTACCTCACATTAAGTCCTTGTCTGTTGAGCGAGGCCATCATGCCCGCCGGCACGGAGAAGGCAGTGTCACGTCCTTACAGCTCGAAGGTCACCCCCTAACTCACTGTCCCAAGTGACACTACTCAAAGCGTCAGGGAAGCCAAACAAACTCATCCCCTCCTAAGGTGCCTAGTTCCCCCCTACTCCAAACTAACTGCCATCTCGAATCCCGGTGACCAGAGAGACGTATGTTCTATAATCTCTGCATACGTCACAATATGTTATTTTGAGGCCAGTTAAAGCCTAGTAAAATATTGTAAGAGTTAAGTGCTAATAGTTGCATAAGTTTAACGATAGTCTTAGTAATTTGAAACAAGTTAAGCACTTGCAAACGCGAGGAATTGAACTAAATGTCTCAGGAACGAAGGCAGACATATTTATTAAGCTGAGATGGGAAATGGATATCATACCTGTCTCGGCACGATATTCAGAGTCGGCAGAGGAGGTTAGGAATGGTACTGTAGCTGGAAAACGTTGTTCCTCTGGTTGATGCCCTCTGCTGCAGTGTTCTTGTCCTCGGCTATTGCTGCTCCGCGGCTGCTGTTTTCTCCATTCCTAATAAATTAACTATCTAGCTAATTTCACGGGTCTCAGGGTTCTCGTAGGTGAGTAAAATTAAAATGTGGTTTATTATCAAATAAATACTTATGGGCGGGTAGCTTGTAACAATTCCCACCATAATAAGTTAAGAGCCTAATCTAGCTGCACATGCTTCCCACTCATATACACACACGTGTGCATCTGTCGTCGATTTGTGTCGACGGGATTGTATAAGAGAGTGAAAATCTGGGGCTTTCTTTCCCCTTTTATACCTAAACCTAGTGACGCTGACTTCCGCGCCTCAAAATGTAACGAAATTTCTAATTGGTCCTCAGACCACGTTACCTTATGTATGAGAATATTCTGCTCCAAAAGAGTGACTCGTCCGGAAGCAGATCCAATATCTCTCTCTCTTTCCTTTCTATATCTGTCTCTCTATTTCTCCTTATTGCTTATAGTTCCTCCTCATTAGCTTGGTGGAAAGTGGGTTCTACATAGATTTATCTTTTACCTGGAATTAGCTAGCTCCCCCGTCCCTTACTTATCCAAATTACAATTTTGCACAATTCTTGGTTGTTAAATATTCTAACATATTTCTTGGTGAATTATATTATTACGTACAATTCTTGTTTAATATTGATTTATATGTCTATGTGTATATTTATATTTGTGGTATATCCCCTTTCAGTACCACCAGTAGATACTCTGAAACCAGGCTCAAGTATTGATCCATTGCCTTCTTCAGTTAGGTACGAAACTACACCCCTAAGATAACGAACCATTTCACATAAAAATGCATGTATTTCATCATTTTTAAATTTGTAACTAATCACAAAATTTAAGTTGCACTGTAACGGGGAGGTTTATGAAAGTGTGATAAAGGAATGATGTGTCTATTACGCTATTACCTTCAATATTGTGTTATTAATAAGTACCCTAAGGTTTTCCCAGACATACTTCATAATTTTAAAGCCCTGGTCAAACAAAGTACTAAATCTTTACTATGTATATCCTAAAACTAGCCAAATAATATTCCTTTAGTCTGTATATTAGGTTATAATGTTCTTCAAAATAAACTTTGGGATAAACTCTTTAGTATATAAAGTCGAAAATATTGATAAAAGCCGCAAACCTTATATCCTTAAAGCGTATGTGATTAGATGTCGCAATTTGAAATAGGAAATAAAAAATGTGATGATATTTTCACACAGATGTAGAGAAAGGTAATTTGAATATTTTACTTGCAGCCCTAAACTGTTCTGGATAAATTATAAAAAATAACTTCTTAACAAATCTAATGAAAGCGCCTGTAAGACATTCTCTACCCATTAGTATTTCACAGATATATTTTATACATTGCACTATCCATACAAAGTGGTGATTCTTCTGTCCACTTTACATTTATCATTCTAAAATGTGTTACTAATGATTACAATCTAGGCAATACGGGCTTGATTACATACGAGAACGCGTGCAATTTAAGATATCTACATTTTTCTGGCAATATGATTTCGTTATTCTGTTAAGATCTCTCCTTATATAACATTTAGTAAGAATGAAGAGGGATTAGCACGATATTCACAGAAAATCTAAGATGTACGTTTCATTTCGTCATGCCAGTGACACGTGAGATTTGAATAAATCGCAAGATATGGCTTTTACTAAGAGCTATCGGGAGATATAGTAGAATGGATATTAGGGAAGAGTTAAATATGTTTAGATTAATGAAAAGTGATGGGAAATAGAAACAAATGGAAATAACATTTACAATAGATGGAAACACTTTAGAATACCAAGAAAGATTTTAAAATACAATCCGTGACACCCATATATGAGATGGAGAGAAACAAGATTTGTTCATCGGCCGTGAGGACGGAAAAGTTCAATGAAAGACTAAGCCGCCTATATGATGGTGATGCATAGAGTTTGAGGAAATAACACAAAGGAAGTTTTTACATTTACCTAAACGATTGTTTGAGGTGGGGGAATATTCTTCGTCTTGTACACTACAAAGGTACATGAAATAATATTTCGTGTTTATCCCTTTTCCTATTTGATTTTGAATATCTCTCTTTCTCTCTCTCACACACACTTGTTCGTAAAAATGCTCTGTATGTTCTTTTTACTTTCTCTACTAATTATAGTAAGTAAGGGAAGTATTGTGTTTCACCCAAAACTTCGATACCGAGATTTCACCAGAAATACATGGTTGAGGCCCTCTGAATTAAAAAAAAAGCTTTTTTAGAGAAATGTCTGTGTGTGTCTATATCTGTGAACAGCATAACTTAAAGACGAAAAGTCGCATAAATACCAAACTTGGTATTTATGTTTACTATCTTTCAAAGATATAACATGAAGATTCTCAAGACAATACCCTTACCCCAGACTACCCTTTACATGGAATATTTTGCGAAAATTTTATTTTTCCCAATAATGGCTCTAATGATTTTGATTAAAATATCACATATTTAAGATATTGTCATGACAAACGAAATGTATATCTTGAATTTTCTGAGAAGTTCCGCAAAAGTCCTCTTCATTCTGAATGGCATTTGCATAACTGGTAAACCGTAAGAGATACAAATTGTTTCAACACAAAAAATGTAGATCTCGTTAAAGTACATCACTTATGTCATTTGCATTTTTTTCTTATGTACAAAGAGAATGAAATGCTCCAGATACCAACCAGCTCTTAAAAGATTTGTCCATCACTTAAAGCCTACCATATTCCCCTTTCATCTTAAGAAATTAACAATAAAATAGATTCTGCAAATGTTTATCTCGATGAACATAAAGTAGACGGAAAATAAGCGTTTGTAACAATAGTTTGTACAAGAATATAGAAAGTCATATGAATGTAACATATCAGATTTTTTATCTCGGTACGTGTGTTTCTGGTAAAATCTTATATCATATTTTTGTTTGGAATATCGTATAATACTTCGTCTACCTCCTTTAGGTAAGGGATAGAGAGAGTAAAAGATTGACTATATACCTCATATTTAGGACGCTACCATAGAGTTAGCGGTTCATCCTTGGTAGGGCTCCACTACATTGATGATGGTGGATGCTGTATTACGTACCTGTAGGTCGTCTTGATGCCCGTACTCTTGTGATGTATCACGACGTTCTCGTAGACTGGAATCTGATGATCGTGTATCTGTATTCTTGTTTATGTGTGTTAGCATGATTTAATTATTATTTTATAATTATGCCACAGCTGCTGCAGTTGTGTCGGAGAGCACCTTTGTCTTGTCAGGGTTAGGTTTATGGAGAAGCTTAAAATATTTTGCACACACGTAGCCTGTTAACTATTTCACTTGTATTTCAGATAAACCACATGTAAATATTTACAATTCACTATCACCTTTGTCATGTTAAACTATTTATAACTGGTAGTCTTTAGTTACGTAGTTTTCGCGTTTATTTAGGGACGAGCTTATACACTGCCTTCCTGCTCGAACACTGACAAGCTTCTGTTAGCGTTCCCTTCAACCGTTTTCTTAACGTATTTGAATTCTAGGCATGTATCAATGTACCTGATTGGTGCTACCATCCAATAACAGTATGTTTACAGACTTCCATCGTCTTATTTATGAATCCAGGGTTGGTTACATGTTTACGTAGATACTATTGCATTTCTCGTAATTTTATATTACTGGTTATATAGCTAAAAAATGGCCTTTCCCTCTTATGTTATATTTTATATCCTATAACGCTATATACGTGTTCTCTATCATGTGTACATTGTGAATATATGTGTTTTTAACATCTTAATGATTATACTTAAAATATTAGCACAATAATCCGATGTGTTACACTCACATGACTTTCTCTACTCCTGTACAAACTATTTTTACAAACGCTTATTCTCCATATGCTTCATGTCACTCGTGATGTCAATCTTATTGCTAATTTTCTTGTAGCTGCAAGGGGAATGTGGTAGGTTTTAAGCGATAGTCAAATCTTTTAACCACTGGTTGCTATGTGACACATTCCATTCTCTTTGCATGTCCAGGACATAAAAAACATTAATAACGAATTTGAGAAGAAGTGTATGTATTGGAAAATTTAAGGGAATAACAAGCAATATCCCGAAAATGGTTCACTCAGCAAAAAAAATGTATATGACATAAAATGTGTATTTTAACGCGATCTACATTTTTGTGTAGTAAACGTTTGTCTATCTCTCATGGTTTACCAGTTATGCAAAAGTCGTTCACAGTGAAGAAGACATTCCCAGAAAATTCAAGATATGCATTTTTTCATGAAAGTATCTTAAATATACGATATTTTAATCCACATCGTTATAGCAATTTTTGAGAAAATTAAAATTTTTGAAAAATCTTCCATGTAAAGTGTAATCTAGGGTGGGGGAATTTTCTTGAAAACCTTCGTGTCGCATCTTTTTTTTTTCGAGTGGAGGAGAAAATGATTTAATCACTGACCTCAGCCCCGATGGGAGTCGAGACTGAGAGTGTGGGACTCACCGAATGATCGGCATACCCACTAAAAACTCCTCTACCGGAGAGGGAAAGTCAGGAGTGAAGGTGAGGCAGTACCGCATTAAGCACCTGCTGATTCAGGGTGATAGGTTGTTCGGCAGGCCGGGTGAAGGAAGGTGCCAGGCCGCAAGCATGACCGAGGCCCTACTTGCGCCCTTGGGAATTTAGGGTGAGAAATATGCAGGAAGTTAGGGTGGATGTGTGACAGGAATGTAGGTGTTACCTGGGTTTCCGACGTCCTCGGAGCTGAGTGGCCGGAGCAGTCTCAGTGGGGCCCCAAGGGGGCTTTACTTGTTCCTTTGGTAGTTCTTTGTTGAGAACGTCATCTAGCGTCGTCTGGAGGGCTGCTACCTCCTCCTTGATTAGCCTTCTGACGTTCAGGTAATGGTCCCCTAAGTCGCGTTTCGTTACGTTTCCTAATTTGCAGATTGCTGGTATTAGTTTAGCTGCTAGTACTATGGAATGGTGGTTCTCTTGAAGGTAGTCGAGAGTTTCCTCCATTTGGGCCAGTCTTGTAGTGATGTTGAGGAGCTCTGCCTGCACATCCTCCAGCTTCTGAAGAATCTCAGGCGAGGGCTCCTTTGAGGTATTCCTGTCGGCGATGTTTTGTAGCGTTTCTGATACTGCAGTAGGCTCGCTCTGCTCGGCGCAAGGCTGGGCGGCCTCCTGCTGCGGCGGTATTGTGTGGCTGCGTGGATGTAGCGGGCAGCAAGCTTGCCCGGTGTAGTGGTCGTGTCTCCAGCAGGTAGCACAGAAGCGGCGGCGACGAGTTAGGTCGTGCTGCTGGCAGACAGACGTTAGATTGGGTGCCCCACAGTAGTGGCACCGTGGCTGCGCAGTACAGCCCACCTCGCTGTGCCCGTAAAGGCAGCAGCGCCGGCAGGGCGGCGTCCATGTTGAGCGGCTTGGTTCAACTCTTAGGCTTCGGCCTACGAACTGAAGGCCGTCGGATAGGGCAGCGTCGAAGTGTGCCTTTTCTCGAAAGAAAAGGCGCACGAGTGGTGTTGGGCCCTTCCGCGATTGGATCCTAGTTGCCCTGTAGGCTGACGGCCAAAGCTGCTGCACGCTGCTTAGGATGGTCTGCGTCGGTAGTTGCTGGTGAACGCCCACTACCACAGCGCTAAAGAATAGATAGCGCTGGGCTGGGCTTTCTCCAGGCGAAGCGGCGTCAGGCACACTGTCGTTCGGGACTTCAGTGTGATCCGGCGTTGGCGGCGAGCTGGCAGAGCCAGCTGCGGCGGTTGCCTCGTTGACCGGTGAGTCAAGTTCGGCGACGGAGGTTTCTGCTGCCACTGCAGCCCTGCGTTGTCTCCTTCTTCCCATAGTGCTGTTGACTCGAAGGATCCAGGCGAAGTCGCGAGTCGCATCTCTGGAAGATACTAAACTTAATACAAAGTTTGGTGTTTATCGACTGTTCGTTTCTGAGTTATGCTGTTCAGTCACACACACGGACATGTTTCCAAAAATGCTTTTTTTGGATTCAGGGGGTCTCTAAATATGTATTTCTGGTAAAATCTCGGTAGCGAATTTTTGGGTGGAATGCAATACTTCCGCGACTTACTCTACGTAGTAGAGAAAGTAAAAATACATAACACGTAAAACTGAGAATAAAAAATATTAAAGAAAGAAATTATTAGTGTGTTGATGCTGAGAAGTTGTGAATTAGATATTTTATTACATTAATATTAGTTTGTCCGTGGCTAGTACTGTATGTTGCTCCAAGAGCTACTTGCGTTATTTGAAGAATAGTTACAGATTATAACAGTGACAGAAGTACAGACAAAAGTGACACCCCCCTTTTTTCCTGGCGTTAATCGCGAGTAACAATAAATAGATAGAGCCATAGCACACTTATCATTAGCGCAGCCTACTCACACAGTTCTTAACTTAATCGCTCATCCATATCACTATTAAGCTTTCCGAATGTAGCAGAGCAAGATGAAAGGGCTTAAATCAATAAAGGTAGGTTTAGAGAGCTCTCCCAAGGTAATTTATGACTGCAAGTGTAAGGAAAATCGGTGAGAACACGATAGAAAAGAGGAAGCAGTACGCGCTTATCAAGGATGTCTCATACTAGTCGGATTGTGATAAGAGATTGCTTTACACGAAGTGAAGCAGATACGAGGACTGTCCCAGAAGTATCCGATCTAACAAAAAACGCAGCAATTTTGGGAAAAAACATCTTTATTTCTCTACACAGTCTACTTTCAGCTCGATACACTTTTCCCAGCGATGTTCAATTGCTTCGATACGCTGTGTATAGTGAGAACCTTTGAGTTCTGCAAAATAACTATCAACTGCAAACTCCACCTCTTCATTATTGGCAAATATTTTACCACCAAGCCACTTCTTCAAGTTTGGAAACGGAAAACAATCAGAGAGGGCTAAGTCTGGTGAACAGGGTGCATGAGAAAGCAATTCGAACTTTAAGTCATTTATTTTGGTCATGGCGATAATGGATGTATGAACTGGTGCATTGTCTTGATGAAACAGAACTTTTTTTTCGCTAAATGCGGTCGTTTTTGCTTGATTTCATCATTCAAATGCTGCAATATGTTTGCATAATACTTGCCATTGATTGGTTTTTCTTTTTGAAGATAATCAATGAAAATTATCCCACGAGGAACCCCTAAATAACCCCATGACCTTACCTGCAAATGGAACTGTCTTCGCCTTCTTTGGAGCCGATTCTCCCCTTTCAATCCACTGCTTTGACTATTCCTTTGTCTCAAGTGTGAAGTGATGGACCCATGTTTCATCCATGGTTATGAAGCGACGCAAAAACTCGGTTTTATTGCAGCGAAACGTCGCCACACTCGACTGAAACATCCTCACGATGCTGCTTATGTTCCATTGTGAGTAAACGTGGCACCCATCTTGGGAACACCTTTCTCATGTCTAAATGCTGGGGTAGTATGCAATGTACAGCACCTTTTGAAACGCCTCCGATGTCTGCTAGCTCGCGTACTCTGTCGACGGTCACACAATACCATTTTGTAGATTTCTTTTCACAATTTCTGGCGTGGTCCCCTCATTTGGTTGACTACTGCGTTGTTTATCTTGGCAGATCGTACGGCCTTGCTTAAACTCTGCACCCAATATTTTACTGTTGTAAACGAAGAAGCCGACTCCCACAGAGTAGAATCTAGCTCAGTTTTAATATTTGTTGAACTAAGACGTTTCAAATGAAAGTATTGTATCACATAACGATGGCCAGTTTTATCCATGTTTACAAATTCGCTGAGAGCGTTCACTATTAATGGCTGCCAAAACTTTACCAAACAACGTAGCATCGCCAAACTTCAAACTTAAGCTTTATAAAGGTGGTAATTTCTACCACAGTCATTTGTTTGAAACAACAACCACTATCTGTACGTCAGATCGGGTACTTCTGGGACTGCCCTCGTATGAGATGATTTGAATCTGTGTGTCTATTCACATATTCTGTTTCGATCCCTTTAGTGCATAATATTTTTTCACTGATATTACTACAGCTTTGTTGCTTCTAATATAGCTAAGCTCGTGCGCATGGAGAGTAAACTATTCATTTCTGCTATGAAATTTGAAAACACCGAGAGGATCAGGACATGGAATAAATATACTAAGCTGATAATAAGGACTTATTGCAACCTGTCTTATTGTTATTGATAACGAGAACTTTTGAACTGTAACAAAGACAATGAAGTTATCTCACTAACGTTAAGTTAGCTGTGTGAATAACCAGTTTTCTCAGAACCCCTTGACATAGAAATATGATATTTTGTCTTTGGATGATGTTTATTCATTTCTTCTGAGGCGAATGGTTCATTTTGATGTTAAAATACTGATTAGAAAAAAATGTAATTTTTTTTGTAAACCTCTAAAATTTTCAATAACATTTCGGACATTTTATTTTTAATAAATAAACTATTTAAGCAACTTCAACTAAAGCTATTCCGCATTATGATAGTCTGGTTTGTATTATATGGTAAAATTTTTATGTAAATACATCCTGCAGTTTCAGAAAAACAGGCCATTTATGCTGAAAAATGTTTTGAGTAATTTTACATTTAAAGTAAAAATATCTATTAAAGTAAAAATATCTATAAAACTCACTTAATCATAATCCTTTGGAAACTAATTTATAATATTAAATATTTTAATGAACCGAACACCAAATTAAGCAAAATTAGTTGTATTTTCATAAAATTCAATAATAAATAAATAAAACATAAATATGTTTTTTCATTTTTGATTGGACGACTCCCCTTAATCCATGTCAAGCAAGGAAAAGTAGAAAGATATTTCTGTCCTACCCCTCTTTCTCTTTGAGAAAAAAATATACAATAAGATATTTAGATCATAGAATTGTATGGATCAATTTAATTTCCTATACTATGTGTCCTAATTTAATGGTGTAAGATCGTGCTTATAATTTGGATCCCTATCTCTTGACTCGTTACGGGTAAACTGCGATATACAAACACATGAACAAGACTGATTCTAGGAGAGAGAAAAAAGGCACTGCCCTGTAAAGGGTGTCCTCCACTCTAATACACGCCATTTTATACAATTAGCATGGACAACAAAATGCCCTTACAGGCCTTGTTAAAGTTTCAAAGCAGATACTTTCAAATTCAATGTATACTAAGTTTATATTTCTAGACAATTCATATAATTTTTATGTAATTATAGTATAGATATACTGAGTTCTATTAAAAACGGTAATCCGATATGCATCTTTCTAAACTACTTAATAAAAGTATGATTTTCATAGAAAATACATTGTAGGTTCTTGGTGTGTTCAAATAACCAGGTATAAGCTTTGTATATTATTATTATTATTATTATTATTATTATTTGTATGTATACTTTCACTTTTTTATACTATCAGTTGTTGAAAAACATTGGAATTAGAGCGACTTCACGGAAATGTGAAGTCAAGAATAATTAAATATAAGATTATATGATTCTTCATACTCTTAAGCTACACTATGTGATCAAAAGTATCCGGACCACCCCACAAACATACGTTTTTCAACTTAGGTGCATTGTGCTGCCACCTACTGCCTGGTACTCATTATTCGCGACCTCAGTAGTCATTAGACATCGTAAAACAGTAGAATGGGACGCTCCGTGGAACTCACGGACTTCGAACGTGGCCAGGCGATTGTGCGTCACTTGTGTCAGAAGTCTGTACATACTCCTAAACATCCCTAGGTCCACTGTTTCTAATGTGATAGTGAAGTGGAAACGTGAAGGGACATGTGCAGCACAAAAGCGTACAGGCCGACCTTGTCTGTTGACTGACAAGGACCGCCAACATTTGAAGAGGGTTGTAAAGAGTAATAGGCAGACATCTATCCAGACCATCACACAGGAATTCTAAACTGCATCAGGATACACTCCAAGTACTGTGACAGTTAGGCTTGAGGTGACAAACCTTGGATTCCATGGTCGAGCAGCTGCTCATAAGCCACACATCACGCAGGAAAATGCCAAACGACGCCTCGCTTGGTGTAAGGAGCGTCAGTCAACATTACACGATTGAACGGTGGCAAAACGTTGCGTGGAGTGACGAATCATGGTGCACAATGTGGCGGTCCGATGGCAGGGTGTGGGTGTGGCGAATGCCCGGTGAACGTCATCTGCCAGCGATTGTGTAGTGCCAACGCTGAAATTCGGAGGTGGTGGGGTTATGGTGCGATCGTGTTTTTCCTGGAGGGGGCTTGCACCCCTTGTTGTTTTGCGTGGCACGATCACAGCACAGACCTACATTTATATTTTAAGCACCTTCTTGCTTCCTACTGTTGAAGAGCAAGTCGGGAATGGCGATTGCATCTTTCAACACGATCGAGCACCTGTTCATACTGCACGGGCTGTAGCGAGTGATTACACGACAATAACATCCCTGTAATGGACTGGCCTGCACTAAGTCCTGACTTGAATCCTATAGAACACCTTTGGGATGTTTTGGAACGCCGACTTCGTGCCAGGCCTCAGCGACCTCCATCGATACCTCTCCTCAGTTCCTCACTCCGTGAAAAATGGGCTGCCATTCCCCAAGAAACCTGATTCAAAGTATGCCTGCGAGAGTGAACGTTGTCATCAAGGCTAAGGGTAGGCCAACACCATATTGACTTTCAGCATTTCCGATGGAGGGTGCCATGAACTTGTACGTAATTTTCAGCCAGGTGTCCGGATACTTTTGATCGCGTAGTGTACCTTAAAATGCTCACAAATCGCAAAGAATAAGGGCATTTTGCATACTAAAGATTTTAGTGAAGGCAAAACACAAAAAACAACGAAAAACGCGTAAACTTATCTGTTTCATACATATCTATTCCACAAGGCAAAATATGTGGGAATTTACAGCTGCTCTTTTCGTATATAAACTTCCTTCGTGTATGCTGATAAGCATTTCCAAATATAAAAATGTCTAAACAGGTTTTCTGCTTTCTTTCACACACGTGTGTGTATACACACACACACACACACACACACAGACATATATGTTATTGAATTTTTACAATTTGTGCAATAATTGCAATGTTTTTTTTTTTTAAAGACATCCAATTCTTGCTTTATCAGAAAGTAGTATTACAGTTTTCCGTCATTTTTAAAACCTACTAAGAGCTTTTTTAAAAGGTAATGTCTGCCATCCTAAGACAGTGCATGCCAACTGACAGCAACATTAAAATATATGCTCAGAAGGTGACATATCTTCAACAGACCGAAAGCTGAATGAAAACCCATAGACAGCCACAGCAAAATGGGCTGTAAACTGAGTTCAATAGTCGTTACGCCTTTGGTTGTATGTTCTCTCACCAATATCTTTAATTTCATTATTGTACGTTGAATATATTTCTTTACTATGAAATGAGCAGTAAAACTTTCATTCGATTATAATTTCTATTGGCAACTTTCACGGACTGGTTTTGTTCTGGTTGTGCCGTTTATATAGTGCTGGAAAGCTGCAAGTCATTTTGTACCTGCTCTCTGCCGTTAAAACAGCCTCTATTTTCGGCCGGAAATATGCTGTTGGTGGAGTGTGACTAGACCCACTGGGTGCTGTATCTCGCTTGTGGTTTAGGATGGGGTGAGCCCAGCTTAAATAATCGGTGATACGGCACGTATGGATGATGACGGAGCAGGTAGGAGCACCCCGTGTGACACATATGTTGTAAATTGTCTGATTGTATTTACTAATATTGCATTAAAACTAGAAAAATGTATGCTTTGGAGAATTTTTATCAGTACAGATATGCAAATTTTAAGGGTAGACGCAGCTAAAGCTTTTATCGGTATTTCCCAAAATTTAATTTTTTTGCAATGCCACTCCTTTTTATAGTAAATATTATCCAATAATTTTCAAGATAAGATAATATTAAAGAGAAGTGATTAGCAACCGTCTACAAATTACGCTTGTATTTAATATACATTTCCGAGAATGTAAACGGATTTTTCGTCCGCTTTTAGGGATGTCTCGGTGACTTCAGGAAATTACTTTTTAAGGAGTAATTGGAAGCATTTATCATTGAAAAGGTCTGAATTGAAATAATTTTGTAAATAATACGGGGAGAAGTAAATTAATTAAATTACTTTTCGAGACTTACAAACAATGCTTAATAAGATAACTAGTTCTGAAATGCAAGCACCCCCCAGTGTGTTATAACCGTACGGGGGCGCTGGCTGGGAAATTTTGGGATCCACTTGCAGCAACACTTTAATACGATTTTAATATGTAATTCTTATTGGCAATGACTGTCCACGTGGAGAGAACGCTATACGGATGGATTTGGAATCGCATACGAAAGCTAAGTTGCAACAATGGGTCAGCGATTGCGACGTCCGAAACAATCCTTTGTTTATAACCAACTTAGGCAGAATGCCTTTTTAAATGTGTCAAGTCTATCTTCAATTTGAAAGTGAATTTGTAGGAATTATACCTTTGTGATTGAAATGCCACAGTTTTATGTTTGCTTTTTCTGCCTTTTTAAATATAAAGGCCTAGTTTACGAAATAAATTCTTTTTGTTGCCTTTATTTCATTATCTATGTGTTATTTATTAATTATTAAACATTTCTTTCAGGTACATTTTATTTCAATAACCGTTAGTCCGTGACAATGAAAGTTAGTTTGCCGAATCTACATATATTACTGTCTTTAAGTTGCAGACAACATACGCGTCCTTCAATCAGTTCATTATTTTCTTTACAACAATGAGTGCTGCTGCGCGAAGAAATGTATAGATAGCAGAAAGCGTTTGAATTACCGCTTTTATTTATTTTGAAAGGCAATAATGAGTGCGGGTCTAACTGTTTTTCTTTCAGTATTCATTGCGACGTTGTTGTAGCTAACAGCAAGATGCCGAAATTCAGTTTTTCTTTACGCAGTGAATTACAAAGTTATGTTTTTACTTTTGGATCCGACGGTAAAGTACTCGCATGCAAAATATGCGAAAAGAAGTACTTTATATCACAGCATATCGGCACAATCAAACACAAAAATTCACTTTCCAGGACTACTGGGAAGAAGATATCTTTGCTTCCAACAGTAATTGCAACATCGAGTCGAAAATCGCCGCTTGCATTCGACTTATGTAAAGCTTTCCTTAACGCCGGAATCCCTTTGTGAAAATTACTGAATCCTACATTATCACAGTTTTTGGAGAAGTATACTAACCAAACTGTACCTAGCGAGTCAAGTTTGCGAAAATGTAACTTAACCGAACGTTACGATGACACAATGAAAATCATTAAAGATAAAATGGAAAAATAAGATCTGGATTTCTATCGACGAGTCAACTAATACCATGGATTGTTTCATTGTGAGGCAGTATTTTTAACACTTGAATAATTTCAATTAAATCATATAATATGTAAAATCAATAACAGCCCGCCTTAAGCAATATGTATGTAATAATTTTTAAAATGTATGTAACAGTCATTGCATATGCTTATATTATTGTAAACATGTTTAAAAATGTTATGTGGATACATTACATACTTTAATAATGTAAGAGCTGTGAGAATAATAAGTTTAACGTTGCTAACAATGAGGTAACCTCGAGGCAATAATGAGTTTGAATGTTACTAGTCATGATTAGAGCAACGATAATGTAAATTTTGTGACAGTTTAAAAATAACCAATCAACAGCCAGAAAAAGCTTTAATTAAATGCAGGTATTCTATTGGACTAGGATTAGCCAATCAGAGACTTGAAATACAGAAGCTTACGGGTTTTGAACGGTTGAAATATGTTCAGTTGCCTGCAGACCTTGGTAGTGACCGCATGGAAAATGTGTTCTCTAAAGAAATATTACGTATTCGTGTGAATCGTAAAATGTAGTCGCATTAACAAAGTGTATGTATTAAATTAAGGAATCTTACAGCTCTTAAAATCAGTGTAGTGCTATTTAATTTGTGCCAAGGATTAATAAAAAGAAGTGAATTTAAACTTAAAATCTGTGTAAGCATACATTCTTGTCGCACCACGCCCTGATTAAGAGATACGTGACTCTAAAACAATACTGACGCGGCCAAGGCAAACATAAACATAAATACTATCTATAGAAGCAGTTTAATACCAAAGTTAATATAATATTTTTAAACTTGGAGCGTAACAACAAAAATACAACATCTTAAAAAATCAGCTTTACATACGTAGCAGCATATTATGTAACAAACAATCTTATTCAAAATTAACGCCCAAAGCGTAGTGCAAACTCCAACAACAGTAATACCTTCAACAACAATAAACTACAACAGAAGAACATACATATAAGAACAATACTTCAAGTTGGCTTCCCAAGCGTGAGACTAATAAATTACGTAAACAAAACACCTTCTTCAATTGCCAAAGTTGTTATTGGACCATTAGATCCTACTGAAGATGAATTAATTAAACCATTCCTGCTTACAACAGAGTGTCTTGAAACAGTTAACAATTAAACTATCACACAGTTATTCACCAGTTCATTAAAGCTGCTGTGGCCTGAAGAGATTCAATACCACAAGGTCTTACTTTTCATCAGTGACACTGCACCATATATGAAAAAGGCTGGAATACTATTTCCAAACATGCTTACGTGACCTGCGTGGCACATGGCTTTCACAGGGTGTCAGAAGAGATACGATGCTTTTTTCCAGATGTTGACAAATTGATTTCTAGTATTAAGAAGATCTTTGTGAAATCCCCATTAAGAATCCTGACATTTAAATCCATTGCACCAGATGTACTCTGCCCCCCCCTCCCACAACTTATCATAACATGTGGGACATGGATCTCAGCAGCAGTTTACTATGCTTCAAATTTCCAATGTATAACTGAGGTGGTAAACGCTCTGGAGGATGAAGCATCTTCAATTGTAGCAGCCAAAACATTTTTCAACTCTTCGGAAGTGAAAAATGCCTTAACTTTCATTGCGGCCGAGTTTGGGTTCCTGCCACAAGTGATCTGCTAGCTTCAAGAAAGAGAACAACTTTTAAGGAAGTCAGTGAAAATTTTGGATGATGCAGTGCAAAGACTGGACAGAGCACCAGGGAAACGGGGTTTATTAGCGAAAAGTGTGATCTGGATAAACTCAGAAACATTTAAAAAATTCTACAAGGTGACAATTCTGTTGCAGTTGAAACGGATCCTACAATGATGCTATGTTTTAGATTTGCTACAATAACCTCTGTCGATGTTCAGAGGTCATTTTCTCATATGAAAAATGAGTTATCTGAAGGAAACTCAACATGATCCCAGAGAACTTAAAAAAGCATTTGGTATGTCATGTGCAACGAATAAGACATTGCAATACACAGGCCTTTTTAAAAAATATTGCATTTTTGTCTAAATTACAACACGAGCATTTTGTTTAAAACTTTGAGGTTCTTTAAAATATGACGATCGAGTTATTGAATAGTGTCATCTATTAAATAAATGTTTTTTCTAATTGCCTTTTATAGCCTGTTTTAGAATTTATAATCCCTTTTTCCTGTCTATTATAATGATTAATAAACTTCCGGTCTCTGCTTATAACCGTAGGGGACGGCGGCTCGTAAAATTTTGGTTCCACTGATCAGAGTCTGTCTGTTCTGAATTCAAGAACATTTTTCAGTCCTGAGATTGTTTTTAAAGTTTGCGCGATCGAAGACTTTATTCTGCAGGAATTTTGTGTAAACTTGTGCCATAGGTAAACATTAAGGAATGGACGAGGACGTGCTACACAAAAATGCAGATCTATTAAAAAATTATTTCCAATAACTTTTTGTGACGCCATCAGTTTCCGAGATACCCGTTATTAATTGTTTAAATTGTTCAATACCTAGCCATTCTTTAAGTCCCGTAGATTCTCACTTGCATCTCGCAATGAACATGAAAATTTCATCTCGCGATGTAATGCCAACTCTGTTCTTTTTAAAATAAAATCAATGGTATACAAAACAAACACACACAAACTACACAAATCGGGCACATCAGATAATCTAGTTAGAAGCGGTTAGATAATTAAATTTCACAAAAAAAACACAAAAAGTACATTTGGTAAGCAGCAAAGTAAAATGAATTATAAATGTAAAAATTTGATGTGTTACACTCACATGACCTTCTCTACTCTTGTACAAACTATTTTTACAAATGCTTATTCTCCATATGCTTCATGTTAATCGAGATATCAAGATGTTAATCTTATTGCTAATTTTCTTGTAGATGCAAGGGGAATTGGTAGGTTTTAAGCGTTAGTCACATATTTTAAGAGCTGGTTGCTATGTGGATTATTCCATTCTCTTTGCATTACCAGGATAAAAAAATGAATAATGAATTCCCATTTGAGAAAAAGTATAAGTATTGGACAATTTAAGGGAATTACAAGCAATATCTCGAAAATGGTTCACTCAACAAAAAAATGTATATGACATAAATTGTGTGTTTTAACGTGATCTACATTTTTTGTGTAGTAAAACTTTGTCTATATCTTATGGTTTACCAGTTATGCAAAAGTCGTTCACAATGAGGAATACTTTTGGAGACATTCCCAGAAAATTCAAGATATAAATTTTATTTGACATGAAAATATCTTAAATATATGATATTTTAAGCTATAATCGTTAGAGCCATTTTTGAGAAAATTAAAATTTTCGCAAAATGTTCCATGTAAAGGGTAATCTGGGATAGGGGATTTTCTTTAAAACCTTCGTGTTACATCTCTGGAAGATACTGAACCCAAATACCAAGTTTGGTGTTTATCCGACTGTTCGTTTCTGAGTTATGCTGTTCACAGACAGACAGACACACAGATATGTTTCCAAAAATGTTATTTATTCAGGAGGCCTCAAAACACGTATTTCCGGTGAAATCTCGGTATCGAATTTTTGGGTGGAATGCAATACATCCCCTACTTACTAAACGTATTAGAGAAAGTAAAAATGCATTTAGATCCACTACATTTAACAGTAATATAAACTCTGAGGTTAATGAAACAGAACTAACTTTTACCGGCTGAGGAGAGTTGCTTTTAGGTCAGAGTTTATAAAAACATAACGGAGTACATTAGAGTTGCTGAAATAAACAGACGATAAACGTAAGCTCGTTATGTGTTAGCTACGGAAATTGTTTGAGGACATTGGCATTGTCTGTCTGTATACAGGATACCTGAAAAATAAGTGATCATATTCCGCAGATGCTAATTTTGACTATACAAATTCTTGTACACAACAATGCAACGGCTGCCACAGTAGCCATGATTCCCAATTTAAAAATTGTGAATATATCACTTTTTTGGAAACACATAAATTGTTTAGAAATTATAAAGAAATATGGAAAATGTATTTAGGCCAATTACAACTTACCATTACATAAAGCAGAACGACATGGATATAATATATTTGGCCGACCGTAAAATTTAAATTTTGGTGTGGTAAGAATACGGACGACAAAGATGAAATGTTGGAAGAATTTATAGCTCAGTTAGGACTTGTCATTCTGAATCGAAACAATAATTTCGACTTTTCAAAACAGAGTGGGTGTTACCGAAAATATAGATATCACTCTGTTCTCAATAACGACAAAATACAAAATAAGCAACTAGAAAGTGGGTCAAGCTCTGACTACATGGGATCTGAATATTATATACTGCAATTATAACACAATTAGAGGAAATACGAATTATGAAAGTAGAGGTGATTAGTTATTTAATTTTAAGAAAGAAACTTTTCAAAAAACGAGAGAACAGTTCAAAATCTTAAAACTAAATTACCAAGCATACTCGGTATATGTGTATGCAAAAATCTTAAAGGTAGAAATTAAAAATGTCACGAATAAAACTGTTACTAAAATGAAACTTTTTTCTAAAGAATTTAGACGGATAAACTTCAAAAAGCCAGATCATTAACCAGAAAATTAAGCAAATATAATATTAGAAATCAATTATATTTGCCGAAAAGGAGTATAACTTGAAAAAATACCAGGAAGAAAAAAAACATGTAAGTTTAGTTGCAGAAATAAAGGGAAAATATTGACAGTCATTTGTGGAAACTAAATTAAGTAAGATGTTTGGGGCTTATCCTATACAATTATAAGAAAAAATAGAAAATCAGAATCAATTACCACTATAGATCTAGTAAATGGAAATATGACCAACAACTGGCAAAATTCAACGTCATTGTTACTTGAGACATTATTACCTGATGATGGAGATGAAACAAACGAAGCTGAAAGCATAAGAAGACGAGCAGAAATGAGAATTGGATATAACAATAGTAATATTATGATTCCCTTTCACTTTACAGAAGTTAAGCGTCCGGGTGAGATCAAATCATAAATGGGGTTTTATATAACGCAAGAGATGAAATTATACCCTTTTACATCAATTATACAATGATTGATTGTGGCCAGGTAAATTTTCTGACATTTGGAAAGAAGAAAGAGCGGTACTACTCAGGAAAGGAATGGATAAGGATCCTAAGCAACGCAAATCATATCGGCCAATATGTTTACTAAATACAATGGGGAAAAGTTTGAGGAGTACAAAATAATTCAAGAATTTAGAAACATCATTGGTATGAATAATAAACAATTTGGCTTTAGGGAAAGAGTATCAAGGGAGGACGCTGTGAATGAAGTAAGAAAAATTATGTTATTAGAGATTTACTTATAGAGAGTTTGATAATGTATGGTGCCCATACCTTTTTAGAAAGTTATGAAGAAAAATTATCCAGACTATTTATAAAATCTTGTATGATTATGTACTGTGAAAATTGAAAATATTTTATAAAAGAAATAAATTATACATTTAAAAAAATATATCTAAGGGGTTGTCCCCAATGCTCTGTCCTGAGACCCATTTTTTGGGATATTCTAATGGATACCCTTATATAAGAGATAGAAAGGAACAGCAGGATATTAAATACGGTTGCCTATGAGGATGATTTAATATTTACGATATACGGACAAAGTATACAGGAAATAAAAACTAAAGTAAGCAAGCTAATGGACATACTGAATGATTGATGTAAAATGTCAAAATTGTGTTTATGTTGTTCAAAGGTGTGTTAAAAACGGATCCAATAATAAAAGTAGCAAACAATAATAATATTATAATAAAGAAAGAAAGGAAGGAAGGAAGAGACTTCGAAAAAATTAAACTGCTCAAGAGACCGGCCACTTTTAGTTTGACGGATTGTATATTTTGTTTTTTGTTTCAATTATATGTTTTTCTCTTTTAGCTTAGATATTTTTTATTTCTTAGAAGGATTTTCTGTATTTTTTCGTTCTCCATAGAGACCTTACTCCTTTAGACGCTGTCTATATTCACTTATATTTATGTTGACGTTTATTTTCAAAATATGCTTGCTTCTGAATTTGTCCAGGTCTCTCTATCAAATGAGCAATACGAAACAGTAAGCGTATGAAATGTCGTCCGTTACAGTACTGTTGCCGAAAATCCATTTGGCTTTAGAAAACAAAGTTTAGATATTCGTTTGTTGACATCATGCTGGCGGCGTCGTCGCCGCGTGGATAGACCGTTCGCCTTTCACCAAAGCAACCCGCGTTCAAATCCCAGGATTTGTGTTGGACCCAAGCGGCGTCTGAGCGGCGTCCTAGTCCTCCGGTTTTCCCCGCCATTTATTCCACCAATTGCTCCATCATCGCCTTTCCTTTCATTCATCTCACCGCCATTTTATATCATCTACTTCCTCGCTCGCATACCAGCTTCGGGCTGATCACTCATCCTGGATGTTCTCTCTGATCCGTAGTCTGTGCTTCCTGACAAGCGTCTAACCCCAGGCACCCGCTTGTAAGCCCTGGGGGGTGTAAGCCCTGCCAACGGGGAGGGTAAACATAGAAATAAAAAATAGTAATATCATGCTAACACAGGATCTGCAAGGAAAGTTTATTCCCTAATTTGTTTTATCGATACTTTGATTCGGGATAACGTGACCTCGATAAGTATGGTATGTAAAAGAAGATGGAAAACCCATTTAGAAATTGCTATATTTGGGAGTTCTTATCAGCATGCACCAAAGAAGTTCAATATAAAAATGTGTTACAGTCACACGACTATCTCACAAAAGTTTATTTTCTTGTCTACTTCATTTTAACTGAGAAAACCTTTTCGGAAATAGTTACATTAAATTTTTCGTTGAATAAATATATATATATACAAAGGGAATAGCCATAGTAACTTTTTTACAAATGGACGCTATATGCTGGCCTTAAATAGCCATATTCTTTCACCGCCATCGCGAGAAACAACTGAAAATCGACAGACTTGGTAAGATTAGCTAAGTATTGAACAATTCGAACTGTTCTACATTTCTTGTAGAGTGCATTTTCGTCTATGGCTTAAGTTTACCAGTTAACAAAGCTTATACAAAATTCCTTCAGATTGAACAGACTTCACAGGATATTCCCAGAAAATTCAAGATATAGATTTTATTATTCATATAAATATCTTTAATATGTCAAATTTGGATCAAAGTCGTTAGGCATTTTTTAAAAAATAAAAAATGCCAAAGAATATCCCGTGGGAAGAGTAGCTTGGGGCGAGGACTTTGAAATTCCCCTTGAAAATATTCATGTCGCATCTTTGGAGCGTATTGAACCTAAATATCAAGTTTAGTATTTATCCGACGTTTTTTTTTAGTTATGGTGTTCACAGACACACAAACAGATGAACTTGTTTTCTAAAAACTTTTCCTGCGTTCAGAGTGCCACAAAACATTTATTTCCAGCGAAATCTGGACATGGAATTTGTAGGTGGAGTACTAAAATACTTCCCTTACTTACTGTTCGTAATGGGGAAAGTAACAAGAGCTGATTTAAATTCCAACATTTACCTTGTAAAATTAATGCGTACGAAATAGAAACGTTAAAGCGTTCTTCACTGTGTTTTGCAGACACTAAGATCTGTAGCATTAAACACGCTTATTCTTGTGAGCAATTTATTACTGAATAAGGCAGCTTAGAGAATGTAGAATCATGTACCCTCATTTAAAGGAATGGCACATTGATAAAATTTTACCTCTCCAGTGATAGTTCTGTGGAATTAACTCTACTTCATTACATTTTTATTTTTATTCCAAAAATTAAAGGAGTAGCTTAAACTAAATAAGCACACTAGTTTCACGAAAGTACTGCATTCGTGCCTAGTTACGATGCTTCTGCCTTTTATGAACACTTTTACAAAACTTAATTTTGTATAATATCCTTAATGCATATTTTACTTGTATTTAAGGGTTTTACAAAGCCTTAAACTGTTCAAAACAGTATATTTAATGTACAGTTATCTTTTACTGTAGATACATCCTAATATTTAATCGTTTTTTCACTCTTGGCATTACCATGAGAAACGAGTCAATGACGGCTTTAGCATGTCATGAGAGCACAAAGTATTTGAAAATACAAAATTAAAACAACAAATATCTCGGAAGAGCTTATGCTACAGAACAACTTATCTGGCATTAATTTTACGTTTTAATCAGGTCTATATTTTTTGTGAAGTAAGTCTTAGTCGCTCCCTTTCAGTTTATCAGTTTTAAAACCTGTACAAAATTCATTCGACTGGCCCGGTAACTCAGTTGGTATAGCACCTGTCCGGGTTCGATTCCCGGCTGGGGGTACGAATTTTTCTCTAGCCAAGATTATTCGTTATCCTCCCCAGAGTCTGGAAGTATGAATGAGATTGTGAATATGTGTATAATCTAATTATTAAAAACCAAATTGCAAAGAAACCCAACGGCAAGAGTTACACGAGTTAACATCATTCCCAATAGGCAATATGTTAAAAAAGGAAAGGCCGCCGATAAAACCAATGCAGTTAAAGGCGGGGTATAAATAGAACTAAAAAAAAACCATTTTGTTCATTATGTGAAGGACAGGCTATTCCCAGAAAATTCAAGAAATGCATTTAATTTATCCTACAAATATCTCAGATGTTTTAATCAAATTGTTAGAGCCATCTTTAAGACAATAAAAAATAAAAAAAGCATTTTTCCATGCAGTTGCTTGGGAATGGGGTTATTTTCTTGAAAATACCGGATTTACACCTCAAGTTTGGTATTAATCAGTTTTTCTTATCGAGTCTGATGTTTACATAAACCATATTCTCATTTTTACTTTCTTTACTACACACCTAGTAGGTATAGAAGGTGTTTCATTCCACCCAAAAATTTTATACCGAGATTTCACCGCAAATACACCCTTTAAGGCCCCCTGAATCCAAAACAAAAAACATTTTTAGAAAACGGCCTGTGGTTGTGTGCATAGCATAACTCAAAAACGAGCATAAACACCAAACTCGGTATTTAAATTCAATATCTTCCAAAGATGCTACATGAATTTTTCCAAGAACATCTCCGCACCACAAACTACCCTTTATATGGAACATTTTCCGAATTTTTTTATTTTCTACAAAAATGGCTAACGAGTTTGATTAAAATGCAATATATTAAAGATATTCAGATGAAACATAAAATTTATATCGTAAGTTTTCTGGAAATAGGCTTTGAAGTCCACTTCAGTCGGAAGAATTTTGTATAATCTTGTATAACTGGTAAACATTAAACGAGAGACGAAAACGTACCACACAAGAAATGGAGATGTCTTTAAAATACAGAATTCATCTCAAATAACTCCTTTTATGGCATAAGCCATTTCCGATATATCCGTTATTAATGGTTGGAATTGTTCAATACTTAGCCATTCTTTAAAGTCCAGTCGATTTTCGGTTGTCTCTTCTATGTCGCGCAAAGAGTATGGAATTTTAAGCCCAGAGTATAGCGAACAGTTCTAAAACATTTGACTATTCCTATACCCTTTGTATCTGTAACTAAATGTGTAATGCAGCCATTTCCGGAAAATGTTATGTCGATTAAAATAAGTAGATAGGAAAATAAACTTAGCAATAATTTGTATACCCACTAATAAATGATAGATGGTCCCTCAAAACATGTGTTTCTTGAAGCCTTGATATGGAATTTTTGTATGGCATACAATACTTCCTCTACCTACAATTGGTGCGTGTTAGCATAAAAAATTATCTACAGACCAATCGTTTGTGCCTTCTTAAAGTTTGGTGGGATTTCCTATTACGGTTTTACTTACAGCAGAACTACAGGGTGGCAAATTTGAAGTTATTTGATTAATATGTTAGCCGCTACTAAATATGTCAAAATGATTTGTATTAAAGAGACAACAGACTTGCATAAGAATACTCCATACATTAGTCATTCTGAGTGAAAGTTTGTAGCGGTTCCTCTTTGGCAGGACCCCACTAAGTTGATTATGGACGTTGGGAGATGATGGATCTGTATTACCTACCTCTAGGTCGTCTTGATGCCCGTACTCTTGTGATGTATCACGACGTTCTCGTAGACTGGAATCTGATGATCGTATATCTGTATTCTTGTGTGTGTGTTGGTATGTTGTAATTATTAATTTATAATTGTGCCACGGCTGCTGTATTTGTGTCGGAAAGCACATGTGTCTTTTGTCAGGGTCAGGTATGGAGAAGGCTAAAATATATTTGCACACACGTATTTTGTTAGCTATTTTACTTGTATTTTAGATAAACCACATGTAAGTATTCACAATTCACTATCACATTTGTCATGTTAAGATATGTATAACTGTTAGGCTTTAAATGCGTAATTTTAGCGTCTATTTTGAGGCAGTATTTTAACACTTAAATGATTTCAGTCTAATTATATAACATATAAAGTCAATAACAGCCCGCCTTAAAACAATATGTGTATGTAATAATATATAAAAAGTGTATATTACAGTCATTGTAAATGTTTATATTATTGTATACATGTGTAGTAATGTTATGTGAATGTATTACGTAATTTAATAATGTAGGAGCTGTGAGAATAATACGTTAAAAGTTCCTAACATTGAGGTAACCTTGAGGCAATAAAGAGTAATAAAGTTAATAACGCTACTAGTCATTATTGGAGCAACAATAATGTAAATTTTGTGACAGTTTATAAAATAGCCAATCAACAACTAGGAAAAGCTTTAGTTAAATGAAGGTATTCTATTGGACTAGGATTAGCCAATCAGAGACTTGAAATACAGAAATTTACACAGTTAGGCGCTAGAAATCAAGTTAGTTGCTTGTAGACAGCGCTCATAACTGGACGTGTTGTATGTAGACAGTGTTGCTAACGGGACGCGAGATGCGTCCTCGAGAGATTTAATACGTATTCGTGTGAGACGAAAATAGTTTACGTGTTAAAAAGTGCAAGTAATTAATAAAATAATCTCACAGCTCTCTATATCAGTGAAATGTTATTATAATCGTGTCAAGAATTAATAAAAAGTAGTGAAGTAAAAATTATAATCTGTGTAAGCCTACATTCTTCAGTCGCACCAAAACCCTACAAAGAGAAACATGTCTCTAACAATAATACTAACGCAGCAGAGCGAAATATAAATATATAATATTTAAAGAAACAGCCAAAAACTACAAAGTTAATATTTTTAAACTTGGGGCGAAGGCTACCTGTGTACCATACGTGCGCTTGCTACTACTTCAAGTTAGGCTCCCCAGCAGTTGAACTACAATACAATTCCTAGTTCAAATTGGCTTTCCATACGTGAAGCAAACATCTTCTTCAAATTGGCTCCCAAAGCGTGGGGCAAATAACAATAAACTTCTTCCATTTAGAGACGAGCTTATACACTACCTTCCTACTCGAAGTCTGACAAGCTTCTGTTAGCGTTCCCTCCAACCGTTCTTCTTAACGTACGTATTTGAATTATAGGCATGTATCAATGTACCTGATTGGTGCTACTATCCAATAACAGTGTGTGTGTGTGTGTTTGTGTGTGTGTGTGTGTTTACAGACTTCCAGTGTCTTAATTATGAATCCAAGGTTCGTTACATACTTACGTAGATACTACTGCATTTCTCGTAATTTTTATTATTATTTTTATAGTTAACAATGACCTTTCCCTCTCGTATTATATTTTACATGTTATAACGTTATATACTTATTCTCTACCATGTGTACGTTTTGCATATACGTGTTTTTAACATCCTCTTAATTATTATACCTAGAATATTAGCAAAATAAAATAACATGTAAAACTCAGAACAAAAAATATTAAACAAAGAAATTATTAATGTGTTGATGCTGAGAAGCTGTGAATTAGATACCTTATTACATTAATGAATTATCGTATTAGTTTGTCCGTTGTCCAAATGTTGCTTCAAGTTGCTGTAGTATTGATGGACAGAAACAGTTATCTGAAAATCTTTAAGTTCATAATAAGTCATGTTATACCTTTTTCTATTTTATTTGGAATTGTATATATTTGGCAAAATATAAGTTTATGATTTGGGTCCACGTTCTTAATTAATAAAACCAACTCAACAGAACCTTCTTTGCTAAAATTCAGTAAGAAATATGAAGTTATACCTGTGTTCTATGATGCAGAAATATTGCTTACACGAAACCAACTTATTGATTTATAACACGGAATGTTATTGAGTGCTAAACGTGAAATTCCATAGCCAACATCAATGTTTGTATTTTATTGAATACCGTCTTTATGAAGCTCCGCGCATTTCTCACTCTATTTTGTAGTCTCGTCCAAATTTAATCATGGAATTCAGCGGCAGGAGTGAATACCGCGGAATAGCAGATTGTGTGAGACGATGAGCTGCTTTTAATTAATCTTTCCTACCATCACAGTTCCATATATATACTAGGCTTTACTCGCTACGTTTGTTTTTCAGGTATATTGATTCACAGTAGTCATATCCATGTAATGAGCGACTGTATAAACAGTGCACCTACGTTTGCTGCAGCTAGCAGATAGCGAATTTATAACAATCTAAATTTAGGAATGGAAACTTTCGTTCATAAAGGAATATAGAATTTTTTATTTGTATTCCAAAAATATACTAGATTGAGAATAAAGTCGTCATTAAAGAGGAAATAACTGAACAAATATCTACCTTCAAATATCTGGGTTCCGAAATATGAATAAATAACTAAAATAAGGTTATTGGAGAAAAAATTTAAATATTTAATCAAATAAACTGTTGCATTAAAAGAGATTTTACGAAAAATATGAGAAGAGGTGTTAAATTAAAGCCATATGACTTGGTATCAAAGCCAGCGCTAAAATATGTAACAGAAACCTGGGTATTAAAACAAAAGAGAAAAATCAAGTTCGGAAGCACCACAGGTGAAGTTTCTAAGATCTGCATTAATAGTAACAAAACGCAGACTAAGAAATGCGGATATCAGAGAAAGCAACTAGAAGAACATATAGTCGAGGAAATAGACAAATACTACAAAAAAGCTGATGTGCTGCACTCACATGACTTTCTCTACTCTTCTACAAACCATTTTTACAAACGCCTATTCTCCATCCACTTCATGTTAATCGAGATAAACATTTGCATAATCTTATTGATAATTTCCTTGTAGGTTCAAGGGGAATATGGTAGGGTTTAAGCGACAGTCAAATGTTGTAAGAGCTGGTTGCTATGTGGAGCATTTCATTCTCTTTGCATGCGCAGAACATAAAAAAAAAAATAATGAATTGAAACGAATAGCAAGGAATATCTCGGAAATAGATAGTAAAATTTTGTTTCTCTCTTACGATTTATCAGTTATGCAAGAGTCATTCTCAAAAAATTGAAGATAAACATTTCATTTGCCATGAAAATATCTTAAACCTATTAAATTATAACCAAAATCGTTGAGCCATTTTTAGAAAATCAAATATTTCGAAAAATTCTCCATGTAAAGGGTAGTCTGTGATAGGGGATTATCTTGAAAAATCATCCTTTCGCATTCTTGGAAGATACTAAACTCAAATAGGAAGTTTGCCATTTATCCAACTTCTCGTTTTTTACTTATGCTCTTTACAGACTGACAGACAGACAGACACACACACACATACACACACACACACTCACACAGACATGCTTCCAAAAATGCTTTATTGGATTCAGAGCACCTCAAAACATGTATTTCCGTGAAATCTCGATATGAATTTTTGGGTGGAATGCAATACTTCCCCTGTAGTAGAGAAAGTAAAAATGGAAGGATCATATATTGAGAATGGCTCCTTTAAAGTTTCCCAGACAAGTATTGTTTTATAGACAATTTGGTAACAGAAGAATTGGCCGCTGCCCGAAAAGCATAGTGGGCTCAATTTGAAAATTAGCCTCGGAACAAGTCATCTAGCCTAAACCGTGTTTTGGAAGAAGAAGAAGAAGAAGAAGAAGAAGAAGAAAAAGGAGAAGGAGAAGAAGAAGAGGAAGAATATACTGCTTGTAGTTGTGGTTTTAGCCTTTTTATAGTACTTGAGTTTCACATAATGTGCATTTAATAATGCACGTTATGTTTCAAAGAACAACACACCGCTGCATAATTTAATACGTTCTGCACGTGTATTCATACTATTTTTTCGGCAATAGTGAATAACAGAAACAGTACTTAATACAAAGCTAAAACGAATAATATGGAGTAGCGTAGAGTATTCATTGGACTTACACATTTTACACGTTCAAACACATACATCGCATCGGTCAGATGAAACCGTACGTGCTTATATAAAACACTGTAGTCCATACGTTTCAGTCTATATTCATTACACTGAATTAATGATATTTTATAACAATTGTAAAGAAAATAAAATAAAACAAAGGAACTAACAACAAAAATCACACCAACCAAACGGGAGAAGAAGAACCTGTTTACAAGCACACACTATCATTTACAAAACAAGCAAATATCCGCCCCTAAACCAATGAACCTCCCCCTTCCACCCTTTTCCCTCCTTACATTCCTATCTGAGCTACATAACCGTTTGTAAAAACGCACCAATCGCCTCCCCCTCCTCCCTAGGTCCAACTGTAACAGTCTCTTTGAGTTAACACATGAATCTGGTAGACACTTTCTCCTTAGCTGTTCTGTCTTATACAATGCGCCAGAAAATTGTAGCTTATGTGTGTGCATTGTCGCGTTGAACACATTATTGCTGTGTAGAATGACATTCTTGAACTAATCATTTTGATTGGGAGTTTGAATTTACGTCCGACATGGCATCTCCCTCCCATCTTCTCAGTCTGGTGGCGCCACTAGTAGAGTCAGTCTTATGTGTCTCTTCAGAGTGAGTGGTTTGTGTATGTAGCGTGCGTGGTCTGTGTGCGTGCGTGCTGTGTGTACAATGTAGAGGCACCAAGTCAACTTTAATCAACCATAGGTAATGTGTTAAATGTGTATTTATGTTATGAATATCCCACACCTGCTTTAGATTTGTGCAGCAAGTTCCTGGAATCTCTCGTTTGCCTCTGCCATTACATCCCCCAATGTTTATGCCGGAGTAACTAAATTTAATATCTAGCTGCAAAACCTTTATGGCCTCGCCCGGTATATAAAAATATGAACACAAGTTTCTTCCTCTCTACACCAGGGACAGATTATTATGCATTCTTCGTTAATAAATGTGATCGCTCGTCGTGATCCCAGTCTGAGGCAAGCAAGTCCTTGTTTGTTGACTCTATTTCCGGACAACATATATTGTCAATTACCAGGTGAGTCAGCTGCGCCTATTTATTTTTTGAATTTATGCAACGTGCTAAGCGACATATGTGACTTACGCCCTTTTTGAATTCCTTATAATGGCTGATTTGCATAACACTTTATAGAGGAAGGATAGATAATTCAGTGCACATGTGTTTTACGGGACGAATGCAATCGTCATGTATGTCGATTTAAAAAAACATCCCACCCTAACATTCGCAGCTGCAGCAGCAATTTTAGCTGATTTTACAAACCTTTATTCTTTAGCATACATTCCCACACACCTTTGAAAACGCCCTTGAAGAAACAACTTATCACAGGCATCGGTTGAGAGAACTATTTGTAAACAAAATGGCATATCTACGCAGTGCGACCAATTGGATTTAAGCCGTCAGCCAACAAAAGGTTCACAGTACAGCCTTTGCAAAAAATGCTAAGTATTAGATAGATCATTTCTATTCTGTCATAAGCTATGGCATATTTCAGTTCATACAGGAACTGTAATGACTTACGCAGTCTCTTTATATGAATTAAAACTACCAAACCCGAGTTCAAAACACTGTATGAAGCTGCAAAAAGCGTGTAGAGATTCGAGCTGGGGTCAAGTTCTGCGATTACTAATTCGCATAGGAACCTAAGCTCGCAAGGTAGCATTAGCCGAATGGTATTATCATGGTTGCTTTAACACTGTCCCATTTCAGTTCGGTTCAAATCCTTCGGGTTAAGTTCAAACTTTTTATTACCTTTTGTTTTATCTCTTTCGTCTATAATTTGATATTATGATACAAATAGCATTTTTGATAACATAAGTGTGTACAGAGTAGAATAATCGCCATGTTTTCTACTGCAAAGCCCAAAACATCTACGGGCACTCATACGCGAAGAATGCAGGATTACACCGTGCATGTCACAGCATGCACGGTCTCTCAGGCAACGTTACAAATGTGCACTGATGAAGGGTGTCATCATTTTGAACATTTACTTCGTTGATGAAATCCACGATCTTTAACAATCTATTATTCTGTTTACCCGTGAACTTAGCACATTTACAATTGCTTAGTCAATAGAAGAAGTGAAATGTAAGGTTTAAACATGAAACAAAAACTGTTAGATTTAATATTGTCGGTATCCGCCCAAAAGGATGAAAGCTAACTACGTAACACGCTTAAAACACCAGATACGCTACAGATTATTACGGTAAACATGATACACAAATATCTGCTTGTAATTGTTGTGTCTTTGGCTCACAGGAGAACATATAACAAAAACAAATAAGTTAGTATACTAAAATACAGAAAATAAACACAAGGAGGAAGAAAAAAAAGAACCAAAACAATTTGATGTTTGTTTTAGATTCGAACCTCCAAAGCTAGCATTTGCTTCAACATATTCCGGCAGTTAACCCACTTGACTAACTCACTCTCTCCCGCTCTTTGGGAGAACATTCCTCTACCTCCTTGCAAGCGTTATATCCACGAACAGCCGCCTTTTAAAAAGCCTTTTGCAGTTCCTTGATTCTCATTCAGATATTTAATCATTAATTCTAGTTGCGTATAGTACCCAATTGAAGAGTAGAGCTTGAAGTAGATTATTTGTGTTGGTAGTTGGAAGATGCTTCATGTTTATCTGCACAACGAATGGAAGCCAATTCGTCGCGGTCACTTCGTGTTATCTTTTACTGGGCGCCTGTTATTGTATTACTACTTTGAATGTTGGGTTCATTGTCCTCCGGCTAGCTATTGTTTCTCGGTCAAGCACATCTCTTGAACAGGGTGTGTAAACGGAAGGGATTTGTTACTCAAACATAACACTGATAAAAGAATTTGTTTTTACACTTTTATTACCGTCACAATTAATTAAGTTCACATATTGACTCTTGATACACGCCAGACTGAAACTGTTATATTTTCTAATATAACTATAATCACTTATTTACTGCACATTATTAATTTGCGTGTTTCACATTTATAACAAACTTTAAGACGCGAGAGATTCTGTAGAATTGCGTAACGTGTACTTTATGTATGCTTCCGTTGAACTACGCGACGTATAACTCACGAATACTTATGTTGAACTGATCGACGTATTACACGCGAATGCTTCTGTTGGACTGACGAAATCTGCCTCTGACTTTAGCTTTTTATACTCCCACATCCCGATATGCCTAAAGATTATAACCGAGCTGTTATTGGTTAATAAAACGCGCCAAAATTAGCGTCTATTTTTATATCCAATCAAAATTACGAACACAGATGCTCTAAGGAAGATATTCCCTCCATTTCTACAGAAAAGCGCGCCAATCTGACGTCATTTGTATGTCTCTTCTAATTTTTAAACAACTCACCCCCTCGCTCATTGTTGCTCGCTCTTATTGTCAGTTTCAGTGAGGCCGTGTAAACTTATTTCCTAACAATGCTTATAATTAACAAACATCTCAAATCAATGTCATACAATAATGCTTATTTACACTACAATCACTCTGGCATTTACATTATTGTGATACAAATTACTGCCACAAGCTACAATAACAGTTTATTTGCTAAAAGGGTAAATGTAAAGGGTAGTCTGGGGTGGGGGAATTTTCTTCAAAACCTTCTTGTCGCATCTCTGGAAGATACTGAACCTAAATACCAAGTTTGGTGTTTATCCGACTCTTCGTTTCTGAGTTATACTGTTCACAGGCACACAGACAGACACACACACAGACACACACACGGACATGTTTCCAAAAATGCTTTTTTTTGGATTCAGGGATCTCAAAACATATATTTCCGGTGAAATCTCGGTATCGTATTTTTGGGTGGAATGCAATACTTCCCCTACTTACTATACGTAGTAGAGAAAGTAAAAATGCCGCAGTTTGCCATACTAACATCTGTTGCACATGCTGGTTCCAGTATCAAGAAATTAAATTAAACTGAGCTTTATTTATGGACACACTTTAACAGCTGTGGTCCTTAGCAGACCATACTATATTGTGCGTGAAAGACGATAATTTGGTCAGAGGCCTCTTTATCAGGGTTGAGGATCTTTTACATGCCGTAAATCTACGACACGGGGCCATCGGCTTTACTTCCCTTCCGAAGAAAGCTGTGCTAAGGATTTTTACGCCCGAAAAAATCCATCGCCCTCCGCCGGGTTTGAACTCGTGACCTCGGGAACCAGAAGCTAGCATGGTAACCACTACATCACGGATAGCAAGGTCGCCAGCATTAACCTTGATGACGAAATGGCAATCGATTATCCATGCCTGGTTGTTGACCTTAAAATAAAATTTGATGTGTTACATTTACATGACTTTCTCTAATCTGTATCGCATATTATTGAATAACAACTTATTCTTACAAAAATTTAGTCTCATATTTATTTCATTTTATTCGAGACAAACCTTTCCGGGAATACCTGCATTACGCATTTCGTTATAGATACAAAGGGAACAGCAATAGCCAATTTTTACTTTCTCTACTACGTATAGTAAGTAGGGGAAGTATTGCATTCCACCCAAAAATTCGATACCGAGATTTCACCGGAAATACATGTTTTGAGACCTCCTGAATCCACAAAAAGCATTTTTGGAAACATGTCCGTGTGTGTGTCTGTGTGTGTGTGTGTGTGTGTGTGTGTCTGTGTGTGTGTGTGTGTGTGTCTGTGTGTGTGTGTCTGTGAACAGCATAACTCAAAAACGAACAATCGGATAAACACCAAACTTGGTATTTAGGTTCAGTATCTTCCAAGGATGTGACACGAAGGTTTTCAAGAAAATCCCCCCACCCCAGAGTACCCTTTACATGGAAGATTTTTCGAAAATTTTAATTTTCTCAAAAATGGCTCTAACGATTTTGATTAAAATATCATATGTTTAAGGTATTTTTATGACAAATAAAATGTATATCTTGAATTTCCTGGGAATGTCTCCAAAAGTATTCTTTATTGTGAACGACTTTCGCATAACTGGTAAACCATAAGAGATAGACAAAATTTTACTACACAAAAAATGTAGATCGCATTAAAATACACAATTTATGTCATATACATTTTTTTAGTTGAGTGAACCATTTTCGAGATATTGCTTGTTATTTCCTTAAATTTTCCAATACTTATACTTTTTCTCAAATTCGTTATTCAATTTTTTATGCCCTGGATATGCAAACAGAATAGAATGCGCCACATAGCAACCAGCGTTAAAATATTTGACTAGTGCTTAAAACCTACCATATTTCCCTTGCATCCACATGAACATTACCAATAAGATTCACATCTCGATATCTCGATTAACATGAAGCATATTGAGAATAAGCGTTTGTAAAAATAGCTTGTATAAGAGTAGAGAAAGTCATGTGAGTGTAACACATCAGATTTTTTTAGAAATGGACGTTATACAGTGGCCTTAATATTCCATACTCTTTCCATGGCATTGCGAGAAACAATTGAAAATCGACAGTACCTTAAAATAATGGTCAAATGTTGAGAAATTCGAACAATTAATGGCGGATATCTCGGAAATGGCTTATGACAATAATAAGTTATGTGAAATAAACTGTGTTCTAAATAAATCTACATCATTTGTGTAGTGCGTATTCGTTTATCGCTTAACGCTTACCAGTTATACAAGATTATACAAAATTCCTTTCAAATGATGACTTCTTATGCTATTTCTAGAAAATTCAAGATAAGTTTTATTTGTCGTGTAAATATGTTTAATACACGATGATTTAATAAAAATTGTAACAGCCATTTTGTAGAAAATAAAAAATTTCGAAAAATGTTCATGTAAATGGTAGTTTGGGGTGGAGGATTTTCTTAAAAAAATATTCCTGTCGTAACTTAGGAAGGTACTGCACTTAAATACCAATTTTAGTATTTATCCAGTTTTGTTTTTGAGTTATGGTGTGCACACACACACACACACATACATACACACGGACATTTTTCTAAGTGCCTTTTGGCCCTCAAAACAGATATTTCCAGTGAAATATCTGTAAATAATTTTTACTTACTTTACTTAATATACATAGTAGACAAAATAAAAATCAATATTTTGTAGCTCGTATGTAAACATTAAGAAACAAATAGGAAGTAAGTTCTCAGATAAGATTTAAACGGTAAAACTAACCATGAAATGTGATTATATCTCATATCTGCAATAACGAACATATTAAAGGTTATAAGGTTTTATATAGTTCATGCATATACGTGCAGTAAAATCGACCAAACACGTAGGTGGGTTAGGTAAACAGCACTGGGTGCAGTAAACTCAACTTTTCATCCTAACAGCAAGAACGGAACGTGGGTCAGAAAACACTATCGCCGAAAAAAGCAATGCGATAAACGTTTGTTATGTTGCACTCGCTTGTGATTTCATCTGTAAAACGAATGAGTATTGCTTGGGTTACCGTGTACTTGAGGGCTAACTAAATAAAACTGAATGAGCTGGGAGGGATACAGAGCGGTATCAGTGACCCATACATCATAAGGCTGACTCTGCTATAGTGTTGCCAACATTTCTTCCGCGGGTGCATCGCAGGATGCAGTTCACATTTCATTTTGTGGGCGGAGATAAGCGAAGCAAATGCACTTGGCTCTCGTCGATAAGCACTATCCCCCCGCCCTACGTTCAGTGGATATCCATCGACTAGCAATACGACTACGAAAACAACAACATATAACCTGATACTCAATACAAGTGATCTTTTGCTTGGAAAAACTATCGCTTAAAGGTGACCTAATTTTACCACAAGATTGCAAGGGGTTCCAGTTTGAGTTTTACTTCAGACGTTGTTGAAGTCCCTCTTTCATTGTGTTTCGTCTTATTTAAGACGTTATATCCGCATTTGTTGTCTTTTCACTTTCTCACTACGTATAATAAGTAGGTGAAGTATTGCATTCCACCGAAAAATTCGACACCGAGATTTCACCGGAAATACATGTTTTGAGGTGCACTGAATGCATATAATGCATTTTTGGAATCATGTCCGTGTGTGTGTCTGTGAACAGCATAACTCAGAAACGAACAGTCGGTTCAACACCAAACTTGGTATTTAGGTTCAGCATCTTCCAGAGATGCGGCACGAAGGTTTTCAAGAAAATCCCCTCACTCCAGATTACCCTTTAAATGAATATTTTTTGAAAATTTTAATTTTCTCAAAAATGGCTTTAACGATTTTAATTAAAATATCATATATTTAAGATACTTTCATGACAAATAAATTGTACATCTTGAATTTTCTGGGAATATCTCCAAAAGTATTCTTCATTGTGAACGACTTTTGCATAAATGGTAAACCATAAGAGATAGACAAAATTTTACTACACCAAAAATATAGATAGTGTTAAAATGCACAATTTATGTAATATACATTTTTTTTATTGTTGAGTGAACCATTTTCGAGATATTGCTTGTTATTCCCTTAAATTTTCCAATACTTATACTTTTTCTCAAATGGAAATTCGTTATTCATGGAGAAACACATGGAGAATAAGCGTTTGCAAAAACAGTTTGTACAAGAGTAGAGAAAGTCATGTGAGTGTAACACATCAGATTTTTTCTTTCTTATCTAACAGTAAGTGGACTTTCTCTACTATATACTAGTAGGGAGAGAAGGTATTGCATCCCACCCAAAATTTCAATGCCGAGACTTCACAATTCCACAATAAATATATGTTTGAATTTCAACGCAATTGAACCGCATATACATGTTTTGAGGTTCCCTAAATTGAAAAAGTTTTAGAGAAAACAGAATGTATTGGAAATAAGCATTCCCCCAGAGTGATAATTGTTTGCGCTACCTAAGGTTAAAAGAAATGAACAAGGATTTAAAGCAGCTTTAAATAAAAGTAACAATTCATACAGCCCCAAAAGTATTCAATATATTAACATTCAAATTGTAGAAACGTATGTGTGTCTGTGAACAGCGTAACTCAAAAACGAAATCTCGTGCAAGTACTAAACTAGTTCGGTACCTTCCAAAGATGCAACACAAAGGTTTTCAAGAAAATCCTTCCTCCAACTACACTTTATATGTAAATACTTCGAAGTTTTTCATTTTATAAAAATGACTACAAAAATTTAGATTAAAATGCCGTATATTAAAAATATTTAGGTGATAAATAAAATCTATATCTTGAATTTTCAGGGAATAGCGTGTGAAAAACTGAAGCAGTGCGTTCTGTGTAGTTAAATATAAAATAATAACCACAGGGAAAATAAATATTAATAACAGTTCGGATAGTATTATTAAATAAGACAGGAAAGTATTACATGTAAAGCTAAAATGAGTTAAAAAGACAATGCCAGCAGCTCGCAGAAAACGGGGGTTGGTTTTCCCTTATTCTAACCGAGTGAGAAGAGAATACGCTTTGTTAGTGTACCGTTAGGTCGCATGAAAAGCACATGTGTAGAAAATATGATCAGTGCTCTAAAAGCCCCAGCATTCATAAGAAAGATGGCAGAAATCGTGCGATAGTGAATGCGGAGATAGGAAATTTCAAATAAAGTCACAGGAGAGTTTAGTAGACACTTCAAACGTTAAGCGTTAGACGAATATGTACTAACAAACATAAATATCTTTAAAACACAATTAACCTCAAATAACTTTTTTGTGGTACAATCCATTTACGATATATCTGTTATTAATGGTTAGAATTCTTTTAACGTCACTTATACCCCACCATTATCTTCAATGGTCTTATCGGCGGCTTTTCCTTTGGAACATACACTACGTGATCAAAAGTATCCGGACACCTGGCTGAAAATGACGTACAAGTTCGTAGCGCCTCCATCGGTAATGCTGGAAGTAAATATGGTGTTGGCCCACCCTTAGCCTTGATGATAGCATTCACTCTCACAGGCATACTTTTAATGAGGTGCTGGAAGGTTTCTTGGGGAATGGCAGTCCATTCTTCACGGAGTGCGGAACTGAGGAGGGATATCGATGTAGGTCGGTAAGGCCTGGCACAAAGTCTGCGTTCCAAAACATCCCAGAGGTGTTCTATATGATTCAAGTCCGGACTCTAGGCAGGCCAGTCCATTAGAGGGATGTTATTGTGGTGTAACCACTCCGCCACACCCCGTGCAGTATGAACAGGTGCTCGATCGATTTGAAAGATGCAATCGCCATCACCGAACTTCTCTTCAATAGTGGGAAGCAAGAAGGTGCTTAAAATATCAATGTAGATGTGCGCTGTGATCGTGCTACGCAAAACAACAAGGGGTGCAAGTCCCCTCCAGAAAAAACACCACCACACCATAACACCACCACCTCCGAATTTCACTGTTGGCACAACACACGCTCGGAGATGACGTTCACCGGGCATTCGCCATACACGCACCCTGCCATCGGATCGCACATTGTGTACTGTGATTCGACACTCCACACAACGTTTTGCCACTGTTCAATCGTGTAATGGTGACGCTCCTTACACCAAGCGAGGCATCGTTTGGCATTTTCCTGCGTGATATGTGGCTTATGAGCAGCCACTCGACCAAGGAATCCAAGGTTTCTCACCTCACGCCTAACTGTCATAGTATTTGGAGTGGATCCTGGTGCAGTTTGGAATTCCTTTGCGATGGTCTGGATAGATGTCTGCCTATTGCTCTTTACGACCATCTTCAAATGTCGGCGGTCTCTTGTCAGTCAACAGACGAGGTCGGCCTGTACGCTTTTGTGCTGTACATGTGCCTTCACGTTTCCACTTCACTATCACATCAGAAACAGTGGACCTAGGGATGTTTAGGAGTGTGGAAATCTCGCGTACAGACTACTGACACCCAATCACCTGACCACGTTCGAAGTCCGTGAGTTCCACGGAGCGTCCCGTTCTGCTGTTTCACGATGTCTAATGACTACTGAGGTCGCGGATAGTGAGTGCCAGGCAGTAGTTGGCAGCACAATGCATCTAAAATGAAAAACATATGTTTGTGGGAGTGTCCGGATACTTTGGGCCACATAGTGTATCATTTCCTATAGGCAGTGCTCTTAACTCGTATTCGCTTGTCGACTTTGGGTTTTATTCGTTAGATCACACACCCTTTAACACTCTCATTCATATTTCTAAACTCTGGGGAGAACAGAGAATAATGTTGTCCAGAGAAAAAATCCCACCCCAGGCGGTATTTGAACCGGATTCCCTCGCGAGGAAGGTACTCTACCAACTAAGCTAATAAGCTACCAGGTTCCATTTGGTTCGATTTGTTCAATACTTTGGCGCTATTTAAGTCCTGTCGATTTTCAATTGTTCCTCGCTATAGCATGGAAAGAGTATGGATTTCTAAGGCCAGCATATAGTGTCCAGCTTTTAAACATTTGACTGTCGCTGTTCTCTTTGTATCAGGAAATGTAAAGTAGGTATTTCTGCAGAGGTTTATCTCGATTAAACTGAAGTATATAGGAAAAAAGTCTGATATGTTTCACTCACATGACTTTCACTACTCTTGTACAAACTATTTTTAAAAAGCTTATTCTCCATCTACTTCATGTTAATCGAGATCAAAATCTGCAGACTCTATCTTATTGCTAATTTTCCTGTATGTGCAAAGGGAATATGGAAGGCTTTAAGCGATAGTCAAATCTTTTAAGAGCTGGTTGCTATGTGGAGTATTCCATTCCGTGTGAACTGCATAACTCAAAAACGAAAATTCGAATAAATACCAAGCTTGTTATTTAAGTTCAATATGTTCCAGAGATGCGACATGTAAGTTTTCAAGAAAATCCCCCGCCGCCCCAAACCACCCCTTACATGGAAAGTTTTTCGAAAATTTTTATTTTCTCTAAAACTGCTCTCACGATTTCGATTAAAGTATCATATGTTAAAGATATTTTTATGGCAAATAAAACGTATATCTTGAATTTTCTGGGGATGTCCCCAAAAGTTGTCTTCAATCTGAACGACTTTTGCATAACTGGTAAACCGCAAGAGTTAGACAAAATTTTGCTACATAAATAATGTAGATCTCGTTAAAACACACAATATATGCTATAAACATTTTTTTGTAAAGTGAACCATTTACGAGATATTCGTTGTTATTTCTATGAATTTTCCAATACATACACTTTTTCTCGAATGAGAATTCTTTGTTCTTTGTTTTATGTTCTTGACAGGCAAAGAGAATTATATTTTACACATAGCGACCAGTTCTAAAAATATTTTACTATTACTTAAGGCGTACTATGTTCCACTTGTTTTGTATTTGCAAGGGAAATATAGAAATACAGTAGCCTTTAAGCATAAGACATATCTCTTAATAGCTGGTTGCTATGTGCAGCACCATTCTGTTTGCCACAGATTAATACTCTTTGCATATCCAAAACAAAAAATAAATAAGGAATTCCCATTTAAGAAAAAGTATAAGAATTGGAAAATTTAAGGGAATAACAAGCAATATCTCGAAAATGGTTCACTCAATAAAAATGCATATGACAGAAGCTGTGTATTTTAACGCGATCTAAATTTTTAATGTAGTAAACTTTTGTCTATCTCTTATGGTTTACCAGTTGTGCAAAAGTCGTTTACAATGAAGAGTACTTTGGGAGACATCCTCAGAAAACTCAAGATATACATTTTAATTGTCACGAAAGTATCTTAAATATATGATACTTTATTCAAAATATTTAGAGCCATTTTTGAGAAAATTAAAGTTTTCGAAAAATGTTCCATGTAAAGGGTACTCTGGGGTGGGGAAATGTTCTTGAAAACCCTCGTGGCGCATCTCTGGAAGATGCTGAACCTAAATACCAAGTTTGGTGTTTATCCGACTGTTCGTTTCTGAGTTATGCTGTTCACAGACACACACACGGATGTGTTTCCAAAAATAGATTTTACTTTGTCTACTACATATAGTAAGTAGGGGAAGTATAGTATTACACCCAAAAATTCGATACCGTGATTTCACCGGAAATATATGTTTTGAGAACACCTGAATCCAAAAAAAAAACATTTTTGGAAACATGTCGGCGTGTGTGTCTGTATGTCTGTGAACAGCATAACTCAAAAACGAACAGTCGGATAAATACCAAAGTTAGTATTTAGCTTCAGTATCTTCCAGAGATGAGACACGAAGGTTTTCAAGAAAATCCACCCACTCCAGATTACCCTTTACATGGAACATTTTTCGAAAATGTTAATTTTCTCAAAAATTGCTGTAACAATTTTGATTAAAATATCATATGTTTAAGATATATTTTCATGACAAATAAAATGTATATCTCGAATTTTCTGGGAATGTCTCCAAAAGTATTCTTCATTGTGAACGACTTTTGCATAACTGGTAAACCATAAGAGATAGACATAATTTTACTACACAAATAATGTATATCGCGTTAAAATACACAATTTATGTCATATACATTTTTGTTGTTGAAGTGAATCATTTTCGAGATATTTCTTGTTATTCCCTTTAATTTTCCAATACTTATACTTTTTCTCAAATTTATTTTTTGTCCTGGACATGCAAAAAGAATGGAATAGTCCACATAGCAACCAACTCTTTAAAGATTTGACTGTCGCAATTCCCCTTGCACCTACAAGAAAATTATCAATAACATTAACATCTCGATTAACATGAAGTATATGGAGAGTAAGCGTTTGTAAAATAGTTTGTACAAAGGTAGAGAATGTCATGTGAGTGTAACACATGAGATTTTTTTCTCAAATGGGAATTCGTTATTCATTTTTTTTTGTCTTCGATATGCAAAGTGTATTAATCTGTGGCAAAGAGAATGATGCTGCACCTAGCAACCAGCTATTAAGAAATATGTCTATGCTTAAAGGCTACTGTATTTCTATATTGCCCTCTCAAATACAAAACGGGGGGAACATAGTACGCCTTTAGAGCTGGTCGCTATGTGTAAAATGTAATTCTCTTGCATGTCAATAGACTGTTTCTGTAAATGTTTATCTCGATTAATATGAAATAGATAGAGAATAAGAGCTTTTAAAAATAGTTTGTGCAAGAGTAGAGAAAGTCATGTGAGTATAACACATTAGATTTTTTTTGTATTGAGGTGGCCTCAAAACATATATTTCCGGTGAAATCTCGGTATCGAATTTTTGAGTGGAATGCACTACTTCCCCTACTTACTATACGTGGTAGAGAAAGTAAAAAGCTTTTGTAAGAATAATTTCTCGAGGCACTAATAAACAATAGAGGGCAGGTAGATGAAGTACCGCCTTGCACTCAAAATTTCGATATCGAGATTCTGTAGTAAATGCAGTTTCAGGTTACTTCGATAGCAAGATTCTGCAAGAAAGGAAACCTGAAGCGACCCATATTATATGCGTCGGGAAAATGATTTTAGAATCGGAAGAATTTGAAGCGACATTTGTTACGAGACTGTAATCCTTGGTAAAGGGTGCAGGCATAATGAATTGGGTTCTAAAACGATGCAGGTAGCAAGTAAATCCAAGGCAGAAGTGAGTCCGGAACAATGATGGACATCTACACGGAGAACCAAAAATCTACGAACCGGCTGCGCGGTGTTCTTTCTGTCCGTGTCCTCGGCGCTCCTTGCTGTCTGCCGCTATCATAGAAAGGCGCGGATGAAACCATACAACACCAAATTTATGAAAGGAGATGCTGAAACTGGCCACCGTCGTTGTCCATGCACTTTTGGCACTTCTTTAGGAAACTATCCATCACTTGCCGTAGTTCACGTCGAAAAATGGTGGCATTTCCTGGCGGATGTTTTGTTTTAATTCTTCCAGGATGTGTGGGTTTGTCTTCTACACTTTATGCTTTAAGTTAGCCCAGAGATAGAAATCGCGGGGTTTAGGTCGGGGGATCGAGGGGGTCACAAATTTCTACTAATTGTTCTATCCTCAAACACACCTTCAATTGTTCTCGTCTAAATATTGGTCCTATGAGCTGTTTTAGAGTCTTGTTGAAAAAGACAAAATCATGCTCCCTGTCTATTAATTCTCTAAAAATAGTGGACAAAATAGGACCCATTTTTTTCGAGTCAATAATTGACGCCCGTATATATGTGAATACAATTTTTCCTCCTGCCATTCTCTGCCATTCACAGGGCATATGAAAAGTCTGTCTTTGCTGGACAACATAATGTTTGAACCAAGCTTCCCACCTCCTAATGAACTCATAGTGTAAAGATCGAAGACAAAACGTTTACGACTGTACCACGGAAGCAATTAACTACTACTAAACAGGCAAAATTAAGAAGCAGGTCTTATATATCTATTTTCAGCACAACTTCTGCAAACAAAATTATTCTTCTGTGCGGCAGTAACATTCTTTTTCATAGCTCAAACATTTCTGAAGTGCGGTCTCAAATTACACGTGTAATTCACTCCATCGACACCAGAAAAGTCAACACATTCAGCGTTATTTGACGTAATGGAAAGATAGATTACCGAGACTCGCACCCCCTACCTGTTGCACAAACACTTAAATTGATTAAGTTAAACACATTTGAAAAATCTAACCACCTGGGCTTCGTGAACAAACTGAAACTTGAGCATGAAGCATGGATCTGTTTGTATTAGGAATGTAATTTCCCAAATTGAGGAAAGGAAGGCGCTAGAAGACTCAGTGTTTTAATTCAGCAGACGATTGATGGGGGAGGGGATGCTCACCAGTTGAAATCCTCCCTCGATCACTCGGGGAAGGGGCGTGCCGGTTGAAAGGGAACTGATTTCCTTCACAGGTGTATTGCTTTAAGTGTGATTTAATTTCGAGAAAAGGTGCAGCTGAATTCCAACTGCAGAATCCAACGCGAAGTGTTTCTGCAGAAATAATTCCCACTGTAAAACAACACTTCTACTTTCTCTACTACGTATAGTAAGTAGGGGAAGTATTGTATTCCACCCAAAAATTCGATACCTAGATTTCACCGGAAATATATGTTTTGAGACCTTTGAATCCAAAAAAAAGCAGTTTTGGAAACATGTCCGTGTGTGTGTGTGTGTCTGTGAACAGCATAACTCAGAAACGAACAGTCAGATAAACACCAAACTTGGTATTTAGGTTTAGTATCTTCCAGAGATGCGACACGAAGTTTTTCAAGAAAATCCCCTCACCCCAGATTACCCTTTACATGGAACTTTTTTCCAAAATTTTAATTTTCTCAAAAATGGCCCTAACGATTTTGATTAAAATATCATATCTTTAAGATATTTTCATGACAAATAAAATGTATATCTTGAATTTTCTGGGAATGTCTCCAAAAGTATTCTTCATTGTGGAAGACTTTTGTATAACTGGCTAACCATAAGAGATAGACAAAATTTTACTACACAAAAAATGTATATCGCATTAAAATACACAATTTACGTCATATACATTTTTTTGAGTGAGGCATTTTCGAGATATTGCTTGTTATTGCCTTAAATGTTTCAATACTTTCTCAAAAGGGAATTCGATATTCATTTTTTTGTCTTGGATATGCAAAGAGTATTAATCTGTGACAAAGAGAACGGTGCTGCACATAGCAACCAGCTATTTAGAGATATTTCTATGCTTAAAGGCTAGTGTATTTCTATATTGCCCTTGCAAATACAAAACAAGGGGAACATAGTACGCCTTAAACGATAGTCAAATATTTTTAGAACTGGTCGCTATGTGTAAAATGTAATTCTCTTTGTATGTCAAAAGATCGTTTCTGCAAATGTTTACAAGAGTAGAGAAAGTCATGCGAGTGTAACACATCAGATTTTTTAATTTACATGATGGTAAAGAAGGTGGACGCTGGCAAGCACTCTTGTGATTTTTTAAGTTTTTTTAAACGCTACAGTCGAATACTATTTTTGTATTTTAGAAGAAGTGATACAAAAAATATAGAAGGAAAGGAATAAAATCGAGATACAATGGCTGTTTAATTTCTCTCGACTGCGATAATAAATAAGTGAAACTTAGCTTTCAGGCTCTTTATTTCTTTAAAATCAACATCACGTTTTACAAAGTCACTTCGACGCTCGATTTTGTTACTGCCTTTGATGCACTATCACTTCCATGTTTCCCAGAATTGAACAAGGACGCACGAGTTTGGTCAAAATTAATGCAACCACAATGAAATTGTGTCATCCCTGCATATAATGAGCTTTGTAATTCAACTACAGTCGAGTAATATTCTGCTTTAGCTGGTGCATTTCACATTTCAATAATCCTGGCTTATCATCGTTATTTTTTCTGTTTTTGCCTCGGTTCGTTTTATAATGAGTGCTCTTGCATACTGTGAAAACATAAAGCTATCGTTGTTAATGAAAAGAGAAATATACTTATCTAGGCATAATGTTTACTAATGTTGCAAAGGTCCTGTTTTTGAAGTAAGTACCGCTAAACGTTTAAACAATAACAGAAAATTATAATACTTTATAATCATGCATTACCTTACATCTTACACTACTTCTCCATATAGTGACGCCCTTATTCAGACACTTGTAACGGGAAACGAGTTTTTGTATGACTTTGTCAAAGAGGAGCTTTCGTGTGTCTCACAATAGACGTCTTTGTTGATTGTCGCATTCCTGGGCAAGCTTTCAACCAGCAAAACACCTTGTCTGCCCAGAAAACCGTGCACATGATCTTGTGAGTGGATATCGTCTGTTTGAATTTCTTCTTCATGGGGGATGATTGTGTGCCTGAACTTCATGTATTGTTGCTTTGATTCAGGGGTGATGTGAGACAACCATGCATACCGCGTGAGAAAAATCAGTGCAACTGCAGATTGCTTGTTCTTGTGCTCATCAGCAAGAATTTTAGGAACCATCTTGAGTCAAATTTCCAAAATCCTAAGCTTTATGTCACAATGTTGTAGAGAAGTAACCTTAAAAATTGTGGTAAATGCCAAGACAATCTGTCCTCGCGGATATTTTCTTCCACAGTTTGTATCAGTCCATCCATGAGCATAGGCGGTCGGTCACTCCGAGGCTCATCATCCACATTTTCAGGATCTTCGTTAAATGCCTAACCCACTTCCTGAGCATTCTATCACTCATTATTATTTCCCCATAAATCTCGCACAATTCGCGATGAAAGTTTGCTGGCGTATCATTTCTCGCATTGAACAAACGAACCACTGATCTGAGTTCGCAGTCAGCGGGTCGTTTGATTGTTTCGAACATTTTGAAATCCTCTAAGAACAGGAAAACACAAAGTTGCGATCGCTCACAGCTTCGTCTCGGCTTCCTAATTAATGAGGAAGTGATCATATGTGCTCCAAATTGCGAATGCAGCCCTACAGCGGCAAAGAATTGAAACAATACTTATTTCAAAAACACACCACGTAAATGTCTGGAAACTGAGTTTAAATTAATTTCTGTTGTTCGGCTGACCATAGGAGCTAGTGTATTCTCTTAGCAAATGTGCTCATGTGTAGCCCCGAGGCGTTTCATTAATCTAACAAAGGTGTTTGGAGAATAGACTATTTTAAACAACTTTATTCAACACCACTTAGCTTAAGTACAAGCAAATTGTACAATGTCCGGTCTCTGTGTACGTATTTGCTTGTTTTTGTAAAAATATCAAGCTTTCATATTATCGTGAATGGAATGTTTTATTCCAAACGCTTTCACTGTTATAGTCTACAGTCTGGTGCATGGAAACGTGCCGATGCTTTTCATTTCTTGTAATATTTTACTTTACCTACCACCTACCTAGTAGGTAGAGAAGATATGAATTCCACCCAAAAATTTGATACCGGGATTTCATTGGAAGTACATGTTTGAGGTACATGTCTGAAAAGCATAACTCAAAAACGAAAAGTCGGATACATACAAAACTTGGTATTTAGGTTCAGCACTTTCCAAAGATGAGATGCGATGATTAAAAATCCACCTTTTAGATTTTGTAAAAATGGCTCCAATGATTTTTACTTTCTCTACTACGTATACTAAGTAGGGGAAGTATTGCATTCCACCCAAACAATTGATACCGAGATTTCACCGGAAATACATGTTTTGAGGCCTCCTGAATCCAAAAAACCCATTTTTGGAAACATATCCGTGTGTGTGTGTCTGCGTCTGTCTGTGTGTCTGTGAACAGCATAACTCAGAAACGAATAGTCGGATAAACACCAAACTTGGTATTTAGGTTCAGTACCTTCCAGAGAAGCGACACGAAGGTTTTCAAGAAAATCCCCCACTCACATTACCCTTCACGTGGAACATTTTTCGAAAATTTTAATTTTCTCAAAAATGGCTCTAACGATTTTGATTAAATTATCATATATATAAGATACTTTCATGACAAATAAAATGTATATCTTGAATTTTCTGGGAAGGTCTCCAAAAGTATTCTTCATTGTGAACGACTTTTGCATAACTGGTAAACCATAAGAGGTAGACAAAATTTTAATGTACAAAAATGTAGAGCGCGTTGAAATACACACTTTATGTCATATACATTTTTGTTGTTGAGTGAACCATTTTCGAGATATTGCTTGTTATTCCCTTAAATTTTCCAACACTTGTACTTTTTCTCAAATGGGAATTCGTTATTCGTTTTTTGTCCTGTTAATGTAAAGATAATGGAGTACTCCACATAGCAATCATCTCTTAAAATATTTGACCATCGCTTAAAGCCTACCAATTCCCTTGCATCTACAAGAAAATTAGCAATAAGATTAACATCTCGATATCTTGATTAATACGAAGCATTTGGAGAATAAGTGTTTGTAAAAATAGTTTGTATAGGTGTAGAGAAAGTCATAGGAGTGTAACACATCAGATTTTTTAATTAAAATACCCTATATTAAAGATATTGTGGCGTATTAGTAGGTATTGGCATACCAGACGCAGTATCGTGTCGCATTGTTGACAGTATTATTGGGGTGACTTACTATTTCTTTTGGCTGAACGAGCCTTCTCCTTCAGCGCCGACCACGACGGAGAGAGTAGGCTCTGTTGGAAGTTCCGTCTGGATGACACCGCCAGCTCTGTCTAGCGTACCTATCCAGGGTTGGAGAGAGGGATAGAGAGTTATGTTACTTCTTTGTGTGTGAGCGTCACTTGTTGAGTGTGTGTATCAGAAATATGTCGAGTGTGACCAGTCCTCGACAGCGTGGCATCTCCCTTCAATCCTTTAATCCCCTGTGTGTAATGTAGGGCCACCACGAGTTTTATCAACAAGTCTCACGTGTGATGTGAAATTTGTGTATTTTGTTAAAAAAACACGCCTTCATCGGAATGTAGATACCAAGGTCCTGGTCCTTTAGCAGTTTCTGTGTTAGATCCTCCCATGTGCGTGTTGGGGGTGATCAATATGTAGTTTTTTGCTGGAAATCCTTTGGCCCTCGCCCTAGCATGTAACTACATTTACATAGCAAATAAAATGTATATTTTGAATTTTCTGGGAATAGCCAATCCACGAGGTCCTCTTCATTTGGAAGAAATTTTGTATTATCTTGTGTAACTGGTAAGCGTTAAGCGACAGACGAAATTGTACTATGTAGGAAATGGCTGTCTCTTTAAAACATACATTTTATTTCAAATAACTTTTTATGCTACAAGTCATTTATGAGATATTGTGGCAGTAATTTGTATCACAATAATGTAAATGCCAGAGTGATTGTAGAGTAAATAAGCATTATTGTATGACATTGATTTGAGATGTTTGTTAATTATAAGCATTGTTAGCAAATAAGTTTACACGGCCTCACTGAAACTGACAATAAGAGCGGGTAACAATGAGCGAGGGGGTGAGTTGTTTATCAATTATTAGAGACCAACAAATGACTTCAGATTGGCGCGCTTTTCTTAGAAATGGAGGGAATTTCTTCCCTAGAACATATGTGTTCGTAATTTTGATTGTATATAAAAATTGACGCTAATGTTGGCGCGTTTTATTAACCAATAGCAGCTCTGTTATAATGTTTAGGCATATTGGGGTGTGGGAGTATAAAAAGCTAAAGCCAGAGGCAAGTATTGGCCAGTTCAACATAATCATCCACGCGTTACACGTCGCTGAGTCCAACAGAATCATTCAGAAGTTAATACGTCGCTCAGTTCATCAGAATCGTTCGCGGGTTATACGTCGCGCAATTTTACAAAATCTCTCGCGTTGTAAAGTTAGTTATAAATGTGAAATACGCGAATTAATAGTGTGCAGTAAATAAGTGATTATAGTGATATTAGAAAATGTAACAGTTTCAGTCTGGCGTGTATCAAGAATCAATATGTGAAATTAAATAATGTGTGACGACAATAAAAGTGTAAAAACAAACTCTTTTATCAGTGTTATCTTTCAGTAACAAATCCTTTCCGTTTACACACCCTGTTCAAGAGATGTGCTTGACCGAGAAATAATAGCTAGCCGGAGGACATTGAACCCAAATTTAAAACTAGTAATACAATAACAGGCGCCCAGCAAAAAGATAACACGAAGTGACCGCGACAAATTGGCTTCCATACGTCGTGCAGATAAACATGAAGCATCTTCCAACTACCTAAAAATATTCTACTTCAATATCCATTATTAATGGTTTGAACTGCTCAGTACCTTGTTATTTATTTAAACTCCTATCGAGTTTTGGTTCTTTCTCGCGATTGGATGGAAAGGGCATGGAGCTTTAAGGTCAGTGTATAGTGTCCAGTTCTTAAACATTTGACTATCGCTATTCCCTAAGTATCTATAACGAATTGTGTAATGTAGATGTTACTACAAAGGTTTATCTCGATTAAAATGAGATAGAAATTCTGGTTTAGAAAGGATAGTTGGTACCCGCTAATAAATGTTAGAAGGTAAAGAAAGTTGCGTGAACACACAGAATTTTTATTTAATATTAGCAGTATCTCCTTATAATCTGTTACACATCGGCCTGGGTGAACCAATATTTCATTGGTTTAAATTTAAATCTGACGCACACGCATTACCCTGCGGACAAAGGTCAGGCTTAGTTCGCTATGGTTATTGCTAACCCCCCATTATGAGACTGCACTAGTGAATGTTGACATCGATTTGCAGGACGGATAAACACGTTTCTGTGCAAACAACCAAATGAGAAATCGTATTTGAATCCAACATAACAGCAAAAAAAAATACATGACTTTCTCTATTCTCTATATTTCATTAGTGGGTGTACGAACTATTCTTACTTAAGTTTATTTTCATGTCTACTGAAATAGGTTGTTGCTTCACGTATGGAAAGCCAATTTGAAGCAGGAGTTGAATTGTAGTTTAACTGTTGGGGAGCCGAACTTGAACTAGTTGCAACCGCACGTATGGTACCCGGTAGCCTTCGTCACAAATTTAAAAATCTTAACTTTGTAATTTGACTGTTTCTTTAAATATTATATGTTTATGTTTGCCTCGGCTGCGTCAGTATTATTGTTAGAGACATGGATTTCTTTGCAAGGCGTGGTGCAGCTGAAGAATGTAGGCTTATACAGTTTATAATTTTTACTTCACTATATTTATTAATCCTTGACACAATTTAAATAACACTTCACTGATATAGAGAGCTGTGATATTCTTTTATTAATTACTTGCACTTTTTAACACGTAAACAATTTCGTATCACAGGAATACGTATTCAATTTCTCGAGGACGCATCTCGCGTCGGTTAGGAACACTGTCTGCAACTAACGCGTCCAGTTATGAGCGCTGTCTACAAGCAACTGAACTAAATTTGTACAATTTTCCCTATTTCAGTTTCTGATTGGCTAATCCTAGTCCAATTAAATACCTTCATTTAACTAAAGATTTTTCTGGTTGTTGATTGGCTATTTTATAAACTGTCACAAAAATTACATTATTGCTTCCAAGAATCACCAGTAGTATTATTACTTTAATTCATTATTGCCTCAAGGTTACCTCATTGTTAGCAAATTTTGACTTAATTCTCACAGCTCCTACATTATTAAATTACGTAATACATTCATATAACATTATTGATCATGTATACAATAATATAAATATATATAATGGCTGTTATATAAACTTTTTACATATTGTTACATACACATATTGCTTTAAGGCGGGCTGTTAATGAATTTATATATTATATAATTTGACTGAAATCATTTAAGTGTTAAAAACACTGTCTCACTACTTCATTTTAATAGATAAACATTTCAGGAAATAGTGCATTACGTGTTTCGTTAGATACAAAACGAACAGGGATAATCAAATGTCTTAGAGCTTGACGCAAGCTCTGGCCTTAAAATTGCATACTTCTTCCATGATATCGCGAGAAGCAACTAAAAGTCGACAGGACTTTATAAGAATGACAAGGTATTTTACAATTCGAACCATTAATAACTGATATCTTGGAAATGGCTGATGCCACAAAAAACTTATTTGAAACAAATTGTGTGTTTTAGAATCTACATTTCTTGTGTAGTAAGCTTTCGTCTTTCGCTTAATACCAGTTATGCAAAATAATACAAATTCCCTTCCGAATGAAAACTTCACAAGCTAGTCCTAAAAAATTCAAGATATAGCTACATGTATTGGCTATTAAATATATTTAATGTATGATATTGTAATAAAAATTGTTAGGGCGATTGCTTAGAAAATAAAAAAAAACGAGAAATATTCCGTGTAAGAGTTAGTTTTGGAGTGGGAGGGTTTCTTGTTAATCTTTGTATTGCATTTTTGGAAGCTACTGAACTTAAAGCACATGGACATTTTTCTAAAAATACTTCTTTTTAGGATTCGGAGGGCTTCAAAACATGTATTTATGGTGAATTCTCGATATCGAATTTCTTTGTGAAATGTGATACCTTCTGTATCTACTATGTACATAATAGAGAAGAGAAACAATGCATCCTAGAGCACATAGGTGTCTCTACTAGGGAAGAAACCCAACTAAATCACAAAAGATTAACACCAAAGAAAACATCTCTCTCCGATGGATATACACAATGTCTACAAACTTGATGGAGATTTCTCTCGTCTGGCGATAGGGAACACCCATATGATTATTTTAGCATAGTGAAGCTTGGTTTGAAAATACGCCACGAGTAAATGCAATATTACCCAAGACAAGCCACTGAGACTGCAGTGATGAAAATTGTCCTTATTTGGTCATTTGACTTGTCTTCTTCCCCTTGTCCAGAAACACTGCTCGTAACAAACAGTTCAAGATGCAGAGAAAGTCCTCTCCTTTTAAGAGATTAAATAAGTAATAAAACATTTAAAAGGTATATTATACAAATGGATCATAACTCGGTCCCGTTATGTTCGTGAGTAAAATTGAATAACCCAACTCAGTCCCGTAGCATATACTGTCAACAACCCAACTTAGTCCCGTACCATACGTATACTACCAACAACTCAACTCGATCGCGTAGCATACACTGTCAACAACCCAACTTGGTCCGGTAACATATACTGTCAACAACCCAACCTGGTTCGGTAACATATACTGTCAACAACCCAAATTGGTCCCGTAGCATATACTGTCAGCAACCCAACTCGTTCCCGTAGCATATACTGTCAGCAACCCAACTCGTTCCCGTAGCATATACTGTCAACAACCCAACTCGGTCCGGTAACATATACTGTCAACAACCGAACTCGATCCGGTAACATATACTGTCAACAACCCAACTTGGTCCGGTAACATACACTGTCAACAACCCAACTTGGTCCGGTAACATATACTGTCAACAACCCAATTTGGTCCCGTAGCATATACTGTAAGCAAACAACTCGTACCCGTAGCATATACTGTCAGCAACCCAACTCGTTCCCGTAGCATATACAGTCAACAACCCAACTCGTTCCCGTAGCGTATACTGTCAACAAACCAACTCGGTCCGGTAACATATACTGTCAACAACCGAACTCGGTCCGGTAATATATACTGTCAACAACCCAACTTGGTCCGGTAACATACACTGTCAACAACCCAAATTGGTCCGGTAACATATACTGTCAACAACCCAATTTGGTCCCGTAGCATATACTGTCAGCAACCCAACTCGTTCCCGTAGTATATACTGTCAGCAACCCAACTCGTACCCGTAGCATATACTGTCAACAACCCAACTCGTTCCCGTAGCGTATACTGTCAACAACCCAACTCGGGCCGGTAACATATACTGGCAACAACCCAATTTGGTCCCGTAGCATATACTGTCCGAAACCAAACTTGCTCCCGTAGCATATACTGTCAACAACCCAAATTGGTCCGGTAGCATATACTGTCAGCAACCCAACTGGCTCCCGTAGCATATACTGTCAGCAACCCAACTCGTTTCCGTAGCATATACTGTCAACAACCCAACTCGGGCCAGTAACATATACCGTCAACAACCCAACTTGGTCCGGTAACATACACTGTCAACAACGCAACTTGGTCCGGTAACATATACTGTCAACAACCCAATTTGGTCCCGTAGCATATACTGTAAGCAAACAACTCGTTCCCGTAGCATATACTGTCAGCAACCCAACTCGTTCCCGTAGCATATACAGTCAACAACCCAACTCGTTCCCGTAGCGTATACTGTCAACAAACCAAATCGGTCCGGTAACATATACTGTCAACAACCGAACTCGGTCCGGTAATATATACTGTCAACAACCCAACTTGGTCCGGTAACATACACTGTCAACAACCCAACTTGGTCCGGTAACATATACTGTCAACAACCCAATTTGGTCCCGTAGCATATACTGTCAGCAACCCAACTCGTTCCCGTAGTATATACTGTCAGCAACCCAACTCGTACCCGTAGCATATACTGTCAACAACCCAACTCGTTCCCGTAGCGTATACTGTCAACAACCCAACTCGGGCCGGTAACATATACTGTCAACAACCCAATTTGGTCCCGTAGCATATACTGTCCGAAACCAAACTTGCTCCCGTAGCATATACTGTCAACAACCCAAATTGGTCCGGTAGCATATACTGTCAGCAACCCAACTGGCTCCCGTAGCATATACTGTAAGCAACCCAACTCGTTTCCGTAGCATATACTGTCAACAACCCAACTCGGGCCAGTAACATATACTGTCAACAACCCAACTTGGTCCGGTAACATACACTGTCAACAACGCAACTTGGTCCGGTAACATATACTGTCAACAACCCAATTTGGTCCCGTAGCATATACTGTCAGCAAACAACTCGTTCCCGTAGCATATACAGTCAGCAACCCAACTCGTTCCCGTAGCATATACAGTCAACAACCCAACTCGTTCCCGTAGCGTATACTGTCAACAAACCAACTCGGTCCGGTAACATATACTGTCAACAACCGAACTCGGTCCGGTAATATATACTGTCAACAACCCAACTTGGTCCGGTAACATACACTGTCAACAACCCAACTTGGTCCGGTAACATATACTGTCAACAACCCAATTTGGTCCCGTAGCATACACTGTCAGCAACCCAACTCGTTCCCGTAGCATATACTGTCAGCAACCCAACTCGTACCCGTAGCATATACTGTCAACAACCCAACTCGTTCCCGTAGCGTATACTTTCAACAACCCAACTCGGGCCGGTAACATATACTGTCAACAACCCAAATTGGTCTGGTAACATATACTGTCACAACCCAACTCGGTCCGGTAACATATACTGCCAAAAACCCAACTTGGTCCGGTAACGTATACTGTCAACAACCCAATTTGGTCCCGTAGCATATACTGTCAGCAACCCAACTCGTTCCCGTAGCGTATACCGTCAACAACTCAACTTGGTCCGGTAACATATACTGTCAACAACCCAACTTGGTCCGCTAACATATACTGTCAACAACCCCAGTTGGTCCCGTAGCATATACTGTCAGCAAACCAACTCGTTCCCGTAGCATATACCGTCAGAAACCCAACTCGTTCCCGTAGCGTATACTGTCAAGAACCCAACTTGGTCCAGTAGCGTATACAAGAACCCAACTTGGTCCCGCTGCATATACTGTCAAGAACCCAACTTGGTCCTGCTGCATATACTGTCAAGAACCCAACTTGGTCCCGTAGCATATACTGTCAAGAACCCAACTTGGTCCCGTAGCATATACTTTCAAGAACCCAACTTGGTCCCGTAGCGTATACTGTTAAGAACTCAACTTGGTCCGTAGCATATACTGTCAAGATCCCAACTTGGGCCCGTAACATATACTGTCAACAAACCCAACTTGGTCCCGTAGCATATACTGTCAACAATCCAACTTGGTCCCGTAGCATATACTGCCAACAATGCAACTTGGTCCCATAGCATATACTGTCAACAACCCAACTTGGTCCCGTAGCGTATACTGTCAACAACCCAACGCGTTCCCGTAGCGTATACTGTCAAGAACCCAACTCGGTCCCGTAGCGTATACTGTCAAGAAACCAAATCGTTCCCGTAGCGTATACTGTCAAGAAACCAACTCGGTCCCGTAGCGTATACTGTCAACAACCCAACTCGGTCCCGTAGCGTATACTGTCAACAACCTAACTCGGTCCCGTAGCACATACTGTCAACAATCCAACCCGGTCCCGAAGCGTATACTGTCAACAACCCAACTTGATCCCGTAGCATATACTGTCAACAACCCAACTTGGTCCTGTAGCATATACTGTCAACAACCGAACTTGGTCCCGTAGCATATACTGTCCGAATCCCAACTTGCTCCCGTAGCATATACTGTCAACAACCCAATTTGGTCCCGTAGCATACACTGTCCAAAACCCAACTTGGTCCCGTAACGTATACTCTCAAGAACCCAACTTGGTCCCGTAGCGTATACTGTCAACATCCTAACTTGGTCCCGTAGCGTATACTGTGAAGAACCCAACTTGGTCCCGTAGCATATTCTGTTAAGAACCCAACTTGGTCCCGTAGCGTATACTGTCAAGAACTCAATTTGGTCCGTATCATATACTGTCAAGATCCCAACTTGGTCCCGTAGCATATACTGTCCAGAAACCAACTTGGTCCCGTAGCATATACTGTCAACAACCCAACTTGGTCCGGTAGCATATACTGTCAACAATCCAACTTGGTCCCGTAGCATATACTGTCAACAACACAACATGGTCCCATAGCATATACTGTCAACAACCCAACTTGGTCCCGTAGCGTATACTGTCAGCAACCAAACTCGTTCCCGTAGCGTTTACTCTCAAGAACCCAACTCGGTCCCGTAGCGTATACTGTCAAGAAACCAAATCGTTCCCGTAGCGTATACTGTCAAGAAACCAACTCGGTCCCGTAGCGTATACTGTCAAGAACCCAACTTGGTCCCGTAGCGTATACTGTGAAGAACCCAACTTGGTCCCGAGCGTATACTGTCTAGAACCCAACTTGGTCCCGTAGCATATACTGTCAAGAACCCAACTTGGTCCTGTGGCGTATACTGTCAAGAACCCAACTTGGTCCCGTAGCGTTTACTGTCAAGAACCCAACTTGGTCCCGTAGCATATACTGTCAAGAAACCAACTCGGTCCCGTAGCGTATACTGTAAACAACCTAACTCGGTCCCGCAGCACATACTGTCAACAACCCAACCCGGTCCCGAATCGTATACTGTCAACAACCCAACTTGGTCCCGTATCATATAATGTCAACAACCCAACTTGGTCCCGTGTCATATAATGTCAACAATCCAACTTGGTCCAGTAGCATATACTGTCAACAACCCAACTTGGTGACGTAGCATATACTGTCAACAACCGAACTTGGTCCCGTAGCAGATACTGTCCGAAACCCAACTTGCTCCTGTGGCATATACCGTCAACAACCCAACTTGGTCCCGTAGCATACGCTGTCCAAACCCAACATGGTCCCGTAGCATACGCTGTCCAAAACCCAACTATGTCCCGTAGCGTATACTGTCAAAATCCCTTTTTGGTCCCGTAGAGTATACTCTCAAGAACCCAACTTGGTCCCGTAGCGTATACTGTCAAGAACCAAAATTGGTCCCACTGCATATACTGTCTAGAACCCAACTTGGTCCCGAAGCATATACTGTCAAGAACCCAACTTGGTCCGGTAGCATATACTGTCAAGAACCCAACTTGGTCCCGTAGCGTATACTGTGAAGAACTCAACTTGGTCCGTAGCATATACTGTCAAGATCCCAATATAGTCCCGTAGCATATACTGGCCACAATCCAACTTGGTCCCATAGCATATACTGTCAACAACCCAACTTGGTCCCGTAGCGTATAATGTCAAGAACCCAAATTGGTCCCGTAGCGTATACTCTCAAGAACCCAACCTGGTCCCGCTACATATACTGTCAAGAACCCAACATGGTCCCGCTGCATACACTGTCAAGAACCCAACTTGGTCCCGTAGCATATACTGTCAATAACCCAACTTGGTCCCGTAGCATATACTGTCAAGAACCCAACTTGTTTCCGTAGCGTATACTGTCAAGAACTCAACTTGGTCCGTAGCATATACTGTCAAGAAACCAAATCGTTCCCGTAGCGTATAATGTCAAGAAACCAACTCGGTCCCGTAGCGTATACTGTCAAGAACCCAACTTGGTCCCGCAGCGTATAATGTCAAAATCCCAACTTGGTCCCGTAGCGTATACTGTCAAGAACCCAACTTGGTCCCGAGCGTATACTTTTTAGAATCCAACTTGGTCCCGTAGCATATACTGTCAAGAACCCAACTTGGTCCCGTAGCGTTTACGGTCAAGAACTCAACTTGGTCCGTAGCATATACTGTCAAGATCCCAAATTGGTCCCGTAGCCAATACTGTCAACAAACCCAACTTGGTCCCGTAACATATACTGTCAACAATCCAACTTGGTCCCGTAGCATATACTGCCAACAATCCAACTTGGTCCCATAGCATATACTGTCAACAACCCAACTTGGTCCCGTAGCGTATACTGTCAACAACCCAACTCGTTCCCGTAGCGTATACTATCAAGAACCCAACTCGGTCCTTTAGCGTATACTGCCAAGAAACCAAATCGTTCCCGTAGCGTATACAGTCAACAACCCAACTCGTTCCCGTAGCGTATACTGTCAACAAACCAACTCGGTCCGGTAACATATACTGTCAACAACCGAACTCGGTCCGGTAATATATACTGTCAACAACCCAACTTGGTCCGGTAACATACACTGTCAACAACCCAACTTGGTCCGGTAACATATACTGTCAACAACCCAATTTGGTCCCGTAGCATATACTGTCAGCAACCCAACTCGTTCCCGTAGTATATACTGTCAGCAACCCAACTCGTACCCGTAGCATATACTGTCAACAACCCAACTCGTTCCCGTAGCGTATACTGTCAACAACCCAACTCGGGCCGGTAACATATACTGTCAACAACCCAATTTGGTCCCGTAGCATATACTGTCCGAAACCAAACTTGCTCCCGTAGCATATACTGTCAACAACCCAAATTGGTCCGGTAGCATAAACTGTCAGCAACCCAACTGGCTCCCGTAGCATATGCTGTCAGCAACCCAACTCGTTTCCGTAGCATATACTGTCAACAACCCAACTCGGGCCAGTAACATATACTGTCAACAACCCAACTTGGTCCGGTAACATACACTGTCAACAACGCAACTTGGTCCGGTAACATATACTGTCAACAACCCAATTTGGTCCCGTAGTATATACTGTCAGCAAACAACTCGTTCCCGTAGCATATACTGTCAGCAACCCAACTCGTTCCCGTAGCATATACAGTCAACAACCCAAATCGTTCCCGTAGCGTATACTGTCAACAAACCAACTCGGTCCGGTAACATATACTGTCAACAACCGAACTCGGTCCGGTAATATATACTGTCAACAACCCAACTTGGTCCGGTAACATACACTGTCAACAACCCAACTTGGTCCGGTAACATATACTGTCAACAACCCAATTTGGTTCCGTAGCATATACTGTCAGCAAACCAACTCGTTCCCGTAGCATATACTGTCAGCAACCCAACTCGTACCCGTAGCATATACTGTCAACAACCCAACTCGTTCCCGTAGCGTATACTTTCAACAACCCAACTCGGGCCGGTAACATATACTGTCAACAACCCAAATTGGTCTGGTAACATATACTGTCACAACCTAACTCGGTCCGGTAACATATACTGCCAAATCCCAACTTGGTCCGGTAACGTATACTGTCAACAACCCAATTTGGTCCCGTAGCATATACTGTCAGCAACCCAACTCGTTCCCGTAGCGTATACCGTCAACAACTCAACTTGGTCCGGTAACATATACTGTCAACAACCCAACTTGGTCCGCTAACATATACTGTCAAAAACCCCAGTTGGTCCCGTAGCATATACTGTCAGCAACCCAACTCGTTCCCGTAGCATATACCGTCAGAAACCCAACTCGTTCCCGTAGCGTATACTGTCAAGAACCCAACTTGGTCCAGTAGCGTATACAAGAACCCAACTTGGTCCCGCTGCATATACTGTCAAGAACCCAACTTGGTCCTGCTGCATATACTGTCAAGAACCCAACTTGGTCCCGTAGCATATACTGTCAAGAACCCAACTTGTTCCCGTAGCATATACTTTCAAGAACCCAACTTGGTCCCGTAGCGTATACTGTTAAGAACTCAACTTGGTCCGTAGCATATACTGTCAAGATCCCAACTTGGGCCCGTAGCATATACTGTCAACAAACCCAACTTGGTCCCGTAGCATATACTGCCAACAATGCAACTTGGTCCCATAGCATATACTGTCAACAACCCAACTTGGTCCCGTAGCGTATACTGTCAACAACCCAACGCGTTCCCGTAGCGTATACTGTCAAGAACCCAACTCGGTCCCGTAGCGTATACTGTCAAAAAACCAAATCGTTCCCGTAGCGTATACTGTCAAGAAACCAACTCGGTCCCGTAGCGTATACTGTCAACAACCCAACTCGGTCCCGTAGCGTATACTGTCAACAACCTAACTCGGTCCCGTAGCACATACTGTCAACAACCCAACCTGGTCCCGAAGCGTATACTGTCAACAACCCAACTTGATCCCGTAGCATATACTGTCAACAACCCAACTTGGTCCTGTAGCATATACTGTCAACAACCGAACTTGGTCCCGTAGCATATACTGTCCGAATCCCAACTTGCTCCCGTAGCATATACTGTCAACAACCCAATTTGGTCCCGTAGCATACACTGTCCAAAACCCAACTTGGTCCCGTAGCGTATACTCTCAAGAACCCAACTTGGTCCCGTAGCGTATACTGTCAACATCCCAACTTGGTCCCGTAGCGTATACTGTCAAGAACCCAACTTGGTCCCGTAGCATATTCTGTTAAGAACCCAACTTGGTCCCGTAGCGTATACTGTCAAGAACTCAATTTGGTCCGTATCATATACTGTCAAGATCCCAACTTGGTCCCGTAGCATATACTGTCCAGAAACCAACTTGGTCCCGTAGCATATACTGTCAACAACCCAACTTGGTCCGGTAGCATATACTGTCAACAATCTAACTTGGTCCCGTAGCATATACTGTCAACAGCACAACATGGTCCCATAGCATATACTGTCAACAACCCAACTTGGTCCCGTAGCGTATACTGTCAGCAACCAAACTCGTTCCCGTAGCGTTTACTCTCAAGAACCCAACTCGGTCCCGTAGCGTATACTGTCAAGAAACCAAATCGTTCCCGTAGCGTATACTGTCAAGAAACCAACTCGGTCCCGTAGCGTATACTGTCAAGAACCCAACTTGGTCCCGTAGCGTATACTGTGAAGAACCCAACTTGGTCCCGAGCGTATACTGTCTAGAACCCAACTTGGTCCCGTAGCATATACTGTCAAGAACCCAACTTGTCCTGTGGCGTATACTGTCAAGAACCCAACTTGGTCCCGTAGCGTTTACTGTCAAGAACCCAACTTGGTCCCGTAGCATATACTGTCAAGAAACCAACTCGGTCCCGTAGCGTATACTGTAAACAACCTAACTCGGTCCCGCAGCACATACTGTCAACAACCCAACCCGGTCCCGAATCGTATACTGTCAACAACCCAACTTGGTCCCGTATCATATAATGTCAACAACCCAACTTGGTCCCGTGTCATATAATGTCAACAACCCAACTTGGTCCAGTAGCATATACTGTCAACAACCCAACTTGGTGACGTAGCATATACTGTCAACAACCGAACTTGGTCCCGTAGCATATACTGTCCGAAACCCAACTTGCTCCTGTGGCATATACCGTCAACAACCCAACTTGGTCCCGTAGCATACGCTGTCCAAACCCAACTTGGTCCCGTAGCATACGCTGTCCAAAACCCAACTATGTCCCGTAGCGTATACTGTCAAAATCCCTTTTTGGTCCCGTAGAGTATACTCTCAAGAACCCAACTTGGTCCCGTAGCGTATACTGTCAAGAACCAAAATTGGTCCCACTGCATATACTGTTAAGAACCCAACTTGGTCCGGTAGCATATACTGTCAAGAACCCAACTTGGTCCCGTAGCGTATACTGTCAAGAACTCAACTTGGTCCGTAGCATATACTGTCAAGATCCCAATATGGTCCCGTAGCATATACTGGCCACAATCCAACTTGGTCCCATAGCATATACTGTCAACAACCCAACTTGGTCCCGTAGCGTATAATGTCAAGAACCCAAATTGGTCCCGTAGCGTATACTCTCAAGAACCCAACTTGTTTCCGTAGCGTATACTGTCAAGAACTCAACTTGTCCGTAGCATATACTGTCAAGAAACCAAATCGTTCCCGTAGCGTATACTGTCAAGAAACCAACTCGGTCCCGTAGCGTATACTGTCAAGAACCCAACTTGGTCCCGCAGCGTATAATGTCAAAATCCCAACTTGGTCCCGTAGCGTATACTGTCAAGAACCCAACTTGGTCCCGAGCGTATACTTTCTAGAATCCAACTTGGTCCCGTAGCATATACTGTCAAGAACCCAACTTGGTTCTGTAGCGTATACTGTCAAGAACCCAACTTGGTCCCGTAGCGTTTACGGTCAAGAACTCAATTTGGTGCGTAGCATATACTGTCAAGATCCCAAATTGGTCCCGTAGCCAATACTGTCAACAAACCCAACTTGGTCCCGTAACATATACTGTCAACAATCCAACTTGGTCCCGTAGCATATACTGCCAACAATCCAACTTGGTCCCATAGCATATACTGTTAACAACCCAACTTGGTCCCGTAGCGTATACTGTCAACAACCCAACTCGTTCCCGTAGCGTATACTATCAAGAACCCAACTCGGTCCTTTAGCGTATACTGTCAAGAAACCAAATCGTTCCCGTAGCGTATACTGTCAAGAAACCAACTCGGTAACGTAGCGTATACTGTCAAGAACCCAACTCGGTCCCGTAGCGTATACTGTCAAGAAACCAAATCGTTCCCGTAGCGTATACTGTCAAGAAACCAACTCGGTCCCGTAGCGTATACTGTCAACAACCCAACTCGGTCCCGTAGCGTATACTGTCAACAACCTAACTCGGTCCCGTAGCATATACTGTCAACAACCCAACCCGGTCCCGAAGCGTATACTGTCAACAACCCAACTTGGTCCCGTAGTATATACTGTCAAGAACCCAACTTGGTCCCGTAGCATATACTGTCAACAACCGAACTTGGTCCCGTAGCATATACTGTCCGAATCCCAACTTGCTCCCGTAGCATATACTGTCAACAACCCAATTTGGTCCCGTAGCATACACTGTCCAAAACCCAACTTGGTCCCGTAGCGTATACTCTCAAGAACCCAACCTGGTCCCGTAGCGTATACTGTCAAGATCCCAACTTGGTCCCGTAGCGTATACTGTCAAGAACCCAACTTGGTCCCGTAGAATATACTGTCAACAACCCAACTTGGTCCCGTAGCATATACTGTCAACAACCCAACTTGGTCCCGTAGCATATACTGTCAACAACCGAACTTGGTCCCATAGCATATACTGTCCGAATCCCAACTTGCTCCCGTAGCATATACTGTCAACAACCCAATTTGGTCCCGTAGCATACACTGTCCAAAACACAACTTGTTCCCGTAGCGTATACTCTCAAGAACCCAACCTGGTCCCGTAGCGTATACTGTCAAGATCCCAACTTGATCCCGTAGCGTATACTGTCAAGAACCCAACTTGGTCTCGTAGTGTATACTGTCAAGAACCCAACTTAGTCCCGCTGCATATACTGTCAAGAACCCAACTTGGTCCCGTAGCACATACTGTCAAGAACCCAACTTGGTCCCGTAGCGTATACTGTAAAGAACTCAATTTGGTGCGTAGCATATACTGTCAAGATCCCAAATTGGTCCCGTAGCCAATACTGTCAACAAACCCAACTTGGTCCCGTAACATATACTGTCAACAATCCAACTTGGTCCCGTAGCATATACTGCCAACAATCCAACTTGGTCCCATAGCATATACTGTCAACAACCCAACTTGGTCCCGTAGCGTATACTGTCAACAACCCAACTCGTTCCCGTAGCGTATACTATCAAGAACCCAACTCGGTCCTTTAGCGTATACTGTCAAGAAACCAAATCGTTCCCGTAGCGTATACTGTCAAGAAACCAACTCGGTAACGTAGCGTATACTGTCAAGAACCCAACTCGGTCCCGTAGCGTATACTGTCAAGAAACCAAATCGTTCCCGTAGCGTATACTGTCAAGAAACCAACTCGGTCCCGTAGCGTATACTGTCAACAACCCAACTCGGTCCCGTAGCGTATACTGTTAACAACCTAACTCGGTCCCGTAGCATATACTGTCAACAACCCAACCCGGTCCCGAAGCGTATACTGTCAACAACCCAACTTGGTCCCGTAGTATATACTGTCAAGAACCCAACTTGGTCCCGTAGCATATACTGTCAACAACCGAACTTGGTCCCGTAGCATATACTGTCCGAATCCCAACTTGCTCCCGTAGCATATACTGTCAACAACCCAATTTGGTCCCGTAGCATACACTGTCCAAAACCAAACTTGGTCCCGTAGCGTATACTCTCAAGAACCCAACCTGGTCCCGTAGCGTATACTGTCAAGATCCCAACTTGGTCCCGTAGCGTATACTGTCAAGAACCCAACTTGGTCCCGTAGAATATACTGTCAACAACCCAACTTGGTCCCGTAGCATATACTGTCAACAACCCAACTTGGTCCCGTAGCATATACTGTCAACAACCGAACTTGGTCCCATAGCATATACTGTCCGAATCCCAACTTGCTCCCGTAGCATATACTGTCAACAACCCAATTTGGTCCCGTAGCATACACTGTCCAAAACACAACTTGTTCCCGTAGCGTATACTCTCAAGAACCCAACCTGGTCCCGTAGCGTATACTGTCAAGATCCCAACTTGATCCCGTAGCGTATACTGTCAAGAACCCAACTTGGTCTCGTAGTGTATACTGTCAAGAACCCAACTTAGTCCCGCTGCATATACTGTCAAGAACCCAACTTGGTCCCGTAGCACATACTGTCAAGAACCCAACTTGGTCCCGTAGCGTATAATGTCAAGAACTCAATTTGTTGCGTATCATATACTGTCAAGATCCCAACTTGGTCCCGTAGCATATACTGTCCAGAAACCAACTTGGTCCTGTAGCATATACTGTCAACAACCCAACTTGGTCCCGTAGCATATACTGTCATCAAGCCAACATGGTCCCATAGCATATACTGTCAACAACCCAACTGGGTCCCGTAGCGTATACTGTCAACAACCCAACTCGTTCCCGTAGCGTATACTCTCAAGAACCCAACTCGGTCCCGTAGCGTATACTGTCAAGAAACCAAATCGTTCCCGTAGCGTATACTGTCAAGAAACCAACTCGGTCCCGTAGCGTATACTGTCAAGAATCCAACTTGAACCCGTAGCGTATACTGTCAAGATCCCAACTTGGTCCCGTAGCGTATACTGTCAAGAACCCAACTTGGTCCTGAGCGTATACTGTCTAGAACCCAACTTGGTCCCGTAGCATATACTGTCAAGAACCCAACTTGGTCCTGTAGCGTATACTTTCAAGAACCCAACTTGGTCCCGTAGCGTTTACTGTCAAGAACCCAACATGGTCCCGTAGCATATACTGTCAAGAAACCAACTCGGTCCCGTAGCGTATACTGTAAACAACCCAACTAGGTCCCGTAGCGTATACAGTCAACAACCCAACTCGGTCTCGTAGCGTATACTGTCAACAACCCAACCCGGTCCCGAATCGTATACTGTCAACAACCCAACTTGGTCCCGTATCATATAATGTCAACAACCCAACTTGGTCCAGTAGCATATACTGTCAACAACCCAACTTGGTGACGTAGCATATACTGTCAACAACCGAACTTGGTCCCGTAGCATATACTGTCCGAAACCCAACTTGCTCCCGTAGCATATACTGTCAACAACCCAACTTGGTCCCGTAGCATACGCTGTCCAAAACCCATCTTGTTCCCGTAGCATACGCTGTCCAAAACCCAACTTGGTCCCGTAGCGTATACTGTCAAAATCCCATCTTGGTCCAGTAGCGTATACTGTCAAGAACCCAAATTGGTCCCGTAGCGTATACTGTCAAGATCCAAAATTGATCCCGCTGCATATACTGTCTAGAACCCAACTTGGTCCCGTAGCATATACTGTCAAGAACCCAACTTGGTCCCGTAGCATATACTGTCAAGAACCCAACTTGGTCCCGTAGCGTATACTGTCAAGAACTCAGCTTGGTCCGTAACATATACTGTCAAGATCCCAACTTGGTCCCGTAGCATATACTGGCAACAATCCAACTTGGTCCCATAGCATATACTGTCAACAACCCAACTTGTTCCCGTAGCGTATACTGTCAAGAACCCAACTTGGTCCCGTAGCGTATACTCTCAAGAACCCAACCTGGTCCCGCTGCATATACTGTCAAGAACCCAACATGGTCCCGCTGCATATACTGTCAAGAACCCAACTTGGTCCCGTAGCATATACTGTCAAGAAACCAACTCGGTCCCGTATCATATACTGTCAAGAACTCAACTTGGTCCCATAGCATATACTGTTAAGAACCCAACTTGGTCCCGTAGCAGATACTTTCAAGAACCGAACTTGGTCCCGTAGCATATACTCTCAAGAATCCAACTTGGTCCCGTAGCGTATACTGTCAAGAACTCAGCTTGGTCCCGTAGCGTATACCCTCAAGATCCCAACTTGGTCCCGTAGCATATACTGTCAACAACCCAACTTGGTCCCATAGCATATACTATCAACAACCCAACTTGGTCCCGTAGCATATACTGTCAAAAACCCAACTTGGTCCCGTAGCATATACTGTCAACAACCCAACTTGGTAACGTAGCGTATACTGTCAACAACCCAACTCGTTCACGTAGCTTATACTGTCAAGAACCCAACTCGGTCCCGTAGCGTATACTGTCAAGAAACCAACTCGTTCCCGTAGCGTATACTGTCAAGAAACCACCTCGGTCCCGTAGCGTATACTGTCAAGATCCCAACTTGGTCCCGTAGCGTATACTGTCAAGATCCCAACTTGGTCCCGTAGCGTATACTGTCAAGAACCCAACTTGGTCCCGTAGCGTATACTGTCAAGAACCCAACTTGGCCCCGTAGCATATACTGTCAAGAACCCATCTTGGTCCCGTAGCGTATACTGTCAAGAACCCAACTTGGTCCCGTAGCGTTTACTGTCAAGAACCCAACTTGGTCCCGTAGCATATACTGTCAAGAAACCAACTCGGTCCCGTAGCATATACTGTCAAGAACTCAACTTGGTCCCATAGCATATACTCTCAAGATCCCAACTTGGTCCCATAGCATATACTATCAACAACCCAACTTGGTCCCGTAACATATACTGTCAACAACCCAACTTGGTCCCGTAGCATATACTGTCAACAACCCAACTTGGTAACGTAGCGTATACTGTCAACAACCCAACTCGTTCACGTAGCGTATACTGTCAAGAACCCAACTCGGTCCCGTAGCGTACACTGTCAAGAAACCAACTCGTTCCCGTAGCGTATACTGTCAAGAAACCACATCGGTCCCGTAGCGTATACTGTCTAGATCCCAACTTGGTCCCGTAGCGTATACTGTCAAGATCCCAACTTGGTCCCGTAGCGTATACTGTCAAGAACCCAACTTGGTCCCGTAGCGTATACTGTCAAGAACCCAACTTGGTCCCGTAGCATATACTGTCAAGAACCCATCTTGGTCCCGTAGCGTATACTGTCAAGAACCCAACTTGGTCCCGTAGCGTTTACTGTCAAGAACCCAACTTGGTCCCGTAGCATATACTGTCAAGAAACCAACTCGGTCCCGTAGCATATACTGTCAAGAACTCAACTTGGTCCCATAGCATATACTCTCAAGATCCCAACTTGGTGCCATAGCATATACTGTCAAGAACCCAACTTGGTCCCGTAGAATATACTGTCAACAACCCAACTTGGTCCCGTAGCATATACTGTCAACAACCCAACTTGGTCCCGTAGCATATACTGTCAACAACCGAACTTGGTCCCATAGCATATACTGTCCGAATCCCAACTTGCTCCCGTAGCATATACTGTCAACAACCCAATTTGGTCCCGTAGCATACACTGTCCAAAACACAACTTGTTCCCGTAGCGTATACTCTCAAGAACCCAACCTGGTCCCGTAGCGTATACTGTCAAGATCCCAACTTGATCCCGTAGCGTATACTGTCAAGAACCCAACTTGGTCTCGTAGTGTATACTGTCAAGAACCCAACTTAGTCCCGCTGCATATACTGTCAAGAACCCAACTTGGTCCCGTAGCACATACTGTCAAGAACCCAACTTGGTCCCGTAGCGTATACTGTCAAGAACTCAATTTGTTGCGTATCATATACTGTCAAGATCCCAACTTGGTCCCGTAGCATATACTGTCCAGAAACCAACTTGGTCCCGTAGCATATACTGTCAACAACCCAACTTGGTCCCGTAGCATATACTGTCATCAAGCCAACATGGTCCCATAGCATATACTGTCAACAACCCAACTGGGTCCCGTAGCGTATACTGTCAACAACCCAACTCGTTCCCGTAGCGTATACTCTCAAGAACCCAACTCGGTCCCGTAGCGTATACTGTCAAGAAACCAAATCGTTCCCGTATCGTATACTGTCAAGAAACCAACTCGGTCCCGTAGCGTATACTGTCAAGAACCCAACTTGAACCCGTAGCGTATACTGTCAAGATCCCAACTTGGTCCCGTAGCGTATACTGTCAAGAACCCAACTTGGTCCTGAGCGTATACTGTCTAGAACCCAACTTGGTCCCGTAGCATATACTGTCAAGAACCCAACTTGGTCCTGTAGCGTATACTTTCAAGAACCCAACTTGGTCCCGTAGCGTTTACTGTCAAGAACCCAACTTGGTCCCGTAGCATATACTGTCAAGAAACCAACCTGGTCCCGTAGCGTATACTGTAAACAACCCAACTAGGTCCCGTAGCGTATACAGTCAACAACCCAACTCGGTCTCGTAGCGTATACTGTCAACAACCCAACCCGGTCCCGAATCGTATACTGTCAACAACCCAACTTGGTCCCGTATCATATAATGTCAACAACCCAACTTGGTCCAGTAGCATATACTGTCAACAACCCAACTTGGTGACGTAGCATATACTGTCAACAACCGAACTTGGTCCCGTAGCATATACTGTCCGAAACCCAACTTGCTCCCGTAGCATATACTGTCAACAACCCAACTTGGTCCCGTAGCATACGCTGTCCAAAACCCATCTTGGTCCCGTAGCATACGCTGTCCAAAACCCAACTTGGTCCCGTAGCGTATACTGTCAAAATCCCATCTTGGTCCCGTAGCGTATACTGTCAAGAACCCAACTTGGTCCCGTAGCGTATACTGTCAAGAACCAAAATTGATCCCGCTGCATATACTGTCTAGAACCCAACTTGGTCCCGTAGCATATACTGTCAAGAACCCAACTTGGTCCCGTAGCATATACTGTCAAGAACCCAACTTGGTCCCGTAGCGTATACTGTCAAGAACTCAGCTTGGTCCGTAACATATACTGTCAAGATCCCAACTTGGTCCCGTAGCATATACTGGCAACAATCCAACTTGGTCCCATAGCATATACTGTCAACAACCCAACTTGTTCCCGTAGCGTATACTGTCAAGAACCCAACTTGGTCCCGTAGCGTATACTCTCAAGCACCCAACCTGGTCCCGCTGCATATACTGTCAAGAACCCAACATGGTCCCGCTGCATATACTGTCAAGAACCCAACTTGGTCCCGTAGCATATACTGTCAAGAAACCAACTCGGTCCCGTATCATATACTGTCAAGAACTCAACTTGGTCCCATAGCATATACTGTTAAGAACCCAACTTGGTCCCGTAGCAGATACTTTCAAGAACCGAACTTGGTCCCGTAGCATATACTCTCAAGAACCCAACTTGGTCCCGTAGCGTATACTGTCAAGAACTCAGCTTGGTCCCGTAGCGTATACCCTCAAGATCCCAACTTGGTCCCGTAGCATATACTGTCAACAACCCAACTTGGTCCCATAGCATATACTATCAACAACCCAACTTGGTCCCGTAGCATATACTGTCAAAAACCCAACTTGGTCCCGTAGCATATACTGTCAACAACCCAACTTGGTAACGTAGCGTATACTGTCAACAACCCAACTCGTTCACGTAGCTTATACTGTCAAGAACCCAACTCGGTCCCGTAGCGTATACTGTCAAGAAACCAACTCATTCCCGTAGCGTATACTGTCAAGAAACCACCTCGGTCCCGTAGCGTATACTGTCAAGATCCCAACTTGGTCCCGTAGCGTATACTGTCAAGATCCCAACTTGGTCCCGTAGCGTATACTGTCAAGAACCCAACTTGGTCCCGTAGCGTATACTGTCAAGAACCCAACTTGGCCCCGTAGCATATACTGTCAAGAACCCATCTTGGTCCCGTAGCGTATACTGTCAAGAACCCAACTTGGTCCCGTAGCGTTTACTGTCAAGAACCCAACTTGGTCCCGTAGCATATACTGTCAAGAAACCAACTCGGTCCCGTAGCATATACTGTCAAGAACTCAACTTGGTCCCATAGCATATACTCTCAAGATCCCAACTTGGTCCCATAGCATATACTATCAACAACCCAACTTGGTCCCGTAGCATATACTGTCAACAACCCAACTTGGTCCCGTAGCATATACTGTCAACAACCCAACTTGGTAACGTAGCGTATACTGTCAACAACCCAACTCGTTCACGTAGCGTATACTGTCAAGAACCCAACTCGGTCCCGTAGCGTACACTGTCAAGAAACCAACTCGTTCCCGTAGCGTATACTGTCAAGAAACCACATCGGTCCCGTAGCGTATACTGTCTAGATCCCAACTTGGTCCCGTAGCGTATACTGTCAAGATCCCAACTTGGTCCCGTAGCGTATACTGTCAAGAACCCAACTTGGTCCCGTAGCGTATACTGTCAAGAACCCAACTTGGTCCCGTAGCATATACTGTCAAGAACCCATCTTGGTCCCGTAGCGTATACTGTCAAGAACCCAACTTGGTCCCGTAGCGTTTACTGTCAAGAACCCAACTTGGTCCCGTAGCATATACTGTCAAGAAACCAACTCGGTCCCGTAGCATATACTGTCAAGAACTCAACTTGGTCCCATAGCATATACTCTCAAGATCCCAACTTGGTGCCATAGCATATACTGTCAAGAACCCAACTTGGTCCCGTAGCATATACTGTAAAGAACGCAACACGGTCCCGTAGCATGTACTGTCAAGAACCCTACTCGTTCCGGTAGCGCATACTGTCAACAACCCAACTCGGTCCTTAGCGTATACTGTCAACAATCCAACTCGATCCCGTAGCATATACTGTCAATAATTCAACTTGTAATACGAAACCGTAAGGATTCTCTGAGCATAGTAAAGTATAAAGTGGCATAGCATCCAGTCACGAAAAATGGATAGTGGTACTGCGCAACGTAGTTTGTTGTAAACTCGACATTCTTGGTAGCCCTTCATAAAACAGGAAACGTTATTACAGATTACGTATTTTGCCGTTTTTTATAATCTTTCATATGACTACATTTAGAATTCTTTAAATAATGCACCGATTTAAGTACTTTATATGTGGAGTTTACAAAATGTTACATGCATTTAGTAGAGCAAAGAGTTTGCATAACATTTGATTTTGCTGTTGAAATCGGTTTTGGTGAAGCTACAATACTGTTTTACAGTCGTTGTTTTAGTTACCTTGTTTACATTTTAGAAGTCGGGATGGAGTTAGGTTTTTACGTTTTGGGATACGCGACCGATTTAGGATTCGAAAGTAGAAAATACGACCGAGATGGGTTTTACCGTATTTTACATGGAGACCCAATGTACTACGAACCGGTTGTTCGATGTTTTCCAGTTTGTGATGCTGACGCGCGTTGCCGTCTGCTGTTAACATAATGTGACGCTAGTGTAACCATATTACAATTTATTTAACTATTTTAAAGACTTTACTTACCAAGATTATGAAAGGGGATACTAAAACTGGCCATACATTTTTGGCACCTCTCTAAAACCTATCCATCACTCGCCGTAGTTCACAATGTAAAATGCTGACAGTTTCTTGGCGGATACTTTCAGAATGTGTAGGTTTGCCCTGTATAGTTTGTTTTAATTTACCCCAGACATAGCGGCCACAACGGGGGTTAGATTAGAGAACCCAGGGTACAGATATCTCTACTAATAATTCCGGCCTCCTCAAACACACTATCATTATCCTCAGTGAAATATTGGCTATATTAACCGGGGTAGAGTCTTGTTGAAGAAAGCCAAAGGCATGCTTCCTATGCATTAGTTCGTTAAAAAGAGGGGAAAATTATATTCACGTTAGTAGGTTATTTAGAAGAGAGCGAGGCCACTTTTTCGCGCATGTATGGGAAAGGATAGGGAAAACGAGGCTAGATGGGGCGGTTCAAGGAGGAAAATGCGTTTATATGGGGAAGATAGGAATACGACGACCAATACTATGCTAGACAGGGTTGAAGGAGGGAAATACGTTTATATGGAAGAGATAGTAGAGAGCTGTTAGGCTAGACAGAGGCTGAGGAGCATGGTTTATATGAAAAGTATAGGAAAAACGAGGAGAGGTATTACACTAGACAGAGTTGAAGGGTAGAGTATGTCTTTTATATGAGAGAGGTAGGGAACAGGAGGAGGGGTGTTAGGCTAGACAGAGGTTGAAGGGTAGAGTATGTCTTTTATATGAGAGAGGTAGGGAACAGGAGGAGAGGTGTTAGGCTAGACAGAGTTGAAGGGTAGAGCTTATCTTTATATATGAGACAGTTAAGGAACAGGGGGTGGGGATGATAGGCTAGACAGAGGTCAAGAAGTAGAGTATGGTTTATATGAGATATAGGAAAACCAGGAGAGGTATTAGGCTAAGGAGGTTGAGTATGCGTTTATAAGGAGAGACGAGAAAACGGAGAGATCCTATGCTAGGATAGACAGCTGTTAAAGGTAGAATGTATTTTCTATAGGTTAGATAGGAACCCAAGGAGAGATACTCAGCTAGACAGGAGCAGGCGGGAAATGCGCTTTATGAGAGGCAAGGGATACGGGGAGAGACGCTAGACTAGACAGAGGTTTAGAGTATGCGTTTATATGTATGAGGGATATAGGAACAGGAGGAGAGATATTAGGCTAAGGAGGTTGAGTAGCCGTTTATAAGGAGAGATGAGTAAACGAAGAGATCCAATGCTAGGATAGGCAGGTGCTAAAGGTAGAATGTGTTTTATGTATGCTAGATAGGAACCCAAGGAGAGATAGACAGGGGGCAGGAGGGGAATGCGCTTATGAGAGGTAGGGGATACGGGGAGTGGTGTTAGGCTAGACAGAGGTAGAGGAGTAGAGTATGGTTTATATGAGAGGTATAGGGAAACGAGGAGAGTCGGTAGGCTAGACAGATAGTGAAGCAGTAGGAATATGGACTTACATACAGAGATATAGCGAATAGGAGATGCTAGACCTTGAAAGCGACTTTAGGCGAGAACTTCATGGATATATGTTTCATGTCAATGTTAGAGCGCTAATTCTAGACATGCTCATCACGTAACCTATTCAGGGAAAAGGTGACTCGCTCAGGGGAAAAAGGTGACCAGCAAAGGGAAAAACGTGACCAGCAAAGGGAAAAAGGTGACCAGCAAAGGGAAAAAGGTGACCAGCAATGGGAAAAAGGTGACCATCAAAGGGAAAAAGGTGACCAGCAAAGGGAAAAAGGTGACCAGGAAAGGGAAAAGGTGACCAGCAAAGGGAAAAAGGTGACCAGCAAAGGGAAAAACGTGACCAGCAAAGGGAAAAAGGTGACCAGGAAAGGGAAAAAGGTGACCAGCAAAGGGAAAAAGGTGACCAGAAAAGGGAAAAAGGTGACCAGCAAAGGGAAAAAGGTGACCAGCAAAGGGAAAAAGGTGACCAGCAAAGGGAAAAAGGTGACCATCAAAGGGAAAAAGGTGACCAGCAAAGGGAAAAAGGTGACCAGCAAAGGGAAAAAGGTGACCAGCAAAGGGAAAAACGTGACCAGTAAAGGGAAAAAAGTGACCAGCAAAGGGAAAAACGTGACCAGGGAAGGGAAAAAGGTGACCAGCAAAGGGAAAAAGGTGACCAGCAAAGGGACAAAGGTGACCAGCAAAGGGAAAAAGGTGACCAGCAAAGGGAAAAATGTGACCAGCAAAGGGAAAAAGGTGACCAGCAAAGAGAAAAAGGTGACCAGCAAAGGGAAAAACGTGATCAGCAAAGGGAAAAAGGTGACCAGCAAAGGGAAAAAGGTGACCAGCAAAGGGAAAAAGGTGACCATCAAAGGGAAAAAGGTGACCATCAGAGGGAAAAGGTGACCAGCCAAGGGAAAAAGGTGACCAGCAAAGGGAAAAAGGTGACCAGCAAAGGGAAAAAAGTGACCAGCAAAGGGAAAAAAGTGACCAACAAAGGGAAAAACGTGACCAGGGAAGGGAAAAAGGTGACCAGCAAAGGGAAAAAGGTGACCAGCAAAGGGACAAAGGTGACCAGCAAAGGGAAAAAGGTGACCAGCAAAGGGAAAAATGTGACCAGCAAAGGGAAAAAGGTGACCAGCAAAGAGAAAAAGGTGACCAGCAAAGGGAAAAACGTGATCAGCAAAGGGAAAAAGGTGACCAGCAAAGGGAAAAAGGTGACCAGCAAAGGGAAAAAGGTGACCAGCAAGGGGAAAAAGGAGACCAGCAAAGGGAAAAAGGTGACCAGCAAAGGGAAAAAGGTGACCAGCAAAGGGAAAAAGGTGACCAGGAAAGGGAAAAAGGTGACAAGCAAAGGGAAAAAGGTGACCAGCAAAGGGAAATAGGTGACCAGGGAAGAGAAAAAGGTGACCAGCAAAGGGAAAAACGTGACCAGCAAAGGGAAAAACGTTACCAGCAACGGGAAAGACGTTACCAGCAAAGGGAAAAAGGTGACCAGCAAAAAGAAAAACGTGACCAGCAAAGGGAAAAAGGTGACCAGCAAAGGGAAAAAGGTGACCAGCAAAGGGAAAAGGGCAGGGAAAAGGCGGTCCTCTCACGGGAAAAGCTAACACCCTCGCAATAACAGGTAAGTAATTCAGTTAGTATCACAGGGTAGGACAGGTTCCGGGAAGCGGATATAGCATAGTTCCGTATGATGTTACAGGTAATTCAGAGAGTATCGTAGGTATTTATGATAATTCAAGTAACATAGGTGTTTAAAGTCACTCAACTAGTATCACAGGTACTCATGGTAATATAGAGAGTAATTAGATTATAAACATTTCTCATCCAACGTTACAACAATTTATATGCTTTTTTCTAAATCTTACAAACTTATTATATGTTAAACAGTTATAAACTGCAGAGATAAACTGCATATGGTTCACAAATTAAAAAGCTTTGCGTCAACATACCTTTATTTAAGTTCGTTGTAGGTGCCTCTCCCCTTTATCTAGGCTTCAGACTAACACTAGTATTTGCTCCTAATGGCAGGGTTACCACCTTCCCTTCCATCTTCTCCTTTCTTCACCATTTGTCTGCTAGTTGCATACACAGCACATGAGTAAACTTTAATTATTTAAATTGTAGACTCGCTGAGAAAATCTTCATCTTCGGGTTACATTCTCTTAAGTACTGTTTGTAATACTGTAATGTCCATACGCATAGGTAGTTATTCCATCCTCAGCAATAATTCTTTTATCATCAAAGAGATTCAATGTAATTTTATTCACTTGCACTGTGGTAACAGCATGCTTTCGTGATAGGATTAGATTCATGGGCGTTCTGATGATTTCACTGGTTTTAAGACAGTCTGTATAGCTGTCAAACGAAATGTACTGCTTAATAGCGCTACGTTTTATACCTTTAATCTTTTTTATCATTGACCCTTGAATATCTAAGGCATACATCTTAGGACGTAGTCCAACAAAGCGTAGGATGATTTTGCTATTAGCCTCATCTTTAAATTTTCCCAATACCTTCTTGTTCTGAGTAGAGTAACATATATGGTTGACAGGGTAATCAGCTGTATCGAGATGCTCAAGAAAACGTAGCTTGTCCTGGTACACATCTTCAGTTGTTACACGATGAATGAATGAATCAGTGTCCATATACATAAGCTTCAGGTTTTCAGCTCCATAATAAGGCAACAACACGTCGTAATGATAGTGATACATTAATGTCTTGGAGATGTCCAACACACGCATACCAATGAATATAGACTTGTTGAATACAATCTGACGAGAGGCCATATGTACAGCAGCTACAATGATAGCAGCAATAGATCCTGCAGCTACAGAAACATCACCCGCAGCCTGGACAATAGCTGTAAGAGAAGCAAATACAATAGCTACCGTAGCAGATACAGCAGCTGTACGACAATAGATGTAACAGATCTTACAGATGTAGCAACATCTGCTACAATAACAGCAGCAACAAACACCAGTTACATAACAGCTGTAGGAGCAGCAGCAGGAAAGATTTAGCACTCTTAGCAATAGCAAGCATCACAGCAAAGATATTCCAGCTATAGCTTCACCCACCACAGCAACAGCAGTCATCACTCCAGCTGTAACATCAAATACGGAGCTGAAGTAGTAGATACAACACTGTAACATCAGCTACAGCAATAACAGTATCAGATCAGGTAGCTGTAACAGCATTAGACATAGTCAGCACAATACCTATAGCAGAAGCAAATACAGCAGCTATCGTAGCAGATACAGAGACTGTACAACAATAGCTGTAACAGACCCCACAGCTGTAGCAGCATCTGCTATAACAATAGCAGTAGCCGTCGCATTACATAACAACTGCAGCAGCAGCTAGAGATTTAGCAGTGTTTAGCAATAGCAAGCATCACAGCAATGTATTCCAGCTGTAGATTCCCCTACCGCAGCAAAAGCAGTCATCACAACATCAACAGTAAATACGACAGATGTAGTATCAGATACAGCATCTATAGCAACAGCAGCTACAACGATAGCAGCAATAGATCCTGCAGCTGAAGCAGCATTAGACACAATCAGCACAATAGCTGTAGCAAAAGCAAATACAATTACTATCGTAGCAGATACAGCAGCTGTACAACAATAGATGTAACACATCCTACAGCTGTAACAGCATCTGATACAATAATAGCAGAGACAACAACCGGTTACATTACAGATGTAGAAGCAGCTAATCCATTTTTTGTTCAAATGTAACAGCTTTATCAGTTAAATCATTGCTTCATTAAACAAGGATTGCAAGGGTAGACGTCTCTTCCCTTTATATAGGCCTGAGACTAACACTAGTATTTGCTCCTAATGACAATGGTTACCGCCTCCCCTTCCATCTTCTCCTTTCTTCACCATTTGTCTGCTATGTGCATACACAGCACATGAGTAAACATTAATTTTTTAACATTGTAGATTCGCGGAGATCATCAAAGGGATTCAATGTAATTTTATTCATTTGCACAGTAGTATCAGCGTGCTTTCATGATAAGATTCATAGGTGTTCTCATGATTTCACAGGTTTTAGGACAATCAGTATAACTCTCAAATGTAATGTAATGCTTAATAGCACTACGTTTTTTACCCTTAATCTTTTTTACCATTGAGCCGTGGATATCTAAGGCATACATCTTAGCTCGTAGTCCGACAAAGCGCTGGATGATTTTATCATTAGCCTCATCTTTAGATTTCCCAAGCAATTTGTTTAGAGCTGAATAGCATATATAGTTGACAGGGTAATCAGCAGTATCCAGATGCTCAAGTAAACGTAACTTGTCATGGGTCACATCTCCAGTTGTTACACGATGAATGAATGAATAAGTATCCATATACATAAGCTCCATAATATGATAACACTCATACCAATGTACACAGGCTTGTCGAGAGGCCATAAATACAACAGCTAGAACAGCAGCATATATCGACCTATCAATAAACGTAGGCTTGGCGATCAGCTTCTCTAGAGTCTTCTCATTTATCACCAGTCGTATATCCATACAATCAGGCAGATTCTCCATAGTTTTTCCAAACATGACGTTGTTATAGAGCTGTAGACGTCCTTCTCGAAATCATTTGCAGCTTATTGTAGTAGCCTGTTGTTAAATTCCGCATAAGGTTTTAACCACTGTGACTATTGGAATTGCAGCACACGATGGATTTTTTAGTCGTAACCCATGATTAAGAGTTTGATTCAAAGCTATGTAATGTACTACATACTTCTTTCGAGGTCCAAGACGAGGTATCAGTTTCTTTGTATATGATTTCAATGGTTTCATACACTCAGGCAGGAAAGGTAGATCGTTAAGTTCTATAGGATGCTCGATGTCTGTGACGTCACACCCAGAGACAGGATGTCTGCGAGTATCAAACACGTTTAAACTCGTCTCGTAACTACCTGTATATGCTGTAACACCAACAAGAGAAGTATTCCCACACGCTCATTCAGTCAGATGTTACATTCAAAGCCTACCACCACCCATTACACCGAAGCTAGCACAATCTCAAAGGCTTAAAAGGTAACGTAGAAGATTTTCTCCCTTGTTCAGTTAAAAGTGTGTATATACTACATTATTTCATGTTTTCATTCCCTTTTCAATTCTTCCTTTCCATCCTCTTCTAGAAAGACCATTACATTACACTACAATCACGAGCAAAGCATTTTTTCCAGAGTTTCACAGATTCAAAGCTTCTAGAATCGAACCCGGTAATAGTTTTAATAAATGTATTTTTAGTAATTTAGCTCCCTCGCATCAGCATCTACCATTTAATCTTTACTCGAACCTGATAGGATTCATAGGCTTGAAGATATATGAAATCACCCCTTCGGGATTCGATCTGAGTACTTTAAAGTACTTTTTGTCATGATAACGATATTTAGGAACTAGGTACTCTGTTTACGGTTTTACTTGACGTGTCTATATAAATTAGATTACGAGTTATTAAATTTGCAAGTAAATTTCATTAAATCGGTATTCGAACCCAGAACACCAGGAACAAAATAATTTATAATATTAGCTTGACATGTTAAACAAAGCTGTGTGCAGTTACGCTATCAATCCAAGTGATATATTCTGGTGTACAGAGGAAAATTAAGGAACTCATTAAAAGATGGGAATCGAAACAAGCACAACTGATTGAAAATTATATACAGCATTAATTACCCAGTACAGAACCTATCAAACATCCTTTGGCCCACTCCTCTACCTCATTTAGTTCCAGAGATAATGAAGATTTAAAATTAAGAATCGAACTCAGGACACCAGATCTCCAAATATAGATCCGCAAGAAACTACCTATTGATATAAATGTAATAAAGTTTATTTGACGTCTTTATCTTAAGTAGTTTAGGAGTTATTAAATTTATAATTAAATTACATTTTATCGGTATTCGAACCCAGAAAACCAGAAACAAAATTATTTATAAAATTAGTTTTATATGTTAAAAAGAGCTGTATGCAGTTACGCTATCAATCTAAGTGATATATTCTGGTGTACAGAGGAAAATTAAGGAACTCATTAAAAGATGGGAATCGAACAAAGCACAACTGATTGACAACTATATACAACATTAATTACCCAGTACAGAACCTATCAAACATGCTTTGGCCCACTCCTCTACCTCATTTAGTTCCAGAGATAATGAAGATTTAAAATTAAGAATCGAACTCAGGACACCAGATCTCCAAATATAGATTCGCAAGAAACTACCTATTGATATAAATGTAATAAAGTTTATTTGACGTCTTTATCTTAAGTAGTTTAGGAGTTATTAAATTTATAAGTAAATTACATTTTATCGGTATTCGAACCCAGAACACCAGAAACAAAATTATTTATAAAATTAGTTTTATATGTTAAAAAGAGCTGTATGCAGTTACAGCATCAATCTAAGTGATATATTCTAGACTATAGAGAAAAATTAAGGAAGTCATTAAAAAATCGGGATTCGAACTAGGGACAACTGTTTGAAAATTATATACAGTATTAATTACACATTATAACAGCTATCAAACATGCTTTGGTACATCCCGATACCTTTCTTAGTTTCCGAGATAATGGCGATTTAAAAATTAAAGATCGAACCCAGGACACCAGGTACCCAAGTATACATTACGAAGAAATTACCTAATGGTATAAATGTAATAAAATTTATTTGGCGACTTTATCTTAATTAGTCTCTGAGTTATTAGAAGTTGAATTTGTAATTACTCGTGGGATTCGAACCCAGGCATCCCGGACAACTCGGATTAATATCTCAAGGACGCGGCGCATTTCAAAGAATTGATTAGTTTTTATCCCATTGTTCTATCTCTTTTCATTCAGGAGATATAAGCGATTAATCAGTAGCAGGGAATTGACATTTCTGGCTCACTTAATATGCCTGGAATGCAATTAATATGCTAATTAGCCCCCCCTCCCACTAATTAGCCCCCTCTCATATCTTCCTTAATTTTTCTCTATACTCTAGAATATATCACTTAGATTGATGCTGTAACTGCATACAGCTCTTTTTAACATATAAAACTAATTTTATAAATAATTTTGTTTCTGGTGTTCTGGGTTCGAATACCCATAAAATGTAATTTACTTATAAATTTAATAACTCCTAAACTACTTAAGATAAAGACGTCAAATAAACTTTATTACATTTATATCAATAGGTAGTTTCTTGCGAATCTATATTTGGAGATCTGGTGTCCTGAGTTCGATTCTTAATTTTGAATCTTCATTATCTCTGGAACTAAATGAGGTAGAGGAGTGGGCCAAAGGATGTTTGATAGGTTCTGTACTGGGTAATTAATGCTGTATATAATTGTCAATCAGTTGACTTGGTTCGATTCCCATCTTTTAATGAGTTCCTTAATTTTCCTCTGTACACCAGAATATATCACTTGGATTGATAGCGTAACTGCACACAGCTTTGTTTAACATGTCAAGCTAATATTATAAATTATTTTGTTCCTGGTGTTCTGGGTTCGAATACCGATTTAATGAAATTTACTTGCAAATTTAATAACTCGTAATCTAATTTATATAGACACGTCAAGTAAAACCGTAAACAGAGTACCTAGTTCCTAAATATCGTTATCATGACAAAAAGTACTTTAAAGTACTCAGATCGAATCCCGAAGGGGTGATTTCATATATCTTCAAGCCTATGAATCCTATCAGGTTCGAGTAAAGATTAAATGGTAGATGCTGATGCGTGGGAGCTAAATTACTAAAAATACATTTATTAAAACTATTACCGGGTTCGATTCTAGAAGCTTTGAATCTGCGAAACTCTGGAAAAAATGCTTTGCTCGTGATTGTAGTGAAATGTAATGGTCTTTCTAGAAGAAGATGGAAAGGAAGAATTGAAAAGGGAATGAAAACATGAAATAATGTAGTATATACACACATTTAACTGAACAAGGGAGAAAATCTTCTACGTTACCTTTTAAGCCTTTGAGATTGTGCTAGCTTCGGTGTAATGGGTGGTGGTAGGCTTTGAATGTAACATCTGACTGAATGAGCGTGTGGGAATACTTCTCTTGTTGGTGTTACAGCATATACAGGTAGTTACGAGACGAGTTTAAACGTGTTTGATACTCGCAGACATCCTGTCTCTGGGTGTGACGTCACAGACATCGAGCATCCTATAGAACTTAACGATCTACCTTTCCTGCCTGAGTGTATGAAACCATTGAAATCATATACAAAGAAACTGATACCTCGTCTTGGACCTCGAAAGAGGTATGTAGTACATTACATAGCTTTGAATCAAGCTCTTAATCATGGGTTACGACTAGAAAATCCATCGTGTGCTGCAATTCCAATAGTCACAGTGGTTAAAACCTTATGCGGAATTTAACAACAGGCTACTACAATAAGCTGCAAATGATTTCGAGAAGGACGTCTACAGCTCTTTAACAACGTCATGTTTGGAAAAACTATGGAGAATCTGCCTGATCGTATGGATATACGACTGGTGATAAATGAGAAGACTCTAGAGAAGCTGATCGCCAAGCCTACGTTTATTGATAGGTCGATATATGCTGCTGTTCTAGCTGTTGTATTTATGGCCTCTCGACCAGCCTGTGTACATTGGTATGAGTGTGTTGGACATCTCCGAGACAATGTATCACCCATCATTACGATGTGCTGTTATCATATTATGGAGCTTATGTATATGGATACTTATTCATTCATTCATCGTGTAACAACTGGAGATGTGACCCATGACAAGTTACGTTTACTTGAGCATCTGGATACTGCTGATTACCCTGTCAACTATATATGCTATTCAGCTCTAAACAAACTGCTTGGGAAATCTAAAGATGAGGCTAATGATAAAATCATCCAGCGCTTTGTCGGACTACGAGCTAAGATGTATGCCTTAGATATCCACGGCTCAATGGTAAAAAAGATTAAGGGTAAAAAACGTAGTGCTATTAAGCATTACATTACATTTGAGAGTTATACTGATTGTCCTAAAACCTGTGAAATCATGAGAACACCTATGAATCTTATCATGAAAGCACGCTGATACTACTGTGCAAATGAATAAAATTACATTGAATCCCTTTGATGATCTCCGCGAATCTACAATGTTAAAAAATTAATGTTTACTCATGTGCTGTGTATGCACATAGCGGACAAATGGTGAAGAAAGGAGAAGATGGAAGAGGAGGCGGTAACCATTGTCATTAGGAGCAAATACTAGTGTTAGTCTCAGGCCTATATAAAGGGAAGAGACGTCTACCCTTGCAATCCTTGTTTAATGAAGCAATGATTTAACTGATAAAGCTGTTACATTTGAACAAAAAATGGATTAGCTGCTGCTACATCTGTAATGTAACCGGTTGTTGTCTCTGCTATTATTGTATCGGATGTTGTTACAGCTGTAGGATGTGTTACATCTATTGTTGTACAGCTGCTGTATCTGCTACGATAGTAATTGTATTTGCTTTTGCTACAGCTATTGTGCTGATTGTGTCTAATGCTGCTACAGCTGCAGGATCTATTGCTGCTATCGTTGTAGCTGCTGTTGCTATAGATGCTGTATCTGATACTACATCTGTCGTATTTACTGTTGATGTTGTGATGACTGCTTTTGCTGCGGTAGGGGAATCTACACCTGGAATATCATTGCTGTGATGCTTGCTATTGCTAAACACTGCTAAATCTCTAGCTGCTGCTGCAGTTGTTATGTAATGCGACGGCTACTGCTATTGTTATAGCAGATGCTGCTACAGCTGTGGGGTCTGTTACAGCTATTGTTGTACAGTCTCTGTATCTGCTACGATAGCTGCTGTATTTGCTTCTGCTATAGGTATTGTGCTGACTATGTCTAATGCTGTTACAGCTACCTGATCTGATACTGTTATTGCTGTAGCTGATGTTACAGTGTTGTATCTACTACTTCAGCTCCGGATTTGATGTTACAGCTGGAGTGATGACTGCTGTTGCTGTGGTGGGTGAAGCTATAGCTGGAATATCTTTGCTGTGATGCTTGCTATTGCTAAGAGTGCTAAATCTTTCCTGCTGCTGCTCCTACAGCTGTTTTGTAACAGGTGTTTGTCGCTGGTGTTATTGTAGCAGATGTTGCTACATCTGTAAGATCTGTTACATCTATTGTCGTACAGCTGCTGTATCTGCTACGGTAGCTATTGTATTTGCTTCTGTTATAGCTATTGTCCAGGCTGCGGGTGATGTTTCTGTAGCTGCAGGATCTATTGCTGCTATCATTGTAGCTGCTGTACATATGGCCTCTCGTCAGATTGTATTCAACAAGTCTATATTCATTGGTATGAGTGTGTTGGACATCTCCAAGACATTAATGTATCACTATCATTACGACGTGTTGTTGCCTTATTATGGAGCTGAAAACCTGAAGCTTATGTATATGGACACTGATTCATTCATTCATCGTGTAACAACTGAAGATGTGTACCAGGACAAGCTACGTTTTCTTGAGCATCTCGATACAGCTGATTACCCTGTCAACCATATATGTTACTCTACTCAGAACAAGAAGGTATTGGGAAAATTTAAAGATGAGGCTAATAGCAAAATCATCCTACGCTTTGTTGGACTACGTCCTAAGATGTATGCCTTAGATATTCAAGGGTCAATGATAAAAAAGATTAAAGGTATAAAACGTAGCGCTATTAAGCAGTACATTTCGTTTGACAGCTATACAGACTGTCTTAAAACCAGTGAAATCATCAGAACGCCCATGAATCTAATCCTATCACGAAAGCATGCTGTTACCACAGTGCAAGTGAATAAAATTACATTGAATCCCTTTGATGATAAAAGAATTATTGCTGAGGATGGAATAACTACCTATGCGTATGGACATTACAGTATTACAAACAGTACTTAAGAGAATGTAACCCGAAGATGAAGATTTTCTCAGCGAGTCTACAATTTAAATAATTAAAGTTTACTCATGTGCTGTGTATGCAACTAGCAGACAAATGGCGAAGAAAGGAGAAGATGGAAGGGAAGGTGGTAACCCTGCCATTAGGAGCAAATACTAGTGTTAGTCTGAAGCCTAGATAAAGGGGAGAGGCACCTACAACGAACTTAAATAAAGGTATGTTGACGCAAAGCTTTTTAATTTGTGAACCATATGCAGTTTATCTCTGCAGTTTATAACTGTTTAACATATAATAAGTTTGTAAGATTTAGAAAAAAGCATATAAATTGTTGTAACGTTGGATGAGAAATGTTTATAATCTAATTACTCTCTATATTACCATGAGTACCTGTGATACTAGTTGAGTGACTTTAAACACCTATGTTACTTGAATTATCCTAAATACCTACGATACTCTCTGAATTACCTGTAACATCATACGGAACTATGCTATATCCGCTTCCCGGAACCTGTCCTACCCTGTGATACTAACTGAATTACTTACCTGTTAGTGCGAGTGGGTTAGCTTTTCCCGTGAGAGGACCGCCTTTTCCCTGCCCTTTTCCCTTTGCTGGTCACCTTTTTCCCTTTGCTGGTCACCTTTTTCCCTTTGCTGGTCACGTTTTTCCCTTTGCTGGTCACCTTTTTCCCTTTGCTGGTAACGTTTTTCCCGTTGCTGGTAACGTTTTTCCCTTTGCTGGTAACGTTTTTCCCTTTGCTGGTCACGTTTTTCCCTTTGCTGGTCACCTTTTTCCCTTCACTGGTCACCTTTTTCCCTTTGCTGGTCACCTTTTTCCCTTTGCTTGTCACTTTTTCCCTTTCCTGGTCACCTTTTTCCCTTTGCTGGTCACCTTTTTCCCTTTGCAGGTCACCTGCTGGTCACCTTTTTCCCTTTGCTGGTCACGTTTTTCCCTTTGCTGGTCACCTTTTTCCCTTTGCTGATCACGTTTTTCCCTTTGCTGGTCACCTTTTTCTCTTTGCTGGTCACCTTTTTCCCTTTGCTGGTCACCTTTTTCCCTTTTCTGGTCACCTTTTTCCCTTTGCTGGTCACCTTTTTCGCTTTGCTTGTCACCTTTTTCCCTTTCCTGGTCACCTTTTTCCCTTTGCTGGTCACCTTTTTCCCTTTGCTGGTCACCTTTTTCCCTTTGCAGGTCACCTTTTTCCCTTTGCTGGTCACCTTTTTCCCTTTGCTGGTCACATTTTTCCCTTTGCTGGTCACCTTTTTCCCTTTGCTGATCACGTTTTTCCCTTTGCTGGTCACCTTTTTCTCTTTGCTGGTCACCTTTTTCCCTTTGCTGGTCACCTTTTTCCCTTTGCTGGTCACCTTTTCCCTTTGCTGGTCACCTTTTTCCCTTTGCTGGTCACCTTTTTCCCTTCCTTGGTCACGTTTTTCCCTTTGCTGGTCACTTTTTTCCCTTTGCTGGTCACTTTTTTCCCTTTGCTGGTCACCTTTTTCCCTTTGCTGGTCACCTTTTTCCCTTTTCTGGTCACCTTTTTCCCTTTGATGGTCACCTTTTTCCCTTTGCTGGTCACCTTTTTCCCTTTGCTGGTCACCTTTTTCCCTTTGCTGGTCACCTTTTTCCCTTTTCTGGTCACCTTTTTCCCTTTGCTGGTCACCTTTTTCCCTTTCCTGGTCACCTTTTTCCCTTTGCTGGTCACGTTTTTCCCTTTGCTGGTCACCTTTTTCCCTTTGCTGGTCACCTTTTTCCCTTTCCTGGTCACCTTTTTCCCTTTCCTGGTCACCTTTTTCCCTTTGCTGGTCACCTTTTTCCCTTTGCTGATCACGTTTTTCCCTTTGCTGGTCACCTTTTTCTCTTTGCTGGTCACCTTTTTCCCTTTGCTGGTCACCTTTTTCCCTTTTCTGGTCACCTTTTTCCCTTTGCTGGTCACCTTTTTCCCTTTGCTTGTCACCTTTTTCCCTTTCCTGGTCACCTTTTTCCCTTTGCAGGTCACCTTTTTCCCTTTACTGGTCACCTTTTTCCCTTTGCAGGTCACCTTTTTCCCTTTGCTGGTCACCTTTTTCCCTTTGCTGGTCACATTTTTCCCTTTGCTGGTCACCTTTTTCCCTTTGCTGATCACGTTTTTCCCTTTGCTGGTCACCTTTTTCTCTTTGCTGGTCACCTTTTTCCCTTTGCTGGTCACCTTTTTCCCTTTGCTGGTCACCTTTGTCCCTTTGCTGGTCACCTTTTTCCCTTTGCTGGTCACCTTTTTCCCTTCCCTGGTCACGTTTTTCCCTTTGCTGGTCACTTTTTTCCCTTTGCTGGTCACTTTTTTCCCTTTGCTGGTCACCTTTTTCCCTTTGATGGTCACCTTTTTCCCTTTGCTGGTCACCTTTTTCCCTTTGATGGTCATCTTTTTCCCTTTGCTGGTCACCTTTTTCCCTTTGCTGGTCACCTTTTTCCCTTTGCTGGTCACCTTTTTCCCTTTTCTGGTCACCTTTTTCCCTTTGCTGGTCACCTTTTTCCCTTTCCTGGTCACCTTTTTCCCTTTGCTGGTCACGTTTTTCCCTTTGCTGGTCACCTTTTTCCCTTTCCTGGTCACCTTTTTCCCTTTCCTGGTCACCTTTTTCCCTTTCCTGGTCACCTTTTTCCCTTTGCTGGTCACCTTTTTCCCTTTGGTGGTCACCTTTTTCCCTTTGCTGGTCACCTTTTTCCCTTTGCTGGTTACCTTTTCCCCTTTGCTGGTCACCTTTTTCCCTTTGCTGGTCACCTTTTTCCCTTTGTTGGTCACGTTTTTCCCTTTGCTGGTCACCTTTTTGCCCTGAGCGAGTCACCTTTTTCCTGAATAGGTTACGTGATGAGCATGTCTAGAATTAGCGCTCTAACATTGACATGAAACATATTTCCATGAAGTTCTCGCCTAAAGTCGCTTTCAAGGTCTAGCATCTCCTATTCCCTATATCTCCTGCATATAAGTCCATATTCCTACTGCTTCACTATCTGTCTAGCCTACCGACTCTCCTCGTTTCCCTATACCTCTCATATAAACCATACTCTACTCCTCTACCTCTGTCTAGCCTAACACCACTCCCCGTATCCCCTACCTCTCATAAGCGCATTCCCTTCCTGCCCCCTGTCTATCTCTCCTTGGGTTCCTATCTAGCATATATAAAACACATTCTACCTTTAGCACCTGCCTATCCTAGCATTGGATCTCTTCGTTTACTCATCTCTCCTTATAAACGGCTACTCAACCTCCTTAGCCTAATATCTCTCCTCCTGTTCCTATATCCCTCATACATATAAACGCATACTCTAAACCTCTGTCTAGTCTAGCGTCTCTCCCCGTATCCCTTGCCTCTCATAAAGCGCATTTCCCGCCTGCTCCTGTCTAGCTGAGTATCTCTCCTTGGGTTCCTATCTAACCTATAGAAAATACATTCTACCTTTAACAGCTGTCTATCCTAGCATAGGATCTCTCCGTTTTCTCGTCTCTCCTTATAAACGCATACTCAACCTCCTTAGCCTAATACCTCTCCTGGTTTTCCTATATCTCATATAAACCATACTCTACTTCTTGACCTCTGTCTAGCCTATCATCCCTACCCCCTGTTCCTTAACTGTATCATATATAAAGATAAGCTCTACCCTTCAACTCTGTCTAGCCTAACACCTCTCCTCCTGTTCCCTACCTCTCTCATATAAAAGACATACTCTACCCTTCAACCTCTGTCTAGCCTAACACCCCTCCTCCTGTTCCCTACCTCTCTCATATAAAAGACATACTCCACCCTTCAAGCCCTGTCTAGTCTAAACACCTCTCATCGTTTTCCTATACCGCTCATATAAACCATGCACTACGTTTCAAGCCCTGTCTAGTCTAACACCTCTCATCGTTTTCCTATACCGCTCATATAAACCATACTCTACTTCTTGACCTCTGTCTAGCCTATCTTCCCTACCCCCTGTTCCTTAACTGTCTCATATATAAAGATAAGCTCTACCCTTCAACTCTGTCTAGCCTAACACCTCTCCTCCTGTTCCCTACCTCTCTCATATAAAAGACATACTCTACCCTTCAACCTCTGTCTAGCCTAACACCCCTCCTCCTGTTCCCTACCTCTCTCATATAAAAGACATACTCTACCCTTCAACTCTGTCTAGTGTAATACCTCTCCTCGTTTTTCCTATACCGTTCATATAAACCATGCTCCTCAGCCTCTGTCTAGCCTAACAACTCTCTACTATCTCTTCCATATAAACGTATTTCCCTCCTTCAACCCTGTCTACCATAGTATTGGTCGTCGTATTCCTATCTTCCCCATATAAACGCATTTTCCTCCTTGAACCGCCCCATCTAGCCTCGTTTTCCCTATCCTTTCCCATACATGCGCAAAAAAGTGGCCTCGCTCTCTTCTAAATAACCTACTCACGTTTGTCGTGTCATGCCGCACCAAACAGCAATTCTTTGGTCATGACGGGATACTTCATGAGCAATATTATCTTTGAGGCGGACTTTGAGCCAAGAAGACGTTTCTGTCAACGCATGTTACAGCAGTGCGCTGTGTTCATCAATTTCCTAGCCTGTATCTTATTCACGGATGAGGCTGGTTTTACTCGCGACGACATCTTCAATTTTCATAACACTCATAACTGGGCATTTGAAAATCTTAATGAAGTACGGCAGAACAACCATCAACAAAGGTTCTCTCTTAACCTTCGAGGTAGAATCATTCATGATCACCTTATTGGTCCCTTCTTCTTCCTTTCGCGTCTGAATGGACAAACCTATCTCCAGTTTCTCAGAAATGAGTTGCATCACTTAACTGATAATGTGACTCTGGACATCATCCAACGAATGTGGTTTTTACACGATGGTGCTCCAGCTCATTTCAATATGATAGTTCGTAAGCTTTTTAAATGATCGATTTCCCCAAAGATGGATTGGTTGAGAGGGACTCATTGTATGTCCTGCTCGATCGCCTGATTTGAATCCAATGGTTTGCTTCGTCTGGAGACATTGAAGTCCATGGTTTATGCGACTCCTGCACCTGATGCTGACATTTTGAGAGGACGTATCCAAACTGAATTTGACCAAACACGAAACACACTAGAAATTTTCAACAGAGTATGGCAAGAGGAAGCCACTTCGAGCAATTTTTGTAACCTTCGATTTTGTGTTGTAATTCTGAAATAAATGATTTCCAGACCCATGTTCATATGGACTTTAGCGAAATATTTATTTTATGTTTTCCAACTCACCCTGTATGATTTTCCGTGAGTTACATATGTCCTAGTACACACGAAAGGCAGGCTACACAATATTACGACTTCCAAGAGGTTTAAAACAGGAGTTTTATTTATTCCCATTGCTATGTAACATGACAAGCACATATTAACGGCTGGTGACGGCGAACTAGCAGAAAATATATGGCATGGGACAAGGTTTGTGTGAGTGTGTGCGAAAGAATAGCAAAAAGCGTTTCTCAGGCAACGCGTCGACTTGAAACGCGCCGGTGCATGACGTCGTCCTGTAATCCAGCCTGGGACCAAACAGCCGGTAAACTTGGCGTCCAGAACGGAAGCGGATTGGATGTGCTGCACACTGTACTGGAAAAAACGGCAAACACTTTCACTACCGCAATTCTCTGAAACCTCCCTCTGCAGGTTTGTGATAACACCAGTGACGACCGCTCCTTTCTCTACCTGGGCACGTACGACAAAAAAAGAATCTATTTACATTCACATGACTTTACCCATCCACTATCAAACTATCCTTACTAAAGCTTATTACTTTATCTACCACATCTCTTTTTGCATTCCACCCGAAAATTTTGATAACGTTTCACCACAAATACATGTTTTGAGGCTCCTAATTACAAAAAAGAAAACATTTTTACTTCTCTACCACGCACATAGTAACTAGAGAAGTTACTTCATTCCACTCAAAAATTCTACACTGAGATTTCACCGGAAATGCATGTTTTGAAACCCCATGATTAAAATATATAAATAAAACGTTTTTAGAAAATCGTTCATGAGTGGGTGTGTGTGTGCGAGTGCATAACTCAAAAACGAAATATGGCATAAATACGAAACTTAATATTTAAGTTCTGTACCTTTCAAAACATGTTCTACTAAGATTTATATTTAACTTCAAATAAATGTTTTTGTGGAATTTCTGAGATATCGGTTATTAATGTTTCGAGTTTTTGTTTTCTTTTAGTTCCATTTATAGCCCGGCCTTTAACCACATTGGTCCTATTAGCGGCCTTTTCTTTGGAACTTATTGCCTATTGGCAATGGCGTTAACTTGGGTAACTCTTGTCGTTGGGCTTCTTGCACTTTTGATTTTTAATCATTATATCATACACATGTCCACACTCCAAATCATACCTCCTGACTCTTGGGAGGATAAGGAATAATTTGGGTTATAAAAAAATTCTCACCCCCAGCAGGGATCGAACTGGGACCCCTAGCACAACAGATAAGTGCTCTACAGACCTAGCTACTGGACCAACCGGTTCAAATTGTTCATTTCTTGGTAATTCCTTAAAGTACTTTCAACATTCCGATATTTCTCGCAATGTCATGGAAACAGTATGCAACTTTAAGGCTAGCATATAGCATCGAGTTCCGAAATATTTAACTATCGATGACTAAGCCTTTAACTTTGTAGTGGACTAAACCTTTGTAGTAGATAGAAAAAAATCTGATGTGTTACACGCACATGACTTTCTCTACTCTTGTACAAACTATTTTTACAAACGCTTATTCTCCATATGCTTAATGTTAATCGAGATGCTAATCTTATTGCTAATTTTCTTGTGGATGTAAGGGGAATTGGTAGGCTTTAAGCGATAGTCAAATATTTTAAGAGCTGGTTGATATGTGGAGTATTCCATTGTCTTTGCATTACCAGGACAAAAAAATGAATAACGAATTCCCATATGAAAACGTATAAGTATTGGAAAATTTAAGGGAATAACAAGCAATAACTCGAAAATAATTCACTAAACAAAAAAAAATGTATGACATAAATTGTGTAATTTAACGCGATCTACATTTTCTGTGTAGTAAAATTTTGTCTATCTCTTATGGTTTACCAGTTATGCAAAGGTAGTTCACAATGAAGAATACTTTTGGAGACATTCCCAGAAAATGCAAGATATACATTTTATTTGCCATGAAAGTATCTTAAAATGTATGATATTTTAATCAAAATCGTTAGAGCCATTTTTTAGAAAATTAAAATTTTTGAAAAATGGTCCATGTAAAGGTAATCTGGGGGGGGGGGTTTTCTTGAAAACCTTCGTGTCGCATCTCTGGAAGATACTGAACCTAAATACCAAGTTCGGTGTTTATCTGACTGTTCGTTTCTGAGTTATGCTGTTTCACACACATACACACACACGGACATGTTTCCCACAAATGCTTTTTTTTGGATTCAGGAGCCTACAAAACATGTATTTCCGGTGAAATCTCGGTATCGACTTTACTATACGCAATGGAGAAAGTAATAAGCTTTATTAAGAACAATTTTTACACATAAGGATAGAGCGTAGAGAAAGTATCGTATCACAGTTTTTGTTCCATCCACTTCTTGTCAAATGAGATAAACCTTTACGGAAATAGTCTCATTACACTCTTTGCTGTAGGTATAAGAGAGATGGAACAAATCCAATCGATAGTCAGATGTTTAAATGCATGTCAATATAAAATTAACTCTTTCCAGGACCTCGCGAGTAACAGCTGAATAACAATAGCACTTTAAAAATGACAATATGTGTTAGTATTCAACTAACAACAAGAAACAAAATTATTGAAAATATATTATGTTTTCGAAATATCTACGTTTATGTATAGTACGTTTTGGTCTATCTCTTAGCTTTCGCCGTTTAGAAAAAATAAATAGAATATTGCTTCCAAGTGAAAAGTACTCTACAGGCTATTCTCAGAATATTAAATATGCTCATTTTATTGATGAAAATATCTTTAAAATAGTATTTTAGTCTTTAGTAATTTTCGAGAAAATAAAAATATCGAAAGGTTTGGGGCGCGGGATTTTCTTGAAATTTAGACATCCCATCTTTGGAAGATTCTGAACTTAAGTAACAAGTTTGGTATTTATCATGCGTTTTGTTTTAGAGTTATACTGTTTACAGTCGCATACACACACATACCACGTGGACCTTTTTCTGAAAATGCTTTTTCAATACACAAGGTCTCAAAACATGTTTTTCCGGTGAAGTCCCGATATGAGCTCTTTGGTGGAATACAACACTTCCTCTTATGTACTATACTATCTGTTTTGCGAAGTTTCAGCAAGGTGGTGGGGTTTAGCTACTGGAAAGAGGTGGTGTTTTCTTGGTCTGAGGCAAAGTGAGGGGTAAACACGCACGATAGTGAAAGATGTTGGTTGTTTTACACTGTACCGCCACGCGCGGCACGAGTTCATACTTTGTAACCCTCCCACCAGCTTTGCTTCAGTTGAGGATAAGCCACCCCATCCTCTAACTAAAACGTCGCTGAACAGACAGGAAGAACGTAACAGAGAAAATAAAAGGATATTGGAGCGACCAGATATACTCCTGCATCTCGGGATAGACAGGAATACACACAAAGAGCGGGTGGGACGGAAATATCCAAAATTGCATGGAAGAAAAAGCAGGAATAATATTTTAGTATAACAGTATTCCATATGGCAGAGCGTTTTGGTGCGAAGATATATAATAAAAATATAAACAAACTGTAAGACTATGGAATTATTGTATTAAACCATTCTAACGAAGAACGATGCTGCTAGCGGTATTCAACAACCACATTAAAGCACAATAATGTAACGAAAAATACATGTATTTCACAATACAATACTTAGGTACAAACCTGATCTTGAAAATCTTTGGCGGATTTTGTATCGTTTTCTGGTGTCTTTTGAGGCGTGTCCTTCACCTTACCTATCGCATAGCGCGGTGACTTGATAACACAGCAATAAGGGGCAAAAGAGGGGATGTTGATGCCTTTGCTTTTTCTGGTGTTATTGAAACCAAAACATGTTTATTGTCTCAGAACCAGTCATGCCGTATACTAACAAAATTACTCGTGGACGTATCGTGTGTATGTGGGAGGCTGGAAACATTGATACAGCAATTGCAACGACAGTGCATAAAGGTGTTTTAATAGTAAATTACTGCATAAAAATATTCAAGGAATGTCGGGAAGACGGTCTACATTCTCGTTATAAAGTGGCCAATCCTCGTAAAACATCCGCAGATGATGATATTCGTTTACTAAATGCAAATTACTCTTTTGTTATAAATGACTGATCAGGTTTAGAAACCAGAGATAAATATGTATATGTATATAGTTTACTGAATATTACATAATACTATGGAAATAAAGTTAAGTTATATTTTTGCCTATAATCCTGTTAGTCACTTAAATTATTTCAGTCAAACTATACAATAAATAAATTCAATAACAGCCCGCCTTAAACCAATACGTGTATAACATAATATATAAGATGTATGTAACAGTCATTGTATTAATGCTTATATTATTATGTACATGTTTAATAATGCTATGTGAATGTATTACGTAATTTAATAATGTAGGAGCTGCGAGAATAATAGGTCAGAAGTTGCTAACAATGAGGTAACAATGAGGTAACAATGAGGTAACCTTGAGGCAATAATGAATTAGAAAGTTTAATAATGCTAATGGTAATTCTTGGTGCACCAATAATGTAATTTTTGAGACAGTTGGCCTTCCATACGTGAAGCAACAACTTACTTCATACTTCAACTTATCCCCAAGAACATTACTGTACAGTTTTCCATTACCAAACAATAGAAGGCGACCTCTTGCTCATTAATCCGTTTATCACCTTTAGCATCGCTGTAAAATCGTGAGCCATGTAAATATTTCTTATGGTGGATGTGGAATACAATATCAATGCTGGAAGTATTGATGTGCCGTTGTGTCGATAGTATTGGACCTTGCGCTACTCTGCAATAACTCCACTTCGCGTATAACAAGATCAAATAGTCAATTAATTGCTCTTCCACCCATGTCATATATAGCGTAAAGTTGGAAAACCCAACTTGAATAGGCATGTTTCCATACTAATTTCGTCAGTTAGAGCAACGGCAAGGAAAGCCGAAGATCCGTGGTTCAAATCCCGACTATGGCACTGAATTTTTCAGTTTGATACTAAATTTCCAACTTCAGCCTTCACATAGCATGTGTATTATCATTGCCTGAACTAGTAAGGGTTATCTATGAAGCTAGGGACTTAGAGTTCCTAAGAGATCATAGATCATCAATCGGGATATGTTATATCAAAATGAATTTGAGAACGCTTTGTATGGTTTACTGGAAAAAAAGTATTAGTTGGAGAATTTACTGTCGTGTTGGCATTTCTCCATGTAGCTCAATCGGTTAGAACAGCAGCACGAAAAGATGAATATCCGTAGTTCAGATTCCGGCTATGGCAATGGACTTTTCAGTCTGATTTTACCTTTCCAAGATGAAAAATACCCTTAGGGCAGCGTGCACCATATTGCTTCGGAAGTAACGTTTACTAAAGAAGTCCGTACTAAGGAAGTAGGTTACAATGACAATTTACTCCGGAAGTAACGTTGAAGAGCTCAATTACAGTTTACTATTTTAGTTACAACTACGGAAGTAAAAGCTCATTACTACCGAAGGTATTGTTTTGCTTGATATACTTGATGCGTTCATGGCTAAGGTTATGTGCGATAGGAAAAAGCGGGAGAAACGGCAGCGAAAGAGATAAATGTTTGTTGGTAGAGATAAAGAAAATCCAAAACGTGTTATAACGATGCCGGAAGTCGTGGCGGACGAGTTTAATGCTTCGAGCGACGGGAAATGTACTGAAGAACATCTTAAAATTATGAGAACAATATGTCTAATGTTCATTTTGCAACGCAGATCACTTGCGTGTTAATGGAGAGATACCCCTTCCGATTACGTAAAAGTTCATCATATTCATAAAATAGCAACATGGGTGCTGTCAATTCCACTCACAGTGTGTGGCAAATCCGCAAAAGTGAAGAAGAATTGTTTGTTACGTTGTTGCTGCTACGTATGGAAAGCCAGTTTGAAGATGGTATCTTTGCATTATTTGCACCACGCTTTGGGCATCAAATTGAAGAAGTTGTATTGTATTTCAACTATTGGGGAGCCGAACTTGTAGTAGTTGCAACCGCACGTATGGTAAACAGTTTCCGGTAGCTTTCTGGGCGAAGGCTACCGGAAAGTTTAAAAATATTAGCTTTGTAATTTGACTGTTTCTTTAAATATTATATATTTATGTTTGCCTCGGCTGCGTCAGTATTATTGTTAGAGACATGGAAGTCTTGACAGGGTTGTGATACGACTAAGAATGTAGGCTTACACAAAATTTAATTTTTAATTCTCTCCTTTTTATTAAACCTTGGCACATATTATGCACACGTCTGGTTATGAGCACTGTTTGGAGGCAACTAAATTGGTTTCAACCGTCTAAATTTGCAGATTTCTGTATTTTAAGTCTCTGATTTGCTAATCCTAGACCAATAGAATACCTTCATTTAACTAAAACTTTTTCTGGTTGTTCATTGGCTATTTTTAAACTGTCACTAAAATTACATTATTGCTTCTCCAAGAATCACAATTAGTACTGTTAAACTTTCTTACTCATTATTGACTCATTGTTACCTCTTTGTTAGCAACTTTTGACCTATTACTCACAGCTCCTACATTATTAAATTACGTAATATATTCACATAACATTATTACTCATGGATACAATAATATAAGCATATGCAATGACTGTTATATACATTTTACAAATTATTACATACACAAATTGCTTCAAGGCGGGCTGTTATTGAATTTACTTATTATATAATTAGACTGAAATCATTTAAGTGTTAAAAATACTGCCTCATCTTTTATTCTTTGAACACTCATTTATATATATATTTATATTTGTAGATATGTACCTTGCTCTTGACCTAACAATGCGGTGAAATACATGACCAGCAGACGCATGGTGAATGTTTATTTATAAGACCGCCTGTAATGCCGGGATTACGATGAATATATATATATATATATATATATATATATATATATATATATATATAAATGTAATATGGTTCTTGCATATCATTGTAGCATTTACGTTTTCTTCACCGAGGTCATCATTGTAATTTAAGTAATCAATGAACACGTCAAAAATAGTGTGATACGGTATTCTAGTTCAATCGACAGGTTACTTACTCATCCAGGTCGCAAAAGTAAATTCTAACCTGTATTTGTGCTCTATTTAATTCCGTAGTAACATACTACATGACGGTGCTCTCTGACATTTACTTCTGCGATAATTTAATCTGGGAGTATCTGACAGGAGTAAAATGCTCCGGAAGTAGTTTACCCTCATATGAATGTCGCCGAGTGTTGACTTGAATAGTAGCTTACTACGAAAATAGAGCTTACTCGAGGTTGGTGCACGTCGCCCTTAATCTGTCTTAATATTGCCTGATAGGCAACGGCATTAGCAGTTGTGCCACGAGTCATAAAATCCACCAAAATAACTTCTTGAGATTACCAAAACATAGACACGAAGGAATCTATCGGTAGAAATACAGTCAAGGAGATTAAAAAACTTCAATATCCCCCGGTTCTTGGTTCCCGAATGATTGAAAAGGGGAAACTTGTTTGCTAATTTACTCTGAAAATGAAATATTTTTATTACTTATCCTCTCTTTGATTGTGCGCTTTTTATCTGTAAGGTATTACGGTACACAAAAGCATGCGATTTCTTATTCAAGGCAGTTTTCTGTTAAGTAAATGTACGTGCTTTAGAGGAATCGGTGGGCTTTGATGAATCAAGAATATGAGGTAAAGAGATTCTAAAAGAACAGTCCAGTAGAGATTAAAAAAAATAGAAAGAGAGGAAATGGGGGAGAGCGAGGTTGAAAGTTAAATGAATTTAATTTCCATACTTCAGTTTAGAACTCGCCTTATTTGACTTTGGCAAGTTTTATTACATCTTTTTCTGACGCAGTAAGAACGCCTTTTGCATAAAGAGGGCTGAGGGAGGGAGTTTGTGCCCCCTCTTACTTTTATCAGTTGTGAAATATCCTCAACCATTTGTTATAAAAGCCAGCTGGTGAATTGCACGGCGGGATCAAGCTGGTTAATTGCTCTCGCTCGGCCGTCGCTTCTCATTTGTTCTCGTTACGCTGCAAAACTCGATAATGCAGAGTGCGACAATCTCGTATAAAAAATAAAAGGAATCCGATGTGAAATCTATTGCTGAAGCATCGCATCACTCCCAAATTTCCCATTAAAGCTGCATATTTTCGCTATGAAAACAGAAGTTTTAATTTGCAAGTCTACTGGTGCTAATCTGGCCACATATTTCTTTTTTAAAAACTATTTGCCGTGTATCCGAGACCATAATTTCTTTCTGTTGCAGTTTAACTTGCTAATGTAACTTGTTTTGTACCATAACAGAATTTTTGCATAGTGAAGATAATTGTTCTATTATTGCATAGAAATAATACAATGAATTGCTTATTGTTTCAGTAGTAATGGACTATGTAATGGATTAAAGTAAGAGCTGAAGTTCCTTACGCTAATTAGCTGAGAAAGCTTATTGGTGATGGCCCTTAAGATGGCCGAGGATCTAATTCAACTACGAATACATAAATAATAAACATTTCAGAATATCAATATAAGCTATGCTGTTTTGTACAAACCCCCAGGACAATTGCAATATTGTTACTAGAAGCGCTGTATTGGTCTTACGAGACGCCACTAACCACTACAAATAATCTCCCAAAATTACTACTTGGGTGACGTACTACTACGCAACTGCTTAAGGGACAAGCAGGGAGAGGTTCACAGTTTGGCCACCACCGGAGGAAGGGCACTGAAGTCACTGAGTGCCTCCCCTCCCCGGCTTGAACTGAGCAGCTACACTGATGGTCAAGTGAAGACCAGAAGAGTCAGTCTAGCGAGATCCAGTCGTCGGCAGGATTTTTTGTGGAAGCTCGCGAGCAGCGAATTATGGCGTACACCAATTCCTTCGCCATATTCTAAATTCAAGCTCGACACCATTTGTAAGTAATAATGTTCTAAATTTAGATTCAAGGTGTACTACGTTATTTTCAGAAGCTCGTGTTGTAAAAGTTTATCAAAGCGAAGTTCATGTAGAACATTTGAAGCCCGATTAAATTTTCTTTACAGTTGTGATTTCTGATACAAATTTTCTAGCAGATTCGTAAGTTATTTAGCAAGCTAAATGTAACAGAGAGGAAACGAGTGAACTATTTTCTTATGGACATCTTTCAATAATTTTGTAACGTTTAAAGAACTCGAGATGTTAAGAATATTTTATTATCAAATTGGGTTTTATCTAAATGTATTTGAGGGGTTGATCAACTGTTTCTTTATTGAAGGTTTAATGCTGGCAATGTTTGCAAGATAAAATCAATATTTCAGATGAAGCTGGTTATGCAGTTGAAAGAATTAAACTTGAATAGTTATACGAGAGCAGCAAATTTAGTTGTCATTTGGAAAAAAAGATTTTCCTTGTATCACCTCATTCCAAGTCCTTAACATTCAAGGCCTGTAAGGTAGTCAGTTGGAAGCAATTCACCCTTGATGTCTTGTGAGTCAGTTTACAATAAATACTAAATGTAGCACATCACTAAGATACCTGGTAACAAAACTAATCTTCGTGGTGCAACACCCGTTGCCGGGTCAAGCCTACTGCCCTGCTACTGCGTCTCCCACTTCTGCCCGTAATAATCGCCCTGAGAGTAGGTGCACTATTGGAGATTGGACGTGGTCAGCGCCCCGGGTTCCTACTGATCGGGATATGCGGCTCCTCAGCATAGAACTTCTCAATTGGACCCTAAAGTGTGCAATGCAATTGAACAATAACGGGGCTGGGTGCACCCTGGGCCAGGTCTCACGCCAGGAGCAAATCTCTACGCCGCTACCGTAAGTCGAACCCGGGTTAATCTATACTAATATTATAAAGAGAGAAACTGTGCGTGAACAAGGTTTAGTACTATTACACTAGTCTGCATGATATTGGATGACTGAAAACTATTACGTGATTCTGACTCACTTTTTTATGCTGATTTCAGAACTGCTTTTAGCCTCTTCTATCACGCACAGGTTTTTTTCACAATTTCACTTCAACAATATAGAGATATAAAGATATTGCTTCCGCCACTACACATAAAATTGGGTTTGATGAAGCAATTTGTAAGGGCTCTACCACAGGATGGACCCTGCTTCAAATACCTTTCCAAGAAATTTCCCTTCATTACACAAGACAAATTAAAGGCTGGAATTTTTGTTGGTCCTCAAATAAAGAAATTGATGGAGGATGAAGAGTTTGAGAAGACAATGAATGAGAGAGAAATAGAAGCATGGACCGCCTTCCGATCAGTTACTGAAAACTTCTTAGGCAATAACAAAGATCCTAATTACAACGCTACTGTCGAAACAATGTTGGAAAATTTCAACAAGATGGGTTGTAACATGAGTGTAAATGTGCATTTTCTGCATTCACATATCGACTACTTTCCAGAAAATCAGGGACATTATAGTGAAGAGCAGGGTGAGCGTTTTCACCAAGATTTTAAGGAAATGGAGAGGAGGTACCAGGAGAGATGGAATGAAACTATGATGGCCGACTACTGTTGGATGTTGAGGAGGGACAGTCATCTTCAAGGATCTGCGGAAGTCAAAGAAGAGAAAGTTTGAAAAAAATTAAATAAAACACTTTGGCTTCTTGTTTTGTTAAAATGTTGTCATGAAATAAATTAGGGGAGCTTTGAGAGTATTCTAAAATGTTTCTTGAATAAACATTTACCTTGTGTGAAATTGTAATTTAATACTTTTCTATGCTCATTAGTAAAATGTCAAAACGTTACTTCTTATTTTGTGTAAAAACGTGATGTGATAGGAAAAAATGGAAGTTATTTCTGGAATCAACATAAAAACTTGATTCAAGAACACCTACTTTTAAGAAATCATCGGATAAAAAGTTTGAAAATGCAGACGTGTTATTTTTGTATAATTGTATGTGTACTTCAGACTATTGGAGAAGAGCGCGATGAGCAAATGAGATAACACTCCGAATAGGTAAAACATTGTAATGGAGATTTGAAAGTTTAAAATACACATCGAAACAAAATACGTTATTATTTATTTCCGAGCAGCATCAACCCTAGATACATTTAAATTAATTTATAGTCTCACAGTAGCCCTTCCCAATGACTAAAGCGGCCGAAGCAGAAAAATACGACCGCAACCATCGCTACAGCCAAACTTCACTACTACATAACATGCTATCGGTAAATAATAAGCAACCTAATTATGCAATCCTTTATCACACTCCACGCAATTCTAACACACGAGATAGGAACATGACTTATAGTATGTGCCATTGACATCGTGAAGCATTGAAAGTTTATTTGCACACATTTCATCGGTGAAAAATTATATGTAGGACAGTATGATGGAAGATAGATGAATATATATTAATAAAACGTGTTGAAAAATACTCGCGGACCACTATTTAAAGTGGAAAGAATAGATTTTGTTGTAAACTTTTACACATCCTAATCGTTTCTGAGCCTGTAATGGACTGGATTACGTCCACTTGGGAGCAAAATTAGTGTCCCATTCGCCCAAATCGCATTAGTGTATTTTTATTTTCTCTACTACGTATAGTAAGTAGGACAAGTAGTGTATTCCACCCAAAAATTCGATACCAAGATTTCACAGGAAATACATGCTTTGAGATCCCCTGAATCCAAAGAAAAGCATTTTTGGTAACATGTCCGTGTGTGTGTCTGTCTGTGAACAGCATAACTCAGAAACGAACAGCCGCATAAACACCAAACTTGGCATTTAGGTTCAGTATCTTCCAGAGATACGACACGTAGGTTTTCAAGAAAATACCCCTACCCCAGATTACCCTTTACATGGAACATTTTTCGAAAATTTTAATTTTCTCAAAAATGGCTCTAACCATTTTGATTGAAATATCCCATATTTAAGATACTTTCATGAAAATAAAATGTATATCTTGAATTTTCTTCTTTGTGAACGACTTTTGCATAACTGGTAAACCATAAGAGATAGACAAAACTTTACTACACAAAAAGTTAGCTCGCGTTAAAATACACAATTTATGTCATATACATTGTTTTTGTTGAGTGAGCCATTTTCGAGATATTGCTTGTTATTCCCTTAAATTCTGCCAATACTTATACTTTTTCTCAAATGGGAATTCGTTATTCATTTTTTTTGTCCTGGTAATGCAAAGAGAATGGAATACTCCACATAGCAACCAGATCTTAAAATATTTGACTATCACTTAAAGCCTACCAATTCCCCTCGCATCTACAAGAAAATTAGCAATAAGATTAACATATCGATATCTCGATTAACATGAAGCATATGGAGAATAAGCGTTTGTAAAAATAGTTTGTTAAAGAGTAGAGAAAGTCATGTGAGTGTAACACATCAGATTTTTCTGTAAGGTTTCCAGAATTATCTAATGAACACTAGTTTCCACACAGCCCTTGTCAGGCCTCTCTATGACTGGCTTGAAAAAGATCACAAAAACAAACATGAATCTATGAGCGATGTTACACTCAATTAGAAACGAATGAGGGGTCAGAAATTACCTCTCTTGTATAATTTTACTCTGATTCATCAAACAAGTAGATGGAGTCCAATGCAATTAGATTAGTGACTTGATGTTGCAGAGGGAAGGGTATTGCGGTGTCATGCACAGCAGCATATTTAAGTGAAACATTTCTTCTGAAGTCGACATAGAAACTAGGTATAAAATTATTGCTGTCACTGCATTAATGCTCCAAGAGGGTATTATTTAGCAAACTTCAGTAATTACTCGTTCCATAAGCATTTAGTTATCAGTAGAGCATCGATTATGCCAAACAATTGGAGACGGAGGGTATGCGAATAACCGATCATTTAGGGAACAATATGAAACAATGAAACCACTGATATTAAACACAACTGTACGTATATATTTTGAATCACACGTCCTACAAATAGCACAGAGAACTGACTAGCCTGGTGTAACAAGTTCAAAATGACAATTAACGTAAGTCTATAGCAAAGGAAAAGAAGTTCATCTTTGATTCCTTTTGGGGGCTTCATGGCTGACATCTTTTTTACGCTAAATCTCGCAAATGTTTTAAGGGCAGTAATCGGACATCACATTCTTGTTGTTCTCCAATTTGTATCCGTCTCAAGTCAGCGAAAAGTTTCCTGACTGTGATGCAGGTAATTCTTTCAGTCCCACGTTTAGGCGCAATATGACGCAGCCACACTACGTCCTCCAACAATGAAGCAATACCTTTGCCTCACGGTTGCTGCTTGTCTCCTCCCAGTTGGTTCTTCTTTTGCCACGGCTGCTCCTGCATGAAACCTTAACCTCAGGGTATGCGTGGGTGTGTACAGAGAAACACACAAACGCTGTCTTGGAACACTTTTATTCACTATTTAAAATATTACTTTAGGTTTGCCGATCACTATTAAATTCATACGAAGTTACTTTGTCTTTACAAAGACCGAAGAATATTAACTAAAGCTAAGCGTTCTACCCTCTAGCATGTTCGCCGCCAATCTTCTCCACACGACGAGAATGTCGTCTTACACTCACCAGGCACTCAGGCAGACTGACTTACCCACGCTACTACAAGGAAAACCAACGCCTAAACTTCCCCTCTCTCCCCTCAAACGCTCTCCTCAAACTTGGCGTCATGATGCTTAGAGTGACCTTCACCAGGCTAAGTGCAGCTGTACTCGGCTGTTTACCAGGAAAAACTTGCTTTAATGGTATTTACCCTTTCTACCTGAGGTTGGTCCCTAATTAACAAAATTGTGCCTGTCTGGTCTTTCTGTCTCTTTTACAGTCAACAATTTTCACAATGCTTCTCCTTTTTATACATACACTGATTTGAAATATATTATTACTTATTTTATATCGCTATCCTTCTTAGAATATTATGATAGTTATTGCCTTTATAATTCCGGCTTCAACTGGATGGCATTTTTTCGGCATGATCGTCGTCGCCGTAAGCATCTTGGATGTCAATGACATTGGCAGTGATTTCTCCACCGTCAACATTTGATAGTCTTCCATCAACATCACATTCGAGCCACTTATAATGCTATCCTGGCCGAATTCCTAAAGTCCTGAAGATCCTGAAGATAATCAGTCCAGCCAGTTGTGGTTACAAAACTGGCTGTTTGGAGGCTCTTCATGTTGAGTGATGAACTCTTCTGAAGGAAGGAGCGAGCTTATTCCAGTAGAGCTTTCCACTTTTGCTAGTGTAGTGCCTTTGATAGTACCCCAAGCTTCCGCTGGCATGTACACAGTATCCTTCACAATAATTTCTCTATAGAGTTGGCTGAATAGTCTTCCTGGATCAGAACCACATGGCGCTCGCGCAAATTTGAAGTTACCAATTGGAACGCTTTCGCTTAACCGATGATTCCGTTGATCGGTATACGGATAATCGATGTGCTATTGCAACACTAATAATACATTATTATTAGTATTATATCTACTACACTTCTGTGATAAAAATCCTTAAAATTTTAGATGTTACTAAACCCAATGTAGAGTTCTTATAAAGACGTCCATAGTCGGAGAAATTTTTACGCTCACTGCTTTATATGCTTAAGCGTAAATACATTGAAAATATTTTGCTAATTTTACATTTCTCATGAAAGTGTGCTTGAAGGGTTAGAAATCCTTTCCTATAAATCCAAATGTTACCTTTAGTAATACTGCACATATTCACACATTTAATTTGGTGCGGTAATTTAACGCCCGTCTTGCGTTAGATAGCGCAGCTAAACGAAGATTGACTTTCTGTGTTGGGAGTGGCGGACTTGATTCTGACCAGGCTTTTGGCACTTAAATGGTCTGATTTACTGGACGTATTTAGATACACACAATTCTAGCGTGAAGATGACACTAATATAACATTGATTGTCTAAAAGAATCTTTCTGTTGTATATCAATGATCTTCCGGAAGCTATACAAGATGAATGCCTAAAAACGTTTTTATTTGCTGATGAATCAGCATTGAGTATGTGTTGTAATAACAATGCTACTCTCACAAGTAAACTTAAAGATATAACTTTAAGAGTAAATCACTGGTATGACTCTAACAGATTAATACTAATCCAGATAAGACTGTGAATCTCATTTCTGCTGACTTTAATCTTTCAACAGTCAAATTCTTAGACATTTATCTTGAATCTAAATTAGGTGGAAATCCCACATAGACTACAACTCAGGGAAACTGAGTAAAAGTCTGTTCATGCTACGTGTATTGAGCCAACAATAAATAAAAAGTCATTACTGTCAGTGTATTACAGCAATATATACTCCAGTTTAAATTATGGTGCCTTACTTTGGGCAACCATACCTATGCTAATAAGCTTTTTATTTTACAAAACAGAGCGATAAGAATAGTATGTGGATTTCCGCCAAAAACACATTCTAAACCACATTTTATTGAACTTGGAATCCTCACTTTTCCTTGTATATATATTTTGAATTGTCTATTGTACATTAAGAGGAATCTACAACAGTATAATCTGAGTGAAACTGTTCATAATTATTCGACACGAAGTAGCAACAATATTTAGTATGGTAAATGAAAGTATAGTAAAACACAAAATAGCTTTGAAGTATCATCCATTAATCTATTCAATAGTTTACCGGATAAAATCAAGACACATACATACGGCATTTTTAAAAGACAGATTTTAATGATATTGAAGAAAACTCCTCTCTCTAATGTCCAGGAATTTTACAAGATTGAATTATTGTAATATTTAACATCTGACTCTGCTATACATGTGTAAATGTTTTTAGCAATAAACATCCATCCATCCATCCATCCATCCATCCATCCATCCATCCATCCATCCATCCATCCATCCTTCCATCCATCCATCATATAAATATTAACGATTATTGCACTAATATCATCATTATTATTAATTTATCGCAGTGCACTTGTATAAAACTAATCATAAATACGTTTTCATTAAGGTAAAAGTCTGAATATTTTACAGAGCATAAAACAAACTGAAAATGTATATTTTAGACAGCATGATCTAAACGTAGAACTTTTAACATAGTGCACATGTATTACAAGCTTTAAATTATCGTAATTTGTTTCAAGTCCAATCACGCGGAAATTACCTATGTTTAATAACTCCACTTAATTTGATTAGGTTTTAATTTTCATTATGCATTTTTATATAATTTCCCATAGCCCTCGCATTATCTGTTCACGATACAAATCGTCACACTCCAATTTATCGCAGTTCGTTGTAGAGTTAACCTATATCTTATTTTGGCAGCCTGCGCTTTCTTTGATATAAAGCGTTATTCTTTTATCTACTATAACCTTCATAAAGATTAAATGGCGGCAATTACTCAGAAGAAATTAAAGTGGAAAAGCCAGGGAGAAATCACAGAAGCAGCAGAAAGAATAGCACTGGAATTATCCAAAAAAGGTCCAGAAAGAATGTGACACAGCATTTAATCGCTTCATTACCTGGTGTAAGGCAAATCGTGATGAAAGTAATTTCAAAATGACCGTTGGCTAATCAACAAAAGATGAAAACATCTGACATCTCGTTGCACAAGGAGAGTTGATCTCATTTTTAACGTTACTTCTTTATTTGAAGAATCTTGCTACACACGCGAGTTGATCTCGTTCTAAACGTAATTTCTCTTAGTGTCAGGATTTCGGTATATTATTTTATTGATATTTTACAAATTCGAGCGCCTGCATTTAACACTTGTAACATAATGTACTATTAATGAATCCCAAGGATATAGGGAGGTATGCGCCAGGCAGTCGGAGATAAATATAAGTCGGGCTGTCGCCCAGCGTTAACATCAGAAGCGCTATTGGCAGATAACCAGTATCTTCTGGAAGTTTCCTTCCCCCGCCTCCAGAAAGTTCTAGAATGCTCTGTGGAAGGTTCCATTGGCTATATAAGCAGCGTTCTCGAGGGAAGAGGTACACACTTCGCCTGGATCCTCCGAGCAGTCTGGACCCTCTGTCACCATGGGTAGAAGAAGACATCGCAGAACTGCAGTAGCAGCAGAGACTTCCGCCGACGAATCAGATACGGCGACCGACGAACCATACGCCGCAGCTGGCACTGCCAGTTCGCCGCCAACGCCGCATCACTCTGAAGTCCCGGACGACAGAGCACCTTTTGACGCCGCTTCGCCTGGTGAAGGTCAAACCCAGCGCTGTGGTTGTGGGCGTCCACCAGTAACTAACGACACAGACCATCCTAAGCTGCCTACAACAGCTTTGGCCATCAGCCCTGAAGGCTACAAGGATTCAATCACGGAAGGGCTCAACACCGCTCGTGCGCCCTTTCTTTCGGGACGACGCTGCCTACAGTTCTTGGGCAAGAGCTTAAGAATCGAACCGAGCCGCTCAACATGGACACCAACGTTGCTGCCTTTACGGGCACAGTGAGGTAGGATGAACTGCTCAGCCACTACTGTGGAGCACCTAATTTGACGTCTGTCTGCAAGCAGCACGATTTAACGCATCGCCGCCGCTTCTGTGCAACCTGCTGGAGACACGACCGCTTCACCGGGCAAGCCTGTTGTCCGTTACACCCTCGCAGCCGCTCCACACCGTCGCAGCAGAAGGCCAACAGTTATCATGATCGCGTCGAGCAGAACGGATCTCCTGCAGTAGCAGACATACCTGAAGACGTCGCAAGCAGCAATACCACAACAGAACCCTCGCCTGAGTTCCTGCAGAAGCTGGAGGATGTGCAGGCAGAGTTACTAAACTGGCCATCCTGGAGGAGGTACTCACCGACCTTCAAGAGGACCACGGTTCCATAGGCATCGCAGCTAACTAATACCAACACTTCCTAGACGAATTACAATGCCAAACTCTTCGACGAGCATTACTTGAACGTCAGAAGGCTCATCAGGGAGGAGATATGAGCCCTCCAGACAACACTGGATGCCATTCTACACAACAGACTTCCACAGCATCATGACGAGCCTCCATGGGGGCCCTCGCAGGGCCTACTCACTATCGAGGACGTCGAAAGCACAAATAACCACGCTTCAATCCTAACATCCATCCACACAAACTTCCTACACCGTCTCACCCTGAATTCTCATGGGCAAAAGTAGGGCCTTGGTCATGCTTGCGACCTGGCACGTCACCTTTACCTAGCTTAGGCCCTAGTGGCCGGCCAATATATATCCCTATCTTGATTACGCAACAGCGGTACAGCCTTACTTTCACTCCTGAATTCCTTCCGGTAGAGGAGTTTTTAGTGGGTATGCCGAATATTGGAGAGTCCCACACTCAGTCCCGATTCCCTTTGGGGCTGAGGTTAGTGATTAAATCATTTTCTCCTCCCCTCGAAAAAAAGGAGAGTTAGTGAGTGAACGAGTTAGCGAGTGCCACGAAAGTGCGGTTCTCCTAGGGAGTTTGTGACGACTGTCGTAACGTGCTGTGAGTACTGCTGCTGCAGGAGAGATTAGAGACGTGTTGTATTCGATTCCCAAGTGAGTGAATGAATCATCCGATGAAGAGACTGCGTCGTGACTACGTCACGAAATAAAGTGAGGTGACAGTGAAAGTTGAACTTGACTAAAACAGTGACAGTGCAAAATAGTGAAGTAACATTTAACAATATGAGTGTTACATTCACATGCCTTAATATACCCGCCATGTTTAGTAGTGGGTATACCAATCTTTCTAACTACTTCATTTTAATCCAGGTAAAATAGAAATAGTTGCATTATGAATTTCGTTACGATACAAAGGGTAGTGATAGTTAACTGTTTGAGACTTGACGCTATTTGCTGACCTTAAAATTTCATACTGTTTCCTTGCAATCGCCAGAAACAATTGAAAAGCGATGGAACTTAAACGGAATGACAAAGTATTGAACAAAACCAACTATTTAACGGATATCCGAGAATGATGAGTTAAAAAAGTTATTTGTAATACATTTTTTTGTAGTACGTTTTCGCCTATCGCTTAGTGTTTACAAGATTCCTTCCGAATAAAGAGGACTTTGCAGGCTATTCCCGGAAAATTTGAGATATACATTTTATTTGTCATGTAAATATCTTTAATATGTGGTATTGTAATCAAAATCGTTACAGCTAGTTTTTAGAAAATCAAGAATTTCGAAAAATGTTCTATGTGAAGGGGAGTTTGAAATGGGGAGATTTCTTTGAAAATATTCGTGTCGCATCTTTGGAAAGTACTGAACCTGAATGCCAAGTTTGGTATTTATCCAATATTTACTTTTTGAGTTAGCTGTTCAGACACACACATGGGCCCTTTCTAAAATTTTCTTTTCATGATTTTCTTTTTATTATTCAGGGTGCTTCAAAATATGTATTTCCGGTTAAATCTTGGTATCAAATTTTTGGGTGGAATGCAATACCTTCTGTACCTACTAAGTACGTGGTAGAGAGAAAGTAAAATTTGGACAAAGTCACAATATCAAATCCTTACCGAGCGAGATGTCTCCGCGCTAACTTGTGAGACTCACATTCCGGAGGTCCCGAGTTCTATTCCCATTGAACGCTCCCTCTGACTCGTGGTTTTATTGATCATTAAGTGAATGCTGGAGTGGTTACTCTTCTGCTACAATTCCCTTTCTCTCATTTCCCTTTCACTCCGTTTCGTTGTTATGCTTTAACTTGCTTCTAGGTTTCGCGGCGTGAGGTGGTGACGGAAGATGACGCGGATGCGTACTTCAAGAAAAGAGTATTTCCCTTGGAAGTCAGAAGATTGTCTGGTTGTAAGGGTTCATCATCCCCTCTTTACAGAGCCAGTAGTCAGCCAGGTCTTCGAGCTAGGAACTTTATGCTACTTTCTCTGTGGCCTAACTGCTTGCCTCCCGTTGTTCCTTCACTTCATCCCTTTCTGGATGGTGTTAGCCAATATATATATATATATATATATATATATATATATATATATATATGTTGTGGTGAGTGTCCCCTGAGTAGCATAACCTAAACATATATAAAACCCTTTATTTAATTGATGTTCATTACTTAATTATCGTCATATTAAATACCTTGATATACAAAGATAAGCATTGTATCAAACGGTTTAACATATCTGTTCTACATTTTTATTTTGAACTAAAGAAAAGCAAATATAATGAAATTGCTGTGGAGGTATTAATTTTATTTAGTGCACTTGAACGCAATCATTTTGTGTAGATGTTATTAACTGTGGAATTTTACAAATATAATTCGTGGAAAATATTTAATATTGGTTAATAGTTTGGCTTCATAAATGTTTTAACCCCCTAATATCTGAAGATCTTCTAACATTTTAAGGCGTATAATTTTTTAAACTGTGGTACCCAGAGAATTTTGAACTAAAATAAGAGAAACAATAGGAAAACAAACAAATGAAACAAAACTAAAATAGAGCTTTAAAACCTAAGTATACCACAATGGCACAGGTCGTTTTTAAAGTTATTAGGTGCTTTAAAACTGACAGAGATTAAGAAAATGGTAGTGTAGCATGAACTTATGGTACAGCCGTATAAGTATGTTAAAAGAACAAAAAATATTAATTTCTTAACTATCATCTTTATTTCTTTATTTTTGCAACTTTAAAATTCTCAGAAGCTTGCCTTAATGGTACTCTTCTATGAGAATATAGTCAAATAAGTTTCCCCTCTTTTGAGGGGATTAGTAAGCTGCCAATCAAATAGCATAATTATACACCAGGAAGAGTAGAGCTCACGCTGACAGAGGGAGGGGCTAGATTTCTCAGCACCAACATAAACCCCTACGTTTCATTACGGGCCAGTTTTTCTGCACCCGAGTGTACATCTCCCTTGTAACAACAAAATACTATTCGTTTTACTTCCTTCGCCAGGCTACCAGTGGAGAATATACTTGTAAAACAGCATGCATTACGACTGTCGTGCCCTGTTTCTTTTGTTTTCATGAAGCGTAGTAGTTACTAGGTTTGTATGCGCCTCCTTTCTCTCATTTCCAGCTTTGGTCTGTAAAGATCAGGCTTTGTTTTTTTCCTCAAGGCTACTACTACCAAATCATTGCTGTACTTCGAAGTAGTTTTATCTTTACGTTATTTGCACCACGCTTTGGGTGTCAATTTGAAGTAGATGTATTGCTGCAGTTGGAGAGCCAAACTTGAAGTCGTTTAGATCACGCACGTTAACAAAGCTTCCGGTGACCTTCGCCCCCACGTTCACTTTCCGGTGGCCCTCACCCTACTTTAAAAAAAAATCAACTTTGTATTTTAATGTTTCTTTAAATATTATATATGTATATTTACCACGGTTTAGAAACACGTATCTCTTAGCAGGGGGTTATACGGCTAAAGAACGAAAGTTTACACAAATTATTATTTTTACTTCACTCCTTTTTTTATTAATCTTTCACACGATTAAATAACACTTCATTGATATATCATACTGTAGAGCTGTGAGATTATTTATTAATTTCATTTTTTAATACATAAACTTTATTTTATTCTTACCGTAATTAAGTTTTATGTCTCGCACTTAACCTGTACCGTGTCGAAGTTCTCGGGAACGCTGTCTAGTAGTGTTTGGCGTTTGCCGCTTAAATTTGTAAATTTCTCAATTTCAAGTCTCTGATTGCCTAATCCTACTCCAATAGAAAAATTTTATTTAGCTTTCAGCTTTTCTAGTTTTTGATTGGCTATTTATAAAGTGTTTTAAATATTACATTATTGTTCCATGAATTACTAGTAGGCTTTATTAAACTTTTTAATTCATCATTGCCTCAAGGTAACCTCATTGTTATCTCATTGTTAACAATTTTGGGCTTCTATTCTCACAGCCCCTACATTGTTAAATTACGTAATACATACATATAACATTATTAAACATGTACATTATAATATAAACATAATACTATAACTGTTACATACATTTTACATATTATTGCATACACACATTGCTTTTAAGGCACTATATTTTACATTATACAATTGGACTGATATTATTTAAGTGTTAAAAATACTGCCTCAACTAAGAATATTCCTTGTTAGAGCTATTACGCTTATTAAAATTAGGTCCGGTTGTAAATACACAAGATAGAAATTGAAGGGTAAATTAGATTATAGGTCGCAGTAATAGGAATAACATATTTATACCATAGTGTACAAAGCATAAAATAAAATGAAGATTAATTTAAATTGTCTCTCTTCGAGCTGATGAATCATGTTTCTCAGACCCGGCATGGGTATAACACACCCATGCTGAGTTTCTGAAATAAAAAGTTTAACTGTACGGTAACTGAAATTTCAAGTTATTTTAAAATAAGCAGAAAGAAGCAAGATTACACTAGTCTGTATTTTCAAACTTTTTGTCATATGGTTTCTTAAAAGTAGGTGTTCTTGAGTCAGGTTTGTATGCTGATTCCAGAAATAACTTCCGTTTTTTTTTCTAGCACGTCAGGTTTTTACACAAAAGAAGTAATGTTTTGACAATTTTACTAATGAGCGTAGAAAAGTATTCAAATACCATTTCACACAAGGTAAGTTTTTATTCAAGAAACATTTTAAGAATACTCTCAAGAACTCCCCTAATATATTTCATCACTACATTTTAACAAAACAAGAAGCCAGAGTGTTTCATTTAATTTTTTTCAAACTTTATCTTCTTTGACTTCCTTGCAGGTCATAGTTTCATTCCATCTCCCCTGGTACCTCCTGTCCATTCCTTAATATCTTGGTGAAAACGTTCACCCTGCTCTTCACTATAATGTCCCAGATTTTCTGCAAAGTATTCGATATGTGAATGCAGAAAATGCACCTTTACACTCATGTTACAACCCATCTTCTTGAAATTTTCCAACATTGTTTCGACAAAGGCCTTGTAAGTAGGATCTTTGTTATTGCCTAAGAAGTTTTCAGTAACTGATCAGAAGGCGGTCCAGGCTTCTATTTCTCTCTCATTCATTGTCTTCTCAAAATCGTGATCCTTCATCAATTTCTTTATTTGAGGACCAACAAAAATTCCAGCCTTTAATTTGTGTTAAGTAATGAAGGAAAATTTCTTGGAAAGGTACTTGAAGCAGGGTCCATCCTGTGGTAGAGCTCTTACAAATTGCTTCATCAAACCCAATTTTGTGTGTAGTGGCGGAAGCAATATCTTTATATCTCTATATTTTTGAAGTGGAGTTGTGAAAATACTGTACGTGATAGAAAGAAACTAAAAGAAGTTCTGAAATCAGCATAAAAAGGTGAGTTAGAATCACTTATTAGTTTTCAGTCATCCGATATCATGCAGACTAGTGTTATAGACAGTCACGAAATAGAAAGATTCATACAGTGCAGCTTTTTTGTGAAATACAATCCGTACATTCAAAATGTCACGATACAATGTTATTCATTAACCCCTTCGCTGCTATCTGTCTGTATATCCGCCAGAGGGAAATCTCATTCGTGGTCATCATCTACTATTAAATCTTGTTTCATCTTCCCTCTAAAAGTGTACTGTGCTCTGGGATACACGCGAGTCTTTTGCATCATCTGTTTTTACAGCTATCACCCTAGGTTTTGGATTTCGTCATTCACGGATTATTACTTTTTTAATGCTCTATTTATATACCGCCTTTGAAGTCTAGGATCATATCGACGGCTTTGGAATATTCACTCGTTTACAGTGGTGTTAATATTTAGGTTGGTATTGCTTTTGGCTCTTAATTAAATTCACGCACACACATCCACACTCTCATTTATACCTCCAGACTCTAGGAAGGATCCGAGGTCACGTGTTTAAACCTGGTGAAGGGCGATGGATTTTTTTTCGGGCGTAAAAATGCTTATCGTGGCTTCCTTCTGAAGGGAAGTAAAGCCGGTGGTCCCGTGCCATAGATTTATGGCACGTAAAGGAATGCCAAGCCTGATAAAGAGGCCTCTCAACAAAGTTTCCTGTATTTCATGGACAATATAGAATGGAACGCTAAGAACCGTAGTAGTTAAACAGCGTCCATAAATAAAACTCAATTGAATTTTACTTGAGAGGATGGGGAATAATCCTGGACAAAGAAAAAATCAAACCTGAGACCTTTGGACTTGGAGATTAGCATGCTAACCACAGAAACAGTCCATTTATGGATCAGGTTAACTTTTTATACGCATTTTGTACGGGCATTACTTCTCTCAGGTTAGTTAGTTCTTCCTAAATGTTGACGTGACTCCTACTGACTTTCTATGATTGCAGGCGTGGCGTTATGTTATCCACCTTGCATATTCTGTTTGTTTCGTCCTGCAATCACAGAGGTCAACGCTCTGTAGAGGTAATGGACTTGCTGTAAACTTAAACTAAATGAATAACTTAAGTGTGCGACGATAAATACATTTTACTTCGGAAGCTTATACAATAGGTACACCTTTTGTAGCACTATGTGTCATTCTCCTCCTTTCTCCCTCCAACTTCGTGTATTGCGGGAGGCCGGACTTTACGACGATACAGTTGTACTACATATTAGCTCCCTGGATTGTAGGTAAACTGAAGAACAAAACAGGGCACTGGGCTAAATGTTGTGTACCCCTGGTATACAGCTATAGAAATTGAGAAAGTTGCTTCATTCTGTATATCATACCTCTATAACAACAAAATGGTCGTGACGGGGCACATTAAAATTCTTTCATGTTATTGTTATATGTTTATTAAAACGGATAACATCCTGTCCTTACCTCATAACTAAACCAATTCTCATTAAAGGCTTCCCATAAAGAACAAAAATAAAGTGAATCAACTGTATGAATAAATGAATGTTTATGGCTCTATAAGAGCGTTTGGAGGAGCCAAATTCTTCATTTTCAAAAATGTCTTTTTAAGGAAATTGATGATTAAAAGGCTTTCAAATATAATTGCAGTGGGCAGAAGCTTAAAATGTATTTATTCCATTCCTTCCAGAGCCTTTTAATTTTATTAAGTGTCATCAGAAGCCATCTAAAATAAATAAATCCAAAACATTGCGCTGCAAATTCTGTTACCAATCATCCATACTTTTTCAATATTCACCGCAGAAACAACGTGGTAGTGATACAACGGAATCTGTAGCTCTTCTCAGTTTACTTTTTTTGATTACGTTCCGCGCGCTCTCTCTCTCTCTCTCTCTCTATCTGTTTCTGTCTTTCTCTGCATTTTAAGGAGACAAGGTAATCTTAACACTCGGAAATTACACCTTAAGTGTGTTAAATTATCACTGCTCTTAAATTTCTCAATGGATTTTACTGAAACTTTTATAAATTATTCTATAAATAATGATACTTATTTCAAGTGTTTTTGAATTGATAGCTTATGTTGTCGAGTCCGTAAAAATGATTTCATTCAGCAGAAAAATAATAAAATTTACTCTTAAAAAACTGAGTTCATGTACCTTTTTCTCTGATACTACTTGCTATAAAGAATCACACTTTTGCATCCTTGTTTCTAGCATAATCAGCTATCTTCTGAACCTCAATTATTTGGTTATGTATATCAGTTCACTAGAAGTTGAAAAACAATTATTTGCGAAGTCAAAAAAGTAAATTTACATTGTTGTTGCTTTCTTAATATTACTAATATGCATTATAAAATTATGATTGTGGTTCAGAATGTTTAATTATATGTTGTATACATGTATTAAAATTTTCAGATCTCTACCTCTCATACTTTGAGGAAAAGGTAAACAAGTATCCAAAAATGTTTTGAGAAAATTGAACTTATAAGGTTTCAACAATAAAATTTCGACACATTTCAGTACATTCCAGGATCATAATATGTGCACCTTTATTCCTGCATTACTTCAGCTTTTCTGATTGCCTTCTCTTGGTCCTGGCCTCTTTTGTTAGTTGCTGAGCTGCTGTATAGTCGTTCGTTGTTGAAAGATACAAAAATGTTCTAAAAATGGGGTATTGCATGACAGCTTTAAAGGGCTGCAGACTAGAATTTAAATGGAATTTAAATGTCTCAAAAACCTCTTAAACCCATAAGTATACAATTTTTTAATTTGGAAATAATAAAGACTTTATTAGTGCCTAAAACACTTTAGGAGTACCTTGTCTCCTTTAAGTTCATGTGATACCTCCATGAGCATCAATAAAGCGGCTTTTATTGTACCAGCAAAATATAAAACATACATAATACCTAATTTAATATTATAGTGCTCAATACATAAACGTAAGGAACAAGGCAAGAATGAGAAAAGAGAAACATATCATCTTTTGTATGCAAAATATGCATATGTGGTATAACTTGTTTAGGTGAAAATGGAAGATCGGCTCTAAAAATAAGCAATAAAAATGTATTTATATTTTATCAGAGTCAACAGTGCCTACTTTTCGATGCGTCCTATACGGTAAACTTTTAAAGAGACATTAACATGGTAACAATATCACCACTTGTCATCGAACCATAATAGCTGGTTAGCCCCTTATGGCCGTGTGCAACATCGTCGTTAAACAAACCATTCCGAGACCTTCAGCTTACCGAGGTAAAATTTGACCGGGGTAATCATCACACAGCAGTGCACCAATGTTCACCGCAGTTCAAGTGACCGTGGTTACCTGGCAGGCCCTCATCTTGGTTGAAGTCATTGCACGTGAACTCCACTGAACGCACCCGCATGTACAGCATTTCGTCTGTTTTTCACTTGTTCTACCTCTTTGCTGAAGCGCATGCATGTAGTTCAGCGTGCAATGCAGGAAAGCAAAAGCAGACCCAAGATTCTCTATCTTGTTTATTAACTATAACATGCAATTCTTAAGAAAATATAGAAAGTACAGATAGGGGAGCAATAACTTTAAGATGGATACGTGGGAAAATCTGGCCTTGCAATTGATTAGAAAAATATACTGGACTATTACAGACTTTTTTCTTTCTTTCAACAATGCCTAAATTCCAGTTAGCCTAGTCGATATGCATCCACTGAAAACCAGGCAGGAAAAATATCATTCCCAAAAAATATTTGAACCTGGAACTTCTTGAATAGGAAGCGCACTCGCTGCCCCACACTACTATGACAACTTCAAATTTAAGACTTCGGCAGTGCCTCTTCCGTGTATCGGATTCCTATATGCGTGAAATTAATGCACTTAATATTCCTGCATATCTACAAAACTACGTGATCAAAAGTATCCGCACACCTAGCTAAAAATGACGTACGAGTTCGTGGCGCCCTCCATCGGTAATGCTGGAAGTCAATATGGTGTTGATGACAGCGTTCACTCTCGCAGGCATACTTTCAATCAGGTGCTGGAAGGTTTCTTGGGGAATGGCATCCCATTCTTCACAGAGTACGAAACTGAGGAGAGGTATTTGATTTAGGTTGGTAAAGCCTGGCACGAAGTCGGCATTCCAAAACATCTCAAAGGTGTTCTATAGGATTAGAGTCAGGACTCTGTGTAGGAAAGTCCATTACAGGGATGTTATTGTCGTGTAACCACTCTGCCACAGCCCGTGCAGTATAAACAGGTGCTCGATCGTGTTGAAAGGTGCAATAGCCATTCCCGAATTGCTCTTCAACAGCGGCAAGCAAGAAGGTGCTTAAAATATCAATGTAGGTCTTTGCTGTGATCGTGCCACGCAAAACAACAAAGGATGCAAGCTCCCTCCAGGAAAAAACACGACCACACCATAACACCACCACCTCCGAATTTCACTGTTGGCACTACACACGCTGGCAGATGCCGTTCACCGGGCATTCACCAACCATACCCACACCCTGCCATCGGATCGCCACATTGTGTATCGTGATTCGTCACTCCACACAACATTTTGCCACTGTTCAATCGTGTAATTTTGACGCTCCTTAAACCAAGCGATGCGTCGTGTGGCATTTTCCTGCGTGATGTATGACTTATGATCAGCCGCTAAGGTTTCTCACCTCACGCCTAACGTTTATAGTACTTGGAGTGGATCCTGATGCAGTTTGGAATTCCTGTGTGATGGTCTGGATAGATGTCTGCCTATTACTCTTTACGACCCTCTTCAAATGTCGTCGACGGTCTCTTGTCGGTCAATAGACGAGTTCAGCCTGTAGACTTTTGTGCTGTACATGTCCCTTCACGTTTCCACTTCACTATCACATCAGAAACAGTGGACCTAGGGATGTTTAGGAGTGTAGAAACCTCGCGTACAGACTTCTGACACAAGTTACACCCAATCACCTGACCACGTTCCACGGAGCGTCCCATTGTGCTGTTTCACGATGTCTAATGACTATAGAGCTTGCCGATAATGAGTACCAGGCAGTAGGTGGCAGCACAATGCATCTAAGATGAAAAACGTGCGTTTGTGGGGTGTCCGGATACTTTTGATTACATAGTGTACGTGTGAACGGTATATATCCAACTAAATACTTAGTATTTATGTTCAACATCTTCTAAAAATGCGACGCGAGAATATCCCCATCCTTCCATACCCCAAAACTACCCTGTATGGAATGGAATACCTTCTGTAACTGCTAGGTATGTGGTAGAGAAAGTAAAAAGTCTCGATTTGGGGTTCTTTACAACGGTCTGCTAAAAACAAAATTATATTATGAGTAGGATGTAGCAAATTTTTGAAGATTAATTTTAATTAATACTATAATTAATTTAATTAAATTCAGAATATAATATTAATTTTTCTTAAAGAAATGTAAACACATCGATGAAATTTTGTGTACGGTTGTTACAATACTATATTATGATAAACATTTCAGGCAGCTCAAGTTGAAATTTGTTTATTTTTAGGTTTTCTACAGATTTGCCTTAACGCGGCAAACCCACGTAGGTTTACAAAATATTTGAAATCATAGCACAAAGATGAATTGAAAAACAGATGTAGTTGCGTATACAGCAACGGTAATGTTCTGGATCACGCAAAACGCACATCTATACTGTTACAAGGTTTATTATAGTATTTCAACATAAAAATCATCTTCATGCACAAACAAAACCTGGATGGAGAGGAAGAAAACCCTAATTATGATTGATTATTTCTCGTTTAAACGCTATAGCGACTATAACGTTCCTTAGGTTTAAACAATAAAAAATTCTGATTGTTACCTTCACATTTCTTTACCCTCCATAATTTATTAGTGGGTATACAAATTATTCTTAGGAACGTTTATTTTTTCTATCAACTTCACATTAATTGAAGTCTCCCCCCCACACCTTCCCCTGCAACAATCTCATAATTCTGGAAATGTTGTATAGTTTGTAAAAATTTTTGGAGTAAAAGATTATCCAAATGTTAGTCATTATTACATAAGATAAAGTTTATGGAAAAGCAGATGCCAGATAACGTATTCACAAAACACATGTAAAATAAATCAATATTATATGGATAATTCGTGCAATTTTGTCATTTGTAAAGTTTCAGTATATTTCCAGTCTATCCAGTATTTCCAGTATCACTAGAGCCCTGACTTAGCACAGATAATTACATAAATAAATGAGCGCCAGGCAGAATGAAAGAAGGTTAATGTAACGTTGGGATTTAGAGCAAGCTATAAAACTGTGCCGTGAGAAAAATAATCAGTCAACCCAGAATTGTCCTAACAACTAAGGAAAACCTGAGAAACCCGCAGTCAAATTGGTCCACTCTTGGGAATCCAATCAAGGACATTCCAAATGCGATAGACCGCTGACCATCTCCCTCTCTACGATTACAATTATAACACATTTGTCTGAAAAACTGGTTTAAAGTTAGTGTAAACCTCTAAATATGCATGTTGTTTGAATAAAGCAGTAATCCGTTGGGGTTAAGCATGTGGTTGTCCAATGTTACAATCTTCTCTTTTCCAGCAGCACAAATTATCGCACTCGAATAAGGCTTCTCTGGGAATTTTAATGCTATTTAGATTGTCTTTCTTTCCATTTCCATTTGAGAATTTGCCCTTAGTTAACCACATACAAAAGCTCTCCATACCACACTACAACTCTGATAGGCGCTAAACTTTCTCTCGCTATAACTTTACGTAAACTCCCTTGCCATCAAAACCATTATACTAAGCGAACTCTGCTTGTTACTGAAAATCATTTTGTTACGAGGTAAACAAACTTCAGGACATGGAACGGTTTTAGACTTCCAGCTGTCTACCTTCAATGAACAAATGGAGGTTTTCATCACATGGGGCTGGACTTTCAAAATGAAACATTTGGTAAACACTAATGTCTGGTCCTTTAGGATCTCAGATGGAAGCAGATTATGCCTTTACAAAACTGGATGAAGTTTACTTAAGGGAACGTTATTGATAATTGCAGACCTCATGGCCAAAATATTTATTTTGGAATAATTAAGGCAGCATATACCTTAACGTAAGAAAAGAGCATTTGGATAAACGCTGGCGTTTTCCTACTAGGAAGCTATTTCATGAACAGAGTTAAAGTATATATTCTTTGAAATTAAAAATTACTTAGCGACTTTACCTCTACAGTTATGTTTTGTTGTCTAAACTATAGATAAATTTATATACTTCCAATCCTACAACATATATAAAGACTACATTACAGAACCCGCAGTTTTTCTGGCGTTATTGTGCTAAATATGGGATTCTTATTTCTTTCTCTCTCTACATATCCGTCTTACTTCCAGAGTTACCTCGTCTTTTCTACTTTCTGTACTACGTACAGTAAGGGAAAGTATTGCATTCCACCCAAAAAATCGATACCGATTCACCGGAAAGACATGTCCGTGTGTGTCTGTGAACAGCTTAACTCAAAAACGAAAAGTCAGATAAATACCAAACCTGGTATATGAGTTTAGTGTCTTCCAAGGTAACGGATTTTCAAGAAACTCCTTCACCTCGAACTACCTTCTACATGGAACATTTTTCGAAAATTTTGATTTTCTAAGAAATGGCTCTAACGGTTTTGATTAAAATGTCATATATTTAAGATATATTCATTGGCACATGAAACGTATATATTGAATTTTGGGAATGTCGCCAAAAGTCCTCTTCGTTCTGAATTACTTTTGCATAACTGGTAAACTGTAAGAGATAGAAAAAAAATAGATCTTGTTAAAGCACACAATATATGTCATATACATTTTTTTTGTTCGGTGAGCCATTTCCGAGTTATTCCGTGTAATTTTTAGGATTTTCTAATACTTATACTTTTTCTCAAATGGGAATTCGTTATTCATTTTTACTTTCTCTACTACGTATAGTAAGTAGGGGAAGTACTGCTTTCCACCTAAAAACTCCATACCGAGATTTCAATGGAAATATAGGTCCGTGTCTGTCTGAGAACAGCATAACTCAGAAACGAACAGTCGGATAAACACCAAACTTGGTATTTAAATTCAGTATCTTCCAAAGATGCGACACGAAAGTTTTCAAGAAAATCCCCGCACCCCAGATTACACTTTACATGGAACATTTTTCGAAACTTTTATTTTATCAAAAATGGCTCTAACGATTTTGATTAAAATATCATATGTTAAGGATATTTTCATGACAAATGAAATGTATATTTCGAATTTTCTGGGAATGTCTCCAAATTATTCTTCATTGTGAACGACTTTGCATAACTGGTAAACCATAAGAGACGACTAACTTTTACTACACCAAAAATGTAGACCGCGTTAAAATACACAATTTATGTCATATACATTTTTTTTGAGTGAAACATTTTCGAGATATTGCTTGTTATTCCCTTAAATTTGCCAATAGTTTTTCTCAAATGGGAATTCGTTATACATTTTTTTTATGTCCTGGACATACGAAGAGAATGGAATGCGCCACATAGCAACCAGCTCTTAAAAGATTTGACTATCGCTTAAAGCCTACCAATTACCCTTGCATCTAGAAGAAAATTAGTAATAAGATTAACATCTCGATTAATATGAAGCAAATGGAGAATAAGCCTTTTTTTTAAAATAGTTTGTACAAGAGTAGAGAAAGTCATGTGAGTGTAACACATCAGATTTTTTTCTTATATCCTGGACATGCAAAGAGAAAATGCTCACATAGCAACCAGTTCTTAAAATGTTTGACTATTTCTTAAAGTTTCTGCAAATGTTTATCTCCATTAAAATGAAGTTGATGCAGTAATTTGTATCACAAATTACTTAAATGTAAATAATGATTGTAATATGAATATGCATTTTTATGTGACATTGATTTAAGATGTTTATTGATTGTAATTATTGTTGATAAGTAAGTTTATACTGCCTTACTGAAACTGTCAATAATAGTGCGCAATAATACAGCGAGGGGGGGTGAGCTGTTTATCATTATTGGAAACAAGGAAGTTACGTAATGTTGGCGCGTTTTTTCCGTTGAGAACCTTCTGGAATATTTCCCTAGAGCATATGTATTCATAATTTTCATTGGATATTAAAATAGACGCTAATGTTGGCGCGTTTTATTAGCCAATAGTAACTCAGTTATAATCTTTAGGCATATCGGGGAGTGGGTGTATAAAAAGCCAAGTCAGAGGTAGATCGCGGGCAGTTCATCGAAAATCTCAATACATTACACGTCGCCTTCAGTTGTTCAGTTCATCAAAAATCTGTGTACACTACACGTCGTCTTCAGTCAGTCAGTTCGTCGAAAGTATTTGTACGGCAAACTTCGGGTATCGATTCACAAGTTACGCGCAGCAGAATTATGAATAATCTAAAGTGTTGTAAGGTTAATTATACAAAAGGTTGAAGTACGTGGATTAAAAGTGATCAGTAAGAAGTTATTATAACAGTTTCAGTTTGGCGAGTGTTAAGATCAATGTATAAATGTGAGAGTTAACGTGTTTGACAATAAATGTGTAAAACAAATTTCTTCATCAGTGTTATATTTTGGATAAAAGATTCCTTTCCGTTTACACACTCTGATCAAGAGACATGTTCGACTGAGAAATAATAGCTAGCCGGAGGACAGTAAACAAAACTTAAAAATTCTTTCAAACACTAATACTACCACAAATTGCTAACACTAGATGGAGCCACAAACCGAACAAATGAATGACGTCACAAGATGGCTTCACATGAAGTAAACGCACATACACAAACATCACAAGTAATAACATTATAAGTAATACCGTTACAAATTGGCTACCACAACGTGGGGCTACAATAATGTTAAATAAATACAACATAAATACTACTACAAATTGGCACCCAACGTGGGGCAAAGTAACCAGGAAAGTAGTAGAATTAACCAGGATGTGGAACGAATGGAGCAGTGAATTGATCTACAAGACGCAGATTCCAGAAACAACAAAAGGGACGACAGACTACGCGGATGATTGGACATCGTAATTCCGAGATTACAAGGCAACAGGGGAATTCAACTACAAAAACATCGAGAAGACGCAGATTCATGAAACAACTAGAGGAACGACAAACGACGCGGATGAGTGGACACAAAAACATCAAGATGACGCAGATTCATCATTAATACAACGCAGAAGCGACATACAAACCTAGGAGAGAGGGGCAGAAAGCTGGACATCAAAGCTACATCAGCAGATAGCATCAGAAAGGTTAGAAACGTGTGATTTTTATTCTAAAAAAAAGGTGCAAAATTTTAAATGTACCTTAGGAGCGGTAGGATAAAGAAAACAATGGCTACTAATAATACAGAAGAAATAATTATGGAGGGAGATAATGTAACAGTTAGCTGTAATTCAATACAGGATACAGAAAATAGCTTAAACAACGTAGTATTTAATGGTGGAAATGTTAGTGCAGAAAGTCAGAATAGAATAGCAGGAAATGTTAATCTTGATGCTAGTATGATGATGGAAATGCTGAGAAATATGAGTGAGAAATTAGAAAAGAGTATTACAGATCAATTAAGGGAAGATATGCAAAAGAATAATAGGGAACTGAGGGAAGATATTAGTAAGAGTATTACAGATCAATTAAGGGAAGATATGCAAAAGATTCATAGGGAATTGAGAGAAGATATTGGTAGGAGGAATGAGATATTAGAGCAAAAAATAAATCAAAGCAGGGAAGAAACTGAAAAGAAAGTTATGAAGCTAGATAGTAGTATGCCAAAAATGAGAGATGAAAATGAGGAAGTAAGAGCAAGTGAGATAGGAGAAGTTTCAAAGAAAATGCTCGACATGAGCAGGGAAATAGGTAACAAAAAAGTGAGGTTAATACTAAAAGTGAACATGTTGATGTAGAATGTACAGAGTCAGGTAGTAGAATGAGTAACATTTCAAGTGAGATAATAGAGATGAAAGAGGTTAGGAACGTAGATGTGAATCAGGCACAAGTTAATTTCAGAGGTGAGATATCTGAAATTCAGAAAGAGTCAGTAATGCAAAGAAATAAATTGTACGAAGAAGTTAAAGTGTTGCCTGTAAATAATCAAAAGCTAACTTCTGAAATTAACAAGTACCAAGCTGTTCAAAGTGAAAACTCCAATCTAGTACAGATTATTACAGACTTCTCAGAGTACTCTCAGATTAAAAAGATAGCAGAAGAATTGAAAATGACAGTTGTTAAAAGATGTGTAGTTCAGGAAACTTTAGATTGTTTTCAAATGTTATCAGGGAATGAAATTTCATATGAATACAAGAGGTTATTCATGAACATATATTTGAAGGTTAGGATACAGCTACGAGTAATGTTTAGCCAAAGACAATTTGATCCAGGAGGGTGAATAGCAATGAGTTGTAAAGTAAATGCTGGATAGTTAAAGATGACTTGCAGAGAAATGTATTGGATTGTAAGAGGGTTAAATAAATATGTACGTCATGATAATGGAGAAATAAAATCTGGACATAACTAAATTTTTTAAAAGGAAAATAACATCTTTTTTAGTAACTGTAACAGTATTTGAAATTAAGAATGTAAAGATTGAAACTTAATATGATATTAGAGTTAAAGTACGTAGATATAATTCCAAGAGTATTGTGAATATACAGTACAAAAACCACAAAAATTGGGTAAAAATAATTAAAACAAATATTTATGTAGCAAACAGAAAATGTGAAACAGTGTCTAGATTTAAGAGATGTAAATATATTTGTGTAGAGGGTGAATATTTTTGGTAAATATGTTTAATAATTACACAAAATTCTTGAATTGATAAATTTTTGTTAACAACTTAAGAAAGTAAACAATTTTGTAACAGTAATTAAATAATTCAGGGTACAGTATTTGCTATAAAAAAAATTGTGACGTCAGATTAATGTCTAAACACATTAAACCAGAGCCAGTAAGTAGTGGCAAGATAGAGGAAAAACATCTCGTGTGTTAAATACGTGTGAAGTGTTAAGTGAAAGTGATAGCGTGTGTTCCAAGATTTAGGAGACTAAAAACCCAATTATAAAATTTCCAAACAAGTTGTAAATATTCATAATTATTTTTCTAGTGGGGCATATGATGCAGTAATTTGTATCACAAATTACTTAAATGTAAATAATGATTGTAATATGAATATGCATTTTTATGTGACATTGATTTAAGATGTTTATTGATTGTAACTATTGTTGATAAGTAAGTTTATACTGCCTTACTGAAACTGTCAATAATAGCGCGCAAAAATACAGCGAGGGGGGTGAGCTGTTTATCATTATTGGAAACAAGGAAGTTACGTAATGTTGGCGCGTTTTTTCCGTTGAGAACCTTCTGGAATATTTCCCTAGAGCATATGTATTCATAATTTTCATTGGATATTAAAACAGACGCTAATGTTGGCGCGTTTTATTAGCCAATAGTAACTCAGTTATAATCTTTAGGCATATCGGGGAGTGGGTGTATAAAAAGCCAAGTCAGAGGTAGATCGCGGGCAGTTCATCGAAAATCTCAATACATTACACGTCGCCTTCAGTCGTTCAGTTCATCAAAAATCTGTGTACACTACACGTCGTCTTCAGTCAGTCAGTTCGTCGAAAGTATTTGTACGGCAAACTTCGGGTATCGATTCACAAGTTACGCGCAGCAGAATTATGAATAATCTAAAGTGTTGTAAGGTTAATTATACAAAAGGTTGAAGTACGTGGATTAAAAGAGATCAGTAAGAAGTTATAACAGTTTCAGTTTGGCGAGTGTTAAGATCAATGTATAAATGTGAGAGTTAACGTGTTTGACAATAAATGTGTAAAACAAATTTCTTCATCAGTGTTATATTTTGGATAAAAGATTCCTTTCCGTTTACACACTCTGATCAAGAGACATGTTCGACTGAGAAATAATAGCTAGCCGGAGGACAGTAAACAAAACTTAAAAATTCTTTCAAACACTAATACTACCACAAATTGCTAACACTAGATGGAGCCACAAACCGAACAAATGAATGACGTCACATGATGGCTTCACATGAAGTAAACACACATACACAAACATCACAAGTAATAACATTATAAGTAATACCGTTACAAATTGGCTACCACAATGTGGGGCTACAATAATGTTAAATAAATACAACATAAATACTACTACAAAGTACATGGAGAATAAGCCTTTGTAAAAATAGTTTGTGGAAGAGTAGAGAAAGCCATGTGAGTGCAGAACATCAGATTTTTCTCCCTTTCTCTCGCCCAGCCCCTATTAATCTCCCATTTTCATCGCCATCAGCCCCTTTCTTTTTTCACTGCAAACTGCATAGCTAGTAATGTTTTGAAAACTAGCAATAGAAGGTACTTTTTATTTTCTGGGTATTAACGAATTAAAACAGGCATTAAATTCTAAATTGCTATAAACATGTGGCTCTTCCTTATACTTGTGATCAGTACTAAAGTGTTTCTCGTGGTAAATGCTTTACATACGGAATAGTAGTAACAAAAAGCTTGTATAACTTCTATTATGTGTATAATAGCGAAAATTTGCGTATCCCAAAATTTTTAGAAACATTAAGGCTGTACACCTATTTCTAGCCTACATTTTCAAAAACTTAATAATAAGCGAGATATTTTTTTTATTCTTCTTTTGCGCCAATTAGAGCCCCGCGCGTTTAGGCAAAGTAATTAATGTGTCATATTTCTTACTTTCTAACCTAAGGACTGTTATATGCCAAACTTAATAACAATTGGTTCTGCCACACACACAGACATATTGTTATTTTGATGCATTCACGAATTTCACGATTTGGAAAGTTTACTAACACTAGGGAGTTACAGAAGTATAGGGTAATTATTCTGAATCCAATTCTGTATTTGAAATTGATGTACATATTAACAGTTTAGCTCAGTATTGATACCATTATTCTCAAGAGGATTTTTTCGTATAAACATTCGTTTTAACAAAGTAACTCTGTGCTTGCTCAGATATAGATTTAAACAGTTGTGGTTGGATTGAAAGGGCCTCGGCACTGGTCCACATAGGGGATTTTGTATCTACCCTCATAAGTGGGCTTCCACGGAGGAAGGATGAGGTGAGAGGAGGCACCGGGCGACCGGAACCAGGAGTGCCGGCACAGGAATGACAGGGTTTTCCAGATATAGGCTCCCCGGCAGACGGACAGGCAGATCGGAGACCCCATCCCGCACAGAGGGGATCCAACGCCCCTCAAGAGGGTCCGGCAGCTAGCCGAAAACCGAGGGACGAAGAAAATCATAAAGAGCATCCTTTTCACCTGCCACCTTCACCGAAACACCATTGCTGACACTTTAACCCTAAAAGAGACCAACGGATGAAAGATGAAGTGAAATGGGAATGGAGATGAAATGGAGGGGTAGGAAATTCGTAGGATGTGAGAAGCCTGGCGACCCGGGAAAACACCCGAAAAAACCCATGGGCCATGGGAACCGAACCATGAACTACCGAATGCGGGCCACAGTCGAAACCGCCTGAGCCATCCCGCTTGTTTAGCAGTTATGGTTTAGATTGCTTTAAGCAATTGTAGAGGAGTGATTCTTATAATATTCTTATTTTTAAAAGTTTGTATTGACCCCCTTCAATGTAATTATGAGTGCAATAGACAGCACTGTTATGCACTGAGAGGCTATCGAACGTTACATGGACGAAAACATGAATCCTTTTATGCAAACCTTTTCTTGAGCTATTGACAAATTTGAAGAAATAGGTTAAGTTGCTAAGAAAAAGTAAACTGCTAGACCAAAATTAATAGAAAAGGAAGCGAGCGCAGTTCTAGATTTACAAGAAGTGCCGAAAAACATGCATTAATGTTTGTGGTACTAATAAAGTTGTAAAGCATTATTTAACCGTGTGTCGAGTTTTGAGAAGACAGCTTCAGCTCTAGCCCTATAAAATGAAAATCTCCTTTGAGCTCGAAGAACAGGATAGCCGATTCGTGTCACTTTCGCTATGTAAATGTGAGCACAAGTTCAGAATAACTTTGAATAGTAAAAGAATACCTTCTGGACAAATGAAGCACATTTCGACTGAAATGTGAGCTAGTATTTTTTACACTTAAATGATTTTAGTTTAATTATATAATATAAACAAATAACAGCCCGCCTTAAAGCAATATGTGTGTAATATAATATATAAAATGTATGTAACACTCATTGTATTATGTTTATATTATTGTGCACATGTACAATAATGTTATGTTAATGTTTTACGTAATTTAATAATGTAGCAGCTGTGAGAATAGAAGCTGAAGGTTGCTAAAAATGAGGGAACCTTGAGACAACAATAAATTAGAAAGTTTAATAATGCTACCAGTAATGTAATATTTAAAAGTTTATAAACACCCAATCAACATCTAGAAAAAGCTTAAGTTAAATAAAAGTATTCTATTGGAGTAGGCCGTGGCCGAGTGGTTAGACCGCTCCCCTCCCACCTAGGCGGCCCGGGTTCAATCCCAGGGACCTACATGTGGGATTTGTGGTGGACAAAGCGGCGTCTGGGCGGGTTTTCTCCGGGTTCTCCGGTTTCCGCCGCCATTCATTCCACCAACTGCTCCATCATCAACAACATTTCGTTTCATCTACTTTCTTCATCCCATACCAAGCATCGGGCTGATCACCCATCCTGGATGCTCTGTCTGATCCATGAGTGTCTGCTCCTCGACGGTCCTCTGACCCCAGGCAGGAGGAGGGTAAACAGATAATGAATTCTATTAGAGTAGGATCGGCCAGTCAGAGACTTGAAATAGAGAGATTTATAAATTTAAGCTGTAGAAGCCAGATGCCAGAAGGCAGCGTTCCTGAGCAGTTCGCTCGGTGCGTATTCAGTGTGAGACATATAAAATTCATTACGTCGACAATATTATAAGGTTTACGTGTTAAAAATTGCAAGTAATTAATAAATAATCTCACAGCTTTCTATATCAGTGAAGTGTTATTTAATCGTGTGAAGGATTAATAAAAGGAGTCAAGTAAAAGTTATAATTTGTGTAAGCCTACATTCTTTAGCCGCATCACCCCCTGCTTAGAGATACATGTTTCTGCAAATTAATACTGACGCGGCAGAAGAAAACACAAATATATATATATATAATATTTAAAGAAACATTAAAATACAAAGTTGATTCCTAAACGTTGGGGCGAAGGCCACCGGAAACTTTGTATCGTACGTGGTTGCAACTACTTCAAGTTTTGGCTCCCCAATAATGGTACTACAATACACCATCTGCAAATGGAAGTGTAAACACACATAGTTACAGGATATGGGCTGAAAATAATCCAAACTTAGTGCAGCAAGGATTTTATACTGATGTATGTTGTGGTTTTATGTTACATTTTATAATAGGCTCTTATTTCTATGAACAATACAGAATGAACAAATTAGAGTAGTAACAGTAAACGCTAATGCCTTTTGTCAATAACCTGTCGAGGACAAGCAAACTTTGTATGATAGCATATTCAGCATGGGTATGCCTAGTACGGCGGTGAAGAAGAAGGAAATAAAATTTAATGAGGAAAGGGAGGATAGGAAAAATTTCGGATCAAATTATCCTACGCTGCATTCGCCAAGCTACCGGGGAAAGTCGTGAAAGAACCTTCGGTCAGGTTGGTTAGCCACGGGGGTTTTGAACCCAGGACCTCCTGTATGCTAGTCGCAATCGTTGCCGCAGCGCCCACTCAGTCCCTCTAGGTCAGCAAACCTACCACGTATGAAGAACTGAAACATTGATATCGGATCTCATTGAGTATTCCGAGAAATGCACTAAATAATGCTTTTTAAGCGTAGAAGAAAGGCTAATTCTTATTGAACATCACGAAGGTGGCCATGTTAAATTTGTTCTTGTTTCTTCATGTTATGGTAAAAGCCCAACTCCATAGGAACAAAATTACGTTTTTATTTTTTTATTTTTGCAGCATCTAAAATGTAGCAATATTGTGAGATAGTAACTATGGTCATATATACCATGTATATAATAATGTAAATTATAATGTAAAGTAATATTAATAAGCAAAATACGTGTTATATAAACAGCTATTAAGCATAAGTTTTATGTATGTGTAGGAGTTTAGCTGAAGCTGTGGGATACTTGGTAAAAGCAGACAAACGTGTTTTTGTTAGAATTAAGGCCAAGCAAAAAGTACTTGTACGGGAAGTCACAAAAGCAAGAGCTTGAATCATTGTGTAAGAGAATATGCGACAAGCTAACACAACATATTTTTGTGGAGAGGTCACATGTTTGGAAACAACATGCCTGGTAAGTCTTATAAGTCTTCTAGAATGTTCCAAGCTGAACGAAGACAGTGAAGCTGGTCGCTTCCTCGATGCGTAATAATTAATTCTCTTCTTTCTCCGGCTAGCGTTGAGCAGTGTCGACTCTGTAAAGTCTGCAGGGGGTAGTAAAAATGTATATATCTTGCGATAATAAAAACATCGGCTCTGGTGAATATTGGCTTTATTATACTGTTATGTTACACATTCAGGAACGCGAGCCACCACTCCGTCATGTATCCGCGACTGACATCGAGATGATTTGTTGTTGAGCAGTATTAAAAAGTATTGTAATGTTTTCCCTGCGTTCATAGCCGCGGCCTAACTCGTGCGGTGCAGAGTTCAACTAAGAGTCAAGATACTTGTCGGCGTAGGGTTCAACTTAAAGTGTTACTTGTATTCTGCGAATTTCGCCATGTCCGATATTATTCAACTTACAGGTCGCAGAGTTCTGTTAAGAGTAAAGTTACTTGTCGTAGGGTTCAGCGAAGAGTGTAGTTACTAGTATTTTGTGAATTTTGCCATGTCTGATTTCATCCCTACTCCGCCTATGTCACGTGATTATTTTGTGCGATTTTCAATCATGTGACGATCTTCTATTTTCGTATTCGTCAATTTGTATTCTTGACTTTACATTTGCTGGCTAAAATTTCAGTTTTGTTCAGCTTTCTCTTCTCTTTACAATAAGTTTAATTTATGCTGGAGCACGTACATATGTTTATAGTTTTAAGCCTTTCCTCGGCACAAATATCATGTTTCTTCCGCTTTGAAAAGAAACAGCACTTTTCTCGTAGACCCTTTTTAATGACTCACTGCCTTTGTATATGTATAGTACCGCCGGACCTTTCCTTTCCCGGAAAAGGGGTAGGCCAGTGACCCGAACCTTACTTCCTCAATAAATTGCAATTTTGGTGTATGAAGGATTCTCCTCTCGAGTTATAATATCAAATACAACATTTTACATCTTTGTTTAATCTATATGCAATCGAATCGAATACGGGGCCTAATTGAACCGTATCAACAGTCAATAAGGTTGTAAGAAGAATATGTTTAAAATGTTTAAGTTAGTTATAGCGTCCCCAAGCCAAAATCAGTTGTATATAAAGTGCGGCGATGTGTAGAACATACGTGTAAGCTCTCCGAAGTAGGAGTTATTAATTACCTCACATAATGTAGTGGGAACGTTGACATTATATAAATTTGAAAGTGGTAGTTATGAGAAGGGAAACAAAGTATAGTTTAGGAACGTGTGATAAATACTAGCATTATTACTACAGAACTTATAAAATACTTGATTGCTAAGCGACGTTTCTACAGCTCCAACTAACTCAGTTATTTCTGCGTGTGTCGTTAAAGCATTGTGTTCTTCCTTTGACTTACACTTATGTTAGTGTTGTTACTACTTACCTTCCTTACCGTACCAGACCCTGAAAAGTTATACATGATCTACCAAAACCCCAAACAACAGCAGCCGTGGAAGGAAGTATAATAACATTATTAACAATTTAATAGTAACAACCAAAACACCAAGATAATCACCAAGTTAATATAATAATTCACATATATTAATATATCGGACATGAGTACATACTGCGAGTTATGCTCACACCACGAGTATACCGCAGTTGTCAAATGAACTAGAAACTGACTAAAAGTAGTGTGTGAAAAATTAACCTTTACAATTAATTGCATTTTTTAAATTGTACTTTTTTGATTTTCCATTTCTAATTTCTGTAAAATAAAAACATATTTACAAATTATTTAACAGTTTAAATAAAAACTAAAACTAAGAATTGATGAATAATTATACTGAAGTATTACTTATTTTAAATTGTCATAATTAGCAACTTTGTTTTTTAGCTGAGTTGACATTCTGAAATTTTGCTTAAAATCTTGAAAATTTAAGCATAAAAATCACTTTTTGTAATATTTGGAATTTTCATTGTGTATAGATCTGAAGTTGTAGTTCAGAAACCACTGAACGCATGTACCAAGTAAAACGCTTTTTGTACACAGAAAAGTATACGTAGACAATTCAAAAGATTCATTTAGCTTCTTCAGGTTTTGGAAAATTCACACAATGCTGCCCTAGATCACTGTCTTGATGTGCTCTGCACGATCCCTACAGTGTAAAGTTTCTTTTGACACGGAAGTTGCTGTGGCCAAGTTTGGAGCCCTAGCACACACACGCACACACACAGAGAAAGAGAGAAATATTAGACTGTGCCTAGGTTTTCGGTCAGTTGTAACGTTGGAGTAAATTACAGCAGTAGAAGACACTGTCGTGCAGTAGGTAACCATGTCTAGCGTGAAAACGTATTGAATAGCCCCATAAATAGGTCGGTGACTCCGCGAGCTGAAACTGTCGCCCCCAGCTGTGTCGCACGGTCACACCGGTGACATACCGTCACGGCGGCGCTGTCCTGACAACAGGCAACATTGTTGCAATTTATAGACCCACCCTCCCGAAAATTCCTGTAGGTTTCTCAGTTACGTTGGCAGATATAGTAACAGACAGCTTTATTGAACCACTCCATATCGTAACGCCTTCATGACACGAACATCCCAGTGTGAGTTACTTTATGTACCATTTATATTGTTTAATGTCGTAATCATCATTAGCTCACAAAGGTTAGGTTTAAAGCATAGCCTCTTATTCAAAAACTCCCTGACCATACTAATTAGTTTAGTGGATACAGAATTCATAGCAAAAGTAGTCAGCCCTTAGCCTCAATGTCTCTTAAGGGTATAAACAAAACTAACATTCATTTTATACAGAAAATTATACCTTTTCTTCCTTGCTAAAATTTCTTTGTTTTATTACTTCAAGCACCAAAAAGTCCTTCCAAAGATGCGACATGAATATTTTTCCAAACTACTCTTTACATGTAGCATTTTTTCTAAACGATTTTCTAAAAAATGGATGTTAGCGATTTTAATTAAAATACCGTATATTAAAGATATTTATATGACAAATGAAATGTATATCTTGAATTTTCTGGGAATAGCCTATAAATTCCTCTTCATTCTGAAGTAATTTTGTATAATTTTGTGTAGCTGATAAACGTTATACGATAGACGAAAACGTACTCCATAAAATATATATTTGTTTAAAACACGCAGTTTATTTGAAATAAGCTTTTTGTGACATATCTGATGTATTCGTTATTTTAAAGGTTCGAATTTGTTCGTTTCTTGGTTCATTCTCTTAAAAGTCCTGTGAATATCCAGCTGTTTCTCGCGATCGCATGAAAGAGTGTGGAATTTTAAGGTCAGGTATAGCGTCTAGTTCTTAAACTGCCCTACCGTACCAGACTCTCAAAAGTTACACATGCGCTACCAAAAATCCAAACAGCAGCAGCCGTGGCAAGAAGTGTAACATTATTAACAATTTAATAGTAACAACCAAAACACCTAGATATTCACTATAGTTAATATAATAATTCATATATATTAATATATCGGACAAGGGTACATACTGCGAGTTATGCTCTCACACCACCGGTATACCGCAGTTGTGGTCAAATGAAACTAGAAGCTGACTAAAAGTAACCTTATGTATCCTAGATCCATAGTTTCTTGAGAAATTAACCTATACAATTGCATTTTTGAAATTGTACTTTTTTAATTTTCCATTTCTAATTTCTGTAAAATAAAAACATATTTACACAGTATGTAACGATTTAAACAAAAACTAAAACCATGAATTCGATTTTTTTCGTTTCTTGGTCATTCTCTTAAAAGTCCTGTGAATATCCAGCTGTTTCTCGCGATCGCATGAAAGAGTATGGAATTTTAAGGTCAGGTCCAGTTCTTAAACTGCCCTACCGTACCAGACCCTGAAAAGTTACACATGCTCTACCTAAAACCCAAACAACAGCAGCTGTTCCCTTTGTATTTATAACGAAATGTGTAGTGTAGCTATTTCAGTAACAGTAGATAGAACGATAAGCTTTAGTTAGAATAGTTTGTCTACCCACTAATAAATGATAGAGGGTAGAGAACGTCATGTGAATGTAACACTTCAAAAATTTTAATAATGCTTAATATCGGTTCTTACTATATATGTCACCATAAGCGGTAGACACTGCTGATACATGAAATGATAATTTGGGAAGGAACGTTCCAGATCTGGGTTTAGGGTACCTGCCCGTTTGACATTTATGAGGACTGCGGAAAAAAAACCCTCAGTCAGGGAGAACGATCCTAGCGGTATTTTGAACTGTACACCTCACGAGTCCATGCCTTAGTGTCCTTTGCTACCCGAGTAGATATGCTCAGCCGTATACACTAGCTTATTGTTCCATCATTAGATGTCGACAGGCGCTGTGCTGCTTTCTTCCTCTGTGCTCATTTCTTTTGGAACTTTAAGAACTGATCTTGCTCGATTTCATATCTGTAGATGCTTATAAGGTGGCACGGGGAGTCACGTCTATTAGCGAGCGTGGCGGCTCAGGCGGCATCTGTGACCCACATTCGGGAGGTTCCGGGTTCGATTACCGCCCACTCTGGCCATTGGACTTTTCGTGTTTTTCCCTGGTCGCCTAGGCGAATACCGGGGTGGTGCATTCTACCACGATTTCCCCTTTCACGTTTCAGGTGTGTCTTCGGGTCCTGCGGTGCTGGCATTGTCAGGCAGATGGCGTAGTTGCTTGCGCATTGAAAATATTTCTCCCCGTGAATGCTAGGATGCGTTGTCCCGCCCGTCAGGGTCGCCTCGTCGCCCTCTTTTGGGATTCTTTGCCTCTGCTGTTACGCGGATGGAAATATTACGGACTTCTGCGCTTCTCTGTAGGCCTGTCTGCCTACGAATCTGAGATCTCCTACGGCTCCGTCGCCTCATCCCTGTAGCCAAAATAGATCAAGTGTCCCCTCCGATAAACACATCCTACACGTCTGTTCAGGCGTTGACCTGTTGCATGAGGAAAAGCGTTGTTACGCATATCGCCTCCAAGACAAGAAACCTTGCATCTTCTTGCACCATTCGAGAAATCTTTACGAGACAGACAAATTTCAGAAAGCGAAGCAGAAAATGCGGAAATATTTTAGATGCCACTTATTACCCTTAGAAAATGAACGCATTACGTATATGCTATGGCAAAAACATAAATATCTTTAGTCTTCTGTGGAAAAAACCTACTTTTTTACTTTCATAAGTTTAAGCATGTCATTTTCTGATACTATCGTGTGTCTTTACGCTATACCTGTTTTACGTTAGACGCTGCATTGCTCAAGTGGTAAACAAATAAATGGCAATAGAAGAAGTAAAGTGCATCAAACTTTACTTGATTAACTTGCAGGATCCACATTGATTCACTATATTTGATAAGAACTGGGCACACCCCGATATTTCTTGATCATCATCAAATATATCGTAAGCTTGACCGCAAATTTCCTGTATTATGTACCGTCGTAATGTGCAAATGCATTGTGTGGTTAGATCAAATTAAATTGAGTTTTATTTATGGACGCTGTTTAACTGCTCTGGTCCTTAGCGTCCCATTCTATATTGGGCGTGAAAGACTGATAATTTTGCTCAGAGGCCTCTTCATCAGGCTTGAGGTTCTTTTACGTGGCATAAATGTACGACACGGGACCACCGGTTTTACTTCCCTTCCAAAGGAAGCCGTGCTAAGGATTTTTACGCTCGAAAAAATCCATCGCCCTCCGCCGGGTTTGAGCCCGCGAACTGGAAAGCTAGAGGCTAACGTAGTAACAGCTACACCACGGAGGACTACATGTGTATGGTTAGATCGATTCATAGCTTGTTATAATACACCTTTATCTCCTCCTTGGATACAAATGAATCCGGAAATCAAAGAGGGACTAGATAATACTTTTTGTATTTATAGAAAACAAACACTAGTGCAATTAAACTGAATTTCTACTTATGAGTGCGCGCACACACCCACACACATAGCAAAACAAAGCACGCCTCCAACATTTAAACATTTTCAAATAATGTTCAGCATTTATTGGAATCGGAATTAAATATTGCAGTGTGCTTTTGTAAATAAAATTCTGTTCAGGGTGGGCTGGTATAATTAAGCATCTTCAATATAATAAAATATAATTTGAGATAGGATATAGTCCCCAATATCTATCACTGCTATCACCATAAAACGTTCACGATTGTAAGGATAACTAGCATAGTAAACTGCCACAATATGTAACAATTAAACGCTTATTTAACTTCCAGCGTTATATAATTAAACTTCTACAAATTTACTACCGGAGCCCTTTAGTATGCTGTTTACACTGTGTACAGTAGTAAATGAGCAGTACAATATTTGAGAAGTTTGAAAAACGACCACACCGAGCGAGGTGCTGCCGAGGTAACGTGTGCATCGCATTCGGAGGATCCCGGGTTCACACACTGGGGCCGATCAACCCCAGGTTTTTTTTTTTTTGCAGTTTTCCTCTGTCGCTAGGCGAATACTGGTTTGGATAGTTTGATACAACAAATTTTCTTAATATTCCTTTCATCACTATTTCTTTTCCTTCTTCACCGCCATACCTGTATATGCTATGATCCAGAGTTTACTTGCTACTCGACAGGCTACTGACCCAAGACATTGGCTTGTAACTCCCTGATATGTTAAGTGCAACAAAGAGCAGGGCAAATACTTAAAGAAGAACGAGTATGAGAATAATTTTATTTATTAGCTCCACGTATGGACACCAATTTGGATAAGTTAGTTTGTTACGTTATTTACACCACACTTTGGGCGTCAATTTGAAGTAGGTATTGTATTGTAATAGTTGCATTATATTTCAACTGTTGGGAAGCCGAACTTATAGTAGTTGCAACCGCAAGTATAGTAAACAGTTTCCGGCAGCCTTCACCCCAAATGTACTTTCAGGTGGTCTTTACCCCAAGTTTTAAAAAAATATTAACTTTGTAATCTGGCTGTTTCTTTAAATATTATATATTTATGTTTGCCTCGGCTGCGTCAGTATTATTGTTAGAGACACGCTTCTCTTAGCAGGGTTGTGGAGCGACTAAGAATGTAGGCTTACACAGATTATAATTTTACTTCACTCCTTTTATTAATGCTTGATACGATTTATATTACACTTCACTGATAGAGAGCTGTGAGATTCTTTAATTAATTACTTTCACTTTTTAACACGTAAACTTATTTTCCGTCTCACACGAATACGTATTAAATCTCTCGAGGACGCATCTTGCATCCGGTTACAACCACTCTCTGCAGTCAACTGAGCTGATTTCAAGCGCCTAAACTTTGTACATTTCTATATTTCAAGTTTCTGATTGGCTAATCCTACTCCAATAGAATAGCTTCATTTAACTAAAGCTTTTTCTGGTTGTTAATTGGCTATTTTATAAACTGTCACTAAAATTGCACTATTGCTTCCAAGAATCACAAGTAATATTGCTAAACTCTCAAACTCATTATTGCCTCAAAGTTACCTCATTGTTAGCAGCTTTTAACTTATTATTCTCACAGCTCCTACATTATTAAATTACGTAATACATTCACATAACATTATTGAACATGTATACAATAATATAAGCATATGCAACGACTGTTATATACATTTTACAAATTATTACATACACATATTGCTTCGAGGCGGGCCGTTATTGAATTTACATATTATATAATTTTACAGAAATCATTTAAGTGTTAAAAATACTGCCTCAAGTAAAAGATAAATGATCACGAATGCATAAAATACCCAGTAATTTTACTATATATTAGTGTTATATACTCTAAAAAAATTATTCATAGAAAAGCTCATTTTTATGTTCTCTACTATGTACTTGCACAGTAGATAGAAAAGATATTGCATTTTACCCAAAAATTCGATACCCACTGAGATTTCACCTGAAAATGCATGTTTTGAGGCCCCATGAATCCAAAAAGACACTCTTAGAAAAACGTCCGTCCGTCCGTATGTGTGTGTGTGTGTGTGTGTGTGTGTGAACAACATAACTCAAAAATAAAACTCGAATAAGTACCAAAAATGGTATTTAAGTTCAGCACCTTCCAAGGACTCAAAGTTTTAGAAAATATCCCTCCAACTCCGAATATTCTAAAAAATTGCTCCTGCAAGTTTTACTAAAATATCACCCATTAAAGATATTTACATGACAAATAAAATGCATGTCTTGAATTTTCTGGGAATAACCTCTGAAGTCTTCTTCATTCGGAAAGAATTTTGTATAAGCTTCAAAGCTATAGACGAAAATGTACTACACAATAATTTTAGATTTTTAAAACCAAAATTTATGTAATAACTTTTTTATAGCTAAGTCACTCTGAGATTGCCGTTATTAATGGTTCAAATTGTTCATTACTTAGTGATTCTCTTAAAGTTCTGCCAACATAGGGTTGTTTCTCGCGATTGCATGGAAACAGTATGGAATTTTAAGGCTAGCATTTAGTGTCCAGTTCTTAAACATTTTACTATCGCCGTTCCCTATGTATTTATAACGAAATGTGCAATGTACCTATTTCTGTTTATTTGGGTTAAAAATATAGAAAAATAAGCTTAATAAGAATAGTTTGTATACCCACTAATAAAGATAGAGGGTAGAGAAGGTCATGTGAATGTATCATACATCAAAGTTTTCTACTTGCCGTTAATCATGATAAATATTCGCTATAAATGGTTTCAACGCAGGTTTGTTTTATGTAACAAGGCCTGAGATAGCTTCTGTTTAAAACGAGTCGATAAATGCTGCCCTTTATGTTATACTGCCTTTGCAAGAGTTTACTAGGAACAAAAGAAATCTGCATAAAGTGTCAAAGTGCGCTGTTTAAAATATTGAAAAATGCGAATATATAACAACGAAAACAAAGATGTGTCAACTTAAGTAACCAAGCTGTTGTCTTTATTATTTGGCGAACGTTAAATTAAAATCACTTTGTAGTTTTATTATGTGGGGTTAATTGTATTTTATACTTGTTTGTTATCAACATTTATAATCATTGAAAAGTACTGCACGGTGCAGAGTATTCGAAATATTATTATTTCTAGCACTCCTTTATTTATTATTAATTTATCTGTTTTTATGTTGGCTTTTCCATGCCTTCACCTGGACGTATCCCCAAGTGACAACGTGGTTTGGTAAAAGCTGTAGGTCCTCTCATCCCATCCTCATCTCGCTCTATCATCGGAGATAACGGACTACGCCCGATGGGTACGTCCACCTCAGAAATGGGTCCAGTCATTGCTTGGTGGAATGAGGTAGCTCCAAAGTTCATACATGGGGAGCGTTAGAAACAACGATTTTAGCTTTTCCTTCTCTGTAAAGCCATGATAATATGAAAGAATAGGAGAAGAGAAAAAGCTTAGAAACTTAAGAAAACTAAAGAGCTTCTCTCTCAAATGTAGGTATTGTAAACGATTATAAAACATTCTCTCGCTGTTATAAACGTTTCATTTTATATGTTTAAAGCAAAATTTAAATATTGTAGTTTGTTAATTAAAATTGCATTTGACAGAACATTTTTTTTCAGCCTGCGGCAAGTTTTCATGCAAAATTAAAACTCGCTGCATATGTTTCCATGGAGAGAGAATTTGTTGGCATAATGAAGGGATAATACAGGCTTGACATGTTAGCTTTAAAAAAAAATTGAGGCTTAATATTCGTTCTCGTTTATATTTAATCACAGTCATGAGTAAATGTTATATAGCACTATATAGCATTCATGAAAAGGCTGTGGAAATAAAGCTAAAAGCGTAAAGCATAATTAATGTTTCTGCATATACGCTAAAATATGACGTTTAAAACACTTGCACGAATAGTGCTGATGCCATGTTCACTACAAAACCACAATTCCTTAATATCCCTTAATAATTAAGGAAATTTTTAAAACCTCGCATTTTTGTAGACTTTCTCATTCACTTGATACCATAATTATTGGCGGGAATATATAAATAATTAAATAAATTATAGTAAGATAAACAAATAATTGCAACAAATAATTTCCGTATATTAAATGAGTGTATAATGTAGCAAGTTTGAGTTCAAATGTTTGTCCGAAAGATGGAGGTAATTAGGAGTTAGGTTAGCCAGTCATTAGTGAGCCGAGATGAAGCGAACACATTAGCTTCGAATATCTGGGAACGCAGTTTAGAGTTAAGTTCAGTGCGTATAACCAGGCACGTAGACCAGTTCTGGAAATTAGAGGCGACGGAAATTCTGAGAGTTTTAGCTAAGCCTCTAGTAACAGTGTCACATTCATATACTAAGAGTTTTGATATTTAGAAACGTATAAGGTAGAATTTCGGTTGGAGTAATCCTAAAGTAGACGGAGTTAAAGTAAATAAATAATCGTGCATCTAGATCCGAGAACTATTCTTCATTGTTACCTGCAGCGCTACTAATGTGTGTAATTTTAAGCGTCCATCGAAGCGCTTGTGTGATTAAGATTTTCCGGCTACCGCGAGGGATTTCTGGTTAAAAGTTTAGGGATTCACGTTGACTTTCGCGTTAGTTTCTTTTATTAGGAAGCAGTTTATTTAAAACCGTAAAATTGATCCTGCAGAAGTTAGCAGGTATAATAATTCAAGTGTTATACTTTCAAGTGCTATATTTCTTTATACAGAGCGGTCCCTCAGCCCTCTGGGCGGTAGTCGCGATGCATGTTCCGCGCGCGATCCCTCAGCTATCTGGCCTGTAGTCGCGATGCGTGTTCCGCGCGCTATATTCAGTGTATCTGTTTATTATTCTCATTATTGATACTTATACCATACGATTACTGATTTTATGATGATTATTACTATATATTGATTACCTATTGAACAAACATAATTACTTTTTATGTTATCAGTACTAACCTTTTTCACAGTCGGTGTTGAAAGTGGTGTCCTTCGGCTAATAAACATTCATGGCACCTTCTGATGAAATTACCATTCACACGCACGAGTTCTTGTTGCCTAATTTCCCTAATTTCTGTTCTTATGTTGTTTTTAAGGTCGTCTATGGTGCGAGGATTATTCCTATAGACTCTAGATTTGAGAGTTCCCCATCGATAAAAGTCATACACAGTAATTTCAACAGTTTTGTAGACCTATGTACTGAGGTTTTTGAAACACTGATTTGTGCTACACGTCGTAAAGATTTATTCGACGATCCTTCAAATGCTTCGCCTATTTCATCAAGTTTTTCTTCCGTTAGAACCATTCGTTTCTTTTTACAACTTACAGCATTAAATGATCCCGTTCTCTTCACTTTATTTACTAGATATCTAACTGTTTTTCTACTCGGAATTGCAACAGCAGGAAATTTATCGTGAAATTGCCTACATACCTGTCTACATGAGTTCGGTTTTCACATACGTGTCATACATAAAACCCCTTTGTTCAAGCGAGAATTTGAGAACCATTTCTGGGCTGTAATACTCCGATAATTCAATCGCACACAAATACACACGCGTCTCGCGTCTATACACAAGAAGCAATAAAGTTGACTGAAGCCCGCTGCCACATGTCCAATAAGTGGAAGAGCCCGTGGCCTTGAGTTCATTCAGACGTGTCGCACAAGACTGCCGTGTAATTCCTGGTCAGAGCGCTGTTTATTTCAAACGGCAGAAATTAGCATCAGGAACTCAAATATTAGTTCACAATAAATTTCTCAGTCAAGTTAAACTAGTGTTGTCCTTCACAATGATCCACGCATACCCGGGCGGAAAATACTCATACCTCAACCATTGGAGCAGCCGGCAGCAGAATCAACAGTAGATACTGGAGATAACGGGAAAAGGTGGCAACTACATTCCTATATAACATTGTTGCACCATCATCGAGGCAACCAACATCCTTAACACCTAATTCAACTGCATTATTAAAATAAAATTGGATGTAATCACTACATTTACTTCGTGTAGCAACATCTGCTCTTGCCAAGTTACAGCTGGGTGAAATTTGGAAGGGATAGGGAAAAAAATATATATGATGTTCATTCACATGACACTCCAACCATTTTTCAATAAAGTAAGTTTAAAAAAACTGATGTGTTACACTCACATTACTTTCTCTACTCTGTACAAACTATTTTTACAAACGCTTATTCTCCATATGATTCATGTTAACCGAGATATCGAGATGTTAACCTTATTGCTAATTTTCTTATAGGTGCAAGGGGAATTGGTAGGCTTTAAGCGATAGTCAAATATTTTAAGAACTGGTTGCTATGTATAGTATTCCATTCTCTTTGCATTACCAGGACATTAAAAAATGAATAACGAATTCCCATTTGAGAAAAAGTATAAGCATTGGAAAATTTAAGGGAATAACAAGCAATATCTCGAAAATGGTTCACTCAACAAAAAAATGTATATGACATAAATTGTGTATTTTAACGCGATCTACATCTTTTGTGTAGTAAAACTTTGTCTACCAATTATGCAAAGTCGTTCACAATGAAGAATGCGTTTGAAAAAATTCCTAGAAAATTCGAGATATACATTTTATTTGTCATGAGATCATCTTAAACATATGATATTTTAATCAAAATCGTTAGTCACTTTTGAGAAAATTAAAATTTTCGAATAAGCGTTCCATATAGACGGTCATCTGGGGTGGGGGATTTTCTTGAAAACCTTCGTGACGCATCTCTGGAAGATACTAAACCTAAATATCAAGTTTGGTGTTTATCCGACTGTTCGTTTCTGAGTTATGCTGTAGACAGTCACACAGACACACACATGGACATGTTTCCAAAAATGATTTTTTTTGGATTCAGGGGGCCTCAAACATGTATTCTCCGTGAAATCTCGGTATCGAATTTTTGGGTGGAACACAATACTTCTCTTACTTACTGTACGTAGTAGAGAAAGTAAAAATGATTCTTCTATCTACTTTACGTTAATCAAGAGGAACATTTGTAGAAATGGGTTTACTACACATTTCCTTGTAGATATAATGGAAAGAGGGAAATGCAGTGAGCTTAAGGGATTAGAATCTTTTAAGAGCTGTTCGCTATGTGATAGCTTTTGAATTCTGTTCTCTTTGCTTGGCCAGGGGAGAGGAAGGAAGGAAGGAATAATGACTTTCATTCCAGAAAAGTGCAAGTATTTGAATTCTGAAACCAATAACAACTCACAAAAAAGAAAAACATTGGACAAACATTCTGTAGTGGGATTTTGTCTATCCATTACGGTTTACGAGTCCTACAACGTTCAGAATGAAGAGGTTTCGAGACGTTATTCCCAGAAAATTCTAGATATATAATTTATTTGTCATGAAAATGTCTTAAATATGTGGTATTTTAATAAAAATCATGAAAAAATTAAAATGCTCGAAAAATTTTCAATGTAAAGGGTAGCTTGAGGTGGGGGATTTCGAAATCCTTGAAAGATTCTTAACTAGAATACAGGTTTGTATTTAACCAACTTTGCGTTTTTTAGTTACGCTGTTCACAAACACGCGCTCGCGCGCCTGCACGACTGGACCTATTTCTAAAGATATTTGTTTTTATTCAGAGCACAACAAAACGTGTGTTTCCAGTGAAACCTAGGTATCGAATTTATGAGTAGAAAAAGTTAAGGATTAACAAAAATCAAGCATATCAATAAACTAAATTAACTTATCCGGTGATGCACGGGTGGCATTTTAAGTTTCGAATGACTGATTAATTTCATTTAACCATTCTCCTACTCTTTAAGAAGCTATTGTGCAATGATCTAGAAGGCATTATGTTGGATCTATATTTTACTCCAAGGAACAGCAATTTGTAAGTCTCAAGATATTCGTAACAATGGAGCAAAATTTTTCTGGTACTCTCAAAACATGAAGAACCTACCACCTCCAGAGGCAACAATTTAAAGTTCTTGCACCTAGCACATAAGTTGAATCTCGGAGAAAAATCTTTTCAATTTTTACTTTCTCTACTACGTATAGTAAGTAGGGGAAGTATTACATTCCACCTAAAAAGTCGATACCGAGATTTCATAGGAAATATATATTTTGAGGCCTCCTGAATCCAAAAAAGGGTATGTTTGGAAACATGTCCTTGTGTGCGTGTCTGTGTGTCTGTCTGTGAACAGCATAACTCAGAAACGAACAGTGGGATAAAAACCAAACTTGGTATTTAGTTTCAGTATCTTCGAGAAAGTCATGCGAGTGTAACACATCACATTTTTAATTATGAATATAGGTCGAGTAGTTCCTGCTGTTATGCTGGACAGAATTCTACCTCATTATTTATATATTGCATGTACATTAATAATGAACTTGTTTACACATTCACAGGAAATGCAGCTAAACTTTATTGTTCAGAAACGTAATTAATTTTTACAAACGCTTATTCTCCATATGCTTCATGTTAATCGAGATATCGAGATGTTAATCTTATTGCTAATTTTCTTGTAGATGCAAGGGGAATATGGTAGGTTTTAAGGATAGTCAAATGTACTAAGAGCTGGTTGCTATGTCGAGTATTCCATTCTCTTCGCATTACCCGGACTAAAAAAGAAAGAAAAAGAATAATGAATTCCCATTCGAGAAAAATTAGAAGTATTGGAAAATTTCGAAAAATCTTGTATATAAAGGATAGTTTGGAGTGGGCTTCGTGTCGCATCTTTGAAAGGTATTGAACCTGAATATCAAATTTTGTATTTATATGTCGTTCAAATTTTGTATTCCGTTTTTGATTTAGGCTGTTCAAACACACTCATACAGAAACACAACACGGAGCTTTTTTCTAAAAATGCTTTATTTGGATTCAGGGGTCTCAAGACATGTATTCCCGTTGAAATCTCGCTATTGAAATTTTGGGTGGAATACAATACTTCCCCTACTTACTATACGTAGTAAAGAGAGTAAACAATGGCAATAACAATGAACTAAGACAACTCATTGAATTAAACACTATAACAAAAAACTGGACACACCAGAAACCACACATCTTGTTGAATGACTAATAGCAAAATACCAAAACCAAGTTTACACTACAGGCTTCAAGGAAACGCAAACCAGGAGGAACCGAGAAAGAGTTGGACAGAAGAAGAATTTGGAATCGGAACGGGCTGACAACTAGAAGAAGAAGAAGTGCTATTCGTATTCTAATACACAGAATCTAATTAAAATCTACTGCCCTTAATAAAGGAACAAGTCTATGTAACTGCGACTATAAAAATAGGAGAATGATGTAATAAACGTCGAAGCTTTCAGTGCTAAGAGAAGATTTAGCCCGCCTCCATTTTAATAAAATCAAACTAAATGAAATAGGCGAGCCTTCTAAATACGTTTTTTTATTATTTTTTGTTTAACAGCTGAAATTAGGTTTTTTACAGCTAATGCCCCACTGAAGGTTAAGGGCCTTTCCTCGACTCTCGCATTCTTACTACGCCATACTACGTTTGACCAATAAGACGTAATGAAACAACGTGCTTCAACCAATCATGGCTGCTTATCCCACATTTTTATTCGCTCCTTAGTATTTGTTGTTTTACCACTTCCGTAGTATTTGTTAATTAGTTTTCGATCGTCATTTGCTTTCGCATATATATTCAAAGTTAGCTTTACCAAAACAAGACACCAAACACAAAGAAGAAGAGAAACAGTATATAGGTGTAGTTTGATCAATTCATTTAGTAAGTTTATTAATATATTATTGTATTCTTGCAATATCATCTACTACAAGGTGGGCCGGCACCATATAATACAAGGTCGTCTGAAGTCGTGGTCGACCTCTACTTCGTTTATCTTTAAGCCTACATTCTTAAAGGTGTCTAGCTAGTCCTATGATGTCATTCATAATAAATGTTGGAACTATTTTTGTTTATTTTCACAAACAATGCCATTTAAGTCCGTTGTGCGTAGCTTATCTCGTATAATACCGTTTCCTAAATGGTCTACCCATGGTTTAGGGTATACCCAGGCTCACAGTGAAAGAATTCCATTTCAGCTGTTTCAATAATTATATTTTATTTGTATTCATTGTCCATTTTTCGGATCCTACATTAATATAGGTAAATGATAGGCCATTGTTTTGTAAAAATTATGTTTTATTTCCTTTCTTTGTTTTTCAACGTTCTTGTAATTCTTCCACATTATTTCTGAAACTTGTGCATTCTGTGTTCAATATCTGTTTAGTATATAGAGAGATTTTACATCCTAAACAGTTAAAACGTCGAACTTGTTCAGTGGCTTTGTATTTTATTATATTATTATTGATCTTCTGTTGTATTTACCTTGGAAGGTAAGGTGTTTAGTTTTATGCGTTGAGACTCTTAAATTATATTCTAACACTATTTCGCTTAGTTTATAAGCTGACACTTGTAGTTGGTCTTCAGTTTCCACAAAAAATAACTTGATCGTTACTAAAACTGTATCTAAATCCATTTATCTGCTTTAAAATGACGTATTAGCTGAGATTACGTTTCTGCTATAGTAGCGTCTGTATCAGGTGGCCCAAACGTGCTGTATTTGTCGTTGTGCGGATAACCCTTCGTGAGCTAAAATACTTGCAGAAATAAACAGGCCAATTCTAAGTAAATATAGGTGAGTGGAAAGCTGGCGCATAAGAACTCTAAAAACCTACCACTACTACGACGACTGCCCCAGTGGTTCTCAGAAATATTCATATGGATACACGGAGACATTTGGAACATCGTATCAATCAACACGGGCAAAATTTCGAACATCTATTCAATGAGCGAAGTCAATGTAACAGTGCCGTTAGATGATGATATAATAATAACAATAATATTTATAATAACAAGCGAAAAAATGACATGAGACAGTGCGTACACCTATGTTTGTTGGGTATAGTCCCTAATGTTAGACAAGAACAGCGAAAACACAATTAAAAAAAATCTGATGTGCTACACTCAAATGACTTTCTCTACTCTTGTACAAGCTATTTTTACAAACGCTTATTCTCCATATGCTTCATGGTAATCTAGATGTTAATCTTATTGCTAATTTTCTTGTAGGTGCAAGGGGAATATGGTAGTATTTAAGCGATAGTCAAATATTTTAAGAGCTGGTTGCTATGTGACGCATTCCATTCTCTTTATATGTCCAGGACATAAAAAATGAATAACGAATTCCCATTTGAGAAAAAGTATTGGAAAATTTAAGGGAATAACAAGCAATATCTCGAAAATAGTTCATTCAACAACAAAAATGTATATGACATAAATTGCGTATTTTAACGTGATCTACATGTTTTGTGTAGTAAAATTTTGTCTATCTCTTATGGTTACCAGTTATGCAAAAGTCGTTCACAATGAAGAATACTTTTGGAGACATTCCCAGAAAATTCGAGGTATACATTTCATTTCACATGAAAACATCTTAAACATATGATATTTTAATCAAAATCGTTAGAGTCATTTTTGTGAAAATTAAAATTGTTGAAAAATGTTTCATGTAGAGGGTAATCTGGGGTGGGGGGGATTTTCTTGAAAACCTTTGTGTCGCATCTCTGGAAGATACTGAACCCAAATATCAAGTTTGGTGTTTATCCGACTGTTCGTTTCTGAGTTATGCTGTTCACAGACACACAGCCATACACACACATAGACACACACGGGCATGTTTCCAAAAATGCTGTTTTTTTGGATTTAGGGGTCTGAAAAACATATATTTCCGGTGAAATCTGGGTATCGAATGTTTGGGTGGAATACAATAGTTCCCCTACTTACTATACGTAGTAGAGAAAGTAATAGTTAATGGCAGATACTGATAAGTCAAAGACATTTTAATTATTTATCAGTCCAAAGAGTGTTTTTATTCTATCAAAAATAAAGCCGGTGTAACTGAAGTGGAAAATATTCTAGGCCCTTTTCGGTCTATTTTTATCTATCATCAGGGACTGTGTACTCTGCTGCAGGCCTGGGAATACCTCTCAATGAGTGCGATTCGTTCATGTCTTTGCTGATAAACGAGAGAAGTAAAGCAAAGATCCGGTGGTAGAACATTTGCCTGCTGTGCGAGAGGTCTTGTGTTCCATTCCGGGTGGGTGGGAAGTTTTCTCTAGTCACGATTATTCCCTGTTCTCCCAGGGAAAGGCCGTCGATAGTACCTTGTATTTAAGGCAGGCTTTAAATGGAACCATAAAAGCAAACAGACAACAAAACCGAAGCTTACTGACACTAATTCGACAGTTCCCCCTTATATATGGGTTTATTTGGAATTGCCCTTTGGGTTCTGCAACTTTTTTTAGTGTACGAAGGAATATCTACACACTTGAAATATGGCGCGGTTGAGCCCCCTGGTACATCTATACTTTCTTTAATCGCGAGATACTTAATTAAATCCCTCTCGAGTTTTAATATTCTAGGTAACTCTACTTGTGTTTCATTCGAAGATTTCTCTATAAAATGAAAATCTCTAGTAAGATTACTGTTGATAACTGATTCTGATAATCCCATCCTTCCACAAAATCCACACGCACAAATAAAACACAAAATTTCTCCAGCATGCTTTCGGCGTCAATTTTAAGTACGTTGTATTGAAGGAGTTGTATTATTTTTCAACTGTTGGGGAACCGTACTTGAAATTCGTTGCAACCACACGTATAGTACCCACTTTCCGCTAGCCTTCACCCCAAATGTACTTTCAGGTGGCCTTTGCCCCAAGTTTAAAAATATTAACTTTGTATTTTTACTGTTTCTTTATATATTATATATTTATGTTTGCCTCGGCTGCGTCAGTATTATTGCTAGAGACATGTTTCTCTTTGTAAGGTTATGATGCGACAAGAATGTAGGCTTACACAGATTATAATTTTACTTCACTCCTTTTATTAATTCTTGGCACAATTTAAATAACACTTCACTGATATAGAGAGCTGTGAGATTCTTTTTATTAACTAATTACACTTTTTAACACGTAAACTCAATTTTTCTTGAGGACACTTTTTGCGTCTGGTTAGTTACGCTTTCTGCAACCAACTGACTTCTGAATTTATAAATGTTTCTCCTTTACAGTTTCTGATTGGCCAATCCTACTCCAAAAGAATACCTTCATTTAGCTAAACCTTTTTCTGGTTGTTGATTGGCTATTTTATAAACCGTCACTAAAATTATATTATTGTTGCTCCAATAATGACTAGTAGCATCATTAAACATTTTTACTCATTATTGCCTCAAGGTTACCTCATTGTTAGCAACTTTTAACCTATTATTCTCACAGCTCCTACATTATTAAAATACGTAATGCATTCACATAACATTATTGAACATGTTTACAATAATATAAGCATATGCAATGACAGTTACATACATTTTACAAGTTAATACATACGCATATTGCTTCAAGGCGGGCAGTTATTGAATTTACATATTATATAATTTGACTGAAATCATTTAAGTGTTAAAAACACTGCCTAACATTTTAGCAGGCAAATATTTGTTGTAAACCAAAGTACTTACAGTTCTTTTAATATACAGTTTAACAGTCAAAATGTACACAATTTAAAGGCTGCTAAATATGGTTCCTTTCCTCTCAGAATGCCATGTTTAGTGCATTATCCATCATTCAGCAGATAGACTTTTATTTTCTTTGTTCTTTATTAGCTTTTCTTCTGTTAGCACTACAGTGCTTCAGAATTTGCTTTAGTATTGGCCAAATAGCTGGGACATATAAATATGGTGACGTGTTGCTGAGCTGACGATATCCATTGTTTACCCACGAGTCGTTGGCGTGCCGCTCTGTTAGGGGGAGGGAAGCGTGACTTCAACACATGCCGCGATTTGTGTTATTTCCTTTTGCTTCCAGTTGTACTGCGACCACTGGGAAAATCAATGCACTGGAAATATCAGGCGCTCATCGATCTGTAATGCTGCCTCGACATCAGCAGTTGGCAGACGTGCAACAAGGTGAGGTATACAGAAGTTCCACAGAGTAGCATCATCGTAATCGTGCCAAGAGTAAGGATTTAAGTGACACAAGAAGCATATTTAACACATTTTCAGTAGAGTAGCACAAAGAAAACTCTTACAGCGGGAAAGGAATTCAGCTGTTGGGGCAGTATTTTTAACACTTAAATGATTTCAGTCTAATTATATAATATAAAATATGCCCGCCTTAAAGCAATTTGTGTATACTACAATATATAAAAACTATATATTACAGTCATTGTGTATGTTTATATTATTGTGTACATGTATAATAATGTTATGTGGATGTATTAGGAAATTTAATAATGTAGGAGCTGTGAGAATAGAAGCTGAAAGTTGCTACAATGAAGTATCAATGAGGTAACCTTGAGGATAATGAATTGGAAAGTTTAATAATGCTACTAGTAATTCTTGGAACAATAATGCAATATTTAAAACAGTTTATAAATATCCAATCAAAAACTAGAAAACGTTTAAGTTAAATAAAAGTATTCTATTGGAGTAGGATTAGCCAATCAGAGACTTGAAATAGAGAAATTTTAAGCGGTAAACGCCAGACGCTAGACGGCAGCGTACCTGAGCAGTTCATTCGCTCGGTATGTATTCAGTGTGAGACATATAAAATTCATTATGGCGAGAATATTATAAAGTTTACGTGTTAAAAAGCGCAAGTAATTAATAAATAATCTCACAGTTCTCTATATAAGTGTCATTTAATCGTGTGAAGGAATAATAAATGGAGTAAAGTAAAAATTATAATCTGTGTAAGCCTACATTCTTTAGCCGCATCGCCCCCTGTTACGGGATACATGTTTCTTCAAATTAATACTGACGCAGCCGAGGCAAACCTAAATATGTATATTTTAAGAAACATAAAAATACAAAGTTGATTCCTAAATGTTGGGCCGAAGGCCACCGGAAAGTGAACGATGGGGCGAAGGCCACCGGAAACTTTGTACCATACGTGGGGCTAATAACGTAAAGATATCTATCTTCACTGTATAAGGCTCACGCTGAACGCTATTTCAAATAGAGGCATCAAGTAAACTGTGACATTGGGAAATGAATGCAGATGCATTAGGAGCAAGTGAATACCATTTTCAATAGTGACATCTATAAGATTTGTAAAGAAATTCGGATGTATTGGATTTTGTTGAACACTATTTTCAATAGAGTAACATCTATAAGCTTGAGAAAGAAATTCAGATGCATTAGGATGGAGTTGAGCACTATTTTCAATAGAGTGGCATCTATAAGATTAGGAACGAAATTCAGATTCATTTGGATCGAGTTGAACACTATTTTAAATAAAGTGGCATGTATAAGATTAGGAACGAAATTCAGATGTATTTGGATCGAGTTGAACACTATTTTCAACAGAGTGATATCTATAAGATTAGGAACGAAATTCAGATGCATTTGGATCGAGTTGAACACTATTTTCAACAGAGTGATATCTATAAGATTAGGAACGAAATTCAGATGCATTTGGATCGAGTTGAACACTACTTTCAATAGAGTGGCATCTATAAGATTAGGAACGAAATTCAGATTCATTTCGATCGAGTTGAACAGTATTTTCAATAGAGTGGCATCTATAAGATTAGGAACGAAATTCAGATGCATTTGGATCGAGTTGAACAGTATTTTCAAAAGAATGGCATCTATAAGATTAGGAACGAAATTCAGATGCATTTGGATCGAGTTGAACAGTATTTTCAATTGAGTGACATCAAGTCAACTGTGATAGCGGCAAAGGAATGCAGCTATGAAAGGAAAATTATTGTATATTAATATAGAATTCCTCGGAGCACTCGTCATAAGATTAATTTTGAGTCTTCAACTGGAAGCAAATGAGACTTATTCAGTGTGCATCGACAGTATATTCTATGCGATAAACCGCATTAAGACTTTGATATAAAATGTTGCTATGTCTTCTCAGAAACATTAACAGCACAATAGAAATGCTCCCTGTTATTATCACTATTATTGCAATGCAATATACTTTAAACTCATTTATCTATTCTCACTCGTGTATTGCTGATGCAGCTCCATGTATGTTCAACATTCAGTTCTTTATACCCAATTTTGGACTGCTGGAAAATTTAAGCATCTTCTAGGGATTCGAAACGAGCCCGCCACCCCAAAAGCATTCTTGAAATGGAACATTTTATGTTACTTTTAATGTTTTTAAAAAACTTCCAACTATTTTCGTTCAGATGAATATTTTAGGCGGCGCCGTGGCCGAGTGGTTAGACCGCTCGCCTCCCACCAAGGCGACCCGGGTTCAATCCCAGGGACCTGCATGTGGGATTTGTGGTGGACGAAGCGGCGTCTGGGCGGGTTTTCTCCGGGTTCTCCGGTTTCCCCCGCCATTCATTCCACCAACTGCTCCATCATCACCTTTCCTTTCATCCATTTCATCAACATTTCGTTTCATCTACTTCCTTCATCCCATACCAGGCAGCGGGCTGATCACCCATCCTGGATGCTCTGTCTGATCCATGAGTGTCTGCTCCTCGACGGGCCTCTGACCCCAGGCACCCGCTTGTAAGTCCTGGGGGGTGTAAGTCCTACATAAGAGGAGGGTAAACAGATAATGAATGAATGAATGAATATTTTAGGATATTGAAATTTCAATTTCTATGCTTGAAATTCTTCGTGTCCAATCCTTGGATGTAGCAAGTTTGGTATTTATCCAACATTTCGTTTTTGATGTATACTGTTCAGGCACACACAGATACACACACATATACACGTGCGCGCGTGCGCCCTCCCTCTCGCGGACATGTTTCTAAAACTGATCTTTTATTCAAGGAGCCTCAAAACATGCATTTCCGGTGAAATCCCGACATCACATTTTTTGTTGGAATGCAGTACCTTCTCTACCTACTATGTACACTGTCGATTGTGAAAATGGCAACACCAAGAAAGAATTTCCCGAATAACTCCAAACTTGGTGGAAGTGTAGAACAGTGTGCAAGCAATAAGTGATTAGGTTTGCAGAGGGATGGGGTACACGTAAGTCGTGTCGGTCCGACAAGTCAGTGTTGCGCCTAGTGTAGTCAGGCAGAGCTGTCAATCAAGGTGGAAGCAATAAAGAGAGTGCCAGTATGCCTCGTCGACGTCAAAGGGAACCATATCGGCATGTGAGTTCGAACGGGACAGCAGTGGATAGATGAAGGTCGTACGCAGCGAAGAGCGGGTACTGGGCCACGGAACATGACCACAGCACGGGATGACCGTCATGTTGTTCGCATGACCATAACGGACCGTGCAGCTTCATCCACAGTGTTGGCTTGACGCTGGAGCTCTGCAACAGGTGTGAACTTGTCCGTATCAACGGTTCGTCGCCGTCTGCTACAGGTAGAACTGGTTACATGCATGCCATAACGTCGGTTTTCATTGTCCAGAAACCACAAGCTCCTCCGATTGCAATGGGCACTTGAACACCGTCACTGGGGTGCTGGGTGGCAAAATGTAGTTTTTTCGGACGAGTCCCGCTTCAACGTGTACTACAGTGATGGCCGCATACGTGTCCGGCGGTACCGTAGTGCGCGTAAGCTGGAAGGTTGCATTGTTGAGCGGCATAGCGAACAAACGTCAGGTGTGATGGTTTGGGGTGCCATTGGTTACAACAACCGATCTCGCCTCCTACGAATTGAGGTCACTTTGAACAACAACCGGTACCTAACGGTGGTTGTAGAGCCTGAGGTACTCCCTCTGCTTATGACATCTCCACAGGCCACATTTCAACAGGACATTGCCCGACCACATATTGCAAGGAATTTAAAGCCTTTTTCGAAGAGCGTCGAACATGTTTGGGATATGGTTGGTCGGCATTTGGTGCGTCATGGTCTTCCAGTAATCAGTGTCACGGATTTGTGGGCTGCTCGAATACAAACTGCATGGAGGGAAATCCCTGAGGAACTTCATCAGAACAATTTTTATTCAATGCCACTGCGCATAGCGGCTCTAATTGCAGCACATGGAGGCCACACCCAATACTGAATATTAGGTCTCAAAGGTCATGTATACATTTGAAAAGTTTATCATTTGTTACTTGCGATGTACCTAATCTGCGGCATTAAATTCATTGAATTCATGCGTTTCCTTCTTGGTGTTGCAATTTTCACAAACGGTAGTAGAAGTAATAGTTGCTGATAAAATTTAATAAAAATGGTATAGCTAAGGAGATAATCCTACTTTTGTCCAGTACGTTTACTACCAGTGAAGATAGATCACTGAGCTTAAAGACACGCATCTACATTCCGTAAAACTTCTACAGTTTTGAGATAGTGTGTCATGCATTTAGCATGTTTTACATTGGCTGGAATGTTGCTTTTAATCTCCTCTTAAAGTTCTATTAGAAATGTTTTCCTGGCATGACTTAACGTGGTGATAGTAGTGATATTTCCCTGTGGGGAATCGAAACGCGAAAACTAACCGCTACACTATCAAGGGCAGGGATGTAGGTACTTACGGAGAATCTACAAGGAACGATATTATCCCCACGATGCTATTGCACATGACCATGCATGCTGTATTTCCCTTGACTAAAACAGAACCGCCAAGCTCGTTATGAACAGGGAAGTAAAGCCAGAGGAGCAAAACCCAAGCGGGGGAGATTTTACAAATTGAATTTGTCCATATGCTTATTCATCTCTCTGGCAGGCCTCTAATACTCGCTATTAAAAGACGCTCATAGCCACAAACTTTGTAATATGAATGTTACTTTTACATGTGCTTCTCTCAGTATACATGGGGGGGGAGATTATTAAAGTAAAAGTTTGGGAGTAATAGAAATCAGAATTTCTTCTTGTATTTAAAATGTTTCTTTTTATTTTCTAAAATCTTGAATCAGTATTTCGTGTGGCCTCTACGTCCTATTATTATAATAGCACATCCTGTAGACATTGATAATGCTATCAAATGGGGCGAATTTGAACACTGAGCTGGCCGAAATTTTTAAAAATTTATACACTGTTGTGGAAATTTTACCTTTCCAGTGCAAGTGATAAGTTTTTGATTTACAACCTAGATTGTATTATCAGAACTTAGAGGTGTTATTCAATATAAAATAATTTTTAAAATCATTATTTTCTCCATTTGAGAAAAGGTTTATAACACATATGGCCACTACACAGGTCTGAAATATGTGTATTATGTGCCTTGATAATTTTCAATGACACCAAAACAAGAAACTAATTAAATAATCGTCCCTATATCAACATACAGTAAATATAAATTTATGATTAATATGAATAAGGAAAGTTATAAGGATTTATATATATGGATGAAGTTTCCCATTAACTTCACAATTTTTGACTGTATCATAAGAAGTTCGTAGTTTTAAAGTTTCACCATTAATAATCTGGTTCAATTACACTGGTCTGCATGATATCGCATGACTGAAAACTAATAAGTGATTCTGACTCACTTTTTATGCTGATTTCAGAACTGATTTTAAGTTTTTTCTGTCACGTACAGTTTTTTTTCACAATTTCACTTCAAAAATATAGAGATATAGAGATAGAAAATATTGCTTCCGCCACTAAACATAAAATTGGGCTTGATGAAGCAATTTGTAAGGGCTCTACCACAGGATGGACCCTGCTACAAATACCTTTCCAGAAATTTCCGTTCATTATACAAGCCAAATTAAAGGCTCGAAATTTTGTTGGTCCTCAAATAAAGAAATTGATGAAGGATGAAGATTTTGAGAAGACAATGTATGAGAGAGAAATAGAAGCATGGACCGCCTTCCGATCAGTTACTGTAAACTTCTTAGACAATAACAAAGATCCTAATTACAAGGCCATTGTCGAAACAATGTTGGAAAATTTCAAGAAGATGGATTGTAACATGAGTGTAAAGATGATTTTCTGCATTCGCATATCGACTACTTTCCAGAAAATCTGGTACATTATGATGAAGAGCAGGGTGAACGTTTTCACCAAGATGAAATGGAGAGGAGGTACCAGGGGAGCTGGAATGTAACTATAATGGCCGACTACTGTTGGATGCTGAGGAGGGACAGTCATCTTCAAGGATGTGCAAGGAAGTCAAAGAAGAGAAAGTCTGAAAAAAATTAAATGAAACACTTTGGTTTCTTGTTTTCTTAAAATGTAGTCATGAAATGAATTAGGGGAGTTCTTGAGAGTATTCTTAAAATGTTTCTTGAATAAAAACGTACCTTGTGTGAAATGGTATTTGAATACTTTTCTACGCTCATTAGTAAAATTGTCAAAACATTACTTATTTGGTGTAAAAACCTGACGTGATAGAAAAACACAGAAGTTATTTATGGCATCCGCATAAAAACTTGATTCAAGAACACCTACTTTTAAGAAATCATGTGACAACAAGTTTGAAGACTAGTGTTATTTGTTAACATTGCAAAAAAGGCTAGTTAGAACAAGGTTATATTAAGAAATCATTGTTGCTGTCGTTTGCTTTCTTTAAGCAGCAGTTTTTGCTGTTGCTAGAGTTCAGATCGTTTTTATTTCTGGAGTTAAAATGCCGCGTGCTACAAAAGAGAAGTCAGTTAATCAAATAAAAACAGCAAGGAGGCTTTAGAGGAATGTCTGAAAGAAGCTTTGGATGATGAATAAGCATTAATAAGGCAAGTAAAGTGTTCAAAATTCCTAAAAAGGAGTATAATGAATAGGATTCACAATCATCGTGGTATGCAAAAGTTGGCGGTCTCGGCATTTTTAATGTGAAAGTGAAAGTTCTATGAGCATACTCTGCAAGTCTGCAGACCGGGGTTTCCCTCTTTCTTCTTGGTAAATATCAAAGCCATTTCTTGACACGTATAGGGGACACCTCGCGCACTGCTGCCTACAGAGTGATCTATTGCGGCTACTATCGTCCAGGAAGAAGGAACTGAAGGGACATAGGAGGCCACATGCTTCAGGCAGACAGACCGCAATGACGCGCGGATGTCACTAACATTTCCTAGCTCGAAGACCCGATTCACCATTGGAGCTGCCCAGAAAGGGCGATGAACAACTCTTGCAACGTGGAAGCCCTCCAGTGTCCATGGCTAGTACTCTTTCCTTGGAGCAAGCGCCACTCACGCCAAGGAACCTAGAAGCACATCTGAAACATAAAGGATATGGAATGAAGAGAAATAAAATAATGTTACATGAAAAATTACCCCAGTATATCGACCAGGGAAGATCATGGAAAAACGAAGGTCATAGAGGACGGTCAACAGGACCCAAATGCGATCCTTACACGTTACCGCGAAGCTTTTTTGACAGGAAACGTGTTGAATCTAAATTTAGGAACAATTATCCGGGATCTAGCTGGGGAAAAATGAAAAAAAAATCTGATGTGTTACACTCATATGACTTTCTCTATTCTTGTACAAACTATTTTTACAAACGCTTATTCTCCACCTACTTCATGTTGATCAAGATGCTAATCTTATTGATAATTTCATTGTAGATGCAAGGGTAATTGGTAGCCTATAAGAGATAGTCAATTATTTTAAGAGCTAGCTGCTATGTGGAGTATTCCATTCTCTTTGCATTGCCAGGACAAAAGAATGAATAGCGAAGTCCCATTTGAGAAAAAGTACAAGTATTGGAAAATTTAAAAGAATAACAAGTAATATCTCGAAAATGGTTCTCTCGACAATAAAAATATGTATGACATAAATTGTGCATTTTAAAGCGATCTACATTTTCTGTGTAGTAAAATTCTGTCTATCTCTTATGGTTTACCGGTTTTGCAAAAGTCGCTCACAATGAAGAATATTTTTTGGAGACAATGGCAGAAAATTCGAGATATACACTACGTGATCAAAAATATCCGGACACCTGGCTGAAAATTATGTACAAGATAGAGGCGCCCTCCATCGGTAAAGCTGGAAGTCAATATGGTGTTGGCCCATCCTTAGCCTTGATGACAGCGTACACTCTCGCAGACATACTTTCAATCAGGTGCTGGAAGGTTTCTTGGGGAATGGCAGCCCATTCTTCACGGAGTGCGGAACTCAGGAAAGGTATCGATGTAGGTCGGTGAGGCCTGGCACGAAGTCGGCGTTTCAAAACATCCCAAAGGTGTACTATAGGATTCAAGTCAGGACTCTTTACAGGCCAGTCTATTACAGGGATGTTATTGTCGTGTAACCACTCCGCCACAGCCCGTGCATTATGAACAGGTGTTCGATCGTGTTGAAAGATGCAATCGCCATCCCCGAATTGCTCTTCAACAGTGGGAAGCAAGAAGGTGCTTAAAATATCAATGTAGGTCTGCGCTGTGATCGTGCCACGCAAAACAACAAGGGGTGCAAGTCCCCTTCCAGGAAAAACACGTCCACACCATAACACCACCACTTCCGAATTTCACTGTTGGCACTACACACGCTGGCAGATGACGTTCATCGCGCATTCGCCATACCCACGACGCGTTCATCGGATCGCCACATTGTGTACCGTGATTCGTCACTCCACACAACGTTTTTCCACTGTCCAGTCGTGTAACGCTCTTTACACCAAGCGAGACGTCGTTTGGCATTTTCCTGCATGATGTGTGGCTTATGAGCAGCCGCTCGACTATGGAATCCAAGGTTTCTCACCTTACCATCGTTTGGGATGTTTTGAAACGCCCACTTCGTGCCAGGCTTCACCGACCTACATCGATTCCTCTCCTCAGTTCCGCACTCTGTGAAGAATGGGCTGCCGTTCCCCAAGAAACCCAGAACCTGATTGAAAGCATGCCTGCGAGAGTGAACGCTGTCATCAAGGCTAAGGGTGGGCCAACACCATATTGACTTCCAACGTTACCGATGGAGGTTGCCACTAACTTGTATGTCCTTTTCAGCCAACTTTCCGTATACTTTTGATCTCATGTCCATATATATATATGTATATATATATATGTATGGACATATAAATGAATATCAAACAATAGTTGTGCATAATGATATAATTCACCAAGAAAGATGTTAGAATATTTAGCAAGGGAGAGTTGTACAAAAGCAGATTGTAATTTAGATAACTAAGGGACGGACGAGCAACCTAAACTTAGGTAGAGCCCACCTTTCAACAAGCTACTGAGCAAGGAACTGGAAACAATAATCAGAAATAGAAAGAGACGGATACAGAAAGGAAAGGGACAGAATATTTTCATACATAATAAGGTAACGCGATCTGAGGACCAATTAGAAATGTCGTTACATTCTGAGGCGCAGAGGTGAGCGTCACTAAGTTTGGGTATAAAAAGGGGAAGAAAGCCCCAGATTTTTACTCTTATAGTATCTGGACACACAGTGATACTCTCTGGACGACAGATGCACGTGTGTGCATATGGGCGGGAAGTGTGTGCAGTTAGATTAGGCTCCTAATTTATTATGATGGTGTGAAATATTACAGTGGTAAAAGCTAGCCGCTCATAAGTATTTATTTGATAATAAACCACATCTTTAAGGGAAATGCAGTGTATTTTAATTTGCCTCACCTAGGAAAACCCTGAGACCAGTGAAATTAGTTAGATAGGTAATTTATTAGGGATGGAGAAATCATCAGCCGTGGAGCAAAATAGTCGGAGAACAGAACAAAGCAGCAGAGGGCTTAACCAGAGCTACACGTTGATAGCTTTTGAAGTTGTTATACCCCACGTACGGCGCCAACTTAAAGTAGGATGTTGTTTATGTTGTTTATTTATTTATTTTATTGTTACGTAAGTTATTAGCCTCACGCTTGGGAAGCCAACTTGAAGTAAATATTTGTCTTTACGTTGGAGTTTATTTAGCTCCACATATGGACGTCAATTGTGAAGAAGATTGTTTGCTACGTAATATGCTGCTACATATGAGAAGCTGGTTTGAAGATGATGTATTTTTGTTGTTACGCCCCAAGCTAAAAAAAAATATTAGCTTTGTTATTAAACTGCTTCTATAGATAGTATTTATATTAGTTTTTTCCTCGGCTGCTTCAGTATTACTTTAGAGACACGTTTCCCTTAATGAGGGCGTGGTGCGACAAGAATGTAGGCTTACACAGATTTTAAGTTTAAATTCACTTCTTTTTATTAATCGTTGACCCAAATTAAATAGCACTACACTGATATTAAAAGCTGTGAGATTCTTTAATTTAATACTTGCACTTTGTTAACGCGTATACATAATTTTCGTTTCACAAGAATTCGTAATATTTCTCTAGGGAACACATCTTGCATCCAGTCTGCAGGCAACTGAACAACCGTCAAAACCCATAAACCTCTGTATTTCAAGTCTCTGATTGGTTAATCCTAGTTCAATAGAATACCTGCATTTAATTAAAGTTTTTTTCTGGCTGTTGATTGGCTATTTTTTAAACTGTCACAAAATGTACATTATCGTTGCTCTAATCATGACTAGTAACATTTAAATTCTCAAACTCAATATTGCCTCAAGATTACCTCATTGTTACCTCATTGTTAGCAACTTTAAACTTATTATTCTCACAGCTCTTGCATTATTAAAACTACCTAATGCATTCTCATAACATTATTAAGCATGTTTACAATAATATAAGCATAGCAATGACTGTTGCATGCATTTTTACAAATTATTACATACATAGGCCGTTATTGAATTTACATATTATATAATTTAATTGAAATTATTCAAGTGTTAAAAATACTGCCTCACGTTGAAGTACTAGAGCAAAGAGTTGCACATATTTGTTAAGAATTCTGAAGTGATCCGGGGTGTTTCAAAGACTGAAAAACACTGCAGAGACGAGTGCAGAATTGCATCCCGGTGCAAGGTCGGCACTCTGAGCACCACCTCTGATCACCTACAGTATTAATAGCATGTAACGTACTAAAGTAGAATTGTATTCCTTGTTAAGTTGAGCTAGGAGTGAATTGTGAGGAAACTTAAAATGGCAAATAAACGAAAACTCTACTTTTTAAATTCATTTGTACCTATTAGGTCGACGTTTCTTAATGAAGTCTGCGTCCGGTCAAAACCAGGTATTTGCAATAATAAATCTCGCATACAGTTTTTTTGTGGATCCATGTTTACAGAACTTTTTTGCTTCTGTTATCGTATATTTTCAACCGTTTCGGTTTGCGCTATTAATTATGATGCATCCTGTATATAATCTAAATGAAAAACTCAATGGAAATAAAAATAATTATACCAGCATACATAAAGGATGAAATCGGAACGAATACGAAAGCGTTTGTTAAATTATAAACCTAGAAGATTTCACCAGTTAGGTAGAACATGAAGAAGATGGGTTGGTATGGTTAACTGGGAACGGAATACCTTGTGTAAGGAGGAGAATATGATACTACTGCTGAATGGCTCACTCCAGAAGAAGACTATGGGAATGTTTTTATTTTTACTATGGAAGAATATTCAATTAACCAACCATTTATCTACAGAATATCTCTCTGGAGGACTGGAAAATGTGTAGAGTAAGAGAGATGGGTGTAATACCAAAACTGCTGTTAGTAAAACGAAAGAAAATAGGATAAAAGAAGAGTATGGAATTTGTAATTCTAACCAGCGTTTAAATCATCTTAAACGCGTATGCGAAATACGGGACTTTTCGTGTCTGACAAGATATTCCCTTAAATTCATTGTGAAAGGGACCACAAAATATACATCCGCTTTTACAGGTTAGTCTCATAAAATATAAACACTAAATTTGTATTTAACGGCAATCTATCGCTTGGCGTCTGAACTATAGTGGCATTTTTGCTTGTTGCAAGTTGGTCCTGCGGTCTGGATGACCAGGCAGGTGATTTATCGGCGAGGGGGCTACGGGCAAATCCCGACATGCTTCACCGAGATGAAAACTGAAGGGGTGTGCTCCCAGAGCGGGCTTGAAAAACATGGAACGGCGGACAAATTACTTCAACCCCCTTACTACTTTACGGAAAATGGGCGAAAGAACAACGCTTGGAAAGATCGATATGTACATACGTACTGGGATTCCAGGGAAAAAAGCTAGTCTCTCTTTCCTCCCCTTTGTGACCGCTTCTTGACCAAAAGTGCCTCCATACCATCAGAGTAGCAGTGTGCGTGACCTCCATAGCAAGCGTTTGATTGAACCGCTTCCTCAATCTGCTAGACAAGTGAAAAGTGTGCTTCAGTCATTTCTTAAAGGCTAACTTTTAGATCGAAACTGTCAAAGTGGAGCGCTTTCAGGTTCAACTAGTTGCCAAATTCAGCATTAATGATATTATTAATTATTTTATTGTTATTATTATTATTGTTATTGTAGTGTTTGGATTGCTAAAGGAGATGGAAGAAGCATAAAAACAGAAGAGCAGCAACATAAACTGTATTTAGTTACTGGGCAGAAATACAACCAAAGAAACTAAACTGCAAGTATTGTACAAATCAACAGTGAGAAATAACGTCACACATGGGGCTGAAATTTGGAAAAATGGAATTTTAAGAAGGAGCAAGGCATTCATAACCAGAAAAAATAGAAAAACTGCTATTAAAGGAGAAATGAAGGTTAAGGATTCTGTGCTAGAATATTGTTGCATGCTGGGTAGGTAGCCTAAAGGTTCACATGAAAATTAAATTAATTTTTAGTAGCCAGCACGTAAAATGAGGGGGCGTATACTTACTTGGCTGCTGAGGACCGAAACGTGGTGTTACACATTCCTAGATTTATTTCCCAAACTTTTGCGGTTCCTACATTATTAAAAATAGAAGGTGAGAGGGGATGTGCACCGATCCAAAGTCTGACTTACACACGCGGTCCGTTCCTCACGGAATCCTAACTGACGCTATCCCCCACTACTCGTGGCTAGCAAAGCTGCCAGCCAAGAGTGACGTCAACAACAATGTGTCTGGTAGTGACAATCTAGAACAACAATGTAACTTCCCAAATTATTAATGTCACAATATTCATGAGAATGTCAGAGAAAAGAATGCCCATTAAATGCACGTCTTGTACTTCCGCACAATCCGTATGTTGGACAAGGTTGGAAAGGTAGAATCAGGCGATTAAAAAATTCAGTGCCATAGGCGGGATTTGAACCATGTATCTCCCGGTTTCCGTCTGTTTGCTGTAATCACTGAGCTACCATGGCAACATATTAAATTCCCCAATGGTCGCACTTTCCCCGCTAAACCACAAGGAGATTCGTGATTTAAATCCCGGCTATGCCATTGAATTTTTTCAGTCGTGTGATTCTACCTTTCCTGCCTTGTGCAACATACGGCTTGTATGGAAGAACAATTAATTCCTTTAATTGACCTAAAATGTTCGAAACTATGAAGCCCGGGACTTAAAGTGCCTACAGAATTGTAAGTCGGCTTTGAGGTATATCATTTCCATACAATTTGAAATCTCCCTGTGATTAAACACTTAAAGATAAAACTTATGCAACACATCCCATACCTCGATGAATAAAAAGACAGTATCCGGCAAGCATTTTCCAATATCTCGGCCATAGAAATTGACGAGGTATTCAATAATAACAATAATGCATTCAACACGTACCAGGGTTATATACACATGGCACAATTTCGAAGAGTTCTTATAATGAAATGTAAGCTTAACATACAAATAACATTGTTTCACATCGACAGCATTATCGAGAGGAGAAACGGCGGCCTGGCCCGGGCTACTGCATGAACAGGTTTGTACAGCAGTGGCGTGGAAGCAGCGGGCTGCCGGTCGTGTCATCAAGAAAAACCTATACAATACTAGTTTCCCATTTTTGTTAAGAATATTATAAGAACCTTCGTTTAACCGCTTGACACCAGAAAGTTGCGACAGTATCACCTCCTGTCCGAAGTTGTTCTGGTTCGTAATGCCCGTAGCTCGCGGCTTACCTTTCTGCAGCATCCGCGTAGACCCCGGATGTTCGACGTGGACTGATTCTCTGCATTTCTATCCTCGGCTAGCTGAAGTAATTACTGAAATATGTAAGAGCAGGGACTTTTCCTCGGTAAAGGAAACGTAGATCTCGGGTGTGGTAACGGAGAGAAAATAGACGTGCTTCAATTACAAAAAGACGACACCACTGTTTTCTTTATTTTGTTACTTCTAGTAGTTCACAACACTTATATTGTCGCCGTTAAAACACTGCCCACTGCTGTTGAAACACGGCACTGCTTTGACGCGAAGTTTATATATTTAACAAACCTCTACTCGTAGCGATTCTTATGTGTGTAACGAAACCTGTCTTACTTCACTAACTTTTGACGCGACATCTCCGGCAGCATCATTCTCTGCCTGTAGTTTCGAAGTAACTCCCCGATCTTTAGTCTTAGCTGATCTATTTATAGTCGCGGGCTTCTTAGGCTACTTAATTTCCTATTGGTGGTTTTTTCGCGCCACTCAACGTGTCTCACTATTTCATATCGATTTACTTGATTCTTATTGGTCCTATTCCACCCCCTCTTGTTCAATTTTAACATGAAATCGCGACTTTCCCTAATTTTACCGTTACGTTTGTTGTCTCACTCCGGTCACGGCGAATTACCGTACAAAAGGACAAAGACTCTACACCCTCGCTGTACGAACAATACTTTTGCTACCAGAGAGATATCATAAAACTCACTTGTTGCCTTCGGAGACACTTTTCCTGCATCTAAAATATCTCGTCGTGGACAGTATTTTAACATAGCGCTTAAATTATTTACATTAAACAATTTGTTACTCCTCTAGTATTAGTACCAAAATACAAACATATCATTAAATCACCCTTCTTAAGCTCTATAGGCTGTAAAAAGAAAAATAGTTGTACATAGCATAATTTAATTTCACTAAAAAGTAATTACCCGAATTAATAATAATTCTACAACTCAGGCTCGGCCTAGAGTTCCGTTTCAAAGCACGCAGTTTACCGGCGCTGTCGAATACTCATAGTCTCTCAAAATTAAGCGTATCATGCAAATTATTACTACAATAACCACATAATGTTATCATTGATGTTGAAAATGATGTCCTTGTAACGCCACACCTTTTAAGAGAATGTTCATTAACTCCCATTAAATCCTTATGACCATGTATTTAAAACCATGCTTCGTCCGTAAACAAATTAAATGCCTGTCAATAGAGCCGATCAATAACATTCAATTGTAAAAAGTAACTCCAATCATATTTTATTGTGGTTGCAGTTCCAAAACCACAGTTATAGGTTTTTTTAAATTTAAAATTATGGTGTCGCTCCATGCCGAGGTTTCCGAAATTGCTGATTCCGGTGAGGCTTTCTCAGTGATTTCCTTGAACTTTGTTATAACTTTTGTACGATGTTAGTTTTTTCTCTGTAAGAATACGGCTTCTTATCGAGAATAATTCCCGTTTCTCTAAATATATTCACAAGATTACGATCCGCTTCTCTTTGAAACGAACAAACAGCAAGGTATCTGACTATAAATCGTTAACTAACTTCTCTACAAGATTTCACTGTCAGAAAGGATACATACATATGTAATTCTGTGCGCTAAGGTATACGGACCTTTTGGCGTTATAACAGCACCAGCACGCTACAAGACTAAACACATGATCTCGTAGCTTATCAACCTCTTTACAAGGACTTTGTGTCAACTGATTAGCTGACACACGGAGATAGAACGGAAAGGTTAGAAACAGCTCGTAATACGGCCATGCGTCGAAACGAGGATGGTAGATTGAACAAATCCTGTGCTTTGCTGAAAGTGTGCTAAGAATTTCTCAACTATAAATAAAATAAAACCTGTAGCGCTACAGTCCGCGAAGGACCTGGGTCTGCCAACTCGACTGCAAGTGTCACGCCCATTTACGCACGGCAGAGGTAGGCGATCATTCAACCGATACGTGGTGACGTGGCCAGCATTACGCATCCCCCAACAGGAAAGTTGGCTTACGAGGCCAGGATCACTGCCTATCGCAGTTCCTCACTTTCCTCACGATGCTGAGTGGGCACCGGGCCTATACCCAGGACTTAAAATAGGCAACCCCTTTGGTCGGATCGCATTCCGTAGCCGCAAATCGGAGCTCCATTCTCTAGTCCACAGCGTAATGGCGTAAGACAGAATTTCTCAACTACACTTATGTTTATGAATACATGAGTTGCATTTATAATAATTGGTACATTGAAATCTCCTATAAGAGTAACATTATCTTTTCATGTTCATTAAGTAATGTGCATTATTTGTGCTTCACAGGAATCAGGTATTGATTTCTATGGAAAACACACAAGAAATAAAATTATATAGTATGTGTAATATGAATATAACGCTAATAGCTTCAAAGTTGCCCACATATTTATAAACTGAAGCTATTTTTCACAGCAATTAAAACATTGCCAACTTTTCTCCCTATCCCATATTTGCTTATACAGCTGTGTGCAAAATAAAAATCTTCTTTACTATAAAATCGCTTCCCAAAGCCATTTTCCAAGCTATCAGTATAATATTGCGGTTACAGTGTTGAGGTTTGACATTTAACCAATATTAGTGTTTAATCTCCCTTTATTCTGATTATTAATAAATCGAAAAGTTCTTCTCGACTCGACTCTACTTCTTTAACAAATATACATTTTCATTCTCTGTGATTTGAGCTTAAATTCACCCGAAATGGTGTTGAATAATTTATATTTTAGAGTAAACATCGTCATTATCCACATGTTTTAGACCCAACGCCACATAAAAATTACTGAATACTTTGCAGCATAGAAAAGGTACATTTTATTCGCTGTAGCCTTGTTTTTTCTTAGTTGCCTAAGTTCCTAATAACTGCATACGTTTGTGATCTACAATACTTTTCTGTTAATTATACAATGAACTTCATTTAAGTCTGCGTTTATTGCGTTTTTAGTCTTCGTATTTATATAAACTAAGTGGGAAACTTGATTATTTAAGACACGTGCAGCTTTAATGGAATAAATAGAGAAGACGTATCAAATTCGGCAAACTAATTTGTAGTCTACAAACGTTCAGGCAAAGTCAAATGGTAGGCCCATTTCATTTATCTAATTAATGCTGACTGCTTTTTGACTATTGATCTGTATTCACTTGTCGCTTATTACACTCATATTTAGGTCTGCTTACTTCTACTAAACGATGTCAAAAACTCGGTCAAACCATGGTGAACGTAAGTTCTGCTAGTGGCCAGCGTTGTGTTCTCACACAAGTGGACACGTCCAATCATGTTTATGCACACCGTGTTCGAAATTTGTTATGAGACGACATCAACACTGTTCTGACTATTCCTTCGCCATTCGTAATAGTATGCGGGTTATTAACATGAGTAGCATCCTTTAGGTCTCCTCTCCCAAAAAAAACCTCAGGTGATGGTAAATTTGGAGATCGCGTTGACACAACCCCTTGAGATCAGTCGTCCTGAAGACCAGTGTTCCAAATGTCTTCCAACTTCTCTGATGGCAACGTGTTGATATTATGATGATGATGAAATGTGAGGCAGTATTTTTAACACTTAAATAATTTCAGTCAAATTGTATAATATGTAAATTCAATAACAGCCCGACTTGAAGCAATATGTGTATGTAATAATTTGTAAAATGTATGTAACAGTCATTGCATATGCTTACATTATTTTATCCATGTGTAATAATGTTATGTGAATATATTACGTAATTTAATAATGTAGGAGCTGTGAGAATAATAAGTTAAACGTTGCTAACAATGAGGTAACAATGAGCTAACCTTGAGGCAATAATGCGTTTGAGAGTTTAAACGTTATTTGTGATTTTTGGAAGCATTAATGTAATTTTAGTGACAGTTTATAAAAATAGGCAATCAACAACCAGAAAAGGCTTTAGTTAAATGCAGGTATTCTATTGGAGTAAGAATAGCCAATCAGACACTTGAAATACAGAAATTAACTAGTTTAGATGGTTGAAATCTAGTCAGTTACCTGCAGACAGTGATAGTAACCGGATGCATGATGCGTCCTCGAAAAATTAAATACGTATTCGTGCGAGACGAAAATACTATATATATATATATATATATATATATTAAAAAGTGCAATTATTAAATAAAAGAATCTCACAGCTCTCGATATCATTGAAGTGGTATTTAATTTGTGTCAAGGATTAATAAAAAGGAGTGAATTAAAACCTAAATCTGTGTAAGCCTACATTCTTGTCGCATCACGCCCTGCCAAGACTTCCATGTCTCTAACAATAATACTGACGCAGCCGAGACAATCATGAACATATTAAATATTTAAAGAACAATATTACTTCAAATGGACGCGCAAAGCGTGGTGCAAATAACGTAGCAACAACAAATCTACTTCAAATGAGACCCCTGTTTACAGAAGTCTGCTCATAGGTTCAAGGAGCACCTTAATCTGGGCTTCAATCCAATTTTATGGTCCCGATGAAACGGATTTCCTCCTTGATGTTTGCGCTCTTAGGAGCTTAAGGATAGGTATCTGTGCATGAAGAAATCTTCGCATTCGCACGGTATGTGTTTGGAGATTTCATATTTCCTTGCGCATTTCCTACATGAAGGTCTTGTACAAGCCCCTTTTTGTGTAAATATCTCGTAATAAAGCCACACAGCACCTCGGAGTAAATACGAATACATCAAATTCAAAAGAACCTTACTCTTCCCACCACCTGGGCCCGTGTTGGCAACGTTTGACAAATTCTTCCATCATTGCTACAGACCGGTCACTGTACACTGTCTGATCAAAGAATATTATGAATATGCGATATGGCACATCAAACACCAATTTTCTGTGAGGTACAATTTTCTCTCGCAGCTCATGTGGGTTTGAAGCAGCCCATGTATGATTATTTTGGGCATTTTACTTATCCGTCAAAATGAAACCAAGCCTCGTCTGTCCCATCTCAATCATCTAATTCCTTCCCATTTGATATTACAGTTTCCATGAACTAGTGAATTAGGGTTGTCGAGATTATAGGTCCCTGGGCTATATAGTTGCTGGACGACTCTGATTTTATTGAGGCGCAATTTTAGACCCTTGCGCAACGCATTGTGGGCACTGCCAATGGAGAGCCCAGGGTGTCTTGAAAGGCGTCGCACTTGCTTTTTGGGATTTCCAGCATATGCAGCCTATACGTCAGTAATTTTTATTCTCTGTTAACACCTTCGGTGCATCCACTACATCTCCTGTCTTCTGGAAGTTTTCTATAGCTTGACTGAGAATTTATATGAAGCACTAATCCCATACTTGTCTATGTAGGGTCCTTTGTCCGTTAATAAATCCTAGAGCATTGTCCTCCGTGACTACAAATATACGCCGTTCTAATGTCTATTCTGTAACTACTCGATTAATCAAGGTCTGTAATAGAAGTAAAGCGATTTCCAATAGGTTGCGTGACTTTTGAACACCCTATATTTATGTTCCCGAGTTTTCCCTAAATTCATTCTCAGCTGCGCTATTTCTTTATAATGTCTTGTAATATTGTGACAAATATCTGAACTATTTAATGTCCTTAGCTTTAATCTCCAATTATTTTTCACAACAAACTTTTCCTCTTTCTCGTTTCGTTTTATCCCATTTTATCATGTTGTTCAATTTAAGTTCTATTGTTTTTGTTTGCGTTACTATACTACTAATTGTTACACACACTTTGGTAAGAGCAGGTATGCACTTCGTAAGCGATAATTACACCTCCTGTTTTTCTACCCTTGTTTTGCCTCTAGCTATTAATATATTTTATTAATAGCAACTATTTGAAGCAGATATTATTACTTTCTCTACTACGTATAGTAAGAAGGGGAAGTATTGTATTCTATCCAAAAATTCGATACCGTGATTTCACCGAAAATATATGTTTTGAGACCTCCTGAATCCAAAAAAATCTTATGTGTTACACTCACATGACTTTCTCTACTCTTGTACAATCTATTTTTACAAACGCCTATTCTCCATATGCTTCATGTTAATCGAGATATCGAGATGTCAATCTTATTGGTAATTTTCTTGTAGATGCAAGGGAAATATGGTAGCTTTTAAGCGATAGTCAAATATTTTAACGCTGGTTGCTATGTGGCGAATTCCATTCTCTTTGCATGTCCAGGACATAAAAAACTCTGATGTGTTACACTCACATGACTTTCTCTACTCTTGTACAATGTAATTTTACAATCGCCTATTCTCCATATGCTTCAAGTTAATCGAGATATCTAGATATCAATTTTATTGGTAATTTTCTTGTAGATGCAAGGGAAATGTGGTAGCTTTTAAGCGATAGTCAAATATTTTAACGCTGGTTGCTATGTGGCGCATTCCATTCTCTTTGCATGTCCAGGACAAAAAAAAATGAATAACGAATTTGAGAAAAAGTATAAGTATTGGAAAATTTAAGGAAATAACAAGCAATATCTCGAAAACGGTTCACTCAACAAAAGAAATGTATATGACATAAGTTGTGTATTTTAACGCGATCTACATTTTTTGTGTAGTAACATTTTGCCTATCTCTTATGGTTTACCAGTTATGCAAAAGTCGTTTACAGTGAAGAATACTTTTGGAGACATTCCCAGAAAATTCGAGATATACATTTCATTTCTCATGACATTATCTTAAACATATGATATTTTCATCAAAATCGTTAGAGCCATTTTTGATAAAATTAAAATTTTCGAAAAATCTTCCATGTAAAGGGTAGTCTGGGGTGGGGGGATTTTCTTGAAAACCTTCGTGTCGCATCTCTGGAAGATACTGAAACTAAATACTAAGTTTGGTGCTTATCCGACTGTTCGATTTTGAGTTATGCTGTTCACAGACACACAGACACACACACACACAGACACACACACACACAGACACACACACACACACAGACACACACACGGACATGTTTCCAAAAATGCTTTTTTTGGATTCAGGAGGTCTCAAAACATGTATTTCCGGTGAAATCTCGGTATCGAATTTTTGGGTGGAATGCAATACTTCCCCTACTTACTATACGTAGTAGAGAAAGTAAAAATGAATAACGAATTTGAGAAGAAGTATAAGTATTGGAAAATTTAAGGAAATAACAAGCAATATCTCGAAAACGGTTCACTCAACAAAAGAAATGTATATGACATAAGTTGTGTATTTTAATGCGATCTACATTTTTTGTGTAGTAAAATTTTGTCTATCTCTTATGATTTACCAGTTATGCTAAAGTCGTTAACAATGAAGAATACTTTTGGAGACATTCCCAGAAAATTCGAGATATACATTTCATTTCTCATGACATTATCTTAAACATATGATATTTTAATCAAAATCGTTAGAGCCATTTTTGAGAAAATTACACACACACACACACACACACACACACACACAGACACACACACGGACATGTTTCCATAAATGCTTTTTTTGGATTCAGGAGGTGTCAAAACATGTATTTCCGGTGAAATCTCGGTATCGAATTTTTGGGTGGAATGCAATACTTCCCCTACTTACTATACGTAGTAGAGAAAGTAAAAAGCATTTTTGGAAAAATATCTGTGTGTGTGCCTGTGAACAGCATAACTCAGAAACGAACAGTCGGATAAACACCAAACTTGGCATTTAGGTTCAGTATCTTCCAGAGATGCGACACAAAGGTTTTCAAGAAAATTCCCCCACCCCAGATTACCCTTTACATGGAACATTTTTCGAAAATTTTAATTTTTTCAGAAATGGCTCTAACGATTTTGATTAAAATATCACATGTTTAAGATATTTTCATCACAAATGAAATGTATATCTCTAATTTTCTGGGAATGTTTCCAAAAGAATTCTTCGTTATGAACGACTATTGCATAACTGGTAAACCAGAAGAGTTTGACAAAATTTTACAACACAGAAAATGTAGATCGCGTTAAAATACACAATTTATGTAATATAATTTTTCTGTTGAGTGAACCATTTTCGAGATATTGCTTGTTATTCCCTTAAATTTTCCATTGCTTATACTTTTTCTCAAATGGGAACATGCAAAGATATTGGAATACTCCACATAGAAACCAGCTCTTAAAATATTTGACTATCGCTTAAAGCCTACCAATTTCCCTTGCATCTACAAGAAAATTAGCAATAAGATTAACATCTCGATATCTCAACTAACATAAAGCATATGGAGAATAAGCGTTTGTAAAAATAGTTTGTACAAGAGTAGAGAAAGTCATGTGAGTGTAACACATCAGATTTATTTTAGTCAAAATGTCAAGTCCTCCAGATATGATACAAAAAGAAAGACAAACGTGATAGAGGCAGAGTATCGAGTTACCTCGGTCTCCCTTATTTTCATGCTGACTCAGCTTTTCTTAATTAATGCAGGAGCCCGTCTTAATATTCGCCGTCGCCACTGGGCGACTGTGCTGCCGGCATTTCCTTCCTGTTTTTGTTGTTAGTGGCTCGTTAAGTTAATGCCTCGGGTTAAGCTTAACGGCACAGGTCGGTATAATCAAATTCCGTTAATGTTCCTCAGAGCAAGCAAGTGGCAGGAATTTCCAAACTATGCAACACAAAGCTGCGGACGAACACGTTTAGCCTACTGTTTGGTCAGAGAAATTGAAGGCATTTGAAATGGTAACTGTAACCTAGCCTGTCACTCGTGGCTTCTAGTTTCCCCATGCCAACATGCCCCTTCATGCTCATGGTTTCAGGGTCAGTTTTATCGTTGTAAGACGGCAATAAGTGGTTACATAATGCCCCCGTCTAAACCTTGGATTGAGCGGTATTGTCAGAATAATAATATACCAGCACGATATATGATGAAGTGCGTCCCGACCAATGACTGAAATGTGTAGCGGAAACACAAGAGAAGACGATAAATGCTAATTTTTGTGAAGCAGTATTTTTAACATTTAAATGATATCAGTCTAATTATATACTATAAAATATAATAACAGCCCACCTTAAAAGCAACATGTGTATGTAATAATACATAAAATGTATGTAACAGTGATTATATTAATGCTTATATTATTTTATATATGTATAATAATTTTATGAGAACGTATTATGTAATTTAACAATATAGGAGCTATGAGAATAGAAGCCGAAAGTTACTAGCAATAAGGTAACCATGAGGCAATAATGAATTCAAAAGTTTAATATTGCTACTAGTAATTCTTGGAACAATAATGTAATATTTAAAATATTTTTAATAAAATACCCAATCAACAACTAGGAAAAGCTTAAGTTAAAGTATTCTATTGGAGTGGGATTAGCTAATCAGAGATTTGAAATAGGGAAATTTACAAATTTAAGCGGTAGAAGCCAGACCTAGAAGGTAGCGTACCCAACCGGACGCAGGAAAGCAGCGTTCCCGAGAAGTTCGATACGTATTCAGTGAGAGACCTATAAAATTCATTAAGGCGTGAATAATATAAAGTTTACATGTTAAAAAGTGTAATTAATAAATAATATCACAGCTCTACATAATGATATACCAGTGAAGTGTTATTTAAACGTGTGAAAGATTAATAAAGGGAGTTAATTAAAAATTATAATATCTGTAAGCCTTCATTCTTTAGCCGCATCACCCCCTGCTAAGAGATACGTGTTTCTACAAATTACTACTGACGCAGCCGAGGCAAGCATACATATATAATATTCAAATAAACATTAACAATTACAAAAGTTGATTTCTCAAACCTTGTGGCGAAGGCCACCGGAAAAGTGAACTTGGGGCGAAGGCAACCGGAAAGTTTGTCCTTCAAAAGAGAACGTAAAAGCCCATTTTACTTGCTCAATTACTGCTTACAGTAAGTAGAGAAAGTATTGTATTTCACCTAAAAATGCAATATCAAGATTTCGCGTAAATACGTGTTTTAAAGGCCCTGATTCTAAAAAAACATTATTAGAAAAAGGGCTTTATTCTGTGTGCGCGCGCAATGCATGAACATTACTCAAAAACGAAAAGTCCCATAATTACCATACTTGGTATTTAAGTTCAGTATCTTCAAAGGTGCCACTGAATATTTTTAAGAAAATTCCTCAATCCACTACTCTTTATATGGTGAAATCAGATATTTCTGATTTTCTCAAATGGCCCTAAAGATTTTGATTACAATACCGTATATTTAAGGTACATGACAAATGCATGTTTTCATTCGGAAGGAATGCAATATCATTTTGTACAATGTGTAAACCATGAGGGATAGAACAAAAAACCTACTCCAAATAATTTAGAGCTCCTTAAAATGTAATTTATTTCAAATAATTTACTTTGTGGCATCATCTATTTCCCAGACATTCGTTATTATTATTTGCAATTTAACAATACTTCATCTTCTTAATGTGTCCGTATTCGGTTGTTTCTCGATGTCCTGTAAAGCGCTTGGAAATTTAAGACCAGCATATAGCGTGTCGCTTTTAAATATCTGACTTGATTTGGTTTTCCTCTATCCCACTTGTGCCAGCAATGAAACGTGTAATGCAAATGTATCTGTAAATGTTTATCTCGATATAGTAGGTAGACAAATAAGGCTTCGTAAGAATTGTTTGTAGTAGTTATGCAATAGTATGGTATATTGATTCATGGCTTTTGCTACTCTTGTACAAACTATTTTTACAAACGCTTTTTCTCCATATACTTCATGCGTTTGTAAAAATAGTTTGTGCAAGATTAGAGAAAGTCATGTGAGTGAAGCACATCAGATTTTTTGGATTCAGGAGGCCTCAAAACATGTATTTCCTGTGAAATCTCGGTATCGAATTTTTGGGTGAAATGCAATACTTCCCCTACTTACTATACGTAATAGAGAAAGTAATATTGGTTCATTTGTTTTTATTATTAGCATTTCTCTTTATGCAACTATTTAACATGCCCTGCTAACGAAGTTGATTACATATAAGTACAAAGGTGATAAAGCAAAACTTTCTTACATGAGGTTTATCAAAATACTTTGAGTTTGGTATTGGATGTGTATAATAGCATTCTAAACGGATTCGACTCTCTCATATTTTGCTGTGTCTTAATTGCCAAATCAGGACCATTTACATATACCTATATTACTTGTAGTGAAATATCCACGTTATTTGTCTTATTTTCCATGCAGATTCTGTAGAGTAACAACAAATTTTACTCCGTGGCATTCTTAACTAAAACTCAAGACCCTCTTCGCAAGCTTGTACTTTCATAACCCCAATGTTTTGTATTCAAGTACAAGGGATTTGTAAATACTTCTTAACTATTCAGTAATTTGCGTCGTGAAATTAGATGGTCTTTTACGAACCCAGGTGCGTCAAAGATAATATGTCTTTTCAATGTCGAATGAATTATCAAAATTGGTTGAGTGGTTTTTGAGTTACACCACATACACACACCCACTCACATATACACATACATGCATAAAATATTCTTTTTATAGAATACTAATATAGATTTGTGTAGATGTTAGTTTGACTTCATTACGTGAGCATTTATAGCAAATAATCGGGAAAGAAAGTTTAGTTTTGAATCTGAAAAATGAAATATTAACAATCCGCAATGCAGTTGTTTTTAAGCATTTGTGTATTGCCATTCTAGATTTTATAAGGCTGGTCCATTGGAAATAAAAACGAGCTGCTCAGTAAAATAGACCGCTCTCTTCATCAGACTTATATGACTTGGGGGTCGGATATGACCGGAAAAGAGAGGAAGACACTATATTGTATGTTTATTTAAGGCTTATATCCTGCCTGCAGTGCAGAGAATGATACTGGTACATTTGTAACTCAACATCTGAACACAAGGCTTACAGACATACTTTTGGGAGCATAATAAACGACGCTGCATCACATTTGTTATCCAGTACCGAGAATCTGGAAAACTCTACCCAGGATCCTCTCTGTTACGGACAATGGATAAGCCGATAGAAAAACATTTGCATTTTTTTATTTATGTACTCGAAACGAAGGGGGAGTAAAAGGAGACAGAGAGCAAAATCCGATGCAAATGAACGAAAAAAGTTTTAAAAATTCAAGTGTTTGATAGAATGAAAACACTGATTCCGTACAAACACCGCGTGCTGAATTTAGTTGCTGATACAGTCATAATGTTTAGTCGGACGGGAAACAACGCAGCGAACGAATGTGCTAGAATCACATGCACAAATATGAGATTCGTCGCTTCTAAAACATTATCTAGATAGAAATATTTTATCGCACCTCTCTGCTGTACTAACATTTTCTCTATAAATAGTGCGCATCGCCTTTAGGTTGTGATTTTTTAGCTATTCACTAGTTTTTTATAACTATTTTTCATGACTTTTGCTTCGGGTAGGTCAACGCGAAAATTATAAAACATGTATTATACTTATAATTTTACTCTACGCTCGCCTTACTTTGAGGAAGTACATGATCTCGTCAACGCAAGCAGTAATCGTAGAATAGACAGCATAGCCTTTAAACCTACTTCTCATAGTTACATCTAGACCCCACCATCAGGTTTGAGAATCACGAAAACCAGCCTATAGAAGTGGACGAAGAGAAGAATATCTACAGACCAACAGTAGAAATCTTCAAAGATAAATATCACCTCAAGTCCAATGAGGTCACATTTGGTGAGGACGAATTGTGCCGAGGTACACTCACAAGCCTGTTGATTGACTACCTTAAAATCTTTGATATTCAGAGAAATACATTATGAGCTATTACTATGACAGCACTCAAAGGATCAATATCTATATTTATAAATCACGCGCTTAGTCCATAATTTTGCTAATCTTTGGATTCGCTTACATATATAATTTCATTTTAAACATCCATTTTTGCTCAGATATTGATTACCTTCTATATTTAAGTTGTTGAATATTTATTACTTTCTCTACTACGTATAGTAAGTAAGGGAAGTATTACATTCCATTTAAAAATTCGATACCGAGATTTCATCGGAAATACATGTTTAGAGGCCTCCTGAATCCAAAAAAGGATTTTTGGAAACATGTCCGTGTGTGTGTGTGTGTCTGTGAACAGCATAACTCAGAAACGAACAGTCCGATAAACACCAAACTTGGTACTTAGGTCCAGTATCTTCCAGAGAGGCGACACGAAGATTTTCAAGAAAATCCCCCACCCCAGAGTACCCTTTACATGGAAACTTTTTAGAAAATTTTAATTTCTCAAAAACGGCTCTAACGATTTTGATTAAAGTATCATATGTTTAAGACATTTTTATGGAAAATAAAATGCATATCTTGAATTTTCTTGGAATGTCTCCAAAAGTATTCTTCATTGTGAACAACTTTTGCACAAACCATAGGAGATAGACAAAATTTTACTACACAAAGAATGTTGATCGTGTTAAAATACACAATTTATGTCATATAATTCTTTATTTATTATTTTTTTTGCCTTAACCATTTTCGAGCTATTGCTTGTTTTCCCTTAAAGTTTCCAATGCTTAAACTTTTTCTCAAATGGGAATTCGTTATTCATTTTTTTTGTCTTGAATATGAAAAGCGTATTAATCTGTGGCAAAGAGAATGGTGCTGCACATAGCAACCAGCTATTAAGAGATATGTCTATGCGTAAAGGCTACCGTATTTCTATATTTCCCTTGCAAATATATGTTCCCCTTAAACCTACAAGAAAATTAGCAATAAGATAGAGTCTGCAAATGTTTATCTCGATTAACATGAAGTAGATGGAGAATAAGCATTTGTAAAAATAGTTTGTACAAGAGTAGAGAAGGTCATGTGAGTGTAACACTTCAGACCTTTTATTTTAATTTTAATGCATTGTAACATTCTAATTTTATAAATTATGTTACTGTTTTATACAATTATGTTGAATATGAATTGGTATTCTTCGTCTTCGCAGCCTACAGTTGTGTAGGAAGATTTCAAAATAAAAAATCGCCGCCGTCGTCGTCTCCAATGCTGTCCACATAATATGGCCTAAGACTTTGGGGAGTTACATCATTTGATGATTCGTCCCGTTTCTGAGGAGGAGGCACCCAGAGGACGGAGTTCGTTACCTCCGAAGGTAGGATGATGAGTATGCCGGTGGAATGAGAAGACCAACAGATTTTACCGTGGACTTCACTACTGTGTTTCATATGAGCAAGTCAGAAGTGAAGGTGTAGATCGGGCCGACTTGAATCGCTACCCCAGAGCCGTAAACGAAACTACTACGCTACTCCAGTGCCCTGCATTTTAAATACTAAACCCTACATCTAGGCTTGAGAACTTGGCTTGGAACTGCTAAAATAAACCGTAACAAGACAGGAACAGGGGATTTTGTTACTAAGGTAAAGCTAATTGTGTAATCGGTAACAGTTATGACTGCTTCTGTGATCCATAGTTAGAATGCTGAAGTAGTATATCTTTTACGTTATTAGCTCCACGTTTAAGTGCCAATTTGAACGTTGTATTGTAGTTCCACTGTTGGGGAGCAAAACTTGATGAATTAACTGCCCCGCGTATAGTAGCAATTTGAAGAAGCGTAATACCCAGGTATGGTATAAAGTTTCCGATGCATTCGCCCCAACGTTTTAGAATCAACTTTGTAATTTGAATAATTCTTTAACTATTATATAAATTTATGTTTGCTTCGGCTGCGTCAGCATTAATTTGTAGAAACATGTATCTCTAATCAGGGGGTGATGCGGCTAAAGAATGTAGGCTTACTCAAATTATAATTTTTACTTCACTCCTTCTATTAATCCTTCACACTATTAAATAACACTTCAGTTATATAGAGATCTGTGATATTATTTGTTAATAACTTGCACTTTTTAACACATAAACCTTATAATATTCTCGCCGTAACGAATTCTATATATCTGACACTGAATACGTAACGAGCCAATGAACTACTCAGGAACGCTGCCGTCTAGCGTCCGGTTGGGAACGCTGTCTGCTAGTGACTAGCGTTTAAGGCTTAAATTTGTAAATATCTCTATTTCAAGTCTTTGATTTGCTATTTATAAACCATTGTGAATATTACAGTATTGTTTCCAAGAATTACTAGTAACATTATAAGCTTTCCAATTCATCATTGCCTCAAGGTTACCTCATTGTTATCTCATTGTTAGCAACTTTCAGCTTCTATCCTCACAGCTCCTACATTATTAAATTACACAATACATTCATATAACATTATTATACGTGTGTACACAATAATATAAACATAATACAATGACTGTTACATACATTTTATATATGATATTATACACATAATGCTTTAAGGCGGGGTGTTATTGAATTTATATATTATATAATTAGACTGAAATCATTTAGATGTTAAAAATACTGCCTCAATGCTAGCCTGCAAACACAGAGGTCCCAGGTTTGATTCCCGAAGGGAGAGCGAGAATATTTTCTTTAGCCAGGATTAGTTTCTGCATTCTGGAAATATGAATGAGGGAGAGAGAGGGAGAGAGTGGGGGTGAGTGTGTGAATTTAATGTAATTGTCAAAAATAATGCCAGCTCAAATACAAACGCAAATATAAATGAGGGAATGTCATTGCATGACCAATAGATTCAAACTTAAACAGCCGCCAATGTTAACACTAGATGCTAAAGGCGGCATAACATATCACAAAGGAAATGTTAAATTATAAAAGTCTCAAATGGATGTGATGCCTAACACTGGCGTTACTTTCCATAACTATTGTCATCTATTTTTTACTTTCTCTATAGTAAGTAGGGGAAGTGTTGTATTCCACCTAAAAATTCGATACCAAGATTTCACAGGAATTTTACGTTTTGAGGCCCCCTGAATCCAAAAAATCATTTTTGCAAACATGTCCGTGTGTGTGTCTGTGTGTCTGTCTGTGAACAGCCTAACTCCGAAACGAACAGTCGGATAAACACCAAACTTGGTATTTAGGTTCAGTATTTTCCAGAGATGCAACACAAAGGTTTTCAACAAAATTTCTGCACCCCTAATTACCCTTTACATGGAACATTTTTCGAAAATTTTAATTTTCTCAGAAATGGCTCTAACGATATTGATTAAAATAGTATATATTTAAGATACTTTCATGACAAACAAAATGTATATATTGAATTTTCTGGGAATGTTTCCAAAAGTATTCTTCATTGCGAACGACTTTTGCATAGCTGGTAAACCATAAGAGATAGATAAAGTTTTACTACACAAAAATATAGATCGCGTTAAAGTACACAATTTATGTCATATACATTTATTTTATTAAACCATTTTCGAGATATTACTTGTTATTCCCTTAAATTTTCCATTATGCTTCTTCTCAAATTGGAATTCGTTTTTTTTTTGTCCTGGTAATGCAAAGATAATGGAATACTCCACATAGCAACCAGCTCTTAAAATATTTGACTATCGCTTAAAGCCTACCAATTCCCCTTGCACCTACAAGAACATTAGCAATAAGATTAACATCTCGATTAACATGAAACATATGGAGAATAAGCATTTGTAAAAATAGTTTCTACAAGAGTAGAGAAAGCCATGTGAGTATAACACATCAGATTTTTGTATCTACAAACTGTTCCTATAAAATTATTATTATTTTCTGTACCATACTGAACCCAAATATTTGATATGGACACTTTACTGTAAATAGTATTCCTAAATGTGTTCCATGATTGTTCAGACGTTTTTAATTATATAAAAGAATATTGTATATCAAGAGAGTATTTTAACAGAAATGATAGATATCTGTTTTTGCCACTTTGCAGTGAACCATTGTTGTATGAGATGCTCTATATGTAAACCCTTTTACACGATCAAACTTTCTTTTCAATTCAAAGGTTAACAAGAAAAGTTGTTAAATATTTTTCAATATGTGACAAGATTGGACAAGACATGACTGGTCCTGGCAAGACTTGACAATGTCATAAAAGTGTATTTACAAGTTGTCTCTTTGCCAAACTGAAAGCCTTCAGAACACATTGATAATTTATCACACCAAAGTAATTTACTATTTGTGTCGCAGTATAAGAATTTTCAATGAAATAATTTTTCCTTACTAATATTATGTGGCACTTTCACGTATTATATCCAATGAAATCACATTATGATTATGGAATACAATGGAAATAACACCAACTATAGGTTAACCACCTATAACATTACATTAATGTATACTTAGTTCGGAAATCTGCCTGGCAATTATTTCTTCATAATCGCCTTCATCTGTTTCATCTTGTTGTGGTAATCCACGGAACCCTCGATGTACAGACATGACCAGCTTATGTATAACCTAATCAGTTCGCGTACGACATACCTTGGCCGGGTAGCCATTTTTGTTTACTTTACGCGTTCAGCCATGTTTCACATTTCGTGACGCACTGTAAATACACGCATTTCATTGGCCAAAGCCATCAAATCATTGTCAAATCTTTTATCGTTTAGAGCATGTCCTTATTTGCTTTCAAGATTTTCAAAGACATTAAAAGTATTGGAAGCAATTTGAGACTAAAAGTTGTGAAGCTGCGACAAGTCTTGAAAAGCCTTGCAAAGTGTTGAATTTGACAAAAATATGATCGTGTACAAGGAGCTTAAATCTATGAGCCTACGTCATTTTCCAGATCTACAGAGCTTACATATATAATTCATACTTGCTCCAGTGAAATAGCACTCAAAAAGCAGCAGTGAACTCCAAGAGCGAAGGCTTAAATCACGTGTTATAAAACCTTTTTTTTTAGTTTCAGTTCTAATACTATTTCATTTGGCCAAATACTAATTAATTAGTAATAAACCCATAAGTGTCCAGTATTAAAGTATTTGCGATAGAGGTCGCCATTGACATTGTTATCTCTAGTGAGATGCCTTGGGGGTCTATCTGGGAAATAGCTTGAGTCAATTGGGGAATTCTATATCCCACTGGTATGTTCTAACAGTAGTTGAACGGTTAGAGCAACCGCCCGGAGAGCGGGAGAACCGTATTCAAATCACGGCGGTGGTATTGAATTTTTCAGTTGACTCTATATCAACATAAAAAAATTAGCAGTTTTAATCGTGCAACCACTAACACAGTGCGTCGTAACCGATGCTATAGGATAACTTTATTTATTTAATTAAAGTTTTTAGAGTACTCCACAAATATAAGTTATGATTCTATTGACAGATTTCAAATATTTAATTTGGTACAATTTCTTTGTAAATTACACAATAAAACATCCATCTCCAAGCATACAGAAGTTAAAGTGAAAAATGAATTCAGCCCGAAGTAGGCAGAATATCAGTGGAGCACATTGTTATTATTATTACTATTATTGTTTATTATAATAAATTCTCAGTCATTAAATCTATAGTGAAATAATATGTCAAATGCAAGAACAGTGTAAACAGATGGATAAATCTGTAAATTTTTATCAGCTATTACTTTCTCTACTACGTATAGTAAGTAGGGGAAGTATTGTATTCCACCCAACAATTCGATACCGAGATTTCACCGGAAATACATGTTTTGAGACCCCCTGAATCCAAAAAAAACATTTTTGGAAACATGACGGTGTGTGTGTGTGTCTGTGTGTCTGTTTATGTGTCTGTGAACAGCATAACTCAGAAACGAACAGTCGGATAAACGCCAAACTTGGTATTTACGTTCAGTATCTTCCAGAGATGCGACACGAAGGCTTTCAAGAAAATCCCCACCCCACATTTTTCGAAAATTTTAATTTTCTCAAAAATGGCTCTAACGATTTTGATTAAAATACCATATGTTTAAGATATTTTCATGACAATGAAATGAATATCTCGAATTTTCTGGGAATGTCTCCAAAAGTATTCTTCATTGTGAACGCCTTTTGCATATTTGGTAAGCCATAAGAGATAGACAAAATTTTACAACACAAAAATTTAGATCGCGTTAAAATACACAAGTTATGTCATATACAGTTTTTTCGTTGAGTGAACCATTTTCGAGATATTGCTTGATATTCCCTTAAATTTTTCACTACTAATACTTTTTCTCAAATGGGAATTCGTTATTCATTTTTTGTCCTGGTAATGCAAAAAGAATGGAATACTCCACATAGCAACCAGCTCTTAAAATATTTGACTATCGCTTAAAGCCTACTAATTCCCATTGCATCTACAAGAATATTAGCAATAAGATTAACATTTCGATTAACATAAAGCATATGGGGAATACGCGTTTGTAAAAATAGTTTGTACAAGAGTAGAGAAAGTCATGTGAGTGTAATACATCAGAATATTTTGTGTTCTGGATATCTGACGTTCCTCATAAATTTTCAGGTCTGCAGGGATGAGGATATAGCCTATCCTCCTCTAAACCGCAAACTGGTGTTTTTTTTTTAAAACATAATGCAGAATCTTCCTTTTTTCATTATATATTTTGAAACTATGTGTTTTTTTTTGTTTTGTAAGGCTAAGAATTTTTTGACTAAAAACTTTCACGCCGTAGCCAGTATATGAACTATAGATTTTTGCGGCTTTCGTCCGATTGTTCTAACCAGTGAGCTATGATGTTAACCTGCGGGACGACGTTAAATTCCCCAACTGACTAACATTTTTTCCGGTAAAACACAAGGAGATCTTGAATTTATTTTGGGATGACATACACCAATTGCGGTTGCTTAATTCGCGGACATCATAGTTTAAGCAACTATAGGGTCTTTCAACAAGAGTGTCCTATCTTTGAACTTAAAGAAAACACTTTCTATAAATGATAGAGGCTTATTTCTTTTTTTATTTTGTATCACAATTATTAAAGTCATTATGTGTGGAAGAGAACATCAGTTAAGTGACCGCCGCGACTTCGTTGGGTTGCGCGTATACGGTTGACCCAATTTTCAATGACAGAAGAACGTAAATTAGGTCCAACTTCACGAATAACACGCGTGATGTTATTCATAAGATCATTTACTGTTTCTGGCTTTTTGACATAAACTCGACATTTAACATAACCCCACAAGAAGTAATCCAACGGCGTTAAATTACATGACCTCGGGGGCCAGTTAACATCACCACCACGAGAAATGATGAAACCTCTGAACTTCTCCTTCAAACGATCGATTATTTCGAGAGCAGTATGACATGTGGCACCATCTTGATGGATCCAGTTGTTTCGGAGATCCATACCATCCAACTGGGCCCAAAAATAGTACCTTATAAGAGCCCGGTATATTTCTCCATTGACAGTTAGAGCTTCTCCATCTTCATATTGGAAAAAATATGGACCAATGAATCCACCATACCGAAATCCACAGCACACAGTAAACTTTTGGGGATGAAGTGGTCGTTCTTGAATCTGCATTGGATTGTGATTGCTCCAATAGCGACAATTTTGTTTATTAACACAACCATCCATCCAAAAGTGGGCTTCGTCGCTGAAGATGATTTTTCGACAAAAATCCGGGTCAGCTTCCAATTGCTCCATACCCAGAAAACGAATACACGGCGCAACCTATGGTCGTTGGGCTTTGGTTCTTGAGTTAACACCATTTTGTAAGCGTGAAACTTCAAGTCCAGATGCAGAATTTGCCAAGTTGTGGTCGGTTTGACCCAATTCTTGCGCTCGATGAGCAATTGATTTGTTTCCGTTCTCGCGTACACTCTCACGAACGGCGCCTATGTTTTCGTTGGAGCGCTTATGTCGATTACGTACAGGCGTTCTTTGATAGCTGACAGAACCACGTATTTCAAATTTATCGATCAATTGCCGAATCGTTCTCTCGCAGGGACGATTATGCACACCGTAAAGTTCACGTAGTACACGGAAGGTTTGGCGAACAGATGATCGATTTCACAATTTCTACGCGTTGCTGAATGCTGTAACGTTCCATGGCTATTTGTCAATAACAACTGTAACTACGTGAAACAAATGACTGCTGTAACTCAATAACAACCTCAGCTATAACATGTTAAAGATTGGACACTCTTGTTGAAAGACCCTATATTAGGTCAATCAACGGTAACTGACTGTTCATGTAGAACAAGGTTGGAAAGCTAGATCAGATTGACAAACTCAATGTCGCAGCCTGAATTTGAACCATGGATGATTCTGTTTCTGTCTGGTTGTCGTACTTACATTTTACTATGGTAACTCAGTTGGGGGAAGTATTGCATTCCTTCCAAATATTAAATACCGAGATTTCATCGGAAATATATGTTTTGAGGACCCTGAACCCCAAAAAATAATTTCTAGAAAAAGGTTCGTGTGTGTGTCTTATTTGATGTGTCTGTGAACAGCATAACTCAAAAATGAAAAGTCGGATAAATGCCAAACTTAGTATTTAGGCTCAGTATCTTTCAAAGATGCGACACGAAGATTTTCAAGAAAATTTTACCACCCTAATCTACCCTTTACGTGGAACATTTTTCAAAAATGTTGCTTTTCTCAAGAATCTCTCCAACGATTTTGATTAAAACATCATATGTTTAAGATATTTTGTTGGCAAATGAAATGTATATCATGAATTTTCTGGGAATGCCCCCAAAAGTCCTCTTTATTCTGAAACACTTTTGCATAACTGAAACACAGTAAGAGATAGACAAAATTTTACTGCACAAAAACTGTAGATCTCGTTAAACTACACAATTATGTCATATAATTTTTTTTAGCAGATTGAACCATTTCCAACATGTTCCTTGTTTGAGTTTTACAAAATTTAAAATGTTTCTCAAATGGGAATTTGTTATTCATTTTTTACGTCCTGGACATGCCAAGAGAATGGAATGCGCCACATAGCAACCAGATCTTTAAACATCTGACTATCGCTTATAACCTACCATATTCCCCTTGCACTTACAAGAAAATTAGCAATAAGATAGTTTCTGCTATACCTGAAGTATATGGGGAATAAGTGTCTGAAAGAAAAATTGTACAAGAGTAGAGAAAATAATGCGAGCGCAACACATCAGATTTCATTTTATGTAGTTCTCTATCCCAAAACGACAGCCTGATTGGTGAAGTCGCCATTGGTTGAACTGACGCTTTGGGTATCCAAGTTTAAAAGATTGTGGGTTTCATGCTGGCAAAGAGTTCTTAAATGTCACAGCCTCATGCCACGTAGAATCCGCTGTTCGACAACCCGATTATGATATGACCTGCGTGATAAAACTAATAATATGAAGAAATATCCAGAAAAAGTTATTCTGCGCAGTTTACATCGTGTTATTACCTTGTCTTCAAATATAAGAATTGTTGATTCTTTATTTATAATTCTTTTTAGACAGCATGTCCCAATGGAAGAACTTCTAACAGAGTACACCAGCTAAAAGCTGTATATTATCGCACTGATGGAGCACCCTCAGGGTGACCAACTTTGGTTTCAAGTCCAGTACAGGGCTGTTACATCTTGTACACTACGTCACCAAAAGTATCCAGACACCTGACTGAAAGTGACGTACAAGTTCGTGGCGCCCTCTACGCTGGAAGTCAATATGGCGTTGGCCCACCCTTAGCCTTGATGACAGTATTCACACTCGCAGGCATACTTTCAATCAGGTGCTGAAAGGTTTCTTGAGGAATGGCAGCCCATTCTTCACGGAGTGCGGAACTGAGGAGAGGTATCGATGTAAGTCGGTGAGGCCTGACACGAAGTCGGCGTTCCAAAACATCTCAATGGAGTTCTATAGGATTTAAGTCAGGGCTCTGTGCAGGCCAATTCATTACAGGGATGTTGTTGTCGTTTAACTACTGCGTCACAGCAAGAAGGTGCTTAAAATATCAAAGTAGGTCTGCGCTGTGATTGTGCCACGCAAAAAAACAAGGAGTGCAAACCCCCTTCAGGAAAAACACCACCACACCATAACACCACCACCTCCGAATTTCACTTTTGGCACTACACACGCTGGTAGATGACGTTTACCGCGCATTCGCCATACTCACACCCTGCCATCGGATCGCCACATTGTGTACCGTGATTCGTCACTCCACACAACGTTTTGCCACTGTTCAATCGTGTAATGTTGACGCTCCTTACACCAAGCCCGCGTCGTTTGGCATTTTCCTGCGTGATGTGTGGCTTATGAGCAGCTGCTCGACCATGGAATCCAAGGTTTCATAGTACTTGGAGTGGATGCAGTTTGGAATTTCTATGTGATAGTCTGGATAGATATCTGCCTATTACTCTTTACACCCCACTTCAAATTTCGGCGGTCTCTGTCAGTCAGCAGACGAGGTGGGCGTGTACGCTTTTGTGCTGTACATGTCCCTTCACATTTTCACTTCACTATCACACCAGAAACAGTGGACCTAGGGATGTTTAGGAGTGTGGAAATCTCGCATACAGACTTCTGACACAAGTGACACCCAATCACCCGACCACGTACGAAGTCCGTGAGTTCCACGGAGCGTCCCATTATGCTGTTTCATGATGTCTAATGACTACTGAGGTCGCGGATAACGATTATCAGGCAATAAGATGAAAAAGTATGTTTGTGGGGGTGTCCGGATACATTTGATCACATAGTGTAACTGCACAGCTTTAATAGCTCGACTTGGCTTTATTAAGTTTCACTTTCCCTTATGTGTTTTTACAGATTAATTTCTGATGGCACTCACATTATCTGTTCACTATACAAATTTTCAATTTATTGTCTTTCGTTGTAGAGTTAACCTATACCTTATATTGGCAAAGATTAAATGACGGAAATTATGAATTCAGAAGAAACTGAAATGGAAGTGAAATTACAGAAGCACCATAAAGAATGACACTAGAAGTACTTGTCCAAACAATTTAGAACAATATAATATAGCATTTATTTGCTTCGTTGCCTGGTGTAAGACAAAACAGGTTGTAATTAATTTCACTGAAAATGACTCTTGGAATTTAAGATCTACCTTTGGAACGTAATTTCTGTTAGTTCAAGAACGCCTTCTAAACGCGATCTCTGCAGCTTCGGGAATCAATATAACGTTATTGATATTTTACAATTTCGAGCACTGTCTACAAAATAGTATACTTTACACGTGTTAAAATTGGTTTTATCCCTGGTATCATCTAATATTTTCTGATATCTGTAGTGTATACATTGTGACAGTTGCATAGACACTGTGGAGTTATTCTAATGGAGAAATAGCTGACTAAGTTGTAAAACCAAGAAATTTGTATCCTGAAGTGAAATCAGCACACATGACCTAGGAAAAAATGGAATAAGAAACTGTAATCTTACTGCAGAATGTATGCTGTATTGGCTCTGAAATAAAATGCTGTCTTCACTGTGGTGAAAGGTTGGATGTTACGATATATATTTTTGCTTCTTCTGGTTCTCACTCTTGACACGGGCTTATCTCTCCACCCTTGGGAAGTTAAGCCTCTTCTCTATCCTGCTGCTCCACGCACTTTCTGTCTTGCTCTCTCCTAATCCCGGGTAAAATGGATGTCTAGACATTTTCCTTGAGGCTACCTTCAATCTCGAAGCTACAGTTGGAACTGGTCTATATTTTAATTTCACCCGGATTAGAAATATTTCATTCCCAGCTGCATCGCTATAGAATTCATTTCAGTAATAACCGTGGTGGGCTCAGCTTAACCCATTATTATTGTTATTATTATTGTTATTATTATTATTATTGCAAAAAAATCTGAAATATAATGTTTAAGGGGGCAAGGTAGTTTGAACACATGGAAATTACACCTTAAGTGTGTTAAATTACCACTGTTCTTAAAGTTCTCAATGGTTTATCCTAAAATTTTTAGGAATGATTTTATAAATGATGACAATTATTTAAAGTGGTAGTTAGCATTGAAGCTTATGCAGTTGAGTCCGTAAAAATTATTTCATTCAGCAGAAAAATAATAAAATTTACTCTTAAAACACGTGAATTCTTGTACCTTTTTCTCTGGTACTACTTGCAATACAGAATCACACTTTTGCATCCTTGGTTTTAGTATAATCAGCTATCTTCTGAATCTCAGTTATTTAGTTATGTTCGCTAGAAATTGAAAAAAATATTTACAGAGACAAAAAGGTAAAAATGTGGAAAATTTGCAATATTGTTGCTTTCTTAATATCACTAATATACATTATAAATTTTGATTGTAGTTCATAAGGTTTAACTACGTGTTGTATACATGTACTGAAAATTTCAGTTCTCTACCTCTCATACTTTCTGAGAAAAAGGTACATAAGTATCCAAAAATGTTGTTTTGAGAAAACTGAATTTAAAGTTTGAACATTAAAATTCTGACACACTTCAGTACATTTCAGGGTCATAGTCATCTGCACCTCCATTCCTGGATTGCTTCAGCTTTTTGGATTGCCTTCTCTTGGTCCTGGCCTCTTTTGTTAATTGCTGAACTGCTCGCTGGGCATGATATAGTCGTTCGTTGTTGAAAGATACAAAAATGTTCTAAATCGGGGTATGACAGCTTTAAAAGAATGCAGAATAACATTTAAATGACATTTAAATGTCTTAGAAAGCTCTTAACTCCCAAAAAACTGTATATTTTCTGAAACCGGAAATAATAGAGATTGTATTAGTGCCTAAAACAAAAAAAAAGGTTTTTTTTACCATTTCAGAGTACCTTATCCTCTTAAGTCAAGAAGTGCCTTTTGAAGGTAAGTTAGCATTACAATTTCACAAAGTATCATTCCAACCCTGTTAAGAAGAACAATGAATTCGACACTAAAAATCATACCATCCTTATACTTTGTCTACCACATACATAGTAGGTAGAAAAGGTATTGTATTCTCCAAAAAAATTCGACAGCGAGATTTCATTGGAAATACATGTTTTGAGGATCTTTAAAAAGAGAATTTTGGGGAAAAGGTCTCTCTGTGTGTGCATGTGAACAGCCTAACTCAAAAACAAACAGCCAGATAAATACCAAACTTGGTATTTAGGTTCAATACCTTCCAAAGGTGTGACACGAAGATTTTCAAGAATATCCCCCCGTCTCAAACTGTGCTTTACATGGAATATTTTTCGAAATTTTTATTTATTAAAAATGGTTCTAAAGATTCTAATTAAAATACGAAATATAGAGATAAATGACAAATAAAATTTACATCTTGAATTTTCTAGGAATATCCTGTAAGTTCTTTTCATTCAGATGGAATTTTGAATAATATTGCATAATTGGTAAACGTTAAGAGATAGACGAAAACGTACTGCTCAGAACATGTGGATATCTTTAAAACACACACTTATTTGAAATACTTTTTTTGTGGCGTAAGCCATTTTCGAGACATCTATAATTAATAATTCGAATTGTTCAATACTTAGCCATTCTTTTAAAGTCCTATCGATTTTCAGTTACTTCACGCGATGTCGTAGGACCAGTATGGAATTTTAAGACCAGCCTATAACGTCCAGTTCTAAAACATTTGACCATCGCTAGTCCCTTTGTATCTATAATTAAATATGTATTTATCTCGATTAAAATGAAGTAGATGGAAAAATAACCTTTCGTAAGAATAGTTTCTATACCCACTAATAAATCATACAGATAGAGGTCATGTGAAGGTAATGCATCAGATTTTCCTACTTAATATTTATTCAAAGCGAGCCTGCAAAGGAATCAAACAATACATCAATTTCATGCGCTTTATGCTAATAACAATTCACTGAATGGAAGTGATATCAGTTAAGAAGTATTACAGTAATAAGAAATAAAGGAGGTGGGGATGTAAGTCAACGATTTGTAAAAGAGGATGCTAAATATTACCTAGAAAAAGCGAATAAAAGTAAGTCGATCAGCGTTTCGAAATAAGCTTGATGTAAATATTAGTAAACTTAAATAGCCATTTATAAATACAGTTACTTAAGACAGTACGTTTTAACTAGGACTGGCTTCTTACCGAAGTGAACTGAATCAAAAATGAGAATGTAATACGCGTGGCGAACCAGCGGTAACTGTGATCAGAAATCTGTCAGTGGCATATTGGAAACAAAAGGGATACAGCAACAATGAAAACACAGTGCAATGATCTTACTACATAACAGGTTTATGTTTCTTTCTTACTGTTCTTGGACGACTTAATACTATTCTTGACGCTTTCTTACTCCCTTCGACGCTTTCTTACTATTTTCTGACGCTTTCGTACTATTTTCCGACGCTTTCTTACTCCCTTCGAAGCTTTCTTACTATTTTCTGACGCTTTCGTACTATTTTCCGACGCTTTCTTACTGTCTTCGACGCTTTCTTACTATTTCCGACGTTTTTTTACTATTTTCCGACGTTTTTTTACTATTTTCCGACGCTTTCTTACTATTATCCGACGCTTTTTTACTATTTTCCGACGCCGTCTTAGTATTCTCCGACGCTTTTTTACTATTTTACGCGCTTTCTTACTATTATCCTACGCATCCTTAGTATTCTCCGACGCTTTCTTACTATTATCCGACGCTTTCTTACTATTATCCGACTCTTTCTTACTATTATCCGACTCTTTCTTACTATTTCTCAACGCTTTCTTGCTATTCTTGGAGCTTTCTTACTCTCTTCGACGCTTTCTTACTATTTTCCGAAGCTTTCTTACTATTATCTGACGATTTCTTAGTATTCTCCGACGCTTTCTTACTATTTCTCAACGCTTTCTTGCTATTCTCGGAGCTTTCTTACTATTTTCCGATTATTTTTAAAGCTTTCTTGCTATTCTCGGGCTTTCTTACTATTTTCTGACGCTTTCTTACTATTTTCCGACGCTTTCTTACTCTCTTCGACGCTTTCTTACTCTCTTCGACGCTTTCTTACTATTTTCCAAAACTTTCTTACTCTCTTCGACGCTTTCTTACTATTTCTCAACGCTTTCTTGCTATTCTCGGAGCTTTCTTACTATTTTCCGACGCCTTCTTATTATTTCTCAAAGTTTTCTAGCTATTCTTGGAGCTTTCTTACTATTTTCTGAAGCTTTCTTACTATTTTCCGATTCCTTCTTACTCTCTTCGACACTTTCTTACTATTTTCCGACGCTTTCTTACTATTTTCCGAAGCTTTCTTACTCTCTTCGACGCTTTCTTACTATTATCCGACGCTTTCTTGCTATTCTCGGAACTTTCTTACTATCTCCCGACGCCTTCTTATTATTTTTCGACGCTTTCTTACTATTTTTCGACGCTTTCTTACTATTTTTCGACGCTTCCTTACTATTTTTCGGCGCTTTCTTACTATTTTTCGGCGCTTTCTTACTATTTTTCGACGCTTTCTTACTATTTTCTAACGATTTCTTACTATTTTCCGACGCTTTCTTACTATTTTCCGACGCTTTCTTACTATTTTCCGACGCTTTCTTACTATTTTTCGACGCTTTCTTACCATTTCCCGACGCTTTCTTTCTATTCTCCGAAGCTTTCTTACTGTTCTCCGAAGCTTTCTTACTGTTCTTCGACGCTTTCTTACTGTTCTCCGACGCTTTCTTACTATTATCAGACGATTTCTTGTTATTCTCCAACGCTTTCTTGCTATTTTCTGACGCTTTCTTGCTATTTTCTGACGCTTTCTTGCTATCCTCTTACGCTTTCTTACTATACTCCGACGCTTTCTTGCCATTTCTCGACGCTTTCTTGCCATTTCTCGACGCTTTCTTGCTATTCTTCGACGCTTTCTTGCTATTCTTCGACGCTTTCTTGCTATTCTCCGACGCTTTCTTGCTATTCTTCGACACTTTCTTACTCTGGCCAAGCTTGGGCACATACTTAATGGAAGTACGTGTACTAAGAGATAAGGTGTTTATGTAATTTTTCTTTAAACATATGTGGTGCTTGAGTACTAGTGCGCGACTGTGTGTATGTGTGTGTGTGTGTGTGTGTTTGTGTGTGTGATTCAGAGTGTTTTTTCAATTTTATATGTATGTATATAGTGCGGTTATTATAAAAAAAATAATTGTTTTCTGGTTGATACTGCAATTCACGTATACAGACCAGGTATTTTTCTAGAGAGCATGTACGGTCTTATGACCCATGTGACTGTGTTATGCAATTAATGTAATACTAAATACTTAATAAATACTACTACTACTACTTCTTCGACACTTTCTTACTATTCTTCGACACTTTCTTACTACTCTTCGACACTTTCTTAATATTCTTCGACGCTTTCTTACTATTTTCCAACGCTTTCTTACTATTCTCCGACGCTTTTTTACTATTCATCGACACTTTCATGCTATTTTCTGACGCTTCCTTACTATACTCCGAAGCTTTCTTGCTATTCTCCGAAGCTTTCTTGCTATTCTCTGACGCTTTCTTGCCATTTCTCGACGCTTTCTTGCCATTTCTCGACGTTTTCTTGCCGTTTCTCGACACTTTCTTACTATTCTTCGACACTTTCATACTATTCTTCGACGCTTTCTTGCTATTCTCCGACGCTTTCTTGCTATTCTCTGACGCTTTCTTGCTATTCTCTGACGCTTTCTTGCCATTTCTCGACACTTTCTTACTATTCTTTGACGCTTTCTTACTATTTTCCGACGCTTTCTTGCCATTCCTCGACACTTTCTTACTATTCTCCGACGCTTTCTTACTATTCATCGACACTTTCTTACCATTCTTCGACGCTTTCTCACTATTTTTGATGCCTTGTTACTATTCTTCAACGTTTTCTTATTATTCTTGGAAGCTTTACGTTTCTGGTAACAATTAAATAGCCATTTATTGTTTTATCTGTTTATTTGCCTCGTGAGTGAAACAGAATTATACGACAGTCGCTCTACGTACGTGTGATAATAATACAACTTACTTAACGTTGAACGTAGTAAATCGGGTAGTGGAATTAAGTGTTTCGTGCCTTCTTACTGCTTGCTGTTATCTCCGTACTCTTGGAAGATAAGTCCTCAGCTGGCTGCGGTGATTCAGTTCTTCTTTTTTTATTATATATATTCTTTATTGTCGCTTCAACTATAAAATCATATCGCGACTACTTTAGAATTAAGAATATGATTACAATGAAAATAAAGTATTTTAAACGGTAATAGTACATACAACATTAAATTCTCTAGATAGGTGTACTATACATTCTTATAAAATTTTGTCGCTTTCATAAAGATTAAAGTTATTTGTTGCGCTGAATTTAGGGCGTCTGGTAGATTGTTGAGAATGCACTTCTTTCTCTGTGTTGCAGATAGTGACGGCAGGCTGTAACGAATGATAACTGTGTGGTTGCAACTGCAGAGGTCGCACATGGGGGAGGGGGAGGGTCACGGTTGAGGAGATGTTTGCACGTTATAGAAGTATGTCCAATACGTAGTCGAGTTAATACAACTTGGTCTTTGGGCTTGAAATAATAGGGTGGAAGTTTGGACTCGGAAATGTAGACATCTAGATGTGGCTATCCATGTTTGTCTCCATTAATTAATGCAAGTGTTTTTGATGAAGCTGATGAAGTCCGTGTGTGGGAGCTTGATGTTCTGAGGGGGATGTTTGGTAAATTCTTTGACTGCCCGATCAGCTGATTCATTTCCCAGAATCCTGACGTCCTCCTCAGCTGCTGTTGTATATGCAAAAGGGTTGCGATAAGTAAGAAATAATGTACTAGAAGACACAAATTAGGTATGTATGAAATTGTTTTTTATTGTTTGAACGAAAGAAAATTATTAGTTCGTTATGGTTTACAAGATTATACTATATTTACGCTGACGCATTTCCATTGTTTGGGAAGTTAATTGTGTACGTGATAAGCTAACAAATCATGGAAGCTATATTATGTTCAACTAATTACACATGATTTTCACTACAATCGCGAAATCAATTAATGTACTTGTTTTAATTAAGAATAGTTTTTGGCGCGGACTTGCTTAACTGAATGACACAGTTTCGCCACATAACGAAATACGCCAAGCGGCTAAAGAAACTTTTTTTCCTGCAACTCATATAGTCTGTATTTTTGGCACTCCGAAAATTGTTGAGAATTTTCTGATTCGCTCTTTGGAACCGCAAGTTGCAAATTTAAGAAAATTTGTAGGCACTTTGCACTCTCCGATTCGTTCTCTCCAAATCACGTGATTTTACACAATATAGGATTCCCCTGTCTCTGGTATATTTTGGGTTTCCTAGAGCGTTAGCTGAATAAGTCTTTCTTGAACTGAGCGTTAATTAAAGATCATTGCGTGCTCGCAAGGCTTCAACCTTCTCTCTGCATCTTTAAGCATTTTCAGCAAGATTCGTACGCAGCAGTGGAAATGCTATTAGTCTTGTTATATTGGTAGAGTATATCTAACACAATATTTAATAAAATATATACAACTTGTTTACAGACGGAACATAATTATAAACCTTGATATTAACACGATTAATACACTGCCGTTTGTGAAAATTGCAACACCAAGAAAGAATTTCCCGAATAACTCCAAACTTGGTGCAAGTGTAGAAGAGTGTGCAAACAATAAGTGATTAGGTTTGCAGAGAGTTGGGGTACACGTACGCCGAGCAGAGCCCTCTCGTGTCAGTCCGACAAGGTCAGTGGTGCCAGTGTAGTCAGTGCAGAGCTGTCAAACAAGGTGAAAACAATAAAGTGAGTGCCAGTATGCCTCAACGACGTTAAAGGGAGCCATATCGGCATGTGAGTGATTTTGAACCGGACAGAATTATCGGTCTCCGGAAAGCGGGTTTGTCATACCGTGACATTTCGGCTCGTACAGGGCATGCTGCTACGACAGTGATGCGTGTGTGGAAGCAGTGGATAGATGAAGGTCGTACGCAGCGAAGAGCGGGTACTGGACCACGGAACATGACCAGAGCACGGGAAGACCTTCATCTTGTCCGCATGGCATAACGGAACGTCCACCTTCATCCATAGTATTGGCTCGACGCTGGAGCACTGCAACAGGTGTGAATTTGCCTGCATCAACGGTTCGTTGCCGTCTGCGGCAGGTTGGACTGGTTGCATGAATGTCATTATGCCGGCATGCCATTACGTGTCCGGCGGTACCGTGGTGAGCGCAATCTGGAGGGCTACATTGTTGAGCGGTACAAACATTAGGTGTGACGGTTTGGGGTGCCATTGGTTATAACAACCGATCTCGCCTCCTACGAATTGAGGGCACTTTGAACAACAACCGGTACCTAAGGGTGGTTGTAGAGCTCAGGTACTCCCTCTGCTTAAGGCATCTCACAGGCCACATTTCAACTGGGCAATGCCGGCCACATATTGCGAGGACTGTACAAGCCTTCTTTGAAGAACGACGGGTACCATTGCTTTCCTGGCCTGCACGTTCGCCTGATATGTCGCCCATCGATCATGTTGGTCGGTTGGTGTCGGCACCTGGTGCGTCACGGTCCTCCAGTAACCAGGGTCACGAATTTATGGGCCCGAATACAAACTGCGTGAAGAGATATCCCTCAGGAACTTATTCAGAACCTTTTTGATTCAATGCCACGGCGTATAGCAGCTCTAATTGCAGCGCATGGAGGTCACACCAAATACTGAATATTAGGGCTCAAAGGTTATGTATAGATTTGAAAAGTTTATCATTTGTTACCTGCCATGATCTGTGGTATTAAATTCATTGAATTCATGCGCTTCCTTGTTGGTGTTGCAATTTTTACAACGGCAGTGTATAATAAAGACATGATTATTATAACGACGGCATACCTAGGAATGTCGGATAAACGCCGTTTCACCCAGATACTGGAGAAAACAAGAATTCAATCTACAGATTCATATTGCATGTGTGGACTGCAGTAAACCCTTTGATTCAGTGGAGCAGGTGGAGTTCTCGAAAGCACTGAAGAGGTCAGGTATGAATCTTAGATAAAATACACCTAAATACGGGCTACGCTAAGGTTAGAAAAGAGGAGGTGGAAGCAACCTCTAATATAGAGTAAGGTGTGAAACAAAGCGAGCCGATCTCGTCGAAACTGTTTACATGTCTCCTGGAGATGTACTTAAAATGGATTGGAGCAAAAGGAAGTTCGGTATAGGTATAAATAGCAAAAGACTTATAAACCTCTACTTCATCTTGTTTGTAAAACCAACAGAAGAATTGACATTTGTATTAATTCGCTATTTGTATTAATTTGCCCCACTTTTAAAAAATTAACTTTTGTAATTGTTAATATTTATTTAAATATATGTGTATGTTTGCCTCGGCTGCGTCAGTATTAATTTGCAGAAACTCGTATCTCTTAGCAGAGGGTGGTGCGGCTAAAGAATGAAGGCTTTCACAAATTATAATAGTATTTAACTTCGTTTTATTAATCTTTCACACGATTAAATAACACTTCACTGATATTCCTATGTAGAGCTGTGAGATTATTGTTACTTGTACTTTTTAACATGTAAACCTTATATTATTCACGCCGTAATGTCTTTTTTATATCTCACACTTAATACGTACCGAACGAACAAACTGCTCAGATATGCTATCTTTTAGCGTCTGGTTGGGAACGCTGTTTTGTATCATCTGGCTTCTACCGCTTAAATTTGTAAATTTCTCTATTTCAGGGATCTAATTGGCTAAGCCTTCTCCAATAGAACCGTTTTACTTAACTTAAGCTTTTTATAGTTGTTGATTGGCTATTTATAAACTATTTTAAATATTACATTAATGTTCCAAGAATTACTAGTAGCATTATTAAAGTTTCTAATTTATTATTGCCTCGAGGTTACCTCATTGTTACCTCATCGTTAGCAACTTTCGGCTTCTATTCTTACAGCTTCTACATTGTTAAATTACATAATGCATTATTATACATATACATAATAATATAAATATATTACAATGACTGTTACATACATTTATATATTATTTATACACTATTACTTTAAGGCGGCCTGTTATTATATTTTATATTATATAATTAGACTGATATCGTGTAAGTGTTAAAAAATACCGCCTCACATTTGAGTACTGTCTAAGATCAGCAGGTTTGGTTACTTCCATTTGTTGACTTCTTGTGACCACTTTAATTCATCCGCTGATTCTGATGGCTGTTTCTCCTCCTTGCTTACGTACAGAACAGTGAAACTTTTTGGCTACAACAATGTTACTGTACAGCAATTGAAAATTATATACGGAATCGTGATCATGAATATGCTGCACGGACAGCATTTGGTTATGGTTGTGCGCCTCAGGAACGTTTCCAAAAAAACGAGCTCGTTACACGTACCTTTACCAGCATGGGCGCATTCCACAGGCGAGTATAGGGTTAAGGATGCAGACGTTGTGTGCGAACTCCTGAGGCCCAGGTGGAAACAATCCTTCGGTGAGTATTCAAGCTACCGCTCACAAGTTGAACATTAGTCATTCCACGATCTGGAAAATTTTGAAAGAACAGCTACTGCATCCTTACAATTTTTAACAGAAGCCCATGCTACCAAGCCAAGTGACCATTCATTGCAATGGAGTCCAACCAGACTTTGCAGCAAGTGTGTTATTGACGGACGGAAGAAACACGCTTCACACGCGACCTTTTTTAAATTCTCATGTTTTGATGTCGACAACCCCATGCCAGGTTGTGCGATCACATTAAATAAGATTTAGTAAATACACGGATTGTGAATGACTTCCTCTTGGAGCCGTACCTGTGGCCTCAACATCAATACTCGCCTAGTGTTTTTTCAAGAAATTGCAACCCGAGTTACTGTACCTGCATTCTCTTAAAATTGAGGCAGTATTTTAATACCTCAATAATTTCAATTGCATTTTATATAAAAGTAAATTCAATAACAGCCCGCCTTGAAACAATATGTATGTAATAATTATTTGAATTGTTTGTAACAGTCATTGAAAATGCTTATTTTTATTGTAAACATGTTTTATTAATGTTATGTGAATACATTATATACTTTAATAATGCAAGAGCTATGAGAATAATAAGTTTTGAGTTGCTAAAAATGAGGTAATAATGAGGTAACCTTGTAGCAATGATGAGTTTAAGAGTTTGAAAAGTTACCAGTCATGATTATATCAAAGATAAGGTAAATTCAGTAACAGTTTAAAATTAGCCAATCAATAGCAAGAAAAAAGTTTAAGTAAAATGTAGATATACTATTGGACTAGAATTAGCCAATCAGAGACTTAAAATACCGAAGCTTACTTGTTTTAACCGTTGAGAGTTGCTCAGTTGCTGGCAAGACTTGGTAGTGAACAGATGTAAGATGTGTGAATCATAAAATATGTATACGCGCTAAGTGAAAGTATTGAAGATTCTCCCAGTTCTTAAAAATGTAGTGCTTTATAAAAAATCTGATGTGCTACACTCACATGACTTTCTCTACTCTTGTACAAACTATTTATACAAACGCTTATTCTTCATATGCTTCATGTTAATCGAGATAAACATTTGTAGACTGTATCTTATTGCTAATTTTCTAGTAGATGTAAGAGGAATATATATTTACAAGGGCAATATACAAATACAGTAGCCTTTAAGCACATACATATCTCTTAATAGCTGGTTGCTAGGTGCAGCACCATTCGCTTTGCCACAGATTAATATTCTTTGCATATCGAAGACAAAAAAATCTGATGTGTTACACTCACATGACTTTCTCTACTCTTGTACAAACTATTTTTACAAACGCTTATTCTCCATATGCTTCATGTTAATCGAGATATCAAGATGTCAATCTTATTGGTAATTTTCATGTAGACGCAAGGGGAATATGCTAGGTTTAAAGCGATAGTCAAATATTTTAACGCCGGTTGCTATGTGGCACATTCCATTCTCTTTACATGTCCAGGACATAAAAATCTGATATGTTACACTCACATGACTTTCTCTACTCTTGTACAATCTATTTTTACAAACGCCTATTCTCCATATGCTTCATGTTAATCGAGATATCGAGATGTCAATCTTATTGGTAATTTTCTTGTAGATGCAAGGGGAATATGGTAGGTTATAAGCGATAGTCAAATATTTTAACGCTGGTTGCTATGTGGCGCATTTCATTCTCTTTGCATGTCGAGGACATAAAAAAAATCTGCTGTGTTACACTCACATGACTTTCTCTACTCTTGTACAATCTAATTTTACAAACGCCTTTTCTCCATATATTTCATGTTAATCGAGATATCGAGATGTCAATCTTATTGGTAATTTTCTTGTAGATGCAAGGGAAATATGGTAGCTTTTAAGCGATAGTCAAATATTTTAACGCTGGTTGCTATGTGGCGCATTCCATTCTCTTTGCATGTCCAGGACATAAAAAAAATTAATAACGAATTTGAGAAAAAGTATAAGTATTGGAAAATTTAAGGAAATAACAAGCAATATCTCGAAAACCGTTCACTCAACAAAAGAAATCTATATGACATAAGTTGTGTATTTTAACGCGATCTACATTTTTTGTGTAGTAAAATTTTGTCTATCTCTTATGGTTTACCAGTTATGCAAAAGTCGTTCACAATGAAGAATACTTTTGGAGACATTCCCAGAAAATTCGAGATATACATTTCATATCTCATGACATTATCCTAAACATATGATATTTTCATCAAAATCGTTAGTGCCATTTTTGAGAAAATATAAATTTTCGAAAAATGTTCCATGTAAAGGGTAGTCTGGAGTGGGGGATTTTCTTGAAAACCTTCGTGTCGCATCCCTGGAAGATACTGAACCTAAATACCAAGTTTGGTGCTTATCCGATTGTTCGTTTATGAGTTATGCTGTTCACAGACACACACACACAGACACACAGACACACACACACACACACACAGACACACACACGGACATGTTTCCAAAAATGCTTTTTTTGGATTCAGGAGGTCTCAAAACATGTATTTCCGTTGAAATCTCGGTATCGAATTTTTGGGTGGAATGCAATACTTCCCCTACTTACTATACGTAGTAGAGAAAGTAAAAATGAATAACGAATTTGAGAAAAAGTATAAGTATTGAAATATTTAAGGAAATAACAAGCAATATCTCGAAAACGGTTCACTCAACAAAAGAAATGTATATGACATAAGTTGTGTATTTTAACGCGATCTACATTTTTTGTGTAGTAAAATTCTGTCTATCTCTTACGGTTTACCAGTTATGCAAAAGTCGTTCACAATGAAGAATACTTTTGGAGACATTCCTAGAAAATTCGAGATATACATTTCATTTCTCATGACATTATCTTAAACGTATAATATTTTCATCAAAATCGTTAGAGCCATTTTTGAGAAAATTAAAATTTTCGAAAAATGTGCCATGTAAAGGGTATTCTGGCGTGGGGGGATTTTCTTGAAAACCTTCGTGTCGCATCTCTGGAAGATACTGAACCTAAATACCAAGTTTGGTGTTTATCCGACTGTTCGTTTTTGAGTTATGCTGTTCACAGACACACACACACAGACACACACACACACACACACACACACAGACACACACACGGACAAGTTTCCAAAAATGCTTTTTTTGGATTCAGTGGGTCTCAAAACATGTATTTCCGGTGAAATCTCGGTATCGAATTTTTGGGTGGAATGCAATACTTCCCCTACTTACAATACGTAGTAGAGAAAGTAAAAATGAATAACGAATTTGATAAAAAGTATAGGTATTGGAAAATTTAAGGGAATAACAAGCAATATCTCGAAAACGGTTCACTCAACAAAAGAAATGTATATGACATAAATTGTGTATTTTAACGCGATCTACATTTTTTGTGTAGTAAAATTTTGTCTATCTCTTATGGTTTACCAGTTATGCAAAAGTCGTTCACAATGAAGAATACTTTTGGTGACATTCCCAGAAAATTCGAGATATACATTTCATTTCTCATGACAATATCTTAAACATATAATATTTTAATCAAAATCGTTAGAGCCATTTTTGAGAAAATTAAAATTTTCGAAAAATGTTCCATGTAAAGGGTAGTCTGGGGTGGGGGGATTTTCTTGAAAAGCTTCGTGTCGCATCTCTAGAGTATACTGAACCTAAATACCAAGTTTGGTGTTTATCCGACTGTTCGTTTCTGAGTTATGCTGTTCACAGACACACAGACACACAGACAGACACACACAAGGACATGTTTCCAAAAATGCTTTTTTTGGATTCAGTGAGTCTCAAAACATGTATTTCCGGTGAAATCTCGGTATCGAATTTTTGGGTGGAATGCAATACTTCCCCTACTTACTATACGTAGTAGAGAAAGTAAAAATCTGATGTGTTACACTCACATGACTTTCTCTACTCTTGTACAATCTATTTTTACAAACGCCTATTCTCCATATGCTTCATATTAATCGAGATATCGAGATGTCAATCTTATTTGTAATTTTCTTGTAGATGCAAGGGGAATATGGTAGCTTTTAAGCGATAGTCAAATATTTTAAGCGCTGGTTGCTATGCGGCGCATTCCATTCTCTTTGCAAGTTCAGGACATAAAAAAATGAATAACGAATTTGAGAAAAAGTATAAGTATTGGAAAATTTAAGGGAATAACAAGCAATATCTCGAAAACGGTTCACTCAACAAAAGAAATGTATATGACATAAGTTGTGTATTTTAACGAGATCTACATTTTTTGAGTAGTAAAATTTTGTCTATCTCTTATGGTTTACCAGTTATGCAAAAGTCGTTCACAATGAAGAATACTTTTGGAGACATTCCCAGAAAATTCGAGATATACATTTCATTTCTCATGACATTATCTTAAACATATGATATTTTAATCAAAATCGTTAGAGCCATTTTTGAGAAAATTAAAATTTTCGAAAAATGTTCCATGTAAAGGGTAGTCTGGGGTGGAGGGATTTTCTTGAAAACCTTCGTGTCGCATCTCTGGAAGACACTGAACCTAAATACCAAGTTTGGTGTTTATCCGACTGTTCGTTTTTGAGTTATGCTGTTCACAGACACACACACAGACACACACACAGACACACAGACACACACACAGACACACACACGGACATGTTTCCAAAAATGCTTTTTTTGAATTCAGGAGGTCTCAAAACATATATTTCCGGTGAAATCTCGGTATCGAATTTTTGGGTGGAATGCAATACTTCCCCTACTTACTATACGTAGTAGAGAAAGTAAAAATGAATAACGAATTCCCATTTGAGAAAAGTATTGAAAAATTTAAGGGAATAACAAGTAATATCTCGAAAATGGTTCACTCAACAAAAAAATGTATATGATATAAGTTGTGTATTTTAACGCGATCTACATTTTTTGTGTAGTAAAATTTTGTGTATCTCTTATGGTTTACCAGTTATGTAAAAGTCGTTCACAATAAAGAATACTTTTGGAGACATTCCCAGGAAATTCAAGATATACATTTTATTTGTCATAAAAATATCTTAAACATATGATATTTTAATCAAAATCGTTAGAGCCATTTTTGAGAAAATTAATATTTTCGAAAAATCTTCCATGTAAAGGGTACTCTGGGATGGGGGGATTTTCTTGAAAACCTTCATGTCGCATCCTTGAAAGATACTGAACCCAAATACCAAGTTTGGTGTTTATCCGACTGTTCCTTTCTGAGTTATGCTGTTCACAGACACACAGACACACACACAGACAGACACACAGACACACACACGGACATGTTTCCAAAAATGCTTTTTTTTACTTTCTCTACTACGTATAGTAAGTAGGGGAAGTATTGCATTCGACCCAAAAATTCGATACCGAGATTTCACCGGAAATACATGTTTTGAGACTCCCTGAATCCAAAAAAAGCATTTTTGGAAACATGTCCGTGTGTGTGTCTGTGTGTGTGTCTGTGAGTGTGTCTGTGTGTGTGTCTGTGTGTGTGTGTGTCTGTGAACAGCATAGCTCAGAAACGAACAGTCGGATAAACACCAAACTTTGTATTTAGGTTCAGTATCGTCCAGAGATGCGACACGAAGGTTTTCAAGAAAATCCCCCCACCCCAGACTACCCTTTACATGGAACATTTTTCGAAAATTTTAATTTTCTCAAAAATGGCTCTAACGATTTTGATTAAAATATCATATGTTTAAGGTATTTTCATGACAAATGAAATGTATATCTCGAATTTTCTGGGAATGTCTCCAAAAGTGTTCTTCATTCTGAACGACTTTTGCATAACTGGTAAACCATAAGAGATAGACAAAATTTTACTGCACAAAAAATGTAGATCGCGTTACAATACACAATTTATGTCATATACATTTTTGTTGTTGAGTGAACCGTTTTCGAGATATTGCTTGTTATTCCCTTAAATTTTCCAATACTTATACTTTTTCTCAAATTCGTTACTCATTTTTTTATGTCCTGGACATGCAAAGAGAATGGAATGCGCCACATAGCAACCAGCGTTAAAATATTTGACTATCGCTTAAAAGCTAGCATATTCCCCTTGCATCTACAAGAAAATTACCAATAAGATTGACATCTCGATATCTCGATTAACATGAAGCATATGGAGAATAGGCGTTTGTAAAAATAGATTGTACAAGAGTAGAGAAAGTCATGTGAGTGTAACACATCAGATTTTTTGGATTCAGGGGGTCTCAAAACATATATTTCCGGTGAAATCTAGGTATCGAATTTTGGGGTGGAATACAATACTTCCCCTACTTACTATACGTAGTAGAGAAAGTAAAAATGTGCAAGAACTAATAAAAGAAGTGAATTTAAAAACTTAAATTCTGTGATGTCTACAATCATTGTCATACCGCGCTCTCCCTAAGACACGTGAGTCTAAAGTAAGACTGGCGCAGCCGAGGCAAATTCAAACATAAGTAATATATAGAAGCAGTGTTTATAACAAAGTTAAGTAATATAGTGTAAAACTTGGATTGTAATAACAAAAACACATCTTGAAATCAGCTTCTCATACGTAGCAGCATATTGCGTAATAACAGTAACTATTACGTAATCAACAAATTCAAACCGACGCCCAAAGCGTGTTCCAGGAACACCTTAAATGCAACTAAATAAATAAATAAATATTACGTAAGCATACAATTATGTAAGCATACATCTTCTTCAAGTTAAATAAAAATTACGTAATTCAAAATATTTCTTCAAGTTTACGTAAACATTACGTCTTCAAGTTGGCTTCCCAACTGTGGGGCAGATAAAATAATTTACGTAATTTATTACGTAACAAACAAATCATCTACTTCAGGTTGGCGCCCAACGTGGGGCTAACAACAACAGTAAAACTTCAACGGTTGAAGAACATTCCTACTTCAATATTAGGCAAGAAATATGTTTCAACATGACAAAATACCAGCTCATTTTGGGAACGAAGTACGTGCCTATATGACAGTTATATTCGGTTCTCGCTGGATAGTTCGGGAAGGGCCCTTTTCCTGCCCGACGCGCTCACCTAACTTGACCTCACTTGCTTTCATTTTATGAAGCTACACGTAGTTTATGAAACTCCTGTTGACTCGTAAAATCTTGCAGCACGCATAGTCAGCACAGTTGCTGAAATCACGGAAATTTCTGCCAATTTTGAAAGGGTACGTCAAAGTATAACACTAAGAAGTCAATGGACGTGTTTCATACTTGTAGTTACGAGTAACATTTCTTTCTGTAAGATTTGTGAGTTTTGTTCTGCATCCTTGTGTCAATAAACAGAATTTCTGCGTATTCAACTTGCGTACACCTAATTGCTTCAATTTCTTCCTGTAAGATCTACCAATTTAATAACATAAACCTCTGCAGTGAAACGAAGTGTCGCAGCCCATGGGTGCAACTATCATCCGAAAGTTTGTCAGCCTAATTTAAAAACGCCTTCTTTAATTGTTAAAGCCACACTTCTGATTGGTTTATATAGCCAAGGATAGAATTTAGTTCACATAAAAGCATAGCACACATAATAAAGTGTATGTACATTAATTTTGTAGATTATAGAGTTCAAACATTCCTGATAAAACGCTCTTTGGAACTGCAAAAAGCTCAAACAAATTCGTGCATTTTCTTGAGACTAATCTGCTGACACCTGCAACTTGCATGCTTTCATTTTAATGTATGTTTGCTGTAAAATTCATTATAATATCTTTACAGATATATGAAAACGAAATTAAAGCCCACCAATGATTATAATCTAAGGGGTGATTGAAAATAACACCGACAGAACCTACAGAAACGTAAAATGCCATCCTTTTCCAACAAGCCACGGTGAAGGGTACGTCATTCCAGAGTTTGTCATTGCCCCTCGCTTATTTTATTGAATGACGCCGAATATCTATGCGCGAACTGTGGAGCCAGAAACAAAGTTTTTATTCCCTCACCCCTTTTTCCAGCTCTGCACCCGAGCCTTAATCACGCTGTGCAGAACGGAAAACTGATATTTTCTTCACAGAAGAACTATGTCTACAAAATGTGGCTTAATCACTCTGGGACGTTAAAGTTTGTTCAAATTGCTTCTGGCACCGTAACAGTTATGCAACCCATAATCCAATATGCAAACCCAGAGTAATAACTGCATCTGCTGGCTTTCCTGCGCATGAATGAGATCACTCGGCAATCCATAGCATACGACCTGGTTAGTTACCATAGCCACCACAGGTCTCAACCCTCTCCACTAATTTATTTGGGCTACTGACAAGACTGTCGTACGAGGCTTGTGTTTATTTCACATAAGGAACGTATTGTATGGAAACGTAGAGCTATGAAGTACAAAACCACGGATCTCTTGACTATTGAGAAAGGAGTATTTTATTAGCCCCACGATGGACGGAGTTGTATCGTATTTCGACTGTTGGTGAGCCGAACTTGTAGTAGTTGAAACCCCAAGTATAGTAAACAGTTTCCGGTAGTCTTCGCCCCAAATGTACTTTCAGGTGGCCTTTGCCCCAAGTTTAAAAACATTTTACCTTTTAATTTGACTGTTTCTTTAAACATTATATATTTATGTTTGCCTCGGCTGCGTCAGCATTTATTTTAGAGACACGTTTCTCTTAGCAGGGTTGTGGTGTGACAAGAATGTAGGCTTACACAGATTATAATTTTACTTCACTCCTTCTATTAACGCTTAATACGATTTAAATAACACTTCACTGATATATATATATATATATATATATATATATATGCATAGAGAGAGAGAGAGAGAGCTGTGAGATGTTTTTATGAATTACTTGCACTTTTTAACACGTAAACTATTTTTGTTTCACACGAATAGGTATTGAATTTCTTGAGGACACTTTTTGTGTCTGGTTAGGAACACTGTTTGCAGGCAACTGAACTGATTTCAACCGCCTAAACTTGTACATTTCTGTATTTCAAGTCTCTGATTGGCTATTCCTAATCCAATAGAATACCTTAATTTAAATAAAGCTTTTTCTGTTTGTTAATTGGCTATTTTTAAACTGTCTCAAAATTTACATTATTATTGCTCCAATAATGACTAGTAGCATTCAGACTTTCAAATTCATTATTGCTTCAAGGTTACCTTATTGTTAGCGACCTTTAACCTTTATTCTCACAGCTCCTACATTATTAAATTACGTAATACATTCACATAACATTATTACATCTATACAATAATATTAGCATATGCAATGACTGTTACATACATTTTATATCTTGTTACATACACATACTGCTTTAAGGCGGGCTGTTATTGAATTTATATATTATATAATTAGACTGAAATTATTTAAGTGTTAAAAATACTGCCTCATCCATAGCACACGACCTGGTTAGTTACCATAGCCACCGCAGATCTAACCCTCTCCATTAACTTCTTCGGGCTACTGACAAGACTGTGTTGTACGAGGCTTGTGTTTACTTCAGATAACGAACTTCTTGCATGGAAACGTAGAGCTATGAAGTACAAAACCACGGATCTCTTGACTGTGTGCTTAATTATGAGAAGGTTGTAGCCTTTACGTTATTAGCACCACGTTTAAGTGCCAATTTGAAGTAGGTGTTGTATTGTATTGTAGTTCCACTGTTGGGGAACCGAACTTGAAGTAGTTGTAACCACGTACGGTATAAAGGTTCCGGTGGCCTTCGCCCCAACGTTTAGCAATCAACTTTGTATTTTAATGTTTCTTTAAATACTACTTATATTTATGTTTGCCTCGGCTGCGTCAGTATTAATTTGTAGAAACATGTATCTCTTAGCAGAGAGTGATGCGACTAAAGAATGTAGGCTTACACAAATTATAACTTAACACGTAAACTTTATAATATTCTCGCCGTAATGAATTTTATGTCTCACACTGAATACGTACCGAGCGAATGAACTGCTCAGGTACGTTGCCTTCTAGCTACTGGCGTTTGCCGCTTAAATTTGTAAATTTTTCTATTTCAGGTCTCTGATTGTCTAATTTTACTCCAATAGAATAATTTCATTTAAGTTTCAGCTTTTTTAGTATTTGATTGGCTATTTATAAACTGTTTTAAATATTACATTATTGTTTCGAAGAATTACTGGTAGCATTATTAAACTTTCAAATTCATTATTGCCTCAAGGTTACCTCATTGTCACCTCATTGTTAGCAACTTTCGGCCTCTATTATCACAGCTCCTGTACTGTTAAATTACCCAATACATTCACATAACATTATTATACGTGTACATAGTAATATAAACATAATAAAATGATGTTACATACATTTTATATATTATACACATATTGCTTTAAGGCGGGCTGTTATTATACTATATAATTAGACTTAAATCATTTAAGTGTTAAAAATACTGCCTCAGTTGCTTCAACGCCAACACAGGCTGTGTAATGAAGTCCAAGGTTGACAATTCGAACCCCTTATACTTTAATGAATTATATGATGCTCCATTTTGGTTGAGGGAGATTTCTTGATAACATATGAAATGCACCGCCAAGCTAAACAATTTCTCCTCATTTAGGTTTAACTGCCAAAGCCTTACAAACCAATGGCTTGGTCCAGACACCTCTGAAGTAGTAAGCGATACGAGCAGTTAGATCTTTGCAGTGGGTGCATGATCCGCCCAAAGATGATGATGATAATGCTGGAAATGATGTAAACGAAATGAAACAAATGATTAATAGTTCCAATGAGAATAATAAAACCTAGTATTCCCTGGAGAACGAGGAAAAAACTACGAAAATAATTCCTGATAAGGGTATGAAACATAAGGTTAAGAAACTTAAGGTTTAACGAATGCAAACCAACTTCCTTAAACTCATTTAATAAACACATCTTTGTGCAGGATTTTAGGAAACTATAAAATAATCCCTTTAGAATTGGAAATCAACTTTATCTACAGCGCCAATACAAGGAGTTAACATAGGCAGAAAGGAAGTTATTTTGCCTGACTGCATTTTGTCGTATTCAATATAAGTAATAATTTTTAAAAAACTAATATTTAGTGTTATACTTTGTGGTTAAATTTTTTCCTTCGTAAAGCAAAAGTTTTAATTAATTCAAAAATAAAATCTCTGGAACTGCTTCCGTAGTTTAGTGATTAGTATACTAACTCTAAATCCGGGGGTACCGGGTTCGATTCCTCGGCTGGGGTGTGGGAATTTTTCTTCAGTCAGGATTATTTCCTATCCTCCATTAAAGTCTGGAAATATAAATGGGAGTATGAATTTGTGTCTGTGTGCGAATTTAATGCAATAACCAAAAGTTAACACTATTGTAAAGCGAGTGAATAGCATTCCGATGAGCAATTATTTCTACGATGAGGTAAAAAGTTGCCGATATGATCATAGATGTTAAAGGCGTCGTATAAATGGAGAAAAACAAATATCTCCTCCATCTAAAGACAGCACTCTGAACAAATCATTGCCATATTTGCATACATTGAGCAGATATAAAGACTATCATAAATGCAGCTTAAAGAGTAATTCCAATAGATGTATAAATGCGTTTTATCGAGAGCGTTAGAAGCAACGATATATAGGGTGGACCATTTAAGTTGAAACTGTAAAATATACCCAAAACTAAACGTTGTAGAAAGAAGGTCTTTAATAAAAGCTGCTTGATATTATGGGGGGAAGTAAATGCCATTAGCCGTGTTTTACTTGGAGGACGTTGCGATGGCCATTTTAGGGTCAAATTGACCCCAATTGTAGATTTCCATTTAAAAAAATCTGATGTGTTACACTCACATGACTTTCTCTACTGTTGTACAATCTATTTTTACAAACGCCTATTCTCCATATGCTTTATGTTAATCGAGATATCGAGATGTCAATCTTATTGCTAATTTTCTTGTAGATGCAAGGGGAATATGGTAGCTTTTAAGCGATGGTCAAATATTTTAACGCTGGTTGCTATGTGGCGCATTCCATTCTCTTTGCATGTCCAGGACATAAAAAAATGAATAACGAATTTGAGAAAAAGTATAAGTATTGGAAAATTTAAGGGAATCAAAAGCAATATCTCGAAAACGGTTAACTCAACAAAAGAAATGTATATGACATAAGTTGTGTATTTTAACGCGATCTACATTTTTTGTGTAGTAAAATTTTGTCTATCTCTTATGGTTTACCAGTTATGCAAAAGTCGTTCACAATGAAGAATACTTTTGGAGACATTCCCAGAAAATTCGAGATATACATTTCATTTCTCATGACATTATCTTAAACATATGATATTTTAATCAAAATCGTTAAGCCATTTTTGAGAAAATTAAAATTTTCGAAAAATGTTCCATGTAAAGCGTAGTCTGGGGTGGAGGAATTTTCTTGAAAACCTTCGTGTCGCATCTCTGGAAGATACTGAACCTAAATACCAAGTTTGGTGTTTATCCAACTGTTCGTTTTTGAGTTATGCTGTTCACAGACACACACACACACACGCAGACACACACATGGACATGTTTCTAAAAATGCTTTTTTTGGATTCAGGAGGTCTCAAAACATGTATTTCCGTTGAAATCTCGGTATCGAATTTTTGGGTAGAATGCAATACTTCCCCTACTTACTATACGTAGTAGAGAAAGTAAAAATTAAATTGAACCTAAAACTTCATAATGTCCCACAAACAAAGGCCGACTAATGACTTCTACTTTCCCCCATAATATCAAGCAAATTTTATTCAACACATTTCTTTCTACAACGCTTAGTTTTGGAGATATTGTAGAGTTTTATCTTAAATGGTCCACCCTAAACACGCATTAGAGGAAATAAATATTTCAATCAAGTTTCAATTGAATGCTTGAACGTTTAAATAGAGTGATCACTGTAAGAATCTCACCACTCCATGCCGTAAAAAAAAATCTTTGTGAGAAACTCAGTGCCTTATTTCATACCTACTCATAAACGTATGGAAACTGTTTGCCGTAATACACTTTATTTACAGTTTGTTTTCCAATGCATTTTCACTTTCTCTACTACGTATAGTAAGTAGGGGAAGTGTTGCATTACACCCAAAAATTCGATATCATATTTTACAGGAATTACATGTTTTGAGGTACACTGAATGCAGATAAAGCATCTTTGGAAACATGTCCCTGTGTGTGTGTGTGTGTGTGTGTGTGTGTGTGTGTGTGTGTGTGTGTGTGTGTGAACAGCATAACTCAGAAACGAACAGTCGGATAAACACCGAACTTGGTATTTAGGTTCAGTATCTTTCAGAGATGCAACACGAAGGTTTTCAAGAAAACACCCCCACCCCAGATTACCCTTTACATGGAACATTTTTCGAAAATTTTAATTTTCTCAAAAATAGCTCTAACGATTTTGAATTAAATACCATCAGTTTAAGACATTATTATATCATTACATCATATAATGAATTGTATATCTGGAATTTCCTGGAAATGTTTCCAAAAGTATTCTTCATTGTGAACGACTTTTGCATAACTGGTAAACCAGAAGAGATAGACAAAATTTTGCTACACAAAAATATATATTGTGTTAAAATAAACAATTTATTAATTTAATTTTTTTTGTTGATTGAACCATTTTCGAGATATTGCTTGTTATTCCCTTAAATTTACCAATACTTATACTTTTTCTCAAAGGGGAATTCGTTATTGATTTTTTTTTGTCCTGGTAATGGAAAGAGAATGGAATATTTCACATAGCAACCAGCTCTTAAAATATTTGAGTATAGCTTAAAGTCTACCATATTCCCCTTGCGTCTACAAGAAAATTAGCAATAAGATTAACATCTCGATATCTCGATTAACATGAAGCATATGGAGAATAAGCGTTTGTAAAAATAGTTTGCACAAGAGTAGAGAAAGTCATGTGAGTGTAACACATCAGATATTTTTATCTCCTTTAGGAATAGGTTGTACGTTATCATCAGTTTGGTCACTCTAAAGTTGAACTTCATTAAATGAAATAGACATAAGAGGGACAATCATATCAGTGAGTAGTAAACTTCAATATCCTCCAGTTAGGTCGGACAGTTAAACAAATTCCGCGAAACGTGCCAGACTTAAGGGAATCCCATGCTCTTTCGTATATAGGTACCGTACATGTCCTTCAATCTGGAGGGCTCTAGTTCGAACCTCCGTTGGGTTGATATACCGGGATAAGACTTTTGCCGGGTTTTCCCTTGCCACCATAAGATGAATTTCGCGTTACGCTCAGAAGGAACTTTGGTCTCGTAGTACCAAGCCATTCATTTCATTTACAGTCTCTGTAGGCCTGAGTTGTTGAAAGCGATGTTAGGAAAATGCACACACACATAGTTTCTAGTCGGGCAAGATATGAGTGTGTGGTGTGAAGAGGATCTAAACAGTTACGGAACAAGCGGGCGGGCATTGGAAGGGCACCCAGGTAAAGAAAACACCAGGAGATCCGATTTGATTTTACTAGCGAGGCTGTGATCTGCATATGTAGTACGGTTTTAATGGTGCTTCTATACATTCCCCCATCGCCTTGTCTTCACTCTCCTCTGATCCCAAACCTTGATGACGTACGCATTGTCAACAAAAACACTGGCGCCTAATTCAAGCGCACGCATATCGTGACCGATTAGTATTTATCTGTGGTCCATCCATCCATCCATCCATCCAGGTTTGCTCACTTGATTTCGCACGTTCAATACAGTATGAGCAAGCTCAATGGTGTCCAGGGGCAGGTGAGCTTGAAGTGGAACCTGCACTCACCTCACTGGAACCCCAGCGCATGATGTAGAGTATTTTTAGCCCTAGTGTTTTCCACCTCTAAATAGTACTGAATGCTCCAGGGATACATCAGCACAACTGGGATTCAAAGCGATGACGGGTTACTACTCATGGGGACATTTTGAACATTTCTTATGAGTGTTTCACCTAGTACACTACCTGACCTTTCATAAGTATAGCTGCATTATGCTTTTAAGTGTTTTCCATGATTAATTTAAACAGAGGAAATATTTTCACTTTCTGAGCTTGAGGAACGTTTCCCATCATTTTTATGTAGTTGTTACATGCTGTATAGGTTTATTGGCCCTTATCAATTTTACGGAATCATTTTTACCAGAGAGAGAGAATCTTATTCGTGCTCTCTTTTTAATTTACAGGTAATGACATTTATAGCATTGTAAAATTGATAGCTCCCTTGTTAATTGTTTATGTCAATATTTTAAATATATTTTTGGAAACGTGTCTGTGTGCGTATCTATCTGTGAACAGCATAACTCAGAAGCGAACAGTCGGATAAACACCAAACTTGGTATTTAGATTCAGTATCTTCCAGAGATGCGACACGAAGGTTTTCAAAAACATCCCCCCACCCCAGATTACCCTTTCCATGGAACATTTTTCGAACACTTTAATTTTCTCAAAAATGGCTCCAACGAGTTTGATTAAAATATCATATATTTAAGACACTTTCATTATAAATAAAATGTATATCTCGAATTTTCTGGGAATGTCTCCAAAAGTATTCTTCATTGTGAACGACTTTTGCATAACTGGTAAACCATAAGAGATAGACAACATTTTGCTACAGAAAAAAATGTAGATCGCGTTAAAATATGCAATTTATGTCGTACACATTTTTTTGTTGGGTGAACCATTTTTGAGATATTGCTTTTTATTCCATTAAACTGTCCAATACTTATACTTTTTCCCCAATGGGACTTCGTTATTTATTTAATTTTTTATTTGTCCTAGTAATGCAAATAGATTTCACTATCACTTAAAGCCTACCAATTCCCCTTGCATCTACGAGAAAATTAGCAATAAGATTAACATCTCGATTAACATGAAGCATATGGAGAAAAAGTTTTTGTAAAAATAGTTTGTACAAGAGTAGAGAAAGTCATGCGAGTGTAACACATCAGATTTTTTTGTTTTATGCTCTGAAAAGATATATTTCTTATATTTTGGATGTTACGGCAACCTTCTGTGATTGGGATTGGTTTCTAAGAAATACTGTTTAGTGAGTTTTGGGAACGAATTCGTACGTATTTGTAACATTCTTTGTAGTTCAGAATTTTAACTTACTCGCTTAGCAAGAGGACAAGCCTGTGTCTGATTGTGACTTACAAGTTTCCTTGGCATCAAACAGAATTCAGGTTGGCGCAAAGACAAAGCAACGAAGAAGCTGCTCTTATTTTATCTTCCTTCAAAGGGACTAATTAGCAAAATTGAACGTCCATTGTTTTGAGAGGATACAAAACCACACTGAGGCTTTCTTTGCACAGTGCCGAACACTGATTGCGGCGTAGTTTGCGAATAAACAGCTGACGGTGCTGCTAGCGGTCGTTTTGTAAGCAACAAGAATTAGTTCCGATTGCAACCGCACGAGTTTTCGGTATTGTACAGTGCAATTGCCGGAAATGGCGCTACGATCTGTGATCCCAGCAACAAAACATCCGCGTATGAATAGACGCGGCTAACCGAGCTGCCTAATTGTGCGAATTATTGTCGTACTTCTGTGCGCGGAAATGAGCGATCGGATCGCGTCGATAATCAAATGGTTACTGCCTGGTATTAAACACGAATGTGGATCCAAAACCACAAGCCTGTGTTATTTTATAGCTAATAATTAAAATGGGGAAACACATCAATGGCAGTGGTCGCTCTGCAAGTACAAAATACAATGCCAAGTTCACCACAAAAAATCTGGTGTGTTACACTCACATGACTTTCTCTACTCTTGTACAAACTGTTTTTACAAACGCTTATTCTCCATATGCTTCATGTTAATCGAGATATCGAGATGTTAATCTTATTGCAAATTGTTTGTAGATGTAAGGGTAATTGGTAGGCTTTAAGCGATATTCAAATATTTTAAGAGCTGGTTACTATGTCGAGTATTCCGTTCTCTTTGAATTACCAGTACAAAAAAATGAATAACGAGTTCCCATTTAAGATAAAGTATAAGTATTGGAAAAAATAAGGGAATAACAAGCAATATCTCGAAAATGGTTCACTCAACAACAAAAAATGTATGACATAAATTATGTATTTTAAAGCGATCTACATTTTTTGTGTAGTAAAATTTTGTCTATCTCTTAAGGTTTACCAGTTATGCAAAAGTCGTTCACAATGAAGAATACTTTTGGAGACATTGCCAGAAAATTCAAGATATACATTTTATTTGTCATGAAAGTATCTTAAATATATGATATTTTAATCAAAATTGTTAGAGCCAGTTTTGATAAAATTAAAATTTTCAAATGTTCAATGAAAAGGGTAGTCTGGGGTGGGGGGATTTTCTTGGAAACCTTCGTGTCGCATCTCTGGAAGATACTGAACCTAAATACCAAGTTTGGTGTTTATCCGACATGTTTCCAAAAATGCTTTTTTTTAACTCAGGGGTGTCAAAATATATTTCCGGTGAAATCTTGATATCTAATTTTTGGGTGCAATACAGTACTTCCCCTACTTACCATGCGTAGTAGAGAAAGTAAAATGTGTTATCCACCACTCTGAGTGATTGTATTCCAGTGATGATAATTATGATTATTACCAGATAAAGGACTTTCCAGCTATTCTTCAAGCTCATAATGTTCTTTGGCCATTGCTCAATATTTTTGGTGCTTTAAGACCCTTATGCACCATGATAGTTTACGGAAAATTATTTTGGATTACGTTAAAGTTTTCGTTATATCGATGTTTGTTTTCTACTGAGGAAAGGGGAATATGTTCTGTTCCAGATGTTTAAGCAATGAGCGATAAGAGAAAAGGTAGCTAGAGAGGATCTTCTTTTCAGTTCTCTTGTCTAATTGGCCACCAGACCATAAAAGTGTTGTTTACTTTAACATTGAGTTCCAATTTAAAAGCACGCAGCTCAATAGCAAAATGTTAATATTAAATTTTAGCAGTGTTCTTTATTACTCAAACCGCTGGTTTATTTAATTTTTGATGTTTAATTAAAGTGGACGTTTCATTAAACCTTACAAATACTATGTTTTCATTTTTACTTTCTCTTCTATGTATATGGGGAAGTTTTGCATTCCGCCCAAAAATTCTATACCGAGAATTCACCGGAAATATATGTTTTGAGAGCCCCTGAATCCAAAAAAAGCATTTTGAAAACATGTCCGTGTGTGTGTGTGTCTGTGAACAGCATAACTCAGAAACGAACAGTCGGATAAACACCAAACTTGGTATTTAGGTTCAGTATGTCCCAAGGATGCGACACGAAGGTTTTCAAGAAAATCCCCCCACCCCAGATTACCCTTTACATGGAAGATTTTTCGAAAATTTTAATTTTCTCAAAAATGGCTCTAACGATTTTAATTAAAATATTTATGTTTAAGATGTTTTTATGACAAATAAAATGTATATCTTGAATTTCCTGGGAATGTCCCCAAAAGTATTCTTCATTGTGAACGACTTTTGCATAACTGGTAAACCATAAGAGACAGACAAAATTTTACTACACAAAAACTGTAGATCGCGTTAAAATTCACAATTTACTAATTTACATGTTTTTTGTTGAGTGAACCATTTTCGAGATATTGCTTGTTATTCCCTTAAATTTTTCAATACTTATTTTCGCAAATGAGAATTCGTTATTCATTTTTTTGTCTTGCATATGGAAAGAATATTAATCTGAGGGAAAGGGAATGGTGCTGCACCTAGCAACCAGCTATTAAGAGATATGTATGTGCTTAAAGGATACTGTATTTCTAAATTGTCCTTGTAAATATACATTCCCCTTACATCTAGAAGAAAATTTGCAATAAGATAGAGTCTGCAAATGTTTATCTCGATTAGCATGAAGTAGATGGAGAATAAGCGTTTGTAAAAATAGTTTGTACAAGAGTAGAGAAAGTCATGTGAGTGTAACACATCAGATTTTTGTAAACATGTCCCAGTGTATGTGAATAGCATAAGTGAAAAACTAAAAGTCGATAAATACCAAACTTTTGAGTTCATTATCTTCCAAGGATGCGACACGAAGATTTTCAAGAAAATTCCCCTACCGCAGATTATCGTTTACATGGAAGATTTCCGAAAATTTTGATTTTTCAAAAATGGCTGTAACGATTTTGATTAAAGTATTATAAATTTATATAAGTATATAAATTGATTAAAATATAATATATTTAAGATACTTTAATGACAAATCAAATTTATATCTCGAATTATCTGGGAATGTCTCCGAAAGTATTCTTCAATTTGAACGACTTTTGCATAACTGGTAAACCATAAGAGATAGACAAACTTTTACTGGAAAAAATGTATATCGTGTTAAAATACACAATTTATGTCCTAATCATTTCTTTTTGGGGGGTTGAGTGAACTATTTTCGAGATATTGCTTGTTATTCCCTTAAATTTTTCAACAGATGTACTTTTTCTCAAATGGATATTCGTTATTCATTAATTTTTGTCCTGGTAATGCAAAGAGAATGGAATACTCAACATAGCAACAGCTCTTAAAATATTTGACTATTGCTTAAAGCCTAGCAATTCCCCTTGCATCTACAAGAAAATTAGCAATAAGATGGACATCTTGAGATCTCATTAACTGAAGCATATGGAGAATAAGCGTTTGTAAAAATAGTTTGTACAAAAGTAGAGAAAGTCATGTGAGTATAACACATCAGATTTCTTACATTTATTTGTTGTTTATATCCTATTATTAACAATTACTCTGGAGACCTGCAGGAGTATTTTTCAGTGTGTAAAATGTGTTCTCTGTTTCAGGGCTTCAGAGATACTTATACCATTGGTTCATGTTATATACGTTTTAAATATCGCTCTATTGCACCAATGGAAACGTAATTTGTTACAGTTAAATGTATAATAAGTAATTTAGTTAACACATAACTGCACATTTATATTAGTAAAGTGATGGGATGCTCACTGACTTAGAAATAGGAACGATAGTGTCGTTGAGGTGACAGTCTAGTTCTTCCAAAAAGCGCAATTGTTAGAAGAGAAAAATAGTGTTTTTCTTCCGTATAGTTTCTATACTTATCTAATCTACACTAGTTCGAACCAGTATTTCTATTACTGGGTTGAAACACATTTTAAGAAACAAACACTAACCAATGGGCAATCTTACACTCGATGTGAAAATAAGGAAGGGTCAGAAATAACCTTTCTTAATGATTCTATTCTAGTTAGTGTAAACAAGCAATTAGCTAGCCCAGTGTAACATTATTAGCTATTCGACCTTGCAGACGGAAGGATGGACGAGAAGTTAATTATTTGCAGCGCTGAAATGCACCCATATAATATTTTTGGACAGCATGATCTAAAAACAGAACTTTCAACATAGCCAACACAAACTAAAAGCTTTGCGATAAAACTTTTTTCGCAATTGCATTTTGACCAACTTTGCGTCAATCCAATCACATGGCAATTGTCCTTTATATTTGCACATTGTATATTTCGACTTGGTTTGACTTTTCATGATGTCTTTTTACATTATTAATTTCTCATTTTGGTTGCATAATCTGTTCAGAATACAAATCATCATACTTAAGTTTATCCTAATTCGTTGTGGAACTAATCTGTACCTCATATTGGCAGTTTTGTGCTTTCTTTGATCCAAAACGTTATTTTGTTACCTATAGGGTCTTTCATTAAGAGTGTTCTATCTTTGAACTTAAATAAAACACGTTATATAAACGATAGAAGTTTATTTCTTTTTTATTTTGGAACATAATTAATGGCATTACGTGTGGAAGAGAAGATCAGTTAAGTGACCGCCGCGACTTCGTTGGGTTGCGCGTATACGGTTGATCTAATTTTCAATGACAGCAGAACGTAAATTAGGTCCAAATTCACGAATAACACGCGCGATGTTATTCATAAGATCATTTACTGTTTCTGGCTTGTTGACATAAACTCGAGATTTAACATAATCCCACAAGAAGTAATTCAACGACGTTAAATCACATGACCTCGGGGACCAGTTAAAATCACCACCACGGGAAATGATGAAACCTCTGAACTTCTCCTTCAAAAGATCGATTGTTTCGAGAGCAGTATGACATGTGGCACCATCTTGCTTGAACCAGATGTTTCCGAGATCCATACCATCCAATTGAGGCCAAAATAGTCCCTTATAACAGCGGTATCTTTCTCCATTGACAGTTAGAGCTTCCCCATCTTCATCTTGGAAAAAATATGGACCAATGATTCCACCATCTGTGATTGTTCCAATAGCGGTAATTTTGTTTGTTAACGCAACCATCCATCCAAAACTGGGCTTTGTTGCTGAAGATGATTTTTCAACAAAAATCCGGGTGAGCTTCCAATTGCTCCATAGCCCAGTCAGCGAATACACGGCGCAACCTATGGTCGTTGGGCTATAGTTCTTGAGTTAACACATTTTTAAGCGTGAAACTTGAAGTCCAGATGCAGAAATCGCCAAGTTGTGGTCGGCGAAAACTCCAATTTTTGCGCTCGACGAGCAATTGATTTGTTTCCGTTCTCGCGTACACTCTCACGAACGACGCCTATGTTTTCGTTGGAGCGCTTACGTCGATTACGTACAGGCGTTCTTTGATCGCTGACAGAACCACTTCTTTCAAATTTATCGATCAAACGCCGAATCGTTCTCTAGCAGGGACGATTATGCACACCGTAAACTTCACGCAATACACGGAAGGTTTGGCGAACATTTTGATAATACGTTTTCACAATTTCTAAGCGTTGCTGAATGCTGTAACATTCCATGGCTATTTGTCAGTAACAACTGTAACCACATTAAAAATGACTGCTGTAACTCAATAACAACGGCAGCTATCACATGTTAAAGATAGGACACTCTTGTTGAAAGACCCTTTGGTATAGCCTATATAAAGATAAAATGGCGGCAATTATGAATTCAGAAGAAATTGAAATGCAAGAGTCAGGTGAGACTGCAGAAGCAGCAGAAAGAGTAACACTAGAACGCTTACCCAAAAATCCATAAAGCAATATAATACAGTATTTAATCGCTCCATTGCCTGTTGTAAGCAAAAACATGCTGAAAATAATTTCACTGAAAATGACTGCTGGCAAATCAACAAAGCATCTGACATCACTCTGAATACTAGAGTTGATATCGTTTTTAACGTCACTTCTCATGTTTAAAGAATCCTGCTATACATACTAGTTGGACCATGTTTTTATAATATCTTCAATATTTGGTAAATAGCTATCGAACAAAAGGGGAAGATTGCATATCTAATTTGTTGATTTAGAAAAAGCCTTCGATAAAATAATTAGGGAATTCTTATGGACCAAATTTGGTATGAAAAGAATGAGCAACAAGTGTGTAAGTACAATACAAACAATATATGAAAATAATGATTTTTATATAAGGTTTGATAAAAATTTAAGGACGAAGGAGATTAAAAATTGTATAGGTTTAAGGCAAGGCTGCAAGTTAAGTCCTATATTATTTAATTTATTCAGTGATGATATTTAAGAGATAATTAAGTTTTAAGTAGTCACTCTCCAACACTTGGTAATGATGAGATACCAGGGTTACTATTCACGAATGATTTGGTTGCAGAATCAATAACTACTGTGGGATTAAACAAAGTAATTGGAGCAATAGACAGGTTTTGTAACAAGTGGAATTTTAGGATTAATGTAAGCAAAACAAAAGTAATGTATTCAAAAAGGGAAGCAAGCTGAGAAAGCATGAAAAATGGAGTTGAAAAGGTAAGGAAATTGAGGTTGTCAGGAATTTTGATTATTTGGGAGTAAGACTAAGTAGCAATGGTGGATGGGGTGAACAAAATAAACAGCTTTTAGCTAAAGGAAAGGTGGTAATGAAAGCTATTAGAGCATGTTTAGATAAAACACCTGGGATGCACGTAAAATGGTTAGAAAGAGTATATGGAGCAGTAGTTGAGGCAAAAATACCGTATGGTGCAGAGATTTGGGGTATCGAGGAGGGGTGGAACAGGCAAATAAAGTGCATAAGAGCTTTTGTAAAATAATTTTGGTTCTACCAAGAGCCTCGCCCAACGGGGTAACACAAATGGAGCTAGGGAGATTCGGTAGTAAGGCTAAAATTATTGAAAGAGTAGTAAAATATTGGTTGAGAATTGAGGAATCAGAGAATAATAACATTTTAAAACAATGTTTGGAGGTTCAGCGAAAGCTAAATAAAGATAATACTTGGTACAAGCGACTAGAAGCAATTCTCAATGAAATAGGGTGTGGGTATATTTGGAGATATAGACAATCACGTGATAAGGGGTGTTGGTAAAAAGTTAGATTGAGGATTGAAGATATGGAAAGACAGGAAATAATTGGTAGTTTTGATTCAAAAAGATCATTACATGTATATACAGAGATTAAAAGGACATAGGAAAGAAAAAACTATGTTGATGTTTGTAATAAAACAGCAAGAGAGGGCTTTGCATGGGCTAGGTCAGGGGTGGTGAGGTTAAAAGGCATAGGAGAAGCGGAAAATGAAGGAAAATACCCATTATGTAATAGTAAGTTTAGTTTAATAATTATTGGCATTTAATGTTAGAATGTGAAGGAACAACGAATACGAGGAAAAAATTGTAATGAAACAATTCGTCTAGATTACCAAATGAAATTATAGGTTAAAGGATGTTAAGAGTTAAATCCAAGGAACGTTTAATTGAAATAGGAAAATATTTAGGTGTAATGAGAAATAAATGGGTGAAAAAAATTAGAAATACGGAATAGAAAGAAAATGTAGATTGTTGAATCATAAAATTAAATACGACCCAGTAACTCGACAATAATGGTGTTGATTGTTACGGGCCCTTAGAAATGTACCAACTTAGTGAAAGAGAAAATGATAAGTGAAGGGTAATGTGTAGAGATAAAATTATGTATTATAAAACTTATATGTGAATTAATTTAGTAACTAATGAAGTGAAATAAAATATCTATTATATTATATCATATCATCTAGTTGGTCTCCTTCTAAACGTGATTTCTCCATTAGTTTCAGGAATAATATATTATTTTGTTTATATTTTACCAATTTGAGTGCTGTCTAAAAAGTAGGATATGCCACATGTGTTAAAAATGGCTTTATTTTGATCGTATAATTGCGAAATAAAGGCCGCCACGCCTTTTGCTACTCGCAAAATAAAACCTTACTTTTAACACTTGTGTCATAATCTACCATTATGTCAAACGTTTCTTCTGAAGTAGATATAAAGTCTAAAATTATTATCGTCATCGAATTATTAACGTCATGAGGATACTATGCTGTTGTATTTTTATATTCAGTAACTACTTTGGGCCATAAGCATTTAAATCTTTCGTCTTATAACTTTACCCCACCGATAGTATTCTTTCGCGCTGCTTTCCTTCCCCTTTCCCCTGAACGGCTAGTGTTCAGAGACGTTTAACTGTCGGGTGGGGTGGCTTAACTCTCAGGTATAGCATTAGCTGGTGGGAGGGGTACACAGTATGTTGAACTTCTGCCGCGTGTGACGCCTACAATGGAAAACAGCCAACAATCTTTCACTATCGCGGTCTTTAACCCTCACTTACCGCATATCAAGTAAACAGTATTTCCCTTCAGTAGCTAAACCTCTACCTGCTTCTAAAATGTCGCTGAGCAGACAGCTACACCTTTGATTGGCGATGTATGTATGCCGCACAATTCCTGTGCAGTACAAGGTAAGGTGTTAAAAGCGATAAAAACACACTTTCACGATAGGTGCACGTACTTTCGTCATCCTGAGAGGCAGGTTCAAACTGAAGGGTCCTCCAACTTGCTTGTTGAAAAGAATTTAGATGTATCCCAGTTAATCAACTCCTTTACTTAATATACACTGTCGTTTGTGATAATTGCAGCACCAAGAAAGAATATCCCGAATAACTCCAAACTTGTTGAAAGTGTAGAGTCTGAAAGCAATATGTGATTAGGTTTGCAGAGAGATAGGGTACACGTAGGCCGAGCAGAGCCCTCTCATGTCTGTCCAACTAGGTCAGTGTTGCGCCCAGTGTAGTGAATGCAGAGCTGTAAAATAAGGTGGAAACAATAAAGTAAGTGTCAGTATACCTCGTCGGCGTTAAAGGGAGCCATATCGACATGAGTGAGTTCGAACGCGACAAAATGATCGGTCTCCGGGAAGCGGGTTTGTCATACCGTGACATTTCTGCTCGTACAGGACATGTTCTACGACAGTGATGCGTGTGTGGAAGCAGTGGATAGATGAAGGTCGTACGCAGCAAAGAGCGGGTACTGGACCACGGAACATGACCACAGCACGGGATGACAGTCATCTTGTTCGCAAGGCCATAACGGACCGTACAGCTTCACATCCACAGTGTTGGCTCGGCGCTGGAGCACTGCAACAGGTGTGAATTTGCCTGCATCAACGGTTTGTCAGCGGCTGCTGCAGGTTGGACTGGTTGCATGCATGCCATTACGCCGGCTTCCATTGCCCAGAAATCACAAGCTCCTCCGACTGCAATAGGTACGTGAACACCGTCACTGTGGTGCTGAATGGCAAAATGTAGTCCTTTCGGACGAGTCCCGCTTCAACATGTCCTACAGTGATGGCCGCATACTTGTCCGGCGGTACCAAGGTGAGCGCAACCTGGAGGGCTGCATAGTTGAGCGGCATAGCAGACAAACACTAGGCGTAATAGTTTGGGGCTCCATTGGTTACAATAACCGATCTCGACTCCTACGAATTGAGGGCACTTTGAACAGCAACCGGTACCTAACGGTGGTTGTAGAGCCTGAGGTACTCTTTCTGCTTCAGGCATCTCCACAGGCCACATTTTAACAGGACAATGCCCGGCCACATATTGCGAGGAATGTACAAGCCTTCTTCAAACAGTGACGGGTACCATTGCTTCCCTGACCTGCACGTTCGCCTGACATGTCGCCTATCGAACATGTCTGGGATATGGTTGCTCGGCACCATGTGCGTCACGGTCCTCCAGTAACCGATGTCACGGATTTGTGGGCCCGAATACAAACTGCGTGGAGGGAAATCCCTCAGGAACTTATTCAGAACCTTTTTGATTCAATGCCACGGCAGCTCTAATTGCAGCGCATGGAGGCCACACCAAATACTGTATATAGGGCTCAAAGGTCATGTATAGATTTGAAAAGTTTATCATTTGTTACTTGTCATATACCTAACCTGTGGTATTAAATTCATTGAATGCATGCGTTTCCTTCTTGGTGTTGCAATTTTTGCAATTTTTGTTTCATACTGTTATGAAAATTTGACAATTTTCTTCGAATGTATTAAGATAACTGATCATGTTAAATAAATTATTTGTATTGCACAGTAATTATCTCACGACAGGGTGACTAGTGCACGTAACAGTTAAGATATGCATATATAGAACAACAATTGGATACCAACAATAATGATAAGGTAATAATAACAATAATAATATTAATATAAGCTCATAGCCTAATCGATTATGGTATGTAAAACTGCCCGGTCATAGACAGGGTTAAAGTGTTACGTTGCAAATCATTATAATAAGTATCTGTCTAACACGTAGCCTTAAAACATTGAGAACTGGTTCAGAAAATCGGTATTATTTCAACTAATATAATAATTATTAGTACCGCGACTTCGTTTGTTTGTTTTCTTTTTCTTTTTCTTTTCGTTATGCCATCGACGGCATAGTCTCTTGAACACTGAGTGATGGAAATTTGACTCGCGAGCCATTTGGATTTCCAATGCCTCTTTCCTGTGGCTAGCTAACGATTTGTTTCCTATATGAAGGTGTGTTTTGTATATTTCGTGATTTAGCAAATGGAGGCAATCTCATTGTCCCTTGGAAATATATAGTTTATTAAAAAAGCATGTATTTTAAAGATATGTACATTTTTTGTGTGAGTTTTAAGCTTTTTACTATTCATGGTTTATCCGTTATGTGAAATTAAATAAAATTTCACCCCGATGAAGAGGACATGACAGACCATTCATAGAAATTCAAGATATATATTTTGTTTGTGATGTAAATATCAGTATGTAATATTTTAATCAAAATAAAAAAGAATGTTCCATATAAAGGGTGGTATGATGTGGGGGAAGCTTTTTTTAAAATGTTCGTGTCGTATTTTGGAAGATACTGAACACATATACACAGGGACGTTTTTCTAAAAGTACTCTTTGGGTTCAGTGGACCTCAAAACCTGTATTTCCAGTGAAATCCCGATATTGAATTTAGATGAAATTAACAATGGTTTTAGAATCGACATAAACATTCAGCTGAAAAAGTTTGCCAACCTCAGTAATCTGATACGAGGCAGGGTTGTGTGCTTAATTCTACTTACGATGACAGGATTATTCCACAAACGCTGTAAAACGGCGGTTTGAACTTTATTTCCCAAGGATCCTAAACGCATTAAGCCATTATACCCCAACCGCACGCATCGTAACCTCACAAGTGCCTAACTTCCAGTTTAAGAGTCTTTAAAGATGAGCCGTCAAATTTAATAAAGGCCATAAAGCGGCTTTCTAGAGGCGCACCTTTGAACCGACAATTTGTTTAAGGGAAAGGTTTCCCTGGAGAGTCATAGGCAGTGCGGGAGCCCTACAGGCCGGGAGTTTCATATCATCATAAAAGAGCCATAAAACTTGTGCTTGCATGTGTTACATCATGTTCCTGGATTCTCCGTCGATTGTTATCGCAACCTTACCTTCGACGTACGCTGCGACTTTGAATTAAGACATAACGCTGCTTTTATTCGCGGGTAAAAGCTCAAGAAAATGTTCCATTAACATCACACTTAACACCAGCGGAAGACTTTTCACCAGCACTTGGAACATTAATGTACATCCTCTATTCCTCGCTTTAGGTGAATTGAAACAAGTTTACTTTTACAGTTTTTATGACATACTTTGATCACCATTCCTAAAGAAATACCGAACCGTTAGCTTAACCAATAGACACACAATGGGAATAGTGCAAAATATAGAGCTAGATACCTGAAAACAAACATTTACTTCAGTATACATTGAAGCATGCTCCTCATAATTGATTATAAAAATTCCTCTACAAGCTAAGACTAAAGAAAGCAAACCTGCACTCGCACTGCACTACTGCACGGATTTAAATTCCAATTAAAGGGAGACTAAATGAGGAAAGTTGTCAAAAAAATCTGATGTGTTACACACATGACTTTCTCTACTCTTGTACAAACTATTTTTACAAACGCTTATTCTCCATATGCTTCATGTTTATCGAGATATCGAGATGTTAATGTTATTGCTAATTTTCTTGTAGATGCAAGGGGAATTGGTAGGCTTTAAGCTATAGTCAAATATTTTAATATGTATATGACATAAATTGTGTATTTTAACGCGATCTACATTTTTTGTGTAGTAAAATTTTGTCTATCTCTCATGGTTTACTAGTTAAGCAAAAGTCGTTAGCAATAAAGAATACTTTTGGAGACATTACCAGAAAATTCAAGATATACATTTTATTTGATGAAAGCATCTTAAATATATGATATTTTAATCAAAATCGTTAGAGCCATTTTTTGAGAAATTTAAAATTTTCGAAAAATGTTCCATGTAAAGGGTAATCTGGGGTGGGGGGATTTTCTCGAAAACCTTCGTGTCGCATCTCTGGAAGATACTGAACCTAAATACCAAGTTTGGTGTTTATCCGACTGTTCATTTCTGAGTTATGCTCTTCACAGACAGACACACAGACACACACGACATGTTTCCAAAAATGTTTTATTTGCATTCAGTGCACCTCAAAACATGTATTTTCGATGAAAATCGGTATCGAGTTTTTGGGTGAAATGCAATACTTCCCCTGCTTACTATACGTACTACATAAAGTAAAAAAGGCATTTTTATGTTTCTGTGTAGTCCTACACATTAGAATTTCTACTTTGATATATATTTTATCACTGTAGGTACACCAACTGCACAGAAACGTGCCGATGCTTTGGCTTCCTGTAGCGTTTTTCTTTATTTAATGTTGGCAGAAACTCCTTTGCGTTCCACAGCAGCCCTGAGTGAGCCAATTTCTTATTAGTTTGTATTCAAGTCCGACACACACGCATTAGCCTGTGAACAAAGGTGAGGTCTAGGTGAGTGGCGAAAGGGGAGAAGCTCAGAAACATTTCACCTGAGCGACTGGAAGACAAGCTTCGCAATGACGGTCCACAGCCCCTGGATGAGCACCCTCTTATTGGTTTGATGTTAAAAGTCTGGTACTCAAACAGTAAGCTATCAACACAGGTCGGTTTTAGGCTTAGGGGCGAAGGAAAACGGGGAGTAGGACAAAATTTAAGTGAAGTGGGTGTGGCATAGGCGGTTTAGTATTTTGTTACCAACTTAAGCCTCTGCGCAGTACAGGGTAGATCATTTAAGTTAAGACTGTACAACATCTCCTAAACTAAGCGTTGTGGAAAGAAATGTCTTTTATAAAAGTTGATTCATATTATAGGGGAAATTAAATGACATTAGTCGTGTTTTGTTTGGAGGATGCTATGGTGGCCATTTTAGAGTAAATTTAATTTTTTTTAAATGGGAACCTACATTTTGTGTGTTGTCCCATTCGAAAATTATTTATAAAAAGTTCTTTATTTTGTGATGAGGAATAAGAAAACAAAATCAAAATGTTGGTTCTCAATTACGAAACCTAACTTGACCCCTGGATGGTCCAACCATTCATTGCGCTCTTCGTACACAGTCATTCAGAATTTTCGTTGTTGTTTACGATGGTATAAGAACAATGCAAAGTGCTGTATACAAATGTTTGGTTTTTTATGTGGAGTGAAAAAAACAACACAAAAATAAGTCATTTTTTTCTACGACACTTAGTTTTGGAGATACTGTCCAGTCTCAATTTAAATGGTTCACCCTGTATATCGGCACAACTGCATGTTCTCGACTGTACTTCATTTATATTTTAAACATATTTAACATCAAGAATATTTTATACTGGGGAATCTGCTCCACTTCACTCCCTTCCAAAAAAAATAAAATATAACTCCTATAAACACCTTGGATTACAGAGGTAAACTGTATTACAGCGACTACGTACAATATGCTTTAACAGTGTCTGTGCTAATACATTAGTGCATTGAGATGCAATATTTACTATTTCTTAAAAGGCTACATTTGCAGAGAAGGTTAGTCATGTTGTGATGTAATTGAATATTAGCGATGTATCTCTACTAACTACAATAGTGGTAGATCGATATTATGCACATCAGTTCCTAAATTGAAGGGTCTTGGGCCATTTTCGGATCGCTGGGTACAGTAGAAACATCTGCTGGAACCTTGTTTTTCGCCCGCCCATTTTGTGTATCTGGAACAATTCGTGATGATGTGAGCGAGCAATGGTTAAACCAGTCTGGCACGTCTCGCAGCCAGGTAGACTAAATTATGCACCGCATTAGGTTCTAGAAAAACTTATTCCTGTGTACTCAACACTTTTACTGTCTCACTTCGTTTTTGCTGGAACTGTTATCAAATTTCTTTTTCTTTGATCATCATACATCTTACTCTTTCATATTTAATACCCTAGTAAAAGATCTGATTGAATTAAGCATCTACACAAATTTAAATTAAGGGGACGTTTACGCGCAAATGCAATGTCTTAAGAAATCGTGCATATCTCCAATGTAGTCATGTGTAAGGTAACTTTTTTACAAGTTTGCGGTAGTTCCATGCTATTTATAGTAATTTTTAACATTTATTATTCGATTAATAGCATTTTATTTTTTATATTGCAGTTATGTTGTTACATGCTGGGTAGAGGCCTAAAAGTTCAAATGAAAAATTAAATAAATTCTAGTACCCAGTACATACATTGAGCGGACGTATACTCGCTTGGCCGCGGAAGACCAAAACATGGTGTGGAGGTAAAGAGGAAGGAGTGTGTTTTTCACTGTACTAAATCCATAACACAAATCTACTTACACCTTCCTAGATTTATTTCCCAACCGTTTGGGGTTCCTACATTATTAAATATGAAAGGTGAGGGAAGATGCCCATCGATCCAAAGGCCGGCTTGCCCGCGCGATCCGCTTCTCTCGGAATACTCAGCAAGACAGGCGCTATATTCCCACTACTCGTGACCAGCAAAAACTCCCAACCAGGAGTGACGTCATCGCAGATGAAAACAAAAATATGCGTAGTAATGACAATGAAACCCCTAAATTATTAGTACGCCACAATATTAAGGCACCGTTTTCTGTAGAACTACAAACAGAGAACTGTAAATATAAAAAGCTTGAATATGTTAGCTGAGTGAAAAAGAAAGCGTTTTAACTAGTTTTAAATCACAACTTTGTGAACATGATATTGATTGAAAATGCAATATCGTTGAGAACTTAACCATTTGTTGCTGTTTTTGAAAAATTCTTTCACAAAATAAGACCTAAATGTTAACATGAACTTATCCAGTCATAAACAGACAATTGATATTTTACAGAATTTTCACGTACACCCCTCCCCCTTAAGTCAGTCTGTTATATGAATCGAAAAAAAGACGGTCAATGGGTTTTATTCTTTAGAAAATATCTACCTTTTTATCCGTTAATTCATTATCTACCAGTCGGAGTCTTAACACTTGGAGACGGTAGGACCTGCCACTCTGAGGTTGCCCTCTGTGTCTTCTTCTTTAATGGATTGCCCTCCTCTTTCTAGGACTTAAACCTCCAAGGACATGCAAGTCAATGCCTTAGGTCTACCATGTCGAAGAGCAAGCAAGGTGTAGATCACAGTACATCCATGATGAGCAATCAGCTCAAAGCCTGGTATGGCGATGAAGAAATGAAATGTATTACAGGTTGAGCCAAAAGACTACGAACCGGCTGCGCGGTGTTCCTGTCCGCATCCTTGGCGCTCGTTGCCGTCTGCCGCTATCATAGAAAGGCGCGAATGAAATCATACAATATTTTTAAAACTACTTTTAAAGGCCTTACTTAACAACTTTATGAAAGTCTGTTTGAGGACCGAATTATTAGCACAGATTTGTGGCCCCCTCGGTCCCCCTACCTAACCTCCTGCGATTTCTATCTCTGGGGTAACTTAAAACAAAGTGTACAAAACAAACCCACCCACCCTGGAAGAATTAAAACAAAATATCCGCCAGGAAATTGTCAGCATTGCACAACGTGAACTACGGCGAGTGGATAGTTTCCTAAAGAGATGCCAAAATGTATGGACAAAGACGGTGGATAGTTTCAGCATTTCCTTTCATAAAGTTGGTAAGTAAAGTCTTTAAAAGTAGTTTTAAAAATGTTGTATGATTTCATCCACGCTTTTCTATGATAGCGGCAGACGGCAACGAGCGCCGAGAACGCGGACAGGAAAACCACCGCACAGTCGGTTCGTAGTTTTTTGGCTCTCTATATATCACATCCTTGTAGGAGACTTCGCGGATCAAACTATCTAACCCAGCATTCGCCCAGCGACCGAGGAAAACCGTGAAATATCCCTCGGTCTAATTGGTCGACCCCCTCTCGAATGCAAGTCACAAACATTACCAGCGCGCCATCTGTATTCGCTTGAATTTCTCCTCTCGGAGCTTATATGTTCCCGTGCCGAAATCATCCTCCTCCACACCTTATCTACTCTACTCTACCCTATTCTACCCGAATAGAGGTATACGCAACAAAAGGTACGAAATGCTTCTTTCAATTCCACTGTAAACGGTCTTTAAGGTACATTCAGTAAATGTGATTCTTTTACATCCCAGTGTTGACCACCTTCTGGCAAAATATTCTAGAACCGTTTTATAACAAACAGTTCTTTATTTTACTAAGAAAGAATGTCTTTTTGTTAGTAATATTTCTAATCGTTTATATTTTAATACAACATATATTTGTACACTAGGAATTTATTATTATTAGAATCGCATAAACCTAAACCTGGTGGTTTATTACGTATTTAACTTGGTACCACCTGCTGTTTCGTTCATGTGCAGAACTGTCGACAGTGCTTCAATGCAAAACGTTACAAAATAGTTACTTTCTCTACTACGTATAGTAAGTAGGGGAAGTATTGCATTCCACTCAAAAAATTCGATAGCGAGATTTCACCGGAAATACATGTTTTGTGGCCTCCTGAATCCAAACAAAAGCATTATTGGAAACATGTCCGTGTGTGTGTCTATGTGTCAGTCTATCTGTGTGTCTGTCTGTGAACAGCATAACTCGGAAACGAACAGTCGGATAAACACCAAACTTGGTATTTAGGTTCAGTATCTTCCAGAGATACGACACGAAGGTTTTCAAGAAAATCCACCACCCCATATTAACCATTACATGGAACATTTCTCGAAAATTGTAATTTTCTCAAAAATGGCTCTAACGATTTTGATTAAAATATCCTTTATTTAAGATACTTTCATGACAAATAAAATGTATATCTTAAATTTTCTGGCAATGTCTCCAAACGTATTATTCATTGTGAACGACCTTTGCATAACTGGTAAACCATGAGATAAACAAACTTTTACTACATAAAAATGTAGATCGCGTTAAAATACACAATTTGTGTCATATACATTTTTTTTGTTGAGTGAGCCATTTTTGAGATATTACTTTTTATTCCCTTAAATTTTCCAATGCTTCTACTTTTCCTCAAATGGGAATTGGTTATTTTTTTATGTCCTGGTAATGCAAAGAGAATGGAATATAGCAACCAGCTCTTAAAAGATTTGGCTATCGCTTAAAACCTACCATATTCCCCTTACATCTACAAGAAAATTAGCAATAAGATTAACATCTCGATATCTCGATTAACACCTCGAATTCTCGATTAACATGAAGCATATGGAGAATAAGCGTTTGTAAAAATAGCTTGTACAAGAGCAGAGAAATTCATGTGAATGTAACACATCAGGTTTTTTTAATTTTGATATAGTGTGATAATTAAATAGCAGCAATATAAGTTTAATTATACTTCAGTTTTAAAACTATTCTATTTCTCGAGAGAACAGTACGTAGCAAGCAATCTAGTGGCTCAATATTTCTTATTTTTAACAGATATCAGACAGAAATATGTCACCCTTAGAGGACTAGAAGCGCACAGCACACCAGGCATAAAGCATGAAATATTTCCTGACAGCATATGGTCAATGGATGGGTATTTCAAACGATTGCCTGCACATTGCTAAAGGAATACCTCTATATAGGTTAGGCAGCAATAACGCGCTCTGGTAAACGGCAAAGGCAATCACTAAATGGAAAGAAGCAACACATCTAAATCATTGTAAAAACTAGTGATACAACAAAAATGGCTATACAATTTCGTACCCACTTCCATCAGACAAGCAACGTTAAAACAGAAATGAAAACAGTTGCACGCTGATAGCTTTCCTTTTGAGTGGCTTTAGTGCAGGCGTCAGAGAACAAAGGGACAAAAACGATATCATCAATTATTATCGCTCTTCGAGAATCATTTCTGTTTTGTTCTGTTAGACATACAGCGCATTTCTATCTTCACTAGATGCATAAAAAGCTAATAGTCTTAAGTCAGGGTGAAGTTTATCACGTGTTATCAGCAGGGCATTAATTTTGATAACCGAAAAGTGCTTGCACAATGACCTATAGAATTAATAAGTTATTAAAAGTGATACAATTGCTGAAATTGGTATAAAACCGAGATTAATTTATTAAAATTAGTGTACAGAAACGTATAAATTAATTTATACATAGATGTAACTGCTATAAAAGTAGAGAAAGTAGGTGAAGGATTTTGATGAGATAATTTAGAAAAGTAATTAAAAACATATTTTTCCAAGTTCTTGTTTGATGAACTGAAAAGAAAATTTAGAAAATTGCTTTTGAAGCACCGATCGAGCTGGTACCGTAACGCGTGCGATTTGCATTCGGGTTCAAACCCCCGGTGCTGGCTAAACGAAGGATTTTTTCCTGGTTGTCCTCGGTGCTAGGCGAATTCTGGATTGGATTATTATTATCCCTTTCATCAATAAATCTCATTTCCTTCTTCCTCACCGCCTTACCAGGCTTTGGATTGTACACCCATCCTTTGTAGCCTTTATCCATAGTTTGCTTGTTCCTCGACAGGTCACTGACACATGTCATTGGCTTGTAAGTCCTTGGGGGTGTAGATCCTACAAAGAGTGGGGAAATCACTTAAAGAAGTTTTTGAAACAGGTCTTACAAAACTGTAGCATTTATTCCTTCGAGTTCTCTGATTACACAAATTCATTGCAAAATAAGAGGACTTCACAGCTTATGACACGACAGAAGGATAAGGCCAATCGTGGCCTGACTGCGGACTCATTAACGCGAAAGTTAGAAAACTCTCTCTTCCCTATTTTGGGACATGAATTCATAACTGTAATTACACCTGACCCCCTTACAATAGCCACTCATTTTCCACCAGTAACCCTTTAGAGTCTAACCTTTAACAAAAATCTCAATAATATGAAAACGATATTATTGAATGTAAATGTAAGAAAATGACTAGATAAAGTCGAAAAGCGTAAGGGAACGACAAAATAATAACACAAATCTATACACTACGTGTTCAAAGGTATCCGGGCACCTGGCTGAAAATGGCACCCTCCATCGGTAATGCTGGAAATCAATATGGTCTTGGCCCCCCTTAGCCTTCATGAAGCGTTTACTCTCGCAGGCATACTTTCAATCAGGTGCTGGAAGGTTTCTTGGGGAATGGCAGCCCATTCTTCACGGAGTGCGGAACTGAGGAGAGGTATCGATGTAGGTCGGTGACGCCTGGCACAAAGTCAGCGTTCCAAAACATCCCAAAGGTGTCCTATAGGATTCAAGTCAGGACTCTGTGCAGGACAGTCCATTACAGGGATGTTATTGTCGTGTAACCACTCCGCCACAGCCCGTGCAGTATGAATAGGTGCTCGATCGTGTTGAAAGATGCAATCGCTATCCCCGAATTGCTTTTCAACAGTGGGGGTGCTTAAAATATCAATGTAGGTCTGCGCTGTGATTGTGCCACGCAAAACAACAAGGGTGCAAGCCTCCCCCAAGGAAAAACACGACCACACCATTACACCACCACCTCCAAATTTCTCTGTTGGCACTACACACGCTGGCAGATGACGTTCACCGGGCATTCCCCATACCCACACCCTGCCATCGGATCGCCATATTGTGTACCGTGATTTGTCACTCGGCACAACGTTTTGCCCCTTGTTGTTTTGCGTGGCACGATCACAGCGCAGACCTACATTGATATTTTAAGCACCTTCTTGCTTCCCACTGTTGAAGAGCAATTCGGGGATGGTGATTGCCTCTTTCAACACGATCGAGCACCTGTTCATATTGTACGGGCTGTGGCGTAGTGGTTACACGACAATAACATCCCTGTAATGGACTGGTCTACACAGAGTTCTGACTTGAATCCTATAGAACACCTTTGGGATGTTTTGGAACGCCGACGTTCATGCCAGGCCTCGCCGACCTACATCGATACCTCTCCTCAGTTCCGCACTCCGTGAAGAATGGGCTGCCATTCCCCAAGAAACTTTCCAGCATCTGATTGAAAGTATGCCTGCGAGAGTGAACGCTGCCATCAAGGTTAAGAGTGGGCCAACACCATATTGACTTCCAGCATTACCGATGGAGGGCGCCACTAAGTTGTACGTCATTTTCAGCCAGGTGTCCGAGTACATTTGATCACGTAGTGCATATACAATAATATTATTATAATTAGTAATAGTATTATTATTATTATTATTAATAATAATAATAATAATAATAATAATGACGATAATGTAAAAAAGTGTTCTTTTTATGTCTCTCGAACTCGAGTATATGAGCTTGTTAAATCTAATTTACGTATTTTTACTTTAGTCACAATAAATATTTCATTTTCTTTGTCTCATTCATTGGCTATATCTGTTTTATAGCATAGCCGATGATATTATTACGTGAGAAACCGAGGATACTTATTGTTAATAGAAAAAACTATAATGGGATGTAAATAAGTGTATTCAGTACTAATGATTACAAGATTATATAAAACTGATAAACGTAAAATTTACATTTTCTTCTCTCCTTTTCTATAGGAACATCAACATTATTTAACAAAATCCTTGAAATCCTCAAATGCGATTTAATTTGCATACACGTTAAGAGGTCCAAAGTAGGCTTTTATCTAAAATCCCCTGGTCAGTAATGGGTTAAAATTTGCGGGGAGACTGCGAACGTACGTTCGTTGTATAGGATTTGTTATTTCTCTCTGCGTCGAATGGTAATTCATGCTATAGCTGTCTCTTTTCCACATCCTCTCCTTTCAGCGTTCGTCTCTATCTGTAATAAGCTAGCGGTTTGAAGCATGTGCTAACTAAACAACAACTTTCAACAGCTTATAATACAGGGGGTTCAGCTAACGAATTGTGACCTCATTAGCAAGGCTCTATACAAGAGGCTTCTTCCTGAAAGGTAGTTCAATTCCCAAGTTGATACATTATACCACTAAATATGCCTAAACTTAAGCCGCTGAATTAAAAGAAAAACAAAAGATAAATTGGGTGTATGTATATACGTGTCTATATACATTCCTATGAGCATGCGCGGATGTGTGTGTGTGTGTGTGTGTGTGTGTGTGTATGAAACAGAAAAAGAGAGAACAACAGTACTCGAAAATAGAAATCAGATAAACGCCAAATCTAGTAATACTAATTTGGAGTACTGTGAGGTGTAGAGGGAGAATGTTAAGGTTGCCCATCTGTGAAAAATGCCAACAATTACCAAAAAGCATAAATTTGGATTTCATTCTTGTTAAACACTACAAACATTCTACTTGCTGTTCAGCTTTTATAGCTGTACGACCTTTAAAATCATGTCATAGGGCGATTTAAATGTGTGCCTCTAAGCCTGTGGTAAAAACGACAAGTTTTACCTATATTAAAATAAACAAACCATTGAGAGGTCAGGAATCTTCAGATATTAAATTAGCGGCAGATGAGCAAAAGAAAGGGAAAAGGATTTGATGTGTTGCACATGCAGACTTTACTCTTGTAGAAACTATTTTTAAAAACGCTTATTCTCCATCTACTTCATGTTAATCGAGATAAATATTTGCAGAAACTATCTTATTACCAACCTTCTTGTAGGTGCAAACGGGTAGACTTTAAGCGACAGTCAGATCTTTTTAGAGCTGGTTACTATGTGGAGCATTCCATTCTCCAAGGTTGTTCAGAACATAAAAACAAACAAACAAACGAGTAATGAATTCCCATTTGAGGAAAAGTATAAGTACTGGAAAATTGAAACAAATAACAAGTAATATCTCGGAAAAGGTTCACTCGACAAAAAATCTATATCACATACATTGTGTGTTTTTGTGTTGTAAAAGCTCGTTTATCTCTTAAGATTTTCCAGTTATGCAAAGGTTATTCCGAATAAAGAGGACCTTTGGGGATATACATTTCATTTGCCATAAAAATAAGCTCAAAATATCTCTAACAAAATCCTTAAAGCCATTTTTTTTGAAAATCAAGATGTTCAAAAACTGTTCCATGTAAAGCGTAGTTTGCGGTGGAGGGATGTTCTTGAAAATCTTTGTGTTGCATCTTTGAAATATACCAAACCTAAATACCAAGTTTGGTATTTATCCGACTTTTCATTTTTCAGTTAAGCTGTTCACAAGCACATAGACACACACACACGGACCTTTTTTTAAAAAATGATTTTTTTTATTCAGGGGTCCTCAAAACATCTATTTCCGGTGAAGTTTCGGTATCGAATTTTTGGGTGGAATGCAATACTGTAGCGTGTATGTGTCACGCCAGACAATTGTGTCGTTGGCGACAGTATTGTTGGGGTAATTCTTTCGGCTTTGGGTTTGAAGTTCGTCTGGCGTGGCGACTCGCCACCTTCTGGCTGGCGATCCTGGCCAGAGGTGGAGAGAGTTGAGGGAAGTGAGCTTTACTTCTTTGTGTGTTGTGTGTTGAGCGTCACTTTTTGGTCGAGTGTTGGGTCTGAAAGGTTGTATGTGAAATCGTGTGTGTAGCATCTCCCTTCAATTTCTTCCTCTTTATTTTTGTGTGTGATGAGAGACACCGTGCCTACACTGACCAAACCACAGGTAAGGTGATTATTGTGATATTCTGTGTATTTTGTTATAACTATCCCACGTCTGATCTGGAATGTGTTGTTTAAGATTGTGGTCCTCTTGCTGCTTCTGCAGCTACGCCTCCCAATGTACGTCCTGGGGTAACTAAAATTTGATATCTAGCAAACCTTTTGGCCTTACCCCAGTATGTAACATAACTTCCCCTACTTCTATACGTGATAGAGAAGGTAAAAAGAATCTTGCAGTCTGGACCGAATGTCGTTATGGCATAACGAGAAAAATAGGAATATTAACCCGATTGCTTTGCCTCTAGGGCTGTGTGAAGTGCACAGTAAATCACGACGACATATTAACACATCTATTGAAATATTTAAAGAGAAAATTTGCAAAATTTATTCGAAATATTTATGAAACACACAGTCAATTTGAACCACAATGAATATCTCTAAATTTTGTGTTGGACACAGACTATCGCTTTGTAAAATATTTCATCATTTTAAAATCAAACGTAATCCAAAAGTGATATTTTACAGCCACAACCATCCTTTGTGGTGGGACTGTGCACAACCACCAACTGAGTACCCAGTCCTACTATCGCCGTTATTTTGGCATTTTAAGATATTTCCCATCCTTTTCTTTTTTCCATCCAAAAATTCGATACCGAGATTTCACCGGAAATACATGTTTTGAGATTCCCTGAATCCAAAAAAAGCATTTTTGGAAACATGTCCATGTGTGTCTGTGTGTCTGTCTGTGAACAGCATAACTAAGAAACGAACAGTCGGATAAACACCAAACTTGGTATTTAGGTTCAGTATCTTCCAGAGATGCGACACGAAGGTTTTCAAGAAAATCACCCCACCCCAGATTACCCTTTGCATGGAAGATTTTTCGAAAACTTTTAATTTTCTCAAAAATAGCTTCAACGATTTTGATTAAAATATCAGTTATTTAAGATATTTTCATGACAAATAAAGTGTATATCTTGAATTTTCTGGGAATGTCTCCAAAAGTATTTTCCATTGCGAACGACTTTTGCATAACTGGTAAACCATAAGAGATAGACATAATTTTACTACACAAAAAATGTAGATCGCGTTAAAATACACAATTTATGCCATATACATTTTTTTTGTTGAGTGAACCATTTTCGAGATATTGCTTTTTATTCCCTTAAATTTTTCAATACTTATTTTCTAAAATAGGAATTCGTTATTCTTTTTTTTTTGTCTTGGATATGCAAAGAGTTATAATCTGTGGAAAAGGGAGTGGTGCTGCACCTAGCAACCAGCTATTAAGAGATATGTATGTGCTTAAAGGCTATTGTTTTTCTATATTGCCCTTGTAAATATATTTCCCCCTTACATCTGCAAGAAAATTAGCAAATGCTTATCTCGATTAACAAGAAGTAGATGGAGAATAAGAGTTTGTAAAAATAGTTTGTACAAGAGTAGAGAAAGTCATGTAAGTGTAACACATCAGATTTTTCCTTCATTTTAATGTGTTTTGGAAAGCTTGCCTAACACTAGTTGATACAAACATAAGAACCAACATAAAACGGTGTCAGTAGTGATATATAGGGATTAGCCAGTTGGATTAACGATAATCCTGCCACCAGGGGGTATTAAGCGCTAGTGTCGCGTTAATCCGCAAAAAGGCGGGAAAAAGTAGTAAAATTGAATATAGCGGACCAAGATGGCGGCAAAGCGCAAGGCGGGAAAGCGCTTGTGACGCGTTAATCCGCCAAAAAGGCGGGGAAAAGTATTAATTTTGAAGATGGCGGACCAAGATGGCGGCAAAGCGCAAGGCAGGAAAGCGCTTGTGACGCGTTAATCCGCCAAAAAGGCGGGAAAAAGTAGTAAATGACAAGATGGCGGCTGGCGCTAGTGTCGCAAAACCAAGATGGCGGCAAAGCGCAAGGCGGGAAGTGCGTTAATCCGCCAAAAAGGCGGGAAAAAGTAGTAAATGCAAATATGGCGGATGGCGCTAGTGTCGCGTTAATCCGCAAAAGAGTGGGGGAAGAAGTAGAAAATGCCAAGATGGCGGTTGGCGCTAGTGTCGCCAAAACCAAGATGGCGGCAAAGCGTGAAGAGCGCTAGTGTCGCGTTAATCCGCAAAACAGGCGGGAAAAAGTAGTAAATGGTAAGATGGCGGCGAAGCGCAAAGCGAGAAGAGCGCTAGTGTCGCGTTAATCCGCAAAAAAGGCGGGAAAAAGTACTAAATGGGAAGATGGTGTTTGGCGCTAGTGGAGCCAAAGCAAGATGGCGGAAAAGCGCAAGGCTGAAGAATAAGCGTCACAAAATGGTGCAATAGATATTCTAAAACGAAATGCTGAAAAAGTTTCTGCACAATATGGTGCAATACTGTATTGAGAAGTTACGAAACAAGATGTCGGAATTGCGCAATAAGAAATATAAGTTACGCCACAAGATGCATATTTATGCAAGAAGCAGTTACGAAACAAGATGGCGTAATTGCGCAATGTTTGAAATGCAATAATGAATTTGGAAGAAATTACGAGACTAGGTGGCTTATGTTGCCAAAATTTGGAAAAAAAATAATAAACCTACAGGATGTTTGTGAGGTGGCGGGATTAGCGAAAACAAAACCCAGACTGGTTAATCTCTATATGTATAAATCTTTATTGGTAAAAATAAATAAAGGAGTACATAGTGGAGCATATAAAGTTGTAACAATACACATGCTTAAAACTATGGTATAACAATGAACATGCATTGAGTAGATATGATGCATATAAGAATAATGTTTATATTACACACACTAGCACATACATAGTCTATTGTAATTGTTGATAGAATTGTTACCAAAGGCTGAAATTGTAGAGAGCTGAACTGGATGTGGCAGCGATAACAAAGTCCACCGAATGTGAACCAGATGGTGAGCTGGGATGTAGTGGTTCAGATAAGAAATGGTAGCGCTAAAGACATCCGGTGGCTGAGGCGAATTCTGTTCATTGCGGTTACGATAAGGCGAGAATAAAACGCATGGACCGATACGGTAACATAATCAGAGAGAACTCTGGCTGCAGTGAGAAGTGAGATGAAATAAAACACATTGTATTGCATTGAAGGTGAAGCCTGAATGAATTAATGAATTATTCCCGATAACAAGCATAAGCAATAGAGTAGAAAACCAAAGAATAGGTGTAACGTTGAGAAATAGGATAAGAGGAGTTAAAAAGGAATATTTGAATATACGCGTACATAGAGTGGTGACGCAACACTTGAGACTTTGGCAAAATAGAAAATAGTTTGAGAAAGGTGATCAAAACGACTAACTGCATAACTAGCTCATAAAGGAAAAAGTTATAAGGTTGCCTTTAGACGCCTTTATGAACGAATGAATAAAACATTGGCGCCGGAAAGGGAGGTAAGTGCATGAAAGAAAATAGGGGTAATAGAATTATTAGTGCTGACCCTTTAGAGGAAACAGAGGGAAAACAAAAAGAGCAGACTAAATGGAGGGCGTACCGGGCAGAAGTAGACAGGATACGCAAAACGATGAGCACCATACGTTTGACATTACAGGACGAAGGAAAAGGACGCTTACTAGGTTTTATTCGGGGTTTACCGAGACCAACATTACGGTTAGGCCAATGCCCGAAGATGCAGACCCCGAACAGTGGTTGCACACCATGTTTGACGATGTACTGGACTATGTGAACACCGAACTGTTGGAAAACGAACCCGGGTACATAGGACTTACCATTCACGCTGCTCAAGAGGGGTTTGCGCCAATGAGCATGATCGTGCGCAGGTTCGATCAGGTGAACACGAACGTGTTTTTGCAAAGCGTGCAAAAGGTCATGCAAAGCAATAAGGAGTTTGTATTAGGTGGGCCACTAAAGCTAAACTGCGTATGGATGAAGGAGATCACCGGTAGATGCTATAAACCGTGCGAGGCGTGCTATAGAAGCAAAGGAATTGTAGAGATTCGAAATAAGGACGCCATATGCCTGCCAAGGGCCATCGTTGTGGGGAAGGCCAAGGCAGACAAAGACGTGAACTATACCACGTTGGCGCGATCCGAATACCTACAGAAGGAGAGAGCTTTGGCGATTCTTAGAGATGTAGGCGGTGGGGTGAACGACGTGAAACGATACGATGAAGGCCTACAGGGGTACAGCATTAACGTGTTTGGGGACCATAGCGGAAAAACGGTGATATTCAAGTCCGCGAACCACGGAGGCAAGCCCATCGATCTTATTCTACACGATGGGCACTACAACACGATAGTGAACCTGCACATGGCGGTAAAGTGCAAGTACTATTGCCGCGAGTGTCACCATCCTTTTACGATACCAAGGGAGCATCACCGCTGTGACAACAAATGCACGAAATGTCACATGCTGTGCAGGCAACCCTTCACGCGTTATGTGCGCTGTACCCAGTGTCACCGGGACTTTAACGGGCAAGTGTGTTACGAGAATCATTTAAAGAAGGGAGGGGTATATGCCTAAGGGCACACCGTGTGCGAGATGGAAAAAGTGTGCTTGGTGTGTCATAGGCAGAATGAGGGGCAGAAAGACCCCACACACGTGCGGCGAGACGTTTTGTGGCAATTGCAAGCTGCACGTGAAAGCGAACCATATGTGCTATATACAGCCGTACAGAGGAAAGAAACTAAGAAACGAGTTTGTGATGATGTTTATAGACTTTGAATGCACGCAGGACACTTCCTACAAAGGGAAGGCAGACGTGTTCGAACATGTCCCTAACCTATGCGTGCTGTACCAGGTGTGCTCGTTGTGCATAGACGACCAACACCAAACGGCATATTGCTCGCAATGCGGGATAAAGGAGTGGATATTTGCGAAGGAACCGGTAAAACAGCTGTTCGAACACGTCACGGATTCGCGGTATGACCGATGGGACGTTATCGTCATTGCACATAACCTGAAAGCCTATGACGGACAATCTGTGCTAAAGCATATGGTTCGGGCATTGCATTGGAGACCCGAGCTCGTTATGTACGGTACAAAGATATACCAAATAAAGCATAATCGTGTAACCTTCCTGGATTCGTTAAATTTTCTGCCTATGGCCCTGGCCAGGTTTCCCAAAACGTTTCAGCTGCAGGCGTGCAAAGGCTACTTTCCGTACCTGTTCAACACAAAAGAGCACCAACGCTACGTTGGGCCTATTCCCGACCAAAGGTATTACTGCCCTAACAGCATGTCCGAGGACGCTCGAGCAGACTTTGAGCAGTGGCACGCGGAGAAAAGGGCCTCGAACTACGTCTTCGACATGCAAGCCCAAATGCTAGCGTACTGTAGGATGGATGTAATGCTGCTGTGCCAGGGAGTGCTGAAGTTTAGGAAGGAGTTTCTCGACGAGAACGGGATCGACGCGTTTAGGGAATGTGTGACCATTGCGCAAGCGTGTATGAACGTGTACCGAAAGCGCTTCATGCCTAAAAACCAAATAGCGGTGATACCCGCTGGGGGGTATCGGCTTGCCGACAAGCATTCGCGCATAGCGTGTATATGGTTGACATGGCTCGAGCAGCAGCAGAAGGTGAATATGGTGCATGCGGTGAAGGGGCGCGAGGTTAGAATTGCTGTGCACAAGGTGGACGGGTTCGATGAGGACACAAAAACCGTGTACCTATTTCACGGCTGTTGGTACCACGGGTGCCCAAAGTGCTTTCCGAATAGGCACGCGGTGCTATTTTGCACGGGAAACGAGACGATGGCCTCGCGGTTCGAGAGCACGGGAAAGGTGTCCGAGATAATAAGGCATGCCGGCTATGTCGTCGTCGAAATGTGGGAATGCTCCTTTAACGAAATGCGCGGCTTACGCAGTATGCCAAACAGTTTGCCACTGCTGACCCCTTGGACCCTAGGCACGCCTTCTACGGAGGGCGCACCAACTGCACAAAGACCTACTGCGAGGCAGTGGGAACAGCGAAGTTGTTTTACTACGATGTGTGCAGCCTGTACCCCTTCGTCAACAAGACTAAGCCGTATCCTGTAGGCCACCCGAAAATTCACCTTAAACACTTTCCTAGCTTAAGTGCGGTTAAGGGAGGGCTCGTGAAGTGCAAGGTGTTGCCGCCCCAAAACCTGTACCACCCCGTGTTGCCAATGCGAGCGAATGGAAAGTTGATGTTTCCACTGTGCCGCGCATGCGCTGAGACAGAATACCAGGAGAGCTGCGAACACGAGGACGAAGCGAGAGCGCTATCGGGAACCTGGGTGGTGGACGAGGTGAAGGTCGCCCTAGCGGAGGGTTACCGCCTGCTGGAGGTGAACGAGTTGTGGGAATACGACATGGTGCAATACGACCCCACAACAGAATCTAAGGGGCTCTTCGAGGCCTACGTGAATCAGTTCTTGCAGATTAAGACGGAAGCCTCCGGTTGGCCGGCAGACTGCGGGACGCCCGAGGCCAAAGAGGCCTTTGTGCGTAGGTTTTACGAGCGAGAAGGCGTTACCCTGTCCACGGACGACATTGCCCACAACCCGGGTAGGCGAGAGCTTGCTAAGCTCATGCTGAACAGCTTCTGGGGCAAGTTTGGGCAGAGGGATAACCTTCCCACCTGCGAGCTGGTGGAGCAGTATACTAGGCTAAAGGAGCTGCTTAGCGACCCTGCCGTGGAGGTACAGACCTACGTGCCGGCCACGGACGACACGATGTACATGGTGTGGCGCTATTGCGAACGGAGCCCTAAACTAAGTCGAACCACAAACGTCGTGATTGCCACCTACACTACTGCGCATGCACGCTTGGTGCTGTACGATTACCTGAAGCGGCTAGACGAACGGGTGTGCTATTTCGATACCGACTCGGTGATTGCGGTAGGTGCACCAGGGCAGTGGATGCCTCCATTCGGGAGCTTTCTAGGGGACATGACGGACGAATTGGAAAGGTACGGGAAAGGGGCGTACATTTCCCGCTATGCCTCCACGGGCCCAAAAAGCTACTGCCTAGAAATTCGGTGCCCCGAACAGGAAAGACGCACACCGTGTTCAAGATCAAGGGCATCACGCTAAACTCTGGCAACCTAAGGACGGTGAATGCCGGCGTGATACGCGACGTCGTCCTGGAGGATCGTGCCAAAGTGGTAAGGCTGCGAGGCACGCAGATTTCGAGGAAACCGCTGTGGAATGTGGTATCAGAACCGGCCACAAAGACCTTTAGAATGGTCGTCACCAAGCGCGTCATGACGGACGGATTCGACACCTATCCTTACGGGTTCAAGAGGGGACGTTGCTCACATTAAAAAGAAACTGCTAGCAGGACATGTCCGTCATTGCCGCAGCGGCTATGCCGAAGCCCACCCCCACCACTGCCACATGCCCCACGCGATTTACCTTTCCAAGCACTATGCTGGTGGCAGGGCCTTCGCGCTGCGGAAAGTCCACGTTTGTGAAGAATCTCATCACGAACGCCGCGCACATGTTCGAGAAGCCACTGCGCAAGGTGTTGTGGTGCCACCCGGAGGAATACACGCCTGGACCAGGGGATTTGCCTTTGGCGTGCGAGGCGCATCCAGGGATACCCGAACTCGCCGACGTGCGTGAGAACTACCTTGTCATCCTGGACGATTTGATGTATGACGGGGATTGCTTGAACGTCTCCAACTTCTTTACCCGCGACTCGCACCACAGGCGCTTTGGGGTGATATACATTTTGCAAAATGTTCTGCCGCAGGGGAAGAAATTTCGGACGATATCGCTGAATGCAAACTACATCGTCGTGTTTAAAAACACTAGGGACAAGATGCAAATAGAACGGTTGTGCCAGCAACTGGAGCCGAGAAACTGTAAATTCCTATTGGAGGCGTTTGGGAAGGCGACGGAAAGGCCGCACGGGTACCTGGTGATTGACTGCACGCAGTATACACCAGACCCCTTCAGGTACAGAAACGGCGTTCTACCAGGTGAGCGCCTATCGTACTTCATTGCGAAAGACTAAGAACAGATAAATACAGGGTGTTGCACGGGAAGGGTCCCATTGTGAGGCCGGCATGGCGAGGAAACGGTTAACGATAGCCAAGGTGAGCAGCCCACTTATTGCAAGACAACACGAAAGCCTGACGGCAGTTGCAAAGGCAAAACCAGGTCTGCGCCAGCAGCTGCTTAAGAATGCCAACCCCGAATTGGTGAAGGCCATCTCCGAGTGCATGCTTAACGTGAGCAAGGGCAACGTCACATTGCCACCAAGGTGCGTGAAACGTTTAAAAAGGCACAGAGCCAGCTGGAGAAAGTTACTCGACAAGAGGCTGGCGCTAAAGAAAAAGAAGCACATTCTGGTGCAGCGCGGCGGCTTTTTGCCGGCATTCCTGTTACCCGTGCTTGCCTCCCTGGGCAGCGCTCTGGTCACCAAGCTTGTAAAATGAAGTTTGCACGCCAGGTGGTGGTTACGCCCCAGCCAAAGGCCGTCGAACAGTTGCACGTCATCGACTCTAGCCTAGCCAACTTGGCCAAAGAGATGGATGGGGTGCAGCGGTCCAAGCTAACCCTGCCGGAAAAATGGAAGCTGATGAAATATAAATTGGGAAACTACTTGGGGCTGATGGCACAAGTGAGAAAACCGTACATGCCGGCGGAAGGCCGTGACGATGATGATGCCTTTGAGGATTCCCCGGAAAGCGGCAAAGGCAAAGCAAGGTTCGCAGCAGCAGCTGCAGAGAAGAAGAAGAAGAAGAAGAAGAAGAAGAAGAAGAAGGCAAAGCCCCCTTTGGTGAGCAAAGGAAAGGAAACGGTAGTTTGCAAACTTAAAGTGAAACGCCTACAGGCGGACCGAAAGCGCAGAGACGAGGCGTTCATTCACTTTGCGTCGCCTAAGAAAACCGCGTACCCCTACGAGTTCAGAAACCGCCGATGGGAACCCCTGTATAAGGAGTAAGAAAGAGAGCACACCATGAAGGAGTGGACGGTGCTGAGGCGCATTTATGGCAACCCCGAACATGCTGCAGGGTTGTCCACTCCGTCCAAACTTAGCAGGGCCACCGGCATCTCTAAGGCCAAGGTACGGACCTTCCTCGAAACGCAGGACAGCTACACGTATCACAAACCGGCGCGAAAGCGCTACCCTACCAGGTTTTACCATGTCACTAACATAGACGATGTGTGGGAGGCCGACCTCAACGTGCTGCCCAACCTTAAGCCACATAACTCCCCCAATGCCTACATCCTGACCGTGATCGACGTCTTTTTAAAGTATGCCTGGGCCGTTCCGCTAAAGACGAAGCTAGGCTCTGAGCTGGTATCGCCATTTACCACCATATTCAACGAACGTATCCCCAGGGTGCTGCAGACGGACAAGGGTACCGAGTTCGCCAACAAAACGTTTCGCGCCTTCCTGGAGCGGCACGGCGTGCGGCACTACACCACCACCAGCAACGTGAAGGCTAGCGTTGTGGAGCGCTTTAATCGCACACTAAAGGCCAAGATGTGGAAGTACTTTACGCACGCCAACAGCTACCGCTACGTGGACGTGCTTCCGGCCTTGGTTAAATCCTACAACGGGTCGTTCCACAGGTCCATCAAAATGGCACCCGTCGACCTGTCGGAAGCCAACGTGCTGCAGGTCTACAACAACCTTTACGCCCATAAAAGAATGCAAGCGAGCCACAGGGGCCCTACACCCCTAAAGGCGGGTGAACACGTGCGCATATCCAAGCAGAAACTGAGGTTCGACAAGGGTTACGAGCGGAACTGGACCGAGGAAATATTTAACATCTCCAAGGTGATGCGAGAAACGCCCACGGTATATAAGATCGAGGATCTTGCAGGAGACGCCATAGAAGGGATATTCTATGCGGAGGAGTTGCAGAGATGGCGCTCCCACAAACGTTCAAGGTGGACAAAGTGTTGCAGACCAAGGGACGAGGAAAGAACAAACAGGTGCTCGCCAAGTGGAGGGGGTATCCTAAAAAGTTTAACTCGTGGGTGAAGGCCTCTTCGGTCCAGCAGGTATGATCAAGACTAGACCGTTCTCCATCACGCTAGTGAGCAATGCCTCCATGGACCACTACACCGACAACACGACGGCCCGTTTTTCAAACATCCTCCCCGAGAGAGTAGTGCTGCAGGGAGAGTGGGAGGTGGCCTTGCAAAAGGTGCGGTATCCTGTTAAATTCTACAACGTCTCCAAGGCGGACGCGCAGTTGGTGGGCACGAAGTACACCTTGGCGACACAACCGTCGCAAACGAAGTTCAGCCTGCAGCTGCCGCAGGCCATCGTGTACGACTCAGAGGAGCTGGTGCAGAGCGTCAATGCTGCCATGGTCGAACATCTCGGCGTGCAGGACATCCTCCACATCGATTCCGCAAAGAGGGTGTCGGTGAACCAAGACGCCGTGCACCCTGAACCCATGCCATCCATTCCATTCGGGGGCTTCGTAGAAAACGTCCTGCCTGAGATCGTCGTGCGGCCAGATGAAGGCTTCGTTTCCGATTCGCCTAGAAGTAGACCGAAGCCGAAACCAAAGCCAAAACCGTCACCGAGTCACCCGGTCGGCTCTGTGGCGAAACCGGTTCCAGCCGCGGCGCCGCAGGCGCCGCCCGCCGCCGCCGCCGCCCGCCGCGGAACCACCAGTTTCGGAACCCGTATCCATCTTGCGAAGGGAGCACCTCGTCCACAGTTTGCTGCTCACCCCGTCGCTGGCCAAGATGCTCGGTTTCGAACCCTTCAGCAACGTCGTTCGTGCTAAGCAGGGCAAGCACCCCGTGGATCCCTATATGGGTTTTCCTCACGAAATGTTTATCTATTGCAACCTCGTCGTGCCCCAAGTCGTGGGCGACACCTTCGTTCAGGTCATCGAAAGCGTGGCCGTGGAGTACGAAAGAAGCAACAACACCTACATGCCGATGAGAAAACGTTCTCTCCGCTCAATTGGGTACCTCTGGTGCAGCACGATTTCAAGACCGTCGACATAGATTTAAGAAACGGATACGGGGATCTGCTACCATTTGCCGACGGTTTTTCCTCCACGGTGGTGCTCTCGTTCAGACCGAAGCCTGCCTCATGGAACTGAACGTCGTCACCCGGTACTACCTCAATCAGGCGGGCGGCGCGCTAGACGAACGGGATTTCGTCCTCTTTAGGGGCAAGCGCTATCAGCGGGGAAGCGGCCTATTCTCCGCTCTAGGCGGTCTCTTCAGAACCATTCTGCCGTTTCTCAAGAGCGGCGCCAAGGCGATCGGAAAGGAGGCCCTCAAGGTGGGCGCAAACGTGCTCTCCGACGTGGCCACCTCCGGCACGGCTCCCAAGGAGGCGCTAAGGACTAGACTCAAAGAGGCGGGAACCAACCTCAAGCGAAAGGCAGACGTTACGATCGATTCCATGCTTGGGTCCGGTCTTCGCCGCGTGAAGAGAATAAAACGTATTCGTTCTGCAAAACGGCCACAGTCTACACCCGTTCACAGAAGGCGCAAGGTTCAAGACATCTTTACGTAATGGCCGATACCGACGCCGTGCACATGAGCTCAGAACTAGACCTTTTTAAGGACCTCCCCGATCAGATGAGCGTGGAGCAATCCAGGCTGACTTCGCTGAATCCGCAAAACACGCTGATGAAGAATGCTCCCATCACCTTTCACTATTCCGGCAATGCCGACGACTACCTCGACCTCACCTACGTCGTCCTCGAGCTAACGGTGCGCATTCGAGACGCCGAGGGCAACGCCATCAAGGAAGAGACGAACGCCACCCTGGTGAACAATCCTCTAAATGCACTGTTCCAACAGGTAGAGGTCTCCCTGAACAACGTCATCGTCTCCATTCCGCAACCCGGGTACCCCTACAGGACGTACCTCGAGACGCTTCTCAATTACTCCGAGGATGCGATGAACACAAGACTACAGGCGGGCCTATGGAAAAAGGATACCGCCGGCATCATGGATGCGTGGGTTGCCAATGCAGAGATGCTGTATCGGCACGGCCATACCAAAGGCGGTCGCGTCGTACAACTCATGGGTTGCCTCTCCAATGCCCTCTTTAGGCAGGAAAACCTTCTGCTCAACAACGTCAGTGTCACCATCAAGCTCACGCCCTCATCGCCACAATTTCACCTCTTCTCCCTCGAGAAGGATTTTAAGGCCTACACCGAAATCGCATCGGCAAAGTTACACCTCAAGACGGTCAGGCCTTCGCCCACCATCAAACTGGCCCATCAGGCCGTTCTCGCAAAGAGCCACGCAAAGTACCATCTCAAGGATGTCAGCTTTCACTCCCTAAGCCTTCCCAAAGGGTCCAGCGGCATGACATTCAACGACGTGTTTATCGGGCAGATTCCCAGGAGGGTGGTCGTCGCCATGGTTTCCGACAAGGCCTACAGCGGTCAGTTCTCCTCCAACCCGTTCAACCTTCAGCACTTTAACTTAAATTGCTTCCAAATGTACGTCAGCGGACAGCCCATCCCTTCGCAATCGCTTCAACCGAACTTTGACAACGGCCAATTCGTGCAATGCTTTCAAACCCTCCAGGACGGTCTAGGCATCCACTTTAAGGACGAGGGGCACTCCATCTCGAGAGATCAATATCCCCACGGTTACACCGTTATGGTGTTTGACCTCACCACCGACATGAGCGCCAATGCCCATTACGTCTCTGGGCAGCGCCACGGCACGGTATCTATAAGCATCGGCTTTTCTAAACCCCAGGCAGACGCCGTCGTGCTTCTCGTTTTGGCAGAAATACATCGCACGGTTGAAATAGACGCCAACCGCTCCATCCTCGTGTCATGAACACCTACCACCTCGAACGTTTTCTATCCGCCTGCCCCTTCACGCGCCCTTTCCTCTGTGGGGTTTTCGCGAGCGATCGGTTCCCTACGGCTCGCTCTCTTCCTTCCTTTCCCCTGGCGGTCGTCAACACCGATCCGAGCACGCAACCTGGCCAACACTGGGTCTGCATCTTCGTCGATAGGACCGGTAGAGGGGAGTATTTCGATAGCTACGGTCTAAGTCCGATGGTGCCTCGCATTCTTAAATTGCTGCATTCGGCCTGCGGACCCCGTTGGACGCACAGCTCCATTAGGCTGCAGGGGCATAACAGCACAACCTGCGGACATTACGTCATCGATTACCTTTCTCACCGATGCGCGGGCCTAGCCCGTGAAACATTCTTTTCCAAATTTCGGCGCCGTGATTTCCGGTTCAACGATCGCCTCAATCTTAAAACCTACAACAGCGTGTGCCTCGCCAAAAGCTCACATCCACCACAACAACAACAACAATCCTGTCAGCCATTGCAGGTAAGTCTTCACATTCTCACCCCCTCCATTCTCCCACCCTCTGTGCCTTCCGCCCCTCTCAAATCCTGCCTATGTGTGTTTTTCACAGCACTCTCTGTCGCCTATAAGTCCGGCGAACATCACCGTCGCTCCAGTGCACCATGGGCAGCGAGGAGCAGGAGGACGTGCCATCTCCGGCCGTGTAAGTCTCGTTGCAGATGTGCGTGTGCGAGTGTGTGTGCGTTTTATGCAAGGCTTCTAACCTTTTTACCCTTATGTTGCAGCGCACAACAGCAGCAGCAGGTGTGGCAGCGCCTATTCGGCCCTCTATCCGACATCTACTTCCTCAACCCGGTGCGAACCAAGGTGGTCTGCGTCGGATTTGCTCCCGTGGCGCCGTTCCAGCTCACGGTCACCTTGGCCAGGTGCGGTTCCAGCTCAGCCGTGTCCCTGCCGGCCGATGAGTGGCAAAAGCTGGTGGACGCAAAGCTCATCATTCAACGCAGAATTCGCTTCCCGGAGACCAAGCGACAGGAGTGCCAGATTTCGGCACGCTACACCGTCCTCTTCAAGAACATTTTCGGCAAACTGCTCATCGTCGTTAAGGATCTACGGGGCGACAGCATCGCTCTAAGCCCCGAGGAATGGGACGTGCTGGACGGTCTTCTCAAACTCATCTCAGACATCCTATTTCACAAAAAGAAAGAGGAGGCGGACGTGCAAAATCAAATCTCGGCCTTCCGCAAGGCCATGCTTCACAGCTACGCCTCCAATGTCCCTTTCGATTCCATCAATTTCACGCTTTTCACCAAGTACATCAGGTCCGCCAACCTTAGAACGTTCCTAGAGGTCGAACATTACCTCAAACCACACTTCCAACAAGGGATCCTGCAACCCTCCTCTTAACCACGTATTCTCCCCCTCTTCCCTGTCATTGCTACTCTAACCTCCGGCAAGTATGGGCTACAAGCATTACGTCGTCGTCTACTGCGACGGCACAAAGGTCCACAAGAATTACGAGGTCGACGGCCATCCTAAGAAGAATGCTCCGTACGCTCTGCGTTACATCGATGACGCTTACGACGGCAAGCACGTCACTGTGAAGTTTCACAGCTGTGCCGACACCGTCCACTACGTCTTTTCCAACTACGACCTGCAAGATATTTAGTTCGAGGCAGACACCTGGCACCCAGGCAACGTCAACGACGACGAGGGGATCGCGGACGCCGTCTATGACGACCAGCTCTTTCGGTTTATTCCGAAAAAGGGCCTATTCATAGCCTTCTTAGAGGCTGCCTTCGTCTCCAACGATCACCTTCAACGCATGGTCAACGAAGGGCAATTGTGCTACGGCAGGTGTCTTGCATTTGGGCAACACCGCATCCTACATCATTCCCGATGTCATTCACGGTGATTGGATCTTCAGTGTCAATGCCAACAAGATCATCGCAAAGGAACCAGCACACGCCCAAGGCAACCTCATCACCTATACAAGAAGCGACATCTGGTGGTAAACCCTATCCGCTTCTCCCTCTCCCTACCATGCCTGCGGCTGCGTGCGCACCACTGCACTGCTCCATGTGCTTTCAACGCCAGTGTAGATGCAGCATTCGATCCTACTGATGCGACAAGTGCAGCGCTGGCGTCTTCACCGACCTGCAGAAATTACAACTTAGAATCGACGCCTTCCTAGAGAGGTATGCCAAGCGCAATGGCAGAGATCCCGGCACTCATGAAATACCTTCAGCATCACCGGGCTCTCTCGCACCTCAGCAATGATGAACTTCACACCGTGCTGCTGCACGCCGATTCCATCTTTCCAAGATTCCCCCCTTACGATCTGGATCACGTTTGGGAACGCCTAACGCCGCAACAGCAGCAGAAATTCAATGCCTACCGGCGGTGCAAGCAACATTGGAACCAGCCGTGGCATCGCATTCACATCGATGGACCAGCTCCCGTCATCGCAGAGTGCCCATTTTGCCGCCAAGGTTAACCAACATTGCACCACTTATCACAGCCATGCCGGATGCCGGATGTTTGGCTTCCGTTCTCTCCGCTATTATAAGCACGCTCGTCCAACCTAAGCGTGTACAACCTCATCAGCATGGCAGACAGCAGCATCGTGAGTGTTCTTAACCAGATGGCAGAAACTCTACCCTTCATGTCCCTCGCTGAACTTCAGAGAGGTCGACCCTACAGAATTTAGGGTGCCAGGGCCGTCTCTACCAAGTACGGCAGAAAGATTGCAGTCGTCGTCAACAACCACGAACTGTTTCTACCGTCCAACTTCGATGCCATGGCCCAGGAGACCATCGACGAACTCAACACCGTTCCCGTGTGCCTAACTTACGTCGGGGACGAGATGCTCAAGACAGGCTACGAGCGGCGCATCGTAAAATTCTCATTCCCTTCTCCCTCTCCTCCATCACGTGAACCTTCCCGCCCTTTCCAATACAACAAATTCCAATAATCTCTCTCTCTTCCGTCAATCTTCAACATGCCTTGCAAGTCAGACCCTGTGGACATTCATCCCATTCTAACCTCTAGGATCGTCTTTGACGTTGAGGATACCGTCAATGCTGCAGGGACCTACGCCAACAGTTGCCGCATCGTTTCCCAGGAGATCTCCGCCTTTGGTGAACACAAAATTGTCACCATCAATGTCTTCTCCGGTGATGCCCACGTCGTCAACGTCCAGTTCGTCCCTTCCATAGCCACCTCTTGCGACAAACAGGCTAGATGCACCGTCTACCTCGGGCACAACCAGACCCCATCCTTAGACAACATCATCTCCTCGACGGGCACGTTTCCAGCTGGCGTTTGCAGCCGTCAAAACATCATTGCACCTCTATTCGTTCCCACCATCGGCACCCAGATCGATCCCAACTTTCGGCACATTCACCTCACCTGTGTCACCTGTGACGACCAACCGCCGCAACCTTCTCTCAGTCAACATGATCTACCCTTCAACAACGGCCATACCACTTACTTTAATATCATCTTTCTCACCAACGTCGACGGACATCAGTGTTAATGTGCTCCTGCAAAAACAGTTATAAAAGGCTATGTATGTGCTAGTGTGTGTGAAATATAAACATTATGCTTATATGCATCATATCTACTCAATGCATGTTCATTGTTATACCATAGTTTTAAGCATGTGCATTGTTAAAACTTTATATGCTCTACTATGTTATCCTTTATTACTTTTTACCAATAAAGATTTGTACATATACAGATTAACCAGTCTGGTTTTTTCGCTAATCCCGCCACCTCACAAACATTCTGTAGGTTTATTATTTTTTTCCAAATTTTGGCAACATAAGCCACCTAGTCTCGAAATTTATTTCAAATTCATTATTGCATTTCAAACATTGCGCAATTACGCCATCTTGTGTCGTAACTGCTTCTTGCATAAATATCCATCTTGTGGCGTAACTTTTATTTCTTATTGCGCAATTCCGAAATCTTGTTTCGTAACTTCTCAATACAGTATTGCACCATATTGTGCAGGACTTTTCCAGCATTTCGTTTTAGAATATATATATATATATATATCACCATATTGTGACGCATATTCTTCAGCCTTGCGCTTTTCCGCCATCTTGCTTTGGCTCCACTAGCGCCAAACACCACCTTCCCATTTACTTCTTTTTCCCCCACTCTTTTGAGGATTAACGCGACACTAGCGCCAGCCACCATCTTGGCATTTACTACTTTTTCCGCCTTGCGCTTTGCCGCCATCTTGGTTTTTGGGTCACTAGCGCCAGCCGCCATCTTGCCTTTTTGGCGGTTTAACGCGTCACAAGAGCTTTCCCGCACTTGCGCTTTGCCGCCATCTTTGTTTTTGCGATACTAGCGCCAGCCGCCATCTTGGCATTTACTACTTTTCCCCGCCTTTTTGGCGGATTAACGCGCTTTGCCGCCATCTTGGTTTTTGCGACACTAGCGCCAGCCGCCATCTTGACATTTACTACTTTTCCACGCCTTTTTGGCGGATTAACGCGTCACAAGCGCTTTCCCGCCTTGCGCTTTGCCGCCATCTTTGTCCGCAATCTTCAAAATTCATACTTTTTCCCGCCTTTTTGGCGGATTAACGCGTCACAAGCACTTTCCCGCCTTGCGCTTTGCCGCCATCTTGGTCCGCCATCTTCAATTTACTACTTTTTCCCGCCTTTTACGGATTAACGCGACACTAGCGCTTAATCCCCCCTGGTGGCAGGATTATCGTTAATCCAACTGGCTATTCCGTATATATCACTACTGGTGTCGATGTTTAAAAGAGAGTATTTTTTCTCGTATAGCCTTCGTTTCGCAATTCTACGAGCAAAACCAAACCACTCTTAGCACGTGTAGCATATACTATTTTTAGACAGCACTCGAATTTGTAAAATATCAACAATATTATATGGATTCCTGAAACTAACAAAGATCACGTTTAGAACACGTTCTTGAAACAAAAGAAATGACATTCAAAAAGTGAGATGTCAGATGTTTTTGTGTTTTGTTGATTCGCTAGCAGTCACTTTCAGTGAAATTATTTTCAACCTGTTTTGTCTTACACCAGGTAATAAAGCAATTATAGGCTATATCATATTGCCTTCTGAATTTTTTGGGTAAGTACTTCTAATGTTATTCTTTCTGATGCTTCTGTAATTTCACTTCAGTTTCAGTTTCTTTTGAATTCATAATTTCCGCCATTTAATCTTCATGTAGGTTAGATAAATGAGTAACGTTTAAGATGAAAGAAAGCTACCAATATAATGTATAGGTAAACTCTACAACGAATTGCGAAAAATTGAAGTGTGAGGATTTGTGTTACGAACACACAATGCGAGCGCCATGAGAAATTTATCATTTGAAACGACATAATGAAAAGTAAAACTAATCGAAACAAGACGAGTTATTAAACATGTAGAAATACAAAGAGTAACTGCCATGTGATTGGATTTGAAACCAAAGTTGGTCACACTGAAGATTATTCCACTAGTGCTATAATGTAAATCTTTTATCTCGTGTGCTCTGTGTTAGAAGCTCTACTTTTAGGCCATGCTGTCTAAAAAGAGATTCTATATTAAAGCGTTTTATGGACGCAGTAGAAGTGGGGATCGTAACAGAGGAACGCAGACATGTGCGCATGCATTAAGGTTTTTGTCCGCATTTTACGGTTTAAGGATATAATATAACTGAGTAACTGCAGATTGGTTAATAACAATTCGGTGAACAATATGGGTAACAAATTAAATGTTGCATGAATACTACGAGTATAAGTTGCGTCGTTACCCCTGCATATTGTTTCGATGACTGTGCCGTTGGTGGCAGTCCCGGGTTCGATGCCCGCCCGGGTTGGAGTCGAACGCGGTATAGTGGTAGAGATAGAATTAATGTTAAAATTCACTGTACCTTTTTCACTATCCGACGTGGCTTCGTCTTGTTGTCCTCGCTGTTACCCTGGCTAGTTGGTTCTCAGCGGTGATTTTAGCATGGACTCTGCCTATAATGATATTTGATAAGCGCGTCGATCTCAGTTGTGGTACTGGGAGCTTATAGAAGAATTGACTACACACTGTAACGTTTGGTTTATGGCTATTTATTGTTATTTCCTCACTCTAACACTACATAAATGTTCCTGTTCACATATCACCATTTTGCGCGCCAATTGTTGACTGTGAACTGCTTAACAACTTCAACTGTCTTACACTGTATACTGTCTACTACTGTATACTGTCTTCTACTGAATGTCAATTATGCACTGCTTAACCTAAAAGTCAACGGTAAACTGCCGTTATATTATATTTACCTCGCTCCATACTTCCGGAGCGGAAACAGTCATAAAACTTTACCCTTCTATTCATACACAAAAGATACCGTTTTCGCTGACCATGTGAACATCACGTTTCTACCCTAACTGCAGAGTTCAAGACATTCTAAACTTAGTTAAACAGGAACATTATGTACACGACAAATAAAATACTACATTATACAGAAATTATTATTTACGTGGTTTTTACATTGTAAACTTATATCATTTATATATTAGATTAAACATAGAATAATTTAGCACATAACAAAATTACCTCGGGTACATTCTGTCTCAAAGTGCAGTATGTTTACTTTGAAATGGACAGAGCAAACACGCAAATTGTCCAATTGCATCGTATCTTTGTGAGAATTACAGTGCAGGGAAAACGGGAACAAACATAGGAACATCATAGGCTTCAAAATAGTTCTGATTTTAGTAGCAAGCGGATTTGAGCAAGCTAATTATTACTTTCTCTACTACGTATAGTAAGTAGGGGAAGTATTGTATTCCACCCAAAAATTCGATACCGAGATTTCACCGGAAATACATGTTTTGAGACCCCCTGAATCAAAAACAGTATTTTTGGAAACATGTCCGTGTGTGTGTCTGTGAACAGCATAACAGATTTTTTTGGTTAAGAATACTGACCTCAGCCTTGCCAGCAAATGCAATATCGGTACTGTGGATGTTTTCTTTATCTGCCTGTCCTTCTGATGCCCCGCCCAATTGTTTCGTAAGTGTTTAATTTCTCTTTCCACCTAGATCACTCATATCGTGGCCTTGCGCTATAGAAGTTTTATTGTTCATTTATCTTTTTTTTAACTTTTCAACGGTATATAACTCTTAACTGCACTGTTCCTATTTATTTACAATATTTATTTCATTTATAAAGCAATATCAGTAGTAACATTTTATATCCTTTGTCTGTATTGTGTATCTATAAAACTTAACGTGTTTCATCCTACTCTCTCTAACCTTTCCGCTGATATTGGGAAGCAACCATAAACCTCACATTAGAGCGAACCGGATAGCGCTGCTATGGACTGCTTTTCTTTCTTTTTTAACAGCCTCCCCTTTAACTTCAATGGTCATAACAGGACTTGGACTTGAGAAACAGCTCCTTGACTTAGGTTATTTTAACACTAGGCTTCATTAATTACTTTCTCTACTACGTATAATAAGTAGGGGAAGTATTGTATTCCACCCAAAAATTCGATACCGAGATTTCACCGGAAATACATGTTTTGAGACCCTCTGAATGCAGAAAAGGGATTTTTGGAAACATGTCCTTGTGTGTGTGTGTGTGTGTGTGTGTGTGTCTGTCTGTCTGTGAATAGCATAACACAGAAACGAACAATATGATAAACACCAAACTTGGTATTTAGGTTCAGTATCTTCCACAGATGCGACACGAAGGTTTTCAAGAAAATCCCCCCACGCCAGATTACCCTTTACACAAAACATTTTTCTAAAATGTTAATTTCCTCAAAAATGGCTCCAACGATTTTGATTAAAATATCCTATATTTAAGATACTTTCATGACAAATAAACTGTATATCTTGAATTTTCTGGGAATGTCTCCAAAAGTATTGTTCATTATGAAAGACTTTTGCATAACTGGTAAACCATAAGAGATAGACAAAATTTTACTACACAAAAAATGTAGATCGTGTTAAAATACACAATTTATGTCATACACATTTTTTGTTGTTGAGTGAACCATTTTCGAGATATTGTTTGTTATTGCTCTTAAATTTTCCGATACTTACACTTTTTCCCAAATGGGAATTCGTTATTCATTTTTTTTTTCGTCCTGGTAATGCAAAGAGAATGGAATACTCCACATAGCAACCAGTTCTTAAAATATTTGACTATCGCTTAAAACCTACCAATTCTGCTTGCATCTACAAGAAAATTAGCAATAAGATTAACATCTCGATTAACATGAAGCATATGGAGAATAAGCGAACCCGGGGCCTCTGGGCTGAGAAACCAGAACAGTGACTACTCAACCGCAGAGGTACTCTAGGCTGGTTTTGCTACATGGGTATAATGATATAATTGACATCTGCTGTTCTCCGCTATGTTTGTGCATCCTTAAAGACAACATTACCCACTTACTTTTTGCTTACATTAGCTTGCTTTTACTTGGTGCTTCATCCCATTATTATTTTACAACACTATCTTCATGTCTCTGATGATGAGTGAATGCCAGATAAACTGGTTTTGTTTTCATCGGAGTTCAGGCCGCATTTTATTATAGAAAAGCGTTTTTTCTAGCCAGAGTTTGGACCGATAATCTATAATCTCTTGGATTATAAGCAAGTATTTCTGCTGAAAGCTTAAGGGGATTGATTCTAATGGACCAATGGCAACAGTGATGATACCAGACACAGCGTTTGGCGAAAGGTATTGAAGATTAAACTTCGTTCAAACTAATGTCCTCAGCACACACGAAGGCGAGTGGGTGTTGGTTGCGCAGTAGCATCGCTCTGAATCACGTGACGTGTCAGAGCATAGGAAGAAAGAATAAGAAAAGGATACAGCGTTTCAGCACATTACTTCGCCCACCCGCCTTCGCGTGTTCTTCCTACTATACCATCTTACAACTGGACGATCGCGCTTAGACATCTGATTCCAGCTGTGAATGATTCTGTATTACAGTAATGTAATTAAAAAGATAATATTATAGTTTGAGGCAGTATTTTTAACACATAAATGATTTCAGTCTAATTATAAAATATATAATTCTATTACAGTCCGCCTTAAAGCAATATGTGTATGTAATAATTTGTAACATGTATGTAACAGTCATTGCATATGGTTATATTATTGTATCCATGGGTAATAATGTTATGTGAATATATTACGTAATTTAATGATGTAGGAGCTGTGAGAATAATAAGTTAAAAGTTGCTAACAATGAGGTAACAATGAGGTAACCTTGAGGCAGTAATGAGTAAGAATGTTTAAAAATGCTACTAGTCATTATTGGAGCAACAATAATGTAAATATTAGTGACAGTTTATAAAATAGCCAATAAAAAATCAATTATGGTATTCTACTGGAGTAGTTTTAGCCAATCAGAAACTGAAATATAGCAAAATTTACAAATCTAGACGTCAGTTGCCTGCAGACAGATTTACTATCCAGACGCAAATAGTGTCCTCAGGAAATATAATATGTATTCGTGTGAAACAAAAAAATAAGGTTTACGTGCTAAAACAGTGTAATTAATTAATAAAAAGAATCTCGCAGCTCTCTATATCAGTCCAGTGTTATTTAAATCGTATCAAGTATTAATAAAAGGAGTGAAGTAAAATTATTATCTGTGTAAGCCTACATTCTTGTTGCACCACAACACTACCAAGATATCCATGTCTCTAAAATAAATACTGACGCAGCCGAGGCAAACATAAATATTAAATATTTAAAGAAACAGTTTAATTACAAAGTTAATATATATTTTTTTAAACTTGGGCCAAAGGCCACATGAAAGTACATTTGGGGCGAAGACTACCGGAAACTGTTTACTATACGTGCGGTTGCAACTACTACAAGTTCGGCTCCCCAACAGTTGAAATACAATACAACTCCTCCTAAAATTAACATTCCTCAAGTTTCGATTTCACGCTTTTAGGTTATCTGATGCCATCATTGAAATATGTTCCCCCTCCTTTCCATATTGCATTTTATGGAGAGTCTTGTTCGAAATTGAAGGAATGTATTTCATGTTTCACATCCCTAATTTATTTATTTCATAAATAAATATATTTCTGTTATTCTTTAATTCACTGATTTTTCTCGACACCTCTCTATTAGCAGATTGATGTATTAAAAACTGAAAAAAAAGGATTTCCAAACCAGATTTTGAAAAGCCCATGAAAGTAAAGGCTTTGAGGAGAACCTTCTGCCCAAACCTGCCCACGACAGAGGGTGGTCACTACCCTCTGTGCTTCTTCAACTCATTCCTCTCTCCCCTCTTCAGGTCACATATATGGCATCTTTGTAATTCTCCCCCATCTCCCAATTCTATATCTAAATCCTGTTACAGTTTACCTAATACGTTGTACAGGTAGAATACGAGTATGCTATCTGCCAAGTTCACAAAGTTATGCAAACCAAAAGTATTTACAAAGCTCTTAGTGCCGCGTTTTGTTGGTGGCTTTATATTTGGGCAGTAGCTAAATAGGTTTCTGGCTTACTCCTCTATCCTCTAATTTCTTAGCGTCTTCACCCCATCACACACTGCAAACGAGGTCCGTTTAAATTTTAAGATTCGGTAGTCATAAACACTCACCTAAGGGGTTTCTTTAGGCTATAGGAGTATCACTATAACATACTACTATTGATAATCGTTTCATGAACGCTCAGTCAAGAATATTCTTGGGGTTATCGTTGGTTATTATACCGAGGTAGAATTTATTATTTTTCCACACAAGCCGTGTGTTGGATAAGGTTTGAGAGGTAGAATCAGACGATTGAAAAATTCAATGCCATAGCCAAGATTTGAACCACGGATCTCCTGGTCTCAGTCCGTATGCTCTAACCACTGAGCTACCATGGCAGCATGCCAGTACGACATTAAATTTCCCAGCTGATTCGCATTATTCCCGGTAAACCAATAGGTGATCTCAAATTGTATTGAGATGACATACTGTGAGCCATTGTGATCCATTGGGATATGCCATCTCAATACGAGGGGCACTACTTATATTTTGAGCCTTGGCAACCCTGAACATTGTAGGTGCCATCTGAGGTTTCCAATGGAAAGGTTGACATTTTTTACCATAATCTACTTCAAACATTTTGTCAATAGAGCGTCATTTGTTTTGTTTACACTAACTTGAAAAATTTGTGTCAACAAAAACATGGAATTAACTCGTGAAAATGTTCGTGCAATGATTTATTACGACTTTCGACGTGGATTATCAAGACAAGAGTGCATCGATCAACTAACTTCCACATTTGGCGACAAAGCTTCATCCTTTGTCACTGTGAAACGCTGGTATAACGAATTTAATCGTGGCCGCCGTTCGCTCAATGACGAAGTTTGTGAAGGTCGTCCAAAATCAGTTGTTGTGCCAGAAAACATTGATGCTGTGCAAAACCTAATAATGAAAGATCGTCATGCTACATATTGGGGTATTGAGGCAACCCTAGGTAATAGTTCCACCAGCATATATAAAATATTGCATAATTATTTAACCGTGAAAAAGGTTTGCTCTCGTTGGATCCCACATAATGTGACGCAATCTCTAAAAGATGCTTGTGTCGATTAGTATACAAAAATGATCAATAAATACAATGGCGGTGCTTCAAAAGACGTACATTAGATTGTAACAGATGACGAATCATGGATCTATGCGTATGAACCGGAACGTAAACAGCAGTTGACTGTATGGGTATTTCAAGATGAAGCAAATCCAACAAAAGTTGTTCGCACTCGAAGCACTTCGAAGCAAATGGTCGCCTGCTTTTTCAGAAAAACTGGTCATGTGCCTACAGTACCTTTAGAGGAACAAAAAACGGTCAATACCGAATTGTACACAACCATTTGTTTGCCGGAAGTCTTCGGTGAAGTAAGGAAAACCAACAAGAACCATAGGATCGTTCATCAAGACAATGCAAGCGCGCACACATCTCGTCTAACAACAGAGTATTTGAAGGCTCAAAAAATCGAATTGATGGGTCATCCGCCATACTCGTGATTTGGCACCCAATGACTTCGTTTTGTTCCCGAACATCAAGAATAAATTGCGTGGACAACGATTTTCGTTGGCAGAAGAAGCCGTTGATGCCTTCAAAAACCATGTTTTGGAGGTGTCTCAAGAAGACTGGAATAAATGCTTTGACAAATGGTTTAAACGGTTGCAAAAGGTATTGATCATAAAGGAGAATATTTTGAAAAATAATGAAGTAGTTTTCAATCAGAAATTACTTTGTTTTAATTATTAAGCTCAAAATAAAAATAGTGCTCCTCGTACAATGTGAGATCACCTTGTGGTTTTCCGGGAATAATGCGAATAAGTTGGGAAATTTAACTTCTTAATAGCATTTTGCCATGGCAGTTCAGTGGTTAGAGCATCCGGACGGAGACCAGGAGATCCGAGGTTCAAATCCCAGCTACGGCATTGAATTTTTCAGTCATCTGCTTACACCGAAATAGCTTCTTCCTGCCTGTAATTAAGCATTATTACTTCAACTACCTTCTTTCATTAGTAGTTAAACAGTATGTGTTTTCTCATAACTCGCTTCAATAAATAGTCAATTCAAAAACAAGAAACACCATTTTTTAGTTTCATAAGCATTATATTCTCATGAAGCTCCTTTTAGTAAAGGCCTCAATATAAATTTCTTGGACAGATTTTGAACTTGAAAATATATTTTGAATTATATAATATTTCTGTTCTTCAGTCGTTCTTTAAATATTAATAAGTTTCTTCATGTTTTCCTTTTGCTGTTCCTTTTGAACACAGAAAATCACAATTCGACGGGGTTTTAAATATGGATGGATGGATGGATGTCATTGATCATATAATTGTACAGGTTGGCTCGTCAATATTGAATTACAAATTACTAAGAGGTTCATTAAAGTTATAATGACATTTCTGAGTCAGATGAAATTTCACCTTTGTTTTAAAGGTCTCAAGACTGCTTATGTGAAGTAAATTGTTTATAATATTGTGACGTACGAGTATTATTGCGTATGTGGCCTGGTTGCCCAGATCGGATATTGCACAAGAGTGGAGGGGATAAACCAGTTCTAGCATAGCGTGGGCACGCCGAGTTTGCGTGGGTTTTAGTCAGTCGAGGCGAGTTACTGCAAGAGGCAAGTTGTTAGTGTGTGTGCGCTGCTCATGCAGAAGCATGGCGTCCCCCACCCACAGGCAAGGAAACAAGGAGGTAATGCAATCCCTTTACATCAATAAATTCAGTTGCCATCCAGTTAGTTTAGTCATGGATTACTATAGTAGATAGTCCCTTCCCTCATCCACACCATATAATAATACTATTACTAAGTATATTCTGATATATTTTCATAATTTCTCTCAGCTGCGTCCCCCGTCTGACCTCGTATAATGTCAATTATTAACTTTAAGATCCTTCGGTATCCGCTCTACCCCCTATTGAGCTAAAATAACAAAGAGGTCACGATAATATAGCTTATTAAACAAATTGGTGACTTCCTAAAAATGTGCACTTCTATAATTACCTTCTAATATCGATATGTTTGCTATTTCTAACTTCTAGTTATGAAACATGTGACGAATTACTTAGTCTTAGTTTACTGTAACTAAGTCATTGTTGATATAAGCAAATGCATGTAAAGGAGTTGTTATTTTTGGTTATAGGATGTTAGGCAATAAACAATATTTTATACAATCCGAATTTAATGCAATATTCGCTTCGCGTTAGTATGGCACGAAAGGAATAATATCGCCATTTCGGTGGCCGTGACATAAGCATCTCTTTGAGGTAGGCCACTCGAAATCTATTCCCTGCATGCATATAAAAAGCGCTTTTTGTTTGAGATAAATGTATCTGATAAAGCTAATTAATGTTAAAAAGCTATGCTGCTTTAAAAATCATGAAGTTTACAAGTTCTCAAATTACTGGTTTGCAGTCATTTAGATTACATATAAAACAAAGTGCTTTAATGATACCAGTATTCAAAATTCATAAATTTGGATTTTAGTGCTTTAAACCTCACAAATCTTCTACTTTGTGTCGTTTTTAAAGTTGTACAGCCTTTAAAGCATATCATAAGGTGATTTAAATGTCTGCCTTTAAGCCTAGCTTCCTATTACGTTGTGTAAAACAGGAAACGTTTTACTAACATTAAAGTGAACAAACCACTAAAGAGAAGCCTTAAATACTAAACTAGCTGCAGAATAGCAGAAAAATGCGAAGAAGGGCATCTAAAGGCTCTAAGTGCTTTTTAACAGCACGAACAGAAAAGGTGTCATTTTAGCGTTATAATTTTAAACCCTCTTTTCTCGTGTTTTCTTTTGTCGGCAAATTGTCGTTTTGAAAATGTTGCTTTCGATGTACTTTTCGATATAAGTGAATATATTTATAGGATAATACAATGAGGTGAATTTTTGTTAACATTATGACGTTATTAAAACATAACACTGGCGTATTAATAGCAAGTCCGTATGTCCTCTGCGGTAATGAAGCCTGGTAGCGTCGGTGCTCTGCAGCTGTGAGTGATGAGATCCCTTCTTAATCCCGGGTGCTGTCTCGAGGAGTCGTATTGGGTTAAGTATAAATGAATAATCTAACCCAAATTGATAGCATTTACTCTTAATTTAACATATTAAAATTTAGAACATATATACCTCAATCAAATGCAATACCAATGGTGCAAGACGAAGCTAAACCCGAACATTTTGTCTTCTTTACTTTTTACTCTTTCTACTACTATGTAGCGGATGTATTGTATTCCACCCAAAAATTCGATAACGAGATTTCACCGGAAATATATGTTTTGAGAACCCCAAAATCCAAAAAAAGCATTTTTGGAAACATGTCCGTGTGTGTGTCTGTGAAGAGCATAACTCAGAAACGAACATTCGGATAAACACCAAACTTGGTATTTAGGTTCAGTATCTTCCAGAGATGCGACACGAAGGTTTTCAAGAAAATCCCCCCACCCCAGATTACTCTTTACATGGAACATTTACCGAAAATTTTAGTTTTCTCAAAAATGGCTTAAACATATGATATTGTAATCAAAATCGTTAAAGATATTTTCATTACAAATGAAATGTATATCTCGAATTTTCTGGGAATGTCTCCAAAAGTATTCTTCATTGTGAATGACTTTTGCATAACTGGTAAACCATAAGTGATAGACAAAATTTTACTACACAAAAAAGTAGATCGCGTTGAGATACACAATTTATGTCAAATACGTTTTTTTATTGAGTGAACCATTTTTCGAGATATTGCTTGTTATTGCCTTAAATTTTCCAATACTTATACTTTTTCTTAAATTCCTTATTCATTTCTTTTGTCCTGGTAATACAAAGAGAACGGAGTACTCCACATAGCAACCAGCTCTTAAAATATTTGACTATCGCTTAAAACCTACGAATTCCCCTTGCATCTACAAGAAAATTAGCAATAACATTAACATCGGGATATCTCGATTAGCATGAAGCATATGGAGAATAAGCGTGTGTAAAAATAGTTTGTATAAGAGTAGAGAAATTCATGTGAGTGTAACACATCAGAATTTTTTTATGTCCTGGACATACAAAGAGAATGGAATGGCCACATAGCAACCATCTCTTAAAATATTTGACTATCGTTTGAAGCCTACCAATTCCCGTTGCACTTACAAGAAAATTAGCAATAAGAATATCATCTCGATTAACATGAAGGATATGGAGAATAAGCGTTTGTAAAAATAGTTTGTACAAGAGTAGAGACAGTCATGTGAATGTAGCACATCAGATTTTTTTGCATGGCAATGCATTTTTGCTGCCAGGAATTATACATATAATTCAAACATTTAGGTATCGCTCTTATTCTTTTTAACAAATTTTACATTTATATTATTCAATATATTTAGCATAAACGTTACCTTAAGTCTATTATATACCAACAAATTGTATTTTAAATTCAAATTATGCGCAGGCGCATTCACATATATACTGAAGCATATGGCTCTGCTCCTAAACTAACAGCGTCTCTACAAGTGGAGGCGATAAAAGTAATGCATCGCCATCAGGCTCGATATCAACAGCTATTCGCCTGAGCATTGGAGTATGTAACCACTGGAAACCGCCGGCTGAGACGTCTAGCAACAGTCTACTTCTTCACCTTAAGAGCCCGGTCGTGGTCGCCAAGAGAGCTCGAGGAGAGGACGTGGAGTCACATGGTACACTCCGCAGGTGGAAGGCCAGACAGCTTTAAACGTGAAGAAAAGGAATTAGTAGAGAGTTGATTATCACCAGAAAAGCCAACGTAGATCGGTGGTCTGGAAAGCGGCGTCGTCCACACGCAATTTCGGCCTAGTACAAAATTCTATTCTACATTTTGTAAGTAACATTATAAATTTAACAGATCAAGTCGTGTGGCATGCCTTTATATTGGAGGCGATATAGCGCGAGTTACTAATACAGAAATTTGTTAGTTCTAATGGACGAAAGCCGCTGTGTTTGTGCAAGAACAAACGAGAACAGACTTTATGCAATTTATTGCTTGTTAACTTTTGAGTATCTTATGAAGATTTCAGAGTATATCATGGATTAATAGTTGATCAGCTGCAAAATAATTTAGCTCTCTATTTAAATGCTAAAAAGGGCCCAGCAAGCAAGTTCCATCTAGAAAAACACACACACACACACACATACACACACACACACACACCTCAGAGTTTAGGAAACGATCGAAAGCATTACACACCAGTGCAATACTATAGGGCTTTAAAACAGAAATAGTATGAATACTTATACAATTTTTAAACTATTTTCTTTGAGTTAATTTCTTGAATCATCCGTCTGAATACTAATACTATATAACTTTTAGTTTCTCTACTACGTATAGTAAGTAGGGGAAGTAATGCATTCCACCCAAAAATTTGATACCGAGATTTCACCAGAAATACATGTTTTGAGACCCCCTGAATCCACAAAAAGCATTTTTTGAAACATGCCCGTGTGTGTGTGTTTGTGTGTCTATGAACAGTATAACTCAGGAACGAACAGTTGGATAAACACCAAACTTGGTATTTAGGTTAACTATCTTCCAGAGATGCGACACGAAGGTTTTCAAGAAAATTCCCCACCCCAGATTATCCTTTATATGGAACATTTTTCGAAAATTTTAATTTTCTCAAAAATGATTCTAACGACTTTGATTAAAATATCATATGTTTAAAGTATTTTCATGACAAATAAAATGTATATCTTGAATTTTCTGGGAATGTCTCCAAAAGTATTCTTCATTGTGAATGACTTTTACATAACTGGTAAACCATAAGAGATAGACAAAATTTTACTACACAAAAAATGTAGATCGGGTTAAAATACACAATTTGTCATATACATTTTTTTTGTTGAGTGAACCATTTTCAAGATACTGTTTGTTACTCCATTAAATTTTCCAATAATTGTACTTTTTCTCAAATCCGTTATTTAATTTTTTTGTCCTGGTAATGCAAAGAGAATGGAATACTCCACATAGCAACCAGCTCTTAAAATATTTGACTATCGCTTAAAGCCTACCAATTACCCTTGCATCTACAATAAAATTAGCAATAAGATTAACATCTCGATTAACATGAAGCATATGGAGGGTAAGCGTTTGTAAAAATATTTTGTACAAGAGTAGAGAAAGTCATGTGAGTATAACATATGAGATTTTTAATAAAACTTTTAGTCTGATATTTAACATTTATTTTTTATCCAACCTAATGGAATTATTAAAAATGTTATTAATATTCTGTTAATAAATTTAATTATCAAATATTAATTTTTAAATAAAATAATGCATTGTATGGAGCAATTTTTCAAAAAGTAAGGAAGATTAAAAATTAATATGAGAACCTAACTTAAAATATGCATATGTTCACAAATTATACAGTAAACCCATATTGCCCTATTAAAATTTCAGATATTTAGACCTGAGATTATGGATTTTAGAAATTTTAAGGATGGTTATCCCTAAATAAATATTTATTCATATAGAGAAATTGTTTCTAAATTTCTATATTTTCAAAATTCTAATATCTTGCTAAGTGACATAGCAACAAAGTTCCACTTCAAGGATTTGAACGTTTCTCGACTGCATATCACGTACTGAATGGAGTTGATAGACACTCCATATGGGTTTATTGCATATTGGGAGCCCTGTCATCCAGAAGGGAAGAGATTGAAGTGGAATCTACGTTCACTCAGTTGTTTTCGGTACATTAGTTCGGTTCCGGGCGGGCGACATAGTTGTGCTGATGTTAATTTGACGTTAACTACACCATTGGTTGCAGATGAGGACCTGCTCGCTCGATCAGACACTATTAAAGTGCTCCAAACACGCAGATCCTCTCATTGGATTGCTGTAGCAGCGTACCGTCTTGGTGTGTGCAAACTTCTTGAGCACATGCGAGGTTTTGGCAGGAGGTAAACGTCAATAGAACCTAAACACGATAAATCGGTCTTCACACACACATACATCTTCGTCTAGAAGAAGAAGAAGAAGAAGAAGAAGAAGGAAACTATTTATTGACTTAAAATATAAGAACAAACATCTGAAGTGTTACATTCACATGACCTTCTCTGCCCTCTATCGCTTAAGGAGACAAGGTACTCTGAAATGATCAAAAATCATATTTTTGAATTAGGCACCAATAAAACCTCCATTATTTCCAGTTTTAGAAAATATATACTGTGTGGGGTTAAGACGTTTTTAAGACATTTGAATGCTAGTCTGCATTCCTTTAATGCTGTCATGCAACGCCCCTTTTTAAAACATTTTTGTATCTTTCAACAACGAACGACTATATCATGCCCAGTTCAGCAATTAACAAAAGAGGCCAGGACCAAGAGAAGGCAATCAAAACAGCTGCAGTAATCCAGAAATGAAGTTGCAGATGATTACCACCCTGGAATGTACTGAAGTGTGTCAGAATTGTAACATTCAAACTTTGAATTCAGTTTTCTCAAAACTATATTTTTGGATACTTATGTACCTTTTTCTCAGAAAGTATGAAAGTTAGAGAGCTGAAATTTTCAGTACATGTATACAACGCATACCTATACGTTCTGAAACAGAATCATAATTTTATAATGTATATTAGTGATATTCAGAATGCAATAACATTGCAAGTTTTCACATTTTTACTTTACAATTTATTTTTTTAAATTTATAGTGAACTGATATGCATAACTAAATAATTGAGGTTCAGAAGATAGGTGATTATACTAAGAACAAGCATGGAAAAGTGTAATTTTGTATTGCAAGTAGTATCATAGAAAAGGATACATGAATTCACATGTTTTAAGAGTAAATTTTATTATTTTTCTGCTGAATGAAATAATTTTTACGGACTCAACTATATAAGCTATCGATGAAAAAAGCCCTTGAAATAATTATCATCACATATAGAGTAATTCATATAAATCTCAGCAAAACCATTTGGAATTTTAAGAACAGTGGTAATTTAACACACTTAAGGTGTAATTTTCATGTGTTCGACCACCTTGTCCCCTTAATAGCGGATATACAAATTATACTTACGAAAATTTGTTTTCCTATTTACTGCGTTTTAATTAAGATATACTTTTGAAAATAGCTACATTACACATATCGTTGTACACACAAATGGAGTAATGATATTCAGATATTTTAGAACTGGACGCTGTCTACTGGCCTTAAACTTCCATACTGTTTCCATGCAGTTCCAAGAAACAACCGAAAATCGGCAGGAATTGAAATGAATGGCTGTATTAAACAATTCTAACTATTAATAACAGATATTTTGTAAATGGCTGAAGTCAGAAAAATTAATTTAAAATAATTTTTTTATTTTAAAGAGATAAACAGTTTTTGGATGGTACTTTTCGTATATTGCTTAACAATTACAGTTATACAAGATTATATAAATTTCCTTCCAAATGAAGAGGACTTCACAGACCATTCCCAGAAAATTCAAGATATGGATTTTGTTTGTCAGGTAAAATATCTTTAATATATGGTATTCTAATCAATATCGTTAGAACTGTTTTTTTAGAAAATCATACATTTTGAAAAATGTTCCATGTGAAGGGTTGGGGTGATTGTCTTGAAAATCTTCATGTAGCATCTTTGGAAGGAACTGAACTGAATTGTTTAAGTTTGGCATTAAAGCGATTTCGTTTTTGAGTTATGCTTTTAACACACACATATACACGGGCCTTCATCTAAAAGCGCTTTTTTATTTCAGGGGATCTCAAAACATATATTTCCATGAAATTTTGACATCGAGTTTTTGGGTGGAATACAATACTTCCCCAACTTATGTATAAGTAGAGAAAGTAAAAAATTGTCATATGGCACAGATTACCATATCAGTACATTGTTTGTATATATGTAAGTATATAACGGATCTTCAGAGTTATTCGGCCTTTCCCAAAGTCGGTTTAAATGAATGACGTCATCAGTGCAGCGAGCCCCTTGTGGGGGTGTGGAATTGAATCTCGAACTGTAAACAGCTTGATGTAAAGAGGCGGTGCAGAAAATAGGTTACGATATTCATAACTGTGTGAGTGATTTTCTTCGTTGCTGCCAAGTATTTCAACTCCGAGATAAAACATAACAAAAAAACAGTTGTCTTTAATTCCACAAAAAAGAAAAAGACTGTACACTAATACATTTAAACATATTTTAAAATATTTATAAACATACTTCGGTTGTTTGTTATTAAAACGGCTAAAATTATGCCATTAAGCCACGACACTCTACACTACAAAAACCGTCGTTGAGTGAACTATCAGCATACATGCAAATTTACGAGGCACAATGAAAGAAGTTCCAAATGTAAATACTATAAAGGTACGGTACAAGTCCCATTTCTCTAATACTTCACTAGTCCTGTGCTATACGCACTGCTGATTAACTTGCTTCAAGTATTGCCGACATGTGCAGATAACCAACTGGCGGCAAAGGCCGAATAAATCTGAAGACCCCTATAATTATATACATACACTACGTGATCAAAAGTATCCGGACACCTGGCTGAAAATGACGTACAAGTTCGTGGCGTCCTCCATCGATAATGCTGGAAGACAATATGGTGTTGACCCCTTAGCCTTGATGACAGCGTTCACTCTCACAGGCATACTTTCAATCAGGTGGTGAAAGCTTTCTTGGGGAATGGCAGCCCATTCTTCACGGAGTGCGAAACTGAGGGGAGGTATCCATGTAGGTCGGTGAAGCCTGGCACGAAGTCGGCGTTCCTAAACGTCCCAAAGGTGTTCTATAGGATTCAAGTCAGAACTCTGTGCAGGCCAGTCCTTTACAGGGATGTTATTGTCGTGCAACCACTCCGCCTCAGCCCGTGCAATATGAACAGGTGCTCGATCGTGTTGAAAGATGCAATCCCCGAATTGCTCTTCAACAGTGGGAAGCAAGAAGGTACTTAAAATATCATTGTAGGTCTGCCACGTCTGTGATCGTGCCACGCAAAACAACAAAGGGTGCAAGCCCCCTCCAGGAAAAACACGACCACACCATAACACCACCACCTCCGAATTTCACTGTTGGCACTACACACCTGGCAGATGACGTTCATCGGACATTCGTCATACCCACACCCAGGCATCGGATCGCCACCTTGTGTACCGTGATTCGTCACTCCATACAACGTTTTGCCACTGTTTAATCGTGTAATGCTGACGCCCCTTACACCAAGCGAGGCGACTTTTGGCATTTTCCTGCGTGATGTGTGGCTTATGAGCAGCCGCTCGACCATGGAATCCAAGGTTTCTCACTTCACGCCTAACTGCCATAGTACTTGGAGTGGATCCTGATGCAGTTTGGAATTCCTGTGTGATGGTCTTGATAGATGTCTGCCTATTACTCTTTACGACCCTCTTCAAATGTTGCCGGTCTCTGTCAGTCAACAGACGAAGTCGGCCTATAAGCGTTTGTGCTGTACATGTCCCTTCACGTTTCCACTTCACTATCACATCAGAAACAGTGGACCTAGGAATGTTTAGGAGTGCGGAAATCTCGCGTACAGACTTCTGACATAAGTGACACCCAATCACCTGACCACGTTCGAAGCCCGTGAGTTCCACGGAGCGTCCCATTCTGCTGTTTCACGAAGTCTAATGACTACTGAAATCGCGGATAATGAGTACTAGGCAGTAGGTGACAGCACAATACACCTAAGATGAATAATGTATGTTTGTAGGGTTGTCCGGATACTTTTGATCACATAGTGTATATATCTTCATATGAAGAAGAAAGAAAAAGACAACCCCACAGCCGATTAATTACTCATTATAGTATTTAATAGATGCAATCCAAATCATTAATTATGTAACATCTTTTACTTATCTAGAACTACATAGCTAATGTAAGAAGTTAAATACATTCTTGGAGATGGTTTCATGGGCATCAAATTGGAGACCTTGAACATGCAATTTACGCTGACCGAACTGAGATTTGTACTTTCATTTTAAAAAACAAATACTAATTTTATAAATGGTTTTATTTATTTATCTAAATGTTAGGTTGGTCACAATCATTACTTTCATATGTAGTTGTTGGATCCAGGATGTAAGCTTCATGCGATCCGTGTTTGATTTTGATATTATAAAACTGTAAACAACATTTTTTACAAAATTCAACTCTGATGAAATAATTGACATACGCGTATGCAACGGACTACACTGGAGCCAGGACAGAATTTTTAAAATGTTAGTTTGTGTGCATATTTATAGCTACTGAGACAATTGTTTCCTAAGGGTGTTTAGCTGTCGATGAGGGACGTTTTGAGCATCTTGCGTGATTCCAGCAGCCAGGGATATTTCGACTGAGTACGTAAAATCTTGTAACGCAAGTTTTTTGCCTATATTTTGGATACATTTTTCGTACCAAGGTGTGTACACATATTTGGACTACCTTTAAAGTATTTGTTCAAATTGTAATAGCTCTTTTTGAAGGCATGTTGATGGTGGCTAACCTAGATAAATTTAAAGCTTTATGATGTCAGTTTTGATGCTTATGATTATTGTATTACTGTATGAATATTTATTATAAATTTCGTATGAAGCTTACAAGTAATGCGCTACTTAAAGCCTAAAAAAAAAACAAGAGCGAAAAATGAGTTCTTCTTTCGTGCGTTATTCTTGTGTTCACGCTGGCGAATAATGAAAATTAAACATTCACATGACTTAACGACGTAAAACTTAATAATAAACTCAACTTTCTTATGACAACTTGATATGGATAGAAAACTGAAACACCTGCGCTAATGCAGCGATCTGCGAAGCCACCACCGACAGTGAATACGACAAAAGAGGTTATACAAATGTGTCAAAATTAAAAGAGCTAATTACTTCGGTTAATGGCGTTAAACATACAAACAGCCTATCTGCTTATTTTGATAAGATGTTTATAGTGATGCCTGGTGTGATATTACACAAAAAGGCAGAGTGTAAACACGTCTCATGTGAAATGGAAAAATGATCCCGTGAGAAGTGTGTGGAGAAACGTGCGTATCGGACAAAATCTCTACAGAATTCAAAATTCCTTTCACTAAAATACTTGAATAATAATTAAACATAAAAGGTATTTATTCACAGGATATTTATAACTTCTAGTATCTCTAAAACAACCAGTTGAAAATTTACGTCATTCTACCTACTTTGTATTCTTTACTTCCTTCCAGGTCTCTTTCCATTTGGCTAAACATTCTATTTTCTACTTCGAGGATTTTGGATCCACTTTGTAGTTGTTTCTATTTTTCTCCCTTTTGGCACTAACTGTGTCATTCAAGAATATCCGTTCAAAAATGTGGAGAGCTTTTGCTAGCGGATTTAGGTTCATAAGGTTTCGACTGCATCTCTAGAGCTTTAACCTAGTTTCAGTAAATTGTACTAAATTTTTATTGTTGTTTTCTTTATACAACCCTCCGTCAAACCTCAAACTCTATTAATACTGCTCTACTATCAATTAATCCGATTTACCATTAGTCGATCCACATGACAAAGTTCAGGATTGTTGACACGGGAGAGAAGACAATCACTGAGTGACATTTCAAGATGTATTACATGACGAAAATTACTGTAGTCCAGAAACTATTAATTATAAGGAATTTCTTTTACAAAATGCGCATGATAAATGTCACCAATTTCTTTTAAACTATTAATCACCTTAAGGATTCTGTTTCTGGTATCTAAGATGAAATTCTGACACAAATTATTATTTACGTAGATAGCCAGAGAAAATATATTAGTGGAATTTTTCATTTGCCATACCATTCTTTAAGTTACAGACAGTGGGAGGTATTTATGAAGATAAATTTTATCCTTTTGTGAGCAGAGATTGCTGGAGATCGTTTTATGTTGTTTGCAGACTGAAAAAGTATTTAAATCATATTAATTCAATATGTAAACTTAATGTTCTCTACCACGATTAACATTATAAAATTCTTTGAATTTTGAAAAGCTGCAAAATGGAATACAAACACAAGACTAATTACACTGATAAATCCTACAATACAGTGAAGTATTTAGCATTAAACATTAAGCTACAATACAGTTTGTAAATTTATCTTTGTTTTATATTCTGTTAATACAATTTATGAAATATTTTATATACAGTATACATTGAACTATATCCTTTTTCTAAATAAAATTGTGGAAGAGAAAATGTTTGTTTTCTTACCAGTGTCTAATGCAGGCATTGAACAATTTTATTTAAGGTATAGTTTACTTGTAACACATCGACGCCTTGGAACGCTGAAAGGAAATGTTGAAACGTGTGTAATGCTTTATTTTGGGGTTTTGTTAATAGAAAGGTAATGATGTGATAGGTCAGTAATAACATAAAAGTCAAATGAAAGATTATAGCCTCTAGAGTCCCGAGATCAAATTCAGACGGTTGTCTTTATATTGTGTACTTAATGAGTTTATCTGGTTCGAAATATAACAAATTTGCAATTTCTTTTTAAATTTTTAGAGTGAGTTTTGAGGTGTAAAATGAGATTTAGACATATATTAATGTTAATATGTGGATCAAGGTTAAAAATAACAGAGATATTCAAGAGATCAAATATTATTAAGTGTCGTTTATGTTAAGCTTTCATAACTTTTTCAATTCTATTATCGATACACAGCAGATAGATATAGAAAAAATAGGATTGTAAGTGCAGAATATATCAAATATTGTGTCGTATGTGTGTGTGTGTGTGTGTATTGTCATACCAAACACATTGTCGACGGTATTATTGGGGTGATTTGTTATTTCTTTCGGCTTGTTGGACGGTCTGGTGTGACACTAGCTTGCCTAGCCAAGGTTGGAGAGGGGATATAAATGTTATCGTTACATCTTTGTATGTTGAGCGACTTGTTGAGTAAGAGTGTAAGGTGTAGATCGTGTGTGTGTGAGGCATCTCCCCTCAATTCTTTATTCTTTGTGTGTAATTTAGGGCCACTATTCGTTTTATTAATAAACCACAGTTTATGTGAATGATGTGAAGTTTGTGTATAATTTGTTAAAAACCAATTGAATGTAGTCACAAAGGTCCTGGTCCTCTCGCAGTTTGTAGCTGGGCTCCCCCATGTACATGTTGGGGTGATCCAAATTTAATAATTTTCTGGGAACCTTTAGGCCCTCACCCCAGCATGTAGCTGGCGCAAAACTTCTGGAATCGTGGCCTTTATTGCCACCCCAGCTGCCGAGACTAGGAATGGTTTATGAAGAGATGAAGGAAGAAAATACATGTTCACCGAAATTCCACAAAACTCTTAAGAGAGTGAAAGAAAAAGTAGCGAAGGTAACCGGTGTTTCACGGAGTTCCGTTTCCAGAGTTCTCAAAGATAAAAAAAATATATGGATGCAGTACAATTGGACACACCTGGGATAAAACACAAGGTCCCTAAACGTATTACAGAAATAGACGATTTCGAAAAATGCGTCATTCGGCGCGCGATTTACAATTCCTATGTGGAAGAAAAACTTGTGTCAACAATAAGCAATTGCTCATCAAGTTGAAGGACAGCATAAATTCTTTATAAAAGATTTAGGGTTCAAGTGGAAGAAAACGAAATCAAATAGAAGAGTTCTAATATAAAAGCACGACTTACGATCTCAACTGGAAGGGTACCTTACTCAGAGGTACAAATTAGAGGGTAAAACCTTAGTGTATGAAGATTGAGTCATACATACACAGCAGTCATACAACATCTAAAAGTTGGAGTGACGTTAGGGAATTAGGTTTGCAGGCAGCTGTTGCCAAAGGGTAAATACTTATTATTGTTCATGCAGTTGGAAAGATCCACTTCGTTCCAAATGCCCTTGTTTTACAATTCGTAACAAAAAACGGGAGATTTTCATCAAGAAATGAATACAGAAAATTACATGAATGAATCAACATCATGTTGAAACCTAATATGTCTGCTGGGTTCTGTTCTGGTTAGCGACAATGGTCAACACTCAAATTGACAAACCATCTATCTCAAATTCCTTGAAAAAAGAAATGAGAGCTTGGTTACTTAGGCGTAATATAGCTTTAGATGAAAGCATGATTAAAACAAAGCTATATAATTCAATTAAAGTCAATAAATCACTTCAGAAGCCATACATACTTGGCCAGATATTAATACAACATGACCACAATGTACTTAGATTGCCACCGTGTCATCCAGATCTAAACCCAATCGAATTAATCTGGGCCGATGTCAAAAAATGGGTGGTCTGCAGAAATATCACTTTTAAATGTGGAGCAGTTATGTCGCCAGCGATTTGCATACATTGGAATGCCAGAATGGGAAAATGTATATCGACATGTTGAATAAGTTGAGAATCATTATTTCGAAAAAGGTGGAATTGCAGAAAATCAGATAGAAAGAATTCTCATCCAGGATAATGGTGCAAAAATTAGCAACAGCACTGATGGCGGCAATGATGTGAGTGATTCCGCAGAAGAGGAAGGGCTGTCAGGTGTGGAAGAATTGGAGGCAAATGATTGACAGGTTTTTATATTAAGCGCTTTTTACAGCGGTGGATTCAAATATACGGTATATAACTATAAGTTTTATCAGTGCAGTGCATAACCGGTGTGCGGATATTTGGCAATGACTGTCCCACGCACTCCTGCAGCATGCAGACGACCGGTTACCTCCTGATCTGGTAAGTAACTCGCTTCATGCTCTCATTAAGATATTCACATGTCCAAAACTGTTGCGCCAATTATAACAATATGATACAACCGTCCGTTGCGTCTTTGACTCGTTTATAGAGAGAGAAAAACAAACGAAATTCTATGTATTATATTGTATAATGCACGGGGACGCTAGGTGATAGATAAATGAAATAAATATTCCTAAAAATCGTAGCAAGTTCAAGTAAATAGGTACACAAGAATCAATCTGGTTCAAAATATAATTAATAATAATAATAATAATAATAATAATAATAATAATAATCAAGCGTTAGAATGCAAAATTTGTTATAAATCGACACGTTTACAATCTGCAAATGTGTTAATATTCCACTCTCAGCACACAATTACGCGGTTTGTTGCGATTGTATTATACACAATACCTATCATAACAACCTAATTTATGAAAGTTAGCATAAATAAGTTGCATATAGAATATATTGTGACTTTTGTGATCTCCAAGAATACTCCGGTTTTAGTTGTCTATACTTATTCAATCCTGTGTATCTAATGGATCTCTGTATAGAATAGATTAGTAATCCTGATTCACACCATTGATATAAACTATTTATTATATCATATCTACCACATAATGAGAGTGTGGACATTGGATGTAGCAGTTCTGATTGGATGCAGCGCGAGAAAGCGGTGGCTCTTAACTTGCGAATGCCGCCTGAGATTGGGTGGTTGCAGTGCAAGAAACAAAGAGAGTTGTAAATGAGATGGAACTCAGAAGATGCACCGTGCGAAAGTCCAACAGGATATATCTTCCGGCCAGGTCCACCTCGTCTTCCTCAAGTGTCACCATTGTCTCCCGTATCGACCGCCACCGTGCAAGGGTTTTTTTGTGTCCCTCACAAGGAGGCAGCTGAACTCTCCATTCCGCCCTACAGCCAAGAAAGCAAGCAAAACAAGTGAAAAAAGAGGGCGATGGCGAGCCAATCAAAGAAGAGCCTTTTGTCGGTAAAGGTAGTAAGTACATGGTTGCACCGACTCTCATAAAAAAAAATCTTATGTGTTACACACATGACTTTCTCTATTCTTGTACAAACTATTTTTACAAACGCTTGTTCTCCATATGCTTCATGTTAATCGAGATATAGAGATGTTAATCTTATTGCTAATTTTCTTGTAGATGCAAGGGGAATTGGTAGGCTTTAAGCGATAGTCAAATATTTTAAGAGCTGGTTGCTATGTGGCACATTCCATTCTCTTTGCATGTCCAGGACATAAAAAATGAATAACGAATTCCCATTTGAGAAAAAGTATACGTATTGGAAAGTTTAAAGGTATAACAAGCAATATCTCGAAAATAGTTCACTCAACAAAAAAATGTATATGACATAAATTGTGTATTTTAACGCCATCTACATTTTTTGTGTAGTAAATTTTTGTCTATTTCTTATGGTTTACTAGTTATGCAAAAGGCGTTCACAATGAAGAATACTTTTGGAGACATTCCCAGAAAATTCAAGATATACATTTTATTTGTCATGAAAGCATCTTAAATATATGATATTTTAATCAAAGTCGTTAGAGCCATGTTTGAGAAAACTAAAATGTTCGAAAAATGTTCCATGTAAAGGGTAATCTGGAGTTGGGAGATTTTCTTGAAAACCTTCGTGTCGCATCTCTGGAAGATACTGAAACTAAATACCAAGTTTGTTGTTTATCCGACTGTTCGTTTCTGAGTTATGCTGTTCAAAGACACACCGACACACACACGGACATGTTTCTAAAAATGCTTTTTTTGGATTCAAGGGGTCTCAAAACATGTATTTCCGGTGAAATCTCGGTATCGAATTTTTGGGTGGAATACAATACTTCCCCTACTTACTATAGGTAGTAGAGAAAGTAAAAAGGAAGGAAGAAAATGCCAGCTTTGAAATTCTCTCTTCACTTGCCTAAGATAGAACAAGTGTTGTATTCAATCAAATGTCCGATATGCATATTTATGTGTGTTTGTACAGCAGAGTTCAAAATTGTACTATCGGATAAATACCAAATTTAATATTTAAAGCGACATATTTTCAACACTTTAGGCGCATATTTTTAAAGAAGTTCCTTCTAAGCCCCATCCCAAATAAATGAATAGTATTGAATTTTGAGTTACTTATATTATCAATAAAAATCTCTAAAAAGGTACCAGGCTTTTATTAACATTTCTCCAAAGAGCTAAAGCAGAGCCCTGTTGTGTTACCAAGCGGCACAAGATAATTCAGGCTTATCCTCAACTGAACCTACCAATCTCGAATTTGCTGTAAATATCTACTCAGTTTTACTTTCTCCACCACGTACATAGTTGCTAGAGGGTTTCATTTCACTCAAAAATTAGATACAGAGAGTTAACCGGAAATACATGCTTTGAGGCTCCTTGAATTCCAAAAATAAGCATTTTTAGAAGGAAAAAAAAATATCCGTACGTGTTCGCGCTCGCGCGTGCGTGTTTGTGGACATCATAACTTAAAAACGAGAAGTCGTATAAACAGCAAACGTGGTATTTAGGTTTTGTAGCTTCTAAAGATGCTACACGAAAACTTTATTTAATAAGAGTATCTTGTATACCTACTAATGGCAATATATGGTAGAGAAAGTAATATGAATGTAACACATCAGATTTTTTATTATTGAAGTTTATATACTTGGGAATCGTGCAACTTTCTAAAGTAAAATTATATATCTACTGACAGCATACAGTTTGTATTAGACAATCACTGTCCCACGATTTACTATTTTCGAAACATTCATATATATATATATATATATATATATATATATAAATTTTCTCAGATGTTAAGCTAAAACAGTCTTCCCTATGTCACCCATACTATTTTTTCCAGATTTCTGGTACAGGTGTTTAAATAACAAAAAACAAAATAAGCAAATACATGAATGAATTTGCAGATTTCAAAACTGTTTTATGAAGCTTCGATTTTGATACGAGTTTCTACAAAGCAGAGGAGAAGAAGAAACTGTCGTAGAGAACTTGCATCGATTTCAGCGAGCTTGCCTAATTCATAGTTTCAAAAGTCGTGGGAGTTTTAGACTGTGTAAACACTGTTGTCATGTCACGTACTAAGCAAATTTGTATTGTCATTTGTGATCCTTTAAAGAGCGTTGTGTTAATGTTGAACCTAAAGGCATGTCATTTCTGTTAAATATGTCAATTTATTTAAAAGTTACCTCTGTATACCAATGTTTGTAGGTTGTTTATAAAGTGCCTAAGACTAAATTATAAGGGCGGCGTGGAACGTGCGTGTAATGATAAATCAAGAGAAAATTCCATGCTATTTGCTTCCATTTTTGTAATCGTGAAATTATCTATATTAAGGAGGCTTAATTACAAGTGCTGAACCGTGGCGTTTAGCGTCTGCCCAGAAGCTGTGGTATCTAAATTTCGAAGCACATGTTTACTACAAACGAATATTCAAGGCAAATGATACCAAGAGGAAGCTACCGTACGTTACTTTATTACCATATAGCTTTAACTCTTGTAACAAACATTTACTATTCTGCAAATATAATTCAATTGAAGGGTCCAGGAAAAAAAACAGGTAAGTCTTTTTTTCCAAGAAACCCAGAAATCTAATTTTTAATTATAAAACGGAATGGGTGCTTCCTATAAAAAATACTTCTTTCAAACAAAGTGAAATATTGAAGTTTCAGATGTAGTGAACCAAATAAAATGGTGCTTAATGTCTCTTATATCAATAATATCACAAAAAAAAACAAAGTTCACTCCAACAGCACTTTTTTCAGGAAAAAACCAGGCATGTCAGCTACCCGACATTTGGTTTGTAATTAAGATTGCATTACCATCATTTAAATATTATTCATTATTATTACTACAACCGTGGAATTTCACTGCTGGTTGACCACAGAACTTCATGACACTCGTTATATCCTGGTACTTAGCTTTGTAAATATGTAGAAGACCTGCGTACAATACAGAAATTTGTTACATATATTACATGTAAGCAATTTTATCAGAAAATTTGAAGGATAGAATAATATTTCTACTAAAATTACCTGAATAGGCCAAAGAAGGTAGCTCAAATTCTCCTGTCCTCTGTGTTGAAGCAGCTTTCTCGGGCTTTCTTATGATACTGGATACCATCGCTCTGTTATATGTGGCTCTCTAGTTCAGTAGACGTGGGTGGACGGATGAGGCCCCAATTTCCTTCACGGGCTGAGTCTTAAACGGACATTTCAGTACATAGTTTTGATCTAAAAATGTTTCCAATTATACACCATTTCCTGACAGACATTCACAACAATGAAAGGCGATGGTTTGGTTCTTGAATTGGCAATCATACTTATGAACTCCTCTGGGGTTTCCATTCTTTGTTTCAAATTACCAAGAGCAACGTTCTTATCACATTCTATGTATGAATGACTTCGTTCTGGAAATGTGATCTTGGTGTTGGTCAAGCCATAGATGATATTATGAACCACAAAATGCATGAAGCGAAAAATGGTGAAATTCTTCTTTTGCCCATTTTGTGGTATACCGTCTTCTTTATTCCCAATGTTGACATATCAACAGCACAGCACAATTTAATATTCAATATTGAAACAACAATGTAAACTACGAAATACAATGCAAAACACAACTGTCTGATAACGGCAAAAAAGACTAACTCGCGGGATAGGTCGTACTGCTGTATTTTGGCGGGCACATGACTTACCTGGTTCTTTCTTTGGAACAGTTGACTTGCCTGCTTCTTTTCCTGTACGCCAAAACTTAAACGGCAAGAAAAATCCACGACTAACCAGTTTCTTTTTCTGTTCCATACACCTAAAAGATGGCTTTCTCCACGGAGTATCCAAAGGCATATCAAAGTCATTTAGAAAAAAATGTGACTTACCTGGTTTTTTCCTGGACCCTTCAATTAACACTTCTAAAACTTTGATTTGACATAGCACATTTTCTTTTTCTTGTTTTGCAGCTATAACCATAAGGTTTAAAGAAAGGATATAAACATATTAAAAGTGCTTTGCTTTCTGTAACACACTTCATTAACTGAGTAATGACTTAATAGTCCTTACGTACGTAGAAGTTTATACCTTCTACTAATATATACGTGGCGCAAATTTTGTGTATAATTACCCAATTAGATGAGCAGGAATTTAGAATAGTCCAAAACGTATAGTTTTGCATACTCTCACTACACAATGTAAGATGTGGCTCTGCGCTCGTACCACGCTACCCTCGTCGGCTGATGTGTACTGGCCGTCTCATTTGTCCCGGGAGGTGCCTCTTGAACTCTCCATACGTGGAAGTTAGATGCATCGAATGATCGCAGTAGTGTTTCGGCGCGCTTTCCCGCGGGCTTCCTCCACCTCTTGGAGAGAGCTTCAAGAACTTTCCATGCCGAATGTTTTATATCCTCACTTAAAATTATATCAATTATCGCTAATATGAGCTTGGCATCATCCAAATACTATTTTATTCCTTCTAGAAGTACCCGGAAAGGCATTTTGCAGAGCTCCAAAGCTAGGAAGTGTAGCACAGCTGAGGCTATTCTTTCTGGGTCTGCTTTTGTCACCAGTTTTATTTGTTGCCGAGTTGTCCATCCGTTGCTTAATTTCCATATTTTTAAAAAAAATCTCGTGTGGTACATTGACATGACTTTATCTACCCTATATCGTTTATTAGTGGGTGTACAAACCAGTCTTACTAAAGCTTATTTTATATCTACTTCATTTTAATCCAAATAAGCCTTTGCATAAATAGTTATATTACACATTATGTTATAGATACAAAGAGAACACCGATAGCGAAATGATTAAGAACTGGACGCTAGTACGCTGGCCTTGAAGTTCCATGCTGTTTCTATGGAATCGCGAGAAAAAACTGAATGTTGACAGCTCTTTAAAAGAATGGCTAAGTATTGAACAATTCCAACCATTAATAAGGGAATCTCGGAAATGGCTGATGTCAAAATAAAACTATTTGAAATAAAATGTGTATTTTAAAGAAATCTATATTACTTGTGTAGTACGTTTTCTTCTATCGCTTAACGTTTAATAGCTACACAAGATTATACAAAATTTCTTTCGAATGAAGAGGACTTCAAAGGCTATTCCCAGAAAATTTAAGATATACATTTTATTTGTCATGCAAGTATCATTAATATATGGTATTTAAATCAAAATCCTTAAGCCATATTTTAGAAAATTTTCTTGAAAATGTTCGTGCCCATCTTTGGAAGCTACTGAACTTAAATACCAAATTTGGTGTTTGTCTAACTTTTCGTTTTTGGGTTATGCTGTTCACACACACACACACACACACACACACACACGGTGATTTTTCTAAAAATGCTGTTTTTATTAGGGGCTTAAAATATGTATTTCCAAAGGGTGAACCTTTTTCTCGATTTTTAACATTTTTTATAAGAAGTTAGTTAATACTATAATACTAAAAGTGAATATTATTGTAATAATTAGGGTGAAAAATCGATATCGTATTTTTGTGTGGAACACAATACCTTCTCTACCCACTAGGTACTGGTAAAGAAAGTAAGAAAGAAAACCTTACATTTCTACGTTGTACCGCTCTCCAGAGTTTTTTAATAGTGTTTATTATCCGTTCATACTTCATACGGAAAACAGAGTCGTTGACACTGGTAATAAATGCAATGAAACAATTGGGAAAAGGAAATTTTTGAAGCAAACCTTTAAGGCCTAAGTTTGACTTATATATATACATATATATACATATATATATATATATATGTTTTCTTCATACTCGGGGAAGATAGTCCTGGCGGGATTTGAAGTCACAACCTTCCGTTCACAAGTTCGTTCCTTAACGACCTTGGCTACCCGAGTCGCTACATTTAACACATTCTAAATAACCCAGTATCGCGGTAATATTATGCGAAATAAAATGCAGTTTTTAAATTAATTGCTTATATGGTGCTTTCGATGTGTTAATAAGTTCTTAAACAACATTTAATTTTTTCCATGTTCGTTCATTGCACCTACACACGACGGCAATACGCTCTGTATTCAGAATATCAATAATGAAGCAAATCATTTTCGATGCAGGACTGAAACGGATTTACGTTGCATAAAACATTATCTACTTGCAGTTTTGATATTCATCGACCAAAAAGCAATGACACTACAGACTTTTTGGTTTCTCTTGCGTACATTTATTTAGCATATACGGCACGGATAGTTTTGCTCTAGACTCTTGTACCGAGGATCCGTGGTTCGATATTCAGTTCTTCAACATAGGAAGCATGCCCAAGGCCCTAAGTGTCCATGGTATAGACATAGGTTATAAAATAGAGGGCGACACCACACGCACTATTACCTATATAAATCTACTGTGCCTACGAATCTCCAGGAGGAGGGTGAAGACACATAGGAGACTACAGGCCACAGACAGACAGGCCACAGAGACGCACGGAAATCCCTAACAACTCCAGGCTCGAAGACCCTCACATGCTGGAGCTGCCTAGAAGGGTGATGAACGACCCATCGACGAAGCAGCCCTGTAATATTCTGTCCTTCGAGTAAGCATGCGCGGGAAATAGTAGAAAGGAAATATCATAGATGAGAAATTCACCACAGCTTACTGCCAATATGCGCCTACCGGCCAGGGAAAACCACGAAAACCCCATGGTCAGAAAGGGCGACCCGGAACCTCCCAAGTGTGAGCCTCACCCGTTACTGCAGAACCATCTCACTCGTTCATTCTATGGTAAAAGCTGTAGGTCCTCTCGCTCCATTGTGAGCATGTTACGTTGCTGGAAATAACATAACCCTTTACCACATAAAGGAATAAACACCAAAATACACCGTTTCTTTCGAATTGTAACTTCAGAAAATGCTTCATTTTATTAAACTAAGCATTCATATTATTTCACTACTAATTATGGCTGCAAGGGTAATCAGCCGTGTCAAATTGATAAAAGTCGATCTTTCGGCCTTCCAAATTCCATGGCCTTCTTCAGGAATTAAAGTAGTTTAACTTGTGTTTGTTACTTTCTCTACTACGTATAATAAGTAGGGGATGTATTGCATTCCACTCAAAAATTTGTTACCGAGATTTCACCGGAAATACATGTTTTGAGGCCTCCTGAATCCAAAAAAGTATTTTTGGAAACATGTCCGTGTGTGTGTCTGTGTTTCTGTCTGTGAACAGCATAATTCAGAAACGAACAATCGGATAAACACCAAACTTGGTATTTAGGTTCAGTATCTACCAGAGATGCGACACGAAGGTCTTCAGAAAACCCCCACCCCAGATTACCCTTTACATGTAGCTTTTTTCGAAAATTTTAATTTTCACAAAAATGGCTAACGAGTTTGATTAAAATACCATAAGTTTAAGACATTTTTATGGCAAATGAATTGTATGTCTCTAATTTTCTGGGAATGTCTCCAAAAGTATTCTTCATTGTGAACGACTTTTGCATAACTGGTAAACCATAAGATAGATCAAATTTTGCTACACAAAAAATGTAGATCACGTTAAAATACACAACTTATGTCGCATACAGTTTTGTTGTTGAGAGAACCATTTTCGAAATATTGCTTGTTACTCCCTTAAATTTTCCAATACTTACACTTTTTCTCAAATGGGAATTCGCTATTCATTTTTTTGTCCTGGTAATGCAAAGAAAATGGAATACTCCACATAACAACCAGCTCTTAAAATATTTGACTATCGCTTAAAGCCTACCAATTCCCCTTGCATCTACAAGAAAATTAGCAATAAGATTAACATCTTTATATCTCGATTAACATGAAGCATATGGAGAATAATTGTTTGTAAAAATAGTTTGTACAAGTGCAGAGAACGTCATGTGAGTGTAACACATCAGATTTTTTTCTTTCTCCTCTAACGGCCAAAGTCTGTAAAATACAAGCCCATTGGTTGACGAAATGTAGTACGCTACAAGAGAAGTTGGCAAGAAGTCTTCTGTGCCAAAGCAGGCTTGTTTTGGCTTTAAGGGGAGGCATCTGTGAAAATTGCTAAAATCCATACTTTTGGTCATAATGATGTGAAATTTTGTATGTATTTGTGCCAAAGATTATCTAGCAGATATACTAAATTTCACACTTATATCTAAGAAAGTTTCTCAAAAAAATATTTATTGTTTTTTTTGCCACAGTTTTAGTGTAGTATAACAAATGTTCCATGCATAACATTATTATTTGTAAATAAACTTAACTCTGACTGTATGTATCTTTTGATTATGTATACAAAACGTGTATTATTTTTCAGATATGTCAAATAGTTTTGGGGAAAAAATTATTGAATACGTATATTACCTTTTTTTCCAAATTATTAATAGTTTTCAAATTAAAAATGCAGTAACAATTAAACTGCTCCATATAGATCATTTAAAATACCAAGTTTTATGTAGAAGTTATCTGAGAACATGTCTGAAGAATTTCAAAGAAATCTATTAAACACTGCAATGCAAGGAGCATTTTGAACACTAAAAAATGTAGAAACGCAAAAAGCGAAGAAAAATGACTAGCTTTAAATGTATAACAACACATCTTTACTGCTTTAGCATTCCCCTGAACCATATGAAGGTCCTTGAGATAACTGTTTAGCTTCCTCTTCTAAGTTTTAATACTTTTAACTGTTTCTTCGGTGATTTGAATGTATTTAGCCTTGTCAGAAATTATTTCAGGTGCTTTTTTTGGGGGGGGAGGGGGCTCTGAGAATCGGAGTCTATCATTTTTTAAAAATACTGTGTTCATATTTTGACCAGTTTTGTTACCCATTTTTTGCATAACTTTAAGCCTACCACTACATCCTTCAAGGATACCCAATGAGGTGAGGTATATTCTTCTCGGAGTAAGAATAAAAATAAAATAAAAAAAATCGTTTCTTTGGGGCGCGAACCTCTGAATATGCAACGTAACCATGCTTCAACACGCTTGTCCATCTGAGCACATGATACTTGCAGCATTGTCTGACCTCATTAATATTGTCTGCCTAATACTGTGTGTGATTTTTTTAACTTAAAAGTGTAAAATGCATATGTGTATCCAATTGAAACCCGCTTGCTTTAGTTGGGCCCTCCCCATCCTTTACCACAATTTCAATTGAATGCAAAATATGCATTTTACCGGGTTTCGATCCTACGATCCTTGGTTTGATAGGTTAGCTACTCCTATCGTGCCTTAGGCCGCATAGCCATAAATCCCGATGTCGAGCCATATTTAAAGGGCTTACTAATCGTGTAACATACCATGTTATAAATATCATTTTTAAGCTAAGGAGTTATACTTTTTTATAGAATGCAAAACAACTTCCCGGTGTCCTTAATCCTGTACCCATCCTCTTGGCACGCTGACTCTGGCGCTAATTAGAATGAGTTTTGGGAAAGAAAGTAACTAGTTTGCAAGCGAGAACAAAAATAGGCGTGGCAGGCATTTAAATTTCCGTGCATGGTTTTTAAAAACGCCTGCCAAACCCTTTAAAAAGGTTTTTATCACCATCAAACGCATTTGAATGTTTGACTAACATTATAAAGCGTTTATTTTTGCTGAAATAAAAAAAAACTGAAAATGTTTGCTGCAATGGGGTAATGAGTGCCACACCCACCCGCACATGGGCATTTAAATCATAACGTAAAGGCCTTTTAAATGACGATGCAGCGCAAACTACAATAGATTCTGAAAGTACAAAGTATAAACATGATTTTTAGGCAAAAAACATAAAATCGGATTTTTCATCATTTTTGCCAGAATTTCACCGATGTCTCCCCATAACAGGCTTAAAGAAAATGTGTTACATTCACATAACTTCCTCTAAACATAACTGTTATTTGTACGTAGTTTCTACAAACCATTCTTTCAGAAGTATACATTTCTATCTAAATAATGTTAATGCAGAGGAACGTTTGCAGAAATAGTGCATGTTTTAGTAGTGTTTAGCACCCGTTCTTACTGCATACGGCACCACAGGCGATGGACAGTGATGATACATATGAAATGAAATAATAATTGGTAAAGAAAATTTGGGAAGGAAATGCTTCAGGTCTAAGTTGAAATAGTTGTACCCTTTACGTTATTTGCATCACGCTTTGGGCACCAAACTTGGAGTATTGTATTTTAGACCACTGTTGGGGAGCCAAACTTGATGAGGAATAGAATACGTTTATTTAAATTTCAGCTTTTCTAGTTTTTGATTGGCTATTTATAAACTATTTTAAATATTACATTATTGTTCCAAGAATTACTAGGAGCATTATTAAACTTTCCAATTCATTATTGCCTCAAGATTACCTGATTTTTACCCCATTTTTAGCAACTTTCAGCTTCTATTCTCACAGCTCCTACATTGTTAAATTACTTAATACATTCATATCACATTATTATACATGTACATAATAATATAAACATAATACAATGACTGTTACACTTTATATATTATTTATACACATATTGCTTTAAGGTGGGCTGTTATTGAATTTGTATATTATATAATTAGACTGATATTATTTAAGTGTTAACAATACTGCCTCAAAGTTTAGAGTAACTTCTCGGCATTTGCCAGTTACGAGGGCTGAGGAAAACCTGGTAAAAGCCTCGGACAGGTAGGAACCACAGAAGTCGGTTTCATGAATCCGTTAATTATTCTGTGTCGAGATTACAATCGAAATACATTTTTGAGGCCCCTGAATCCCTCCTCATAAAAGCAGTTTTCAAAAGGGATGCGCGCGCGGGTCTGTGTGTGTTTGAAGAACATAACTCCATAATGATCAATTCCAACCAACAAAACTTAAAAGTATATAGCAGCAATAAATAAATGTGTCAGACAAGGTGTCCATTGGCACCCATGTTATTCAATTTATATATAGATGGCATTGTCAGAGAATGACAAAATAGCTTAAATGCACATTTTACGATAAATAATATTATTTTAGGTGTAATGTTATTTGCAGACTTTCTGGTCTTAATAAATGGCTCCAAATTAGATATTAAAAAAATCTATATCAATTTAACAAAATAAGATGAAATTACAAAATAAAAATATCACCACACAAAGGTAAAGCATTGCTTTCAGAGGACACGGAACATTAAGAGCAAAAATAGTAAAACAAGAGACAATATTGGAACAAATAAACTATTTTAATTATTTATGCTGTAACGTCTCATACTTAAAAATGATGACATAATAAATAAAATTAACAAATTCAACCAAACATACAGCACCGTCAAATGAAATTAAAAAAATACCAAGAGAGAGACAAAAATAAAATTTTATAAAGTGATGCCTGTTCCAGTGTTAACGTATGGATCCGAATGTTGGACAATGACCAAACAAATGGAAAGAAAGATAGAAGGAGCAGAGATGCGCTTTTTAAGACATGCAGCAAGATGTACTTTAAATGAAAGGAGAGGAGAAATGAAGGCATACGTAAAGAACTAAGAATTTTCAAATTACCAGAAATAATTAAAGAAAATCAAAACAACTGGAAACAACACGTGGACAGGATAGATGATCATGGCTATACGAAGTTGGTTTTAAGGTATACACCAAAAGGCCAAAGAAACATTGGCAGACCTAAAAGAAGATGGACGGAACAGTTTAAATGATCAAACCGGAACAACACAAAGGGCTTAAACCATGTGATGATTCTAACTCAAAAACGAAATGTTGGATAATTATCAAACTTGGTATTTGTGTTCAGTATCTTGAAGTATGCGACATGAAGATTTTCGATAAAATTCCCTTACCCAAACGAGCCATTATATGAGAAAGTGTTCATTATTTTTATTTTATCAATTATTTATTTTTATTACCATTTTATCAATTAAATTGTATATCCAAATATATAATTTAATTCTCACATATTCAACATAACAAAGACAATATTGTCGTAGCCTCTAAACAACTCGCTCAAGGGGGTAGAGCACTCGCTAGAGAGGTATCAGGTAGTTAACAAATTGTAATAATGCAAGGCTACGACTAGGGACGCAGCTAAAGTGAAAATGCAAAAATATTATCAAATACTGGCAAAATCTTGTCTCTAAAATCTTTTTTAGATCTCCTTAATTTTAAATAACTTTCATTTCCATTTATGAGATACGCATTATTCGTTTGAATAATGTTGTCATCACTCAGTTGTTTATCGCAGCATCATGAAGAGCTTATGGAATTTGAACGTCTCAAATAGATCCTATTTTAAGTATTTAACTATACCCTCGATTGCGGGTATCCCCTGAAACCACAAAGAAATGGGCAATGAAACTTTTTCTGCAAAGGTTTATCTCAGTTAATACCATCTAAAAAAGTTAACCAAAACAGTATTTATAATTGTGGTGTATTGCAACTGCATATGTAGCTGCATATAGGATGGATCATTTAAATTGCGACTGTATAATATCTCCAAAAATAAGCGTTGTAGAAATAAATGTCCTGAGTAAAAGTTACTTGATATTATGGAGGAAAGTAAATGCCATTATTCGTGTTTTGGAGGACGTTATGATGGTCATTTTAGGATCAATTTAGTTTTTTTATTGAGAACCTCCCTTTTTTAATTTGTTTTATCACTCCTCAAAAGAAAAAACTAAACATGTGTATAAAGCACTTTGAATTGTTCTTACACCAACGTAAATAACAACGAAAATTCTGAATGGCTGTGTACAAAGAGCGCAAAGAATGGTTGGACCATCCATGAATGGTCATTTGAGGGTCAAATTACGTTTCTAATTGGGATCCAACACTTTTTATTTTGTTTCCTTATTCCTCATCGCAAAATAAACAGATTTTTATAAGACATTTTCTGATGAGAAAACACAAAGAGTTTAGGTTTCCCATTTAAAAAAATGAAATTGACCCTAAAATGATGTTCATAACGTCCTCCAAATAAAACATGACTAATGGCATTTACTTCCTCCATAATATCAAGCAAATTTTATTCTGGACATTTCTTTCTACAACACATGGTTTCGGAGATACTGTGTAGTCTTAACGTAAATGGTCCACTCTTGAGTATTATTTGTAATAGCGCTAGATTGTTGTGCTGCGATTTTTGATGCAACGCTGCTTAAATGTCTAGTTCTAACAGAAATACCATTTTCATGAGTTGGACCTTACTCCAGAGTAATTTGTGTTTCCTAGACGGCTTTTTCACGGAGTGCCGGACCTTTATTTATTCAAATACATATGGGTAGTTTAAAGCGGGCAACGTAGACGGACCTAAGATACAGGTAGCATAAACTCAAAACCTAGGTTTGGTGACTCGTCTAGTAAGCAAGACAACATGATTTTGTGAAAACCTAATCAGATTAAAAAAGGCTGGTCACTCCACACAACGTTTTGCCACTGTTCAATCGTGTAATGTTGACCCTCCTTACACCAAGCGAGGTGTCGTTTGGCATTTTCCTGCGTAATGTGTGGCTTATGAGCAGCCGCTCGACCATGGAATCCAAGTTTTCTCACCTCACACCTACCCGTCATAGTACTTGGAGTGGATCTTTGATGCAGTCTGGAATTCTTGTGTGATGGTCTGGATAGATGTCTGCCGATTACTCTTTACGACCCTCTTCAAATGTCGGGAGGTTTCTGTCAGTCAAAAGACGAGGTCGACCTGTACGCTTTTGTGCTGTACATGTCCCTTCACGTTTCCACTTCACTATTACATCAGAAACAGTGGACCTAGGGATGTTTAGGAATGTGGAAATCTCGCATACAGGCTTCTGACACAAGTGACACCCAATCACCTGACCACGTTAGTCCGTGAGTTCCACGGAGCGTCCCATTCTACTGTTTCACTTGTCTAATGACTACTGAGGTCGCGGATGATGAGTACCGGGCAGTAGGTGGCAGCACAATGCACCTAAGATAAAAAACGTATGTTTGTGGGAGTGTACGGATACTTTTGATCACATAGCGTATATCCCGAACGTTATGTATTGCTAAAATATATAATGAACCCTAAAGATCTCGAAATCAAGAACTTAAATTAAATTGAGTTTTATTTATGGACGCACTTTATCTGTTGTGATCCTTAGCGTCCAATTCTATATTGGGCGTGAAAGACCAGTAATTTTGCTCAGAGGCCTCTTTGTCAGGTTTGAGATTCTTTTACTTGCGGTAAATCTACGACAGGGGACTACCGGCTTTACTTCGCTTCTGAAGGAAGCCATGCTAAGGATTTTAATGCACGAAAAATCCATCGCCCTCCGCCCGGTTTGAACCCGCGATCTTGAGAACTAGAGGTTAGCATGGTAACCACTACACCACGGAAGGACGAAAAAAGGAAATACTGTAGTAAATATGCAAGGTGAAGGAGACAATATTTAAGTATTCTTGTACCAGTAACTGCTAGAGCTCAAAAGCACGTGAACACACTAACTTTTGGCCCTGCAAATTTATTGGTTATCTCGGAATGCCATTAGCGCAACGTATATGCGATAATTTAAAGTTTACAGGGTTTAAATCTACCGCGCTGCTCCTCTAAACTCGATTAGACATGGCACCACAGTCGCTAGCACATTTTGACTCGTAAACGTTTTAAGGAGCTTCTGTGCAACTAATATAACGTAAGTACCTTATGGGGAAAAATACCTATGAGATGTGCACACTCGAAGAGTGGACTAGCGCGCAAACCTTCTCTCGTGCTCTGTTTCTGTTATTGCTGCAATTTTACGTCAATGCTGTTAGGTAGTAGCACACTACGACAGAAATTAGGGTCACAGAAGGAAATCTGCACAAGTGCGGAAGCATCTTCCGTTACTTGAGATAGTATTTTTAACACTTAAATGATTTCAGTCTTAATTATATAATATAAAAAAAATAACAACCCGCCTTAAAGCAGAAAGTATGTGTATACTATAATATGATATATAAAATGTATGTAACAGTCATTATTTTAATGTTTATATTATTGTGTACATGTTTAATAATGTTATGTGAATGTATTACGTAATTTAATAATGTTGGAGCTGTGTGAATAGAAGCTGAAAGTTGCTATCAATGAGGTAACCTTGAGGCAATAATGAATTGGAAAGTTTAATAATGCTACTAGTAATTCTTGGAAAAAATAAAGTAATATTTAAAACAGTTTATAAATATCCAATCAAAACCTAGATAAGCTGAAAGATAAATAAAAGTATTCTATTGGAATCGGATTAGCCAATCAGAGACTAGAAATAGAAAAATTTACAAATTTAAGCGATAAACGGCAGTCGCTAGAAGGCAACGTACCTGAGCAGTTCATTCGCTTGGTAGGTATCCAGTGTGGGACGAAAATTCATTACGGCGAGAACATTATAAAGTTTACGTGTTAAAAAGTGCAAGTAATTAATGAATAATCTCACGGCTCTCTATATCAGTGAAGTGTTATTTAATCATGTGAAGGATTAATAAAGGAGTGAAGTAAAACTTATAATTTGTGTAAACCTACATTCTTTAGCCGCATCACCCCTGCTAAGGGATACATGTTTCTACAAATTAATACTGACGCGGCAGAGGCAAACATAAATATATTTATAATATTTAAAGAAACATAAAAATACAAAGTTGATTCCTAAACGTTGGGCGAAGGCCACCGGAAACTTTGTACCATACGTGGGGCAGTTACTTCATCAAGTTGTGCTCCCCAACAGTCGAACTACAATACAACACCTACTTCAAATTGGCTTTACATACGTAAAGATAAAAACTTTTTCATACTCTTTGCCATTCATAAACGCAACTAGAAGTTTAATTTACACGTTATTTTGTTCTTACCCTAACTTAATTATGTACACAGCAAACATCCACAAAACAACTCTTCGTTTTGATAGTTTGTTTGAAATAAGAGATTATGACGCACCATTATACCAACACTTTTCACGATCGTAATCACTAAATTGTGGAATAAGAGGCACAGATGCCCAGAACATTGTTGTTCACAAGTGTGATCCTAGTCTGGTTCCTTGCAACCATTTGGAATTTAAAAGCTAAGCCTCAGAGTTGACCACAGCGGAGTTACTAGCTCACGTGAGTGCGCTCTCATAATTCAACATGGCGTAAACACAAATCTTCCAGCGCTATACAGAGTCAGGAAGAGCGGTATTACTCAGCAGTGTGTTGCAGTGTATATCTTGTACTTCCCCTTTACCTGGACAGAAGACAATCGCGCGCAGAGGAAGGCAAAGGGAAAAGGAAGCTGTTTCCAGAGATTCTAGTCCGTTCCTCCAATCGCTCGTGCCGGGAGAGCTGTAAATCTAAATAATATATTCTACAGGAGTCGGCAACCTGGCTATGCAGTTTTAATCACATAACTTGTAATTATTCCACGTAGCAGCTGAGAGCTACCAACGAGTTCCTCTGCGTTCTAGCGGATGTGGGAATTCGTTCTTTGTTTCGTTTAGGAAAAAAATAATGAAAATTTGTAACTTTTTTTCACGAATTCTGCTCTTAAACCGTGTTGTTGTTTTATCAATTTGCTCGCGTTATTATATCGCTGAATCCGCTTCAAATACCTTCAGATGTCTCGTAGCAATCCTTTTTATTTCTTATCAGAAAATATACAGTTAGAATATATACCTTTTCATTTTAATTGAAGGCTTTTATCTATCGCCCATTTGCTAAGTGTATCTATTAATAATAATTAATAATAATATAGTGGGTTAGGGCTAAGAAATTATAATCATTTGTCAAAAATCATGTATATGATTAGGACATTTCAAAAAATGTATACATTTTACTTCAGCACATAAAATGGCCAATCATATAGCTTTTATTTTAAAAACACTCATGTTCAGAGATCCAAATGTAATGTCTAATTTATTACCATATTCTACACGTTTAAAATAATGTCTCCTTGATGACGTAAGTTTACCTTATGTTTATTTCCGGTATCAAAACTATGAACATATAATCCTAAATCATATTGATGCAGATTGTAATGTACTATATAAAAACAAATATAAACTAATTGAAAGCAGGAAGTATTCTCAGTTGGTAAAATAGTAGTTTGGAATGTTCGTCGGGTTTCTTTTTTGGCATAATGCTGATAACTTTCTTTGGCACAATAATATTTTTTTGGCATGAGGGCTGTTACCTCACAGATGGTTGCTTTTTACTTTCTCTAATACTATAGTAAGTAGAGGAAATATTGTATTCCACTCAAAAATTCGATACCGAGATTTCACCGGAAATACATGTTTTGAGGCCTCCTTAATCCAAAAAAAAGTATTTTTGGAAACTAATCCGTGTGTGTGTCTGTCTGTGAACAACATAACTCAGAAACGAACAGTCGGATAAACACCAAACTTGGTATTTAGGTTCAGTACCTTCCAGAAATGCGACACGAAGGTTTTCAAGAAAACCCCCACCCCATTTTACTCTTTACATAGGGCATCTTTCGAAAATTTTAATTTTCTCAAAAATGGCTCTAACGAGTTTGATTAAAATATCATACATTTAAGATACTTTCATGACAAATAAAATTTATATCTCGAATTTTCTGGGAATGTCTCCAAAAGTCTTCTTCATAGTGAACGACTTTTGCATAACTCGTAAACCATAAGAGACAGACAAACTTTTACTACACAAAAATGTAGATCGCGTTAAAATACACAATTTATGTCATATACATTTTTTGTTGTTGAGTGAACCGCTTTCGAGATATTGCTTGTTATTCCCTTAAATTTTCGAATACTTATACCTTTTCTCAAATGGGAATTCGTTATTCATTTTTTGTCCTGGTAATGGAAAGAGAATGGAATACTCCACATAGTAACCAGCTCTTAAAATATTTGACTATAGCTTAAAGCCTACGAATTCCCCTTGGAGCTACAAGAAAATTAGCAATGAGATTAACATTTCGATATCTCGATTAACATGAAGCATATGGAGAATAAGCGTTTGTAAAACAGTTTGTACAAGAGTAGGGAAAGTCATGTGAGTGAAACACATAAGATTTTTTTTTCCGTTTTACTACCTCTACTACGTACTTGCAGTAAGTGGAAGTATTGTATTCCACCTAAAAAATTTGATGTCGAGATTTCACCGACATACTGCCACCTGCTATGTTGTGATACTGGGGGGAATAGCTAAGGGGGATTGTATAGACAGAGGCACTAAAACGCTTGGCTGGAGCAATCTGGCGATATTCTAAAGAGGTACATTTCTACCGTGCGATAGTTGGGTATACACGATCACGGATGATTATGGTACTAGCTAACATTATTATTAACAATTTATTTTATAGTGCTTACCTTGAGAAGCGTTTCGTCGTGGACGAGAAGAGCCAATACTCAACACGACTTTATGAAGCCGCTATGGTGCCAAGTGAAACCATCCGGTGAGCGGCCGTTTAGCTTAGCGTCCCGGCCAAGTTACAACACAAAAGTCCCCCGCCAGCAGAGCTTGAGTGCTTGCTTATATAGAATCGAATACTCTAGAGGGGTTCTTTCTAATATCGTGGCAGTTATTATCAAATATGGTCTACCGACGCCATGGAAATTGCGGCTTAGGACTTTCCAAGGATCATGTGATCCATAGGGTGCAGTTAACAGCCGTGCAAAAAGACACGTACTCCTAAGAAAATGATGGTATAGTGAAATCCCTTAGAAATATTAAGGGAAATGGCAAGCCACTATTTCTCTTCATATAAACAACTTGCTAAGAGTTGAGGAAAATTACGAAGTATAAAATATGATTCTATATGACTTCATAAGCTTATGACAGACTAATAAAATAATGTTAATATAATATAATAATCACAATACGGATCTCCTCAGTCATGTTCGTGACAATACAAGTTTTAAGACCCCTTAACCCAATAAAAAGAATTTTTAGAAAAAGATCCGGTGCGCATGTAAACCATAACTCAAAGTTAAAGTCGATTAAATATGAAACTAAGATTTTGAAGAAAATTCCTCCACCCAAGCTACCCTTTACATAGAAAATGTTACGATATTGTTTTATTTCCTCAAAAATGGTTTTGACGAATTTGGTTTTACCATGTGTTTAATATATTTGCATGACAAAATGTTTATCTTGTATTTTCTCTTACGGTGTACCAGTTATGCAAAGGTAATTTAGAATTAAGAGGGCTTCATATGCTATTCGTGGAAAAATTAAGGTATACATTTTATTTCCCATTAAAATATCTTAAACATATGTTATTTTAATCAAAATCATTAGAGCCATTTTTTAAAGAATCAAAAGTATTCCATGTAAAGAATGTTTTGGGATGGGGTACTTTCTTGAAATCCTCGTGTCGCATCTTTGAAAACATGCTAAACTTCAATACCAAGTTTGATGTTTAACAGACTTTTCGTTTTTGAGTTATGTTGTTCACAAGCATACACGCCCACAGAAAGACACACAAACATACCTTTACCTTTTTCTAAGAATGAGGTATTTACCGAAGTGGGACACCTGCAGCCAACTACTTCTCTTGTGACTACACTCCCTCTGGGAGACAGGGATAAAGGGAAGGAGGACTTGGAGGTAGCGTTACCGCAGGCAGACAGGTACACAGAGACACACGGAGGTCCCTAGTATTTCCAAGTTGAAACACCCGCCGGCACCAGCAGAGGTGAAGAACTCCGCGAGGGCGACGAAGTGACCTATCAAGCGGGCCAACGCATCCTGGCGTTTTACGGGGAGAAATTCTTTACAAAGCGTAGCAACCATGCCATTTGCCCGACACTAGCCGCACTACGGAACCAAAGCCCTTTTTAAAAGATGAAAGTGAGAGGGATGAATTGAAGTACTTGGTTAAAGTACTTTCAATTACAATAAGTATAAATCCTGATTTATTCCACAGATTTCTAAACTCCAGAACAATTAAATCAAAATCTGTGGCCGAAGGCAGACAGACCATAGAGCCGCGCGGAAGTCCCTAATATTTCCAAGCTCGCAGACCCGTCCCACTGCTGGAGCCTAACCAGGAGACTAATATCCACCAATCAAGCAGCCCTCTGGTGCACACGCAGAATACCCTTTCCATTAAGCATGCGCCCGCACCATCTATCCGGCACCGCCATACACCATGAAGCCCTGAAGCACATCTGAAAGATGAAAAGGAAATACAATGAAAGGGAAATACGGAAAGGAAAGTGATAAGGAAGAAAACAACCCAGCGTTCGCCTACCCACCCCGGAGAAACCACGAAAAACCTACAGCTTAGAGTGGACGATCGTATGGGATAGAGCCCAGGATCTCCCGAATACAAATCGCACACGTTACCGCGACGCCAACTCGCTCGATGACCTTTCTCTATAAATCCTTTTTTTTATTCAGGAGCTTTAAGACATGTTTTCTGGTAAAATCTGCGTATCGAAATTTTTGATGAATACAATATTTTCCCTACTTACTATATTTAAGCAGTAGAGAAATGTACTAAAAATGAACCTAAACCGTATGTTTGTTGGACGGAGCTTTTATTGAGCGTGACTCAAGTAAAATCACTAGCCGTGACAAAGAAATGCTAAAAGGCTATCAGTACTATTATAGGTGCATTGCGTGCGGCAGCTTCTTAGAACCCTGTGAGAAATGGGCAGTAAAGTCAAATGCTTTATGCCCAACAGGGAATTAAGGCTATTACGGGACTATGCGTGACTTGCTAGCTCTTACTTTAAAATCAATTATGCAGAAACAAACATATCTCTTCGCATAAAACGATACTTTGTATTTTTTAAGGTTTGAGAACAAACACCAGTGATAAATTGATAGTGCCGAACCCTTATTAATCTACTAAATCCTCCCATTCCGATGCATTTATTTTGAAAAGCGAGACCTCCATCAACACGATATCATTTATCTGAGTATAACTACAATAAAACTCGGAAAATATATAGAGTTTTCAATTTTGGACAAATAACTGACATTTATGTCTCCAAATAATACAACCTATCTTTCTTCATGGCGTCCTCTGTGGACTAGTGGTACCGTGCTAGCCTCTAGTTCCCAAGGTCACGGGTTCAAACTCGGCGGAGGGCGATGTATTTTTTCGGGCGTAAAAATCCTTAGCATGGCTTCCTTCGGAAGGGAAATAAAGCCGGTGGTCCCGTGTCGTAGATTTGCGGCACGTGAAAGAACCTCAAGCCTGAAAAAGAGGTCTCTGAACAAAATTACCGTCTTTCACGCCCAATATAGAATGGGACGCTAAGAACCATAGTACTTAAAGAGCGTCCATAAATAAAACTCAATTTCAATTTTTTTTCTTCATGGCATAGCAATAGTTTTAACAAATATTTGCGTGAGTTGATATCGCGTATACATAATTATAATATACTGACGAACTATTAATAGCCGGGTAGGTCACTTTGGATGAAATGATGCTCACATGAGCCCGGGGTCCATAGAGCTTAAAGTTACCCGACATTCTTATTTTCATGGTATGGGCAAACTCAGAAAAAAAAGCCTTTTCGGGTAACTCTCCCTAAACGAGATTCCAGCTCTGAACTTCCTGTATATGAGGCCAAAACGCTACCCCCGCATCACTGAGGTGGGCTTAACTGCAACAATTATTACTGAGGTTTTTGTCATTAATAAAAACTGCATGATTAGAGATGGCCATGAAAGTTATCTATTTTCACATGTATGACGCATTCAGGGCATGTCTAAATTCTTCACGTGCACAGAAAAAGTTAAACGTATGAAAGTAGTTTTCAAGCTTTCCGTGTCTCAGTGTCTACAAATGAATTGAATATTTCTGTCAGTTTGTTTCCAGTGGTTTATACGCATCGGTGCTGCTCTTGAGCGACGGAGGAAGTGAGATCAATAGGTATATATGTAGGCTGATGTGTTTAAAATGTACCTCATAATGGAACGTAGGTATTTATTGGTACTGATAATCTAGCTCCTCCCTCTGCCAGCGTGAACTGTTCTGTTTTTAGAGCATAATTCTAGCCACTGGATTGACAGGGTACTTTCCTCCCCCAAAATATAGCTAAACTGCCGAAGTGTAACGTTACAACTTAAAAACTCGTATTTTCATGCTACAGTATCGTTTTCTTAATATCGGTTTGGTTATTGCCGTTCAATAGCGGCAATTCTTATAAAAGCTTATTCTTCTATTTATCTCTTGTTAATCGCGATAAATTTTCATTGCACACACACGCGCGCGAGTTTCGTTGTAGGTATAAGAATACAATAGGCCAAAGCGATAGTCAGATTTTTAAAAAGTGAATGAAATACCATACTCCTTGCATAACGACAAGAAAACACAAATAGCGTTTATTTGAAAATTCAAAACACTAACAAATAATATTTTCGGAAACGGCTACGCCACAAAAATGTTTATCTAACATAAATTGTGTGCTTCAACGAGATTCGCATTATTTTTGTGTGGTGAGATTATGTCCATCTCTTAGGTTTACCATTTACATAAAAATCATTCAGAATGCTGAGGACTTCAGAGGTATTCGCAGAAAATTCAAATAATACACTTTATTTGTCATGCAAATATCTTAAACATATGGTATTTTAATCAAAATCATTTTCTTTATTTTTGAGAAAATAAAAAATAATTTTTCCATGTAAAGTGTATTTTGAGGTGGGAGGATTTTATTCAAAATCTTCGTGTTGCAACCTTGGAAGACGCTGAATTTAACTAAAAAACTCAAACTTAGTATTTATGCTGTGCACACACACGCGCGCGCGCAGAGACGTTTTATAAAAATGAATTTTCTTGAATCGGGGAGTCTCGATGTTTCCGATGAAATCTCAAATTTTTGGTGGAATGTAATACTTCCTCAGCAAGTATTTGAGAAAATAAAAATACGTTGTACCCGTGCAGAGTTGCCACTTATTACAAACATCAGATGTATTGCAGATCCTGATGCAGTTTGGAATTCCTGTGTGACGTTCTGAATAGATGTTTGCCTATTACTCTTTACGACCCTCTTCAAAAGTCGGCGGTCTCTGTCAGTCAACAGACGAGGTCGGCCTGTACGCTTTTGTGCTTTACATGTCCCTTCACGTTTCCACTTCACTATCACATCAGAAACAGTGGACCTAGGGATGTTTAGGAGTGTGGAAATCTCGCGTACAGACTTCTGACACAAGTGACACCCAATCACCTGACCACGTTCGATGTCCGTGAGTTCCACGGAGCGTCCCATTCTGCTGTTTCACGATGTCTAATGACTACTGAGGTCGCGGATAATGAGTACCAGGCAGTAGGTGGCAGCACAATGCACCTAAGATGAAAAACGTATGTTTGTGGTGGTGTCCGGATACTTTTGATCACATAGTGTATTTATGCTACTGCAAAACATAGTTTGTTTGTATAATTTATGAATAAATGTGCAGTATATTCTATGACGCTATGCCCGTCATTTCGCTAGGTTTGGTAAGTTGCCGTTGCACTTTACCTCTGTTGTATGCATTACGTGCGCGACTGCAAGCGACTCAAAGCCCTACCTTATGTTTACGAGACACAGGTAGTGTATAACCCCTTCACTACTAACATGTTGCAATGTTTTTGTGACTAAACTCCCGGATATTAGTAATGAATGACCTGATAGTTTGAGGAGAGTTTCAGTTGACCTTGTCACTGGTCACATTTCTACGTTACCCAATGTTTTTGATCTACTCAGTCGTGCAGAACTTTATATTTTATGTTGTATTTAGTGTTGTTCCTCAATAAACGTTTAGACGCATATGCCACGCCGGTCTTCTGCAAAACTAGAAATATTGAAAACACACCAATGTAAAATAGAAAAATCAAGGAAAGGAGGGAAAGAGAGAGAAAAATGTTTTGAAGAAACGTGTGGCCACACACTCTCAGTTCGTTTTGACTGTAGGACACAACCCATCAAGCAGACTATTGGCTTGTTGAAAGTTTCCATTTATAGCTTCTTACAACAAAGCTGTATCGTTTGTACCTTTTCTGAATCCAGAACGAAGTACTTGTGCCTTACACTTAGGGCTACCCAGTGCTGAAATTTGATTAATATTTTCAAAAATTTAAAAATTTGGTATTTAAGTCCGGAGATTTTTTCCTATCAGAGCCTTTTAAAGCAACAAAACTCAACCATTTAAATGCCCAGGGGTACAGGGTCTAATGCCCTATACCTAATATCAGTGTCATTTTCTCGACTTTTGAGTATTTTTATACTTTTGCACCTTAAAAATATTCCATACGATATAGATTGCAACCACTCTTGCTCAAATTTTCGACAGAAATTCAGAGAGAATGAACTTTAAAAACTGACATACGGTCTTTGCTAAACTTAATTGCTGAATATTGTTACGAATATTTTATTTTAAGGTTTACAAATGTTTTATGAAACAAACAGAAGAGCAAGAATGGTGTAATGGTATTTAAATGATATGGTAGTATTTTATGTTTTCAAAATTACAATTCCTACATCGTGTGTAACTCCTAATTAATTAGCATAATCGAAATAAAATAAGACTCTTTCCCCAAAACTATTTAACATACTGGCATAAAATTTAAAACATATTTATAATTGTCGTAGAGCAAAATGTGACAACATTTTTAAACATATAGATACAAATCTGGTGTGTGTTACATTCACATGACTTTCCCTACGCTCCATTGTTTATTACTCTCTATACAAATATTCTTACGAAAGTTTATTTTTCTATCTACTTCATTTTAATTGAGATATTGTGGCATGTGCACAGATTGTAGTAATAGCCGTGCCCTCTGGTTACTCAAGCTGAAGGTTGGCAGCTTATCCGAGGAGGGGCGTTTGAGGGGAAATAGTCTCATTGGAGGGGATATGGCGTTAGGACGCCAAGCTTAACGAGTTTTTTCAAGAGTCAGTGTCTAGTCTTCGCGGTGTTGAGATGTACGGATAGTTGTGCAATGATAGGGCGTCCTCGTCCCGGCAGACACATGGGTAAGCATATTTAATAAACCTTCTACTTATTCTTCTCCCTTGACTTTTAATTATGGTAGTATAGAATCCTTGCCTTTCCCTTCAGCCAGGAATTATGTGAGTGTAGAATATCTGTGAGTTTAACTTTAGCTGCGTCCCTTTGTGTCGGTGCCTCTTAAAGTAAAGTTTCATTAGTTTTGAATAACGATCCCTCTCACAGCGAGTAGCTCTCCTCTGAAAGTTAAATAATAAATTACAAATTATCGAGGTACGCGACAAATTGGTGGAGGCCGGGCAATTAGTTTGATTTGTTTTGAGATTTTAAGTGCAAAAATTTTTTTTTTCCCTCCAAATGTAACGGTTTGTCCTCCACGTGGTCGTGAAAAATGTAAAGTTCTTTCTGGCTAAAGGGTAAGGATTTTTAAACTTTTATTTGTGATTCTCTTCTTCTAAATTTTGTTTCCATCATTTCTGAAAGTTTGGTGTCGAAATTTTAATTTTGAGTTCATTTTTGCATATTTTCCCATTGTCTGCCGGGTGACGCTAAAACTTCTGACTCCATTTTCCCCTTGTTTTGGCTTCATTTACTTTAAAGTATATCACTGTGTTCCGTTCTTTGTGCTGGTTATTTTCAAGAAAAAATGTTTTTGTGAAATTTGAGAAGAAACGAGCGATATTGTTGTTTCAAAATGTGCTCGTCACGTGTTGGTTATCCGTTTGCAATTCTTGTTTTCTGTGCTTATTAGCCGTGGTTTGGAAGTGTATAACTTTATATTCCAGTGATTGTGATTTCTAGCTATTTACTGCACTTTTCTGAGTTATTTTTCGTGTAACTTTTATGTACGCACGTGTGTTGTGTAATTCCCGCGTGGTCGTGCATTTCAGCAACAATTTTTAGCTTGTGTAACCAGTCTTCTTCAGCACGTGTTTTGGCGCGTTTCTTTGCGTGTGCATATCAGATTATATACATTTGATTTAAGAAAAAAAAAAGAGAAGTTTTGTGTGCAAGTTTAAATTACAAGTTTGTATTCTGCTCCTTTTGAGAATCTTCGCGGTGGTCACAGTAAGTGTGACGTAGTTTTTTTAAGTGCCAGTTCGAGGTTTCTCACTGCAGCTATCATTTTGGTTTTCTTCCATATGTTCATTCCGCTTAAAAATCTTGGTATTGTGTCCAAGTGGCTTGTGTAGCCGTGTGTTAGTATAATTTTCTGATATTTCGCCGCGGGCGCTTAATTGTGTTCTTTCTGCAACTGTTTTATTTGGCTATGTTCTACTCTTGCTACTTACATTCATGTGTTGCTATAAGTGTTTAGTGTGGTGTAATCTGAATTGCTTGGTCCTACGGTTTGTTTATTGGTTGTGTTATCTTTTGTGCTGCAATCATGCATAAGCGACGTCCTGCACAGAAAGTTGATATAGTAATTGCTCCAGTTGGCGAGCACAGTGTGGTGGAATCTGTCCAGTGTTGGTACGACTGTTACTCAGTTATCAGCTGGCTGCCGCCGGTCATTGACCCCTCTCACATGGAGCATTCCAACGAGTTGTCGCCGTATGAGTTATTTTAGAATGTTGCAATGTTGGCTACTACTGCTATTGGCCGCTCTGAGAATGATGATAATTTTGCTTTACCGTTGCCAAGTTTGGTTTAATTCCGTAATGTATATTTTTAAGGGAAGATCTTTCGCAGTTACTCATGTAAGTAAAAGTTTCAGGAGCTACCAATCTTGCCAGTATCTGCACCTAATTAGGTTTGATGTGCTTCTAATATGGACCAGTACGATGTGGATGTTGATGAACCAGATGTACGTGTGTTACCAGATTTTGGACAATTTGCACGGGAATTTTGTGGTAAACGAGTAAGAGAAAAGAAAAGAATCACCTGTAAGTATGTAATCATTGTGAGTGCTAAAGTTTGGACGAATGAAACAGTTTTACGACTCACACAGGTATGCTAAATTTATTGTTTCAGTGACTGATGCTTAATTAAGCTTTGTTTTTCAGGAATACTGTGATATGAATGTCTCTGCTAAATTATAAGTATATTGTTATTTTGGGTGTAACTTAAATTTTGAATTATGTTTTGGTAACTGCAAATCATTTGTTTTGTTGTTGTGTTATACTGCAGGAATGTGTTTTAGGTGTACAATATGCTTAATTAAGCTTTCATTTTCAGGAATGTTATGTGACAATATTGTTTTGAATAATGCTGTGATGTTGTTTTGTTGCATTTGATTTGATTTGATATGATTTGATTTTGGGTTCCATAATGATGCTGTGATCTTTATTTGCAGAAAATTTGTTGCATGAATAGTGTTTGTATGTATGTGTGTATTTGAGGTTATGTGATATAGGTGAGATTTGCCTCGGTGGGAGTGCTAAAGTGTAACCCCGATGGCGTGGTGTGAGGTTATGTGAGAGATAAGAGTTGAGATTTGCCTCGGTGGATGTGCGTAAGAGTAACCCCGACGGTGTTGATGAGGAGAGATGAGAAGAGATGAGATGATGTCAGCTTCGGTGGAGGTGCCACAGTGTAACCCCGATAGTTGAAGTGTATGAATGTGTTGATTTTTCAGGAGGGCTACATGTACCTGGAAAGTTGATGTGATGATTGTACTGATTTTGCTTATTGGTGTTGCTGTAACGTGCCCAGTATAGCGTGTGTGATGAATTCACACGAGAGATTAAATAGATGGAAGTGAATGTAATGAAAATAATTTTTTTTTCTCTGTTTATGCAACAAGTTTATTACCATCTTAGATAGCAAATGTTAATACCACCTGTTTTCCAGCTTATTTCTTGATTTTGAGGATGTAGATGCAACATTATAATGTCATGTTATTTGTGTAATTCCTGAATTAATGTGATTTCTTGAAGGTTATGCCTATGTCAAATGTTTTGAATTTACAGCATGTTAAATGAGACACGTAAGTGCAGATGTTTTGTTTTGGAGAGAAAATTGAAAGATGATGATGATTGAAGTAATGATTGAGATTGCACTATTACTGCTACTGATGATGATGGTGATGATGATTATGGAAGATGATAGTTAAACTGCGATGAGAACAATAATGATGTGGATAAGAAGTTGTATTCATGACAAGAGTAGGACACTAGTAGTTGAAAGCATGTCACGTGGCGTAGTTTAGAAATGTATTGTGGATGTAGCTTGTAGTGATGTATACACTAGTTTGAGTAGATAGTTAAGTTAGTGTTGTGTGTAATTTGGGGCCATGGTCAGTGTGAATGAGTTCATTTCATCGTCATGTGTGACTGTCTTGTAAGTGCACTTACTTTCTTTTGTTACTGATACCAGCTGGTTATTGAGTTGTAATATTGGGATCCCAAGATAAGGTTATGTTTCATTTCTGTCATGTTTATGTGCTTTGAGTCTGTTTTACTGTTATTTGGATTATGAAGCATTGTAAGTTTAATTTTGGATGGCAACTCTGTAAAATTTCTTTTTATGCCAAGTTGTTATAATTTTCTTTTCTCTTTACTTGCCCATGTTAAAAGAATTTTTTTTTGTGTACACTTTTCATACTTTAAAATCTTTATTTGTAAAGGACATACCCTTCTTTTCTGTGTGATTCTTTGTGGGAGCATCCTGTTTATTGTGTCGTGGTTTTGTTTTAGAATTATGCTGTGGTAGAGAGCGAGAAAATCCAAGAGCATCCCCGGGGCACACCAGAAGTCAAGAAACACCACAGGGAAGCTGTCGGGCAGCCACTACACTGCCGTGGCATAAGGAGCCACCATGTCGGGGGGCAGTCCAAGCCAGCGACTGCCCACCCTGTTGTCATCACCAGAGACCTGCGGTGCTAATCCTACACCAGGACAAATCGTCGTTGTGGGCACTGTCTCAACCACCCACAAACAGTTACGGCAGTTCATCACCCTTTTGCGCAGTGTAGTGTGTCTGTGAACTAAGGCAGCGTGGTGTGTGCGTGTGCGGGATGCCAAAGCTAGTGCATTAACAATATTACGTCGACTGCACTTACATCGCTCTCGCTTCTCGTTATCGCCCAGCACCATTGTCGTCGGCTGGGTGCAACCACAAATATGTTTTGCTCTTTTATTTTACATCACACATTTCTATGTCATTTTTTTTTTTGGTATGTCTTTCTTTTGTTTTTTCCTGTATTTTGTACTTATGTTCTTTCTGTCGACGAGGACGTCGACTTGGGTGGCCAGGGGGAGATGTGGCATGTGCACAGATTGTAGTAATAGCCGTGCCCTCTGGTTACTCAAGCTGAAGGTTGGCAGCTTATCCGAGGAGGGGCGTTTGAGGGGAAATAGTCTCATTGGAGGGGATATGGCGTTAGGACGCCAAGCTTAACGAGTTTTTTCAAGAGTCAGTGTCTAGTCTTCGCGGTGTTGAGATGTACGGATAGTTGTGCAATGATAGGGCGTCCTCGTCCCGGCAGACACATGGGTAAGCATATTTAATAAACCTTCTACTTATTCTTCTCCCTTGACTTTTAATTATGGTAGTATAGAATCCTTGCCTTTCCCTTCAGCCAGGAATTATGTGAGTGTAGAATATCTGTGAGTTTAACTTTAGCTGCGTCCCTTTGTGTCGGTGCCTCTTAAAGTAAAGTTTCATTAGTTTTGAATAACGATCCCTCTCACAGCGAGTAGCTCTCCTCTGAAAGTTAAATAATAAATTACAAATTATCGAGGTACGCGACAAATATATCTTTGGAGAAATACCTACATTACACATTCCGTTATAGATACAAAGGGAGCAGGCATAGTCCAATGTATAACAACTGGATGTTATATGCTGGCCTTAAAATTCCAAGTTTTTTCCGTGGAATCGCGAATGTCAACAGGACTCCCAAAGAATGACAAAAGTAATGAACAATTTTAGGCATTAATAACGGATATCTCGGAAATTACCTGATGCCACAAAAGCGTTATTTGAAATCAATTGTGTTTTAAAGGAATCTGCAGTTTTTGTGCAGTACATTTGCGTCTATCGCGTAACGTTTACCAGTTATACAAGATTATACAAAATTCGTTCCGAATGAAGAGCACTTCACAGGCTATTCCTAGAGAATTGAAGACATACATGAGTCTAAATATATTTAATGTATGGTGTTTTAATAAAAATGTTTAGCTATTTTTGAGAAAATCAAAGTTTTTCAAATAAAATGTTTCATGTAAAGAATAGTCTGGGGTGGGGGAAGAGTTTTGAAAATCTTTGTTGCATCCTTTAATGTTGCTGAACATAAATACCAAGTTTGGTGCTCAACCGATTTTTCGTTTTTGAGTTATGCTGTTTTGTAAAATGAGAAAAAGCAAGGCACTAGTGGGAATGTGGAATTTAAGACCTATATACTACCAGACTCTGGCTTATGCAGATGATATCGTGCTTATAACAGATTCAGAAAATAAATTACATCAAGCAATAATGGAATGGATAGAAACACTACAGGAAAGGGGAATGACGGTAAATTGGACAGAAGACTGGATAAAGGAGATCAAGATAGAAAAAGAGGGAAAGCAGAGTTAGAGCTAGTGGAAAACTATGAGTATTTGGGAACATGATAAACCAAACGGGTAAAATATAAGAAGAAATAAGACAGCGTATAGAGAAAGGTACTAAAACGTATTATAAACAAAGTAAATGTGTTTTTGGGAAACAAGAAGTAGATAAGAGGACAAAAACTAAAGTATATAAATCAGTTATAGAACCAATACTTATGTATGGAAGTGAAAGCTGGATAATAACAAAAAGTGAATTAAGCATAGAGAATGCAACGCAAATGAAATGCTGAAGAAGAATAGTCAGAAAGACATGACAAGATAGAATAAGGAATGAAAGGATAAGAGATGAACTGAAAGTGCCATAAATACAGGATAGAAGAAAGACAGTTTACATGGTATGGACGTGTGAAAAGAATGGACACAGACCGGAAAGTACGTCCAGTTTTAGGAGCAAGACCATTAGGCAGGAATCCGAAAGGAAGACCAAGGATAACCTGGGAAGAAGGAATTAAAAGAGCGGTGGCTAAAAGAGGAAAGACTTGGGATTAATTTAATAGACTAGTAGAGGATAGGATGGAGCTTAAAAAATCTGATATGTTACACTCACATGACTTTATCTACTCTTGTACAAACTATTTTTTACAAACGCTTATTCTCCATATGCTTCATGATAATCGAAATATCGAGATGTTAATCTTATTGCTAATTTTTTGTAGATGCAAGGTGAATTGGTAGGCTTTAAGCAATAGTCAAATATTTTAAGAGCTGGTTGCTATGTGGAGTATTCCATTTTCTTTGCATTACCAGGACAAAAAAATATTGAATAACAAATTTGAGAAAAAGTATAAGTATTGGAAAATTAAAGGGAATAACTAGCAATAACTCGAAAATAGTTCACTCAACAAATAAAAGGATATGACTTAAATTGTGTATTTTAACGCGATCTACATTTTTTGTGTAGTAAAATTTTGTCTATCTCTTATAGCTTACCAGTTATGCAAAAGTTGTTCACAATGAGGAATACTTTTGGAGACATTTCCTTTGTCATGAAAGTATCTTAAACATATGATATTTTAATCAAAATCGTTAAAGCCATTTTTGAGAAAATTAAAATTTTCTAAAAACGTTCCATGTAAAGGGTAATTTGTGTAGGGGGATTTTCTTGAAAAGCTTCGTGTCGCATGTCTGGAAGATACTGAACCTAAATACCAAGTTTGGTGTTTATCCGACTGTTCGTTTCTGAGTTACGCTGTTCACAGACAGACACACACAGACACAGACACACGGACACACACATGGACATGATTCCAGAAATGCTTTTTTTGAATTCAGGGGGTCTCAAAACATGTATTTCCGGTGAAATCTGTTTCGAATGTTTGGGTGGAATGCAATGCTTCCCCTACTTAGTATACATAGTAGAGAAAGTAAAAATGGATCCGAGGCAAACCCCTAACACCTCGATAGTGGTAGAACAGGGAAGTTGAAGAAGCAGAAGAAGAAGAAGAAGTTGTGCTGTTTAGAGACACACACACAGAGATGTTTTTCTCAAAATGTTTTCTTTTGGGTTCATAAGGCCACAAAATATGTATTTCCGGTTAAATCTCTAAATAATTTCTTTGGGTGAAATACAATACTTCCAATACGTAGTGGAAAAATTAAAACCTGCAAGATTCAGAAATTTCACCTGTGCGTACCCGCCGATAACACGGAGTCCTGCTTGGAGATGAGTGCAGAGAGATGATGGTGAGTTTTAAGTTTTGTCCCGTAGCACTATGATAGCAATGTTAGATCACTGTGTACTTGCATTACATGGTGGGACACAAAGCTGTCACTTAAATCAGACGGTATCTCAGTAACGTCCATCCCGAAGAGAGAATGTATGTACATTGTATACGCATATCAGGGAATGTGAGAACAATTTGAATAATTCATGAATCTGAGCTGGAATCCCCATCTCGCCATTAGCGCGGAATGCTATTGTTATAGAAGAGTAACTTATCATCTGAATAAATATGTTATCCGAGAGCGCAGCAGCTGTTTAAAATTAAACAGATATGGATCATGTAAATCACGTGGTTTGGTATAAAGCGCTTTTCAGGCACAAAAGTAAACACACCATTGCAAAACGTTTCTGTACGTAGTATACGCGAGAATTCATATCCCTAAGGCAGATTTTAGTACAACGTGTCTTCTTTTAGTGGGAGGGAGAGAAGAGAAATTTAAATATCCCTGTATGGAAACTAGACAGCTGTATACATGAATACAATAGTATTTCAACCCTCCAAAGCAACTTCCACATTGAAATTTAATGAATTATTGAATAGTTTATTTCTTTAACAATATATTTGTCTATTCATCATACCTGTATATTATCATTGATTTTTTTGAGGCAATGAATGTATGAAAGTCCTAAGTCTCACAGCTATTTTCCGATTATTTTGACTTTTTTAACATATACCCAGAACATAAAACGTAGTGCAGACAATTTTATCGAGCCATTGATAAGATACGATACTGATTTTTTATTCATAATTAATTGCATTCCACTCAAAAATTCAATACTGAGATTTCACCGGAAAATACATGTTTTGAGGCCTCCTGAATCCCCCAAAAAGTATTTTTGGAAACATGTCCGTGTGTGTCTGTGTGTCTGTGAACAGCATAACTCAGAAATAAACAGTCGGATAAATACCAAATTTGGTATTTAGGTAGTGTACCTTCCAGAGATACGACACAAAGGTTTTCAAGAAACTTCCCCCACCCCCATTTCTCAAAAATGGCTCTAACGATTTTGAACAAAATACCATAAGTTTAAGACATTATCATGGCAAATGAATTTTATATCTCGAATTTTCTGGGAATATCTCCAGAAGTATTCTTCATTAGGAACGACTTTTGTATAACTGGTAAACCATAAGAGATAGACATAATTTTACTACACACAAATGTAGATATATTTCCCTTACATTTTCCAATAATTACACTTTTTCTCAAATGGAATTCGTTATCCATTTTTTTTGTTCTGGTAATGCAAAGAGAATGCAATACTCCACATAGCAACCAGCTCTTAAAATATTTGACTATCGCTTAAAGCCTAGCAATTCCCCTTGCAGCTACAAGAAAATTAGCAATAAGATTAACATATCGATATCTCGATTACATGAAGCATATGGAGAATAAGCGTTTGTAAAAATAGTTCGTACAAGAGTAGAGAAAGTCATGTGAGTGTAACACATCAGATTTTTTATAGTAATATGAAATGCTCCTTCCACCCTACTGTTTATTGTATCACTCCAAAATTATTAATTTGAACTTGGTGTACAAATATAAACGAACTGTTGTGCAGGTATTTATTAATTTTAATTGCTTTGAGAAAAACGTTTTTGCATATAGGTTTTTTAATTCTTCAACATTTTCAATATGAGTTATGGAAAAAAATCAGCTGATGTATTTCAGTAATATTTATAACTACTGAATAAAAATGTAATTCATAGTTCCTGAAGATCTCCGGAATATTTCTAGCTAATATATTATTCAAAATGCTCCTTAGAGCAGAGTTTATAATTTAAGGTGCTGAAAAAATGAGAAAAATAATTCAACGCGGCGCTTTGCTTATGTGTACAGGACCAATTAAATAACCATTTGTGTCTTAAAGGTTGTAAATTCCAAGCAAACACAGGTCAGTGAGGAATGGTGGAATAGCGAGGGCCACCTTCTTTGCTCCTCTTGTTATCAGCGAAGAGAATCACGCTCATTGAGAAGCAGTTCGTGATGATAGACAAGAACAGTAAACAGACCAAAAATGTCTTAGAAGCTTTTCATTTCAGTTTCAGAGACGTTTTTTCGAGGGAATAAATTCGCTTTTTAGACTGATAAATAATGAGAATGTCTTTATTTGACCTATTAGTAACCGCCCATAGCTATTTTGTTAGTTGTATTTTTTGCTAAAGTTGTAGGTGTTAAAAACAAATCGTATTGTGTGAAAGTGCAAGTTTTAAGTATAATATAAATTCCACACTTTTTACACTTTTTTACCAAATTCCATAGATACATAGGCTTAAAAGAACAATACAGCGTAACGAGCTTGAAGATAAAACCCTTAAATATAGAAATAAAACAAAGCAAAAATCCAAGCTTACGTTCTCTAGATAGTTCAGTGTCAAACACTGTGATATCTTTTGCTAGTTCAGCACTTTTTCACTAACTTTTACCATAAAATAAGAAACCTAACCTCTAATCTTGAAAAACATTTCGAATGATTAAATCTTGGAATAAATTGCTAGAAAGAAACTTGTAGAACACGCGTCTGTGTTCAAAACATTTCTCACCAGACGACTTCGATACTTGAATAAAGTAAATTGAAATGAAAGAGCGTAAAAGTTAAGGCTTTTTGTAAGGAACGTGTTTCTAAGCCTTATCTAAAAAGCACATCTTCCAAACTTTACTGTCTCTAAGCAAGTGTTTATGCTAACAACTGCGGTGAATCGCTTCATTACACCGGTTTTCACTCGCCTGCAAAATGCAAGGTTGCCAAGTTACCACTCCGGAGGACGAAATGTTCCCGGTATAACTGAATTGTACCTATGCAACAAACTCAGCATGAGTCAAATTTAGACGGAGCATTTGTTTGGCAACTACATTGCATAAAACATTAGAGAAACACCTGTTTAAATAGAAACCCAAAATAAAATATTGATGGAATGTAAATTTTGACAGATGTTATGTTTTGAAGTATTGTTTAAAGTTAGAATAAAGTTCTTCTAAAACTCTGTTAGTTTTTCTTTGGAAAAATTCGTGAATTTAAAAAATCTGTGGAAATCAAAATAAGTACTCTTTTCATTTTTGAAACGGTTTTAACACCAATATGTGGTAGGAAATTATTTTGCGTTCCCCAAGGTTAATGCGCCATACTGTGCCATAGTGAGGCAGTTTTATGTACCGAAAAATGTTATATTACTGCATTATTAATAAGTATGTGTATGATATTGTAGCGGGAAATCGCTGGTCGTCGTTTGTAGCGGGAGAACGTTGTTCCTCTGGTTGATGCCCTCGGCTATAGTGTTCTGGTCCTCGGCTATTGCTGCTCCGCGGCTGCTGATTTCTCCTTTCCTAATAAATTACCTATGTAACTAATTTCACTGGTCTCAGGATTTTTGTAGGTGAGGTAAATGAGAATATACTGCATTTCCCTTAAAGATGGTTTATTATCAAATAAATACTTATGGACGGCTAGCTTTTTCCTATGTAACAATTCCCACCATAATAATAAATTGGGAGCCTAATCTAACTGCACACGCTTCCCACCCATATGCACACACGTGCTCCGTCGTCCTGTGTAGACGAGATTCAATAAGAGAGTGAAAATCTGGAGCTTTCTCCCCCTCTTTATGCCCAAACTTAGTGACGCTCACCTTCGCGTCTCAAAATGTAACAACATTTCTAATTGGTCCTCAGACCGCGTTACCTTATTATGTATGAAAATATTCTGCTCCAAAACTTTTCGCATACGCGTCCCGCTAACGCATCCGGAAGCAGATTCAATATATCTGTCTCTTTCCTTTCTATATATGTCTCTTTCTATTTCTGGTTATTGCTTCCAATTCTTTTCTCATTAGCTAGGTGAAAGGTGGTCGGCAATAAAGTATTCATTTCTACACGCACCTTATACAGACATTTCTTGTTTCGAAGTTTTCTGTTAAGCAGGCTGGGAAACCATTGCACGTTACACGCCCCGTTTGTTTCGCACAGAAACTTGGTATCGGACATGTCAGCATTCAGCAGCGCTGGCAGACTTATCGGCAAATTTAAGTAAGACAGAGTACATAAGCATTCCTCTTTAAATCCCATGAAAAGCATTAAATATAGAGAATATCGTGAAATATGTAGTAGTGAAAGGGTTATTATTGGGAACGTAAGGTTCTCATTTTCAAGGATTATCCATCTCTTGTGAAACTTCCCATATTCTAAGAGAGACCAAAGTTATTGCATAATTTGTTTCGCTTGTTTGTTGCAGGTAAGCAGCTTTGCAGCAGGAGGTAGTGCAGTAAGTGCCTTTTAAATATAAGGCAATCCTGTGAACTTTGAAAGTAATCTCTGGGTTAAACATTCAACGTGACTCAGACCTATACAGTGCTCTTAACATCTTGAACTTCTTCCCCCTCCGGAGCACTGTGATCGCACAGGTAAAGTCAAGCATTAGCAGAAAATACTCTCAGCACTATCTACTTTATTCTTATAATAATCACTTTCAATTTGTATTACTAACTTCTTTGTTTAGTTACTTTGACGTTCTGATTTCTTCATTTGTCAAGACTCAATCGATGAAAATTCTAACATGCGCATTTCTTGGCCTATCAACTTCAAAATTGGCATATACTCTACAATTAAACTACCAAATTTGGAACCTCTTAGTTAAACCATTAGCAGATAAATTAATTGCTTATTTAAATCTCAGGTTCTAATTATCTTAGATTGGTTTAAAATTCCAATATTAAGCTCCAAATTACATTGATTTTAGTATAAACTCAACATCGAACGGACATATTGACGCTCTCTTCTCGGTAGCAGTTTACTTTGCTTTAAGATTTATGGCAGCACTCCCCTCTTAGGCTTTTTGCACACAGTGGACTCATTTTGAGAGCAGTCACGATGGTTAAACCTAATCTTAAATTAACACTCCGCACATGTTGTCATGATTGCCAGGGTGTGCCCTATATTCACCTCAGTTAGGATTTGTGGTAGAATACAAAGCTCTTTAACTTTTATAAACAAAACTTCACTTTTATTACAGCCTACTTTTTAGGTCAGACTGTGTCGATGGAAGCTCTTGGGTGCTACCTGATTTCGGGCAACTAAGTGGGTTTAAACATATTAAAGGGAGGAGCAAAGCAAAGTTTAAATACTTTAATGTTTCAAAAAGGAGAATTAAATAATGCGATACGCTATTTCTCCTAATATGAGGAGCAGTTAGCGGTAGTAGGTTTATTTAAGGCATACAGATATAATTTTCAAGCTATCAGAACTTAGAAGGTGTATTTTACCAGTGAATTTTACCTATTTGTTCCTCTCTTTTCGCTGTTCTTATGTAAACATCACAGCTGTTTATATGTTAAAATTATAGGTTGTTTTAATAATTAATAATATTTAATCATTTTTAGGATTATATTTTCATGTAATATCTTTACCAAAATACCAGTAAATTAATCGTTTTTAGTTTCGTATTTACAAACTTGGTAATAAATAGAGTTCGGATTTGTGTGCGAAATACATGTTCTTATATACAATACATGCACACTGCAGCCACGCACGGCTGCTCAAGCGCCGGCCGGCTCGACTCAGCCTGCCGCCGAAAGAGATATAATATGCTCGCAAGCGTTTCTTGTTCTCCGAGTTATACAATTTACAACTATACTTTGTTCAGTCTTTTGAGACAGTGGAAGGGGGAGACGACAGCCGATCTGGGCGCGAGCAACCGGTTTTCTACCTTCCCCTATCCATTGTCACAAAAGACTCTGAACAAAGTATACAATGATAAGTACATGCCTTATCATAAAGAGACGTTGGAAATGTCTCTATTCACATATCTCTGGCAACTGCTCAGGAGATTTGCATTCACACTCAAGAGCTCTATATCCGAAATTGAGTGAATTTCTTTTATTTTTTCCGATGTATGGGATATATATAGGGTTATTCAAAATGAAGGAACAGACTTTAAGTATTTATTTATATTGAACGATAATAGATGACGACAAATGCAATACATCAGTGAATAGAGGAAAGTTCAAAATTTTATTTTGTGTGTTCAAAATGATCACTGTTTCTTATGCGGGGACGACCAGTGCGTTTCTCTTTGTATACGCAACCATCTTCTACGAATTTATTATATCAATTGTAAGTTTTATATGACGAGGCGGCTCGTTGTTAAACTTACAACGAAATGCACGCTGCAATGAAACAATGGAGTCAGTCTTTACATAATGCAGCACACGAAACGACTAATCCTGTGGGGTCGCCATTTTCTGGTAAACAAACACAGTTCCGCTGTAGGCGCTAAATGGAACTAATAGGTGGGGCTTAAAAATTTGAACTTTCCTCTATTCAATAATGTGTCGTTATCTATTGTCCTTCATTAAAAATGAATATTTAAAGTCTGTTGCTTCTTTTTGAATAACCCTATATACATATGTGGGCGCGTGTATAAAAAGTATGCGCAGAATATGATTTACTTTGTAAGTCACTTTTTCACAGACAATCTGAGCACTGTTCGGTAATACCTATTAATGCATATTCCATGGAAAAATGCATATTTTAAAATTTTAATCCAAGAATTATAATTTTCTCCTTTAGCTAATCGGTAATTACTAGTCATTAATAAAGTCTCAGTAGTCAATATAATATAGATAAAATGAGTGTGTGTGTGCGTGTGCGTGTGTGTGTGAGTGTGCCTTTTTTCCAGCATAACTCTGGAACGCCTGGAGCAATTTCTACCAAACTCAGTACGCATACGACTTAGACTCTCAAAAGCAATATTATGGGTGTGTGAAGGGGTGACATGTATAAATAATTAAATAGTTTCCAGAGCCCTTGAGATGAATAGTTACACTCTCGTTTACACTAAGTCCAAGTTCAGCTCGCATCAGCACGAGGGGATGAGAATACGAAATGATCGATTAGTGTCCATTCCACACTTTTAGGGCTGCTGAGATGAACAAATTTCCCCTTAACCACTTTGAATCCAGCTCACCGTACACCCTAGTCTAATCACGGGTTCAATCCCGCTATGGTGAGATACTCATTGGGAAGAGTTTATCCACAAAACAAGTAGCTTATTTGATTGTTTTAATTTGCTTTTCATATTATGTTGCATATTTGTTTACATTATTGTGCATAATTGCACGTATGTTTTACTGTTTGATTGCGCATATAAATCCGTACTCTAGCAATAATACTAAAGTACAACCGTTCAAAATCCTTTTTATAAATTGTTACTTATGGCTGTTGTAGCGGGAAATCGTTGCTCCTCTTGGTTGATGCCGTCTGCTGCAGTTTTCTGGTATCCAGCTACCTCTGCTCAGCGGCTGATGATTTCTCCATTCCTAATAAATTACTTATGCAACTAATTTCACTGATTTCAAGGTTTTCGTAGGTGAAGCAAATTAAAATACACTGCAATTCCCTTAAAATGTGATTTATTATCAATAAAATACTTATGGCCGGCTAGCTTTTCCCATCTGTAACAATTCCCACCATAATAATAAATTAGGAGACTAATATAACTGCACACGCTTCCCCACCCATATGCACACACGTACATTCGTCTCCAGAGATTATCACTGAGTATCGAAGAGATTGTACAAGAGAGTGAAAATCTGGGGCCTGCTTCCCCCTTTTATACCTAAACCTAGTGACGCTCACCTTCGCGCCTTAAGATGTAACGACATTTCTAATTTGTCCTCAGACAAAACTTTTCGCACATGCGACCCAGCGACACGTCCGGAAGCAAACTCAAAGTATCCGTCTCTTTGCTTTCTGTATCAGTTTCTTTCTATTTCTTGTTATTCCTTCAAGTTCATGGCTCATTATCTTTGTGAAAGTTGGTGGGCTCTACCTAGAATTACTTTTACCTGCAATTAGCTAGCTCGCCCGTCCCTTACTTGTCTAAATTGCAATCTGGTTTGTACATCTCTTGGCTGCTAAATATTCTAATATCTTTCTTGCTGAATTATATTATTATGCACAATTGTTTAATATTGATTTATATGTATACATGTGTGTGTGGGTGGGAGTGTGTGATATATGCCCTTTTATTGTTTTAGAGTAAACACGTTCTATCATGTAAGCTATTCTGCTTCAACACGCAGAAAACCTGTACCAAAGTGAACTGCACCAATATCTGTGTTGTAGCCCCCTTAATTCTCTCTCAGTAGCTGTACAAAATAGGTTGTTTAACATTGGTGAAATGGAATTCCAACTGCTCTCTCACTAAGCTTACATAGTTTCTGTGTAAAGCAAACGGGATCCACTGTCTAAACATGCTTATCTAATAGAACTTGGCGACTGGAGTGGAATATATTTGCTTCAATGATGTTCAATTATATAATTTATTTACTACTGTTCTGAAAACAGCGTCTCTCCCCAACAGCACAAGGATTATAATTATCCATTTATTTACTTGTTTGCATATAATTTGTGACGATCAAGCTCTTCAGAAAACATGTAGAGAAAATTGAAGCACGTGGGAATATCTTTGTGTGATGTTACTTAAGAGGAATTTAAATGCCTGAATTGCAAAAAATGACATTTTTAGGTTTTTGTATAGTCCTATAAATTGTAATTACTTCTTAAATTTGAAATAAATTTTATACTAGTAGGCAATATGTGCGCTATAAAATACCAGACCGCTGAATTGGCTGAACCGAGAGGAGTGGCGCAGATGGTAAACTCTGTGGCCCACTTTCGGGATGTGCTGAGTTCAAACCCCCGATTACGACCATTCTGACCGAAGGCTTTCTTCACGGTTCTCCTCGGTGGCTAGATGAAGCTGTGTTGGATAATTTTATCCGTGAATTTTCTTATCATTCCTACATTTCATGTGCTTCTTCCCCGCCATACCAGGCATTGGGCTGATCACCCATCCTGGATATGATGTGATCCAGGGTTTGCTTGCTCCTCGACAAGCTACTGACCGAAGGCATTGGCTTGTAAGTCTTTGGGGGTTTAAGTCTTACACGGACGAGTGTAATGAATTAAAGTAGTAGTGTTGGTGGTGTTGGTAGTAAGATTGATGCAGGGAGATAATTCCACGCTACCCTCCAAATCTTTATTATAAATACCCTTGCATTTTGGGCAGCCGAACTGGAAAGATGTTTTAGAATAGGCATGGGGTCAGTAAGACAAACAGGTGAAATAACCGACCAAAACATATGAAAAGCTGTCCAAACACGACTGATAGACCTCTTTCAACTGGAAATTGAATCGGATTATAAAATTAAACCTTCGCTAAGTCTATAAATGAACTAAAATTTAATCTGGGTGAAACAGACATATACACTTAGTAGGGAAATATCAGGAATAGCTTGGTTTAGACTTGGAGACTGCTAGAGAACACGAAATTTGACTGACGAAAATCTGCCCATTGTGTGGTTCTGATGAAAAGTAGGAGAACCAAGGAACGATTAAACTCGAAGAAAAATGTTTATGTCCTGCTAGTAGGAGATGGCAGGTTGGGATCTACTGGCTGACCAGAGGAACACGCAAAGCGCGTGAAATTTCCTGGCTAAAGTGCACGAAGCCAGATCAAATTTGTCAATTAGTCGAAGGCAATTTAACTCCATCTTGTTCTTTTGATCCTTTTTGTCAGCTTTAATATGTACCTTAAATATGTATGTACGCCCAGTGATCCTTGTACAAAGCATTTGTGTACTACTTTCGCAGTTTGATAACAACAAAGATACTTTATTCATCTACTTATATTCTAAATATGTGCATAGACATATTAGTTTATATGACATTCTGCACCACTTGAGAAAGCAAAAAAACTAATACTTTTTAAAGTACAGAAGTACATTTTAGCTCACTTTTAGGGGAAGATCTGATCTACATATTGTTACCACTTCTAAATGCGGCACCTCCCTTATGATTTTTGTTTTGTAAATATATCAGAGTTTTTTCCTCCGTTTTTACTTGAGCAGTGTTTTCTCTTAATGACATTACCTGATAAATGACCTGTTTTCTTAGGAAGTAATGAAGATAGCTAAATGCAATTTTGATGATAAAAATCTAGACTTCAATAGTGTTATTGAACCTTTTTTTAGTAATTATGTGAATAAATTAAAAAAAGATTGCTGATAAGATATAAATAACATTTGTGTAATTCATAAAAATATAGTACATTTCTTAATAAACCAAATTATTGTAGAATAAAGGTATTCGATGACTATGATGGCCTGCATCTACATCCTGGTAAACTAATAGTTTCTGAGATAATTTATTATGAATTTAGAAGATTTAACAATGGTAGTTTGGGCTTTTAATCTTTCCTTAGATCAGTTTGTGAAGTTTATTTATTTCGGCAGACAATATATTGAGAAATGGGAACCCTTGGAAGTGGTTAAGGAATTTGACTAATTCGGAATAAGGTTATCAAGTAGTGGAGAGTGGGAACCACAAGGAAAGAATGCTATAGCGAAAGTTAAGGAAATCATGAGAGCAATTAGAATATGTTAGAATAAGATTCCAAATATGTCAGTAGAGTGGTTACAGAAATTGTATGAAGGGTAGAAGAATCGTGAATATTATGTGGAGTGGAAGTGTGGGGACCTTCAAAGGGGTGGTTGAAAATAAGACTTCATTGACAGAATGTTGTAGAGAGATAGTGGAATTGCCTAAAGCTTCACCGAAGGGTGTGGCATTGGCTGAGTTAGGAAGCCAGGGAGGAAGGGTTTGGTGATGCGCACAGGATTTTGAAATTAGGGGATCAAATGTTTTAAACACGCGTATAAAATTCCAATTGGAAGTAATGAGAACTAACAGCTGGATGCGTGAAGTATGGGAAAGTTTGCAAGAAATTGGAAAGGGGGAAACGTGGAAATTTGGAGATCGCAGTAGAGTAGGGTTTTGGAAGGACGTTAAGCAAAGAATTAAAGACAGAGGCAGACAAGATATTTCGGCTAGTTTTAAAGATAAGAGTTATTTAATAATATATAAAATCACTAAAACATTTGGGGCAGGGCGAAATATGTGGATTACTGTGATGTATTTGGGAGGGAAAGATTTGCATGGGTGTGTTCAGGAGCACTGTTGTTCAAGATTTGAGACGAGGCAATGGGGAAGGGTGTCTTATGTGTGGAAAACTAGGTGGAGTATTTCGTTGTTTATTAGAGTGTGATGGGAGGAAGAGATGCAGAGAGGGTATATGGGGCATTACAGAAAGAAGTTATAGCACATAAGATGCAACCTGGTATGAGGAAAAAACAGGAATAAAATGACTGGGAAAAGTAATGGAAAAATGGATTAGAACAGTTAAGAAGGAAGAGAGAATTGAGATAAAATAGTTAAAATAGGTTATGTAAATATTGAGGGCTTTATTATACACAACCTTCGAAGTTGTGTATATAAAAACAAATATACATAGAGGTTTAGCATTTTAGTTGTGATTATAAGATGTTTCTGTTGTTTTGCTTGTGTTTGTATGTTTATTAAATTGTAGTAAGTATTAGAATAAATATTCAACTCAATACTTTGAATGACTCATTTAACAGATTAAGCCATTCTGAAATTGAAAGGTATATACGTAAGGAAATGACCATGTCGTTTATTATATACTTTGAATATCATGTGAAAATGGAAGGACGTGGGACTATTTTTGGAACGTTACTTCCACATTTTTCTTGCTGTGGAATACCTATCAGATCCGGCGTTTCTTTGACGCAAATAAGTGGGGAAGTACTCACGTTAAATCTAGTATCTTTAATTACTCTTTCCTGTTTCTGTCTTCCTCATTTTCTCCGTATCTATTATCTGAATCTTCTTCCTCGTTCTTCATGCATTCCAACGTATCCCTTAGTGAGCAGTTTCTTCTCCTCTAATGCCTTAGTTCTCTCATACTGAATTCACAAGTGTAAATTTTTGTTTCTCCTCCAGTTTCTCCCCCACCATCATTTACCTCATCAGCACGTTCCTTAGAATCATTTCCTCTTCCTCTTGTGGTGTCATATCAGCAAATTTAACGCATTTTATTTATATTCCTACTATTAACTATCGTCTCTTTTGCCGGAAACCATTCATCACGAATTTCTCCAAGATTTGTTGAACAGAGAATATGATAAGGTGCATTTCAGTTATGCCTATCTCTGTATTCCACTTCCTTCGGACTTACCTTCTCCTCTCACAATTTTATATATACGAGAGATGGATAGACTTTCTCGCTTTTAACTTTGAGATAGAAATCTGTTTTGGGGAGAGTTCTCTGAATAATCTCATACCAGGGATTTAAGACAAATGCCTCAGGCCAAGGCATCTATGAAAATCCAAAAATACACAGTTTTCTTCAGTTTTGATCTATAGTGCACACAACATTTTAACGAGCTATATCTAATCGTTTTTAAGATATTAATTTTTTTTTCATAATAGTTAATCACTTTTTGGTATTATAACATGAAATGCCCCATGAAACCATGGTTTATCGTATCGCTCCCAGATGTTTAATTTTAGTTTAGTATACAAACATAAAGAAATCGTTATCAGGAATTCCTTAATTTAAATACGTTTAAGCGAAACCACTTTTTATATACATGTTACTGAATTTTTTAACTTTTTCAGTATTATTTGTAGAAAATAATTAATTTAAACTAAACTATTTAATGTTTTTAATTAGTGGACAATAATTTCTAATCTCAGGTCCTTAAGCTCTCCTGAAAATTTCAAGCTAATAGTTAAATACGTGGCTGTTAAACTAAGTACTGATAACCTTTTTTTTAAAAAACAAATAATTATCATATATTGCATTATACCTTACACCAATTCCCCACATAATCACGCCATTATTTGGGTACTTGCCGTAACGGGAAACCAGTTTTTGTATACCTTTGTCAAAAAATGATGCCGCCTGTGATGAAAACAAGGCCAGCACTTCTCGTTTCACATCATCATCGTTGAAAAGCTTTCTACTAAGGAATTCCTTCAGTTGAAGAATCAGATGAAAATCGCTTGGTGCTAAATCCGGACTGTATGGAGGGTGATCGAAATGTTCCCAACCAAATGATGCGATCAGATCTTGAGCTTGTTTGGCTGTGTGTGGCCGGAAATTCTCATGAACCAAAGGGATTCCACGCCACGCCTTTTGTTCTGTATTGCACGACGGAGCTTTAGCAGTGTCTCATAATAGACGTCTTTGTTGATTGGTGTATCCCTAGGCAAGAATTCAACCAGCAAAACACCTTCTCTATCCCAGAAAACCGTGCACATGATATTGCGATTGGATATCGTCTGCTGTAATTTCTTCTTCACTGGAGAGGATGTGTGCCTCCACTCCATGGATTGTTGATTTGATTCAGGACTGATGTGAGATACCCTGACATATCACTGTAACGATGAGCGTTAGCAAATACTCGCCTTCCTCGCATGTTGCGTGTGAAAGTCAGAGCAGCGGCAGCTCGCTTGTGCTTGTGCTCATCAGTAAGATTTTTGGGCACGATCTTGAGCACAATTTCAGAAATCATAAGCGCTCTGTCAAGTGTTGTAGAGGACAGACCTTGGAATTTGTGGACATTTGTGATATGGTGAACCGTCTGTCTTCACGAAGGTTTCTTTTTTTCCACAGCTTGCACCAATCATCCTTGATCACAGATGGTCGGCCGCTGCTTGTCTAATCATGTACATTTTCACTACCTTCGTTAAACTGTCTAACACACTTCCTCACATTTCAACACTCATCATTGTTTCCCCATAAACCTCACACAATTGACGATGAATGGTTACTGGTATAATATTTCTTGTATTCAAAAAACGAGTCGCTGATCTGACTTCACAGTCAGCGGATCGTACGTTTGTTTTAGACATTTCGAAACGCTCTAACAACAGGAAAACGCAAAGTGACGATTGCGCACGTTAAAAATCGCGACTGTAGCAACAAAATATTGAAAACGTACGTGGTCCAATGTGCATTTTGTGTGGTAAAACATGCTGTAGAACAGGAAATTGATAAAAATTGAGTTTAAAATTCAATGTGGTGCTCTAAATGGTAGAGAACCGCTTAAATAGCCATTTGTGGCTTTAAAATTGTTGATACTAAAAAACAATCTGTGTAGCATGAACATGCAAGTTATAAGTGTAATAAAATGCAAAAACAAAAATTGAAAATGTTCATATGTTTATCAAACTTCACATATGCATTGCCAGGCACAATGAACCGCGAGGTCAGTGACGATATCCTGCAGGTCTCGGCTCTAATACAGTTTTCAACCAATCTTAAAATCTTCTTCTGATAATTTCAAGTGTGTTAAAAAGCATTGTTGACAAGGGTATCTTGTGACTCTTTATCCTTAACTCTTCGTTTTATAAATTCTGATACGTTTTAAATATGTAAAATGTATTCTGGAACGTGCTGAATTAAGTAATTAGTGTATTAGTTTTAAGCAACGTAGATTATTAAAACTTCTTCAATATTAATAAAGCAGCAAAAATGTAGAAATATTTTGGCATCCAACCTGGTGAAGTTATTTTTGGCAAAGAATGTTGCCAGCATATTTTTACAAAGGAGCACACAAGCCAGCGACCATGCCCGTACAAAAACTCGAAAAGAATGTTGGACCGATATGAGCAAGCCACATGTCGGATAAATCACCACTTAAACTCGACACAGTATCGGAGTGCAAAGCTGCTCTAATGAATTTCCAAGATAGGCGCTGGTGGAATTAATCCCGGTACCCGATGTATCGGAGATGAGTCGAGTTTGACCCGTAGTGGCATGTGCTGTTGGGCTGGATCAACTGTCCCCCTTGCGACAGGCGAAAATGGTTTTCGATATTGGACCAGGCTCTTAAATCATTACTCCACAGTACTGACATCTGGACCCGTCTCCCTCACACCATATTTCAATCAGTTCTCTCCCTTCCATCACTCCTTTATTGCAGCTGAAAAAGAATGGCTTCAATGTCCGATTTTTGTAAGGGCTTTCATTATTAGAATCTCTATTTATCTTACAGTACATAGTTACTGTGAGTTAAATCAGTCGCTTATTGCTCCTCAAGCCTAATCGTAGGCGGTAGTATTGAAATAGCTTTTATTTACCCTAACACCTTCCTATAGTGGGTAAGAGGAGATATTCCAACCAAACATTCAATGTCGAGATTTACATGCTTTGAGGCCTGTGGTAAAAAATTGTAAGTCCTATGTCCTCTTGCTGATGATGTCCGGTAGCGTCGATTTTCTGCAGCCGTAAGCGATGAGATCTCCTCTGGATTAAGAATGTGATCTCGAGGATGCATATCAGATTAAATATATATGAATAATCTAACTCCGGTTGATGTCTTATACTGTTAGATTTATTATTAATAAACTTTATAACACACACTATGTGATCAAAAGCATCCGGACACGCACACAAACATACCTTTTTCATCTTAGGTGCATTGTGCTGTCACCTGCCTGGTACTCATTATCCGCGACCTCAGTAGTCATTAGACATCGTGAAACAGCAGAATGGGATGCTCCGTGGAACTCATGGACTTCGAACGTGGTCAGGTGATTGGGTGTCACTTGTGTCAGAAGTCTGCACGCGAGATTTCCACACTCCTAAACATCCGTAGGTCCACCGTTTCTGATGAGACAGTGAAGTGGAAACGTGAAGGGACATGTGCAGCACAAAAGCGTACAGGCCGACCTCGTCTGTTGACTGACAGAGACCGCCGACATTTGAAGAGGGTGGTAAAGAGTAATAGGCAGACATCTATCCAGGCAAAACATAGGAATTCTAAACTGCATCAGGATCCACTCCAAGTACTATGACAGTTAGGCGTGAGGTGAGAAACCTTGGATTCCATGGTCGAGCGGCTGCTCATAAGCCACACATCACGCAGGAAAATGCCAAACGACGCCTCAGTTGATGTAAGGAGCGTCAACATTACACCATTGAACAGTGGCAGAACGTTGTGTGTGGTACCAATAGTGAATTTCGGAGGTGGTGGTGTTATGGTGTGGTCGTGTTTTTCCTGGTCCCCCCTTGTTGTTTTGCGTGGCACGATCACAGTGCAAACCTACATTGATATTTTAAGCACCTTGCTTACCACTGTTGAAGAGCAATTCGAGGATGGCGATTGCATCTTTCAACACGATCAAGCACCTGTTCATACTGCACGGGCTGTGGCGGAGTGGTTACAATAACATCCCTGTAATGGACTGGCCTGCACAGAGTCCTGATTTAAATCTTATAGAGCACCTTTGGGATGTTTTGAAACGCCGACTTCGCGCCAGGTCTCACCGACCTACATCGATACCTCTCCTCAGTTCCGCACTCCGTGAAGATATAGGCTGTCATTCCCCAAGAAACTTTCCAGCACCTGATTGAAAGTATGTCTGCGAGAGTGAACGCTATCATCAAGGCTAAGGGTGGCCAATACATATTGACTTCCAGTATTATCGACGGAGGACGCCACGAACTTCTACGTCATTTTCACTAGGTGTCCGGACACTTTTCATCACGTAGTGCACGTGTAATTTATACCTCAATCAAATACAATACTAATCGTTCATGGCGAAACATGTTTTGTTTTCTTTCTCTCAGCTCTTTATTTTTCATGGTAATGCATTTTTTCTGTAAGAAGCATTATACATTTTATTCAAATATTTGAGCTTCCCTCTAATAATGTATTGTACCAGGATGAGGCGCCAATATTTTCATAATATCCTACATTATCTGAGTTTTTGAAGCCGCTGAATGGTGCGACAAGTTTTAAGCAGCATACTTTACCTGCTTCTGATGATACAGGTATCTCGTAGCTCGATCTGCTGTCTCGTGCTACTATAAGTACGTTTCCAGGGTATGAGTTGGCGTAGTGAAAGTGTAACACCAATTTAAATTGACTCTAATACTTGAGCTACTGAAGCGAGTTGCCGGCCGTTTGAAGATAAGGAATGGAAAATCTGATTTTTTTTGGTAGCACTCGAAACTATAACAAGTGAATTATTATAACTGCTAATTTCTGCAGTATCAATTTTACGGTTTGAAACAACTGTTTCTGCGATAAAGACACTGTAAGTAACTTGCTGCGAATCGCTAAAATGCTAATCGGCAAAACTGCTCGCTAAATTTTACTCACAGGAGCGCGTCACTGAGGGCTTAAAATAACACACAAGTAATCATCGGATTAACTGACTAATTCTCAAGAAATAGTGTCGCGAATGTATGCACGAATGAATGTATCTCTGATTAGATTGTACACACTTACATAACTCAAACTCCCCCTACCTAAGTCTCCTCCCACCAAAGTTACCCAATCTCTAAACTAATATGTATGCGTCTCTGAACTGTTACTATGGAGGCTTGGCTAAACTCTCAGACTTGCATTACATCTCTCTTAGTCTGCGTGACTCTGCAAATGTACTGAGCTTATAACCTAACTGAATTCCAAGAATCTTAAGCTAATATAATCTATCCTCGGCTATTATTCATGACTTTAATTAACTTAACTCGTTAATTAACTTAACTCGCTAATTAACTTAACTCGCTTTGTTTAACTTAAACAAACGAATTAACAATTGAACATTTATATAAATTTTTAACTATTTCCTTTCAGTAAATTTTTTATATTATTCGTCTCACATTCAAAGAAAAGCACATTTTTAAAAAATTTAGTGTTACATCTACGTGACCTTCTCCACCCTCTTATCATTTATTAATGGGTATAAAAACTATTCTTAAAAAAACTTATTCTTCTATCTACTTCATTTTAATCTAGATAAACTTTTACAGAAGTAGCTACATTACATATTTCGTTATAAATGTAAAGGAATAGTAATGTTAAAAAGGACAATATACATTGTCTTTATAATTCCATACCTTTTCCATGCAACCGCGAGAAACAACTGAATGTCGACAGGACTTTTAAAAGAATGACTAAGTATTGAATAATTCGAACCATTAATAATTAATATCTCAGAAATGGCTAATGCCATAAAAAGGTTACTTGAAATAAATTGTTTGTTTTAAAGAGATCTGAATTTTTGTGTAGTATGTTTTCGTCTACGCTCAACGTTTACCAGTTATACAAGATTCCTTCCGAATGAAGAGAACTTTACAGGTGTTTTCTGAAAATTCAAGATAGGAATTTTATTTGCTATGTAACTATCATTAATGTGTGTTATTTTAATCAAAATTAGTAGGGTCATTTCATTAGAAAATTAAGGTTTCTAGAAATGTTCTCTGTGAAGGGTAGTTGGTGGTGGGAATTTTCTTTAAAATCTTCGCGTTACATCTTTGAAGGACACTGAACTTAAATACTAAGTTTGGTATTTACCTAGATTTTGATTTTTGAGTTATGCTACTCACAGACACAGAAACACACACACACACACACACACACACACACACACACACACACACACACAGAGTCTCGGACATTTTTCTAAAAATGTTTTTTTTAAATTAACGGAGTCTCAAAATTTGTTTTTCGGTAAAATTTCGGTAAAGAGTATTTGAGTGGAATGCAATACGTTCTCTACCTATTGTATAAGTGCTAGAGAAAGTAAAAAGGTCCAACTGTGCGTTTCTGTGAGCAGTACAACGCAAAACAAATCTGATGTGTTAAATCACATGGCTTTCTCAACTCTTGTACAAAGTATTTTTACAAACGCATATTCTCTATATGCTTCATGTTAACCGTGATATCAAGATGTTAATCTTCTTCCTAATTTTTTTGTGTATGCAAGGGGAATTGGTAGGCTTTAAGCGATAGTCAAATATTTTAAGAGCTGGTTGCTATGTGGAGTATTCCATTCTCTTTGCATTACCAGGACAAAAAAATCAATAACAAATTCTCATTTGAGAAAAAGTATAAGCATTGGATAATTTAAGGGAATAACAAGCAATATCTCGAAAATGGTTCACTCAACAACAAAAAATGTAAAATCTGATGTGTTACACTCACATGACTTTCTCTACTCTTGTACAAAGTATTTTTACAAACGCTTATTCTCCATCTAGTTCATGTTAATCGAGATAAACATTTGCAGACTCTATCTTATTGCTAATTTTCTTGTAGATGTAGGGGAAAATATATTTACAAGGGCAATAAGCCCTTTAAGCACATACATATCTCTTAATAGCTGGTTGCTAGGTGCAGCACCATTCCCTTTGCCACAGATTATAACTCTTTGCATATCCAAGACAAAAAAATGAATAACGAATTCCCATTTGAGAAAATAAGTATTGAAAAAAATTAAGGGAATAACAAGCAATATCTCGAAAATGGTTCACTCAACAAAAAAAATGTATATGACATAAATTGTGTATTTTAACGCGATCTACATTTTTTGTGTAGTAAAAGTTTGTCTATCTCTTATGGTTTACCAGCTATGCAAAAGTCGTTCACAATAAAGAACACTTTTGGAGACATTCCCAGAAAATTCAAGATATACATTTTATTTGTCATAAAAATATCTTAAACATATGATGTTTTAATCAAAATCGTTAGAGCCATTTTTGAGAAAATTAAAATTTTCGAAAAATCTTCCATGTAAAGGGTACTCTGGGGTGGGGGGATTTTCTTGAAAACCTTCGTGTCGCATCCTTGGAAGATACTGAACCCAAATACCAAGCTTGGTGTTTATCCGACTGTTCGTTTCTGAGTTATGCTGTTCACAGACACACACACACAGACAGACACACAGACAGACACACAGACACACACACGGACATGTTTCCAAAAATGCTTTTTTTGGATTCAGGGGGTCCTAAAACATGTATTTCCGGTGAAATCTCGGTATCGAAATTTTGGGTGGAATACAATACTTCCCCTACTTACTATACGTAGTAGAGAAAGTAATATATGACATAAATTGTGTATTTCAACGCGATCTACATTTTTTGTGTAGTAACATTTTGTCTATCTCTTATGGTTAAGTCGTTCACAAAGAAGAATACGTTTGGAGACATTTCCAGAAAATTCAAGATATACATTTTATTTTTAATGAAAGTATCTTACATGTATGATATTTTAATCAAAATCGTTAGCCATTTTTGAGGAAATTAACATTTTCGAAAAATGTTTCATTCAAAGAGTAAACTGGGGTGGGGGAATTTTCTTGAGAACCTTCGTGTCGCATCTCTGGAAGATAGTGAACCTAAATACCAAGTTTGGTGTTTATCCGACTGTTCGTTTCTGAGTTATGCTGTTCACAAACAGACACAAACACGGACATGTTTCCAAAAATACTTGGATTCAGGAGGCTTCAAAATATGTATATCCGGTGAAATCTCGGTATTAAACTTTTGGGTGGAATGCAATACAATAATAAAATGTCTGATAAAGGGCAAATTTGTTATTTATGATAGCGTACCCTTTATTTGGCAGGTTTTTCTAAATTATTAATTTTCTCAAACGCGACTTTAATAATTCTGATGAAAACTTATGTATGTTTGGGTATTTATACGATTAATAAAATGTATACCGTGAATTTTCTGGGAATGTCATTTGAAGCCATCTTCATTCTGATGTAGTTCTGATTAATTTCTTACAACCGTCAAACCGTAAGAAAGAGACAAAAAATTTAATGTACAAAAAATGTAGATCTCTTTAAAACACACAATATATTTCAAATACGTTTTTGTGGCATCATTCATTTCGAGATATTCATTGTTATTTGTTTGAATTTTTCAGTACTTTGGCTTTAAGTGCTGCAACTATTCGGTTCTTTCTTGCACTGTCATGGACCCGGTTTTTAAACATTTCGGATATCAATTCGGTTTCCTATCCTAAACCCATTACCTTCAACAAATTGTGTAATCAAATTATTTCTGCAAAGGTTTATCTCGATTATAATAAAGTAGGCAGGAAAATAGACTTTTGTAAGCACATTTTGTAGGGGTTTATAAGAATAAACGATAGTGGATAAAGAAAGTCATGTGAACGTAACACATAGATTTTTAAAACTCTAATATATAATAAACAACTTTCTACTAGGTGGCCCAATTGTGCCGTATTTTACATGTGCAGATAACACTTTGTGCGTTAAGAGAGTTGCAGAACTTAACGGAGCAATGCCAGGTCAATGGGGAACTGGCGCATTAGCGCCATCAAAATCTTCTGCTGCTGCTCTCGGAAACTTCCATATGGATACACGAAGACGGTTGGACACGCTATCAATCAACAGGGGCAAGATTTTGAACACCTATTCAGTGAGTGAAGTCAGCGTAACAGTACCAGTAGACGAATACGATAACATTTGTAATAGCAAGCGAAAAAATGACAGTGAAACACTCCTGCTGTTATATTGTTGCGTATAGTACGTAATATTAGAAAAGAAAACAACGCAAACACAATTAAACAATAGCTATGGGCGGATACGGATAGGTCAAATAAACACATTTTAATTATTTGCCAGTCTTAAAAGGAGTAATTTCCTCAAAAATAAAGTCTGTGTGCCTGAAGTGGAAAATATTGTAAGATCCTTTCGGTCTATTTTTGTCTATCATCACGGACTGTGTTTCTATTGCAAACATGGGAAGTGCTTCTCAATGAGCGCGATCCGGTCATCGTCTTTGCTGATAAACAAGAGGAGTAGAACAAAGCGCGGCTGACCCCGTAGCTCAGTCGGTAGAGCACGTACCCGCTGTATGAGGGTTCTGGGTTGGATTACCTGCTGGGTAATGGGAATTTTTCTCTAGCCAAGATTATTCCCTATATCCCCAGAGTCTGGAAGTATGAACGAGTGTGAATGTATGTTTGATCTAATGATTAAACCCAAAGTTTACTAGAAACCAAAGACACTCGAATACGAGTTAACACCAGGAAGGCCGCCATAAGACCATTCTAGTTTAAGGCGAGGTATAAATGAAATTAAAAATGAAAGAAAAAAAGACTAACGTTCACGCTAATCCGCCAGTTCTCCACTGTGTTTACTTGGAATTGCTCCGTTGAGTTCTGCAACTCCTTTAACGCACAGATGAACATATGCACAGATGGAATACGGCGCAGTTGGACCACCTGGCATAGCTATTAGCATTTCACAGTGTCCTTTGTATCGCATGTTCTCCATACAAGAGCAATAATTCTGTTCTTCATTTTGAGTTAATTAGGATAAAAACTTTTGTTTAGGAATTACTTCAAATTAGACAGTGCAGACTTTGTTAAATACAGAATACGGGCGCAATTTTCAGCTGTTTATACTAAAAGCTGATTTTTGATGCAGACGAATATAAGGAAATGTTCCATTTCAAGCATTTTACACACATGGAGGTCTACACTGCAACCTAGTGCAACCATACAACAACGAATCTTGGCAAACGACTGATGATACCGAAAGTGAATGAACACAAATTATCTACTTCAATGATCTTTGCAGCTTCTATAGTAAATTTTTGCCTGTTTTATGGATTGAAGGCCAATGAGGCCTATTTTCATAAAATTTCAGACAACACATTTTATTTGCATTGCAGATATCTTAAACATATAGTATTTTCATAAAAATCGTTGAAAACATTTTTGTGAAATAACGAACATGTAAAGGATAGTTTGGGGTAGGGGAAGTTTCTTGAAAATCCTAGTGTGGCATTCTTAGAAGATATGAACCTAAATACCAACTTTGCTATTCACCCAAATTTTTTTCTTTTGAAGTTATGCTGTTAACACACACACACACACACACACACACACACATATATAGGGTCTTTCAACAAGAGTATCCTATCTTTGAACATAAACAAAACACGTTCTATAAACGATAGAGGTTTATTTCTTTTTTTTATTTTGGAACATAATTAATGTCATTACGTGTGGAAGAGAACATCAGTTAAGTGACCGCCGCGACTACGTTGGGTTGCGCGTATACGGTTGACCCAATTTTCAATGACAGAAGAACGTAAATTAGATCCAACATCACAAATAACACGCGTGATGTTATTCATAAACCTATTTACTGTTTCTGGCTTGTTGACATAAACGCGAGATTTAACATAACCCCACAAGAAGTAATCCAACGGCGTTAAATCACATGACCTCGGGGGCCAGTTAAGATCACCACCACGGGAAATGATGAAATCTCTGAACTTCTCCTTCAAAAGGTCCATTGTTTCGAGAGCATATGACATGTGGAACCATCTTGCTGGAACCAGATGTTTCTGACATCCATACCATCCAATTGAGGCCAAAAACAGTCCCTTATCTTTCTCCAATGTCAGTTACAGCTTCTCCATCTTGGAAAAAATATGGACCAATGATTCCACCATACCAAAATCCACAATAACCTTTTGGGGATGAAGTGGTCGTTCCTGAATCTGCATTGCGTTATGATTGATCCAATAGTGGCAATTTTGTTTGTTCAACACAACCATCCATCCAAAAGTGGGCTTCGTCGATGAAGATGTTTTTTCGACAAAAATCCGGGTCAGCTTCCAATTGCTCTATAGCGCAGTCAGCGAATTCACGGCGCTACCTATGGTCATTGGGCTTTAGTTCTTGAGGTAACATAATTTTGTAGGCATGAAACTTCAGGTCCAGATGCAGAATTCGCCAAGTTGTGGTCGGCGAAATCCGCAATTCGTGCGCTCTACGAGGAATTCATTTGTTTCCGTTCTCGCGTACACTATCACGAGCGGCGCCTATGTTTTCGTTGGAGCGCTTACGTCGATTACGTAAGACGTTGTTTGATCGCTGACAGAACCACTTCTTTCAAATTTATCGATCAAATGCCGAATCGTTCTCACACAGAGACGATTATACACACCGTAAGCTTCACGCAATACATGGAAGGTTTGGCGAACAGATGATCCATTTTGATAACAAATTTTCACAATTTCTACGCGTTGCTGAATGCTGTAACGTTCTATAGTTATTTGTCAATAACAACTGTAACTACATGAGAACAATGACTGCTGTAACTCAATAACAACGGTAGCGATCACATGTTAAAGATAGGACACTCTTGTTGAAAGAACTTTATATATATCCGTGTTGGTCTAAAATGCTTTTTTTCATTAACTGGACCTCAAAACATATATTTCCAGTGAAATTTCTAAATCCAACTCTTGGGCGGAATATATTTACTCTTCACCATAAGTAAGCAACAGAAAAATTAAAAATGAAAATGGAAGGCATTGAAAGAGGAGATGAAAAGGAAATCGGTGGCGGTATGCGGAAATTTGTTTTTCTCTCGGAAGTCAATCCAAGATCACTTGGAACACCTTGTGAAGCATGTTAAAGAATAGCATGGAGAATTTATTCCTATACATCATATGTATGTGTGTGTGTTTAAGAATAATAAGCATGCTCCATTACAACGTAGTAACACTGCATTCACTATTACAAATTATTCACAATTAAATTTACATAAGTTATTCTTATACTATAGGTGATTGTTTTGCGATTCCTATTGTTTGCTTTTTATAACTAATGCTGCTTACATTAACCTTTATACACTATTTTGTTTACTCTAGAATTTACTTAGATCTGTAATTGAATAGTTTATATAATTTTGTTCTCTAGTACGCTAGTCTAAATCTTCGAGATAAATTCCTGTGTATGATACAGCTTTAGTTAATTTTGTTGAATGCCTATTTTCTATATTTGTGTATCACATTGTTCCTAAATAACTATTTTTTTCGTTCCAGTTGTTTACATCCAAATAATAGGTGATCTTTTGTTTGTTCTACGTTTCCACAATGGTACACCGGATTGTCTTTTGTTTTAAATCGGAAGTAGTAAGAGTTTATCTCCTCGTACCCTGTTAAGAAAGTTGTTATTTTTCCAGTTAAGTTATTTTAACCTGAATCTGTTTAAACACTTGACAAAATTGAGTTTCATTTATGTATGCTCTTTAACTACTATAGTTCTTAGCGTTCCATTCCACATTGGGCGTGAAGGACCCAGCAATTTGTTCAGAAGCCTCTTTATCAGGTTTGAGGTTCTTTTACGTGTCGTAAATCTAGGGCACGGAACCACTGGCTTTATCTAGTTTCCGAAGAAAGTCATGCTAAGGACCCTTACGCCCAAAAAAATCCATCGCGACCTCCGAAACTAAAGGCTAGCATGGTATTCCTAGACCACAGAGGATGATATTCTTAACGGTAGGCAGGAATGATTTTTGTCATTGTACCCTTCGTAGTACTGTTCCATTGATTTTCTAATATGTTTACACGTATTGACTGTAGGTCATTAACACAATGCCGACTAGTTTACTGTCGTAACTCACTGGAAGATCCTGTTCCCTGCTGCTTGTTAGGATAGTCTCTTTCATTGCTGTCATTCCCTCCGGTGCCTTGATCCAGGTGTAGTGGATTATCTATTTCTGAGTTTCCAAATTTCTTGCTTGTTTGCTAATTTGTAAGATTAGCTTGTGTTGGTTCATATAGTTTTCAAGTGAGCCTATAGCTATACTGTTATCTTTGTGAATCGCTGCTTTTTTATTTTATTTTATTCTTTTATTTTTAGACAGAAGTTGTTGATTTGTTTCTAAATACTCTAGGTCTAATGCTATTTAAGAATCTCTATCTATTCCTCTTGATAGTTTGAACAATGGTCTTGTAACATGTATTGTAACTTGTGTACTACTTTTTTGTCGATGTATACGGCGATTCCTTCTGCGACTTCTGCATTTCCTTTGTTGCCTATATACGTAAGTTTAGTTTATAATACTTTACATTCTACAGCTTCGTGTTTATGGTCAGCTGAATGTGATTACTTCGTGTAGTGCCTTGGAATGTCCAATGTTATTTCCTGCTTTCTTGATTTCGTAGAAATTTGCCAATTTTTGGATCTCCAGGTTTATTGGAGTGTTTGTTGTTCAGTACACATAGTACTTCTTTTTATGGTACGGAATGTTTCGGTTTCATTCTAATGTTTATTAGTCTATGAACTTGCATAAGCTTTTCTACTTATCTTGTTTGTTAACGGCTTTATTGTTTCAACCATTAGTCATATACAGTATGAAACAGGCACTGTTCAATAAAAAATCAAATAAAAATATGCATAAGAACGGTAATATTAAGACAAATCCATATTTGTAATTTTTTATCATAAATTTTTATAAAGTATAAATGCTTGAAATTTTGGTCATTTAGGCACACGTTTGTTAAACGTATTTGTGGGCAAGTCCCTAATACGTTCAGGCAGGGTATTAAACATTTTAATTTGAAGATATTTATGACTTTCGTTGTTTTAGTGAATCTACATTGATTTAAATCCACAGCATTCGTATGTCTTGCTTCATAATTGTGATAATGTGAGGGTTCTGTAAATTCATGCCTGTTTTGTTTAAAATATGTTAAATTGCTATAAATATAAATTGAAGCTAACGTCATTCTTTCCCTACATGAACTTTTTTTGGAAAGCCTTTGAATACATTGTGCTCTCTTTCTTTTTGGCCATACAGCGCCTTTTGCTGCAGAGGGAGAATTAGCCCATAATCTGATTTTATAATTCATAATCCAATGGCAAAGGTATTATATACCATTATTAACATAGAGCGTGAAACAGTTCATCTTAACTTTCTTAATAGATACAAAACTCTTACTAATATTTTGCAGATAAAACTTACATCCCAGGTAAAGCTGTTATCTACAAACCAAACTAACAGTTTACCATACTGTGATTTATTTTCAATGGAACTGATTTGAGAATTTAGAGAAATAAATTATATTTTCCAGTTTTACTTGAATTAATTGTCAGTTGATTTGAAAGGAACCAGTCTGAGCAGCTGCAGAAGGTTTTGTTAAGCTTTTTCTTTTTCTGTTTTTTTTATCCTTCTATCATTTTCTTTTCTGTTACATAGAGAGTTGCGTCATCAGCATACGATCCATACTGGAGCTCCGTATGATAGAATTGGTAGGATGGACCTTTTTAAAATGATACTCATTACATCTTATATCTCCAATATATTCTGGCCAATTTTGTCAAAGTATTGTGTGCATGCACTAAACGTATGAACAGACCTGAATCTCGGGAAGGTTGTTGCTAAAAGAGACACACCCCTTACATGGAGATAGTATATCAATACTACTGTTTTGTGTTACAAATGGTCGTCAGTGAGAAGGATTCCAATTATTTTAACCCTCCAGATACACTACGTGATCAAAAGTATGTGGACACCGTACAAGTAATGCTGGAAGTCAAATTGGGGTTGGCCCACTCTTAGCCTTGATGACAGCGTTCACTCTCGCAGGCATACTTTCAGTCAGGTGCTGGAAGGTTTCTTGGGGATTGGCAGCCCATTCTTCACGGAATGCGGAACTGAGGAGAGCTATCAATGCATGTCGGTGAGGTCTGGCACGAAGTCGGTGTTCCAAAACATCTTAAAGGTGCTCTATAGGATTCAATTCAGGACTCTGTGCAGGCAGTCCATTACCGGGATGTTATTGTCGTGTAACCACTCCGCCACAGCCCGTGCTGTATGAACAGGTGCTCGATCATGTTGAAAGATGCAATCGCCATTCCCGAATTGCTCTTCAACAGTGGGAGCACGATGGTGCTTAAAATATCAATGTAGGTCTGCCCTGTGATCGTGCCACGCAAACCAACAAGGTATGCAAGCCCCCTCCAGGAAAAACACGACCACACCATAACACCACCACCTCTGAATTTCACTTTTGGCACCACACAAGCTGGCAGATGACGTTCACCGGGTATTCGCCATAACCACACCCTGCCATCGGATCGCCAAATTGTGTACCGTGATTCGTCACTCCACACAACGTTTTGCCACTATTCAATCGTGTGATGTTGACGCTATGAGGCGTCGTTTGGCAATTTCCTGCGTGATGTGTGGCTTATGAGCAGCTGCTCGACCATGGAATCCAAGTTTTTTCACCTTAGGCCTAACTGTCATAGTACTTGGAGTGGATATTGATGCAGTTTGGAATTCCTGTGTGATGGTCTGGATAGATGTCTGCCTATTACTCTTTACGAACCTCTTCAAATGTACGCGGTCTCTGTCAGTCAACAGACAAGATCGGCCTGTACGCTTTTGTGCTGTTCATGCCCCTTCACGATTCCACTTCACTATCACATCAGAAATAGTGGATCTAGGGATGTTTGGGAGTGTGGAAATCTTGCGTACAGACTTCTGACACAAGTGACACCCAATTACCTGACCACGTTCGAAGTCCGCGAGTTCCATGGAGCGTCCCATTCTGCTGTTTCACGATGTCTAATGACCACTGAGGTTACGGATAATGAGTACCAGGCAGTAGGTGGCAGCACAAAGCACCTAAGATGAAAACATACGTTTGTGGGGGTGTCCGGATACTTTTGATGACATGCTTCCTGTATGGAAGAAGCCTGCAATCGCCATAGTTATCTATGATGGATGAATGTACAGTTAGGCATATCTGACTTAACTTTTGGTGCAACATATACTACCATTAACTAAACAACATTTTACGCTAAGGGGATCTCGTAAAATAACAGATAATAGCTTCTTTAGGGCGTTATGTGAATAAGAGTTCTTATTTGACCTACAGCTTCCTAAAAAAACAGCAGCCAAGTTACCTTTTTATGAGAGAGCGTTCCGTAAACTGAAAAGCTTAAAGATTTGTGATTACTGTGATTGTGCGGTTCAAAATATTTTTCCTGCAGCAAATGTAACGAATAGTCGAAGCTACCTCAGTTTTGGTCTTTGCCAGTATATTTTTAATTTCTCTACTATTTAATTATAGAAAGTAGAGAAAGCATTCCGTTCTACCCAAAATTTAATACCCAGATCTTTTTGGAATTACATGATGTACATAAGAATGTTAAAGCACATAATTTATTTCAAATACAATTTTTTTTGGGGGGGGGGAGTTCTGACATATTCCTTTTTATTGGTTTAAGTCATCAAATATTAAATTTTTCTCAGCTGGAAGCTGCTAATGTTTTTTTTTTCTTCTTTTTTCTTGTGGACATGCAAAGAGTATGAAATTTCAAAGGCGTCGCACGCCCTTTAAAAATCTGACTATCGCTTTACCTATTGTACGCCACAACGAAATGTGTAAATGTGAATTGAAATTTATCTCTGTCAACAATAAGTGGCTAGAATAATAAGCCTTTGCAGGAATAGTTTATAGAAGAGCAAATAGAGAAAGTGACATGAATGCGACACATCAAATACCTATATCTTTTTCTTTCCATGCTGACAAAATATCATTATAATAAACTCTAAATTTGGTTGATGTTTACCTGTAATGGCTGCGAAGTTTAAATCGTAAATATCTACTTTTAACAAAGAGTACTGCCTGTTCTACGGCGTTTTAGCTAGTGCGGGGAGGGGTGGTTTATCTCTCAGGTAAAGCTTTAGCTGGTGGTAAGGTATACAGTATGCTGGATTTCTGCCGATCGTGGCCCCGTACAGTGAAAAATGGCCAACAGTATTTCACTATCGCATGTGTTTACCCCTCACTAAACACTATTTCCTTCCAGTAGCTAAATCCCTACCTGTTTGGAAGGGATCCCCCAATTACTACCTAAAACATCGCTGAACAAACAGTAGTGCTATAACTATGTGGTAACAAACTCCAGTATTAGGAAAAGCATCGACGAAAATTAGATGGATAATTTAAGAAATTAACTGAAAGGAAAACAGTTAAAAAAAAGTATAACGGTTCATAATGTAAAATCCTTTATTTTAAATCCGCTATATTAAATGTGTGAATACGCTTAAACATGGTTTGAATTTAAAATAAAATTTATTACATATACAGTTTTAGTTGGTGTTTATGCTAAACATATTGAATAATATAAATGTAAAACTTGTTAAAAAGATTAAGAGCTGATACATAACTATTGACAGGAAGTTATAAATATTTAAATAAAGAAATAATAATTGTAAAATAAAGAAATAAATGCAATAAATAATTTTCGTATATTAAAACAATGCATAAAGCAATAAGCCTGAGGTTGAAAGATTTCTTCGAAAAGAAGTTAATAACGGTGAGTTAATTAAAGTAATTGTAACAACCGAGGATAGAATACATTAGCTTAAAGTTCTTGGAATTCAGTTAGCTTATAAGCTCAATACGTTTGCAGAATCACGTAGACTAGATTTCTAGAAAAGAGAAAGATAATGAAATTCTGGGAGTTTAGCCAGGTCCCCATAGCAACAGTTAGATACGCATTAATAATAGTTGTGATCATAGTGATCACTAGAACTACTAATTGTGAGAAACGCAAATAAATGTCCAGGTTTTCATCCGGAAAAGAACAAGCCACCTTGAATGGCACAAGCCACCTAGTGCAAGGGGAGCTTCAAAAGGTAATTATAAGGCATTTACTGTGTATTTGTATACCATAACTTAATTTATTATTTAAAAGACTTCAGACATCAGCTGCATATCTACTGAGCTTTCTTATTTAACTGAAAAATTATATTGCGTTTATCTTCAGTTATACCACGAGCGCTGGTAGTTTCTCGGTAATATAAATGAGGGTTAACAAATGCTTCTTGTCATGGTAATTATTTCTTGACCTTCTGTCTCGGAATAATTCTCTATTGACAAGAATGAATTTGAAAGCTCAATTAAATAAACCTAAGAAAAATAAAAAAAAATCTGATGTGTTGCACTCACATGACTTTCTCTACTCTTGTACACACTATTTTTACAAACTCTTATTGTCCATCTATTTCATATTAATCGAAATAAACATTTGCAGAAACGATCTTTTGACATGCAAAGAGAATTACATTTTACACATTGCCACCAGTTCTAAAAATATTTGACTCGCTTAAGGCGTACTATGTTCCCCTTGTTTTGTATTCGCAAGGGCAACATAGAAATACAGTAGCTTTTAAGCATATACATATCCCTTAACAGCTGTTTTATATGTGCAGCACCATTCTCTTTGCCTATGATTAATACTCTTTGCATATACAAGACAAAAATGCATAAGGAGTTCCCATTTGAGAAAATAAGTATTGAAAAATTTATGGGAATAACGAGCAATATCTCGAAAATGGTTCACTCAACAAGAAAAATGTATGACATAAATTGTGTATTTTAACGCGATCTACATTTTTGTGTAGTAAAATTTTGTCTATCTCCTATGGTTAACCAGTTAGGCAAAAGTCGTTCATAATGAAGAATACTTTTGGATACATTCCCAGAAAATTTGAGATATACGTTTCATTTGTCATTAAAATATCTTAAACATATGATATTTTATTCAAAATCGTTAGAGCCATTTTTGAAAAAATTAAAATTTTCGAAAAATGTTCCATCTAAAGGGTAATCTGTGGTGGGGGGTTTTCTTGAAAACCCTTGTGTCGCATCTCTGGAAGATACTGAACCTAAATCCCAAGTTTGGTGTTTATCCGACTGTTCGTTTCTGAGTTATGATGTTCGCAAACACACACACGGACATTTTCCAAAAATGCTTTTTTTTGGATTCAGGGGGTCTCAAAACATGTATTTCCGGTGAAATCTTGGTATAGAATTTTTGGGTGGAATACAATACTTCCCCTACTTACTATACGTGGTAGAGAAAGTAATAATAAGCAACAGGAGAATTGGGAAGATAATCACAATGGGAGAAAATGCAATCTTTTGTACTATAAGTATATTGTCGTGTACCTCATATATTTAGTAATTATTTAACTTCAGAGGAGGGCGACTCGCTTATGAGAGGGATCGTTGAACAAACAAAGAACTTTAAACTCGAGATACCGACAAGGGACGCAGCTAAAGTTAGATTCACAACTTAATTACACTAACATAATTCCTGGCTGAAGGGAGAGACAAGGATTCTATTCTACCATAATAAAAGTTGAGATAAAGGATGACTAATAGATTTATTATAACATGTTTTCTTACCCCATGTGTCTGCCGGGCGAGGACGCCATGTCGCAGTTATCCGTCTAACTCAAGCGGACACTAGTCACAGAATGCTAAGAAAACCCCACGCTAAGCTTGGCGTCACTAACGCCATGTCCCCCCCAATGACAGTTTCCCCTCCAATGACACACTGCTTCCCCTGAATCGCTCCTACTCTCAGATAAACTGCCAACCTTCGACTCGGTAACCAGAGGGCGTATTACCATTAATATAATCTGTGCACATGCCACATCTCCCCCTGGCCACCGAAGTCGACGTCCTCGTCGACAGAAAGAAAATAAATACAATAAACATGAAAACCAAAACAAAGACATACCAAAAATGACATACAAATGTGTGATGAAGTAAAATATAACAATAGACATGTGTGTGGTAAGCACCCAGCCGACGAAACAATGGTGCTGGGTGATGTGGAGAGGCGAGAGACGTAAGTGCTGTCGACTTAGGTTAGAGGAGTGTAGTCCTGGTGTTCAGTAATTTCGCGTCGACTAGACGTCCGCACTAACCAAGGGACGCAGCTAAAGTTAGATTCACAACTCATTTACACTAACATAATTCCTGGCTGAAGGGAGAGACAAGGATTCTATTCTACCATAATAAAAGTTGAGATAAAGGATGACTAATAGATTTATTATAACATGTTTTCTTACCCCATGTGTCTGCCGGGCGAGGACGCCATGTCGCAGTTATCCGTCTAACTCAAGCGGACACTAGTCACAGAATGCTAAGAAAAACCCACGCTAAGCTTGGCGTCACTAACGCCATATCCCCCCAATGACAGTTTCCCCTCCAATGACACACTGCTTCCCCTGAATCGCTCCTACTCTCAGATAAACTGCCAACCTTCGACTCGGTAACCAGAGGGCGTATTACCATTAATATAATCTGTGCACATGCCACAATATACACTAAAGTGATTACAGTGCGAGAACAATCTAATAATTCGTTCGATGCAAAACTATGCAAATTGGTTCGATACCACAATTTTGTTTCCTTTTACACAATGGGGCGTTAGATCTTGTAGCTTCTTGTATAGTTTGAATTCGCAGATCACCAAATCTGACCATTTTTACAATTTGTACCAACCGCCACAGTGAACAAGAAAATGCATGCGAATAGACTTTCTAGCTCCTTAATTGAATCGAAGCAGATATCATAGGAATAAAAAATGATTGTAGAAGGAAAAAAATACAAATTTTGGGAACCATGCTTTCAACTATCGATTGAGTCGATTCTGACTGGTGAATAAGGCATCATTGGGACCTGCCATTGTTTGAAAAGCGCTCATGTATAGGTAATTACTTTCAGTAATACTAGAAGTGCTGATATTTTTCGGTAATGTAATTGAGGTTAACGAATGTTTGTTATAATTTGGTGTATAGGTAATTACAATGCCAGAATGATGTTTTTTGCAGTATAATGACCAAGCAGAAAGATGGTTGGTGGCGAGGAAAGGTGCAAGCGACTGCTACCCTTGCAGTGTTCTCTGTAAACAAATACAATGAACAGCTGAAGTCAATATACCCTGCTTCAAAAGCAGGTAAATCAGCATTAAGTAGTATTAGAAGAAAGAAAGCAATGCATGTTTGGCTACTGATAGTGTGAATTAGATTATGAAAGCTACGAAACAAGCATTTCAAAAGCTGTACTTTTTACTTTCTCTAACACGTACATAGTAGGTAGAGAAATTATTGCATTCCACCAAAAGTTTTGATACCGAAATTTCGCCGGAAATACATATTTTGAGTTCCCTGAACCAAAAGGCGCATTTATAGAAAAAAGGTGCACGCGCACGTATGTAAACAGCATAACTCCAAAAACGAAAACTCGGATAAATACCAGACTTGGTATTTAGATTTAATGCCTTTCAAAGATACGACATGAAGATTTGAAATAAAATATCCCACTCCAACATCCTTTACATGAAATATATTTCGAAATGTTTTATTTTCTAAAATGGCTCTAACGATTTTGATTAAAATACCATAAATTACTAATGGTATTTATACGAACAAAAATGTATATCTTGAATTTTCTGAAAAGCCTTGCAAAGTCCCCTTCCTTCGGAAGGAATATGATATAATCTTGTATAACTGGTGAGCATTAGGTGATAGACGAAAACGTACTACACAAAAAAGTAGATCACTTTGAAACACACAATTTATTTCATATAACTTTTTTGTGGCATCAGCCATTTCCGAGATATACGTCATTAATGGTACAAATCGTTCAATACTTGGCCATTTTTTAAATTCCAGTCCATTTTCAGTTGCTTCCCATGATGTGGAAACGGTATGGAATTTTAAGACCAGGCGTGTAACGTCCAGTCTAAAGCATTTTTCGCTTTGTATTTATACACTGCCATTTGTAAAAATTGCAACACCAGGAAAGAATTTCTGGAATAACTCCAAACTTGTTGGAAGTGTAGAAGAGTGTGCAAGAAATAAGTGATTAGGTTTGCAGAGAAATGGGGTACACATAGGCCGAGCAGAGCACTGTCGTTTCGGTCCGATAAGGTCAGTGTTGCGCCCAATGTAGTTAGTGCAGAGCTGATAAACAAGGTGGAAACAATAAAGTAAGTGCCAGTATGCCTCGTCGACGTCAAAGGGAGCATTATCGGCATGTGAGTGAGTTCGAATGATCGGTCTCCGGGAAGCGGGTTTGTCATACCTTGACATTTCGGCTCGTACAGGGCATGCTGCTACGACAGTGATGCGTGTGTGGAAGCAGTGGATAGATGAAGATCGTACGCAGCGAAGAGCGGGTACTGGACCACGGAAAATGACCACAGCACGGGATAGCCGTCAGCTTGTCCGCATGGCCATAACGGACCGTTCAGTTTCATCCACAGTGTTGGCTCGACGCTGGAACACTGCAACAGGTGTGAACTTGACTGCATCAACGGTTCGTCGCCGTCTACTGCAGGTTGGACGGTTGCACGCATGCCATTACATCGGCTTTCATTGTCCAGAAACCACAAGCTCCTCCGACTGCAATGGGCACGTGAACACGTCACTGGGGTGCTGAGTGGCAAAATGTAGTCCTTTCGGACGAGTCCCGCTTCATCGTGTCCTACAGTGTCGGTCGCATACGTGTCGACGGTACCGTGGTGAGCGCAATCTGGAGGGTTGCATTGTCGAGCGGCATAGCGGACAAACACCAGGTGTGATGGTTTGGGGCGCCATTGGTTACAATAACCAATTTTGCCTCCTACGAATTGAGGGTACCTTGAACAGCAATCGGTACCTAACGATGGTTGTAGAGCCTGAGGTACTCCCCTGATTCAGGCATCTCCACAGGCCACATTTCAACAGGACATTGCCCGGTCACATATTGCTAGGAATGTACAAGCCTTCTTCGAAGAGCGACGGGTACCATTGCTTCCCTGGCCTGCACGTTTGCCTGACATGTCGTCCATCGAACATGTCTGGGATATGGTTGGTGGGCACCTCGTGCTTTACGGTCCTCTAGTAATCGATTGTCACGGATTTGTGGGCTCGAATACAAACTGCGTGGAGGGAAATTCCTCAGGAACTTATTCAGAACCTTTTTATTCAATGCCATGGCGTATAGCAGCTCTAATTGCAGCGCACGGAGGACACACCAAATATGGCTCAAAGATCATGTATAGATTTGTTTATCACTTGTTACTTGTCATGTACCTAAACTGTAGTATTAAATTCATTGAACTCATGCCTTTCCTTCTTTGTGTTGCAATTTTCACAAACGACTGTGTAATAAAATATGTAATGCAGCTATTTCCGGAAAGGTTTATCTCGACTGGAATTACTTTTATACCCACTAATACGGGACAGAGAGCACAGAAGGTCATGTGAATGCAAAACATCAGCTTTTTAAAGCAATATCCGCTCTTATTAATGCATGAAACATATCCTTTAATAACTGTGACCTGTAGATTCAGGCTAAGGAAGTTGAAGGTTCACTTTCTTCATTGTTTGTGTCTAATAATGCCACTTGTTCCTTGTGTTTCACTGATTTACAGTGTTGTTCAACATTATGTTTAGAAAAGTCTTTTAAGCTCTACATTACATCTGATGGTTTCGTTATTTATAAAGTATACCCTGCCACAAACAATGCTAATTTTGGTGTTTTCACTCTTCTTTGCTTTAGGCATATTGGCACAGTTCTCCACTGGTGTGTATGCAGCGGATAAATGGAACAGTTGCAACGAAACAGGCTGTTGGGGAGGGGAGGAGTGTGTCCGTTGCAATAATTCACGTACACTCTACCTAAATAATCACTGAAGTGTCTTACGTTTTTCAACTCGTACTATGTGGCGCTACAGTATCATGAAGCTTCTTTGATATCTTAAATTCGCACATCAGAAATCTCGCTTGGTTTTCAATTTGTGCCAGTCGCCAAAAATGAACAGGAAAGTGCAAACTCTTATTCTGTATCTATTTCATATTAATCGAGATAAACATTTGCAGAAACGATGTTTTGACATGCAAAGAGAATTACATTTTACACATAGCGAATAGTTCTAAAAATATAGGCCCACTATGTACCCCTTGTTTTGTATTTGCAAAGAAAATATAGAAATACAGTATCCTTTAAGCATAGACATATCTCTTAACAGCTGGTTGCTATGCGCAGCACCATTCTTTTTGCCACAGATTAATACTCTTTGCATATCTAAGACAAAAAAAATCTGATGTGTTACACTGACATGACTTTCTATACTCTTGTACAAACTATTTTTACAAACGCTTATTCTCCATATGATTCATGTTAATCGAGATATCGAGATGTTAATCTTATTGCTAATTTTCTTGTAGATGGAAGGGGAATTGTTAGGCTGTAAGCTATAGACAAATATTTTAAGAGCTGGTTGCTATGTGGAGTATTCCATTCTCCTTGCATTACCAGACAAAACAAAAAATAAGAGCTTCAGACTTTAACTGTGCAGTAAACACAACGTAGTGATAGCACTGGAAAAATGTTTTAACACACTGTCTAAATTCCTCAGTATGATCCCTTGTGATGCAAAATTATTTGTCACTGCATTGCAGATTACTTTTACATCATCAATTACAATATCCTGCAGCCATACCTTATCAGCGCACAAGTAAGGCGCATATGGCATAACAACATCATAACTTGAAATTGATTTTAAGTGAAAATCATTGCCTAAATGAAGAATTTTATCAATTTGGTACTTCAGAACTCCAAGCATCAATATTTATTACAGTTGAAAAACATAACGCCATCACCGAGTTGCTTGTGCACTGTGTATTTTTAACCTCATCAAAAGTCTCGTTATTTTGGCTCAAGGTGCCAGCAATCACTTTGGCTACTTTCACGGCTTGAAACTGGTTCGTTCCTTACTAGGCATTATGAAAAGTCTTAAAACGTAAAGCAGTAAACAACGAACAGAAACCAAAACAGAAACACCTGAAAATGGTACTATAGCAAATAATATATGAATGAATAAAATTAAACAATTATTAAACCGTGGAAAAAAATATAAACTAGAATAGGAACATTTAAAATGCTAATATAACGAATAATAAGATATGAATTAATAAAATGAAACGATCTTACGAAATTGGTTCAAATCAGCATTCCTTTGAAGCAAAAGCCGATAGAAGATTCACAAAATCATAGCAGTTCGTTTATTTCTCAGTTTAAAAAATATTTGACTATCGCTACTATGTTACCCTTGTTTTGTATTTGCAAGGGCAATATAGAATTTCAGTAGCCTTTAAGCATATACATCTCTCAAATATTTTTACAAATGCTTATTCTCCATATGCTTCATGTTAATCGAGATATCGAGATGTTAATCTAATTGCTAATTTTCTTGTAGGTGCAAGGGGAATTGGTAGTATTTAAGCGATAGTCAAATCTTTTAAGCGCTGGTTGCTATGTGGCGCATTCCAATCTCTTTGCATGTCCAGGACATAAAAAAATGATTAACGAATTTGAGAAAAAGTACAAGTATTGGAAAATTTAAGGGAATAACAAGCAATATCTCGAAAACGGTTCACTCAACAAAAAAATGTATATGACATAAATTGTGTATTATAACGCGATCTACATTTTTTTATGTAGTAAAATTTTATCTATCTCTTATGGTTTACCAGTTATGCAAAAGTCGTTCTCAATGAAGAATACTTTTGGAGACATTCCCAGAAAATTCGAGATATACATTTCATTTCTCATGACAATATCTTAAACATATGATATTTTAATCAAAATCGTTTGAGCCATTTTTAAAAAAAAATTAAAATTTTCGAAAAATGTTCCATGTAAAGGATAGTCTGGGGTGGAGGGATTTTCTTGAAAACCTTCGTGTCGCATCTCTGGAAGATACTGAAATTAAATACCAAGTTTGGTTTTTATCCGTCTGTTCGTTTCTGAGTTATGCTGTTCACAGACACACATACGGACATGTTTCCGAAAATGCTTTATATGCCATCATTGCACCTCAAAACATGTATTTCCTGTGAAATCTCGGTATTGAATTTTTTGGTGGAATACAATGGGACTTGCCACAATTTCGCGATACTCGATAACGTTACTGATTTTTGAGCACCAATACTCGATATTAACTTTATAAAAACTGTAAAGAATGTAGTTTGTTCAAAGAATTATCTTCTTATTAGTGGTATTCTGTGCATAAACGCATGTAACCAATTTTTAATTGTATGCTAATTCCGAAATTGTTCCTGTTTGACATTCTCCAATTGATAGCAATTTTTTATCTTGATAATTCCACAGGTTATATATGCATATACCCTATTATTATAGTGAAGGATAGTGATGATGATGATGATGATAATAATAATAATAATTTCTTTGTTTCACTTTTTGTATCAAATATTTTGTCATAAAACTTTTCTTTAAAGGATATTCTACTTATAGAAAAGCAATTACTAGAAACTCTTTATTCTGCAAACTTGAAAATTAAAACTTATATACCTATATTTTTCATGAAACGGAAACGAATAAAAATAACAAATATCTCCATGCGTTGCATTATCTCATTCTGAAGTTCTGATTTGTTTGTGCTGGATTCACAAATTATAGTCACCGGGGTAGGTAAATGTATTGGCTGAGAGTGATTTAGCAGGCCAGTCTATTGCAGAAAAGTGATTTATTTATTACGTCAGCTAAATCAGCATCATTCACAACTCGGTTAACACTGCATGTTACGCGAGTGCCTCTGCTTCTTCTACCATTGGTTTGCATGTTTTATGGAATTTATGGAATAAATTTATGGAATTTTCATAAAAGAGTTTATGGAATATTCCATTGATTAACACATAGGAAACACAGACGTCAATCAAGAACTATAGTGCAGTACCCTTTGGGATTGTGCAATAACGTGAAGTCTTGACTCCTTTCATTCCTTATCTAGCATAAAGTTAAAAGTAATAACTTTCAAAAAGTCAAAACATAAACATTTGAAAGTATGAGATAACATAGTTGCTTTAGTTTAACTGCCCCACGCATGGGCGTTAATTTGAAGTAGATTGTTCTTGGATTTTATTTTTATTTCCACACTTGCAAAAGCCAACTTGACAGTGTTCTGTTGTTGAAGTTTGCACCACGCTTTGGGCATCAATTTGAAAAAGATTGTTTGTTATGTAATATGCTGCTACGTTAGTAAAGCCGATTTGAAGATGTATTACTTTCTCTACTACGTATACTAAGTAGGGGAAGTATTGTATTCCACCCAAAAATACGATACCGAGATTTCACCGGAAATATATGTTTTGAGACCTCCTGAATTCAAAAAATCTGATGTGTTACACTCACATGACTTTCTCTACTCTTGTACAATCTATTTTTACAAACGCCTATTCTCCATATGCTTTATGTTAATCGAGATATCGAGATGTCAATCTTATTGCTAATTTTCTTGTAGATGCAAGGGGAATATGGTAGCTTTTAAGCGATGGTCAAATATTTTAACGCTGGTTGCTATGTGTCGAATTCCATTCTCTTTGCAAGTCCAGGACATAAAAAAATGAATAACGAATTTGAGAAAAAGTATAAGTATTGGAAAATTTAAGGGAATAACAAGCAATATCTCGAAAACGGTTCACTCAACAAAAGAAATGTATATAACATAAGTTGTGTATTTTAACGAGATCAACATTTTTTGTGTAGTAAAATTTTGTCTATCTCTTATGGTTTACCAGTTATGCAAAAGTCGTTCACAATGAAGAATACTTTTGGAGACATTCCCAGAAAATTCGAGATATACATTTCATTTCTCATGGCATTATCTTAAACATATGATATTTTAAACAAAATCGTTAGAGCCATTTTTGAGAAAATTAAAATTTTCGAAAAATGTTCCATGTAAAGGGTAGTCTGGGGTGGGGGGATTTTCTTGAAAACCTTCGTGTCGCATCTCTGGAAGATACTGAACCTAAATACCAAGTTTGGTGTTTATCCGACTGTTCGTTTTTGAGTTATGCTGTTCACACACACACAGACACACACACACAGACACACACACACAGACACACACACACACAGACACACAGACACACACACGGACATGTTTCCAAAAATGATTTTTTTGGATTCAGGAGGTCTCAAAACATGTATTTCCGGTGAAATCTCGGTATCGAATTTTTGGGTGGAATGCAATACTTCCCCTACTTACTATACGTAGTAGAGAAAGTAAAAAAGCATTTTTGGAAACATGTCCGTGTGTGTATGTGTGTCTGTGTGTGTGTCTGTCTGTGAACAGCATAACTCAGAAACGAACTGTCGGATAAACACCAAACTTGGTATTTAGGTTCAGTATCTTCCAAGGATGCGACACGAGTTTTCAAGAAAATCCCCCCATCAAAAACTACCCTTTACATGGAACATTTTTCGAAGATTTTAATTTTATCAAAAATGGCTCTAACGATTTTGATTAAAATATCATATGTTTAAGATATTTTCATGACAAATAAAATGTATATCTTGAATTTCCTGGGAATGTCTCCAAAAGTATTCTTCATTGTGAACGACTTTTGTATAACTGGTAAACCATAAGAGATAGACAAAATTTTACTACATAAAAAATGTAGATCGAATTAAAATACACAATTTATGTCATATACATTGTTTTTGTTGAGTGAACCATTTTCGAGATATTACTTGTTATTCCCTTAAATTTTTCAATAATTATTTTCTAAATTGGAATATGCAAAGAGTATTAATTTGTGGCAAACAGAATGGTGCTGCACATAGCAACCAGCTATTAAGAGATATGTATGTGCTTATATTGCCCTTGCAAAAACAAAACAAGGGGAACATATTAGGCCTTAAACGATGGTTAAATATTTTTAGAACCGGTCGCTATGTGTAAAATGTAATTCTCTTTGCATGTCAAAAGATCGTTTCTGCAAATGTTTATATCGATTAATATGAATTAGATGGAGAATAAGCGTTTGTACAAGAGTAGAGAAAGTCATGTGAGTGTAACACATCAGATTTGTTTTGTTGTTACGCTCCAAGTTTAAAAAAATAATATTATTAACTTTGTTATTAAACTGCTTCTATAGATATTATTTATGGTTATGTTTGCCTCGCCTGCGTCAGTATTGTTTTAGAGTCACGTATCTCTTAGACAGGGTGTGTTGCGACAAGAATGTAGGCTTACACAGATTTTAAGTTTAAATTCACTTGTTCTTATTAATCCTTGACACAAATTAAATAGCACTACACTGATATTACAAGCTGTGAGATTCTTTAATTTAAAACTTGTACTTTGTTAACGCGTAAACTTAATTTTCCTTTCACACAAATATGTAATATTTCTTTAGAGAACACATCTTCCATCCGGTCACTACCAAGGTCTACAGGCAACTGAACATATTTCAGTTGCCTGCAGACCGTCAAAATCCGTAAGCTTCTGTATTTCAAGTCTCTGATTGGCTAATCCTAGCCCAATAGAATACCTGCATATTATCAAAGCTTTTTCTGGCTGTTAATTGGCTTTTTTAAACTGTCACAAAATTTACATTATCGTAGCTCTAATCATGACTAGTAGCATTTAAACTCTCAAAATCATTATTGCCTCAAGGTTACCTCATTGTTACCTCATTGTTAGCAACGTTAAACTTATTATTCTCACAGCTCTTACATTATTAAATTACCTGATGCATTCACATAACATTATTAAACATGTTTACAATAATATAAGCATTTGCAATGACTGATACATACATTTTTACAAATGATTACATACATATTCCTTCAAGGCGGGCCGTTAGTGAATTTACATATTATATAATTTAATTGAAATTATTCAAGTGTTAAAAATACTGCCTCAAGTATCGAAAGAATACCGAATGTTTATCCCGAAGTATTAGACTACTTCGATATCACGGAGTATGGAGGCATCCACGGTATCGAGATCCCATCCCTAGTTTCTAAGCGCCATGCTTCAAAATTTTCGTTCATTCTGATTGGTCAACAAGGTATCACTGAGATCGTACAATGGCGAAAGGCGCTCGCGTGTAATTATCTGCATTGTCCATTAATCATCCTGTGGGATGCAAAAATATTGTACTCTATAAAACGTTTTTCTGCATATCGCCGACTTGCAAGACGATATAATGCAACGAGACTGAAAACGTGCACTTACGAGGGGTCACTTTTTAAAGGCAAAGAATTAGTGTGCTAGATTAGGCAGTCGGAGAGATGAAGTGATCGGCCAGTGATAGTCGCTCACTCCTACCACTCCATGAATACGCCTGAAAGGGGGTAAGTACGGCTTTACCGATCCCCCAGTTCTGTTGTTCGGCCTGCTTGTTATAATAAGGCTTCCGAGTCTATTAGCGGAGTATCGTCGTAAAGTCCAGCCCTATACAGCGCTGGCGACATTAAGTAGCAATCACAAGACATCCTGAGTATCGGTACACCCTGCTCAAAACTATTTCTCTATGGGCCGCTTGTCTAAAAACTAGCCACCCCTGACCTAGATTAATCCAGTAAAATGTTGAAGAACCCGACATTAAGCTTTCCCACAAAAGTTTAACCTCTGTTTGCTTATTTCTTATGCATAAATGCTAAAGGGGGAGCTACACAAACGAAACAATTTAAAACGTGTGATGTGTTACACTCACATGACTTTCTCTACTCTTATACAAACTATTTTTACAAACGCTTATTCTCCATCTACTTCATGTTAATCGAGATAAACATTTGAACTCTATCTTATTGCTAATTTTCTTGTAGATGTTAGGGGAATATATATTTACAAGGGCAATATAGAAATACAGTAGCCTTTAAGCATATACATATCTCTTAATAGCTGGTTGCTAGGTGCAGCACGACTCCCTTTGCCACAGATTAATACTCTTTGCATATCCAAGACAAAAAAATGAATAACGAATTCCCATTTGAGAAAATAAGTATTGAAAAATTTAAGGAAATAAGAAGCAATATCTAGAAAATTGTTCACTCAACAAAAAAAAATGTATATGACATAAATTGTGTATTTTAACGCGATCTACATTTTTTGTGTAGCAAAATTTTGTCTATCTCTTATGGTTTACCAGTTATGCAGAAGTCGTTCACAATGAAGAATACCTTTGGAGACATTCCCAGAAAATTCAAGATATACATTTTATTGGTCATGAAAATATCTTAAACATGTGATATTTTAATCAAAATCGCTAGAGCCATTTTTGAGATAATTAAAATTTTCGAAAAATCTTCCATGTAAAGGGTAATCTGGGGTGGAGGGAGTTTCTTGAAAACCTTCGTGTCGCACCTCTGGAAGATACTGAACCTAAATACCAAGTTTGGTGTTTATCCGACTGTTCGTTTCTGAGTTATGCTGTTCACAGACAGACACACAGACACACACACGGACATGTTTCCAAAAATACTTTTTTTGGATTCAGGGGGTCTCAAAACATGTCTTTCCGGTGAAATCTCGGTATGGAATTTTTGGGTGGAATACAATACTTCCCCTACTTACTATACGTAGTAGATAAAGTAAAAAATTAATGAGATACATTTCACATTACTTTCTCTACCCGCTGTCGTTTATTAGTCGGTAAACAAATTATTCTTACTAGAGCTTATTTTTCTGTCGACTACTTTTTAATCCAAATACACCTTTGCAGAAACAGCTACATTATACATTTTGTTAAAAATACAAACAGAACAGCGATAGGCAAATGTTTAAGAACTGGACGCTATATGCTGGTCTTAAAATTCCATACTGTTTCCTTGACAACTGAAACAACTGAATGTTGGCAAGACTTAAAGAGAGTGACCAAGAAATGAACAACTCGAACCATTCTTAGAAAGGCTGATGCAACAAAGAAAAACTTATTTAAAATAAATTGTGTGTTTTAAAGAGATCTACATTTCTTGTGTAGTACGTTTTCGTTTATCGCTTAACCTTTACCCAGTTAAACAAGATTATGCGAAATTCCTTCCGAATGAAGAGGTCTTCACAGGCTATTCCCAAAAAATTCGAGATATACAGCTTTTACTTTCTCTACTACATATAGTAAGCAGGGGAAATATTGTATTCCATCCAAAAATTCGATACCGACATTTCACCGGAAATACTTGTTTTGAGACCCCCTGAATCCTAACGAAAGCATTTTTGGAAACATGTCCGTGTGTGTGTCTGCTGTGTGTCTGTGAACAACATAACTCAAACGAACAGTTGGATAAACACCAAACTTGGTATTTAGGTTCAGTATCTTCCAGAGATGCAACATGGAGGTTTTCAAGAAAATCCCATCCCAGATTACCCTTTGCATGGAAGATTTTTCGAAAATTTTAATCTTCTCAGAAACGGCTCTAACGATTTTGATTAAAATATCACATGTTTAAGATATTTTCATGACAAATAAAATGTATATCTTGAATTTTCTGGGAAGTCTCCAAAGGTATTCTTCATTGTGAACGACTTTTGCATAACTGGTAAACCATAAGAGATAGACATAATGTTACTACACAAAAAATGTACATCGCGTTAAAATACACAATTTATGTCATATAATTTTTTTTATTGAGTGAACCATTTTCGAGATATTGCTTGTTGTTCCCTTAAATTTTCCAATACGTATACTTTTTCTCAAACTCGTTATTCGTTTTTTTATGTCCTGGACATGCAAAGGAGAATTGAATACTCCACATAGTAACCAGCTCTTAAAATATTTGACTATCGCTTAAAGCCTACCAATTCCCCTTGCATCTACAAGAAAATTAGCAATAAGATTAACTTCTCGATTATCATGAAGCATATGGAGAATAAGCGTTTGTAAAAATATTTTGTACAAGAGTGGAGAAAGTCATGTGAGTGTAACACATCAGATTTTTTTCATGTAAATATCTGTAATACCCATTTAGCGGTTTAATAAAATTGTTAGCCATTTTTTATAAAATCAAAAATCTCGAAAAGTTCATGTAAATGGTAGTTGGGAGTGGAGGATTTTCTTAAAAATCGTCGTGTAACAGTTTCGGAAGGAGTGTATCCGAAGTTACGTTTCTGAGTTACGCTGTTCAGACACACTCATGGAACTTGTTTCTAAAAATGCTTTGTTTGGATTCCGAGCCTCAAAAAATTTATTTCGGGTGAAATTTCGATATCGAATTTTTGGATTGAATACAACACTTCTCTCCTCACTATACACAGTAAATATAAAATGTGCTGTATGCTGATTGTTGTTCACTACATTCTCTCCTTACCTATAGTAAGAAGAGGAAATATTATATTCTATCGTGGAAATACCGTTTTGTGACTCCCCGAATAGTAAAAAAAATCTGCCCACGCGGACTTCGAATTTAAGTTTAGCTACTCCATGGATGTGTCGTGAATATTTTCAATAATATTCCGCACCCCAAACTACTCTTTGCATGGAAAACGTTTTGCTATTTGTGTTTCACTAAAGTTTTTTGTTGAAACACTATATATTCAAGATATTTGCATAACGAATAAAATGCCTGAATTTTCAGGGAAGAACCCATGGAGATCTCATTCTGAGTTACTTTTGTATAATTGTTAAACCGTAAGAGATATAAAATTACCTTCTTTCTTCTTCTTCAACTGGGACATTCAAGCCAACGCCTTTGGTCAGTAGTCTGTCGAGGAGCAAGCAAGCTCTAGATCATAGCATATCCAAGATGAGTAATCAGCCCAATGTCTGCTATGGGATGAAAAAAAAAGGAAATGAAATGTATTGATGAAAAGGATGATAGAAAAATTCGGGGATCAAACTATCCAAATCTCCATTCGCCTAGCGACCTACAAAAACCACGAGAAAACCTTCGGTCCGATGGTCAGCCTCGGGGGTTTGAACCCAGAACCTCTAAAATAGGGCCACAGATATTATCGCCTGAGCCATCCCGGTTGTAGAGACAAAACGTTACTACACAAAACATGTAGATCCCGTTAAAGCATACAGTTTATGTCGAATAACATTTTTGAGGCGTTATCTATTTCCGAGATGTTGTTGTTAATGTTTATAGTTTTCAAATACTCATACATTTTCTTTTTTGGTAAGTCGCTATTCGTTTTTTCTTGTAGCTATGTAAGAAGTATGAAATTTCAAAGCTATTACATAGCGATCCCCTTTTAAAAATCTGACTATCGCTCTAGACTACGTATTCTCCGTAGCTACAACGAAATGTGTAACGGAAGATTATCTCGATTAACAAGAAACAGAAACAAGAATAAGCGTTTCTGAGAAGAGTGAATAGAAAAAAGTAATATGAATGCTGCACAGAAGAAGTTTCTTTGGAGGTATACAAATCTGGAGCTATGCAATTGTTTGAATACATAAAAATGTAATCATCGTCAGGTTTACTCCGTCTCTGACTTAAACTGTGCGTTAAAAGAGACAAGTAAATAAAAAGGAATACAATCTGTAGAGTGACGATATATAACCTCGATATACCAACTGTTGAATCTCATGTCAAGACATTAAAAGCCACTTCTTTTGTCACCAGCATTCTACATGTCAGGGCGGTATGGCGCAGTTTCTCTCACTTCCGTTCCTAACGATATTGATTCCTTCCTTACCAGCTTCCTTTCCCCTCCACTTCTCCCTAATTCTCTTTCTCTGCTTTGTCTTCCCCCTGATATATTCTTTTCATTTTCCCCTCCAAGTTTCTAGGGGTTTCGGCAGTAACTGACTGTGTTCAACGAGAATTCTTCAATAGCGGGTTCAGTTTAAGTTAGCACCACGAAGTAAACAGAATTTCAGAAAATAACACAAAAAATACCATGGGATGAATATCTTTGCAGGATATTTCAAGGAGTCTGTAAACATATTTCTAAAATTCGGAATTAAACAGAAAATTAAGCATCTAATGTTTAACAGTCGAAAGACTTTTTATACCCTTAATATTTCGCATGATTTTTAGATTGTTCATAGAAAAGTTTATCCTTCTCTAAACTACTTGTTCCATGATACAGGGGGTCCGAAAGTTTCTCACCCCTACTGCATTCTTTGCAACTAAAATTATGTACGTTAATTTGAAAGTAACGTGCTTTCTTGCTGTTCTGTTCTTATTAATGTTGGTAACACCTGTGAAGGCAGCAGGCAAAACAGTTCTGATTCGTGACATTGTATTGCGTTAGCAACATACACGTGAAGAAGTAGTGTTTGAAATTGTATAGTATTTTTTCTCTCTCCCTTTCTTTCTTTACGTCATTATCCTTTTCATCATTAAAAATTAAGTCATATTCTAATTCCTTCATTTCAGGGGTTTAATCTTTAGTATTCAATGCTCGTAACAACAATTTTATGAATTTAAAATCCTATGACACAGGTTAGTTTAAACCAAAAGTTTCTCACCGGGTTGAGAAACTTACGGCAGATTGTACAGATCTCAAAAGTGCATTGTTTAATCTTAACTTTAGAGAGTATTCAGCATTACTAAGGGTTATGTTGAACTTTGAAAGTTGACAGAAACACAAGTCAGAAGATTGTACAGTTACAGATGCTCAAAGATGTGGTAGACCAACAAAAATTACTCCTAAAACTAAACACAGAGGCATTTGTATATTAAAAGGAATAAGATCCGTAGTGAACAAACTAAACTTTTTGATTATTTCAAAACCGAAATAAGAAAGTGGGCGTAACAACTGTAAGGTGATATGTTAAATCTACAGATCGGGGAAGGGTGACTTATAAATAACCAGTAAAAGCATATTCTTACTGAAAATAATGTTGAAGACAGAATAAAGTTTTGCAAAAGTTTTATTGATGGCAGATTTGCAGAAGACATCCGCAGGAACGCATAAAACGTGCACACATCTTATTCACAGATGAGAGTCCAGTAGCACTGCATCCTAAATAAAACCACCAGAACAGACTCATCAGGACTAGTACTTCTCAGCAGATTTCACCTATTATTACTCCTTAATTCTTGCTGAAAATTATGGTTGCTGAAGGCATATCTCGCTATAGACAGAATTGCTCATCCTACCCCAAAACCAAACTCTGGATGGAGAGTGCCTACTACCGACAACAACAACCTCTGCCTGTGCCCACAAATTCGTGGAAGACCCTAAAGAATTTCAATGTCGTTCGCTTAGGGTTCTGATGCAAGATGTTGCAACAGTACATACCATTAATCGAACACCTTCATTCGGAAAGTTCTGTTATGTCTGAACAGATTGGACAGGAAACTCTCCACACTTAAATAACACTGAGAATTTGTGTGCAGACTTCAGGCCGTGTATTTATACAACCTAGGCCACGCAACAGAGAACAACTCACTGAATGGGTGAAGGAAAAATGGGCTCTATTGACCAACAATCATGACTATGGTAGTGCGTTTCCGAAAACGGATTTTGGAGTGCCACAACAGCAACGGACGTCACACCAAATACTGAAAATCATAGTAGACCATCAAAAGTTGTATCTTTAAGGCGCTATAACAGTAAAATCAATATTTCTTATTTTTGACTAGTTGTTCTTCCAAATATTGGTGGGTGAGAAACTTTCGGACCACTCTGTAGATACTGCATACAAATCTGTAAACGTTTCAAAGCGTGCTGTTTAAAACTCAAGTGAATTTTAACTATAAACAGCAACAGTTTTGGAAATATTTCGTAACGCATCCTTATATTTATATTAGAAATAAATTGTACATGTTTACTAACGTTCGCAAAGTTTTGCTCTTACTTGATAAGAATACTATAAATTTGCCGGATATTTGCAGAAAAGTCAACACTTAAATATTATTCTACATTCCATTATCCTATACCTATAACATTTTAGTCAAAAGCGTTTGCATTTTTAGCTCTGTATACAAAAAGTTAATTATATTATGTGGATTTTTGCTGCTAGAATCAGTGTAGGTGATTGTTAGAAAAGCATACATTTTACCAACTGAAATTTATTATCAACATCATCATTGTAACAAAAGAATATAATATATTCTGTCATGGTTATTACAAACATTTATAAATTAATTTTATAATTTTCATAGAAACTGTAAAACCATGGCCTCTGTCTTAGGTATAAACAATTCTGTACTCACAGTGGACATTTTAAAGCTACGTAAATTTAGTGACATTCAATTCATTCTTAAGAAAGCAACCAAAGATTTAGCAGAAACGTTACAATCACAATGAAATGTATTCAATCCTATAGTCGAGATTTGAACCACATATCTTCGGCTTTCTGTGTCGAGCTACCAAGACAAAATGCTGGAGGGATATTAAATTCCACATCTCGCATTTTTCCTGGTAAAATACAAAGCGCTCTGAAATTCATTTTGAGATAACATACCCCAATGATGATTACAATCTACTAGCATATCTACTAAGCATTTTTAAGTCCCGGGGCTCATAGTTAACCACTATGACATCCATAATTGATTTCTCTCTAGGAATTTGATTCGCGTTAAAACATTCCTTTATATGGAAAATTTCATGAAATCAGTTTTGATGTAGTATAAACGTGCACTTAAGGCTAAGGAGAGTTTAAAAGGTTATAAATTGAGTTTTCTTTTAAATGCCTTTTTATAAAGCCAATATGTCTATCACAAATCGCTATTAAAGCTTCCGCAGAGAAGCAGGTTCTCGTAATGTATGTATTTAGGTACGCTAAAGAGAGGTCCTCATTATTCTCAACTTCGCCATGATGTAGCGGGAAATTGTTGGTACTCTTGGTTGATGCCCTCTGCTGCAGTGTAGTGGTCTCCGGCTACCTCTGCTCAGCGGCTGATAATTTCTCCATTTGTAATAAATTACCTATCTCACTAGTTTCACTGATCTCAGGATTTTCGTAGGCGAAGTGAGGCAAATTAGAATACACTCCATTTCCCTTAAAATATGGTTTATTATCAACAAAATACTTATGGGTGGCTAGCTTTTCCCATCTGTAACAATTCCCACTGTAATAATAATTTAGAAGCCTAATATAACTGCACACGCTTTCCACCCATATGCACATCCGTCGTCCAGAGAGTATCACTGTGTGTCGACGAGATTGAATAAGAGAGTGAAAATCTGGGGCTTTCTTCCCCCTTTTATATCCAAGCCTAGTGACGCTCACCTTCGCGCCTTAGAATGTAACGACATTTCTAATTGGTCCTCAAACCGCGTTACCTTATTATTTATGAAAATCTTCTGCTCCAAAACTTTTCGCACACGCACCACAGTGACGCGTCCGGAAGCAAATTCAATAAGGTTCTGGGCTAGCTCATTAGCTTTCACCATAACATCCAATTTACGATGGAGGTGGAAATAAATGCATATTGAGGCTTCCTAGATGTCTCTTTTTTACTGTCACTTCGTATCATCTTAAGCTGCGCTTCTTCTATGCACCTCAAAGATTAGGTTGGCAGCGACAGCGTTGTAGTACACATACGAGTCCAGTACAGCCAGATGTTGGCAGGCTGAGGGCAACCCGAGTGAGTTAATAAGAGTACCGACCCGTGATGAGTTTAACCACTTATTTGATGGGATGGAGGTTGCAGGGTGATGTCCTATTCGGCTACTGGTCTGGATGAAACGGCCCCTCTGCACAGCTGGTGTTATCTGCATTCCAAAAATGTTAATTATTATTGGAGATGCTGTTGTGAATTTTGAGTCCAAGCATCTATTGGAAAGATTGTATAGGAGCTCAGCTTTAGCTGCGGTTGGAGTTGCCCCTGTGTTACCGGAAGTGCCCACATGCCATGCGAGGAACCCTGTGTCGCCCCCAGCGGCATTGTCTGGCACTATAATGCCAAACAGGTGCGCAGGCTCGACCAATGCCAATAGAAGTGAAGGAAACCTAATTCCTCCCGTACATCCGACAAGGGCAAAAACGCTTGCGAAGTAAATGTTGCCTACAAATAATGCACAGTAAATACGTAATTATACTGAAAAGTACAGGTGGCAATTTATCTAACGTCCGGGTAAACTCGGGCAACTTAAACATGCTCCCCCTTCGTGCACCCTACTTCAGACATTAGTCACAGCACCGAGAAGTACGACTAAAGGGACGACGCAGCGTAATGAAGGGGCAACTAGCTTAGCAGTAAACGCTGGCGAAGAAATATGTACATGCAGCAATAGCAATAGATAGTTACGGCGATCAGTTCTTCATTCCTCGCATATCTGGGCAAACCCATAAGATTGTATCCTAAGTTTAATATGGACGAAATCCTTTCAGTATGAGGGTATTTCACATTTTGGTAGATTTTCAGTAACACTAATTATCCCAAATTCAAAATTGTATAGAGTTATATCTCGACTGAAGCACACTTTTCTGATGTTTCATTATGGAGGATAGGAACAGGGTCAAATGGATAAGTTTGGTAATTTAATTGAAATATAAAAACGTAATGCTAGTAAAATTGATTTTATTTTGGTTTAGAGTGACCTCAGTGAAGTTTATAATTGCATTAAAGTATAACGGTTGAGACAGAATGTGCAGAATTAATTTTATAATGTGTTATTTATTTGGTGTTTAATTTGATATATGAATGATATGTGTGCATAATGTGAACACCATGTAAATAACCATTTTTGTATAATGTAATATTTGTCATATATATAATGTTCCTATGTCACTAGTTTTAGAATGTTTTACACTCTGCCGTTTGTAGAAAATATGTTATTCGCATGTGCAGAGGAAACCGGGATATTTTGTGGTAGTCTAGGGTAAGGTTTTATGATTTTGTCTCCGCTCCGGAAGTATGGAGTGAGGGAAAATAACACAGAACGGAAAATTACCGAGAAAAGCCCGGGAAAAAGTCACGTGATATATACAAACTAACCAACAAGAATATATATAAATTAAATAATATTTAACCACGCTGAGAGAACCGCGAAAATTCCTCCAATGAGAAATCAGATCCTAAAATTTTAAGCGGGGGATCGTGGTCTTTAAACAGTTACTCCAAAATCAAGGAGTTGACTTTTAGATACAGACGAGGAAGCCGCGCTACTCCGGAAGACAAAGTTGGCGTGCAAATGATGTTCTTTTGTGCGGAAGTTTAAATGTGGTCAATCACATATTAATTAACAATGTATCGGTGATTCCCGAGTTCTATATGGTGATAAGTGAACAGGGACGTTATTCAATGTTTTTAAAGTGGGAAGTGACAATAAATTGCAGTTACCTAAACATTATGATGAGTGGTGGATTCACATCTGAGCTCCTTTGTACCACTACCGAGATTATTAGCAATCCTGATAGGCAAAGTCCATGCGGACATCTCCACTGAGAACCAACTAGCCAGGGCAACATCGAGAATTACGGTACAATTAAATCAACCAGCCAGGGCAACAAGATGAAGCCACGTCGGATGGAGAACATAAAGCAGGTACAGTGGATTTTACCATTATTCTCCTGTATCTACCACTACACCGCGTTCGTTTCCACCCCGCGCGGGCATCGAAACCGGGGACTGAAACCAATGGCGCAGTCTTCGAAGTAAGAGGCGCGACGACTGACGCACGGTCTAAATAAGCATGGTAGTTGCAAATTTCCATTGCTAAGTTACATTTAAAATCTTTTGGATATAAAAATATTGACGTAGGTAGTAAAGTGACCCGAGTTGAAACACATGTCATGGTTCATGTGGCATCTGCAGGCTTCTGAGTGAAACGAAGGTTTTTGTGTCAAGATGTCCAAAGTGCTGGAGTTGTTAAGTTGTAGAGATGAGCGGGATGTTAAAAAAACCATGACATACCAGATACTGCTGTCTCATATCGGAAGACTTCTGCAAGTGATTGCTGCAGTCTTGAGATCAAGGAATGTTAACTCGATTGCTGAGAATAGTCGCAGCATCTCGAAAGCTGAGTTGCTGAGGCAGCTGATGCTGTTCAGAAGCTTTGCATGGAGTTCCTGTGTGCATTCGGAGAGTTCTAATGAATACTATTATACTTAAGCAGTTTAAAATAAAATTGTGATTTGTAGTGTCATAGATACAATAAATTGGCTTGTAGCCACTGTATTTCACGGTTTACACGTGCTTATTAGAACCACATTTGTAGTAGCTGCGGCGGTGGCTAATGGGGTCTGCAGTTGTCGGTGCGACGGTTGCTATGGTTGCGTGATGATAGTTAATACTATGGTGACTGTTGTTATTCTGCTTTGGTAGGTGTTATTTTGTTTCGGGGGGTAGCAACGACAGAACAAGAACATGAACAATTTATGACAATTGTGGGGGGTAAACTTAAGGTGAGGAATTAGAAATTCAGCGAATTTCTGCATTAGCAGAACTATTATTGAAGTAATTGGACAACCGTTTTCAGTGAGCGGGAGCGCTGTAAAGGATGGATCGCAGTTTTCTGCCATGACCTCGGCTTTGGCTACACCATAAATCGTTAGAGGGTGGAATCGGGGAGATAGTTAGTGTGTTTCTTCATCCATATAAGATTGCATATCTGTGCATCTGTTGGTGACATTGAGGCAGGTATTAAGAAGGCAACCACTGTGTGGCGCTAAAGGCCTGCGATATTTTCTTGAAAGCATGTTCTTGTTGTATATCTGAAGAAATTTTCTTGATGGATATGGCTAGGTGCCCGTTGAAGGGTTTGTTTGTTCTGGTCTTCACTGTTTTGTAGTCTCTGGCTATGACGTCCTGCTTGTTCTGGCGCTGTAAGGAGAGCGTGTAAAGATTGCTTATAATGACGTTGATTTCTCGAGTGTTGAGAAACGATAATAAGAATCTCAGAGTGAAGGTCCTATATTGCCTCCTTCAATGAAACGACGACGGGGTTGCTGGTTTGAGAGAGGGCTATGACACGATGACTTCAATGAATAGGGCTGTGGTTGTGGGGGATGTGCTCTGACGGTGGCGGCTGTGGTTGGAACTGGCGGAAGATGCTTTTGAAGTGCTCAGTCACGGTACCATGGGCACCGCGCCTGTCCTGTGTAGTGGTTATCACTACTACAGTGACCTATTACCGGCGACAGTTCCTCAGGTTGCGCGGTGTGGATCGGCGAAAGACTGTCTGTACCACAGACGCGACGCAGGATAAAGGAGCGTGGCCGGAAACACATCACCGTCTACAGAAGATCCCGCTTGCCTCTATGCGTAAGCACTCCCATAACTAGCGCAGGCCTGCCAATAAAGCCGCCTCATTGCTGAAGGCCATTGCTACTTAGCAGCGCAAAGTACACATCCTGCGGGAAGGTCTCTGCGTATTACACAGAGGACGCGGTCACTGTTGCCAGAGGTCAATTGGAGCTGTAAAGGCAGGAGAAAAGAATGCTGCGACTGTGAAATTGGGACTTTGGAAGCATGTTGCAGATAGGTGGCGCTGCGGCGCTGGAGATGTTGCTGCCTATAGTGATTTTATGTTCTTTGGCGATGTTTGTCAGTGTACTCCTTAGCCTTCTCTTCTCTGCCAACCGCTAGAGCCTACGCAGGTCCTCCCGGTTGGTGTTATTTTTTATGGAGGGGACATGAGTCCGAAAAGCGAGGAAATAATCATAAGGACAATAGTTAATCTTTCAGTAATTTTTATACGACATACTCAGGAAAGCCCAAACTAGTTTAATTCAGTGTTAGTATTAAACTCGGGAAATTTGCATCTCAAAAAATATTTGCAGTATCCAAATAAGCTATCATTAGAATAATGAAGTGTTTCTTTTTTCTAAAAAAGATTCAACCATGAAACAAAGCCTCAGGTTTTTAATATAGGTGTTGCACAACACAAAAACAATAATGTAAATTAAAATAGAACAATTTTCTACCATTTAAAATTTCCCCAGATCTGAGGATTTGTGTAATTTATGAGTATATGCGAATTAGCATTCAGACCATGGAGATTAACACTTAAGATTTGGAAAGCAGTGTGAATTTTACCCTCAGAAATTTTAAATGTTCATATAAATTGCATTGCTAATCGACCTAGTCAAAAAAACTGATGTAAACAAACATATATCATTATGATTTGTAAAATAACACACAGCGCTTCCACTGCTTTCCTGTAACGGAAGTTAAATTTGCAGCTTAAGCGAGAAATCCCGGTTTAAAGTTATGTATAGCTGTCTGTTTGCGAAAGACTCGTTAGATATGCTTGATTAAAGTCAGCAAACGTTTGCCAGTAGTGGCGCTTGCGGTGGATTCCCATGTTGTATAACTCCGTCCTGCCCCACACGTACCTGTTTGGCTTTGTATGGTTTGTAGTTGAAACCCGCGTGTGTATTTAAACTGTGTACCGTGTTTGCAAATGCGTCCCCTTCTCTTTTGTTTGCATATTTCGTTTCACGTAGTACGACTCGCGCCAGCTGGGCCTTGTTTGAAGAAACCGCATCTCCATTTGCCTGATTGCATTCCTGCCAGATGACTGCTTAAGATTCCGTTTGCTTTTGTGGGGATAATTTCGCTACGTGTATCTACGTCTGGCTAAATCGAAAACCTGAACGGCTTGTGTGTTTATGTTGTTTCGCTGGCACCAATTGAATGTAAACACATCATGTTTTCATTTCAACATAAGCTTATTTTCACCCAGCCTACCATTTCGTGGAAATCAATTAAAACGTTTGAAATTGTATTGCATATAAAATATTTTTAAATGAATAAAAGCAAACAGATATATGAACACACAAAGTTTTAAAACGCGATTATTACCTTCACTGTCGCCTGCCTATAGTATTTAAGAGGAAGCATTGTATTCCACCCACAATTTCGATATTCGAGATTTTCTCAGAAATGCAGGCTTTGAGCCTCCTGAATAAAAAAAAATATATGTATATATTTTTAGAAAAGGATCCGCGTGTAGTTTGTGTTTCTCTGTGATCAGCATAGTTGAAAAACAGAAAATCGGTTTTATTCCAACTTCGTGTTTAAGTTAAATATCTTCTAAATATACGACACAAAGGTTTTCAAGAAAATCCTGCACCCCAAACTAATTTTTACACAAAAAAGCGCGATATTTTTTATTTTCTCAAAAATGGCTCCAAGAGTTTTGATTAAAATCCATATAAAGTTGTATCTACATGACAAATAACACGTATATCTTGAAGTTTTTGGGATTAGCCTGTAAAGTCCTCTATTCTTAATTTCTTTTGTATAACTTGTAAACCGTAAGACACACAAAATCTTAATCCACAAAAAATGTATATCTCGTTAAATCACGCAATTCATGTCAAATTTTTGTGTAGCATTAACCATTTCCGATATATTCTTTGTTATTGACTGGAGCTTTTAAATAACTATAGTACTTTTTTCAAGGGGTAAGTCTATATTCATTTTTATCGGGTTCAGGGTCGTCACATAGTGAATCGCTTTTTAAAAATCTGACACGCTTAACCTGTTACATTCTTGTTATACCGACAATGAAATTTGTAAATGTGCAGTAAATGTTTATTTCAACAAGAAGTAGATAGAAGAATTGTGATCAAAGAATTGTGTATAAAAGAGTGAGCAGAGATGGTGGGTCGTCCTCTAGGTGTACCACAGCCTCTAATTCCCGAGGTCGCGGGTTCAAACCCAGCGGAGGGCAATGGATTTTGTAGGTGTAAAAATGCTTAGCATGGCTTCCTTCGGGAGGGAAGTAAAGCAGTGGTCCCCTGTCGTAGATTTGTGGCACGTAAATGAAAAGCGGCCTCTGAGGAAAATTTCCTATCTTTTACGCTCAATATACAATGTTACTTTAAGGACCATAGTATTTGAACAGCGTCCATAAATAAATAAATAAATAAATAAAGGAGAGGTGGTCATGTGAATGTAACACATCAGAACGATTTTTCCCCTCAGAATAGTGAGCTACAGGTTAATGACAAAAAACAGTATATTTTTCCCTCCTGTTAAGTTTTTTCTGCAAATTGTCAATACATAACTGGCCAACGCCCTTGGACTGTGATGGAGATGGGGTTTCTATGTTTCTCAAAATATTTCGATTTATGTTTGTTATTGTTTACAGTGATGGACATATGAGTAGTATGTTAAGGATATGGTATTAAATAGTATTTGTTTATAATGTATCCATTATCGACTTACAGGAGATTTTCATTAACGTTTCTAATACGATTTGCTAAAAATATCATACTCTTCTGTACTATTTACCTTAGGTGCAATTTCTGATTTCTTTAAACTAAAAATAGCACTTACAAAAATCATGTTGTATCTTTGGAAGATGGTAAACTTAAACACAAAGTTTAGAAGTTGTACCTACGACAAATTCATTTTTTAGTTACGCTATTCAGGCACACTCGCGTGCGCGGACCTTTTTCAAAATTGACTTTACTTTCTCTACTACGTATAGTATGTAGGGAAAGTATTGCATTACACCCAAAAATACAATACCGAGATTTCATTATTAAATTACCAGGAAAAAAATGAATATGAATTCCAATTTGAGAAAAAATGTAAGTATTGGAAAATTTAAGGAAATAACCAGCAATATCTGGAAAATGGTTCACTCAACAAGAAAAATGTATATGACATAAATTGTGTATTTTACCGCGATCTACATTTTTTGTGTAGTAAAAGTTTATCTATCTCTTATGGTTTACCAGTTATGCAAAAGTCGTTCACAATGAAGAACGCTTTGGAGGCATTCCCAGAAAATTCCAGATATACATTTTATTTGTCATAAAAGTATCTTAATTATATGATATTTTGATCAAAATCGTTAAAGCCATTTTTGAGAAAATTAAAATTTTCGAAAAATGTTCCATGTAAAGGGTAATCTAGGGTAGGGGAATTTTCTTGAAAATCTTCGTGTCGCATCTCTGGAAGATACTAAACCTAAATACCAAGTTTGATGTTTATCCGACTGTTCGTTTGTGAGTTATGTGTTCACAGACAGACACACAGACATGCAAGGACATGTTTCCAAAAATGTTTTTTTTATTCAGGGGGTTCAAAACTATACTTCCGGTGAAATGTTGGTATCGAATTTTTGAGTGGAAAACAATACTTGCCGTACTTACTATACGTTGTAGAGAAAGTAATAAATTCGGGCAATTATGTGTAATATAGGCAAATTGAACATTTACGGACTGTAACATCCCTAACAGTGTTGTGTATTATCGTAATTTAAATGCATCCTCCTGATGAGAGCAGTGATAACTCTCAAAGTTAGTCAGCAAGATAAGAATTTAAACAAACTATTGTATATGATAGTATTATTGCAACCATTTACACAATGCTGCAATAGAGTTTCTCCTCGTGAGGCTAATGTACCCGCCGTCTCTGCAAAGAATCACTCTAGTAAAGTGAAGCCCAACCTATTCCCTTAAGAGTTAAGGTTCAAGTCCATAGTTCACCCCACCTACCATATTTGAAGAGAATGACAAGCTAAACCAAAGTTTCAGTTCTTGGCCGCACGAGTGGAAATGAGTGGGAAAGCAAACTCCCTTGATCCCCTATCTGTGTAAGTTTGGGCACCCCTGCTCTGGAAAGAGAACCTACGCAGTTGCAGAGGCAAGGAAGCTGAGCTTTTCAGGACAAGAAATGATGTGCAGAAAAGCGTTTTCCTCACAATACGAGGGTCGGCTGATAAGTCCCGGGCCTCTCAATGAAAACAACATTTAATCCTTTTTTTTTTAATTTTTAACATCTCCATAAAGGTTAATACATTTGTCATACCGGTGTTCTAATTTAATTAAACCATCTCTGTAGTGCGATTTTTCAAGGTCCTCAAAATGGCTGTTTACCGCATCAATGGCCTCCTCGTTGCTGTGAAATCTTCGTCCTCCAAGAAATTTTTTGAGATTACGGAACAGCTGGTAGTCACTGGGTGCTAGATCTGGTGAATAGGGTGGATGTTCAAACAATTCGAACTTTAATTCGCAGACTTCCCCCATTGCAATGACTGAGCGATGGGCCGGAGCATTGTCGTGATGAAACAAGAATTTTTTGGCCAAATCAGGCCTATTTCTTTTCACCTCATCACTCAAACGTTGCAGTAAGCTTGTGCAGTAGTCACCAGTGATACTTTTACCCTTTTCCAAGTAATCAATAAAAATGATTCCCTGTGCATCCCAGAAAACACTCGCCATAACCTTGTTAGCTGACAAAATTGAGTTTGCCTTCTTTGGAGTTGATTCACCTGGTGCAATCCACTGCTTTGACTGTGATTTACTTTCTGGAGTGTAATGATGTATCCAAATTTCATACACAAATTCATTGGGATATTTACGGTAGAGCTCCACATTCTTAACAGAAACAGTTTTTCTATGCAACTTTTGATCAGGTGTCAGCAAACGCGCTACCCACCTAGCACAGACCTTGTGAAAACCCGAAACATTACTTAAAATATTACCTGCACGTTCTTTTGATACGTTTACAGCCTCTGCTATCTCAAACAACTTTAATCTGCGGTCTTCCAATACTAAACATTGAATTTTTTCAATCATCTCTGGAGTAGCGACTTCCACAGGACGTCCAGAGTGAGGCTCATCACTAGTGCTCGTACGTCCAATTGTAAACTCTGCAACCTACCTTTTAATCATTGAATATGAAGGGGCAGAATCTTTCAATGTACTGTCCATTTCTTCCTTGATTTCTTTAAGCGTTAAGCCTTTCAAATAGAAGTACATAATCACTGCTAGTTTTTTCAAATCCTCCATTTTCGTGAAAACTCTAAAGTTGTCTTGTTTAAAATGCTGTCATTCAAAAACTAAACAAGCTATGGATACAAGCTAGTCTAGAGCAAAACTACACGATGCTACCGTCTAACTGGCCTAGTGGCGCCATCTCTGTGTGAGGCCCGGGACTATCAGCCGACCCTCGAATAGCTCCTTTGAATAGGTTTGTAATAAGTAGTACAAGCCAGTCGACATTTGATTAGAATTAAAAGGGAGATTATAAACACTATCCCACCAGTGTTAAATCTGACAAATTTAGTACTCATTATCTCAGACTGAAATATTTACAGCATGTAGGCGCTTTCTTTCTAAGTACAATGATAACATCAACTTTTTACGACAATACCGTTTATTACGTAAGATAGGATTATATTCCTAATTATACCGCTTTTTGATTGAAATTTATATACAACAGCAGTTAGTAGTTGATTTTATTGTTTTACAATTTAATTAAATTCAATAGTCTCTAAGAAACCGGAACATTTATTCCAGAAAATGTCATTCACAGAATAAGTTGTTCAAAGCAAAACAGAAGAAAAGCATCGGCCACGTGGCTGGAACCCACAGAAGTTGCCGTACTCAACAAAAGTGCCAATTTATGCAACAAAACTTCCCGTTAAACTTGGGAAAAAGTTCACCACTCTCTCCAAAGTGTGTAGGAGTGTCATTTGTTTCTGTATACCGGTGCAAAATTCATAGTACAAAATGGCAAATGCAGTACCGTCTGTTAAAATACACTATGTGATCAAAAGTATCCAGACACCCCACAAGCATACGTTTTTCTTCTTAGGTGTATTGTGCTGCCACCTACTGCTTGGTACTCATTATCCGTGACCTCAGTAGTCATTAGACATAGTGAAAGAGCAGAATAGGACGCTCCGTGGAACTCACGGACTTCAAACGTGGTCAGGTGATTGGGTGTCACTTGTATCAGAAGTCTGTACGCGAGATTTCCACACTCCTAAACATCCCTAGGTCCACTGTTTCTGATGTGATAGTGAAGTGGAAACGTGAAGGGACATGTACAGCACAAAATGCGTACAGGCCGACCTCGTCTGTTGACTGACAGAGACCGCCGGCATATGAAGAGGGTCGTAAAGAGCCAGACCATCACACAGGAATTCCAAACTGCAACAGGATCCACTCCAAATACTATGACAGTTAGGATTCCATGGTCGAGCGGCTGCTCATAAGCCATACATCACGTAGGAAAATGCTAAACGACGTCTCGCTTGTAAGGAGCGTCAACATTACAAGATTGAACAGTGACAAAACGTTGTGTGCAGTGACGAATCACGGTACACAATGTGGCGATTCGATGGCAGGGTATGGGTATGGCGATGCCCGGTGAACGTCATCTGCCAGCGTGTGTAGTGCCAAGAGTGAAATTCGGAGGTGGTGGTGGTGTTACAGTGTGGTCGTGTTTTTCCTGGAGGGGGCTTGCACCCCTTGTTGTTTTGCATGGCACAATCACAGCGCAGACCTACATTGATGTTTTAAGCACCTTCTTGCTTCCTACTGTTGAAGAGCAATTCGGGGTTGGCGATTGCATCTTTCAACACGATCGAGCACCTGTTCATACTGCACGGGCTGTGGCGGAGTGGTTACAGGAGAATAACATCCCCGTAATGGACTGGCCTGCACAGAGTCCTGATTTGAATCCTATAGAACGCTTTGGGGTGTTTTGGAACGCCGACTTCGTTCCAGGCCTCACCGATCTACATCGATACCTCTCCTCAGTTCCGCACTCCGTGAAGAATGAGCTGCCATTCCCCAAGAAACCTTCTAGCACCTGATTGAAAGTATGCCTGCGAGAGTGAACGCTAACATCAAGGCTAAGAGTGGGCCAACACCGTATTGACTTCCAGCATTACCTATGGAGGGCGCCACGATCTTATACGTCATTTTCAGGCAGGTATCGGGATACTTTTGATCATGTAGTGTACATTGAAACATGAGTATTCTCCTATAATATAAATTGTATATAAATTAAAGTGAGTATCTTAATAAGACTGCACAAAAGTAAAACTTTTGGCTATTTTGGAACTTCATTCTATTTTTAAATACTAAAACTTTACTGCAATTCAATGTAAGCTTGTTCTATCCCATATCTCTTAACGGTCACTTCTCATTGCCTGCTGTCCTGGAATAGCTTGTTGTGCTATACAAAACTGTATCTTTTTTAACATTATAATTTACCTTAAAATATTCGAGGATAATCTCAAATTTACATTTTCGTAATCGTATGAATTAAATATTACGTAGCAGATTTAATGCATCTGGAATGCATGTAAATTCTTATCAACAAATAGAAGGTAGGTTTGAACCTGCCTCTCAGAATGACGAAAACACATGCATCTATTATGACAATGTGTTTATATTCCTTTTATGGCATATTCTTGCACTGACCCGACTTATTTGTCATCATTCGGTGTACATTAGCCAACCAGGGGAAAGGGGTAGGTAGGAAGAATACATGTCTCTGGGGTAAGGTTATGCGAAACCGTGTTTAGATAATCGTGAACTTCTGAATGTACTTATTTTGTGCTTCATGAACTTGAGGAAAAAGACTCTTAATTTTCATTGCTTACGTTAATATTATTTATATGCTTATGAACCGTATTAATACGTTTTAAGTACAATAAATGTAAACTATACTCTTTTCAATCACAGATTTCACTCAGTTTGTTTAATGTGAAGAAATGAATAACAATGTAAACATGTAGTGAGAGCAGCGCAACATATTATGACTAATTTTCTCGCCGCATTAACGCAATATGAAAAAAAGAGACTTTGAAACCTGTTCTCACTTTTGCGTATGTAACTGCTTTCATTCATTAGTTTCTTTTCTCTAAGGAACGTTGCTACTTTGTTCATACATGTTTATCCCATATTTCCCAAGAGTTTTGCCTTTTCTGGGACGGCAAAGGCAAATAGAACTGTAACAGAAAAGGCCACGCAGAATTCCTATGGGTGTAGGTTTGTTGAGCATAACCTCATAGCCATATTAAAGAGAGTTGTAGACTGTGGAAGAAAAACATGTGATATGTAACTTTACTGTAATGACTTAACTATTACCATTTCTTAAATATAGTTAATAAAAATGTTATTGATTTATCTATAATAGTAGTTAGCGGAAGTATTGCTCTCCACCGAAATACATACATACCGAAATTTCCCGAAAATACACGTTTTGAAGTCCCTGAATAAAAAAGAACATTTAGGAAAAAGTTCCATGTGCCTCTCTGTGAACAGCATAATTTCAAAACGAAAAAGTCAGTTAATGCCGAACTTTGTATTTAAGCTCTGTATCTTCCATGCGGCACGAGTGTTTTCAAGAACACCCCCCACCCAAAGTCCGCTATAAATGGAAAAATTCCTGTTATTTTTTATTTTCTCAAAAATGGCTTTTAATACCATAATATGTTTAAGATATTTACATGACAAATAAAATGTATATCTTGGAATAGCCTCTGAATTAATTTTCATTCTGAATGCCTTTTGTGTAATTGATATATCGTAACCAAGAAACAAAAATCGTACCACACGCAAACTGTATATGTCAAAAACCACAGAGTTTATATCAAATAATTTTTGTGGCGTTAACCACTTCCGAGATATTCCTTGTTATTGATTTGAATTCTCAAATGCTTACCCTTTTCTCAACTGGGAAGTCATTCGTTTTTTCTTCATGGACATGCAAAGCGCTCATAGAATTCCACAGTCATCACAATCTTTAAAAATATGACTGTCGCTTTGCCTACTGTATCGTACAAAACTCTGTAAGCGTGAATTAAACTTTATCTGGATTAACTTCTGAATGAAGTAAATAGAATAATAAACGTTTTTAAAAATATTTGTGGAACAGTAAGAAGAAAAAGTCGTGCGAATGCACCATATCAACATTTTTTTCTATGTACTTCTTCCTAACCATGATAAATGTTCCAAAGAAATGGTTTCATTTGGTTTAGGGGTGGGCAAACACCAAATGAGAATGTTTCTAGGCATACAATTGTGAACGGCAATGAAGGTTACATTGAGGTCCTTCACATTGGAGGATGGTGGCGCATTTGAAGGATAGCTTTATATTGTTGGTTCAGGACAATGACATTTAAATGTGCTCAAAAGGACAGCCTCATGTCATTAGATTTACTTGCACATAAAAAAACCGTTAACACAAGTTTCTGGTACAATAGCATATGGCCTAGGTAGTTGCTAACATGATCAAAGGTAATAATAATAATAATAATAATAATAATAATAATAATAATAATAATAATAACAGCATTCACCTAGAGCATGAGAGCGCAGGGAAAGGGGAGGCGGTTTCCGGTGACAGAACTCAAAGTAACGTTGCTGCCAATGTTTGATCTCTTTATTCTGTTCTAAAGACCTGCGGCCGAGAACTTAGCTTATTAAATATCCGTTTGGCGGCGAAGTTATTTCTTATCAGCGGCGGCTGGAGATGGAGGTCTTTAGGGTGGCATCCTCCCCATAAACAAATACCCGTAAATACAAAATCAAAACAGGAGAGGAGGGATTATATGACTTATTATGGTATTAGTAATTTATGCACTTCGCAATTTATAGATTTTGTTTTGTTTGAAATGTTTTTGCAGCGCTTTTACAGCGAGTAGCGCCAATGTTTTCATTACCGAGTGTATTTCGGATTACACTAAATCCGTCCGGAAAACATTGTATTTGTTGATACTGATAGGGATGAAACATGCGGAGCTGAATGCTTCGAATAAGGGCGAGGGATGCAGAGAGATAATAACAGCTAGGGCGGAGTTTAAGACGCTTCCCTACTGGCTCTTTTTCCATACGGTCTTTTCCATGTGGAGTCATTCAAATTCACTGCCGCCACCATACAAAAAATCTGATGTGTTACACTCACATGACTTTCTCTACTCTTGTACAAACTATTTTTACAAACGCTTATTCTCCATCTACTTCATGTTAATCGAGATAAACATTTGCAGACTCTATCCTATTGCTAAGTTTCTTGTAGATGTAAGGGGAATATATATTTACAAGGGCAATATAGAAATACAGTAGCCTTTAAGCATATACATATCTCTTAATAGCTGGTTGCTAGGTGCAGCATCATTCCCTTTGCCACAGATTAATACTCTTTGCATATACAAGATAAAAAAAATCTGAAGTGTTACACTCACATGACTTTCTCTACTCTTGTACAATCTATTTTTACAAACGCCTATTCTCCATATGCTTCATGTTAATCGAGATATCGAGATGTCAATCTTATTGGTAATTTTCTTGTAGATGCAAGAGGAATATGGTAGCTTTTAAGCGATAGTCAAATATTTTAACGCTGGTTGCTATGTGTCACATTCCATTCTCTTTGCATGTTCCAGGACATAAAAAAATCTGATGTGTTACACTCACATGACTTTCTCTACTCTTGTAAATCTATTTTTACAAACGCCTATTCTCCATATGCTTCATGTTAATCGAGATATCGAGATGTCAATCTTATTGGTAATTTTCTTGTAGATGCAAGGGAAATATGGTAGCTTTTAAGCGATAGTCAAATATTTTAACGCTGGTTGCTATGTGGTGCATTCCATTCTCTTTGCATGTCCAGGACATAAAAAAAATCTGATGTGTTACACTCACATGACTTTCTCTACTCTTGTACAATCTAATTTTACAAACGCTTATTCTCCATATGGTTCATGTTAATCGAGATATCGAGATGTCAATCTTATTGGTAATTTTCTTGTAGATGCAAGGGAAATATGGTAGCTTTTAAGCGATAGTCAAATATTTTAACGCTGGTTGCTATGTGGCGCATTCCATTCTCTTTGCATGTCCAGGACATAAAAAAATGAATAACGAATGTGAGAAAAAGTACAAGTATTGGAAAATTTAAGGGAATAACAAGCAATATCTCGAAAACGGTTCACTCAACAAAAGAAATGTATATGACATAAGTTGTGTATTTTAACGCGATCTACATTTTTTGTGTAGTAAAATTTTGTCTATCTCTTATGGTTTACCAGTTATGCAAAAGTCGTTCACAATGAAGAATACTTTTGGAGACATTCCCAGAAAATTCGAGATATACATTTCATTTCTCATGACATTATCTTAAACATATGATATTTTCATCAAAATCGTTAGAGCCATTTTTGAGAAAATTAAAATTTTCGAAAAATCTTCCATGTAAAGGGTAGTCTGGGGTGGGGGGATTTTCTTGAAAACCTTCGTGTCGCATCTCTGGAAGATACTGAACCTAAATACCAAGTTTGGTGCTTAACCGACTGTTCGTTTTTGAGTTATGCTGTTCACAGACACACACACACACAGACACACACACACACAGACACACAGACCCACACACAGACACACACACGGACATGTTTCCAAAAATGCTTTTTTTGGATTCAGGAGGTCTCAAAACATGTATTTCCGGTGAAATCTCGGTATCGAATTTTTGGGTGGAATGCAATACTTCCCCTACTTACTATACGTAGTAGAGAAAGTAAAAATGAATAACGAATTTCAGAAAAAGTATAAGTATTGGAAAATTTAAGGCAATAACAAGAAATATCTCGAAAACGGTTCACTCAACAAAAGAAATGTATATGACATAAGTTGTGTATTTTAACGCGATCTACATTTTTTGTGTAGTAAAATTTTGTCTATCTCTTATGGTTCACCAGTTATGCAACAGTCTTCACAATGAAGAATACTTTTGGAGACATTCCCAGAAAATTCAAGATATAAATTTCATTTCTCATGAAATTATCTTAAACATATGGTATTTTCATCAAAATCGTTAGAGCCATTTTTGAGAAAATTAAAATTTTCGAAAAATGTTCCATGTAAAGGGTAGTCTGGGGTGGGGGTATTTTCTTGAAAACCTTCGTGTCGCATTTCTGGAACATACTGAACCTAAATACCAAGTTTGGTGTTTATCCGACTGTTCGTTTTTGAGTTATGCTGTTCACAGACACACAGACACACACACACACACAGACACAGACACACACACACAGACACACACACGGACATGTTTCCAAAAATGCTTTTTTTTTGATTCAGGAGGTCTGAAAACATGTATTTCCGGTGAAATCTCGGTATCGAATTTTTGGTTGGAATGCAATACTTCCCCTACTTACTATACGTAGTAGAGAAAGTAAAAATGAATAACGAATTCCCATTTGAGAAAGTATTGAAAAATTTAAGGCAATAACAAGCAATATCTCGAAAATGGTTCACTCAACAAAACAAATGTATATGACATAGATTGTGTATTTTAACGCGATCTACATTTTTCGTGTAGTAAAATTTTGTCTATCTCTTATGGTTTACCACTTATGCAAAAGTCGTTCACAATAAAGAATACTTTTGGAGACATTCCCAGAAAATTCAAGATATACATTTTATTTGTCACGAAAATATCTTAAGCATATGATATTTTAATCAAAATCGTTAGAGCCATTTTTGAGAAAATTAAAATTTTCGAAAAATGCTCCATGTAAAGGGTAATCGGGGGGGGGGATTTTCTTGAAAACCTTCGTGTCGCATCTCTGGAAGATACTGAACCTAAATAGCAAGTTTGGTGTTTATCCGACTGTTCGTTTCTGAGTTATGCTGTTCACAGACAAGACACACACACGGACATGTTTCCAAAAATGCTTTTTTTGGATTCAGGGTGTCTCAAAATATATATTTCCCGTGAAATCTCAGTATCGAATTTTTGGGTGGTATACAATACTTCCCCAACTTACTATACGTTGTAGAGAAAGTAAAAATGTACTCATTCCTGTCTAAAATTTAATTCTGTTTTGTATTTAAAGTATAATTAAATTTTTAAGTTGTACCGCGATTTAAAGTATATCATTGTAGAGTTAAAATTATTTAGAACAGACAATAAATAATTCCCCCTATACTATAATCCATGTTGGTGGCTTTTGTTACGTCATGTCACAGTGCACCCTCCCACCCCAGGGCTGTGATTCACACACGTACAGGTTAGTTGCGTATAGAGTTCGGAAGCACGTATTGTGTAAAATACGTAACTTAACCAGTTAATTCAGTGCAAGTGAAGTTAAATTAATTAGTTAAGAAATCGTAATCAACAGTTTTTTGTTGTTATTTTCTGTATTTATATTCGCTTTGGTTACTAGGTCATTCGCGGCTTATATCCATACATACGAGTGCAATAATAGTAATACATTGTATACTTTATATTGATTAAATAATACAATTGTATTACATTGTTACAAACATGTTTTACATTTACTAAGTCTTGAACACATTTTTATTTGAAGTGTTATATTTAAATCTTGTTATACATTTTTATGTGTTTTAAGAAAAAATTAATGTCTTTTTAAATAAGTAGAGTTGTTTAAAGCTAAACATATATCTTCATGGATATTATGTTCTCTCCACAGTATAAGTTCTGCATTTAGTGATGAGGTGTTCGATGGTGATACGGCAATTGCAGCTCTCGTAGTGAGGAGCTTTTTCTTTGGTGAGTAAGGAGGAATGGGTTAGGCGTGAATGGCTTATTTGTAAACGTGATATAATCAGTTGATACTTTTTTTTAGTGTCTGCAATGTGCAGGGTTTTATGGAGCCTTTCCTAACTATATCGAGTTTGCTTGGTGTATTAATGGTCCAGTCTTGCTTCCATTTGACAGTTGGCCTGCTAAAAAAATAACTTTGAGCATCTCTGTAGGACACTGGCAATTCTTCCACTGGAGGTAGCAAAGTTGCTTTTTTGGCTTCCCTATCTGCTACCTTTTACTGATATTCCACAATGGGACGGAATCCAGAAGAATATAACTTCTTGATTACTTGTAGTAATTTATTTGTAAAGACTTTGGATATTTTGGATTAATGTTAAGTCAGTAGAGCGGTCTCGGATAATCTGAAGAGTGCTTGGTGAATCAGTGTTTATGCTGTGCTGAGGTAATGTACATCAAAGCTTGTTTGACAGCATAGAGCTCAGAGGAGAAAACAGAGAACAAGTCTGGAAGCTTGTACTTAAGTTTAGCATCCGGAGTAATTATAGCACAGCCATTACCCTGATCAGATTTGGAGCCATCTGTATATATAAATATGTGTTTATGATATGTGTTACGGATTTCCTGGTAAATTTGTTTATATATGACAGAATCTGTAGGTGATTTCTGGTGAGTTTTCATATCCATATTAATTCTAGGAATAGTTAACCTCCATGATGAGCTTTAGCCATTATTGGAGGTATTTTAATATTGAGTTCATGTATGATTTTTTCAAATCTAAAATGAAAAAGTAATGACTGGTTTGTAATCCTTGGCATACTCGTTTTGCTCTTACCAAAAGTGTATCGATGGGCTTCCGAGTTGGGCCTTACAACAGTCTTTATAGCGTATTTTAGACATTGTGCTATTCTACGTACTTCTAATGGCGGCTCTTGAGCTTCCATTTGTAAACTATTGTTCGGTATGCTCTTATCAAATTCTTAGAGTTGATGTATGAATGGGATTGAGTTTCTTGAGCGAGTTTTCTTGGCAGAGTCATAAACTATGGCTCCGTAATCAAGTTTAGATCTGATAATACCCTGGTATGTCCGTATAAGTGCATTGAAGTCTGCGCGAGTGTAAATAGCATAAAGGCAGACTTGATGATTTATCCACATATTACATTAAAAAGGCTCTGATTTCAACCATTTTACTGAAAAAAAACAACGGGAGAATCGATTTCATCTATAAGAGTATCAATTACGTTAATTAAGTTATAGTCAAGGTTCATTTTATTTGAAGGTAAGTAGATGCAAGATGCATAATACATTTCTTACAGTTCATTTTATACTCTGAACATTTTTCCAATGCGGGTAGTTGATTGCTTGCATCATATACATGTTTAGATACGAGATACAATTGGGCAACTAGCAACACATTCCTCCTTAAGAATTTATGTTCTTATTCTGACATCTAAATAAATATTATTATAGAAGGTAGGAGCTCAGAGAAATGTGTTCACGAAACAGGCTTATCGATGTGTATGTATGTGTGATTAAGAATTTTAAATAATTTATTTTTGTGAAAACAAAGCACTGTTATAAAACCGTCTGTTCTCCTGAAATTTTAACCAATATTCATTAACGCACGGGTGCACCGTATAATATAAATGGCAAAAGGGTTCCTGTTGCTGAAGGGGATAATACTATAATTAATATAGTTTAATTTACGCTCGCTCTGACAGATGCGTTTTATTGCACGTTTTATTTCTGAGAAGCACTGGTGCATAGGATTTGGTATGTGCTGAAAAATACATGCAGTAAACTGAACGAGAAATTAATATAGAATATTTTAATTTGTATAGTTTTTTTTAGATATATTTTTGGTAATTGTAGAATAAAACCTGTTGTGTAAAGATGCTTAATACGAAAAAATCAACTACTGCCCTCCCAAAATGCAAATAATGAGCAGTCATTGCTTCTTATTCCTATACCCACTTATAATGATAACACTAGTCTGCATTTTAAAACTTTTTCTCAGATGATTTCTTAAACGTAGGTGTTCTTGAATCAAGTTTTTATACTGATTCCATAAATAACTTCCGTTTTTTTCTATCACGTTAGGTTTTTACATAAAATAAGAAGTAATGTTTTGACAATTTTACTAATGAACATAGAAAAGTATTCAAATACCATTTCACACAATGTAAGTTTTTATTCAAGAAACATTTTAAGAATAATCTCAAGAACTCCCATAATTTATTTCATGGCTACATCTTAACAAAACAAGAATCCAAAGTGTTTCATTTAATTTTTTTCAATCTTTCTCTTCTTTGACTTCCTTGCAGATCCTTGAAGATGACTGTCCCTCCTCAACATCCAACAGTAGTCGGCCATAATAGTTTCATTCCACCCCCCCGGTACCTCCTCTCCATTTACATAATATCTTGTTGAAGACGTTCACCCCGCCTATCACTATAATGTCCCAGATGTTTTGGAAAGTAGTCGATATGTGAATGCAGAAAATGCATCTTTACACTCATGTTACAACCCATCTTGTTGAAGTTTTCCATCATTGTTTCGACAATGGCCTTGTAATTAGGATCTTTATTATTCCTAAGCAGTTTTTAGTAACTAATCGGAAGGCGGTGCATGCTTCTATTTCTCTCTCTGTCATTGTCTTCTAAAAATCTTCATCCTTCATCAATTTCTTTATTTGAGGACCAACAAAATTCCAGCCTTTAATTTGTCTTGTGTAATGAAAGACAATTTCTTGGAAAGGTACTTGAAGCAGGGTCCATCCTGTGGTAGAGCCCGTACAAATTGCTTCTTCAAGCCAAATTTTATGTGTAGTGGCGGAAGCAATATCTTTGTATCTCTAAATTTTTGAAGTGAAATTGTAAAAAAAACTGTACGTGATAGAAAAAAAACTAAAAGCAATTCTGAAATCAGCATAAAAAGTGCGTCAGAATCACTTATTAGTTTTTAGTCATCCGATATCATGCAGAATAGTGTAATCACTGTGACCACGATCGGCAGCCGACGTTCTGTAGCGGGTCTTGAGGTGGTCTGCCCCTCATTTTGATCATCTTAAATATTGTACGCTGTGAAATGTCAGTGAATCTATATTCACCACGTGACCTAATTCCAACCTTTTCCTCGCTCTGATACCCGAGATTTCTTTCCAGCCTGGGATGCTAAAATATCATTGTAGTCTTCCTGTCGTCCTCCGTGATGTAGTGTTTACCATGCTAGCCTCTAGTTCTCGAGATCGCGGGATCAAATCCGACGGATGGAAATGGAGGTTCCGTGTCGTAGATTTACGGTACGTAAAAGAACCTCAAGCCTGAAAAAGGGGCCTGTGAGTAAAATTACCGGTCTTTCAAGCCCATAAATAAAACTCGGTTTAATTTAAATTTTGTATTCTTCCTGAGCGAATTTGGTTCTACTTTTTGCTCAAATGATGATAAATTATTAGAGCTATGCAGCAGGCATAGAATCATAGGAAACAAAACAATGGAGACTTGGTTTTCTAAATATACAGAACCTAAAACAGAACTAAGAAATTTCAGGAATGTCTAATGCTACGAAAAAGAATAGTAGTATACACCTGTGTGTTGTAACGACAGCTGAGTACTATCTTTAATGAATTCTATCTTTCTTTACTTTCCAGCAATGTAAAATTGAATGACATTGAAGAGAAATTTAGCGCTTATTTACAGAAATTTCAAAATATATAGTACATTCACCGCACCCGTATCTCAAACGTAATTATGTAGAGCCATTTTTAAAGCATATAAAGAAACAACGAGGTTTTCATACAAAGGGATGCATAGACTAGGAACAAAAACCCTGAGTCTTTGGCTTTCGTCCTTAAAACCTGACTGATTAAACGTAAAAACTTTTAAACTCTGAGTTTTGCTTTGTACAGAGAGACAGAAACATGTAATATTCTTCTAAAACGTCCCACGTTTTAATGAATTTTTTTGGGTAGAAGGTAAATCCTTCTCCTTGGTAAGGGTGGGGCAAATAAAAATCTGAGATGTGGCAAGTGATTCAATCATTATTTCAGAGTAGGTCAAGAGGCTTGAACAGATGCTCTTCAGGAGAGAAAATATTATTGATTTCAGCAGAAAATGCTTTCTGAAAATGGTTGCTGCAACTCTTGAGCTGTTGGTGACAACTCGTGATGGGGTTGGAAGGGTGCAGCGAGTATCGATTGGTGGGAAGAAGGCCGATGTGTCAACTCGCTCTGTCCGTCACGACCCTCGTTAACACCCTCCTGTTCCCCCAGATGTCACCAGTAGAGTGCGCGCATGTTAATGGTATGCTAATCACCGGGTTCTGAGGTGTTGGTTAACCCCTAGTCATCGCCACTTTCAACACACATTTCCTTGCTCTCACCGTTTGAGTGCGGCGTGGTTTGTCTGCGATCGAGAGGTTAGTTTCTTTGTGACTACGCGCTGAAGTATTAGTAATCTCCATCCCTTAATATAATATACTAATCCCATGTGCTCACCACTTATTAAAGAGTAATTAATAAATAGAGAAAAACAAACACACAACGTGTATTAGTAATTGTGTACATCATTTGGGCTACCAACTGTTTATGTAAAAGTATTTTTGAAGAGATAACAGCGTATAATTTAAAAAAAGCCAAATTTGTCATAATTACACGAATTACTCTACTCACTACAATTTAGTTCCATAGCTATTGTGTAAGTTATTCATAGCAATTGTTGTTTTCTTATGTTTTTCCTGTTAATTACAATAAATGTTAGCTCAAATAGTTTCAATACATATTTTATTGCAGTTAAACAAGAGCATAGTGTCAAATCCTTAAAACGTAGGTCGCTAAATCCCACTTAGATATTACATACTCTTTGCATCGCCTCACGAGAAAGAAAAGTAAATAAAAATGTCTAAAACTTGAGGCAGTATTTTATATCACAACACTGTGAATGCCAGAGTGATTGTAGTGTAAATTAACATTATTGTATAACAATAATTTTAGATGTTTGTTAGCTATAAGCATGTTAGGAAATAAGTTTACACGACCTCACTGAAACTGACAATAGGAGTGGGTAACAATGAAGCGATGGGGTGAATTGTTTATCACTTAGAAGAGACAAACAAATGACGTCAGGGTAGCGGGCCTTTCTTTAGAAATGGAGGGAATATCTTCCCTAGAGCATATGTTTTAGTAATTATGATTGGCTGACAAAACAGACGCTAATGTTGGCGCGATTTAGTAACCAATAGCAGCTTTATTATAATGTTTAGGCATATCGGGGTGAGGGAGTATAAATTCCTAAGCCAAGAGCAAGTATCACGCAGTTCTAAGAAATCTCTCTCGCGAGGTACACATAACGCAGTTCTACAGAATCTCCCGCGTCGTAAAATTAGTTACAAAATGTGAAGTAGGTACGCGACAACTATTACGACATTAATTACATTCGTAAATATAACAGTTTCAGTCAGGCGTGTATCAAGATTAAAGATGTGAAATTAATTAAGTGTGACGGCAATAAAAGTGTGAAAACAAATTCTTTAATCAGTGTTATCTTTTAGTAACAACTCCTTTCCGTTTACACGCCCTGCTCAGAGATATTTGCTCGACTGAGTAATCATAGCTAGCCGGAGGACAAAGAACCCAAAATTCAAAATAATAAAACAATAACAGGCGCTCAGCAAATAAGTTAACACGAAAGATTACTGCGACAAACTACTATAATACACTGGCTTTAAGGATATATACGTCGCTTCCTTAGGAGGTTATTATAACCTTAAAGACCAACGAAGGATTATAATACAATTTTAGTCAACAGTTATTTTAGCAAGAATAGGTTTTCTGCATTATTCATCCCATTATAACTCACTTACGGTAAGATTAATGCAAGCCTTTTTTAATATGATACGATAGCAAATAATCTACAATTTTTATTATCTACATTTTTCATAAAGTGTCTTATTTCGCCACAATTTAGCATACATAATTTACGATGGAGTAAAGGTGTCGCAACAACGGCTTGAATGCTGATCACATACACGCCTCGCGCAGATACGCCATGTTCGCCCGCTCGCTTTCAGTCGCCCATATCTTTGATGTAAAATATTTACCAACAATGCACGTCGCTTTTATTTCCTTCTTTTGGGTGTCTAATTATACATGGTGTACTTCACAAGTCAGTCTCGTTTATTAAATACCTAAAAAGAATCAGTTTGCTTTGTATTATTGTACGTAAAACACCCAGTCTTCTTTTGTTTTGAGTAAACAAAAATCTGAACTTCATTGTGCCTAATAACTACAAGTGAAGTGGCTATTTGGTTTCTAAATTAAAGTTAAACAAATGTCTTCTTGTATTAGCTGCTCTCATTAAACACTAACTACTTTGTTGAAAATACACTAAGAAGTGGATTTGGAATTAAATACCATTAGTAATGATAATATCGTTCCCCCAATGCAGTTTTCAATTCGCTGCAGCATCGGTAACAGAGAGTGCATTCCACTACAAGACACGGGCATCAAGTGTAACTTTCCCACTCACCAGCGTAGGAAAACGTGTGTTGTTACAAAATGTCTTTGCATTTCAAAGCATTGTTCAACAAATGTGTAAAGGACAGAATAAAGGTATTCATAAACTTTTCCAGCTTACTCGTCAGGATCTATCTCTGCTTTAAAGGATGACGTCTATACTTATTCTACCTAGTGTTTGTGTGTGTGACACAAATTGTATATTTAACGTGCTCTACATTTTCTCTGTAAAATGTATGTTTATATTGCGTAGTTTCCTAGCCATATAACGATCTCTTATACTTGAGATATCGTTGAAATACCTAGATACATAAATTACATCAGCAGCTTTAATACACGTACAGCAAGTTACCATGGTAGTTCAGCGGTAAAGCATCGTCAGGGAAACCGAAAATCCATGGTTCAAATCCCGGTTATGGCATTGAAATCAAGCCTGAAGAGATTGGCACAGGCTCTTCACAGAAAGTTCAACTTTGGATTTTGTTTACCATGCCAGTGTCCCCTATATGAGATTTTAATCAAAATCTTTAGAATTCGTTTCAAAATATTTTATAAAATAAAAATTAATGAAACTTATTGAGTTCAAAGGATAGTTTTAGCGAATGAAGTAATGAAAAAACTTCGTGTTGACTGCTTGAAATTCATTGGACTCAAAGCAAGAGTTTTGATAATCAACTTTTTGCTTTAAAGTTATGTTCATAAACACGTGTGCACGTATGCTTTTGGACCATTTTTTAAAAATGGTTTTTAGAGTAATGGGGATATAAAACATTATTTTCGGTATAGTCTCTATAGAAAATTTTAGTGGAATGCAATGCTTCCTCTACCGTCATAGGTATAAACAATAAAACATAAAGGCTCAATGTTTAAGATGAACATGTTTGAGGGAAAAAGTAGCTGCCATTTTAGTAGCCGGTCCTACATAATTATTGTTTATGTTTTGTAATTATGAACTATAATATTCAACAAGAAATACAGATCAGATCAATGTCTTTCAGCAATATTACTGATTTTCTTCTAGAAGCAATTTCAGAATTCACACTCAACATTAGCCATGCCTGAGATGTTTCTTTGTAGTTTTACTTCAGGTAAATTGTAATGTTTCTTTACTATTCATGTTTAAAAGTAAGAGATATCAACATCATTTGGTACCCGAGGAAAATATTTTATCCTTTTTCTTTATGTGATTTTAATTATGGCAGAAACACTTCGTAAGCAAGCTGGCAATCACGGCCATAATTATTCCTTCACCTGCTTCTTCGAAGACAACACTTTTCACACGCAATTCAATTTTGAATTCTAAAAGGTAATACCTAACAAAATAAAATATCAAGGCTCGCCTAAATCCTGTATTTAACCAATCTATTTAAAAGTAACACATGAAAACGTGAGAGTAAGGAAGAACGACTCATTCCAACGAAAAATTGTATATGGCGTTTCATTTTTTTTTATACCCGTAAGTAAATAACATTTAGAACGACGTCTGTGTGTGTGAACAGCAAAAGAAAAGTCGTTAAATTCTACCAAAGTTGGTGTTTTAAGGGCGTAATATTTCAAGGATGCAACACAAGATTTTAAAGAGAGACTCCCACTCTCCAAACTACCCTTTACATGGGACGTGTTTCGTTATTTTTGATTTTATCAAAATGGGTCTAACGATTTTGATTAAAATAGCATATGTCTAAGATATTTGCATGACAAATCAAGTATATATCTTGAATTTTTAAGAAATAGCCCACGAAGACCTCTTCATTCTGAGTACATTTTGTACAAATGCTAAACCGTAAGACATTACAATATCTTACTATGTAAAACCTGTACATTTTGTTAAAGAATACTAATTATGTAAATTTCTTTCTTGCTAAACCCTTTTCTTTGCTTTCGGTTCTACTTTTCAAATGCATATACTTCTCTCAAGCGCTAAGCTGCTATTCACTTTTCCTGGTCATCATGCAAAGGACAGCGACACGCTGTTTAAAAAAATCTGATGTGTTACACTCACATGACCTTCTCTACTCTTGTGCAAACTATTTTTACAAACGCTTATTCTCCATATGCTTCATGTTAATCGAGATATCGAGATCTTAATCTTATTGCTAATTTTCTTGTAGATGCAAGGGGAATTAGTAGGCTTTAAGCGATAGTCAAATATTTTAAGAGCTGGTAACTATGTGGAGTATTCCATCCTCTTTGCATTACCAAGACAAAAAAAAATGAATAACGAATTTGAGAAAAAGTATAAGTATTGGAAAATTTAAGGCAATAACAAGCAATATCTCGAAAATGGTTCACTCAACAAAAAAATGTATGTGAAATAAATTGTGTATTTTAACGCGCTCTACATTTTTGTGGAGTAATATTTTGTTTATCTCTTATGGTTTACCAGTTATGCAAAAGTGGTTCACAATGAAGAATACTTTTGGAGCCATTCCCAGAAAATTCGAGATATACATTTTATTTGTCATAAAAATATCTTAAACATATGATATTTTAATCAAAATCGTTAGCCTATTTTTGAGAAAATTAAAATTTTCCAAAAATCTTCCATGTAAAGGGTACTCTGGGATGGGGGATTTTCTTGAAAACCTTCGTGTCGCATCTCTGGAAGATACTGAACCTAAATACCAAGTTTGGTGTTTATCCGACTGTTCGTTTCTGAGTTATGCTGTTCACAGACAGACACACGCACAGACACACACACACACAGACATGTTTCCAAAAATGCTTTTTTTTATTCAGGGGGTCTCAAAACATGTATTTCCGGTGAAATCTCGGTATCGAATTTTTGGGTGGAGTACAATACTTCCTCTACTTACTATACGCAGTAGAGAAAGTAATACGAACTTGAGAAAAACTATAAGTATTGAAAAATTTAAGGGAATAACAAGCTATATCTCGAAAATGGTTCTCAACAACAAAAAATGTATATAACATGAATGGTGCATTTTAACGCGACCTACATTTTTTGTGTAGTAAAATTTTGTCTATCTCTTATGGTTTACCAGTTATGCAAAAGTCGTTAACAATAAAGAATACTTTTGAGGACATTCCCAGAAAATTCAAGATATACATTTCATTTGTCATGAAAATATCTTAAACATATGATTTTTTAATCAAAATCGTTAGAGCCATTTTTGAGTAAATTAAAATTTTCGAAAAATATTCCATGTAAAGGGTAATATGTGTTGGGGGGATTTTCTTGTAAACCTTCGTGTCGCATCTCTGGAAGATACTGAACCTACATACCAAGTTTGGTGTTTATCCGATTGTTCGTTTTTGTTATGCTGTTCAGACACACTCACAGACACACACGGACATGTTTCCAAAAATGCTTTTTTTTGGATTCAGGGGCCCTCAAAACGTATATTTCCGGTGAAATCTCGGTATCGAATTTTTGGGTGGAATACAATACTTCCCCTGCTTACTATACGTAATTGAGAAAGTAAAAACGAATAACGAATTCCCATTTGTGAAAACGTATAAGTACTGCATAATTCAGACAAATAGCAAACAATGTCTAGGAAATGATTCACTACAAAAAATATATATGACAAATTAGGTGTTTTAACAAGTACATTTTTTGTGTGGAAATATCTTGTCTATCTCTTACGGTTTACCAGTTATACAAACTCCATTTTGGGGACATTCTGAGAAAATTCAAAATGTGCATTTCATTTGTTATGAAAATATCTTAAATATATGATATTTTAATAAAAATCTTAGAGCCGCTTTGGGAAAATCATAATTTTTGAAAAAACGTTCTATGTAAACGGTAGTTTGAAGTGGGAAAATTTTCTTGATAATCTTCGTACCGCATCTTTGAAAGATGTGGAACCTAAATATCAATTTTGGTATTTGTCTGACTTTTCCATTTTGAGTTATACTGTTTACTGACAGACAGACGGACAAACACACACACACAAGGACATTTTTATAAAAATTCTTTTTTTTTATTCGGGGCACCTCAAAACATATATTTGCGGTTAAATATCGGTATAGAATTTTTGAATGGAATGCAAAACTTCCCCTACCTGCTATATGTAGTAGAGAAACTAAAAATCTGACTATCGTTTTGACCTACTGTGTCCCACTTATATGTGTAAATGTGAAACGGAAGTTTACCTCGATAACAGGAAGTAGATAGAAGACTTTTATAAGAATAGTTTGTAAAAGAGTAGAAAAACTCATGTGAATGCAACACATCAGATTTTTATGTACTGTTTTTGTCGCTATAGATGTGTATTTCTATAAGAGGTAACAAATACATTTCTTTCATTACACTGCAAATATAAGACTTGGTTTAAGTTAGAAGCAATCTGTTTGACATAAATAAGGTAGGAATACTTTGTTCCAGTGCATATCTTAAAAGCAAATAAAAATAATTAAGTGAAGCATAATTTTTCACCGGTGAGTTGCTGTAGTAATAAATACGTCCACATGGATTCAGCCTATATTTGATTACCCCTAGGACTTAATGATCATTCCAACTTAGGTTCCGAGTTCGGTTACTAATAGATTATGTCCCTGCTAGTTTATTCTGTACGCATATTCATAAAATGAGAGTTTATTATATTTAGAAATAACTTATTTTACATGTCTATCTCAGTGAAACCTACACAATTATGAAAGTTTGTGCATTAATTTGAAAATCTATTTACAGGGGTTATAGTTATGAAATACTGCTTTTCTGATATTGCGAATATCTAAGCGTATGAGAAAACAAATTCGAAACGTTAATGCTGTAAATCATCTGCTGTGCCGTGGTTAAAAAGCTTTCCTCTCAGGGTCAGAGCCAAGTGCACTTTGCCAGCTGAGTGCAAGAGTACTCTTGCAGAAGCTTTGATTTCAAACTAATTGTTGTCACAACGAATTCTAATAAACATGTTAGCCTCTATTTACCTACTCTTAACAAACTGAATCAGTCCGTGGGAATTCAGGTTTTTAAAAGGTACATATATAACAATTTTCATCTTCAGTTTAAAAAATTTAGCAGCTAAATTACTAGAGATCAAATTATTATTTTTACTAGACAGAAAGAACACAAAGTATTATAGTTTACGTGTTCTGGAAGCGTTCAATATTTCGCATATTATTAGTTTTAATGTTGTTTGAAAAATATATTGATCTTTCAACTGGTTTGTAATGGTGTTTACAGAATTATTTTCCTAACAGTATATAGAGCGGTATTTTTTGTGCGATACCTGATTTTGAGGTGAAAATATGCTCTCATTTGTAGTGATTGCGTAATTATTGACGGGAATATATGAATAATTAACTAAAGAAGTGATAGTAATAGAGAAAAATAAATGCAATGAATAATTTCCGCATATTAGATCAATGTATAATGTAATAAGCCTGAGTTATAAGGATTTGTCCGGGGGGGAAATGGTCATTAGCGAGCCATGTAAGAAAGTCACGTAGCAGCCGAATAGAGAACGCATTAGTTTAATGTTTCTGAGAATCCATTTTAGAATTAAATTCAGTAGTTTGCAGGTACACGTAAACGAATTCTGGGAAAGAGGAGCTTAAGGTATTTTTTATATTTTAGCCATGACTCCTAGTAACAAGATAACAGAGACACGCGTAGGAGATAAAGTATTGGCCTGGGCGTGAAATAATTTTGGTGGTGAATGATAAAGTAGGCGGAGCTAAAATTAACATATGTTCGTGCACTTTAAATCCTAGTGTTATTCTGGTACCGCCACCGGTACTTACTATCGACATTCGTTCGTGCACACATTCGTGCATACATTCGTCACTATGGATATTTGAGACGATCCGTGTGTTATTTAAGCGCTTAGTAACGCCTCGTGTGTATAAGATTTAGCAGCCATTGCGAGGGATATGTTTTCCGGTAAGGATTTTAGCGACTCACAGCAAGTTATGCTTTTATTGAAAAAACAGTTATTTCAAACCGTAAAATTGACACTGCAGAGGTTTAGCAGGTATAATAATTCTACTGTTACAATTTCTGCTGCTACAATTCAGAGTCAGTCTATTCCTTCATCTTCCTTCGTGATCGGCAACTCGATTCAATAGCACAAGTATTAGATCAAATAAAATTTCTAGCCAATTTAACTGGTGTTGTCTTTCACATTACGTTCACGCATACACGAGAAAGTACTCATAGCTCTACCACTGTAGCAGTTGGCGCACAAGACAACAGAACGAGTCACAAGATAACGGCAACATCATAAGCGGATAACGTAGTATATTATAAAAAAGTGACGATCATCGTTCCGTATCAGTAGGAAGAATAAAATGTCAAAGTCAGGGATTTTAAACGTTTTTCCTAGACTTCCTCATTAACGCCTCAAATTTTATGACTTCACAAATGTATTTATGCACCAGTTTAAATCATACGTCGATGAATGTAACAGGTTTTATACACAAAAATTGCACTACTAAGTGCATATAAAATAATTTTTCAAGTACTACAGATGAAAAGGTTAAAAATCTATGCAATTTTCAAAACATTACAAAACTAATAAAATGAAAGATTTTAAAAACAAAATAATACTAAAAAATGTAATATGTTTTGTTCTGTGTATTAAAAGGGACAACTTTATCTCCATTAATTTGGCTGCTAGAATGTTTTAAAGTGAAAACGAATATTTTTGTGCGCCTCTGTATACAGGATGTTTCAGGACCTCTGCGACAACTTTTGAGGAACGTTAGATCTCATAGAGGGGAACGTTTTTTGTCAAGCAACCACCATTCTCCGACGCATCATTACGGAGTTATTCACCGCAGGATCTTTTATACGCCCAGTTAAAGATAAAATTTTGCCACTCCTCAACTCAGTTTATATAAAATCACATGTGATTGCGGCGAGTCATACGTAGGCCAGAAAGCAAGGTCAATATTAACTCGACGCAACGAACATATCAGGTTCCTAAAACACGAACAGCCCATGAAAATCAGCTTTGGCTGAACATGTTTATAAAACAGGCCACCATGTCGATTTTGACAAAACTATTGTGATCTTAGCTGTATGTGACCGCTTCTCGCACAGAATAGTACGAGAAGGCGTAGAAAGTTTTAACACCAGGTAAGGCTTGAGAGGCACAGCTAGTGCACTTTTGATTCTGTTTATTTACAACCACTAAATCAAGTGACATTGCCTCTTTCTTGTCCCTTACGTTGTTAGGTGACAAAACGAAAGGTTCCAGCACATGATCACCAACGATTCCAGCCCATTTGTTTGCGGAATACTTTGTTGGTGATGTCTAACAAACACTGCATGAGGGTTCCCAACATCCCAGATGTGGCTGTTCTTGCTGTTGAAATATTCGTCTTATATGAAGAAGGCCTCACCGATAAACAAGACGTGCGCGGGAAACGTAGGATCTGAGATACTTGTTGCAAAAACCACTTGTCAAACTGAGTACGAGATGCGAAGCTATTCCGCCCCAGTCCCCGTACTTTCAGGAGGTGATTTTCTTACATACTGGGGTGAGTACAGGGCCAAAATGTTTTCAATAAAGTATTAATTTTAATCACCCCAACATGTACATGGGGAAAGCGAGCTACAGATGCAGTGAGAGGACCAGGACCTTGATGTTCACATTTAGCTGAGGGCGTGGGATTTTTTATAACAAAATACACAAATTTCACATTACCTGTGGTTTATTTAATAAGATAAGTGGTGTCACTACACCACACACAAGGAAATAAAGAAATGAGGGGAGATCCTCCACACACGACCTACATCCACACTCTCACACACTCACAGACTCGACTCTCAAACCAAACTGACGCTCAACACACAAAGAAAAGTAACGCTAAAACTATTCCCCCCCCTCTCTCTCTCTCTCCACTTCTAGCTAGGCTCGCCAGCTAAAAGGTGGCGAGTGTCACACTAGACGGTAATTCAAACATAAAGCCGAAAGAAGTACTAAAATTACCGCAACAATGCTGTCACCAATGCGACGCAATAATGTTCCTGACATGACAATATACACACATTCGCAGCAATATGCGTGGAGGTGGTTGTGTTCACAAACACGGAATTAAATTGGGCTGTGCCTCTCAGACCTAACAAACCTAATCCGAAGTAAGGGAAAGAAAAAGGCGATGTGACTTGATTCAGCGGCTATAAGCATACATACGGTCAAAGTGTACTGGCTGTGCCTCTCAAACCTATCCTACCGAATACGCTTCAAACGGGGTGAATAACTTTGTAACGATGAATCGGAGGATGATGGTTGCTTGACTTAAAATGCTCCCCTCTGCGAGATCTATCATTTCTCGGAGTTTGTCGCAGAGGTCCTGAAACATTCTGAATACCCATCCGGTGTATTCTCATACACGTGTAGAGCACGGGAAACTACGCCACTAAATCTGCCAGCACGAAGGTTAAATTTAAAAACTTATACGTACATGAACTACACTAGTCTGCACTTTCAAACTTTTTGTCAGATGATTTCTTAAGTAGGTGTTCTTTAATCACGTTTTATGCTGATTCCAGAAATAACTTCCGTTTTTTCTATCACGTCAGGTTTTTACACCAAATAAGTATATTTTGACAATTTTACTAATGAGCGTAGAAATGTATTCAAATACCATTTCACACAAGATAAGTTTTTATTCAAGAAACATTTTAAGAATACTCTCAAGAACACCCCTAATTTATTTCATGACTACATTTTAACAAAACAAGAAGCCAAAGTGTTTCATTTAATTTTTTTCAAACTTTCTCTTCTTTGACTTCCATGCAGATCCTTGAAGATGACTGTCCCTCCTCAACATCCAACAGTAGTCGGTCATCATAATTTCATTCCATCTCCCCTGGTACCTCCTCTCCATTTTCTTAAAATCTTCGTGCAAACGTTCACCCTGCTCTTCACTATACTGTCCCAGATATTCTGGAAAGTAGCCGATATGTGAGTGCAGAAAATGCACCTTTACACTCATGTTACAACCCATCCTTTTGAAATTTTCCAATAGTGTTTCGACATTGGCCTTGTAATTAGGATCTTTGTTATTGCCTAAGAAGTTTTCAGTAACTGATTGGAAGGCGGTCCATGCTTCTATTTCTCTTTCGTTCATTGTCTTCTCAAAATATTCATCCTTCATCAATTTCTTTATTTGAGGACCAACAAAAATTCCAACCTTTAATTTGTCTTGTATAATGAAGAGAAGTTTCTTGGAAAAGTACTTGAAGCAGGATGCATCCTGTGGTAGAGCCCTTACAAATTGCTTCATCAAGACCAATTTTATGTGTAGTGGCTGAAGCAAAATATTTATATCTCTATATCTTTGAAGTGAAATTGTGAAAAAACTGTACGTGATAGAAAAAAACTAAAATCCCTTCTGACATCAGCATAAAAAAGTAAGTCAGAATCACTTAATAGTTTTCAGTCATTCGATATCATGCAGGCTAGTGTTAGCAATTTATTTATTGCTTTTATTTTAAACATAACGTATAGCAAAACTAAACGCCGTTTTTCTAATTTCTATTATGACAGTATCTTAAATTATACAAGTAACATCTGTTTGAATAAAATCTAGCTGCTTATGTTTGCATATTTCTTTTTATGTTTTCAAATCTGTTTTTAAGTGGAGATTAAATGTTCTATCCCGCCAATGTTAAATACACTAAATTCATAATGTATTATCTCAAAATGTTTAACATACTAGACTGAAACTTAACTTTTACAGGATATAGATAAATGCCTTCTAAGTTTATTGATTTACTTTCATATAATACATTTATTATTTATTAAAGAAAATTGATTGATTATTTAATTGCAGCATCTTTTGATTAACGTTTATCAGTAATTATTTTAATATACCCAAACACGTTAATAACATCAACGTGAATTAACAGAACATTTAAGAGCAGTTTTTATCATCCTAAAATTTAATTGAAGATTTCCTTTTACTTTATATTGTTTTCACAATTATAGGAATGAAACCCATAAAAACCCGTTATAGTTTCAATCCAGCTAACGATAACATAAATGTTAGGATTTGTATAGGGGCGGAAATCTGTTTTTTAACGCTAGGATGCATGCCTGATGGTAATGCCTGATGGTAACAATTAAACCTATTAGAAAATGTTTGGTCTCGTCAGGAAGAGGAATTCGCCCATTAAGCTCACAATCGCCTATTGTACTTCTAGAAACCTCTAGGAGGAAGGGGTAAAAGCTAAGGATACAAAGGGTGACCAGATCCGAGTTGGCAGGCTTGGACAAAGACGAGATCCGTAATTTCTCCAGATACTACATCCTGACGCCGACGGGAACTCCCCTAGGCCTACCTCCTCCACGAGGAGGTCTCTCTGAAGGCAGGTCCCACACCAAAACAAACTCCACCGCTCGCCGTTCACTCGCCTGATCGTTCAACCCTGCAACATGATAAATGAAATTACCGGAGATGGGAAACAGGAAAATTTGCATAAAATTGGCATTATATAATCCATCCCAACGTTCTACTATTAAATCACATGAACTCTGTGGCCAGTTAACATCGCACCACCGGAAATGATGAAACCTCTGAATTTCTCCTTCAAAAAGATCGATTGTTTCGAGAGCAGTATGACATGTGGCACCATCGTGCTGGAAAATGTTTCTGAGATCCATACCATCCACTTGAGATCAAAAATAGTCCCTCATAAGGGCCCGGTATCTTTCTCCATTGACAGTTAGAGCTTCTCCATCTTCATCTTGGAAAAAATATGAATCCACCATACCAAAACCCCCACCACACAATAACCTTTTAGGGATGAAGTGGTCGTTCTTGAATCTGCATTGCATTGTGATTGCACCAATAGCGGCAATTTTGTTTGTTAACACAACCATCCATCCAAAAGTGGGCTTCGTCGCTGAAGATGTTTTTCGACAAAAATCCGGGTCAGCTCCCAATTGCTCCATAGCCCAGTCAGTGAATACACGACGCAACAAATGGTAGTTGGGCTTTAGTTCTTGAGTTAACATTTTGTAAGCGTGAAACTTCAAGTCCAGGTGCAGAATTCGCCAAGTTGTGGTCGGCGAAACCCCAATTCTTGCGCTCGACGAGCAATTGATTTTTTTCCGTTCTCGAGTACACTCTCACGAACAGCGCCTATGTTTTTGTTGGAGCGCTTACCACTTCTTTCAAATTTATTGATCAAACGCCGAATCGTTCTCTCGCAGGGACGATTATGCACACTGTAATCTTCATGCTATATACGGAAGGTTTTGCGAACAGATGATCCATTTTGATAGTAAATCTTCACAATTGCTACGCGTTGCTTAATGCTGTAACGTTCCATGGCTATTTGGCAATAATAACTGTAACCACATGAAAAAACGACTGCTGTAATTCAATAACAACGGCAGCTGCCGATGTTAAAGATAGGACACTCTTGTTTTAATACCCTATATATAGTAAAAGAATTGGACAGAAAAATACATATTTGTATAAAAGTTTTTGGATTAGTCAAAGTGTAGTGCACAAAAATGTGACACTATTATTGTTATTGGTTTTCTTTCAATAATGATAACCTCAGATAATTTATTCCTGCAACATTATCATCGCTCTTAATATCTCGACTTAATCTACCGTGGGTTATTTCAATCGGATTGTAAGGGATATTAAACTGCGATTTGTGAACTTGTTACTTTTAATTCCTTGTGTTTCTCGTGAGGAAAGGATAAGGAAAATGTCTGCTACAAAAAGTGCTGTAAGCTTTTCTAGTCGCATTTGTTCAACGTGAATGTGCTGTAGTGGCGTTGTCACGTAGAATTTCTCAAGCTTTCTCAGAGTCGAAGAGAGCGGTAGAACGTAAGAAAATGAAAGAACAAAACAATTCCTGCTGCACACTCACTTCCTTTCATGGGGACACTGTGGCATCAAATGAAACATTATACTTACTGAACCAAACCTAATTAAATTTTGAGGGCCAAACAAGTTTTATTCTACAGTGTAAACTTTCATATTTTACGAATTAATATACTTTCTCTACTATGTATAGTAAGTAGGGGAAGTATTGTATTCCACTAAAAATTTCGATACCGAGATTTTACCGGAAATACATGTTTTGAGGCCTCCTGAATCCAAAAAAGGTATTTTTGGAAACATGTCCGTGTGTATATGTGTCTGTCTGTGTATACCAGCATAACTCAGAAAGGAACAGTCGAATAAACACCAAACTTGGTATTTAGATTCAGTATGTTCCAGAGATGCGACACAAAGGTTTTCAAGAAAATCCCCCCACCCCAGATTACCCTTTTAATGGAACATTATTCGAAAATTTTAATTTTCTCAAAAGTGGCTCTAACGATTTTGATTAAAATATCATATATCTAAGATACTTTCACGACAAATAAAATGTATATCTCGAATTTTCTGGGAATGTCTCCAAAAGTATTCTTCATTGTGAACGACTTTTGCATAACTGGTAAACCATAAGCGATAGACAAAATTTTACTACACAAACCATGTGGATCGCGTTAAAATACACCATTTATGTCATATACAGTTTTGTTGTTGAGTGAACCATTTTCGAGATATTGCTTGTTATTCCCTTAAATTTTCCAATACTTATACTTTTTCTCAAGTGGGAATTCGTTATTCATTTTTTTGTCCTGGTAATGTAAAGAGAGAGGGAATACTCTACAAAGCAACCAGATCTTAAAATATTTGACTATCGCTTAAAGCCTACCAATTCCCCTTTCATCTATAAGAAAATCAGCAATAAGATTAACATTTCGATATCTCGATTAACATGAAGTATATGGAGAATAAGCGTTTGTAAAAATAGTTTGTACAAGAGTAGAGAAAGTTATGTGAGTGTAACTCATTAGATTTTTTTAAGGGGACAAGGTAGCCTGAACACACGGAAATTACACATTATGTGTGTTAAATTACCACTGCTCTTAAAGTTCTCAATGGTTTTTCCTGAATTTTGTTGAGCTATTCTATAAATAACTACAATTATTCCAAGTGATTGCATTGATAGCTTATGTAGTTGTAAAAATTATTTCATTCAGCAGAAGAATAATAAAATTTACTCTTAAAAACATGTGAATTTATGTACCTTTTTCTCTGACACTACTTGCAATACAGAATCATAGCTTTGCATGCTTGTTCTTAGTATAACCAACTATCTTCTGAACCTCAATTATTTACTTATGTATATCAGTGCACTGGAAATTATAAAAAGAGAATTGCAAAGTCAAAATTTGAAAAATTTGCAAAGTTTTTGCTTTCTTAATATCACTAATATACATTATAAAATTATTATTGTGGTTCAGGAAGTTTAACTATGTGTTGTATACGTGTACTGAAGAGTTTAGCTCTATACCTCTCATAGTTTGAGAAAAAGGTAATAAGTATCCAAAGATGTTGTTTCGAGAAAACTGTATATAAAGTTGGAACATTAAAATTCTGACACACTTCAGTACATTCTAGGGTTATAATCATCTGCACCTTCATTCCTGAATTGCTTCAGCTTTTCTGATCGCCTTCTCTTGGTCCTGGCCTCTTTTGTTAATTGCTGAACTGCTCACTGGGCGTGATATAGTCGTTCGTTGTTGAAAGATATCAAAATGTTCTAAAAAGGGGCGTTGCATGACAGCTTTAAAGGAATGCAGACTAGCATTTAAATGGTATATAAATGTCTTGAAAACCTCTTAGCCTCCAAAAAGTATATGTGTTCTGAAACTGGAAATAATGGAGATTTTATTAGTGCATAAAACAAAAAAATGTAATTTTTTATCATTTCAGAGTACCTTGTCCCCTTAAATCAGTTTCTGTCGCGATATGCAATTTTGTGTGTTCACAGTTAAGACTTTGGGTAATAAAACTGTTCATTTGTTTTTACAAAATTCATTGTTAACAGTACACATTTTTTATTTTCAGGAGCAAACTTTTTTAGAAAGCATGACCTAAAAGTAGAACTTTTAACATAGTGCTCATAAACTAATACCTTTACATTATCGCACTAGTGGGGTAAAATATTTTTACCACTCAATTATGACTAACCTTGGTTTCAAGTCTAATCACACGGCAATTATCTTATGTGTTTGCACGTGTTCAGTAACTCGACTTGGTTTAATTAAGGTTTACTTTTTATTATGGCCTCTTACATGATTAATTTCTCATGGCGGTCGCACTATCTGTTCACAATACAAATCATTATACGTAAATTTATTATTGCAGTTCGATGTACAATTAACGTATACCTTAAATTGGCAGTTTTGTGCTTTCTTTCATCAAAAACGTTATTCTTTTACCTAGTATAACCTGCAAAAAATTAAATGGTGACAATTGTGTATTCAGAAGAAATTGAAATATAAGAGCCAGGTGAAATTACGGAAGCAGCAGAAAGAATAACACTAGAACTATTTACAAAACAAAAAAAGTCCAGAAACCAATATGAAATACATTTAATCGCTTCATTGCCTGCTGTAAAGCAAAACATGTTGAAAATACTTTCACAGAAAATGACTACCAGCGAATCAACAAAACATCAAAACATCTGGCATCTTCTTTTTTAATCTCGTTTCTCTTATTTCAAGAATCTCGTTATATACGTCTGTTATTGTTGTTTTAAACGTGATTTCTCTTAGTTTCAGGAATCAATATTATATAATTGTATTGATATTTTACAAATTCGAAAGCTGTCTAAAAACAGTATATGCCACACGTGTTAAAGGTGGTTTTATTGTGGTCGTAGGATTTCCTACTCGTAAAATAACCTTTAAATCATAATCTACTGTTTTTAACTTTTTCTACATAAATGATTAATAACGCACTGCGAATTATTGTGCAACTAACTGAGTAGTAAACAATTTTATTCTAATCCACAAATTCAAGACTCATTTGTTATATTATCCAGAAGTAATACAAGCTGATAAAACGTGAAAGGACAGCGTTTGTTGTCTATTGTTTATGAATTAGAAAGTAATACTACATTTGAGGCAGTATTTTTAACACTTAAGTGATATCAGTCTAATTATATAATATATACATTCAATAACAGCCCGCCTTAAAGCAATATGTGTATACTTGTAACAGTCACTGTATTATGCTTATATTATTATGTACATGTATAATAATGTTATGTGAATGTATTACGTAATTTAACAATGTAGGAGCTGTGAGAATAGAAGCCGAAGGTTGCTAACAATGAGGTAACTTTAGAAAGTTTAATAATGCTACTAGTTATTATTGGAAGAATAATGTAATACTTAAAACACTTTAATAATAGCCAATCAACAACTAGAAAGGCTAAAGGTTAAATAAAAGTATTCTATTGGAGTAAACTTAGCCAATCAGAGACTTGAAGTATAGTAAAAGTATAAATTTAGGTGGTAGAAGCCAGATGCTAGAAGGCAGCGTTCCTGAGCATTTTGCTCGTTACGTATTCAGTGTAAGACATAATAAATTCATTACGGCGTGTATAATATAAAGTTTACGTGTTACAAAGTACAATTAACAACAATCTCACAGCTCTACGTTAGGATACATCAGTGAAGTGTTATTTAATCGCGTGAAAGATTAAAAAAAACGAAGTTAAATACCATTATAATTTGTGTAAGCCTTCATTCTTTAGCCGGACTACCCCTGCTAAGAGATACGTGTTTCTGCAAATTACTACTGACGCAGATAAGGCATACATATATGTAATACTTGAACAAACATTAAAATGCAAACTTGATTTCTAAACGTGGGGGTGAAGGCCACCGGAAAAGTGAACGTGGGGCGAAGGCCACCGGAAACTTT